>OX451740.1:725304602-726655459 GCA_948472305.1 Vicia faba
ATCATTATAATTCTTATAGAAAGAAGCCTTATATCTACTATCTTGATCGAAGATTCTACATTTGTTCACCAGCACAGGAAACTGACGAATCTGCAGATATCCAATACCCTGCTTGATATGTGGACGTAGTCCATTCTCAAACTTAATGCACTTCGACACCTCAGCTGCTGGGTTGTTATAATGCGGACAAAACTTCACTAGTTCTTTGAATCTATCTACATACTCAGCAACTGTCGAACGTCCCTGCTTCAGCTCAAGGAATTCTATTTCCTTCTTACCACACACGTCTTCAAAAAAGTACTTATCCAGAAAAGTAGCTCTTAATACAACCCAAGTAATTTTTGTGCCCATAATCTCCATCCTCTGGAGTGCATTGTTCCACAAGTCCTTGGCTTCCTCTTCCAACATGTGAGTGCTAAACTGCACCTTTTTATTTTTCGTGCAGATCACTACCCAAAAAATATTTTCAATTCCCTTAAGCCACACTTGCGCACCATCCACATCATGCCTGACCTTGTAGATCGGCGGGTTGTTCCTCTAGAATCTTCCCCATGCACGAGCCTCATCATTATTTCCTCTATTCTGGTTCTGTTGACCATGTTGGTTTTGTAGTGCCTGAGCCATGGCTTCCAAAGTGTTAGCAATAGCGTTGTCATTTCTTCCTCTAGCCATAACTCTGCGCACAGACAACCAACATTAGAAACACCAACATATCGATAGTATCCAAGTACTAATCGACTAACAAGAAGTAGACATCATATAAAACCTGATTGGACGGACCGACCTGCTCTGATACCACTAATGTAACACCCTTCTAAAACCCAACGAATATTATAATTAAATAATCAAAAAATTTCACCAAAAAGGGCATCACATGCTTCATGAACATCATACATGCATGCCTTACTCTGTAACACGGGTTTTCAAAATCATTTAAAACAATGTTCATTCAAGACAACCATAATTATTTCACTACTCGCAGCGGAATTCATATTTCAAAATGTCTTTATTAAACACATCATAGAAACTTCATTATTCATGGATCATAATTCTAAAAATCTTAAATATCATAAAAAGGTAGTTCAAAACCTCTTAATAAAACAAAGAACATAGAGTTCAAAATCAAACATTCACAACCCTGATGTTACATATCAGAGCAAAACCTTCTAAATTCAACGGAAAATAAAAAACACACTCCAAGCTATCTTCTAAGCTTCTATGGAATACTCCTGGTCACCTGCGCATTACCCACATGGAGGCAACATTCAAACAGAAAGGGTGAGTAAACACATTCATTACGAAAGATATGAGGAATAGACATAGTAGTTCAAATAAAAACATCAAAGCATCACAACCAACATCAATATCAAATAGCACAACAACACAACACAACATCATTTAGTCAATAACTATGCAATGCCACATAAGATGTAGTGCAATAACATAGACTCATGCATGTGGTACCAATTCTTTCGATGGGCACTGGGCCATCACCCTCCAAAGATCCCCGCCATAGAAATGATTCCTTCTTGGAATAGGAGCACAATATCAACACAGTCAATCCACACAATGAGATTGAAGCCAACACTGGATCAACATCCTCAACAACACTGGACTTGCATCTTAAATAACATTGGAGTTTTATCCTAACAATGCTATGAATGCATGATGCACAATTAACATAATATTCTCGACCACATCTAGTCAAGTGCATCACCATTCACCAAAATTGTCAACAACATCCACATGGCATGTGTATACATCAAACATGCTAACATCAACCTCATCTCATACATTATAGTCACAACATATTATCATAGTATTCAACAAATCATCATAACAACAACAACGCATCATGGTATCAAAAATTCATCATGGCAACAACAACGTATCATTATAAAGATTTCCTAAAAGTCTAAGTCTATCTTAGCCTAGGTACTGGGAACATCCATATTTTTACTCATCAGTTACACCTAATTGTAGTTCAACACGTTAGTTATCCAACGCTTCGAACGACGCGTCAAACCGAGTTCTAAAACTCAAGTTATGGCACTTCAAAAATTCTACTATCATACTTCGCCTCAAGCTCGCCTGGCGACGCAGACTGCTCGCCTGAGACTCACCTAGCAACATGGGAGAGACAACACCACTAATTCTATTCTGGCCTCCATTGCCTGGCGAAGATACTTGCTCGTCTGGCGACACGCCTCTCGCTTCAGCATCGCCCAGCGACGCTGCGAGAGAAGCACTCTAGTAGCACCATCTTCATGCCCTTCCTTCGCTTCATAGCTCGCCTGGCGACTCCCAAGTTGCATCATCACTGCCCAACAATGCACACCAATCTCTGATTCTCTTTATGCGATTCTTCACTTGTTTAGTCCCAAATTCTCCTTCGATTTTGCACTAAAACAAACCTAAAACTCATCTAAATCATCTTGGTTTCACAACATCGCAATAGCACAACATAGCAAGCATCACATACATCATTTTTCCGCATTATAACATTAATTTATCACTAATTTCATCATAATCATCAGTTTATCACATCTATCACAAAAACAACCCAAACAACCTACACACATCTAAACCCCATATCAATTATAATGACAGGTCACCCGTCTTACCTTAGATTTTCAACAATTTCCACTTCTTCTTCTTCTTCGTGTTCTAATGGATTCTCTTCCTCTTCCTATGTGCCCTAGCCTCTTTTCTCTTATTTTCTTTCAAAAGCGATCATACATAATGAATCGCTCCAACCTCAAATCTTTCTTATGTCAAACTTACCCCTTGGACCCCTAATATGGTCCTTCCACCTTTGTCTTCCCTTATTCAATCTCCAATTACCACCATGCCCTCACTATCTTTTCCTCATAATATTCTAATTATTTCATTTCAAATAATAATCTAAATAATCACTAAATAATTTTTTAAATTATTCTAATGCTTTATTCACCTCAATTCCCATCATAATACCACATAAAATATCAATATAATTCATCAATAATTCGTCATATATCACAGGTAACTAATTAAATAATTAATTATTAAAGTTGGGGTGTTACTATTACAATCTAGTTTATGCTGAAGGGCCATCTTATGATGTTGTGTTACTTGGGAAGTAAGTCTACCAGATATTAAAGAGAATGGATAGTAGGCCAAGTCCAAATTTCTAGAACATCGGTTCGGACATAGCATTAAAAAGGATGAAAAGGAAGGGTGAGAAAATCAGATGAGTCAATGATGTTTCATCACCATAACAAACAACATGTTCTCTAGCTAAATGCATATTCTTGCATCGAAGGTGTCACTCCTGTGATAATTTTTGGGTACATCAGATTCTTATGTGTCGTGAGTGGATGGCTCTCTCAAAAGACCTTCTCAGCCTACAAAATAACCAAGCAGCAGTTAAAATTCAAAGGAGGTGATTTTTTCCTTCTTTTGTTTTGAGGATTTCTTCAAAAGAAGATATGAATTCTGATTTTGGCTGGGCTAGTCACATGTTTGAATTTTGAAAGTGGCTGGTGAGCATTTTGTATCAATCTACCAGTTGAGTTTCATTAATACCATGGCTAAATATGAAGATGTTGAAGAACTGGATAGCTCAGGATTCTCATGTCTAGATGATGTTCTCCTTTATTAAAGGTCTAACATCTAGTATGATGTGTTGTGTGATCAAGGTCCGATGAAGAATTAATGATCACTAGTGGGAAGATTGGAGTTGAGACAAAAGTCATTTGTTATTAAAATCTATTTATCTTGAATGTCCAAGGAAGATGAAGTAAAGATGTCACAACGAGAGTTGCAACTTAAGTCTAATATAATAATTCTACAACTTCTTCTTGTGGATCTTATAAAGTCCTTCTACAAGGAGAGAGTGTTATTGAACTAAGGTATGTTTGTGTGATGGTTGTTGATATGTTCAGTAAATTTTAGAAAAGTACAAATCAAATATATTTAAAGTTATCAAAAGTCATTGGTCAACCTCTACAAAGGAATTTTGGGTTCCAAATGGCGAATAAAAGCATGTCTATATGCTAGATTATTGGTTGTTATGGAAAGGAATTGGGTGGACTACAACAGAGAAGGATCTAACATTTTTTTAGTCTTCAATGATATTTATAGGTTCTAACTATACTTAATGAATATCTCTGAGCTTCATTGTTATTGATAAAATTTAAATATATATTATTGTCATTAAGGAAGGAAAGGATGTTGAACCAAACGTTGGAACATCATCTCAGGAAACTGATTCTAGAAGTTAGATGACTCTGGATAGTTGCCTGAATCGAATCAAAAATTTCTCAAGTCAGCTAGAGTTCAGGTGTTTGGTCCAAAGGGATGGAGAATATGGAGCTTGGTTTGTAAAGGGATCTCCACTATCTTTCAATACTGATGCTATCTTGTATTCAGAATTTAAGGAGAACATGACAAGTGTATATTGAAGTAAATTTTTGCACCTTATAAATTTACAAAGAAAAATATGATGAAGTTGGTGGTATTATAAATGATTGTCCTCCGGAAGAAAGCTTGTGTCCTAAATCAGCCAAGTTTTCTTTGTATCATTGTCTTCACTAAGGATAACTATATAGTTGAAGGAAACTGTTGCTCTTTACTGTTGTGTATGCAATGTTAAAAAAAGTATGTTATGACATTGGAGTATGGAAAGTTGGTTACCGTATGTGTAATCAAGTTTGCAAATTTGACTTGACAAGGCTCATTGATGGAGTCTTAGTTATGTCAGTGATCATGCTGCAAAAAAAGGTATTGGCCTTAGCTTTAGATCTCTGAAATTTTATAAGACATACAATGTAAGGTCTTGAATGCAAGGTAGATTGAATCCTTGAGGGTGTTTTAGGAAATTGTTATGCTATTAGGACAATAAAAGCATATGAGGTTTGTAAAACCTGTTTGACCATTCAATTATGATTTTTGAGAGGTTGAGCTGTGGCAGTTGAAGTGTTATTTCCTAGAAGTAAAATCTTGGTAAAAGAGAAAGTATAACTAGTAAGTGTTTCTCCCCTTTATGAGTGGTTCACTTATTGGACTAATCTATAGATACTAGCAAGGCAACTTTCTTGTTAAAATCGTTTCTGCCTCTCTCTCATCTCAAAGTAAGTTTTAATCATGAGCCAATCTTCTCAAGATGCTGGTTCCAATAAGATGGATCTGATTAAATCCAAGTCATGTAAGAAGGCTCAAAGCGCTATTCCAAAGAAGGATGAACCCAAGGTAGGAACATTTGTTGAATCATCTACTCTAGCCTCCTTTACATGAAAGAAGTATGTGACTAAGATGGAGTCTTTCAAGAAAAATCATGTTTAGAAACATGATCTGGAATCAGATGCTGATGAATACTGGATTGCTTATGTTGACTCACTAGGTCGTCTAGATAACTAATCTTAAATCTTCTGGCCTTGTTCTTGTTTGTTGAATCTATAATAATTCTCTAACACTATTTGTTTCCACCTGGTGCTCATGACTGGTGGTACTCTTGTTTTGTTTCCATCTGTGTTTAGCTTTTGTTACCGTTTGTGCCTACATATTTTGCTTATATCCTATTTTGCAATATGCTCTCTTGTAATCGGTGTTTCCTGTGTACATTTACTCTGGTTCTTTTTGTCAATATTTTGGCTAAAAAGGGGGAGTAAAATGTTATGTCCTGATGTTACATCACATGTCGTGACATGTTGATTTAGCACATGATAGGATTGTGTGCTACTTCTTTTTGAAGAGTAGTTGTGTGGTTGTAACACCCTTCTAAACCACATGTAATTCACATATAAATTACAAAGTAATTATAATAAAATCACCGACAATGGTGTCACATCTTCATATAAACATCATACAAAACATCATGCTATGTAATACGGGATTTCAAAAATCAATTAGAATAATGCTTCATGAATAACAACAATGACATTTCAACTACTCGCAACGGAATTCATAGTTCAAAATACTTTCATTCAAAATACTTCATGAAAGCCTCATCACACTTCATCGTTCATAATTAATATTTCAAAACAACTTAAATACCATAAAAGGTAGTTCAAATCTCCAAATAAATAAATAAAGTAACACGGCTATTCCAATGAAATGATCCCCACTCTGATGTTATATATCAGAGCAAGACCATAAAAAATAACATGAATAAATGAATAACTCTAAGCTATCCTCAAACTTAAACGAGCTAATCTTGATTACCTGCAAGTTACCCACACATAGTTGCAACATTTCCAAGCAGAAAGGGTGAGTAATCACAAATTATTATAAAAGATATATGGAACAGATATAGTAGCATAAAAATAGGTCATCATAAATTCCATATATCATCATACTTCATAATTACACTCACACTTTTACATAATCAATACACATCACATACATCATTATATCATCATATTAACATCCATAACCAAACACCACTTAGATCATAACACCATAAACTTAACGTAATCAATCATTATGCAATGTCACAAATAATGCAATGTGACATCATCGACCCATGTATGTGGTACCAAAACTTCACTAATGACCAAGTCATCTTCCTCCAAAGAACCCCACCATAGGATCGATTCTCGCTTGGAGCCAGAGCACTTCACAATACTACACTTAATCCACAGTATAGGATTGAGGCCATCACTGGACTAATATCCTATCAACATCGTTGTACCAAGTTCCTATTAACATCACTGGACCAATATCCTAACATATGCCACGAATGCATGATGCGTAGCAACACAATTAAAACATGACCACTGCTAGTCAAAATGAATCACAATTCATGTAATCATCATAATATTATCTTCACACAAAATGTATACCCATCAAACATGCAATCAACAACTTCATGCATTATAATAACATCAAATACTTCATTTTAAAACACAACATCATTATAGCAACATCAATTCATCATTTACACATACATCATAACTAACAAATAACAAAATCATCCAATTCATCAAACATAGGTACTAGAAATTAAATTATTTTACTCATTTTTATTCTACTTATTTATAGTTCATTGTGTTAGCTACCCAACACTTTGAACGACGAGTCAAATGGAGTCCAGAAACTCAAGTTACGATACTTAAAAAATATGCCATATGCCAATCTTTTGAGGCTCGCCCAGCAAAGCAGCTTGCTCGCCTGAGGCTCGCCTAGAGACGCTAGAGAAAATCCCCTTCCCCATAAAAAATTCCAGGATCATTGTTTTTCTTCTACTTCCTTCGCCCAAGCTTCGCTCAGCGAAGCTGGAGCGAGACACCCCCTCCATATATTTTCCAGGAGCTTGGTTTTTCTCATATCTTCCTTGCCTCCTTCATACCCAACACATCATGCATTTTCTGCACTACACTAGGAAATGTAACGCGGATAGGAAATGTCTTGTGAGTTTTCTGCACTGCACTAGTCCCAAAATCCTTACAATTTCACCATATAATAGTCCCAAAATTCACATAATTCATCATGGTTTCACAAAATCACAATAACACATCTTAGTAAGCATCATTCCACATTATTATAACGTCAATTTATCACCAATTTCATCATAACCATCATGTTATCAAATTCCTCATAAAACCCCAAACAACCTACATACCTCTAAACTATATATCAATCATAATAATAAGGATAACTCCCCTTACCTTAGATTCTCCTAGAAATTGATTCTTCCTCTTTGTGTTCTCCTGTAAATCCCTTTATTCTCTTCCTTCCTTAGTCCTACTGCATTCTTCCAACTCTTTTCACGATCATACATACTGACACACTTTTCCCTCTATTCCTTGTTTAACCTTGGACCCTTTCTATGGTCTTCCCATCTTACCCTCATTAATCCACAAAACATTACCACCTTGCCCTCTTCATCTCTACATCATATTATCATCTCTATTTTTTTCCATTTAAAATAATTCTAAATAATTACTCTAATTATTTAAAATTATTTAAACTACTCGGTGTCTCCTTATATCTCACTACCACACATAACATTACATCACACATCATATTCATCAAAATATCACATAAACTCGAAAATACATCACAATTACTCATTATAATACAATTAAATAACTAAATAAATAATGTAACTATTTTGGGGTGTTACAACTCTCCTTCACTTAAAAGAATTTTCGTCCTCGAAAATTACCTGTCGGAAAAAAAATTAGATAAGACTATTTCATATGATCTTCACGTTCCCAAAGCACAACTTTCACCAACTGGTCCACCCTACAATACCTTCACTAAGGCGATATCTTTACCCCGCGATTTCTTCACTTACCGACCTTTTATCCGCACAGGTGATGCTTCAACAATCAGGTTATCTCTCACCTATACATCATTCATTTGAATCACATATAAAAGATCTGAAATGTATCTTCTCAATTGAGACACATGAAACACATCATGAAGATCCACAAGCGACGGAGGTAAAGTAATCCAATAAGCCATTCCAACTATCTTTTCTAATATCTGATATGGACCAACAAAATGTGATGTAAGCTTTCTCAACTTCAAAGATTTACGAACACCATTCACCGGAGGAACCCTCAAAAACATATGATCATCCTTTTGGAACTCAAGTGCCTTACTCCTCTTAGCTTGATAACTCTTATGACGACTCTGAGAATTTTTCATTCTTTCTTGGATCATCTTGATCTTCTCAATTGTTTCCTACATAATCTCAGGTCTGAGTACATTACTCTCGCCTGACTCATACCAATACAATAGAGTTCTACGCCTGTTAACATACTGTTTTAGACTGGCCTAATGACTAGGATTGGCATCTTATCTTTCTTAAGCTTTGTACAGTCATTTTTGTAATGTTCAGGCTCGTTGCATTCAAAACAAGTAACTTATTTTCCAGAAGCATTCCTCTGACTGGAAGTGGATTCACCTCTTCCATATATCCTACGTTGATCTCTGAACTTGCTTTGTATGTGCTTCCAGATTTTACTTATTCTTCTGGATATCAAAGAGAGTTTATCATCATCTAAACCTTCTTCATATTCTTTTGATTCTTCCTTAGCTTGATAAGCCTTAGTTTTCCCAGAAGTAGACTTTAGAGCAACTGATTTTACCCTCTTCTGAGGTTCATCTTGTTCTAGCTCTATTTTATGACTTCTTACAGAGCTAATAAGCTCCTCAAGAGAGGTGTTATTCATATCTTTTTCCAATTTTAAAGCAGTTACCATTGGTCGCCATTTTATAGGCAGACTTCTGATAATCTTTTAACATGATCTGCAGTGGAGTAACCTTTATTCAGAACCTTAAGTCCTACCACAAGAGTCTGAAATCTTGAAAACATCATTTCCACATATTCATCGTCTTCCATCTTGAAGGATTCATATTTTTAAATTAAGGCCAAAGACTTTGTTTCTTTTACTTGTGTGTTGCCTTCATGTGTCGTCTGAAGAGAATCAAAGATAGACTTTGTAGTCTCTCTATATGTGATTTTCTTATATTCATTATATGAAATAACACTTAGAAGAGTGCTTCTTGCTTTGTAGTGATTTATGCATACTTTCTTATGTGCTTATTTCATTGCACTTCTTGAAATCTTATGACATTTATCATCTATTATGTGAGTGTATCCATCAACTACGAAGTCCCATAGATCCAAGTCATATTCTAGAAAGTAACTTTCTATTCTATCTTTCCAATAGTCAAATTTCTCTCCATCAAACATAGGAGGATTTGAACTATAGTGATCTTTATCATTATCCCTATTATCAACAATGGAAGTAGGTGTAGCCATTAGTTTTTCACACACACTAGATCGGTACTGGACACTGTTAAGTGTTGATAAAAATTCAAACTTTTTATCTCCTCAGAGTCAGAGCTCTGATGTCAATTAAAGGTGTGAAAAACACAAGAAATGGGAGGGGTGAATTGGGTTTTAAAAACAAAAACTTTTCTATAAAAATATTCCCCTTTAAGTTAAAATCCTTTTAATATTCACTCTTTATAATAACAATAGTAAGAATAGGAAGTAAAGAATAATGTATGTTTATACTAGTTCACTTGAAAATTATCAAGCTAGTCTAGTCCACCCGCCAAGGTGATTTTGCCTCACTCAACCGAGGACTTAATTCACTATGACCAAACTGATTACAATATGTACAAGCTACTCGCAAGTGGCTAACAACTTCTAAGACTCCCAATTCAAAGACTTCTTAAGGATACAAACTTACCCGGTCCCTTAAGGAATATCAAACAATAATCAACTGATTATTACAATGCACAAGCTACCCGCAAGTGACTAACAACCTCTAAAACTCGCAAGTCCTAAACTTCTTAAGAATACAGACCTACCTGGTCCCTTAAGGAAAATCAAACAACTGTTTGAATACAAGTTTTGTTTATAAGAATATTGCTTCTACACAAGTTGAATATGTAAACTATTTTAAGAACATTGACTTAAGAATGTGAAATCTATTAACAACGTTTGCGCGTGATTATTTAGTGAATTGGCTTCTTTCTCTCTTAGTATTCAACCCTTTATATATCCAATAAAATAATATATCCGTTGAGGGGTACTCTTGGGAATTCCAGAAACATTGACAACTTGAACAGTAACGTGGGGGACAAGATCGTGCAAAGCGTCCATCCTTTCATGGTAGTGGAATGAAACGTTGATTTTACCATGTACTATTTGTACCACGTTAACATTATCTTCTTTCCTTCTGCAATTCGGAGGATTCTGCGAGCATGAGTTTAGAAGCGAGAACATAACACAAGGTCATCATAACTTCAAGTCTTTAGAGTCTTCAAAACTGCATCTTCAGAGTCTTAAGCACTTGGTTGTGAGAACATTTTCTTGGAGACTTGGGTCTTTAGAACTTCAAGTCTTTAGAACCTTTAGAACTTATGTCTTTAGAGTCTTCAGCACTTGGTCTTTATAACACTTATCTTTAGAACCTTGGGTCTTTAGAAACTTGAGTCTTTAGACTCTGAACTTGAGTAGAAAGTTCTATCTTCAGATCTTCTGACTGTTTCTTTAGAACCCGTTGTCTTCAGAAACATGAGTCTTTAGCATCTCGACTTAAGTAGCAACTTCTGTCTTCAAATCTTCTGACTGGTTTCTTTAGACAAATATCAGAGCTTACACTTCAGAGCCTTCTGGAGTGTCTTTCTACTGTTCAACAGAACTTGTGTAGCATAGAAGCGAAACTAACTCTCTTATAATGTCTTGGTCACACCATCCATCAGAAGCAGAACCTGTTTGTTAAGTACTCAACAATAACAAACATTAGAGTATCAAAATTATTCATACAAACATACTTATTTGTTATCATCAAAACTAAGATATAATATTGCATAACCAAATCTTGTTCTTACACAATCCACATTGCCTCACCCACTATTCACTATGATCTTCATTCACCTTCGGATCATGAAATGCCTGAAAGGACCATTTTTAACCATTTTAAAATCCCCACTATCGAACCATTCAGTTTTTCTGAAATCATTGATCTTGTTGACCAACAATCCTCTGAACCATAACCATATGAACTCAATGCTTATAAACCAACCTCTTATGAACTCGCTTTAATTGTTTATGAAAAGCATGTTCCAAAAAAACTTGGATGAATGCATTAACATGTTAAGAATCAAGGCTAAGAAAAAGGTTGCAAAGCTAAGGGCAGAGGCAAGTACTAGTACTAAGCCTCATGACATGGATGTTTCATGGAAGTTGTTTCAGAAGTGGTTGTCTTCTGAGTTTGAAAGGCTGAAGACCTTCTCTGAAGCATCCAAAATTGTTCTTGTTCAGACGGTGACAGAAAGAGGTGAAAGAATCAGAGTCTTCTAACTCATTTCTAAGAATAAAAGAGAAGCTGAAGCTAGAGCACTCCAAGAGGCAAAATAAGCAAGGCTTAAGTCTGAGGAAAATTCCAGGGTTGCTGAGGAAGCCAGGTTGGCTCTAGAAGCTGAAGAGGCAGAAAAGGAAAGACAAGATGCTTTGGTTGTGTCTTCTTCTGATCCTATCATTGCATGTTTGGAAAATGCAATTGGTGAGATTAGAGGATAACAACAGGTTTTGAGAGAAAGCATCATTGAACAGAAGGTTGTCAATAAGAATGTTCAGAACATGCTACAGCTGATTCTTGACAACATATCTGCTCCAACACCTCTTGCATCTAAACCCTGGGATCTTAGGCTTTTATTTTACCTTTTGCTTCTGAACCTTAGAACCCTTGCTTCTTATGTTTTGCTTCTTATGTTTTCTTTTATATCTTATGATCTTTTGAACTAAATGAAAGTATTATTTTTGCTTCAAACTTTTACTTGTTATTTCTTCTGTTTTTATGTTTTTCACACATAATTATCTTTTTTATTATGACAAAAGGGGGAGTAAATAACTGAAAGTAATATTTTGATTCTGATAATCAAATTTTGGAAAACTTATCTGAAAAGAGCTGCTTACATTCTAACCCAGTTAAACTTTTGTTTCTGTTAGAATTGTTTTCTTTTTCAGGAATTATGAACTCTAATTAAAGTCAATATATGAAAGTGTTAAACAAGGATTTTGTCTAACGTTTGGATTCAGACTTTGAGAAGCTCGTAAGTTCATAAGCAGACTATTCATAACCAAGCTCTGAATTGAGAATATGGAATCTGTCTGTGTGACCCTAGAGGTTAAAGATCTCAATTGGCATGACTGGTATCAAGACTCTCAAGATCTCAATATCTGATATATTGGAACCAGGGCGAGTTTTACTCAAATGGTTCACAATCAAGATATTTGATCTTCATCAAGTTTTTGAGTCAGGGGGAGTTTTCATATAAAGGATAAGTGTTTCTTACCATTCTTATTTTTTACTTCCTTTGATTATGTATAAAATTGTGTCATCAAAATATATAGTTTTGTCATCATCAAAAATGGGGAGATTGTTAGAACAAGATTTGGTTCTGCAACTTTATCTATGAGTTTTGATGATAACAAAGAGTATGTTTGTATGAACAATTTTGGTACTATAATGTTTGTTATTTTGAGTATTTAACAAACAGATTATGCTTCTGATGAATGGCATGGCCAAGACATTATAAGAGGTAAGTTCCGCTTCTACGCTACACAAGTTCTGATGAACAATAGCAAGACACTCCAAAAGACTCTAAAGTGTAGGATCTGATATGAAGTCTAAAGAAACCAGTCAGAAGATCTGAAGACAGAAGTTCTATTGAAGTCTAGATGCTGAAGACTCATGTTTATAAAGATCCAAGGTTCTAGAAAAGGTTCTCAAGACCATGTGCTAAAGACTCTGAAGACACAGTTCTAAAGACTTTGAAGACTTGAAGTTCTAAAGACCCAAGGTTCTAGAAAAGGTTCTCAAGACCAAGTTCTAAAGATTCTGAAGACGAAGTTCTTAAGACTCTTAAGACTTGAAGTTCTGAAGACCCATGGTTCTAGAAAAGGTTATCAAGACCAAGTGCTGAAGATTTTGAAGACGCGGTTCTGAAGAATCTGAAGACTTGAAGTTCTGAAGACCCAAGGTTCTAGAAAAGGTTCTCAAGACCAAGTGTTAAAGATTCTGAAAACGAAGTTTTAAACACTTTGAAGACTTGAAGTTCTAAATACCCAAGGTTTTAGAAAAGGTTCTCAAGACCAAGTGCTGAAGATTCTGAAGACGAAGTTCTTAAGACTCTGAAGACCCAAGGTTCTAGAAAAGGTTCTAAAGACAAAGTGCTGAAGATTCCGAAGACGCGGTTCTGAAGAATTGAAGTTCTGAAGACCCAAGGTTCTAGAAAAGGTTCTCAATACCAAGTGTTAAAGATTCTAAAGACGAAGTTCTTAAGACTCTGAAGACTTGAAGTTCTGAAGACCCAAGGTTCTAGAAAAGGTTCTCAAGAACAAGTGATGAAGATTCTGAAGACGAAGTTCTTAAGACTCTGAAGACTTGAAGTTCTAAATAACCAAGGTTCGATAAGAGGTTCTCAAGACCAAGTTTTGAAGACTCTGAAGACGCAGTTATGAAGACTATGAAGACTTGAAGTTCTGATGACATGTTGTGACAAACTTGAAAAATCCTTGCCTTCTTGAGATTGCACGAATCTGGACATGTTGTGACAAGCTTGTATGCATTACTGGGCCTACAAAGGGAGTGAAATCCAAAGGCTCAAGCCTTCAAACATTGTTTTCATATTTTACTTGATTTTATTAATTTTAAATGAATAAAAATTAAAATAAAAGCAATAAAAATCATAAAAATGTGTGAATTATTTTTATAGGTCCTCTAACATCTTATGATCATGTTTGAATATCAAAAGTTAGGCCCGCTAATTTAAAATTGCAAGTTTACTCAATTTTCATTTCATGAATTTCCTCAAAATTCCACAACTTGTGAAACTCATAACTCGCTCAATTTTCATCTTTTGAAGGTGATCTTGGACTTTTTGGAAATCTCAAGATGTCATATACACTTTCTATTTTGATCATTTTTTTTTAATTTGGAGGTATTATCTTGATGTAAGTTGCCTTGACAAAAAGTGTCTTCTGTTGACTTTTGAAAATGACCTATAATGTATTAGCTCATATCTTTCAAATGAAGCACTTTTTGGACTTGAACATATAAGTAAAGTTGTAGAGAATTGAATTTCCTTAAAAATGGGCTTTGGTTGGGTAAATTTGATGAACCGTGTGAATATTATGCCTGGTCAAAGTTCAGTTGACTTCTCCTAAGGAAACCCTAATTTGGTAATTTTGGACTTTTGATGATTTGAGAGCTTTCCTTGGGGAATCATGATAAATCCTATATCAAATGATTAATATCACTTCAAAATGTTGATGTTGACCAAAAATCTTGAAGGTTGACTGTATGTTGACCATAGTTGACTTTTTGACCAATACAGTTGATTTTCAATCATCTGAGCCGTTGACTGAGCAAACTTGTGAGGTAGGACTTGAAACTTGTCATGAACCTTATTGAGGACCTATGGAGAACCATGAAAGCCACTTGAGACCTTTTCAACTCAAATATCTTTTAGTAACTCAAAACCCTAGTTGTAGACCCCTTGCTTAAGAGGAGGTTTGACTGGTCAACCCTTGAGTATCTTGAGAACCTTTGAAAGCATGTTTTGAGAAAAATAGGAGGGAAAATTTTGAGGTACAACAGCTGCTCCTTTTCAATTTTCTTAAACCTGAAGAGTTAGGTTGGCATGTCCGGCATTCGTGACTTAAAGGCATAAGATGATTGAAAACTTAAGTGCCCAGAAATTTGAACTAACCTGTGCAAGAGGTAATGCTGTTGGTTGATTGTACCGGGAATGGGCTTATAGGTGCCATTTGGAGAGGTGATGGAGAGTTGTCAGAGATGGGTTTATAGATTCCATCCAAAGTAACTGTTGAATTTAAAATGGAATAAGTATCAGAATAAATCTATAGTCAATTTAATCTGAGCCAGAAGATGTATATGCTTGTCTGCAACTAGAAGAAGTATTAGAATAAATTTATGGTTGATCTAATCTGAGCCAAAAGTTATTTGCGACTGTCTTTAACTGGGAAAAGTATCAGAATAAATCTTTGTTCGATTTAATCTGAGCCAAGAAAGGTCTATATTTGTCTTCATTTGGAAGAAGTATCAAAATGAATCCATGGTTGATTCACCCTAAGCCAGAAGAGGTCTTTACTTATCTTTAACTGGAAGAAGTATCAGAATTAATATTTGGTTGATTTAATTTGAGCCAGAAGAGGTCTCTTTGTCTTTAACTGGAATAAGTATCAGAATAAATCTTTCGTTGATTTAATCTGAGCCAAAAAAAAGATCCGTTGGAAGAAGTATCAGAATAAATATTTGGTCAATTTAATCTGAGCCAGAGGATGTTTGTGCCCGACTTTGACTGGAAGAAGCATCATAATAGATCTTTGGTCGATTTAATATGATCCAGAAGTGGTCTCTTTGTCTTTAAATGGAATAAGTATCAGAATAAATCTTTGGTCGATTTAATCTGAGCCAGAAAAAAGTTTGCTGGAAGAAGTATCAGAATAAATCTTTGGTCGACTTAATCTGAGCCAGAGGATGTTTGTGCCCGACTTTGACTGGAAGAAACATCAGAATAAACCTTTGGTTAATTAAATCTGAGCCAGAAGAGGTCTCTTTGTCTTTAAATGGAATAAGTATCAGAATAAATCTTTAGTCGATTTAATCTAAGCCAGAAAAAGGTCTGCTGGAAGAAGTATTAGAATAAATATTCGGTCGATTTAATTTGAGCCAGACGATGTTTGTGCCCGACTTCGACTGGAAGAAACATTAGAATAAATCTTTGGTAGATTTAATTTGAGCCAAAACAGGTCTCTTTGTCTTTAACTGGAATAAGTATCAGAATAAATCTTTGGTCGATTTAAGCTGAGCCAAAAATAATCCCACTGGAAGAATTATTAGAATAAATCTTTGGTCGATTGAATTTAAGCCAGAGGATGTTTGTGTCCGACTTCGATTGCAAGATGTATCAGAATAAATCTTTGGTTGATTTAATCTGAGCCAAAAGAGGTCTCTTTGTCTTTAACTGGAATAAGTATCAGAATAAATCTCTGGTTGATTTAAAAAGAGAAAAAAAAGATCTGTTGGAAGAAGTATCAGAATAAATCTTTGGTCGATTTAATCTGAGCCAGAGGATGTTTGTGCCCGACTTCGACTGGAAAAAGCATCAGAATAGATCTTTGGTCGATTTAATCTGAGCCAGAAGTGGTCTCTTTGTTTTTAAATGGAAGAAATATCAAAATAAATCTTTGGTCGATTTAATCTGAACCAAGAAAGGTCTATTTGTCTTCATTTGGAAGAAGTATCCAAATGAATCCATGGTCGATTCACCCTAAGCCAGAAGAGGTCTTTACTTATCTTTAACTGGAAGATGTATTAGAATTAATCTTTAGTTGATTTAATCTGAGCCAGAAGAGGTCTCTTTGTCTTTAACTGGAATAAGTATCAGAATAAATCTTTGGTTGATTTAATCTAAGCCAAAAAAAGATCCGTTGGAAGAAGTATCAGAATAAATATTTGGTCAATTTAATATGAGCCAGAGAATTTTTATGCCCGACTACGACTGGGAGAAGTATCAGAATAGATCTTTAGTCGATTTAATCTTAGCTAGAAGTGGTCTCTTAATCTTTAAATGGAAGAAGTATCAGAATAAATCTTTGGTAGATTTAATCTGAGCCAGAAAAAAGTTCGCTGTAAGAAGTAACAGAATAAACTTTGGTCAACTTAATCTGAGCCAGAGGATGTTTGTGCCCGACTTCGACTGGAAGAAACATCAGAATAAACCTTTGGTCAATTTAATCTGAGCCAGAAGTGGTCTATTTGTCTTTAACTGGAAGAAGTATCGGAATAAATCTTTAATCGATTTAATATGAGCCAGAAAAAGGTCTGCTGGAAGAAGTATCAGAATAAATATTTGGTCGATTTAATCTGAGCCAGAGGATGTTTGTGCCCGACTTCGACTGGAAGAAACATTAGAATAAATGTTTGGTAGATTTAATTTGAGCCAGAAGAGGTCTCTTTGTCTTTAACTGGAATAAGTATCAGAATAAATCTTTGGTCGATTTAAGCTGAGCCAGAAAAAAGTCCACTGAAAGAAGTATTAGAATAAATCTTTGGTCGATTGAATTTAAGCCAGAGGATGTTTATGCCCGACTTCGACTGGAAGAAGTATCAGAATAAATCTTTGGTTGATTTAATCTAAGCCAGAAGAGGTCTCTTTGTCTTTAACTGGAATAAGTATCAGAATAAATCTTTGGTTGATTCAATATGAGCCAAAAAAGATCTGTTGGAAGAAGTATCAGAATAAATCTTTGGTCGATTTAATCTGAGCCAGAGGATGTTTGTGCCCGACTTCGACTGGAAGAAGCATCAGAATAGATCTTTGGTCGATTTAATCTAAGACGGAAGTGGTATCTTTGTCTTTAAATGGAAGAAGTATCAAAATAAATCTTTGGTCGATTTAATCTAAGCCAAGAAAGGTCTATATTTGTCGTCATTTGGAAGAAGTATCAAAATGAATTCATGGTCGATTCACCCTAAGCCAGAAGAGGTCTTTACTTATCTTTAACTGGAAGAAGTATCAAAATTAATCCTTAGTTGATTTAATCTGAGCCAGAAGAGGTCTCTTTGTCTTTAATTGGAATAAGTATCAGAATAAATATTTGGTTGATTTAATCTAAGCAGAAAAAATATCCGCTGGAAGAAGTATCAGAATAAATATTTGGTCAATTTAATTTGAGCCAGAGGATGTTTGTGCCCGACTTCGAATGGAAGAAGCATCAGAATAGATCTTTGGTCGATTTAATATGAGCCAGAAGTGGTCTCTTTGTCTTTAAATGGAAGAAGTATAAGAATGAATCTTTGGTCGATTTAATCTGAACCAGAAAAAAGTTCGCTGTAAGAAGTATCAGAATAAAACTTTGGTCGACTTAATCTGAGCTAGAGGATGTTTGTGCCCGACTTCGACTGGAAGAAAAATCAGAATAAACCTTTGGTCAATTTAATTTGAGCCAGAAGAGGTCTCTTTGTCTTTAACTAGAAGAAGTATCAGAATAAATCTTTAGTTGATTTAATCTGAGCCATAAAAAGGTCTGATGGAAGAAGTATCAGAGTAAATATTCGGTCGATTTAATCTGAGCCAGAGGATGTTTGTGCCCGACTTCGACTAGAAGAAACATTAGAATAAATCTTTGGTAGATTTAATATGATCCAAAAGAGGTCTCTTTGTCTTTAACTGGAATAAGTATCAGAATAAATCTTTGGTCGACTTAAGATGACCCAGAAAAAAGTCCACTGGAAGAAGTATTAGAATAAATCTTTGGTCGATTGAATTTAAGCCAGAGGATATTTGTGCTCGACTTAGATTGGAAGAATTGACAGAATAAATCTTTGGTTGATTTAATTTGAGCCAGAAGTGGTCTCTTTGTCTTTAACTAGAATAAGTTTCAGAATAAATCTTTGGTTGATTTAATCGGAGCCAAAAAAGATCTATTGGAAGAAGTATCAGAATAAATCTTTGGTCGATTTAATCTGAGCCAGAGGATGTTTGTGCCCGACTTCGACTGGAAGAAGCATCAGAATAGATCTTTGGTCGATTTAATCTAAGCCAGAAGTGGTCTCTTTGTCTTTAAATGGAAGAAGTATCAAAATAAATCTTTGGTCGATTTAATATGAGCCCGAAAAAAGTTTGCTGGAAGAAGAATCAAAATAAATCTTTGGTCGACTTAATATGATCCAGAGGATGTTTGTGTCCGACTTTGGCTGAAAAAAACATCAGAATAAACCTTTGGTCAATTTAATCTGAGCCAGAAGAGTTCTCTTTGTCTTTAACTAGAAGAAGTATCAAAATAAATCTTTAGTCGATATAATCCAAGTTATAAAAAGGTCTGCTGGAAGAAGTATCAGAATAAATCTTCGGTCGATTTAATCTGAGCCAGGGGATGTTTGTGCCCGACTTCGACTGGAAGAAACATCAGAATAAATCTTTGGTAGATTTAATCTGAGCCATAAGAGGTCTCTTTTTCTTTAGCTGGAAGAAACATCAGAATAAATCTTTGTTCGATTTAATCTGAGCCAAAAACAGGTCCGCTAGAAGAAGTATCAGAATAAATCTTTGGTCGATATAATCTGAGCCCGAGGATGTTTGTGCCGGACTTCGACTGGAAGAAACATGACAATAAATATTTGTTCTATTTAATATAAGCCAAAAGAGGTCTCTTTGTCTTTAACTGGAAGAAGCATCAAATTAAATCTTTGGTTGATTTAACCTGAGCCAGGAAAAAGTCCACTGGAAGAAGTATTAGAATAAATCTTCGGTCGATTGAATTTAAGCCAGAGGATGTTTGTGCCCGACATCGACTGGAAGAAACATCAGAATAAACCGTTTGTTAATTTAATCTGAGCCAGAAGAGGTCTCTTTGTCTTTAAATGGAAGAAGTATCAGAATAAATCTTTAGTCGATTTAATCTAAGCCAGAAAAAGGTCTGCTGGAAGAAGTATTAGAATAAATATTCGGTCGATTTAATCTGAGCCAGACGATGTTTGTGCCCGACTTCGACTGGAAGAAACATTAGAATAAATCTTTGGTAGATTTAATTTGAGCCAAAACAGGTCTCTTTGTCTTTAACTGGAATAAGTATCAGAATAAATCTTTGGTCGATTTAAGCTGAGCCAAAAAAAATTCCACTGGAAGAATTATTAGAATAAATCTTTGGTCGATTGAATTTAAGCCAGAGGATGTTTGTGTCCGACTTCGATTGCAAGATGTATCAGAATAAATCTTTGGTTGAATTAATCTGAGCCACAAGAGGTCTCTTTATCTTTAACTGGAATAAGTATCAGAATAAATCTCTGGTTGATTTATAAAGAGCAAAAAAAGATTTGTTGGAAGAAGTATCAGAATAAATCTTTGGTCGATTTAATCTGAGCCAGAGGATATTTGTGCCCGACTTCGACTGGAAAAAGCATCAGAATAGATCTTTGGTCGATTTAATCTGAGCCAAAAGTGGTCTCTTTGTTTTTAAATGGAAGAAATATCAAAATAAATCTTTGGTCGATTTAATCTGAACCAAGAAAGGTCTATATTTGTCTTCATTTGGAAGAAGTATCCAAATGAATCCATGGTCGATTCACCCTAAGCCAGAAGAGGTCTTTACTTATCTTTAACTGGAAGAAGTATTAGAATTAATCTTTAGTTGATTTAATCTGAGCCAGAAGAGGTCTCTTTGTCTTTAACTGGAATAAGTATCAGAATAAATCTTTGGTTGATTTAATCTAAGCCAAAAAAAGATCCGTTGGAAGAAGTATCAGAATAAATATTTGGTCAATTTAATATGAGCCAGAGGATTTTTATGCCCGACTACGACTGGAAGAAGCATCAGAATAGATCTTTGGTCGATTTAATCTGAGCTAGAAGTGGTCTCTTAATCTTTAAATGGAAGAAGTATCAGAATAAATCTTTGGTCGATTTAATCTGAGCCAGAAAAAAGTTCGCTGGAAGAAGTAACCGAATAAACTTTGGTCGACTTAATCTGAGCCAGAGGATGTTTGTGCCCGACTTCGACTGGAAGAAACATCAAAATAAACCTTTGGTCAATTTAATCTGAGCCAGAAGAGGTCTATTTGTCTTTAACTGGAAGAAGTATCGGAATAAATCTTTAATCGATTTAATATGAGCCAGAAAAAGGTCTGCTGGAAGAAGTATCAAAATAAATATTTGGTCGATTTAATCTGAGCCAGAGGATGTTTGTGCCCGACTTCGACTGGAAGAAACATTAGAATAAATCTTTTGTAGATTTAATCTGAGCCAGAAGAGGTCTCTTTGTCTTTAACTGGAATAAGTATCAGAATAAATCTTTGGTCGATTTAAGCTGAGCCAGGAAAAAGTCCACTGAAAGAAGTATTAGAATAAATCTTTGGTCGATTGAATTTAAGCCAGAGGATGTTTATTGATAACGAGAAAACATATCGTATAATTAACTTACTTTTTACCGATTTTATATTCCATTAAGTCGTCTAACCCTCGATTATTCCGATATTATTTGTCTTTTTTGCAGGTGTGACACTTGTCGACTCAAATCAATGAAAAAGGACAACATGAAGAAAACTAAACGAAAAACAAAGAGAAAAAGAATAAAAAAATACAAAGTGTGGACTTCTGGATGCCTGACGGTCGTCACGCCCCTGTGACGGGCGTAACACCCCACAACATAAGGAAACGGTCGTCACGCCCTTTAGACGAGCGTAAGACACCACTTCAGCGTGTGACGACCGTCACCCACCTGTGACGACCGTCACGCGCGTGAAGGAGGACGTTGCGCATAATTGAAGACGTGGGCGTGAAGGGCAGACTACTTCTCTCGGTTTCCACTGAATCTCCTATTTTATTGCCACAACTACTACTCCTCCTAGAATTTCTCCACGAAGACTTCCTCAAGAATTCAAAATTAAAATTGCTGATTTTTCGTGCTATATATATGAATACCAAGGCACAGTCCAAGGGTCGAAGAATTTTACTCAACAAATACTTATTTTATTTTTACAGTTATTTCCAATTTGTGCTTTCTTTTGCAACTCTGCTTTCAATTCCCTGTAATTTTCATTCAAGCTCTAGTTTCTATTTTTAAGTGTTAATTCTTCTTACAAGAATTAACACGAATTTCTACTGCAAGTCAAGCTTGAAGATTTGGATTACTGTATTACCTCAAGATTACTATAGCATCTGTAATTCCAGGTTTTTTATATTGCAATTATTATTTATTTAGTTTCTATAATATGCCGTTTATTGACATAAATTATATTCTAAACTTTATTGCTGTTAAGTTAATTATGTCTGGCTAAATTATTAATACCGGTATGTGACCGTAAGAACTGAAAGAATTCAATAAGACCTTGGCCAAAAATATTTATAAAACAATTTCTGGTTTCCAATTTCCAATATTAATTTAACTATCCTTGTCACGAGAGTGAGAGGTTAATTAACACGATTTTGCCACGAGAGTGGGAAATTAATTAAGGCAAGAACCTGCATGCAAGAGTTGGGGTTCAATCCAGATAGTGGTAACGAAGCATTGATTTTTAAATACACGAGAGTGTTTTAATAAATTAATTAAATTCAAATTGTTTTCAAAAAGTGTTATTAAATTTAAAGTGCATCCACTAGGTTTAGTAGCATGACTTATTTCATAAACACAATAGTGTATGTCCCAGGTTTTTAAACAATTAGCTTTTACCGAAATACTTTATAGGCCAAGCGATTCATTGAATTCCCTAAGTCCGATTATCACATACCGGTATAATTAGTACTATTACTTTTAAAACTAAACTGTCTACCCCAAATATCGAATATTCATCGCTTAGTTAGACAAAACTGTAGCATTAGATCGTATGCGATTGACACACAGTCTCTGTGGGTTCGATAATCTTTTAAAACTAGAACGACTAAACTGTATACTTGCAGTTAGTATCCCGATAGACTCATAAAGTCCCGATCAAGTTTTTGGCGCCGTTGCCGGGGACTGGTAGTCAATTAATTACGATTCTTCTGTTGCGCGTTTAGACTAAGCAACAGACACCCTTTGTCGATTTGTATGCCAAGGACTCGCTCACAAGGCGAACCACTTGACAAACCGACAAACGGACCTGAACGCATTCTTTCCGTAAGACGTGCAGTCAGGGATTACTGTTTAACTCACGCTATTCCCTTACCCAAACCAGAAATCAAGATTGATTCCGAAACTGATTCTAATTCTTCCTCTGAAACCGAAACCAATCCAGAATTAGACATGGCCGAAGAACAAAGGACCCGTCCACTGAAGGAGTACGCAGCTCCATCACAACAAGAGCCCCATAACAGCATTGCTGCTCCAGCAATAAACCGAAACGATTTCGAGTTAAAGCCGTCATTGATATCAGCTATCCAACAACGCCAATTCTCTGGAGATCCTTCTGAGTATCCGAATGAACACTTTACGAAATTCGTTCAATTTTCCGACACAGTTATAGCGAATGGTGTTAGTAAAGATGCTATTAGATTACGTCTTTTTCCTTTCTCACTAAGAGATAGAGCTTGGGCTTGGTTGCAATCCTTGCCATCCAATTCCGTCACTACATGGGAAGGACTGAAGATCGTATTCTTAGCACGATACTTTCCCCCAAGCAAGACCGCTGCACTAAGAGCCCAAATCAACGGATTTAGGCAGAAGGATACTGAATCACTATTCGATGCATAGGAGCGCTACAAAGATATGATGCGAATGTGCCCACATCACGGACTAGAAAAATGGCTGATAATCCACACGTTTTATAATGGACTCTTGTACAACACAAGACTATCTATAGATGCCGCCGCAGGTGGTACACTGATGGACAAGACTTATGACGAAGCTAATCAACTCATTGAAAACATGGCTCAAAACCACTATCAGTGGGGAGGAGAAAGAACATCTGTGGAGAAAACTCAAACCAAAGGCGGGATGTACGAGATTAGTAGCCTAGATAAAGTTAATGCTAAGGTAGATGCTCTTACCCAAAAGATAGAAAGCTTGACCTTACCTCCTGCAGCTACCGTAGCTACAGTTACCCCAAGCTGCGAAGTTTGTGGAGTACCTGGTCATATTGGAACCGAGTGTCAAATCCTAGCAGGAATAACGACTGATCAGGTAAATTACGCTCAAGGAAATCCTTATGCCAATACCTATAACCCTGGTTGGAAGAACCATCCTAATTTCTCGTACAAGAGCAATAACGCTTTATATGCACCTGGCCAAGCACCTGCTGTACCTCCAGGGTATCAAAAACCCGCCGGTAATGTTCCTAACATTCCTAAGAAATCTAACCTTGAAATCCTAATGGAAAATTTTATCACTAATCAAGCCCAACAAAACAAAGAATTCCTCAATCAAAACGTCCACACCGGTGAACAACTAAAGCTATTAGCAAACAAGGTAGATGCCCTAGCCACTCACAACAAAATGTTAGAAACCCAAATCTCCCAAGTAGCACAACACCAAGCTAGTTCTTCCGCACCTGCTGGGACATTTCCTGGACAGCCACAACCTAATCCCAAAGGACATGCAAATGCTATTACATTAAGAAGTGGGACAGCCCTTGATGGACCGATAGATCCTAGACTCCAAAACCCGACCATGTACCAAAAGCCCGAAAAGGAAATAGAGAAGCCGAAAGATCAATCTGAAAAGGTAGAGGAAAACGCGAATGAGGATAGAGAGGCCTCAGAAAAACCATATGTGCCTCCACCACCATACAAACCACCAATTCCATACCCTCAAAGACTTGCAAAATCTAAGAATGAGGGACAATTCAAGAAATTTGTAGAACTTCTGAAACAACTAAACGTCACTATTCCATTTACGGAAGCTATAACCCAAATGCCGTCATATGCTAAATTCCTCAAAGAAATATTGGCTAATAAGAAAAAAATTGTTGAAAACGAAACCGTTATGTTAACTGCCGAATGTAGCGCCATAATTCAAAATAACATGCCTCCGAAGCTAAAAGATCCTGGTAGTTTCTCCATACCATGTGTAATTGGAAAATCTGTCATAGACAAAGCTCTATGCGATTTAGGAGCCAGTCTCAGTCTAATGCCATTATCTATTTGCGAAAAGCTCAAATTAGGCGACATGAGACCTACCAAGATGTCCTTACAACTAGCCGATAGATCAGTCAAATTTCCTGTTGGAATGCTAGAAAACATTCCTGTCCGAATAGGACAATTTTACATACCGATTGACTTTATAATAATGGACATCAAGGAAGATTCAAACATTCCCATCATACTAGGAAGACCATTTTTAGCGACTGCAGGAGCCATCATTGACGTCAAGAAAGGAAAACTTACCTTTGAGGTAGGAGAAGAAAAAGTAGAATTCATTCTTTCCCAATTTTTTAAAGCCCCTGCTATAGACGACTCATGTTGTCTCCTAGATATCATTGATGAATGTGTCAAAGAACTCGAATGCCAAGAGGACACCTACTATGAGATGCTGAAAATTCAGATACCAACTGTCCTCAAGAACGAAGACTGGAAACAAGAACACTTAGATGCCAACCTAAGAGAATGTTTAGCCCTAACACCTGATCCTGACTCAACTAATAAGAAACCCGGTATAGAACTTAAAACATTACCCGAAGATCTTAGGTATGAGTTCTTAGATAATGAACTCGAACGACCAGTTATAGTCAATGCCGAATTAGGAGAGATCGAGACCGAAAAACTTCTTAGTGTGTTAAGGAAATATCCAACCGCGTTAGGCTATAATATCTCAGATCTCAAAGGAATAAGCCCTTCTCTCTGTATGCACCGCATAATGCTGGAGGAGGACTGCAAGACTTCTAGAGAACATCAGAGACGGATAAATCCTATCCTAAGTGAAGTCGTTAAGAAGGAAGTGCAAAAACTACTAGAGGCAGGCATCATATACCCAATATCAGATAGCAACTGGGTCAGTCAAGTTCATGTGGTGCCTAAGAAGGGAGGTGTTACAGTTATAACAAATACAAAAGGCAAATCGGTAGCGCAACGTACGCAAACCGGATGGAGAATATGTATCGATTATAGGAAACTAAACAAAGCTACACGCAAAGACCATTTCCCATTACCATTCATTGATCAAATGCTCGAGCGTTTAGCCAAACATTCCCATTTCTGTTATCTTGATGGATACTCAGGATTCTTTCAAATTCCCATTCATCCTGACGATCAAGAGAAAACTACGTTCACATGTCCCTATGGTACCTTTGCATACCGGAGAATGCCATTTGGACTATGTAATGCGCCTGCAACTTTCCAACGATGCATGATGGCGATCTTCGCAGATTTCTTAGACGGAATCATGGAAGTATTCATGGACGATTTCTCTGTCTGTGGAGAGATTTTTGATGGATGTTTAACAAATCTTGAATTAGTACTGAAACGTTGTGTTAATGTCAACCTAGTGCTCAACTGGGAAAAATGTCACTTCATGGTGAGACAAGGAATTGTGTTGGGTCACATTGTATCAAACAGGGGGATTGAAGTTGACAAAGCAAAGATCGACATTATCAAAAACCTTCAACCACCCAAAACAGTTAGAGAAATACGAAGTTTTCTAGGACACGCGGGTTTTTACCGACGTTTCATAAAAGATTTATCTAAAATCACCAAGCCACTAACTGAGCTATTAATGAAAGAGGCTGAGTTCATTTTCGACGATAAATGCTTGAACGCATTCGAGACACTAAAAGAGGCCTTAATATCGACACCTATTATGCAACCTCCTGATTGGAATTTACCGTTTGAAATCATGTGCGATGCGAGTGACTATGTTGTAGGCGCAGTCCTAGGACAACGCAAAGAAAAGAAGCTTCACGCTATCTACTACGCAAGCAGAACGCTTGATCCCGCACAAATGAATTACGCCACTACGGAGAAGGAACTCTTAGCTGTGGTATTCGCATTGGACAAATTTCGTTCCTACTTAGTAGGCGCTAAAATCATTATTTATACGGATCATGCTGCGATCCGATACCTACTAAGCAAGAAGGACGCCAAACCGCGATTACTCAGATGGATCTTACTCTTACAAGAGTTTGACTTAGAAATAAAAGACAAAAGAGGAACTGAGAACGTGGTAGCTGACCATTTATCGAGATTAGATGGAATCCAAACCGAGAATGTTCCCATAAATGAAGATTTCTCTTATGAACGCCTCATTGCCAAACTAGAGACATACCCTACCGACAGTTCAGATCCTCATAATGAAACTTTCACAACTGCGGTAGTAGAATCCATTTGTACTAATACCACATTACCATGGTACGCTGACTTTGTCAACTATTTAGCTGCCGGTGTTTTACCACCTGATTTGACGTACCAACAGCGGAAGAAATTTTTCCATGACCTTAAACACTACTTTTGGGATGAACCATTGCTCTTTAAACGAGGCGTCGATGGTATCTACCGTCGCTGCGTTCCTAATGATGAAATAAACCACGTCATTTCCCATTGTCATTCCGCCCCTTGTGGTGGACACGCTAGTACATCGAAAACCTGTGCAAAAATACTTCAAGCTGGCTTCTTTTGGCCTACCTTATGGAAAGACGTCCACGTAGCAATTATGAACTGCGATAGATGTCAACGCACAGGAAATATATCTAGACGTGACGAAATTCCGTTAAAAGGGATCCTCGAAGTAGAAGTTTTTGATGTGTGGGGAATTGATTTCATGGGACCTTTCCCCACATCCTTTGGAAATAAATATATTTTGGTCGCCGTCGACTATGTATCAAAATGGATTGAAGCCATCGCCGCACCCATAAATGACACACGTGTGGTACTAAAACTATTCAAGAATATTATCTTCCCACGATTCGGTGTACCAAGACTAGTGATCAGCGATGGTGGCTCCCATTTTATCTCCAGAATCTTCGAAAGGTTACTTTCCAAATATGGCGTTAAACACCGCATAGCCACACCTTACCATCCTCAAACAAGTGGACAAGTGGAAGTGTCGAATAGGGAGATCAAACAGATACTTGAGAAAACCGTAGCCACATCCAGAAAAGACTGGTCCTCCAAGCTCGACGATGCTCTTTGGGCATACTGGACAGCTTTCAAAACTCCTATCGGAACAACGCCGTTCAAGTTAGTTTATGGAAAATCTTGTCATTTGCCAGTAGAATTAGAATATAAAGCTTATTGGGCGATAAAAACCCTTAACTTAAACTATAAGAGTGCTGGCGAGAAACGAGTGTTAGATATCCATGAACTGTAAGAATTGCGTTTAGACGCTTATGAAAATGCTAAAATTTATAAAGAACGAACAAAAAAATGGCATGATAAGCGTATCTCGCAGAAAGACTTTAAGGAAGGAGACATCGTACTCCTATTCAACTCTAGACTAAAACTTTTCCCGGGAAAATTACGTTCCAGATGGTCCGGACCGTTCGAAATTAGCAAAGTTTTCCCAAGTGGGGCGATAGAAATTAAAAGTAGTTCTATCGAACCATTCATTGTTAATGGCCAGCGCTTAAAGCACTATTTTAACATCGACAATATCGACTTCTCGGCTTATCTTCAGTTAAGTGAGCCGCCTACCCCTTTACCTATCTGAATAGGTATTTAATATCGAGCCGTCGACATAAAATAAAGGCGCTTCGTGGGAGGCAACCCATGTTTTTACTTTAATTATTTTTCTGCTTTAATATGTTTTTATTTTCTTTTCTTTTTCTTAATCTTTAAAATGTTTTCATTATTGCATTTCTTACTCTTTTTCTATTTTTCTTCTGCTTTTATTTTTCCTTTTTATCTCTCTTTTTCCTTTTAATTTAACTTTGACAATTTCCTAACCCGAAAATACTTACTTAATTTCCTTTTCTTTCAAACATTTTTCAAATATTTTCAGGGGGTAATTCTTTTTCTTTCACATCTCGCGCTATGGATTGTGCTAACTTCATGAATGTCAAATTGCGAAGCCGACACCAGAGAAGAAGGTTTGCAGATTTGGGTGACCGGGAGATGTGTCCTACTATATATGTAGATGATCGTGTTATGGCTGCCCTTGGCATTCGCGAGAGTGTCATGTACCTGCTGCACCAGATTTGTTGGGACACTGCCCCTATCCGTCGAAGGTTCTGTACCTACAAAAGGTTGACTCTGGAGTTTCTCAGCACCTTGATTTTCAATCCAAATCATGGAATGGGATTCAACCGTGGGTTGATTACATTTAGAATGTTTAACATGGACTACACTTACAACCTGCGAGAGTTTAGCCAGCTTCTTGGGTTCCCTTTTGGACCCGATGTTATTACCATGACACAAGAGAACCTTTTACCTGTATCTGAGCTTGACTTTTTTTGGGGAAGCATAGCGGGTGTTAACCATCCTGAGCCGTCAGATCTGTACTCTGAATGCATTCATAACCCGGCTATCAGGTATTTCCACAAGATCATAGCCCACACTATCTTCGGCAAACAGCAAAATGTCACCTCTGTATCCCGCGATGAGCTGTTTATCATGTATTGTGCATCTCAAAACCGTCCGGTGAACGGTGCAGCTTATATGCTCGCGAACATGGAGCGGATCGTACAGACCCCAAATGCGCCAATTTTGTTAGGTGGGTTAGTTACCATGCTGTCTAACGCCATTGGACTCCGCCGTCCTATGCTCGGTTCTGCTCCGCTTTATGGCATAATGCCAATGGACATTGCTTTTTGTTTCAACACTAGCATGATTGGAAACCTTGGACCAGATTCATTTGACTTGCTAGTTAATCATCAGATCGTCCATCATTTTAAGCTGCCTGACCCAAGAACCAGTGTGCACAACCGGGATAATTGGTTGTTTGATCTTCACTACCCTGCTTCACCACCCTCTTCACCATCTACAATCGACATCTATGAAGTTCCTAACAATGCTAATGCTGAATAAGATCCTGCTACACCACCAGGCTACCATGATCTCCCTGATCCTTGGGAACAGGAGGCTACTTCCGTCGAGACCGCGCCTCAAGCTCCTGAGACTACTCCACCTCCACCTGCTGCTACCCTGGACTCCCTACATGCGGCCATTACGGACATGCGGGGTGAGCTGACTTCCCTTAGGGTGGATTTCATTTCCTTCATGGACTTGGTGACTGATCAGTTGAATTATATGCATCACCATTTATTTCCACCACCCCGTGGCTAGAGTTTCCATCGTTATCTCCTTGCTTTCTCTCTTACATTTTTACGTACAGTGAGGACACTGTAAATTTCTGTGTGGGAGGGATTTTTAGTTATTTTTAGTTTAGTTATTATTTCAACATTATTTCAGCATTATCATCATTTTTACTTTGAAACAATTTTTTATGCATTTATTAAACTGAAGTTTATTTTTATTTCTTTCCCAATTTCCTGTTTACTGTTTACTATCTATGTTTTATTTACTGTCTATTTTCGTTAGACTTAAAAACTCTAATTATTTAACATAATCAATTAAAACAAACATTTCAAATAAACAAGAGAAATAATATATATATTCTTCAAAACAAAATTCCAATTACCAAGAGAAATAATAATAATAAACTCATCAACGGTCCTGTAACAGATCTTTCAATTAAGACTCTGTCTGCGTTACGACCGTCACACCCCTGTGACGAGCGTAACGCGCCTCTTTGCTTTGTGACGAGCGTCACAATCCTGTGACGGCCGTCACATAGACAGAAACCAACGGATGTTACAGAGAACCGTTCCAACCTTCTTCCTTATAAACCCATTTTTTTCCCTCTCCATTATCACCACACCACACGAAAAATCGCCTTGTCAATCCAGTTTCCTTCCGATTTCTAAACTTCCATCGCCAAATTAACATCCTCACAATCTCCCATTCTCACATCCCCAAATCAAATCCTTTATCACCATGGCAAACAACCCAAACGCTCAAGTTATCAATTTCAGAATTGGCGAACCTGGGGAGAATCAACGAGCAAAGTATCAAAAATTCCAACGTCGAGGTCTCCAACCCACAAGGTACGTTGACATCGACTGCCTACGAAGTTTGGGACTACTCGACAGTGTCCGCCGATTACTACAAAGCGTGGATTTGTGGAACCTCTGTCGCGAACCAAGACCAATCTACGAAACTCTCACTCTTGAGTTCTTGAGTTCGTTCGCTTACCTCACTCCGCCGGGTGTCACAAACCAATTATCAGGCGTGGCAAAATTTCGCATGTTCGGAGTTGAGCATCAGTTGCCTCAATCCGACATCGCGAGGCTTATGGGATTTTGTTCGGACGAAGGTGCTCATTTTTGGGTACCGGACAGTTTTAATGAGGAGGCTTTCAACTTGTGGCAGAGTTTAACGAACATCCGTGTCGGGTCCTACGACCACCTCAATGCTACCCACATCCACAATCTGGCCATCCACTACTTTCATCGCATTCTTAGTAACACCATCTTCGCCCGCGACAGCAACCATAAGCTCAACTCTAAGGAGCTCTTCTTTCTACATTGTGCGTTCACTGGGCAAAAGATAAATGCCGCCCCGTTCCTGCTTGCTCACATCCACTCTATTTGTGCTAGAGGTGGAAAACCTTTCTATTTCAGAGGGCTGGTTACTTCTATTGCCATTGGTCTGAATTATGGTGCTGCTCTTGCAACCTTGCCTTCTATGGCACCGGCTCTGCTAACCTTGGATCACTGCAAAGCCGCGCACCTCATCTACGAGCGGGAAGACGGCAGATTCCACCCCGTAATTAGGAATACCGTCTATCAGAATATCATCTTGCCGAACAGGGACCGAATTGATCCAAGTAACCGAGAAAACTGGTTGCTCGACCCTGAAGTCCCCGCAGAGCCTGCACCTGCCCACGAAGACCAAGCTGCAGCCGCCGCAGACGATATACAAAAAGAGTTGGATAGTGCTCCGCCTGTCCACGACATCCCTGGATCCTCATATGCACCTCCCCCTATCAATCTTGAAGACATCCTCCGCGCCCTCCACATGCAAAATCAAATGAATGCGGCGCTTGAAAGGAGGCAAGCTGAGCAGTTTGAGTCTCTATGCGCCCAAAACACTCAGATCTTGACTGGGCAGCGAAACATGAATGAGAGGTTGGATGAGGCGCTGTCAGAGCTTAACGCCTTGAGGATAGATATGAACACCTATGGCCTCCAAGACACCGACGCTGAAGCCACTCCTACCAGACGCTGAAGCCACTCCTACCAGACGCTCTCGCACCAGGAGCAGAGGACGAGGTCACCAGTAGTTTGTCTTTCTTTAATTTCTTTGTAATTTGTTATTTTTTTCTGTTTTATTTCTTTTCCCTTTCGTCTTTGTAATTGTACTTCCCCGCATATATATACCGCAACATTGAGGACAATGTCGGATTTTGTGTGGGAGAGGTACCTTTCAATCGTTAATAAAACTAGTAAATTCTTGCGATATGTCTCGATTCAAATTCTTCGCTTTACTTTGCCATACCAAAAAAATTTTATTTTCGCATTAGCCCAACATACCTACTTTAATGAAATCCCAGTTGAGGAAGCCGAAAACGACATAACAAGATCGATACGGTTCTGTCACCGTGGACTTCCTACTTACGCGATCCGTTTCAACAACCATTATACCGATATTCAGAGTTTCAAGTTCTAGAAGTAACCCCTAGTAGTTTATAATAGCAGTCAGCACCGTCTTGACACAAACCACGTGGAGAATCGATGAATATAAGTGTTTGATGCCTGATTCTAAAGATATCCTTCATATCTCGCTGCAAAAAGAAAGGAAAATCTGTGTACCAAAACATACGGGAACATATAAGAGCTGAGAAAATAATGAAGAAATCCAATGTTGGTTGGTTCAGAGGTATCTGGTTCTGAACTCGGTAGGGCGTGCTACGGCCCGATCCCCCACAACCTCCAATTCGGATAAAATATGTAGGGTTGCCACATTCATGTACCAGACCCCGTGCTAAAGGATCAAAGTCACTAACCGGTTACTCCACTACGTGCGTGCTAAGGCAAAGGGCTTAATGTGATTGCGCCAGAACGAAACCGGGTGAAATAGATACGAGGAACTCCGAGCAGAGTTATAACGGAACTGTTGGATAGCTCGTTTAAAATGGAAGTCTACAGGTAAGCTTATTGCTTGCGTCATTAGCGTATCTTTAGTGTTTTACTCAAGTATTGGCCGAACCAACGAGGATTTCCCGAAACCACTTTAAAAATCCAAAGGTACGTCATGCTTATGCGCTTGACGAAAACTTGTCCGACCTTTCGAATGACTATTTGCTTGAGGACAAGAAAAGGTTTAAGTATGGGGGAATTTGATAACGAGAAAACATATCGTATAATTAACATACTTTTTACCGATTTTATATTCCATTAAGTCGTCTAACCCTCGATTATTCCGAGATTATTTGTCTTTTTTGCAGGTGTGACACTTGTCGACTCAAATCAATGAAAAAGGACAACATGAAGAAAACTAGACGAAAAACAAAGAGAAAAAGAATAAAAAAATACAAAGTGTGGACTTCTGGATGCCTGACGGTCGTCATGCCCCTGTGACGGGCGTAACACCCCACAACATAAGGAAACGGTCGTCACGCCCCTGTGACGAGCGTAATACACCACTTCAGCGTGTGACGACCGTCACCCACCTGTGACGACCGTCACGCGCGTGAAGGAGGACGTTGCGCATAATTGAAGACGTGGGCGTGAAGGGCAGACTACTTCTCTCGGTTTCCACTAAATCTCCTATTTTATTGCCACAACTACTACTCCTCCTAGAATTTCTCCACGAAGACTTCCTCAAGAATTCAAAATTAAAACTGCTGATTTTTCCTGCTATATATATGAATACCAAGGCACAGTCCAAGGGTCGAAGAATTTTACTCAGCAAATACTTATTTTATTTTTACAGTTATTTCCAATTTGTGCTTTCTTTTACAACTCTGCTTTCAATTCCCTGTAATTTTCATTCAAGCTCTAGTTTCTATTTTTAAGTGTTAATTCTTCTTACAAGAATTAACACGAATTTCTACTGCAAGTCAAGCTTGAAGATTTGGATTACTGTATTACCTCAAGATTACTATAGCATCTGTAATTCCAGGTTTTTTATATTGCAATTATTATTTATTTAGTTTCTATAATATGCCGTTTATTGACATGAATTATATTCTAAACTTTATTGCCGTTAAGTTAATTATGTCTGGCTAAATTATTAATACCGGTATGTGACCGTAAGAACTGAAAGAATTCAATAAGACCTTGGCCAAAAATATTTATAAAAAAATTTCTGGTTTCCAATTTCCAATATTAATTTAACTATCCTTGTCACGAGAGTGAGAGGTTAATTAACACGATTTTTCCACGAGAGTGGGAAATTAATTAAGGCAAGAACCTGCATGCGAGAGCTGGGGTTCAACCCAGATAGTGGTAACGAAGCATTGATTTTTAAATACACGAGAGTGTTTTAATAAATTAATTAAATTCAAATTGTTTTCAAAAAGTGTTATTAAATTTAAAGTGCATCCACTAGGTTTAGTAGCATGACTTATTTCATAAACACAAGAGTGTATGTCCCAGGTTTTTAAACAATTAGCTTTTACCGAAATACTTTATAGGCCAAGCGATTCATTGAATTCCCTAAGTCCGATTATCACATACCGGTATAATTAGTACTATTACTTTTAAAACTAAACTGTCTACCCCAAATATCGAATATTCATCGCTTAGTTATACAAAACTGTAGCATTAGATCGTATGCGATTGACACACAGTCTCTGTGGGTTCGATAATCTTTTAAAACTAGAACGACTAAACTGTATACTTGCAGTTAGTATCCCGATAGACTCATAAAGTCCCGATCATTTATGCCCGACTTCGACTGGAAGAAGTATCAGAATAAATCTTTGGTTGATTTAATCTAAGCCAGAAGAGGTCTCTTTGTCTTTAACTGGAATAAGTATCAGAATAAATCTTTGGTTGATTCAATATGAGCCAAAAAATATCTGTTGGAAGAAGTATCAGAATAAATCTTTGGTCGATTTAATCTGAGCCAGAGGATGTTTGTGCCTGACTTCGACTGGAAGAAGCATCAGAATAGATCTTTGGTCGATTTAATCTGAGACGGAAGTGGTATCTTTGTCTTTAAATGGAAGAAGTATCAAAATAAATCTTTGGTCGATTTAATCTGAGCCAAGAAAGGTCTATATTTGTCGTCATTTAGAAGAAGTATCAAAATGAATTCATGGTCGATTCACCCTAAGCCAGAAGAGGTCTTTACTTATCTTTAACTGGAAGAAGTATCAGAATTAATCTTTGGTTGATTTAATCTGAGCCAGAAGAGGTCTCTTTCTCTTTAATTGGAATAAGTATCAGAATAAATATTTGGTTGATTTAATCTGAGCCGAAAAAATATCTGCTGGAAGAAATATCAGAATAAATATTTGGTCAATTTAATCTGAGCCAGAGGATGTTTGTGCCCGACTTCGAATGGAAGAAGCATCAGAATAGATCTTTGGTCGATTTAATATGAGCCAGAAGTGGTCTCTTTGTCTTTAAATGGAAGAAGTATAAGAATGAATCTTTGGTCGATTTAATCTGAACCAGAAAAAAGTTCGCTGGAAGAAGTATCAGAATAAAACTTTGGTCGACTTAATCTGAGCCAGAGGATGTTTGTGCCCGACTTCGACTGGAAGAAAAATTAGAATAAACCTTTGGTCAATTTAATTTGAGCCAGAAGAGGTCTCTTTGTCTTTAACTAGAAGAAGTATCAGAATAAATCTTTAGTTGATTTAATCTGAGCCAGAAAAAGGTCTGTTGGAAGAAGTATCAGAATAAATATTCGGTCGATTTAATCTGAGCTAGAGGATGTTTGTGCCCGACTTCGACTAGAAGAAACATTAGAATAAATCTTTGGTAGATTTAATATGATCCAAAAGAGGTCTCTTTGTCTTTAACTGGAATAAGTAACAGAATAAATCTTTGGTCGACTTAAGATGACCCAGAAAAAGGTCCACTGGAAGAAGTATTAGAATAAATCTTTGGTCGATTGAATTTAAGCCAGAGGATATTTGTGCTCGACTTCGACTGGAAGAAGTGACAGAATAAATCTTTGGTTGATTTAATTTGAGCCAGAAGAGGTCTCTTTGTCTTTAACTAGAATAAGTTTAAGAATAAATCTTTGGTTGATTTAATCTGAGCCAAAAAAGATCTGTTGGAAGAAGTATCAGAATAAATCTTTGGTCGATTTAATCTAAGCCAGAGGATGTTTGTGCCCGACTTCGACTGGAAGAAGCATCAGAATAGAGCTTTGGTCGATTTAATCTAAGCCAGAAGTGGTCTCTTTGTCTTTAAATGGAAGAAGTATCAAAATAAATCTTTGGTCGATTTAATATGAGCCAGAAAAAAGTTTGCTGGAAGAAGTATCAAAATAAATCTTTGGTCGACTTAATCTGATCCAGAGGATGTTTGTGTCTGACTTTGGATGAAAGAAACATCAAAATAAACCTTTGGTCGATTTAATCTGAGCCAGAAGAGGTCTCTTTGTCTTTAACTAGAAGAAGTATCAAAATAAATCTTTAGTCGATATAATCTGAGTTATAAAAAGGTCTGCTGGAAGAAGTATCAGAATAAATCTTCGGTCGATTTAATCTGAGCAAGGGGATGTTTGTGCCCGACTTCGACTGGAAGAAACATCAGAATAAATCTTTGGTATATTTAATATGAGCCATAAGAGGTCTCTTTTTCTTTAGCTGGAAGAAACATCAGAATAAATCTTTGTTCGATTTAATCTGAGCCAGAAAAAGGTTCGCTAGAAGAAGTATCAGAAAAAATCTTTGGTCGATATAATCTGAGCCAGAGGATGTTTGTGTCGGACTTCGACTGGAAGAAACATGACAATAAATATTTGGTCTATTTAATATAAGCCAAAAGAGGTCTCTTTGTCTTTAACTGAAAGAAGCATCAAATTAAATCTTTGGTTGATTTAACCTGAGCCAGGAAAAAGTCCACTGGAAGAAGTATTAGAATAAATCTTCGGTCGATTGAATTTAAGCCAGAGGATGTTTGTGCCCGACTTCGACTGGAAGAAAAATCAGAATAAACCTTTGGTCAATTTAATCTGAGCCAGAAGATGTCTCTTTGTCTTTAACTAGAAGAAGTATCAGAATAAATCTTTAGTCGATTTAATCTGAGCCGGAAAAAGGTCTGCTGGAAGAAGTATCAGAATAAATATTCGGTCGATTTAATCTGAGCTAGAGGATGTTTGTGCCCGACTTCGACTGGAAGAAACATTAGAATAAATCTTTGGTAGATTTAATCTGATCCAGAAGAGGACTCTTTGACTTTAACTGGAATAAGTATCAGAATAAATCTTTGGCCGATTTAAGCTGAGCCAGAAAAAAGTCCACTGAAAGAAGTATTAGAATAAATCTTTGGTCGATTGAATTTAAGTCAGAGGATATTTGTGCCCGACTTCGATTGGAAGAAGTATCAGAATACATCTTTGGTTGATTTAATTTGAGCCAGAAGAGGTCTCTTTGTCTTTAACTCGAATAAGTATCAGAATAAATCTTTGGTTGATTTAATCTGAGCCAAAAAAGATCTGTTGGAAGAAGTATCAGAATAAATCTTTTGTCGATTTAATCTGAGCCAGAGGATGTTTGTGCCCGACTTTGACTGGAAGAAGCATCAGAATAGATCTTTGGTCGATTTAATCTGAGCCAGAAGTGGTCTCTTTATATTTAAATGGAATAAGTATCAAAATAAATCTTTGGTCGATTTAATCTGAGGCAGAAAAAAGTTTGCTGGAAGAAGTATCAAAATAAATCTTTGGTCGAATTAATCTGATCCAGAGGATGTTTGTGTCCGACTTTGGCTGAAAGAAACATCAGAATAAACCTTTGGTCTATTTAATCTTAGCTAGAAGAGGTCTCTTTGTCTTTAAATGGAACAAGTATCAGAATAAATCTTTAGTCTATTTAATCTGAGCCAGAAAAAGGTCTGCTGGAAGAAGTATCAGAATAAATCTTTGGTCGATTTAATCTGAGCCAGAGGTTGTTTGTGCCCGAATTCGACTGGAAGAAACATCATAAAAGATATTTGGTCAATTTAATGTCAGACAGAAGTGTTCTCTTTGTCTTTAACTGGAAGAAATATCAGATCAAATCTTTGGTCGATTTAATCTGAGCCAGAAAAAGGTCTGATGGAAGAAGTATCAGAATAAATCTTTGGTCGACTTAATCTGAGCCAAAGGATGTTTTTTCCCGACTTCGACTGGAAGAAACATCAGAATAAATATTTGGTCGATTTAATCTGAGCCAGAATAGGTCTCTTTGTCTTTAACTGGAAGAAGTATCAGAATAAATCTTTTATCGATTTAATCTGAGCCAAAAAAAGATCTGATGGAAGAAGTATCAGAATAAATCTTCGGTTGATTTAATAAGAGCCAGAGGATGTTTGTGCTCGACTTCGACTGGAAGATATATCAAAATAGATCTTTGGTAGATTTAATCTGAGCAAGAAGAGGTATCTTTGTCTTTAACTGGAAGAAGTATCATAATAAATTTTTGGTCGATTTAACCTGAGCCAGAAAAAAGTCCGTTGGAAGAAGTATTAGAATAAATCTTCAGTCGGTTGAATTTAAGCCAGAGGATGTTTGTGCCCGAGTTTAACTGGAAGAAGTATCAGAATAAATCTTTTGTTGATTTAATCTGAGCTAAAAGAGGTATCTTTGTCTTTAACTAGAATAAGTATCAAAATAAATCTTTGGTTGATTCAATTTGAGCCAAAAAAAGATCCGCTGGAAGAAGTATCAAAATAAATCTTTGGTCGATTTAATCTACGCCAGAGGATGTTTGTGCCCGACTTCGACTGGAAGAAGCATCAGAATAGATCTTTGGTCGATTTAATCTAAGCCAGAAGTGGTCTCTTTGTCTTTAAATGGAAGAAGTATCAGAATAAATCTTTGGTCGATTTAATCTGAGCTAGAAAAAAGTTTATAGGAAGAAGTATCAGAATAAATCTTTGGTCGACTTAATCTGAGCCAGAGGATTTTTGTACCCGACTTCGACTGGAAGAAACATCAGAATCAACCTTTGGTCGATTTAATCTGAGCCAGAAGAGGTCTCTTTGTCTTTAACTAGAAGAAGTATCAAAATAAATCTTTAGTCGATATAATCTGAGTTATAAAAAGGTCTGCTGGAAGAAGTATCAGAATAAATCTTCGGTCGATTTAATCTGAGCCAGGGGATGTTTGTGCCCGACTTCGACTGGAAGAAACATCAGAATAAATCTTTGGTAGATTTAATCTGAGCCATAAGAGGTCTCTTTGTCTTTAGCTTGAAGAAGCATCAGAATAAATCTTTGTTCGATTTAATCTGAGCCAGAAAAAGGTCTGCTAGATGAAGTATCAGAATAAATCTTTAGTCGATTTAATCTGAGCCAGAGGATGTTTGTGCCCGACTTCGACTAGAAGAAACATGACAATAAATATTTAGTCGATTTAATCTAAGCCAAAAGAGGTATATTTGTCTTTAACTGGAAGAAGCATCAGAATAAATCTTTGGTTGATTTAACCTGAGTCAGGAAAAAGTCCGCTGGAAGAAGTATTTGAATAAATCTTTGATCGATTGAATTTAAGCCAGAGGTTGTTTGTGCTTGACTTCGAATGGAAGAAGTATCAGAATAAATCTTTGGTTGATTTAATCTGAGCCAGAAGAGGTCTCTTTGTCATTAACTGGAAGAAGTATCCGAATAAATCTTTGGTCGATTTAATCTGAGCTAGAAAAAGGTCTGCTGGAAGAAGTATCAGAATAAATATTCGGTTGATTTAATCTGAGCTAGAGGATGTTTGTGCCCGACTTCGAATGGAAGAAGTATGATAATAAATCTTTGGTTGATTTAATCTGAGGCAGAAGAGGTCTCTTTGTCTTTAACGGGAAGAAGCATCAGAATAAATCTTTGGTTGATTTAATCTGAGTCAGAAAAAGGATCTGCTGGAAGAAGTATCAGAATAAATCTTTGGTCGATTTACCCTGAGCCAGAAGATATTTATGTCCGACTTAGCTTGGAAGAAGTATAAGAATAAATATTTGGTTGATTTAATCTGAGCCAGAAGAGGTCTCTTTGAGAATTACCTTCTTATTAAATTGTTGAAATAGACCTTTGTCAGATGTAGCCTTTGAGAAGACTATTGGGTCATATAAGTAGTTGATGATGTTTGTTTGTTGATTGATCTTTCATGAAGAGGTAAAGAGTTAAATGTATGCAATTTCATGATGTATGAAATGTGTTGCATAATGATGTTCTCAAAATAAATGAGATTTTGGTTGTTGTACCCCAAAATTTGCCCTTCGATATTTCTCAATACACTTCAAGAAAGATCCTCAAGTTGCTCAAGAAAGCCTAAGGGTTGACCAGACAAGCTCTCTCTCCTAAGGCAGTCTACCTCAAATTAGGGTTTCATATTGTATCATGATACTTGAGTCCAAGGGATCCCAAATGCTCACTATTGTCCTAATATGTTCTCAAGATCATCCATGTGAAGTTTCAAGCCTTGCAGAGAAAGTTTGCCCAGTCAATTGCTCAAAGGCCTAAAAATCGACTGTGCTAGGGCAAAAGTCAACTGTGGCCCACGTACAATCAAACTTCAAGATTTTTGGTCAACATCCTCATTTTTAAGTATATTTCATCATTTGATCAAGGGTTGATCATGATTCATCAAGGATTGCTCATAATTCATCAAGAACCAAAAGTTGCTAAATTAGGATTTTGTAGGAAAAGTCAACTCAACTTTGACCAACCATAACTTTCTCATACTTTATTAGAAATGACCCATTGAAAGCTCATTTTGAAGAGGATGCAATGCTATACAATCCATATTCATCTCCCAAGTTAAAAATATGCACTCACAAGAAGTTATGAATTTGGATATTATAGGTCACTTTGAAAAGTCAACAAAAACACCTTTTTTGTCAAAGCTTCATACATGAACATGGAAGACTCAATTCAGATGAGACCAAAAAGGTTGCTTAGAGGACATCTCAATATTTCTAAAAAGTCCAAGAACACCTTCAAAGATTCAAAATTTAGGAAGTTATGCATTGGTGAAGTTGACCCTTTTTGCAAAATTGTCAAAAGTCAACTATGCCTAAAAATGCAATTTTTGCTAAATGGGCCTAATCTTTTGCACTTGTTTTGAATTGGTAGCAAGGTACACGAGTCCTAGTTCCTCCCACTTGTCTTTATCTTATTTTTGTTTTTTATTTTTATTTTTATTTGAATTAAATCAATTTAAATCAAAACAAATCATAGAAAATCCAAATCATTGAAACCTCAAGATATTGTGCATGTTTCAGGTTCTATATCCAGCTAGAAAAAGATTGAAATCGTGCAGCCTAGATTTCGACAGGATAACAACTCAGTAAGTTATTATGAATCCTGGATTACGACCAGATAGCAATACAAGACCATGAAGCCTGGATTACGACCAGATAATGGTAGAAGACGTTGTGAAGCCTGGATTACGACCAGATAGCAGCCAAGAATACTACAAAGCCTGGATTACGACCAGATAGTGGTATATCTTTAATGCAAGTTATGAAGCATGGGTTCGACTGGATAATATCTTGAGTTCCCCGAACACCATGAAGCCTAGATTCGATCGGATAATTGTATAACACATCATGAAGCCTGGATTACGACCAGATAGCGGTAAATACACTGAAGCCTGGGATTAGGACCAGATAACAGTGAGGGACACTGTGAAGCTTCGATTTCAACCAAATAGCATTTTTACCCAGCCAATTACTATGAAGCCCGGAGTCGACAGGATATTAGTAGGCCTTAAAATCAAATGGAAGCCCGAATGCGATTGGATAACCACTTGATCTCTTCTAAAGCCTGGATTTCGAACAAATAAGAAGTAAGGTATTGTGAAGCCTGGATTCGACCAGATAGCAGTACAAGACACCATGAAGACTGGATTCGACCAGATAATGGTGAAACATCGTGAATCCTGGATTACGACCAGATAGCGGTACAAGACACTGTGAAGCTTGGATTTCGACCAAATAGCAGTTTTACTTGGACAATTACTAAGAAGCCCAGAGTCGACCGGATATTAGCATGCCCTAAAGTCAAGTTGAAGCCCGGATGCGACCGGATAACAACTAAATCCCTTCTGAAGCCTGGATTACGACCAGATTAGAATTGAGAAATTGTGAAGCCTGGATTACAACAGGATAGCAAGTTTAATCTCATCCCCCCAGTAAGTCACTGCAAAGCCTAGAGCACGACCAGATAGCAGTCGATCTTATCACTATGAAGCCTGGATCATGACCAGATAGTAGTTCATTTTCACCTCTTCGACCAAGAGATGATTCCCCAATAGAATAACGGTCGACCAAAGCTCCTAAAATTCAACTTTCTCTCAAGACAGAGAACAACATTCCCCAACGGAATCCTCCTCAATAACAGGTATGCAAACTCTCGCTAAGGAATCTCTTATGCGATCGACACTCCTTTGGATGTCATCTTTAAGCCCATCCTCCGTCATCAATCTCCAAATGGCATCTATAAGCCCTTCCCTGACATCACAAGACAAATACAACTTCATGTAGTGCAAATTTCTGGACACTCTAGTGTTCAATCATCTTCAACATTCGGATCACGAAAGGCAAATAGCCAATCTACATCCTCAGATTTAAGAAGATTGAACAGGGGCAGATTTTGTACCCCAAAATTTTCCCTCCCATATTTCTCAATACACTTCAAGAAAGATCCTTAAGTTGCTCAAGAAAGCCTAAGGGTTGACCAGACAAGCTCTCTCCTAAGGCAGTTTACCTCAAATTAGGGTTTCATATTGTATCAAGATACTTGAGTCCAAGGGATCCCAAATACTCACCATTGTCCTAATATGTTCTCAAGATCATCCATGTGAAGTTTAAAGCCTTGCAGAGAAAGTTTGCCTAGTCAATTGCTCAAAGGCCTAAAAATCGACTGTGCTAGGGCAAAAGTCAACTGTGGCCCACATACAGTCAAACTTCAAGATTTTTGGTCAACATCCTCATTTTGAAGTATATTTCATCATTTTATCAAGGTTTGATCATGATTCATCAAGGATTTCTCATAATTCATCAAGAACCAAAAGTTGCTAAATTAGGGTTTTGTAGGAAAAGTCAACTCAACTTTGACCAAGCATAACTTTCTCATACTTTATGATAAATGACCCATTGAAAGCTCATTTTGAATAAGATGCAATTATCTACAATCCATATTCATCTCCCAAGTTCAAAATATGCACTCACAAGAAGTTATGAATTTGGATATTATAGGTCACTTTGAAAAGTCAACAAAAACACCTTTTTTGTCAAAGCTTCATACATGAACATGGAAGACTCAATTGATATGAGACCAAAAAGGTTGCTTAGATGATATCTCAAGATTTCTAAAAAGTCCAAGAACACCTTCAAAGAGTCAAAATTGAGGAAGTTATGCATTGGTGAAGTTGACCCTTTTTGCAAAATTGTCAAAAGTCAACTATGCCTAAAAATGCAATTTTTGCTATATGGGCCTAATCTTTTGCACTTGTTTTGAATTGGTAGCATGGTACATGAGTCCTAGTTCCTCCCACTTGTCTTTATCTTATTTTTGTTATTTATTTTGATTTTGATTTGAATTAAATCAATTTAAATCAAAACAAATCATAGAAAATCCAAATCATTGAAACCTCAAGATATTATGCATGTTTCAGGTTCTATATCCAGCTAGCAAAAGATTGAAATCGTGCAAAGCCTTTGTGTGCACAAAAAGATTGGTTTTTACCTTTTTTTTAGAAAGATATTCAAGTGAATCAAATCCAAATCAAAAGCTATAATGGAGGAAGATTGAGAGCATAATTTTAAACCTAATTCATTCCTCAGTATATAGTATACAATTGCAGACCTAAAAAAAAGGCTAGAGAGGCGCACAAAGTCAGAACAAACTTGAAAAAATCAAAGAAAAGTGGTGATTCGATTTTGCACTTCCAGGCACTTTCAAGGTCCCCTAACCATCTCATTCGATTCCTGGGATTGCAAGGAGGCTGTACACATCAAGAACAAGGAGTTTCCAGCACTATAACTCACTGTAAGTCAGCCACGACAATGGCTTTTTCTTGAATTCGAATTGCATAATTTTGGCATTGATAGCATGAAATAATCACATATTCTTGCTCCTGGAAGCATTTGCAAACTATCTGTAACGTTTAATTGCATTTTTATGGACTGTATCAAGATTCACCATTGCTAGGTTTTGTTGCTTCGTTTTAGGGTTTTTGTGTGCAGGCAAAATTGGCCCATGAAAAGGGCATCATAATACTCAGCAAGTCCAGACGAGTTGATCCATGGCATTAGATGTCATTTATCATTCCCATGGAAGATTTTGAAACGAGCCAAGGTTGTAGCTATGGACATATGTTCGTAGGTAAAAGTTTTTGACTTTTACCAATGGAGCGAGGTGGGGGATGATTGGTGTGGCACCCTCTTATTTGCTTATTTGAATTCTGGCATGCAGGGAACTAATAGAGTTGTGTTTTTTTTTATAATATTTAATTGTTTCTTTACATACAACTAACACGCGCAGCTCAGTTGGTGGCCAAGCTATTGGAAAAGGTTACAGGACCTGGGTTCGAATCCCAGGTCCCCCCAATTATTTCATGTTATTTTTCTTTCATTGATCAGGCGTCCCACAAGGCATGAAGACCACCATACATCCTCATCATCCAACCAGCCATATGTCCACAGGCCAGATCTGATGGCCATCATTTGGGGGACCATGATACGCCTAGTCAACGCATGGTAAGGGATCCAGCAAGTCAACGTGGATCAATTGTTTCTTGGGCCAGATTTGCTATTCACACTCCCAAATTACTTTCACAGGCCCAATTCTTCTTTCTTTTTCTTTTTTTTTTCTTTATTTATATTTACTAACACAAATTAATTTTCTTTTATTCAAAAAATCATAAAAATAGTATTTTTCATCCAATTAGATTTAGGTTTATTTTTTCAAAAATTAATTAATTTAATTAGGTTATTTAATTTTAGGTAACTTTAATTATTTTTTAAATAAATTAAAATTAATTAGAACAATTAGGGTTTTTGTTTCTAACTTAATTCTATTTTCTATTATTTTTTTATAAATAATAACAAAAATACACAAAAATAGGTTAAAATTAGTCATTTTCTTTAATTAATTTAATTACTATTTAGATCTATATTTAATTTTAAAAACCTTATTATTTTTCTTAAATAATTAAAAACAATAAAAATATTTTCTTCTTTCGATTAGGTTAGACGGGGTCAAACCCTAGTTCTCTCTCGTTCTCGATTCATCGCACTTTATTTTACTTTTACCATATTAATGTAATTGCTCACAAGTTGTAATAGATTAATTAGGATCTTTTACTTTCATTTATCGCTTTTTTTTACGGGTATGTTTTTGGCTATGTAAATACCCGAAGCCTTGTAATAGCGTAGCTTATTTTCCGCACTTTAAATTCCGCAAAAAATATTAACTGTTAGATGTATGAATAATAGGGATGCATGACAAGAATGTATGTAAACTTTAAAACAGATAGCAAACCCTAAATGTGGAAAGATAATAAACTTGAAATTGAATCACTCGCACATGCGCACTCCTAGGGTATACTCTCACTTCGGTTACCTTCAGTAAACGGTCATTAAGTATAGGATATTTTAGTGGTCGCTCTCTTGTCCAAAAGATCAAAGTTGCCTCGGAATGCTTGCCTCGGATATAGTTGCCTCGAATATTGATCTTAAGACATTAGAGTTACTACTAAGATGTCCTAACATTTCTTTAGTGACCATACGTCCCTTTCGAATTGACCCTAAAAACTCCAACGATGGTGCTACCTACTCACTAATAGTAGGATAGTACTGTCTAAAGGAAACGAACATAGAATAATTCTTTTTTTCGAGTAGGTAGATTAGCTCTTAAGTACTTGCTCAAAAAAAACAAACCTTTTTCACACCTACACTCTTTTTCAAACAAAGTTTTCAAAACGAATTCGTAACACTCTTGAAGACAGAAGCAAGGGTTAAATCGAAGTAAAACAAAAAAAAAACTTTTTTTCAAATCAAACACACACAAGCAATTTTGAAAATGATGAGCAAGTACCTAAGAGCCCGTAGAAAACTACGGATAAAAAGGGTGCTAATACATTCCCTTTCTATAATCTACCCCCCGTACTCAAAAAATCTCGAAAAAGGAATTTTTCTGTGCTTTTTTCCTTTCCTTGTTGGATAAAATAAAAGTCGATGGTGACTCTTGCTTACCGCGACATTTTGCAAACACAAACACAAAACGCAAACCAGCACTTTCCAAAACAGTTCCGGTTCTGGCCACCGTATCACAGAACTGGCGACTCTGCTGGGGAATAATAAGTGGGGTATACCTTAGGATTTAGTTAATCATAATTGCTTCTCTTGTTTGTTTTGGTTGCTTTACTTTTAAGGGTTTTGTTTGGGAGTTACTATAGATCCTAACCCGGATCTGGGTACACCTTTTAGGTAAGTAGCAATAGACTGTGAGGGAACTGTACAGCATAGACCGATATGGTTAAAGCAGTAGCTACGTTGATGTGGCACATTGGTTAGTATCGGTATCCCTTGTGGAGAAACGAGGAGAATACGGGGCCGCTGCGTGTGTCGTTAATCATCAACTGACTTTAGAACCTTTAATCGACCAACTTGGCCATTAGAAAGTAGTGAGATAGCAGACCTCGGTGTAAAGCTGAGAACTGGTTGATACTCGATGCTACACTCATTGAGACCACACTCTCGAGATAGTTCCGGCCGCAAGAAAAGATTGTGTAAGCTGAAACCATGACCGATGGAGGATGGTCAGTGATATTGAGATCCTCTAGAACCCGGTTACTTTTCCAGAACAGGTTGAACCAACTAAACTTCAAGAGGGTACTACCCTAAAACCCATGCAAGCCTAAACCTAAGGTTGTTTGTGTGACTTGTGTGCTTTCAACTTGAACTACTTGCACATTTTTATTATCTGACAACATGAGTTCCTTGCAGGTTTTGTTTGCAGTCCTTATCCAATAACTTAGATTTCTTGCCGAGTTTACTTGCTTACATCACCTCGCACTTTTGCTTAAACGCATAGCATACACATCATAACATCATGCCTTAACATTTCCTTAACCATTTCAAGGATCTCAAGGGTTTGTGATGCAGGTTATGGTAAATCAGACATCTAGCAAGGGGCAAGGGGATTTATTTTCCTCTAGCCAATGTCGTCTAGAGATCAAAACACGATAACTTGAGTCAGTGGCTATGACCCACTCGATATGGTGAGCTTGACTCTTGAATAAAGACTCTTAACGACACGAAGTTTCTTCAATCAAGCTGCAATCAAATTCTAACAGTTTCTTGTTTACCCCGCAAGATCCTTGAAAACATTGCATACATATATCATACATATCATTGCATAACAGGTCTTCCAGTACAGGTCTCTCATGTTCTCGCTGTTTATTTCAGCAATGTCTCTCAAATAAGACAACAGAGATCTTCAAACTCAAGAAGCTCAGTTCAGGGACATATTCCTAAACCTATCCAAGGGGCAGGAAGAGTTGAAAACACCCCTCGTTGGGAACTTGGTCAAGAAAAGTCCTAAAGACAATAAGGACGAATGGCTGGAACAACTGCAAGCTGAGGTAGGTGCAATGAGAACCCAGATGTTAGAGCAGATGGCTTTTATCCAAGGCTTAGCCTGAAGACAAGAAGAGATGAAATCTATCATCAGCCAACTTCATCAAGACATATACAACAGTATGAAGCAAACAGTCGAGGTCGGGGACCAAGTCATTGATCAACCTCCAAGAAGACAAGAGTTTGGTTTGGTGAAGAGTGGACCTTTCCAAATTGCTACTACATCACGGTTCCAACAACAACCTCGCCAAAAAAACGGGTTAATCAGAGTAAGCCGGATATGCCCAAAAGGCAGTTTACCAAACTCAACATGTTGTTGTCTCAAGCTTTTCAACACCTGTTAAGGATGAATCTGATTACATTGATAGGACCTCATCCAAATCCCAAGACTTCTTCGCCTAACTACAACCCTGATGCAAGGTGTGCATATCACTCCCACAGTCCGGGGCATGATACTGACGACTGTTGGAGGTTGAAATACAAAATTCAAGACCTGATTGATGAAGGAGCATTGGAATTCACACAAGATGGTCAACTGGAATGTTTCTGTCAATCCTCCAAGGCTCACCATTTGAAGTGACAAGTTCTGACAAGAGAGTCTTTTGTTCATTAGAATTTTCAATTTTCAATTTTCTTTTGATTGTTCGAACATCTATTCATGTCAAACTCTTTTACTTTATCAATGCATTACATATGTTTGTCTTGAATAAATTCATTTGTATTCACTATTTCAAAAATGCGTCCTTATTTCCTTTTGTGATATTCATCTCTCGATTAAAAACTCTAAGCATTTAGAGGGACGATGACGAAAATGATATCAAAATCTCTACAGTATGCTTTTGAACAGACCCCGCTGATGATGTACAGGCGTTGTTTCAAATCCTAAACAGTGGAGTTATAAGGAAGATAATCCCTAGTCAACCCCTTTTGAGCCAAAGAAGTAGAAGTTTTTCTTTTCACACAAATTAAAACCCTTAATCACAACTTGGGGCAGGGTAGTTTTCTCAGTTAATCCAGGTTCACAATGAATGGCTTCAAAGATGTCCTTCCAAAACAAAAGACGGTGATGGTTCCCTGTAATCATCAAGACAGACAGTCATTATCTCTCAAAATAAAAGCCCATTAAGTCAAAACCTATGAAGGAGACTTAAGAAAAAAACTGGGGCATCCCGCTGACTGTAATCACAAAAAGAAACAGTTCAGGCAAAAGACAGGGATAATAAAATCAAAAAGAAAGAGGTCCTACAAACCCTCAACAAAAAGAAATGACTGCCTATTCAAAATAAATGGTCAGTATCCGAACCATCACTGGAATATCAGAGCAAAGACTCAAACGGGATCTAAATGCACAATTAACTGAGTATAGGATCGAAGAACATCACGAAGAACGGGTGGGTACAAATAAATTTTGAGCCTTTATCCTTTGTTTCTTGAACCGTGAACCAGGCCACGTTATAACCCTTAAAAGTCCTAGCTGAAGCATGGGTTGGTTCGAAAGCATATTGTTACAAAAGGTATCCTGACTCCTATAAGGTTTGCTATAAATCCTGAGTTGACATCACACTTTTACAACAAAAAAAAACTTTTTTTACTAAAAAATGAATTTTCAAACTTCAAGACAGACATAAGCTTTGCATTCTTAAAATAACATTGTTTGCATATGACTATTTGTTCAACAACATAGAGATTCGCATGACGAATATCTAGTGAACAAAAAACCTTCTCAATAAAAAGGATCACCTCAAGTGGAAAAACACTTCCAACCAAGGGGCACAACATGATCATTGTCCATCATCTGGGGCAGTCAAGTCAAGATTCAAGGAATCTCTCAAAGATGCCAAATAGCCAGGGGCAGATCTCCATCTGAATCACTTGGGGCATTCGACATGAATTCCGATAATGAATCCTGTATGATAAAACAAACATCTTTTGGCAGTGTGGAAACACTTACTACTATGGACAGTGACAACTCCCTACACCCTGAGAGCGTGGACATAGTCAGAAAATACTACGCATGAACAAAGACCCGCTAGGTTGACTGGCCTAGGAAAAAATAAGGGCATCCCGGCGAACCAAAAGGGTTCGGGCAAAAATTAGGGATAAAAAATGAAAAATCTGTACACCCGACAAGTCGAAAACCCGAAAGGGCGGCTTGGGCAAAAAAGGGTATCCCGCTAGACTGAAAATCTGAAAAGACAGTCCAGGCAAAAGTTAGGGATTAAAGCGTACGAATATGTCCCGTTATCTTGTCACTTGCCTATCAGTAGAAGACTTATCATTCCGATCGGCAGTTACCAAGCACCTCATAAGTTGGGATGACACTCAATCCACAAGGCCTTCGCAAGCACTTTCTCCAGCAGGTACACGGGCAGAAAAGTCTTGATACGAAGTCATTGTCATATCCTCAGCATGCGTCCCAGTAACATACACTCCCCGCAGAGTAAGAAGTATTCAAAGACAGTGGTGTTAGATTTCCCGAACAGGATACAACTCTCCCCATCCGAGGTTCACAATCGCGAGTGAGTCAGCAAAATTCTCCCTAAGCAGAGCTTGTTTATCACCAGCAACAGAAGTTCATCCCCAGCTGAGTTTATTTCTCCAAATCAGCAGATCTTCCAACAGAGTATCTCTCTTCCCCACAGAGTCATTCTCTCGCCAATTTATTCTAAAATCATCTTCATTCGTTACTCCTAGCGAGAATGAAGAAATTAACTCCTTGTATTCTCCAGCAGTAATCCGAGATTTATTTTCCCCAACTAGAAAACATCACGAGAAATTTTGCATATCCATACATCATGGCATGCGCATACGCATCATACAGCATAATCTCATTCATTTTAAGAACATCACTGCTTGATACATGTCATGCATCATGGCATTACATACAACTAACCCTTTACATTTCAGGAAAAGATACAATCAAATTCTCATAAAGTTCAAGCTATGAAGCCCGGAGAACGACCGGATAACAATGTCAGAATACCGCGAAGCCTGGATTACGACCAGATAGTGGTATCTCTTAAAAACAAGCTATGAAGCCCGAATTCGATCGGATAATAGTTTAATCCCCAGCAAGCCGTGAATCCCAGATTTCGACCGGATAACAACTCAGTAAGTTATTATGAAGCCTGGATTACGACCAGATAGCAATACAAGACCATGAAGCCTGGATTACGACCAGATAATGGTAGAAGACGTTGTGAAGCCTGGATTACGACCAGATAGCAGCCAAGAATACTACAAAGCCTGGATTACGACCAGATAGTGGTATATCTTTAATGCAAGTTATGAAGCATGGGTTCGACTGGATAATATCTTGAGTTCCCCGAACACCATGAAGCCTAGATTCGATTGAATAATTGTATAACACATCATGAAGCCTGGATTACGACCAGATAGCGGTAAATACACTGAAGCCTGGGATTACGACCAGATAACAGTGAGGGACACTGTGAAGCTTGGATTTTGACCAAATAGCATTTTTACCCAGCCAATTACTATGAAGCCCGGAGTCGACAGGATATTAGTAGGCCTTAAAATCAAATGGAAGCCCGAATGCGATTGGATAACCACTTGATCTCTTCTAAAGCCTGGATTTCGACCAAATAAGAAGTAAGGTATTGTGAAGCCTGGATTCGACCAGATAGCAGTACAAGACACCATGAAGACTGGATTCGACCAGATAATGGTGAAACATCGTGAAGCCTGGATTATGACCAGATAGCGGTACAAGACACTGTGAAGCTTGGATTTCGACCAAATAGCAGTTTTACTTGGACAATTACTAAGAAGCCCAGAGTCGACCGGATATTAGTATGCCCTAAAGTCAAGTTGAAGCCCGGATGCGACCGGATAACAACTAAATCCCTTCTGAAGCCTGGATTACGACCAGATAATAATTGAGAAATTGTGAAGCCTGGATTACAACCGGATAGCAAGTTTAATCTCATCCCCCCAGTAAGTCACTGCAAAGCCTAGAGCACGACCAGATAGCAGCCAATCTTATCACTATGAAGCCTGGATCATGACCAGATAGTAGTTCATTTTCACCTCTTCGACCAAGAGATGATTCCCCAGTAGAATAATGGTCGACCAAAGCTCCTAAAATTCAACTTTCTCTCAAGACAGAGAACAACATTCCCCAGCGGAATCCTCCTCAATAACAGGTATGCAAACTCTCGCTAAGGAATCTCTTATGCGATCGACACTCCTTTGGATGGCATCTTTAAGCCCATCCTCCGTCATCAATCTCCAAATGGCATCTATAAGCCCTTCCCTGACATCACAAGACAAATACAACTTCATGTAGTGCAAATTTCTGGACACTCTAGTGTTCAATCATCTTCAACATTCGGATCACGAAAGGCAGATAGCCAATCTACATCCTCAGATTTAAGAAGATTGAACAGGGGCAGATTTTGTACCCCAAAATTTTCCCTCCCATATTTCTCAATACACTTCAAGAAAGATCCTTAAGTTGCTCAAGAAAGCCTAAGGGTTGACCAGACAAGCTCTCTCCTAAGGCAGTTTACCTCAAATTAGGGTTTCATATTGTATCAAGATACTTGAGTCCAAGGGATCCCAAATACTCACCATTGTCCTAATATGTTTTCAAGATCATCCATGTGAAGTTTAAAGCCTTGCAGAGAAAGTTTGCCTAGTCAATTGATCAAAGGCCTAAAAATCGACTGTGCTAGGGCAAAAGTCAACTGTGGCCCACATACAGTCAAACTTCAAGATTTTTGGTCAACATCCTCATTTTGAAGTATATTTCATCATTTTATCAAGGGTTGATCATGATTCATCAAGGATTTCTCATAATTCATCAAGAACCAAAAGTTGCTAAATTAGGGTTTTGTAGGAAAAGTCAACTCAACTTTGACCAAGCATAACTTTCTCATACTTTATGATAAATGACCCATTGAAAGCTCATTTTGAATAATATGCAATTCTCTACAATCCATATTCATCTCCCAAGTTCAAAATATGCACTCACAAGAAGTTATGAATTTGGATATTATAGGTCACTTTGAAAAGTCAACAAAAACACCTTTTTTGTCAAAGCTTCATACATGAACATGGAAGACTCAATTGATATGAGACCAAAAAGGTTGCTTAGATGATATCTCAAGATTTCTAAAAAGTCCAAGAACACCTTAAAAGAGTCAAAATTGAGGAAGTTATGCATTGGTGAAGTTGACCCTTTTTGCAAAATTGTCAAAAGTCAACTATGCCTAAAAATGCAATTTTTGCTAAATGGGCCTAATCTTTTGCACTTGTTTTGAATTGGTAGCATGGTACATGAGTCCTAGTTCCTCCCACTTGTCTTTATCTTATTTTTGTTATTTATTTTGATTTTGATTTGAATTAAATCAATTTAAATCAAAACAAATCATAGAAAATCCAAATCATTGAAACCTCAAGATATTATGCATGTTTCAGGTTCTATATCCAGCTAGCAAAAGATTGAAATCGTGTAAAGCCTTTGTGTGCACAAAAAGATTGGTTTTTACCTTTTTTTTAGAAATATATTCAAGTGAATCAAATCCAAATCAAAAGCTATAATGGAGGAAGATTGAGAGCATAATTTTAAACTTAATTCATTCCTCAGTATATAGTATACAATTGCAGATCTAAAAAAAAGGCTAGAGAGGCGCACAAAGTCAGAACAAACTTGAAAAAATCAAAGAAAAGTGGTGATTCGATTTTGCACTTCCAGGCACTTTCAAGGTCCCCTAACCATCTCATTCGATTCCTGGGATTGCAAGGAGGTTGTACCAATCAAGAACAAGGAGTTTTCAGCACTATAACTCACTGTAAGTCAGCCACGACAATGGCTTTTTCTTGAATTCGAATTGCATAATTTTGGCATTGATAGCATGAAATAATCACATATTCTTGCTCCTGGAAGCATTTGCAAACTATCTGTAACGTTTAATTGCATTTTTATGGACTGTATCAAGATTCACCATTGCTAGGTTTTGTTGCTTCGTTTTAGGGTTTTTGTGTGCAGGCAAATTTGGCCCATGAAAAGGGAATCATAATACTCAGCAGGTCCAGACGAGTTGATCCATGGCATTAGATTTCATTTATCATGCCCATGGAAGATTTTAAAATTAGCCAAGGTTGTAGCTACGGACATATGTCCGTAGGTAAAAGTTTTTAACTTTTACCAACGGAGCGAGGTGGGGGATGATTGGCGTGGCACCCTCTTATTCGCTTATTTGAATTCTGGCGCGCAGGGAACTAATAGAGTTGTGTTGTTTTTATAATATTTAATTGTTTCTTTACATACAACTAACACGCGCAGCTCAGTTGGTGGCCAAGCTATTGGAAAAGGTTACAGGAACTGGGTTCGAATCCCGGGTCCCCCCAATTATTTCATGTTATTTTTCTTTCATTGATCAGGCGTCCCACAAGGCATGAAGACCACCATACATCCTCATCATCCAACCAGCTATATGTCCACAGGCCAGATCTGATGGCCATCATTTGGGGGACCATGATATGCCTAGTCAACGCATGGCAGGGGATCCAGCAAGTCAACGTGGATCAATTGTTTCTTGAGCCAGATTTGCTATTCACACTCCCAAATTACTTTCACAGGCCCAATTCTTCTTTCTTTCTTTTTTTTTATTTTTCTTTATTTAATTTATTTATTTATATTTACTAACACAAATTAATTTTCTTTTATTCAAAAAATCATAAAAATAATATTTTCATCCAATTAGATTTAGGTTTATTTTTTCAAAAATTAATTAATTTAATTAGGTTATTTAATTTTAGGTAACTTTAATTATTTTGTAAATAAATTAAAATTAATTAGAACAATTAGGGTTTTTGTTTCTAACTTAATTCTATTTTTTATTTTTTTTTTTAAATAATAACAAAAATACACAAAAATAGGTTAAATTTAGTCATTTTCTTTAATTAATTTAATTACTATTTAGATCTATATTTAATTTAAAAAACCTTATTCTTTTTCTTAAATAAATAAAAACAACAAAAATAATTTATTCTTTCGATTAGGTTAGACGGGGTCAAACCTTAGTTCTCTCTCGTTCTCGATTCATCGCGCTTTATTTTATTTTTACCATATTAATGTAATTGCTCACAAGTTGTAATAGATTAATTAGGATCTTTTACTTTCATTAATCGCTTTTTTTTACGGGTTTGTTTTTTGCTATGTAAATACCTGAAGCCTTGTAATAGCGTAGCTTATTTTCCACACTTTAAATTCTGCAAAAAATATTAACTGTTAGATGTATGAATAATAGGGATGCATGACAAGAATGTATGTAAACTTTAAAACAGTTAGCAAACCCTAAATGTGCAAAGATAATAAACTTGAAATTGAATCACTCGCACATGAGCACTCCTAGGGTATACTCTCACTTCGGTTTCCTTCGGTAAACGGTCATTAAGTATAGGATATTTTAGTGGTTGCTCTCTTGTCCAAAAGATCAAAGTTGCCTCAGAATGGTTGCCTCGGATATAGTTGCCTCAAATGTTGATCTTAAGACATTAGAGTTACTACTAAGACGTCCTAACATTGCTTTAGTGATCGTACGTCCCTTTCGAATTGACCCTTAAAACTCCAATAATGGTGCTACCTACTCACTAATAGTAGGATAGTATTGTCTAAAGGAAACGAACATAGAATAATTCTTTTTTTCGAGTAGGTAGATTAGCTCTTAAGTACTTGCTCAAAACAAACAAACCTTTTTCACACCTACACTCTTTTTCAAACAAAGTTTTCAAAACGACTTCGTAACACTCTTGAAGACAGAAGCAAGGGTTAAATCGAAGTAAAACAAAAAAAAAAACTTTTTTTCAAATCAAACACACACAAGCAATTTTGAAAATGATGAGCAAGTACCTAAGAGCCCGTAGAAAACTACGGATAAAAAGGGTGCTAATACATTCCCTTTCTATAATCTACCCCCCGTACTCAAAAAATCTCGAAAAAGGAATTTTTCTGTGCTTTTTTCCTTTCCTTGTTGGATAAAATAAAAGTCGGTGGCGACTCTTGCTTACCGCGACATTTTGCGAACACAAACGCAAAACACAAACCAGCACTTTCCAAAACAGTTCCGGTTCTGGCCACCGTATCACAGTGCTATATGTGTTTTGTATGTATATGTTATGATATTGGTAAATGATGTATGAATGTGAAATGTTGTTGAAGTGCATTTCTAAACTTGAGCAGCATCTTTTCCTGGGGAAAATAAATCATTGACTGTCGTTGGGGATGAATAGTATGTGTATCTTCGATATTTTGGGGATTGTTTTCGCTGGGGACTTTTGCTTTCTTTTTTGAGGAAAATTCGCTGGGGAACATTGATTTCTTCTTCTTTCTTGAGGAAAATCTGCTGGAGAATGTTAATTCCTGCTTGGGGAGAAAAGTTCAAGAACATTGGTTGTTCATTGCTCTGATGGGGAGAAAAGTTCAAGAACATTGGTTGTTCATTGCTTTATTGGGGAGTTTATACCCTGACTGGGGATAGAAGAGATGGATAACCTTCCGACTTGTATGGGGAGGATAAAGTTGACTGATATCTGGCCTAATTTTAGATTCAGTAGCAACTCTCTATGGATAGTGGCAACTATACTGGGGAGAGTAATTTTACCAGCGACCCGTGGCCATATGAGTAACAGACACAAGCTTGGGAGACGATAATTTGTTGGGGAAATTAACAATGTTGGGGAAATAAACCCTATCGACAGAGCAATACTCTGCTGAGGAAACACCCTTGTTGAGGAAATGAACTCTGCTGGAGAGTAGAGACCTGCAGGGGTTTTACAATCTCGAAGGAATAAACTCAGTTGGGGAAGAGAACTTTCATGAATTGTACTAGTCGAAACTCTGAAGGTTAGTGACATTACTGAGAAGAAGATCATACTCCTTTATCTGCCAGAGCAGTCTGTCAGGGAAATTGTGGGGAATGTATGAACTTGTGAAGATTACTCTGTGGGGATAATCTCATGGAAGTTGTGGGAATTCGTGGGTGGCTTGGACGTTGTCCCAACTCCCAGAGTCTTGAGTAAATGTTGATCAAGGTGATAAGTCTCTACTAATATACAGGTGACGAGATGACGGGACATAGTCGTACGCTTTAATCCCTAACTTTTTCCTGGACTTTCCTTTCAGATTTTCAGTCCACCGTGATACCCCTTTTTGCCCAAGCCACCTTTTCAGGTTTTCGACTTGCCGGATGTACAGTTTTATTTATATATCCCTAATTTTTTCCGAAACTTTTTTGGTTTGATGGGATGCCCTTATTTTTTCCTAGGCCAGTCAACCTAGCGGGTATTTTTTTTCATGCATAGTATTTTCTGACTATGTCCGTGTTCAAAGGGTGCGGGGAATTGTCATTGTCCATAGTAGTAAGTGTTGCAGCACTGCCAAAAAATGTTTGCTTGATCATATGTGGCCCTTTGCTGGAACTCATGTTCAATGCCCCAAGTGATTCGGATGGAGGTTTTCCCCTGGATATTCAGCATTTTTGAGAGATTCCTTGAATCTTGACTCGACTACCCCCAGATCAGTTAGACACCATGTCATGCCCCTTGATTATGAAAGGCTTCTTACTGGAAATGTCTTTCCATTTGAGGTGATTCTGTTCATTGAGAGGATTTTCGTTCATTGAATATCCGTCGTGCAAATTTCTCTACTGTCGAACAATTAGTCATATGCAAACAATGGCATTTAAAAATGAAAAACTTATGTCTGTCTTGAAGTTTTGAAAATGCATTTTTAGTAAACAAATAGAATTTTGTAAGAATATGAATTCAACTCAGGATTTATAGTAAACCTTACAGGAGTCAGGATACCTTTTGTAACAGTATGCTTTCGAACTAACCCATCCTTCATCTAGGACTTTTAAAGGTTGTAATGTGGCCTGGTTCACGGTTTAAGAAACAAATGATAAAGGATTAAACTTTATTTATACCCAACCCGTTCTCTGTAATGTTCTTTTAGCCCTATACTCAGTTAATTGTGCGTAATTGAGTCTGGAATGATATTTTGGTGATGGTTCGGATACTGGAAGTTTATTTGAGAAGGCAGTCATTTTTGGTGACATTTTTTCTGTTGTCGAGGATTCATAACAACCTTTTTTTTATTACTCCTACCTTTTTCCTGAACTGTTTCTTTTGTGATTACAGTCAGCGGGATGCCCCAGTTTTTTTCTTAAGTCTCCTTCATAGGTTTTAACTTAACGGGCTTTTCTTTTGAGAGATAATGGTTGCTTGCTTTACGGGGAACCATCACCGTATTTTGATTTGGAAGGACGTTTTTGATACTATAAAGTGAAAGCTTACGACTAAATATGCTTTTGAATTAACTGAGAAACTACCCTGCTCCAGGTTATGATTAAGCGTTTCAATTTATGTGAAAAAGAAAACTCCTACTTCTTAGGCTCAAAGGGGTTGACGTGGGATTATCTTCCTTATAACCCCACTGTGTAGGATTTGAAACAACTCCTGTACATCGTCAGCTAGGTCTGTTCAAAAGCATACTGTATGAGATTATGGTATTGTTTTCGTCATCCTCCCTCTAAAGGCTTGTAGCTTTTTTAATTGAGAGTTGAATATCACAAAAAGGAAGTAAAAGCATAGTTTAAGTATAGTGAAAACAAATGGATTAATTCAAGACAAACATATGCAATGCATTTATGGGAACAACCAAAGTCTGACATAAAGATAAGTGTTTGAAGAAACAAAGAAATTACAAATGAAAATTCGAGTGAACAAAAAGCTTCTCCGCCTGAATTTATTACTTCATATGGTGTGCCTTCGAGGGGTGACAGAAAAGCTCAAGCTTACCATCTTGTGTGAATTACAACACTCCTTCATCAATCCAGTCTTTAATCTTATATTTCAACATCCAACAACTATCAGTATCATGCCCTGGACTGTTGGAGTGATATGCACATCTTGCATTAGGATTGTAGCTAGGAGAAGAAGTATTGGCATTCCGAGGAGGATCCTTCAACGTGACCAAATTCATCTTCAACATGTGTTGCAAGGCTTGCAACATCGGCGTATTGAGTTTGGTATACTTACTTTTGGATGTATCCTACTTATGCTGACTACCCTATTTTTGTTGGCGGGGTTTTTGTTGGGCTTGCGATGTAGTAGAAATCCGGAAAGGCCTACTTTCAACCAAGCCAACTTCCTGTCTCATTGGAGGTTGATAAATAATTTGGTCCCCAATTCTAACCGTTCATCCCATACGATTGTATTCGTCCTGATAAAGTTTGCTTATGAGAATTCTCAACTCTTCTTGTCCCCGAGCTAAGTTTTGGATAAGAGCCATATGACCCATCATCTGGATTCTCAAAATTGCCATCTCAGCTAGCAATTGTTCCAACTGATCATCCTTGTTGTCTTCAGTATTTTTCTTAGTAATATTCTCAATGAGGAGTGCTTTCAATTCTTCTTGCCCCTTGGCTAGTTTCAGGAACATTTCTTGGAACTGAGCCTCTTGAATTTGGAGGTCTCTGATGGTCTGTTTGAGAGCCATTTTTCTTACTGAAATAAACAGCGAGAAAATGAGAAACCTGTCTTGAGAATATATTTTATGTAATGACATACATGATATGTGGATGCAATGTTTTCAAGGATCTCGTGGGATAAATACAAGAAAATGTTAGAAGTTGAATTTTGACTGCAACTTCAATTTGAAGAGCTTCGTATCGTTGAACGTCCTTCTACAAGAATCAAGCTCACCATGTCGAGTGGATCCTAGCTACTGACTCTAGACATCATGCTTTGACGGCATTGGCTAGAGGAAAATAAATCCCCTTTCCCCTTGCTAGACGTATGGTTCATCATAACCTGCATTACAGGCCCTTGAGATCCTTGAAATGGTTAAGAAAATGATATGTCATGATGTCATGATGTTATGATGTTATGTTTGAACAATTTAATCATACACAAGAAAAAACAGACAGGGCCTTAGGTTTAAGCTTGCATGGATTTTGTAGGTAAGTACCCTCTTGAAGTTTTTAGTTGGCTCAACCTGTCCTAAAAGAAATTAATCAGGTTCTAGGAGTCTCAATATCACCGATCTTTCTCTCGGGCATTATTTCAGCTCAAGCATATGTTTTTGCGACCGAAATATCCCAAGAGTTCGACCTCAATGAGTGTAGCATCGAGTATCAACCAACTTCAATCTACACCAAAGCCTACTATCTTGCTACTTTCTAATGGCTAAGTTGTGTCAACTAAGGTTCTAAGGTCAGTTAGTGCTTTATGACACTATGAGGCAGCACAACATTCTCCTTGACTTAACTCAATGGACACCGGTACCAACCAATGTGTCACACTAACATAGCCATCGCTTCAACCGTATCAATGTACGCTGTACAATTTTCACGATCTATTGCTACTTACCTAAATGCCCCAGATCCGGGTATATGATCTATACAAGAATAAACCGAACACCCTTAAACATAAATCAGGCAAGTCAAAAAATGAAAGCATTTAAATATGTATTATCCCTAAGGTAACCCCACTTTTAGTGTTATCCCAAGCAGAGTCGCCAGTTCTGTAATACGGTGGGAGAAATGACTTTACTGGTTTTGCATTTTATCACAAATATTGTGGTTAGCAAGAGTCGCCACCGACTTTTCTTTTATCCAATAAAGGAAAGGGTGAAAAGAACAGTTTTGTACCCCAAAAGTTGCCCTCCCATTTTCACACAAAACATACTCCTAGAGGTCCTCAATTGCTCAAGTTAACTAAGGATTGACCAGACAAATCCTCCTCCTAAGACAATGAGCCTCAAACTAAGGTTTCACTCCTCATCAAGATGTTTGAGTTCCAAGGGTCCCAAATGGTCTCCATTCTCCTAATATGTCCTCAATATCATCCATGCCAAGTTTCATGCCTTGCACAAGAAGTTTGCTCAGTCAACTGCTCAAATGCCTGGAAATCAACTATACTAGGTCAAAAGTCAATTGTGGCCCACATACAGTCAAACTTCAATATTTTTGGTAAACATCAACATTTTCAAGTGATATCCATCATTTTATCATGGGTTGATCATGATTCCTCAAGGAATGCCCTTAATTCATCAAAACTCAAAAGTTGCTAAATTAGGGTTTCTATAGGAAAAGTCAACTAAACTTTGACCAGGCATAACTTCCTCATACTTTATCAGAAATTTCTCATCCAAGGCTCATTTTAAAGATAATACAATTCCCTACAAGTTATCTTCATCCCTAAAGTTCAATAAATGCACTCATGAAAAGATATAAATTCAGACATCATAGGTCCTTTTCAAAAGTCAACAAAAACACCTTTTGGGTCAAAGCTTCTTACATGAACATGGAAGATCCAATGGAGATGAAACCAAATGGGTTGTTTAGAGGACATCCTAATATTTCTAAAAAGTCCAAGAACACCCTCTTAGGGTCAAAATTGAGAGAGATATGCATTGTCAAAGTTGGCCATTTTTGGAAATTTGCACAAAGTCAACAATGCTCAAAATTGCATTTTTCCACATGGGCCCATCTTTTAAAGATTGAATCTCAGTCCTATAATGGTCCAAGACATATGGGACCCTACATTACTTATTCATTCATTTATTTAATTTATTTTGATTTTTTATTCATTTAAAAATCAAATAAATCCAAATAAATCATATAATTTGTTTTAGGAATGATTTTTGCATTGAAGGGAGGTCTTATATGCTGTCAAATAGGGAGATCTTGCATGAAGTATAGGGAGTTTTAGTGGTTTCCCTCTAGTCCCAAAATATCAAAAATGACCCATTCGAATGTTGCCTCGGAAAGATCTTTAGGATTCTAGGGTAACTACTAAGGTTTCCTAACCATTGCTTTAGTGATCGTAATCGTCCCTTTCGGTTGTCCCTCAAACTCCAACGATGGAGCTACCTACTCCTTAATAGTAGGATAGAGCTGTCTAAATTAAATAAGAGAAACGAATAGTCTTTTTCGAGTAGGTAGAAGCTCTTAAGTACTTGCTCAAAACAACAAATTTTTACACTTACACTTTCAAACAAACTTTTCAAACTAAAGTTTTCAAAAACACTTTATCACACTCTTGAGGACTGATACAAGGGTTACCATAAAGTGAAACGTCGCACTAAGGAATTTTCAAAACTTTTCAAAACACACACAAAAGAAATTTAAAAATGAGCAAGTACCTAAGAGCCCGTGGAAAACCACGGATAGAAAGGGTGCTAACACCTTCCCTTTCTATAATATACGCCCCATACTCAGAAACATCTCGAAAAAGGTTTTTTCTGTTCTTTTTGCCTTTTCCTTTATTGGATGAAATAAAAGACGGTGGCGACTCTTGCTTACCATACATTTGCGAACAAAACATGCAAAACCAGTAGTAACAAAAACAGTCAGTTCTGCCACTGTATCACAGAACTGGAGACTCTGCTGGGGACATAATAAAGTGGGGTTTACCTTAGGATCTAGGTCATTCTTAATTTCTTCGTTGGCTTGTCTTACTTGATCTACTTTTAAGGCTATCTGTTTAGGTTGTTTGGATCCTAAACCCGGATCCGGGGAATTCCTTTTAGGTAAGTAGCAATAAACTGTGAGGGAGTTGTGCGGGGTATACCGACACAGTTGAAATAGTAGCTACATTGATGTGATACTTTGGTGTGTATTGGTATCCCTTGAGTAATCAAGGAGAATACGGGGCCGCTGTGTGGTATCATGAAGCATCAACTGACCTTAGCACCTTAATTGACCAACTTGGCTTTTAGGACGTAGTGAGATAGTCGTCTTTGGTGTAAGCCCAAAGTCGGTTGATACTCGATACTACACTCATTGAGGTTTGACTCTTGAGTTTTGTTTGGTGGCAAGTCAATTGTCTATCAGAACGAAATTTGGGGGAAAGATCGGTGATATTGAGATCCCTTAGAACCCGGTTACTATATTTAGGACAAGTTGAACCAACCCAACTTCAAGAGGGTACTACCTTAAAATCCATGCAAGCCTTAAACCTAAGGTCTCTGTGTGATTTGCTTATGTTTGCTATATATTCTATATCTGAGTATAATCATGACATCATAACATAGCATATCATACTAACCATTTCAAGGATTCTTAGGGTTTATTTTTGTCTTATTTTGTAGGACATGGCCCTCGCCTGCAGATTCACTATCCAAGTCAGTCTGGTAAAGTTACCTCCTCAGCTTAAGGATTTAGTATCAATGGTTCCTGAAAGTTATCCCTTCACTGAAAGGCATGGCCGACTTCTCATCTTGGTCACCTCAACCCCTGATGAAGAAATATTAAAAGTGCTCTTTCAGTTCTTTGACCCTCTACATCACTGCTTCACTTTTCCGGATTACCAGTTAGTGCCTACTATGGAGGAGTTTTCTCTGTTACTGGGGGTGCCTATACTTAAAAAAGTACCTTTCAATGGTATGTAAAGATACCATAAACCTGAAGATATTGTTAAAGCTCTGTCCTTACAACGGTATGACGTAGTAGCAAATTAGGAAACTAGGAGAGGTGTCAAGGGTTTTTTTGGCTAAGTTCTTGTTTGAGAAATCTCATCATTTTTGGGATACCTTGTACTTATAAGCCTTTGAAGAGGTGTTATCCCTTCTCATCTATGGGTTGGTAATGTTTCCTAATCCGGGCCAGCTCATAGACGTGAATGCGGTTAAGGTTTTATTGTCATGCAATCTGGTACCTACCATGCTTGGAGATATCCTACATTCTCTGCATACTCGCACTATAAAGAAGAGGGGGACCCTGATGTGTTGCACTCCTCTTTTGGCCATGTGGTTTATTTCGCACCTACCCCGATCCTTCTAGAAGAATGAATAGGGTTTGAGATGGTCTCATAGGCTAATGACTCTTACACATTCAGGTATTCATTGGTGTCCTCCATCCTCGGAGAATGTTCCCATCATTGATCGATGCGGAGAATTCCCTAATGTCCTTCTCTTAGGCGTTAGGGGAGGAATCACTTACAATCCTTGTTTGGCACTGCAACAATTTGGATATGAAAGAAGGGATGGTCCTCATGATACACTTATCCAATGAATCATCTTCGACTATGAGAATGATGCTCAGGGTTACCGTAAAAGGTTCATGCGAGCTTGGGGCATGGTACATAGAGTTGATAGAAAGACACTAGGGCACAATAATTTCATCCCTCTTGAGCCTTATCTCAAATGGGTATGATCCCGTGCCCAAAGTCTTATGATTCCTTACCCTGCCATCCTGCCCATGATTATGGAACCGGTTGCTAAAGGAGACACTTCTTATCTTGTTCTTCATCTGGCATGCCAACTGATCATGAGGAGTTACAAAAATCCTGGGTTCAACTTAAAGAGGAGCGGGATACGTTTGAAGCTCAACTATACGCCAGCAAGAAGAAAGTCCTGGAACTCACTAGGCAACTTCATGAAGAGAGGAATATAAATGCCTACATCGCACCAAAGAGGATGCGCTCATGGGAAACCTAATTTTCTTTTTTACTTTAAGCTTTATTTTGTTTGATTGTAAGCCTAAAGGGCACCCTTTTCAACAATTCAAACTTATTAATACAATTAACGTGTGTTTATTTTGGTTAATCAAATTTGAGCCTTTAAGAATCCTTGAAATAATTGCATACGCATATCATCCATGACATTGCATAAACAGGTTTCATAACAGGTTTCTCATCTTCTTCGCTGTTTATTTCAGCAATAATGACTTCTGAACAAAGTATCAAGGATCTCCAGGCATAAAATTCCCAATTCCAACAAATGTTTATAGTTTTGGCTAAAGGGTAGGAAGATCTGAAGGTCCTTATTCTGAAAGATAGAAAGAAGAAGACAAAGAAGATCACTGGTGTCCTAAATCTGGGCAGAAGATTCAGGGGACCGTTGAAGTAACCAGTTGATATGACCTCTTCATCCAAAGAAGGGGAGAACCAAGAGGGTGAAACAAGGGAGGAAGACCCTAGTCCAAGGGTTTCTGAGGATGAATCTGATTACAATGATGAACAGTATCCTCCCACTGAGGATAGATACAAGCAGTTAGAGGATCGTCTGAATGCAATGGAGATCAAAAGAGTACCAGGGCTGGACTTTGAAGAGTTGGGTTTGGTTTCAAGGGTTGTCATTCCACCGAAGTTCAAGGCTCCGGTATTTGCAAAGTATGATGGGGTTTCTTGTCCCAAGCTTCATATATGTTCTTATATGAGGCAGATTCACCCTCACACTGCTGATAGGAACTTGTGAGTCCATTTCTTTCAAGACAGTCTGGCTGGGACTCAGCTTGAGTGGTTTTATCAGCTAGAGGGAATCAATGTCTGTAACTGGGAATATCTGGCCGCTGCTTTTTATAAGCAGTATCAATATAACACTGACCTTGCTCCTACCCGTACTCAACTCCAGAGTATGTCTATGAGTGCAAGCGAAGGTTTTAAGGACTACGCGCAGAAGTGGAGAGATTTGGCAGGGAGAGTCCAACCCCCTTTGTCTTATAGGGAGTTGGTGAACATGTTTCTTGGTATGCTGTCTGGTCCATTCTTTAATCACTTGATTGGTAGCTCCTCAGCTGGTTTTACCGAGCTGATATTGACTGGAGAAAGGGTAGAAGCTGGGATCCGAAGTGGAAAGATCCAAAAAGACACGTCTTCGAGTACAGTGAAGAAGCCATTCATGGGTAAAAAGGAGGTAAATTCTATTTACAATCCAAGAGGTCAGAGCAGAACCGAACACCGTCTAACGGTAGGGGCTGTGATGATACCTAGGCTTGTGGCTACTCAACAACGAAACAATCAGCCAAGGGTAGAAAGACCTCAAAGGCAGTTCACCCATATCAATATAACGTTGTCTGAGATTTTACCCCATCTTCTAAAATCTAACTTGGCGACCTTAAAGGAGGCTCCCAAGAATCCCAACACCATATCTCCTTATTACAATCCAAACACTCGGTGTGCTTACCATTTTGAGAGTCCAGGCCACGATACAAACAACTATTGGGCTCTGAGGAATAACATACAGGATCTGATCGAAGCAAAGGAGATTGAGTTTGATGCTCCTGAGAAGCCTAATGTCATAACAGCTCCCATGCCCAAGCACAACCATGGTGTTAATATCGTTGATACTGGTCTATTTTTTACTCCTGTCGACGAAGTTTCTACTCCTCTCATGACCGTCAAGAAGAATTTGTTGCTAGCCGGTTTATTTTCGGGTTGTGGTGAAGGTTACCACATGTGTTTATCTCTGCCTTCTGGTTATTATTTGCTGAAAGCAGGCATTCAACGCCTGATGGATAACAGAGAGATTTTGTTCGAAAAGACTCTGGTTCCGACTGTTCTACATGAAGATGTTGTTATCATAACCATTTCCTCCAATCCTTCCAAGGTCTCCTCTAAAAGACCTGTTAGGATTACACCTACTCCAAGAATTTCTCCATTAATAATCACTTTTCCTGGCCCTGTACCATACTCATCGGACAAAGTTGTTCCCTGGAATTATGGTGCTAACGTTTACTACCATGGCTTCAATTAGGATTTGTTAACCAGTAAAGATGGAAAAGCTGAAGAGGTTGATCCCGATATCAGTAACATTGTTAGGACCAGCAAGATTAATCAAAGTGGAAGGGTTTCCTCTCCCGAGATCTCCCCGAAGACTGTGGCTAGGCATGTTGTTATTCCATTTGTTGTTCCTGCTAGTACTTCTGCTACTACTCCCATTCTTACTCCAGTTGTTACCCCTACCGATGAGTCATCTGGGACTCGGGGCAAAGAAGTTGTAGGCGAGCCTTCCCGGATGGAGGCACCTAGAAAAGTTGTTTTGGAATCCTCTAAATAAGAAATGGAGGAGATTTTAAAAATAATCAAGAAGAGCGACTACAATATGGTCGAACAACTGGGGCAGACCCCTTCGAAGATATCAATGTTGGCTCTACTATTGTGTTCTGAGGCCTATGCAAAGGCTTTGATTACATTTCTCAAGACTGTGCATGTACCGCAAGAAACCTCCTCTGACCAATTCAAGGACTGCGTGGCCAGTTTGACTGCCGATAATGGGTTGGGTTTTTCAGATGCTGATTTGACACCAAAGGGGAGAAAGCATAATGATGCTCTGCATGTCTCGATCGAATGCAGGGGCACTAATATGGACCATGTTCTAGTGGACACTGGATCGTCACTAAATGTTCTGCCCAAGAAGGCTCTTGATAGGATAGATTGTGAAGGTTTTACCTTAAAGCCCAGTAACATTGTGGTGAGGGCTTTCGATGGTTCAAAAAGAATGGTGCACGGGGAGGTGAACATCCCTATCAAAGTGGGTTCCCAGACCTTTGAATCCACCTTCTACGTGATGGATATCAGGCCATCTTACTCTTGTTTGTTGGGTTGTCCTTGGATCCATGAAGCTGAAGTCGTTACTTCTACGTTGCACCAAATGCTGAAGTATCCAGTGAAGGGGAAGATTGTCACCGTGCATGGCGAAGAGGAGTATATGATAAGTGTTGTACCCTAAAATTTACCCTCTTTTCATACACGCATATTATTGTTTTTATGGTTATGGAATAAAGGTATATTTATCAAGCTTCGTCAGATTACAAGTGACGTTTATTTAGCTAATGGATGTTCTCAGAGTATTTTTCGTGCTGAAGATCGGTTCGCTGTTTTGTAATGATTTGGGGTTCAAAGATTTACAAGTCCAACCCGGCACATCATATTCAGGTGTTCTTTCACCAAGATATCTCTAATAACGTATTCTCAAATTCAGGTTCGGCTCAAGAGTCAATTCTTTAAAGAAGGTCTCCAAATGTGTGAGTTTTCTCGAAGAAATATGGTGAAAAAATATGCTGAAAGTGTAGTTTTTACGCACTAAAAAATTCATAACTTGAAGATCGTGGCTTGATTTGAACCCATTCCGGTGACTAAAATTCTGTCTTGACGTGATCTACGTTTTCATCTCTCACGAATGGAAGCTAATTTCAATCAGAAGGTCTTCAAAAATGCGGATTTATCAAGTATTTTCGTACAAAAAATTTGTGACAGAAGTTTATTTGCGTCAAGTTCACAAAATCATAACTTGGTTGATTTTCATCGTATCGAGCTGGTTCCAACGCCAAAATTTCACAAATTGAGTTGGCTAAATTTTCACAGGAGGTATCGAGTTCGAACAGTATCCAAAAGGCCTTCGTTTTTTTCTCAGAGTGCACGTGACGTGCCAAAAATCTTGAATGCTGAATATTATTTCATCTGGGTCGAAAATTCATAACTCGGTCAATTTTTACCGAATTGGGCCCATCTTTTTACACAAGGTCACTGACTCAGAGATCTACAACTTTTCTTCCAAAGTCGAGACAGGGTTCTACTCTTATTAATAGCAGTTTTTTATTGAAGAACGTGTCAGAGTTGACACTGGAGCCCAAAATAAGTTTGTCTGAGCCAAAACTTCAAAAATTCATAACTAATTCACCGTTTATCTGATTGAGCCTATTTTCAGACATGAGTTATTTATCGATGTAGGCTACATTTTGTTTTAACATTTCAACTTCAAAAATTACAGTTAAACCCCTGTGATTTAGCCTGGAACGTGACGGAATCAAGTGAATAAAAATCTGCACTATTGCTTGTGGTTATTAGAGACCCAATTGCATATTCAAAGCCCATTTTTTCTTTAATTTTCATTATATAATCTCATTTTTTTTCACACAAAAAAATGAAAAAAAACCTTTGCCACAACCCTGTCAAAATATCAAATTTCTTCAAGAATCCTAAAAACCTTAAAGTCCTTGTTACAAACCCCCATCTCACTACAAACAAACCCCCATCTCACTACTTCTCCAGTAAGAGTAAGACTGGTTTGATCTTCATAATCAAAAATGTGTAGAAGCATTCATACATGCCATATCGGTTTTAATATTACAAAATATCATATATTTATTTTCTTTGTATTTCATGGTATACTAATTTGTTTAATGTGTCTATGAGATTCAACACTACAAGTTTGACCATTATGATCCCATTCAGGTTTATTACAAAACAATGAGGCCAAATCATAACAATCACCAATGTATGACAAGACAGACATCCCGAGAAGGTTAAGGCAACCATCTGTCTGTTTAAAACTTTTTTCATAAAACCTAATATTTTTCAAAAACCTTTGATTTTTTATAATAAACTTGAATAATTAATTTTAAGTTTTTTAATTTAATTTTAGATTTTAAATTAATTTTTGGTTCAACAACCACCCCTAAAATTTGCATTATTTTTATTTTCTAACCCTATTTTTCATTGATGTTTCTTCCCCTATCTATTTTTTGGCAAACTTAATTCTTTCTTATTAATCATTACACATAAACCTTTTTTTCAAAATTAACTTTTTATTAATTAAAATTAATTAGTTTTTTAGGTTATTTTTTAATTAACCTTTTTTTTCAAAATTAACTTCTTTTTTTAATTCGAACTAATTAGTATTTAGGTATTTTAATTAACATTTTCAAAATTAACATTTTTTATTAATTAAAATTAATTAGGTTTTAGGTTTTTTTATTAACCTTCTTTTTTTCAAAATTAACATTTTTTCTATTAATTAAAATTAATTAGATTTTTTAGGTTTATTTAATTAATTATCATAAATCATTTTTTTCATAAAAAATCACCAAAACATTTTCTTTACTATTTTCATCTTATTTTTATTTTCCTAGATAAAGTGTATAGGGCGCATTCAACTGTAATAGCGTAGCTTTATTTTTCCTGCTTTTTTTCATCATTATCATGTAATTTCTTCCGGGATGTAATAGTTTTAAGATTTCTTTTCCGCACTCTTCACTATTATGTAACTGCCCCAAAGCTCTGTAATAGCTTAGGTTTACATTTCCGCCTTTATCTCCTGCTACTATATTTTATGCAATGCTTAGATTAATTTGATTGTATGGAAAGATAAAAATGAACGATAGAAAATCCTAATTGCAAGATAAATAACGGAATTAAATCATTTGCACACTTGCACCCTTAGGGTATACCTCACTTGGTTGCCTCGGAAAACAATGGTCATGTCCCTCGAGCGTAGGGATATCTTAGCAAAAGACCCTCAATCTAAAAATCATCAAAAAGATCATAGTCTCTCAATGTCCCTCGAGTTGCCTACGAGAAATGATCTTGTCCCTCGACGTTGCCTACGAATATATGATGACAGTCCCTTCGAAATGCTAAGGTATCCTTACATGTTGCCTTCAATGACCATTACGTCCCTTTCAATAGTCCCTCAAACATCCAATGACTAGGGTTACCTACTCACTAATAGTAGGATAACACAGTCTAAAGGATAGGAGGAAAAGAACTCCTTTTTTTGAGTAGGTAGATAACTGTTAGGTACTTGCTCAAAACAACAAATCTTTTACACCATACACTTTCAAAGAAACTTTTCAAACTAAAGTTTTCAAAACACTTTATCACACCCTTGAGGACTGATACAAGGGTTACCATAAAGTGAAACACGGCACTAAGGCAAATTTCAAAATATTTTCAAACACACAAACATAGAAAAGCAATTTAAGAATGAGCAAGTACCTAAGAGCCCGTGGAAAACCACAGATAGAAAGGGTGCTAACACCTTCCCTTTCTATAATCTACCCCCCGTACTCAGAAACATCTCGAAAAAGGTTTTTGTTGTTCTTTTTCCCTTTTCCTTTGTTGGAAAAAATAAAAGTCGATGGCGACTCTTGCTTACCGCACATTTACGAATATAAAACACAAACCAGTATTAACAGTCGGTTCTGCCACCATATCACAGTAAGCCATCTGAACTCTTTCAAGTATATGGAGATGGATGGTGAGTTCATAGAGACCCCTTGTCAAAATTTTACAGAGGTTCCGCAGATTATGGCATCAAACAAGACTATCACATATGCGCCGAAGATCACCAAATCTCTTTTGAAGATGGCTTCTCTCAAGGACGCCAGAGCAGTAGTTGAAGAAGGTGGGTGTACGATTTGGGGACAGCTCCCTGATTTTCCTCATAAAACTGACAAATTTGGTTTGGGCTTTACTTCAGGAGCTCAAAGGGTTGTTCGTCGTGCTCGGGCTGGAGGACCTCCCCTACGCATCAGCAATCGTGGGGTCAATGTTATAGAAGATGAGGAGAAGGATTATGATATTGACAGTTGGATCTACCCTACTACCAATGGTGGACCTAGTAACTAGACGACCAAAGATTTTGTGCCGATTACTTTTGTTCAGCAGTAATTGTCTTGTTTTTCAAATTTGTAATAAACAATATAAACTCTATGGCCTTGTGTCTTACCCGAGGCACAATGGTTTATTTGTGAGGGTTATTATATGTCATTACCATATGTCATCAATAAAACATTGGACGTTCTTGCATACAAATTTTGCGCTCTCTATTTTTTCTCATCTTCTTTTCACTTTATCAATACAGCTATGCTCTTACACACACTCACATATCAAACTGCAGATCCATATCCACTCTGGATCCCATTGATAACAGTTCTGCTATTACTAGTTATAACTTCGAAAATTCGATCAACCAAGCCAAGTACGAAGGTGAGGAAGATTGTGAGGTACCTGGAGAACTTGCTAGACTGTTACAGCAGGAAGAGGGGGCTATACAGCCTCATGAAGAGCCAGTTGAGACAATAAACTTGGGCACAGAGGTAGACAGAAAAGAAGTCAAGATTGGTGCAAATCTGGAGCTTGGTGTCAAATAATTATTGATACAGATGTTGCACGATTATGTTGAGATCTTCGCGTGGTCATATGAAGACATGCCTGGTTTAGACACATATATAGTAGTTCATCGTCTACCGACTAAAGAAGATTTCCCTCCGGTAAAGCAAAAGGTCCACCATATGCACCCTAAAATGTCAGAGAAGATCAAAGAAGAGGTTATGAAACAGTTCAACATTGGGTTCTTAGTTGTCACCTCCTATCCGCAGTGGGTTGCTAACGTCGTTCTGGTACCTAAGAAAGACAGTAAAGTACGAATGTGTGTGGACTACAAAGATCTGAATAGGACAAGCCCCAAGGATGACTTCCCGCTTCCCCACATTGATGTTTTGGTTGACAACACCGCACAACACAAAATCTTTTCCTTCATGGATGGTTTCTCTGGCTACAATCAGATCAAAATGGCACCCGAAGATATGGAAAAGACAACCTTCGCCACACAATGGGGCACTTCCTGTTACAAGGTGATCCCTTTTGGGTTGAAGAATGCTGGGGCAACTTATCAGCGAGCCATGGTAGCTTTGTTCCACGATATGATTCACCATGAGATAGAGGTTTATGTTGATGACATGATAGCCAGGTCTCAAACCGAGGAAGAACACTTGTATCATCTACAAAATCTGTTTGACATGTTGAAGACATACAAGTTGAGGTTGAATCTGTACAAGTGCACCTTCGAGGTAAGGTCTGGTAAACTTCTGGGGTTCATCGTCAGTGACAAAGGTATTCAGGTAGACCCTACAAAGGTGAAGGCCATACAAGAGATATTGGCTCCCCATACTGAGAAGGAAGTTAGAGGTTTCTTGGGATGCCTAAATTATATCACCAGGTTCATTTCACATCTGACTGCTACTTGTGAGTCGATCTTCAAACTCCTGAAGAAAGATCAAGTAGTAAAATGGAATGACGAATTCCAGGCTGCTTTCGAAAGAATCAAGGAATACCTTCAAGAACCATAAATTTTGATGCCTCCGATTGAAGGAATACCTTTGATAATGTACTTAACAGTGTTAGACAATTCAATGGGGTGTGTGTTGGGGCAGCATGACGAGTCTGGTCTAAAAGAGCATGCAATATACTACCTTAGAAAAAAGTTTACCGACTGTGAGATAAGATACTCACTACTTGAGAAAACTTGTTGGACTTTGGCATGGTCTGCTCGCCGACTAAGACAGTATATGTTGACCCACAATACTTTGTTGATATCTAAGATGGATCCAATCAAGTACATATTCGAGAAGCCCGCTCTCTCCGGAAGAATAGCAATATGGCAGATGATCTTAACCGAATATGATATCCAATATACAACCCAAAAAGCAATCAAGGGAAGTATATTAGCTGATCATTTGGCTCATTAGGCCATGGATGACTACCAGTCCATGAATTTTGAGTTCCCGGACGAGAATATTATGCTAGTGACTGACTATGAAGAACCTGGACCGGATGAAGGACCTAAAGAAGGATCCCGATGGACTATGGTTTTTTACGGAGCTTCGAACGCACTCGGTAATGGCATTGGAGCTGTAATCATATCCCCCGAGGGTTGCCATACTCCTTTCACTGGCCGACTATACTTCAATTGTACCAACAACATGGCGGAGTATGAAGCATGCATCATGGGTCTCAAAGCTTCTATTGACCTGAGGATCAAGTTCTTAAACATTTTCGGGGATTCAGCCTTGGTGATAAGTCAAATCAAAGGAGAGTGGGATATGAAGCACCTGAATCTCATCCCATACAAAGAGCACATGTTGACATTGCTCCTGCACTTTGAGGAGGTAACCTTTGAACATTTCCCACGAGAGGAGAATCAGTTAGCGGACGCGCTAGCTACCATGTCTTCTATGTTCAAGGTCAGGTGGGACAACGAAATTCCCCGAATCACTATCGAGAGGTTGGATAATCCAGCGTACTACTGTGAGATTGATACTGAAGACGTAGCAGACAAACCTTGGTTTCACGGAGTAAAAAGGTATCTTGAGGCTCAAGAATACCCTAAGGGGGCATCTATCAATGATAAGAAGTTTCTGAGAAGGTTCGCCGCGAAATTCCTCCTCAATAATGGAATCCTCTACAAGCGTAACCATGACTCTACTTTACTTTGGTGCATAGACAAGAGCGAAGTAGAGAAGATTATGACAGATCTATACGAAGGTGCCTTCGGAACCCGTTCAAGTGGATATACCATGGCTAAAAAGATCCTACGGGCAGGATACTATTGGTCCACTATGGAAGTAGATTGTTATCAACACTCTCGAACATGTCATAAATGCCAGATCTATGCTGATAAGGTGCATGTTCCTCTGGTTCCTTTGAATGTCTTGACGGATCCTTGGCCCTTTGCAATGTGAGGCATTGACATGATCGGAGAATTTAGACCTACCGCGTCCAATGGGCATCGCTTCATCCTGGTGGCCATTGATTACTTCACGAAGTGGGTTGAAGTTGCCTCCTTTTCTATCGTTACCAAGAATGTTGTGGCGCAGTTTATCAATATTAACTTGATCTATCGATACGGTGTTCCATAGAGAATCATCACTGATAATGGTACCAATTTCAACAACACGATGATCATTGAAATCTATAAGCAATTCAAGATACAGCATCATAATTCTTCTCCCTACCGGCCAAAGATGAATGGCATTATCGAAGCTGCTTATAAGAACATCAAGAAGATTATACAGAAGATGACAATGACATACAAAGACTGGCACGAGATGTTACCATTTTCTCTCCACGGTTACCGCACCTCAGCGCGAACATCGATAGGGGCAACACCCTATTCTCTGGTATATGGCATGGAGGTTGTCCTGCCTATCGAGGTCCAGATCCCAACTCTGAGGATTATGAAGGATGTTGGTTTGAACAAAGACAACTGGATCCAGACTCGACTTGATCAATTGAATCTAATCGATGAGAAGAGACTTACTGTTGTCTGTCATGGTCAAATGTATCAAAAACGGACGATCAAGGCTTTCAACAAAAAGGTCAGACGCTAATAATATCAATTCTGGGATTTACTGATCAAGCGCATCATACTGCCGTAAGGTGATCCCAGGGGAAAATGGACTCTGTGATCGGTGGATCTGGAACTGACTGTTTAACGCTGGTTTCGCGAAATGTCGCGGAAGCAAGAGTCGCCACCGTCTTTTATTTTCTCCAACATGGACAGGACAAAAGCACAGCAAAATTCCTTATGAGATAGTTTCTCGGTTCGGGAGGTAGATTTATAGAAAGGGAAGGTGTTAGCACCCTTTCTATCCATGGTTATCCATGGGCTCTTAGATACTTGCTCATTGTGTTTTCAAAATGTTTGCTTTTCAAGTGTGTGTGGGTTTTGAAAGAAGTTTCGTTTGAAAAATTTCTAAGAAATTCTTGTATCTGTCCTCAAGAGTGTTTGAAAAATTTGTTTTGAAAACTTTTGAAAGTGTCAGTGTGAAAAGTATTTTGTTTGTTTTTGAGAGAGCAAGTATCTATGAGTCATCTACCTACCCTAAGGAATTAGGCTGCATAAATGTCCTTAAGGTAGTGCCATCCCACCATTGAGAGGTAGGTAGCACCACCGTTGGAGGTGTTCGGGTCAATTCGAGTGTAGGGACATTATGGTCACCAGAGCAACAGTAGGACACTTTAGAAGCTACCCATATGCCATAGATCATGGACATAAGGACTTACTAAAACGCCCTATACTCGACGACCACGTTTCGAGGGGCAAGGCAACAGTGAGGCATACCCTAAGAGTGGTGTGTGAATTTGTGTATTGTTTTCAGTTATGTTTTATCTTGATCATGCATTGGGTGAGCTACGCATTGTTTTTAATTTAGGCCTTTCATTCTTTCATGCAAAGTTTAGCAGTTTTAAGGGTGCGGAAAATAAAGTCCTACGCTATTACAAGGCACGGGTCTATACATCGCCAAATTAACAAAGACCCGTTTTTAATAAAAATGCGGAAAGTAAAACCTAGTTGCTATTACATGGCTTGAACAGTTACATAATATTACAAAAAAAGAAAATAAGAATAAATGCGCGAAAAGAATATAAAATGGAACGTTCGAGGGCGTTGGACCCTTTGAAGAATTTAAATGGAATTAAAAGTTTAATTAATTATTTAATAAAGGAAAGAAATTATTTTTTGGTTTTTGGTATTTATAAAGAAAATTAATTAAAATTAGAAATTAAATGAAACCCTAGTTCTAAATTATTTTTAATTGTTTAAGGAAAATATTCAAGTTTTAACCTAATTTACACTAATTAATTAATTACATGGGTATTTACAAAATAATTAATAATTAATAATAATAATAATAATAATAAGAAAAAATTATTTATTAAGAAAAAAGAATAAAAATGCTAAAAACCTAATTTCTACATATTTTAGTTATTTAAGAAAAGATTAAAATTGAAAACCCTAAATTAAACTAAATTGATTATTAAAATTTGTTTACAAAATTAAATAATGAATTAGATAATAATAACAATAAACATGTTTTTTTTTTATTTTTTTCTGTATTTTTATTTTATTATGAAAATTATTTTTATGGATTGAATAAAACAAAAACAAAAAACAATTAAAATAAAAGGAAGGAAAGAAAAGGAAATTAGAAAAAGAAATACAAACAATGGGGGTATTCAGACCCAATTTGGAGGTGTTATTTGAGAAATTTGGCCCAAGAATGCAAGGCCCTTTGGACTTTCTGGAATTGCGTATGGAATGGTTGACCAGCGTGCATGGTGGACCTCCATTCATAGCCTTCAGATGGATCCTTATGCATAGGTGGCAAGCATAGATGTGGAGTTGTATGGTAGGACGTTGATGGCATGTTGCATAGAAACATATTGAAGAAAAAATTATGGAAGGAGTGGGGGGACCTGGGAATCGAACCCAGGTCCCAATACCTGCAAGCCACCTCATTTGCCAACCAAGCTAGTGCGTGTATCTGTTAGTATTATGGAACATGATTAACATAAGAGAAAAGCAAGCATTATTGGTAGAAAGCAAAAATCACGCGCCAAGATTTGAATCTCCCAGTCACGTATGGACACGCCAGCTTCGTCTTCATCTTTTTGCCTGTAACATGAACAAATAGCGGGGGTTTTAAACCCCCACTAAACAAGGCCAGGAAAAATAACGATTAGCATATGAGTAAACATAAAAAGGGCGCGAGGTGGTTGTTCAGTTCGTCTTGATGTCCTGATTGCAACGGTACCAGTTTGGTTGTCCAATTGTTCCATATGTGTAAAGCCCCAAAATTGAAGCTTCTGAAACCCTAAAATGCATTCATGGTGAATTCTTGTACAGGCAATATTAGTTCAATTCAAGGGCACCATTAGCTTCAGCACATTCATATTAGTATAAATCAATAGTTAAAAATCACGAATGATGCATGGAAACTGAAACACGATTATAGAAAATTTCAAGAAAAGCAAGACTTTGTTATACCAATTCCTTGAGTATGGAGGGCTGGTTTTGATTGGAATCGTTTCCTGGATGTCTTGGCAAGGTTTTGGAACACTTTTCAAGCCTTGAATTGCACTCTAGGTCTGAAAACAGTTTCAAGGTTTTTAGGCCAAAATTGCAAGTTTGTTATTGATTCTCTGCGCAGCTCTTGTGTCTCATGCTTTAGGTTTCAATTGTGCATATGTATATGAATGAATTAGGTTAAAAAAACCAGCCTATAGTCCATGCATTGATGATTTGGAGATTGGATTTTCAATGAGATCAATTTCAATCTTTTTCAATCCTTTTTTATGCCAATCATTGCCAATCATGTAGAATCTTTCCCTTTTGAATGATGCACGAAATATTGAGCACATAATGAGTGAAATCTCTGCACAAAAAGATTTGAAAGGTATTATTTGCTATTTTTTCATATTTAATTTTAATTAAGTGAATTAATAATAATAAAAATTCAAATAATTAATCAAAAATGAGAAAATAACTCCCTTGGAGGTCAATGGATCGTGCATAGCCTTTGGGTGATGATTCATGGAAGAAATTGAGACCCATTAGCATTTTTGAGGCTTTTTATGCAAAGTTGACTTTTCAAAATTCCCAAAAATTTCCCAACTTCCACAAGGCTAATCTTGCTCCATTTTTAAGCTTTGATCATGTTCTTGGACATTTTGGAAAGGTCTTGAAGTCCTCTAACCAATGCCTTTGGTCCCATGTCATTTTGATTTACCAATCTCAAGTTATGGTCTTTGACTTAAAGTGCCTTTTTGTTGACTTTTGAAAATGACCTATAATGTTGAAATTGATAACTTTTTGTGAGAGAATTTCTTGGATTTGAAGTGTGTAGATGAGTTGTAGGAAATGTCATTCTCTTCAAAATGAGCTTTGGATGGGATTTTTCTGATAAACCATGAAGAAGTTATGCCCTGGTCAATTTGCAGTTGACTTTTTCAACTGTCCAAAAATGGAAACTTTTGCATCTTGAGACTTTTTGAGCCATGCTTTGAGAATCATGATCAAGAATTGATCAAATGATGTTTGTGGCTTCAAAATAAGATGTTGACCAAAAATTTGACTTTTGACTGTCAAATGACCATTTTGCCCCTATAGTTGACTGTGAAGCAATTAGGGTTTTTGACTGTGCAATTTGATGTTGTGAGTCTTGAAACTTGGCATATGGATGCTTGACAATGTTTATAGGCATGTGGGACTTGATTGGACCCTTGGAAACTTCAATTTCTTTTCCAGCACCAAAACCCTAATTTTTTACTGTTAGGAGGCAATTGGACTGTGCAACCCTTGGGAGATTTTGAACCTTGATCTTGGCAAATCTTGAAGAGTATGGGAGGGCAAATTTTGGGGTACAACAGTTGCCCCTGTTCAATCTTCTTAGACCTGAGGATGTAGATTGGCTGGCGTGCCTTTCGTAATCCGAAGGTGGAAGATGATTGAACACTAGAGTGCCCAGAAATTTGCACTCACATAGAAGAGTATCAGCAGTGTGATGACGAGAATGGGCTTACAGATGCCATTTGAAGACTGATGGATAGGGGGATGGGCTTATAGATTCCATCTGAAAGTGTGACAGTACCTTGTCGAGAATGGGCTTATAGATGCCATTTGGAGATTGTTGGTATGTGGATGGGCTTACAGATGCCATCTAAGTGTTGATCGCGTAAGAGATTCCTTAGCGAGAACTTGCGTACCTGAGAAAGAAAGTAAATACCTGGCCTGTTACAGGAGTTGGCCTTAAAACTCTTTGCGTAGATGCGCCCTGGCTGGTTACAGGAATCGAATCTTTAAACTCTTCACACGTGCCCTGGCGAGATACAGGAATCGAGTCCGGAGAATATAGTCGTCAACAGATACACCCTGGCAAGATACAGGAATCGGATCTTCGAACTCTTCAGACGTGCCCTGGCAAGATACAGGAATAGAGTCTGGTAATGTTGGTCGTCAACAGATACACCCTGGAAAGATACAGGAATCGGATCCTCAAACTCTTCAGACGCATCCTGGCAAGATACAGGAATCGGGTCTGGTAATGTTAGTCGTCAACAGATACACCCTGGAAAGATACAGGAATCAGATCCTCAAACTCTTCAGACGCACCCTGGCAAGATACAGGAATCGGGTCTGGTAATGTTAGTCGTCAACAGATACACCCTGGCAAGATACAGGAATCGGATCCTCAAATTCTTCAGACGCACCCTGGCAAGATATAGGAATCGGGTCTGGTAATGTTAGTCGTCAACAGATACACCCTGGCAAGATACAGGAATCGGATCCTCAAACTCTTCAGACGCACCCTAGCAAGATACAGGAATCGGGTCTGGTAATGTTAGTCGTCAACAGATACACCCTGGCAAGATACAGGAATCGGATCCTCAAACTCTTCAGACGCACCCTGGCAAGATACAGGAATCGGGTCTGGTAATGTTAGTCGTGAATAGATACACCCTGGCAAGATACAGGAATCGGATCCTCAAACTCTTCAGACGCACCCTGGCAAGATACAGGAATCGGGTCTGGTAATGTTAGTCGTCAACAGATACACCCTGGCAAGATATAGGAATCGGATCCTCAAACTCTTCAGATGCACCCTGGCAAGATACAGGAATCGGGTCTGGTAATGTTAGTCGTCAATAGATACACCCTGGCAAGATACAGGAATCGGATCCTCAAACTCTTCAGACACACCCTGGCAAGATACAGGAATCGGGTCTGGTAATGTTAGTCGTCAACAGATACACCCTGGCAAGATACAGGAATCGGATCCTCAAACTCTTCAGACGCACCCTGGCAAGATACTGGAATCGGGTCTGGTAATGTTAGTCGTCAACAGATACACCCTGGCAAGATACAGGAATCGGATCCTCAAACTCTTCAGACGCATCCTGGCAAGATACAGGAATCGGGTCTGGTAATGTTAGTCGTCAACAGATACACCCTGGCAAGATACAGGAATCGGATCCTCAAACTCTTCATACGCACCCTGGCAAGATACAGGAATCGGGTCTGGTAATGTTAGTCGTCAATAGATACACCCTGGCAAGATACAGGAATCGGATCCTCAAACTCTTCAGACGCACCCTGGCAAGATACAGGAATCGGGTCTGGTAATGTTAGTCGTCAACAGATACACCCTGGCAAGATACAGGAATCGGATCCTCAAACTCTTCAGACGTGCCCTAGCAAGATACAGGAATCGAGTCTGGAATATAGTCGTCAACAGATACACCCTGGCAAGATACAGGAATCGGATCTTTAGTTGCGACCGTTGATAGTAATCATCTTCGTATTAACCTTTATCCTGAAAAGACAAAACGTTAGTTGCGTGCAATGTCATGATGTATGACATGCGAGATGTTCTCAGAATAAATGAGATTGTATGTTCATGATGCGTATGTGCATGCTATAATGTATGGAGATGCGATGTTTATGAATGTATGTTTTTGTCTAGGAAAGTAAATCCTTGACGGGTGCCGGGAAGTTAAATCCTGGGCTCGATGTTGGAAGAATAGAGCTTCGTTGTTTCTGTTGGGAATGATTGTTGCAAGAATACTGGTAGGAGAAGATGACTCCGTTGGGGAATAAACTTGGAGATTACTCTGCGGGGGAAAATTATTCTAGCGATCTTGCTGGGGAACAATACTCTGTGGGAAGAGAGGTACTTTGTTGAGATGTTGATGATAACTTCTTTGGGGATACCGTTGTTATATTGGAAGTTTTAATAGACTCCGCTGGGGGTAAGAAGACTTTGCCGAGGACGATCTTTCTGTGGCTTTTGGCTGAGGATAACCCAGTTATATCCTGGTAGGGAAATAACCTTTGAATAAAGCCGGGAGACGCGTTCATGCTCTGCAGGGGGGAAACTTCCAGAATCTACTGGGGATAAGCTTCCTGTTGGGGAGATGGATTCCACTTTCCTGGGGAAACTTTGGATTGGACTCTCCTGGGGAAATTTTGAGATGTAATGGGGAAGTGGCTCCACTGAATGTCTGATATACCACCGTGGAACAATCTTAGATCAAGACTGCCGGGGATGCTTGTTAAGAATGTTTGTATACTCCTTGGGGAATGTTGAGATCTGCTGGGGATAATCCAACTTCCATAAGACTGACTGAGTAGGCTAACTCTGCTTGGGGAGAGTGTTGCTGACTTGCTGGAGATTCTCTGGGGAATTAAGATATCTTGGTTACGTTCTTCAGCCGAACTTACCTTGGAACCTTGGTGGACAGAGCAATTAGATTGCTTAGACAACTCATCATTGCCCCTGTTTCTGTGGGAGAAGATACCTGTGGAGGCGCTTGATGACTGTCGGTTAACAAGTCTTCTTCTGGTAGGTAAGTGACGAGATGCCAGGACATAGTCGTACGCTTTGATCCCTAATTTTTTCCTGGACCTCCCTTTCGGGTTTTCAGTCCACCGGGATACCCTTTTTTGCCCAAGCCGCCTTTTCAGGTTTTTGACTTGCCGGGTGTACAGATTTTTTCATATTCATCCCTTATTTTTGCCCGAACCCTTTTGGTTCGCCGGGAAGCCCTTATTTTTGCCTAGGTGTGTCAACCTAGCGGGTCTTTGATTTTGCGTGGTATTTTTTCGACTATGTCCGTGCTCTCAGAAAGCAGGGAGTTGTCACTGTCAGTAGTATTGCGTTGCCGTACCACTAGAAGATGTCTGATCAGGCAAGATTCGTTGTCGGAATGCCCCAGGTGATCCATATGGAGATTTGCCCCAAGCTGGTTGGCCTTTTGAGAGATTCTCCGAATCTTGACTTAACTGCCCCTGATGATGGACAATGATCATGCCATGCCCCTTGATTGGAAGTGTTTCTTCCACTGGGGGTGACTCTTTTGTTGAGAAGGCCTTCGTTCATCGGATATTCGTTGCGCAAAGTTCTCTGCTGTTCAAACCAATAATCATATGCAAACAATGTTATCTTAAGAATGCAAAGCTTATGTCTGTCTTGAAGATTTTGAAAATGCATTTTTTTAGTAAAAGCAAGTGAGTTTTTCTTTGTAAACTGTGATGTCAACTCGTTATTTTACCGCAAGCCTTAAGGAGTCAGGATACCTTCGTAACAGTATGCTTTCGAACTAACCCATGCTTCAGCTAGGACTTTTAAGGGTTATAACGTGGCCAGGTTCACGGTTTAAGAAACAAAGGATAAAGGCTTAAATTTTTATTTGTACCCACCCGCTCTTCGTGATGTTCTTCAAACCTAAACTCAGTTGATCGTGCGTTAGACCTTGTTTGAGTCTTTGCTCTGATATTCCGGTGATGGTTCGGATGTTTGACAATTTATTTTGAATAGGCAGTCATTCCTTTTTTTGTTGAGGGTTTGTTGGACCTCTTCCTCTTTGCTTTTGTTATCCCTATCTTTTGCCTGACCTGTTTCTTTTGTGATTACAGTCAGCGGGATGCCCCAGTTTTGTAAGTCCCCTTCATAGGTTTTGACTTATTGGGCTTTTATTATTATTTTTTTGATAATGACTGCCTGTCATTATGATTATTCTGAACCATCACTATCTTTTGTCTCGGAAGGACTTCTTTGGTGTCATTTGTTGTGCACCTAGATCAGCTGAGAGAACTACCCTGCCCCGGGTTACGATTAAGGGTTTTAATTTTCGAAAAGAAAAAACTCCTACTTCTTTGGCTCAAAGGGGTTGACGAGGGATTATCATCCTTATAACTCCAGTGTTTAGGAATTGAAACAATGCTTGTGCCTCATCAGCTGGGTTTGTTCAAAAGCATACCGTATATTGTGGTATCGTTTTCGTCATCCTCCCTCAAGAGGCTTAGAATTATTAATCGAGCGTTGATCATCACAAAAATATGAAAACAGTTTGCATATAGCGAATGCGAATATATGGGTTCAAAACAGACATATGCGATGCATTGATATAGTAATAAAGTTTGCTATGACAATAATTGTTTGAACAATCAAAAGAAAATTACAACTTGGAACATTCTAATGAACAAAAATCCTCTAATTTGAACTAGTCATCTTAAATGGAGAATTCTCAGCGGAAGATTTTCATCTCGCCATCTGGCATGAACTCCAGCACCCCTTCGTCAATCAAGTCCTGGATTTTGTTCTTCAAGGTCCAACAGTCGTTTGTAGCATGCCTCGGGCTGTCTGAATGATAGGCGCAACGGGTGTTGGGGTTATACCTTGAAGGTGTCATATTCGGATTCTTAGGAGGGTCCTTTAGAGTGATCAGATTGACCTCCAACAAGCGCTTCAGTATAAAGGATGATGGTATATCAGTCTCCGAGAAATGTCTTCCAGGCGTATATCGTTTACGCTGACTACCCCGTTGAGGCTGGGCTCGTGACCCTGAAGCAAGCTGAGGAGATTTTCCCTTGTCTTCTTGTCCTGCATGTGGTTGAATGATGACTGGAACTTCAACCCCGGTTGTTTGCCCCACTTGATTATTTTGAAGCAGCTTGGTGACGAGGACCCGGAGCTCTTCTTGTTTTTGAGCTAAGTCCTGAATGAGAGTCATTTGGCCCATCAACTGTCCCATCATTTGGATCTTCATGGTTGCCAACTCAATTTGTAGCCCTTCCAGCTGATCGTTCCTGATACCCCCTGCATTCCCTAGGATCAAGTTCCTTGTGAAGAGAGCCTTTATTTCTTCTTGCCCCTGGGATAGGTTCAAGAACATTTCTTGCAGTTGGGCGTTTTGAGCCCGGAGATCTTGGTTGTCCGGCTGGAAAGCCATTGCTGAAATAAACAGCGAAAGAGATGAGTGACCTGTCAAGAGAGTACTTGTAATGCAATGATATATATGATATGCATGCAATGTTTTCAAGGACCTCGCAGGGTAAACAAGAAGATTATTAGCATTTGAATTTGTAGCTTGATTGAAGGAACTTCATGTTGATGGAGAGTCCTTCTTCAAGAGTCAAGGCTCACCATATCGAGTGGGTCATAGCCCCTGACAATCTTGGCTCGGGGGACCTTCTTCAAGTGTCAAAGCTCACCATATCAAGTGGGTCATAGCCTCTGACAACCTTGGCTAGAGGAAAATAAATCATCTTTGCCCCTTGCTAGACGTTTGATTCATCATGACCTGCATCACAAGCCCTTGAGATCCTCGAAATGGGTTAGTCTTTATGCCGGATGCATGCAATGGTATGATGTTATGCTATGCATGGAGTAAAGTAGGTAAACCCTGTTATGAGTCCCAATTAAGGACTGTAAACAAAACCTGCAAGAAACTCAAGTGTTAGAGAACAAGCATGCAAATAGTCAAGTTGGAAGGCACACAAGTCACACAAGAGAAGCCCTTAGAGTTTAGGCCAGCATGGGGTCTAGGTATTACCCTCTTTCAGTTTGTTGGTTCAGACCTGTCCTATCAGAAGTAATCGGGTTCTAGAGGATCCCAATATCACTGACTACCCTCAATCGGTCATAACTCCAGCATCGCAATCTTTTCTTGCGGCCAGAACCATCACGAGATTTTAGCCTCAATGGGCGTAGCATACTGCTACTGTTCTATTGGCCAAGTTGGGTCATTTAAGGTTCTAAGGTCGGTTGGTGCTTAATGACTCCTCAGAAGACCCATATTCTCCTCGTTGCGACACAAGGGATATCGGTACAGACCAAGGTGCCACACCAACGTAGCCACTGTTTCACCCATGTCGGTCTACGCCGGACAGGTCCCTCACAGCTTATGCTACCTAACAGGGTATCCCCAGATCCGGGTTAGGATCTATGTAACTCCGATGCAACCCACAATTTAAAGCAAACAATTCAGGCAATTGAAAACACAAGTGATCTTAGTCCTAAGGTACACCTCACTTTAAAGTCATATCCCCAGCAGAGTCGCCAGTTCTGTGATCGGTGGATCTGGAACTGACTGTTTAATGCTGGTTTCGCGAAATGTCGCGGAAGCAAGAGTCGCCACCGTCTTTTATTTTCTCCAACATGGACAGGACAAAAGCACAGCAAAATTCCTTATGAGATAGTTTCTCGGTTCGGGAGGTAGATTTATAGAAAGGGAAGGTGTTAGCACCCTTTCTATCCATGGTTATCCATGGGCTCTTAGATACTTGCTCATTGTGTTTTCAAAATGTTTGTTTTTCAAGTGTGTGTGGGTTTTGAAAGAAGTTTCGTTTGAAAAATTTCTAAGTAATTCTTGTATCTGTCCTCAAGAGTGTTTGAAAAATTTGTTTTGAAAACTTTTGAAAGTGTCAGTGTGAAAAGTATTTTGTTTTTTTTTTGAGAGAGCAAGTATCTATGAGTCATCTACCTACCCTAAGGAATTAGGCTGTGTAAATGTCCTTAAGGTAGTGCCATCCCACCATTGAGAGGTAGGTAGCACCACCGTTGGAGGTGTTCGGGTCAATTCGAGTGTAGGGACAGTGTGGTCACCAGAGCAACAGTAGGACACTTTAGAAGCTACCCATATGCCATAGATCATGGACATAAGGACTTACTAAAACGCCCTATACTCGACGACCACGTTTCGAGGGGCAAGGCAACAGTGAGGCGTACCCTAAGAGTGGTGTGTGAATTTGTGTATTGTTTTCAATTATGTTTTATCTTGATCATGCATTGGGTGAGCTACGCATTGTTTTTAATTTAGGCCATTCATTCTTTCATGCAAAGTTTAGCAGTTTTAAGGGTGCGGAAATTAAAGTGCGGAAAATAAAGTCCTACGCTATTACAAGGCGCGGGTCTATACATCGCCAAATTAACAAAGACCCGTTTTTAATAAAAATGCGGAAAGTAAAACCTAGTTGCTATTACATGGCTTGAACAGTTACATAATATTACAAAAAAGGAAAATAAGAATAAATGCGTGAAAAGAATAAAAAATGGAACGTTCGAGGGCGTTGGACCCTTTGAAGAATTTAAATGGAATTAAAAGTTTAATTAATTATTTAATAGTGGAAAGAAATTATTTTTGGGTTTTTGGTATTTATAAAGAAAATTAATTAAAATTAGAAATTAAATGAAACCATAGTTCTAAATTATTTTTAATTGTTTAAGAAAAATATTCAAGTTTTAACCTAATTTACACTAATTAATTAATTACATGGGTATTTACAAAATAATTAATAATTAATAATAATAATAAGAAGAAGAAGAAATTATTTATTAAGAAAAAAGAATAAAAATGCTAAAAACCTAATTTCTACATATTTTAGTTATTTAAGAAAAGATTAAAATTGAAAACCCTAAATTAAACTAAATTGATTATTAAAATTTGTTTACAAAAATAAATAATGAATTAGATAATAATAACAATAAACATGTTTTTTATGATTTTTTTCTGTATTTTTATTTTATTATGAAAATTATTTTTATGGATTGAATAAAACAAAAACAAAAAAACAATTAAAATAAAAAGAAGGAAAGAAAAGGAAATTAGAAAAAGAAATACAAACAATGGGGGTATTCAGACCCAATTTGGAGGTGTTATTTGAGAAATTTGGCCCAAGAATGCAAGGCCCTTTGGACTTTCTGGAATTGCGTATGGAATGGTTGACCAGCGTGCATGGTGGACCTCCATTCATAGCCTTCAGATGGATCCTTATGCATAGGTGGCAAGCATAGATGTGGAGTTGTATGGTAGGACGTTGATGGCATGCTGCATAGAAACATATTGAAGAAAAAATTATGGAAGGAGTGGGGGGACCTGGGAATCGAACCCAGGTCCCAATACCTGCAAGCCACCTCATTTGCCAACCAAGCTAGTGCGCGTATCTGTTAGTATTATGGAACATGATTAACATAAGAGAAAAGCAAGCATTATCGGTAGAAAGCAAAAATCACGCGCCAAGATTTGAATCTCCCAGTCATGTATGGACACGCCAGCTTCGTCTTCATCTTTTTGCCTGTAACATGAACAAATAGCGGGGGTTTTAAACCCCCACTAAACAAGGCCAGGAAAAATAACGATTAGCATATTAGTAAACATAAAAATGGCGTGAGGTGGTTGTTCAGTTCGTCTTGATGTCCTGATTGCAACGGTGCCAGTTTGGTTGTCCAATTGTTCCATATGTGTAAAGCCCCAAAATTGAAGCTTTTGAAACCCTAAAATGCATTCATGGTGAATTCTTGTACATGCAATATTAGTTCAATTCAAGGGCACCATTAGCTTCAGCACATTCATATTAGTATAAATCAATAGTTAAAAATCACGAATGATGCATGGAAACTGAAACACGATTATAGAAAATTTCAAGAAAAGCAAGACTTTGTTATACCAATTCCTTGAGTATGGAGGGCTGGTTTTGATTGGAATCGTTTCCTGGATGTCTTGGCAAGGTTTTGGAACACTTTTCAAGCCTTGAATTGCACTCTAGGTCTGAAAACAGTTTCAAGGTTTTTAGGCCAAAATTGCAAGTTTGTTATTGATTCTCTGCGCAGCTCTTGTGTCTCATGCTTTAGGTTTCAATTGTGCATATGTATATGAATGAATTAGGTTAAAAAAACCAGCCTATAGTCCATGCATTGATGATTTAGAGATTGGATTTTCAATGAGATCAATTTCAATCTTTTTCAATCCTTTTTTATGCCAATCATTGCCAATCATGTAGAATCTTTCCCTTTTGAATGATGCACGAAATATTGAGCACATAATGAGTGAAATCTCTGCACAAAAAGATTTGAAAGGTATTATTTGCTATTTTTTCATATTTAATTTTAATTAAGTGAATTAATAATAATAAAAATTCAAATAATTAATCAAAAATGAGAAAATAAATCCCTTGGAGGTCAATGGATCGTGCATAGCCTTTGGGTGATGATTCATGGAAGAAATTGAGGCCCATTAGCATTTTTGAGGCTTTTTATGCAAAGTTGACTTTTCAAAATTCCCAAAAATTTCCCAACTTCCACAAGGCATATCTTGCTCAATGTTTAAGCTTTGATCTTGTTCTTGGACATTTTGGAAAGGTCTTGAAGTCCTCTAACCAATGCCTTTGGTCCCATGTCATTTTGATTTACCAATCACAAGTTATGGTCTTTGACTTAAAGTGCCTTTTTGTTGACTTTTGAAAATGACCTATAATGTTGAAATTGATAACTTTTTGTGAGAGAATTTATTGGATTTGAAGTGTGAAGATGAGTTGTAGGAAATGTCATTCTCTTCAAAATGAGCGTTGGATGGGATTTTTCTGATAAACCATGAAGAAGTTATGCTCTGGTCAATTTGCAGTTGACTTTTTCAACTGTCCAAAAACGGAAACTTTTGCATCTTGAGACTTTTTGAGCCATGCTTTGAGAATCATGATCAAGAATTGATCAAATGATGTTTGTGGCTTCAAAATAAGATGTTGACCAAAAATTTGACTTTTGACGGTCAAATGACCATTTTGCCCCTGCAGTTGACTATGAAGCAATTAGGGTTTTTGACTGTGCAATTTGATGCTGTGAGTCTTGAAACTTGGCATATGGATGCTTGACAATGTTTATAGGCATGTGGGACTTGATTGGACCCTTGGAAACTTCAATTTCTTTGCCAGCACCAAAACTCTAATTTTTGACTGTTATGAGGCAATTGGACTGTGCAACCCTTGGGAGATTTTGAACCTTGATCTTGGCAAATCTTGAAGAGTATGGGAGGGAAAATTTTGGGGTACAACCGACTCCCACATACGAAGGTTCATTTGTGATCAAAAACATTTTTTCGGGTGGAGCCATGATTCTGACCACCATGGACGGTGACGACCTCCCTCACCTTGTCAATGTGGACATAGTGAAAAGATACTACGCATGATTAAAGACCCGCTAGGTTGACTTGCCTGGGAAAAAATAAGGGCTTCCTGGTGAACCAAAAGGGTTCAGGAAAAAATTAGGGATGAAAACGAAAAAATCTGTACACTCGGCTAGTCGAAAACCTGAAAAGGCGGCTTGGGCAAAAAAGGGTATCCCGGTGGACTGAAAACTCGAAAGGGCGGTCTAGGCAAAAATTCTGGATTTAAATCATATCAGTATGTCCCATTGGATCACCTTGTGACCAGACCTCAATATCAACTATCAAGCTCGAACGTCACTGATCAATACAGTCAGCTTCGAACAATCAACAAAGTGATGAGACGCTCGAAGACATAGCGGCAATAGCAGAATTGAAACTCTATAGGATTATTACACATAGATGTTTTCTTATCTTTGTACACAATATTGTATAGCTTTCATTTTCACGGCGGCGTTCTCTTATTAGAGCGTCAGCTTCCTTGTACAAAAACGCCTATTATAGGCCAACTTCAGAAATAAATACAAGTCATTTTTACAAAACCATTGGTTTTTCCTTTTCTGTTTTATTTTTCAAAAACTTCCAATGATTTATTCTTGACATATGCATTTGAATATAATTGCTATTCACAAATATTTGCATATGGAACAGAAAGACAGTTGCTCATGACTTAAGGAACGGGGCAAAACCTAATCCTGACAGTTACTCTATTCAGCATGGTACAGGGCAAGGACGGCTTTGAAACAAAGTCACTATTACATGCGACCCCGTGACGTCTACAATCCCCACAGAGTAGAGGAAACCAAAGCTTTATCATCGGCTTCCCCAAACAGGAGTTACTTTCCCCAGCCAAGTTCCTTCAGAAAGCCGACGTCTACATTCCCCAACCGAATTTTTTAATCACAAGCGGCTCATAAAGTTTTCTCCCCGAGCAGATTTTATTTCTCTGAATACAGAAGCTCAATCCCCAACAGTTCTTATTCCTCCAGCTATATAAGTTTATCCCCCTAGCAGAGTTTATTTCTCCGAATCGGAAAAATCTTCCACAAAGCATCTCCTCTCTCAAACAGAGTTATTCCCCCGCAAAGTTATTCTCAAGCAGAGTCTCTCCCCGGTAGAATATTCACCAACAGAAAGGAGTAAATCCACGGAATAATCATCTCCGTTCACCATCCCCAGCGGAAGTAGAAGAACCATTTTTTCTACAACAGTCGGGAATTCATTTTCCAGCACTCTCCGGCAGCAGTCAAGGATTTATTTTCCCAGACTCGGATAAGTCACAATAGCGTTTCATGTTCATACATCATGACGTGCGCATACATGTTACATACATCATAATCTCATTTATTTTGAGAACATCATCACAATGCATTTCATGCATCACATATAATTAATCTTATACCTTTTCAGGAAAGATGGTTATCATCAATAATTCCAACAGTTCAAGATTAAATCCATGAAGCTATACATGTCATATCTGCAGACAACTAATGGAAAATCAGTTCCCAAAACAAAACGGGTCAACTAATCTATGTGATCAGATGAGGCAACCTACTACCCAGGTTCCTTCTCGTAGCCCTACTATCCAGGCTTTCATATAGAAGTAATCCTACTATCTAAATTCCTTCCAACAACCCTACTACCCAGGCTTTCATTTCGAAGTAACCCTACTGTGATACGGTGGGAGAACTGACTAGATGTTTTGCATTTTGTTCGCACTTGTGCGGTTAGCAAGAGTCGCCACCGACTTTTCTTTTATCCAAGAGGAAAGGTAAAGAAGCACAGGAAAGACCTTTCGAGAATTTTCTCGGGTTCGGGGGGTAGATTATGAAAAGGGAATGTATTAGCACCCTTTTCATCCATGGTTTTCCATGGGCTCTTAGTTACTCGTTTAGATCACTTGCTTTTGTTTGATTGTGTGCTTGTGGTGTGGGTTTTGAAAGTATTTTGGAAAATTTCTTTGTAACGGTTCTCGTCTCTATAAGAACGTATACAAAGTTTTGTTTCGAAAAATGTTTCAAAGATGTGTTTGTGAATCGTGTTTTGAAAAGTTTTTTGAAAAGAGGTTTTGCAATGGTTCTCGTCTCTATAAGAATGTATACAAAATGTTTTGTTTTTTTTTTTGGAAAATGTTTTGAAATGGAGGTGTAGGTGTAAAAGTTTTGTCATGAGCAAGTGAGTAACTAAGAGCGAATCTATCTACTCGAAAGGTCTTACGCTTTTATTTTCTTCCTTTTAATGGTGCTATCTTACCATTTATTTGGTAAGAAGCCCCACCATTGGATGTTAAGGGATAGGCGCTGGTCAATTTTACAATCATTGAAGGCAACTTGTGAGGCACTTTAGCAATTTTTTGTAAGGGACGAGATCGTTTTAATCGATGGCAACATTGAGGGTCATTGAGGGACTACGATCTTTGTTTATTGAAGGGTCATTTGCTAAAGCGTCTCATATTCGAGGGACATGATTGTATTTCCGAGGCAACGAGCGAGGTTACCTTAGAGGTGCGCGTGTGAAAAAGTGTGTTGGTTTCAAGTTATTTATTCTTGGATTAGGTCATCTAGTGATTGATTTTTGAATCTTACCATACATGCCTAGTGTTGTACCCCAAAATTTGTCCTCCCATTTCCTCAACATTTTCTCATCACCAGACCTTTGAAGATCAAGATCCAATTAGGGTTTCCTCTGCTCAAGATTTCTCCTTGCACTGATGGACCCAAATTAGGGTTTGTGTTTGAACAAAGATGTTTTGACCTAAAATGCCTAAGATGACTTTCATGCTTCATATTAGACTCCCAAGTTTATCCATACCAAGTTTCAAGTCTTGATTCCAAGTTTTGCCCAGTCAATTGGACAGATGACCTAGAAATCAACTGTATTGGGGAAAAAGTCAACTGTGGCCAATTGACAGTCAAATCTCATGAAAATTGACCCACATCAACATTATGAACTCATATGGACCATTTGATCAAGTTTGGATCACAATTCCACAAGAAATTTGATCAGATCATCAAAAGGGCAAAATGGTCATTTTCAGGGTTTTGATTGCACAAAGGCAATTTTTGACTGTTTGACCTAGCCAATGGCAAACCAAGTTCACCTATGGACTCAAGGACCCCATGGAATTATCTTGACATGCTCAACAAGCTCAAAAGATCCCAAGTACACAAGATTGACAGTTGAATTTCCCAGTCAATTGATCAATTTTGACTGTATACTGAAAAGTCAAACTTTGACTTTTTGGTCAAAATCAAGAGTCAAGATTAATTTTTCATCAAAACATGCCAAATCATGAAACTTGTTCACCAAGAAACCAAGAAATGCAAATTAGGGTTTAAATTGGAATTTTTCATAACTTAGAATTTTTCTTAGTTATGGAAAACCCTAATTTTTTCCCAACTTTGCCCCACTTTTTCACCAAGATTCATTTGGATTCAAACAAAAGTCAAAACATGAAAGTTGTAGCTTGTTGCATAATCTACAACTTTTATTAACAAAGTTTTCCCATTTGAAGCTTGTATCTCAAGTTACAAATTTTTGAATAAAGGCACTAAACCATTCTTAACTTAGTGAAAATTTGACCTATTTTGGACAAGTTTTTACCCCACTTCAAGGCCATTTTCCATACACTTCCACTTGGAATTTCAAATTGCATTTCAAAGATGGATTGTAGTACACATTCCAAGCTTTCCAAAATGTCCAAGAATTTCTCAAACAACCTCATGGTTAGGGAGAATCGAATTTCACAATATGGCAAAAACTCACTTTGTTCATGACCAAGTTACATGTCCATAACCTTGCAATTTGAACTCAGCATGCTTTAAGCTAGATTACAGGTCCTTAAACCAAGTTACACTCAATAATTTAATGCATATTCTTTGTGCCAAGACCATGTTCTTTGAGCTAAAGCATTGTATGAAGGTTTAATCCATTTTTAGAAAAGTCATACTTTATGTCAATTGGTAAATCAAGAAGGTACAGATCAAATCTCTTTAGCACAAGATTATGGACAAATCACTCTGATCAAGGAGGGATTATGCAGCACATTAGAGGCCCTCTACATGCCTAGAAACACAAGTTGGCATTTGTTGCTTAAAGTTGAAGAAAAGTGCCATAACACACACCAACTACCATATCAGCTCAAGAACACTTAGACAAAGTGATCAAACACATTCCACACAACACAACCAAGCTAAGACACGAGCCCTTAGCCTTCAAAACACCCTCCATCTCAGAATCACTCTCAAACTGCAAAAACAGGGCAGGCCCTGCAGTTTGAGTGCTATCTCTCATTTCTCTCGAGCTCTCTTGCCCAAACCAGTTCACACACCTTCCATACCATCTATGCAAGCTAACCAAAAGCAAAAGCACGACCTGTAATCACTCTAACCACTTCCACCATTTTCATATTTCTGACTTGCAGGTGAAGTTCTCCAGCTCGATTCAGAAGCTTTCAAGACAAAGTAAACATTGGAATAGCATCCCTGGACCTCAAGGAAGCTTTTCCAATCATCACCTTACACTGAAAGTTCCTACATCTCCAGATAGAACTTCAACTGAACAGGTAAGTTTTTGAATTCGTATCTCTCTTATTAGGCATCATTAGCTTTAAGTTTGTGAAGAAACAATGTTCTACTCATGCCACTGAACATGTACATTCTTTTACTTTTCATTTCTTTTGCCTGAGCTGTGAGAATTTAAGGTCTGAAAATGGCAGAAAACTTAGGTTAGGATTTGGGATTGTTAAAATTCTCTCTCGTTTCTGAGAGTTAGGAGATGTTCTTTATATATTTGGAATCGTGGTTTCATGCTTAACATTTTTTGTGTTGGAAGTTTGTTCAAAAAATCAAAGAATCAGGATATTCAAATGGAGCTTCTTGCGCGCGTTTTCTGAATAATTTTTGTTCAGAGGTTGAAGAAAGGTGGCTTTGGGCTGGGCTTGCTTCTGAGTTACTTTTCACACCACCCTTTTTTGGTTTTACACCCTTGAGCCCATTTGCTTCATTTTTAATATTTTTTGACTTTTTCTTTTTTTAACTGACTCATTTATTTTTTCTCAGCACATTAAAAATATAAAAATATTTTTCCCATCATTTTTTGAATTTATTAAGTATTTATTTGATTGTTTTTGTACATAAATAGATAAATATACATATATACTTTTTGTTTAAAATATTAAGATAATACAAATATATTTTTTATACACTTTTATTTTATTTTTACTTCCTGAAAATATTTTGTATAAAAAAATACCCTTTTTATTTTTATATTAAATATTATTATTTTTTATATATAATACATATTTAGAACTTAATACATAAATATATATATTTATTAATATACTTAGAATAAAATACTAAAAATATACATATTTTATTTTATTAATATTAAACACTAAAAAAATCATTTTTTTACAAATATATTTCTTTTCTTATTTTATTTTTGTGTATAAATGATAAATATTGTATATATTAATAAATAATGCATTTTGTTTAATAGAATTAGGGTTTTGCCCTAAATATGAAAAACTCCAAAAAAAAATAATATCTTTTTATTTTCTTTTTATTTTACATAAATAATACTTTTTTTTCATACATATAAAAAACCTTTTTGCATTCTTGCATATTTGTTCTATTTCTATTTTATTTATGCAATTAAATTATATTGTAAATATCCCAAGCAAATGATGTAATAGCTTAGATTCAATTTCTTGTCTAAATACCTCCCCATTTGAACATTTGTACCCCCTCCCTATATTATTGTGTTGTAATAGCGTAGGAGTTTAAATTTCGCACTTTATCGCTTTCTAAGTATACCATGCTAGAATTAGGGTTTATATGCGAATAAAACGAACAAAATAGTTATGACCTAATCTCAAGACAAACAAGCATGAAAATGGACACACAAATCACACTTGCACCCCCTAGGGTATTCCACTTTGTTGCCTTCAAATAAATGGGCCATATTGCATGTTAGGTCTCTTTGGGAAAAACAAACAAATCAAATGATCATAGTCCCTCGATAACATTTTCAAAATATTGCCAAAACAAATGATCAAGTCCCTTAAAGAAAATGCCCAAAGATACTTGGCACCATTGCAATTATGGTCTAAACGATGACCCGCGCCCGTCCCTTTCACATCCTAACATGAGATTGTCCACCAAATACAATGGTGGAACAAACTTATTAAAAGGGTTAAAACATAGCAATAAACTTTGAGAAATTTAGGAGTAGATAACCTCTTAGTTACTTGAATCAAACTTGTAAAAACAAAACACTTGCCTATTTTCTAAAACACACCTCACAACACTTTCAAAACAACTTTCAAAAACAAATGAAAACCTTTTCAAAAGACATACATCTTCGTATACATCCCCACATGGATCATTACAAAGGTTGCCACCACATTGGCTTTCTTTTTAAAACATTTTCAAACCCACACACACAAGCACCATTTAAAACAATTGAAAACAAAAGGCAAGTGATCTAAGCAAGTAACTAAGAGCCCATGGATAACCATGGATAGAAAGGGTGCTAATACCTTCCCTTTCTATAATCAACTCCCCGAACCCAAGAAAAATCTCAAAGGTTTTTTGCTGTGCTTTTTAAACCTTTCCTTAGGATAAAATAAAAAGTCGATGGCGACTCTTGCTCAACCGAAACATTTGCGAAAACAAACGCAAAACCAAAGTCAGTTCTCCCACCGTATCACAGAACTGGCGACTCTGTTGGGGATAATTTTAAAAGTGGAGTAACCTTAGGGCTTAGATCACCCTCTTGCATGACTAATTGTTTGATTTGATTGCTTTATATTTTTTGGCTCTTTTGTTTGGGTTTGCAATCCTACACCCAGATTTTGGGAAACATTCATAGATAGCAATACGTTGTGGAAACTGTGCGGGGTATACCGACACGGTCTAAGCAATAGCTATATTAGTGCGACATATTTGTGAGTACCGGTAACCCTTGAGTTCAATCAAGGAGAGTACGGGGCCGCTGAGTGATGTCACTAAGCACTAATGACCTAGAACCTTACTTGACCATCTTGGCCTTTTATTAGGGGTAGTGAGATGACCGGCTTTGGTGCAGTCCGAAGTTGGTAGATACTCAATACTACACTTATTGAGGATTGTGTTCTTGGAATATTTTGGTCGCTAGTTAAGTGGCTAAACCAAAACAATGAACAATGAAAACAATCCAGTGATATTGAGCTCCTTAGAACCCGGTTACTATTTATAGGACAGGTTTTTAAGCCAACTACACTCAAGAGGGTACTTACCTATGAAACCCCATGCAAGCCTGAAACTAGGGTTTGGTGTGATTTGCTTGTACATATGTTTTGTGCATACATCATAAACATCATAAAACATCATATGCATTCACTAACCATTTCAAGGGTTTTGGATCTTCATCTTTGTTCTTGTTTTGTAGGACATGGAAATTCCTCGCAGAAATACCATTCAAGTCAACCTTGTGAGAATCTCTCCTCAACTCAAGGAGATCACCTCAAGAATTCCGAAAAATTCATCCTTCAGTGAAAGACATGGTAGACTGCTCAGCCTAGTCAACACCAACATTGAAGAAGACATGATGAAGGTGATATTCCAATTCTTTGACCCTCTTCACCACTGTTTCACTTTCCCTGATTATCAGTTGGTCCCCACTTTGGAGGAGTTTTCTCAACTTCTAAGAATTCCTATCCTCAATCAACTACCCTTCAACGGTACGGAAAAGGAACCAAAGCCGGAAGATGTTGCTCGAGCATTACATCTACAACCATCCGACATCAAGGGGCATTGGGAAACTAGAAGCGGCATCAAAGGATTCTTAGCAAAGTTCTTGTTGGAGAAGGCACAAGAATGTTGGAACTCATTGGACCTACAAGCCTTTGAAGAGATTGTGGCACTCCTTATCTATGGGTTGGTCTTGTTCCCAAATCCTGACCAATTGGTAGATGTCAACGCTGTCAAAATCTTCTTGTCCAGAAATCCAATACCGACATTGCTTGGGGACATTATTCACTCATTTTACACACGAACAATGAGAAAGAGGGGTATTCTCATGTGTTGTACTCCTATCCTTGCAAGGTGGTTTATTTCGCACCTTCCACAATCTGTCTTGAAGAATGACCAAGGTACAAGGTGGTCCCAACGGTTGATAACTCTTACTCATTCTGATGTGCATTGGTGTTCTCGGTCCAGAGAAAATGTCATCATTGTCGATCGTTGCGGAGAATTTCCTAATGTTCCTTTACTTGGAATTAGAGGAGGTATCACCTACAACCCTTGCCTAGATTTGAGGCAATTTGGATATGCGCGGAGGGATGGCCCTCGTGACATGTTGATTCCTGACCTAGTTTTTGACTTCGACAACGATGCGCAAGGACTTCGCCAAAGATTCATCAGAGCTTGGGGAAAACTCAACAAGGTTGATAGCAAGACTCTGGGACACAAGAACTCCATCCCTCTTGAGCCCTATCTCAAGTGGGTACGAGCCCGAGCCCAAAGTCTAATGATGCCTTATCCTCATGTACTCCCAGTGATTAAAGAGCCCGTCAATGAAGGAGAGGTTCCCTACACCATCCTACATCCAGACATGCCTACATCGTGGGAGGAAATGCAGAAAAGTTGGATTCAGCTCAAGGAGGAACGAAATACTTTTGAAGCTAGCTACTACGCCAGTGAAAAGAAGGTTCTAGAGCTTACCCGCCGACTCCACGAGCAGAAGGCCCTCAACACCTACATCGCACCCAAAAGGATGCGCAATGTCTTTTTGCCTTAAGAAGTTTATTTTGTAATATTTGGCCCATGGGGCATTTATGTACTGACAAATTTCTTCTTATTAATATGACGTGCGTTCTTCTTTGTCTAAAACAATTTTGAATGTCCTAAATCCTTGAATGCATTGCATACATAAGCATACCATTCATCATGTGCATAAGCAGGTCTCATTCCAGGTTTCCTTATCTGTCTGCTGTTTATTACAGTAGGATGGATCTCGAGCAAACAATCAAAGACCTACAGGCTCAGAATGCACAATTCCAGCAACTCCTGTTGGCCTTGGCTAAGGGTCAGGAGGATATCAAGACTCAATTGGGGAACAAAGACCCAGTGAAGAAGAAGAAAAAGAGACTCGGAGTGGCTACTTTGGGGAGAAGATTTGACGGAGAAGCTCGGAGAGTGCTTGAATTTCCTCCTACTTCTGATGAAGGGACTAGTAAGAGAGATGGAGCTGCGGTGCCTTCCGAGTCTGATGCGGAAGAAGAAGAGGTTGAAGAGGATGAAGATTATTCTGACCAGCAGTACCCTCCAGCTGATGATAAATATAAAGGGTTAGAAGACAGATTAGCCGCCATGGAATTACAAAGAGTACCGGGTTTGGATTTTGAAGACTTGGGTTTGGTTGCTGGGATTGTGATTCCCCCAAAGTTCAAAGTGCCAGTGTTTGTGAGGTATGATGGGTTGTCCTGTCCCAAAATGCATCTCAGGTCCTACGTGAGAAAGATCCAGCCCTATACGGCAGATAAAAACCTCTGGATTCATTTCTTTCAAGACAGCCTTTCTGGAGCTCAGTTGGAGTGGTTTTATCAGCTAGAAGGAACCAGTGTCCGGAATTGGGAAGATTTGGCCACCGCTTTCTACAAACAATACCAATACAATTCTGACCTTGCCCCTACTCGTACCCAACTTCAGGGTATGTCATTAGGAACAAGCGGAGGATTCAAAGAATACGCACAAAAATGGAGGGATTTGGCTGGCAGGGTGCAGCCTCCTTTAACCGATCGTGAGCTTGTTGATATGTTTCTAGGGACCCTATCTGGGCCATTTTTCAATCATCTGATTGGTAACTCTTCCGCGGGGTTTACCGATTTGATCTTAACAGGCGAGAGAATAGAAGCTGGCATCAAGTCAGTAAAGATTCAGAAGGGTGCTGCTGCAAGTACTGAGAAGAGGCCTTTTAAGAAAGAAGCAAGTGTCGTCTATGGTCCTAGAAGACAAGTCAAGCCAGAAAGTCGCCAAGCCGTCAATGCTCTGGTCATTTCAAAACCTGCTGCTGCTCCTCAGCAGTACAATCAACAAAGAAGTGAAAGGCCCAAGAGGCAGTATACTCGGCTGAGTATGACCTTATCTCAAATTTTACCCCAACTGCTATCAACCAATTTGGTTACCACCAAAGAAGCTCCTAAAGTCGTGAATACTGCGTCTCCTAAGTATAACCCAAATGCCCGGTGTGCTTATCATTCTGATAGTCCCGGGCACACTACTGACGATTGTTGGGCCTTGAGAAACAAAGTGCAAGATCTTATCGACGCGAAGGAAATTCAGTTTGAAGCGCCTGAGAGACCAAATGTTGTAACTGCTCCTATGCCCCAGCATAGAGTAAATGCCATTGAGGAAGAGTTATATGCTGTTTCGGTGAATGAAGTTGTTACCCCTCTTTTGACTGTTAAGAGGAACTTACTACTAGCCGATTTATTTCCGGGTTGTAGTAAGGGTTGCCTCCTGTGTGCTGTTATCCCCACCGGTTGTCCACTGCTGAAATCAGGCATCCAAAGCCTGATGGATAGCAAGGAAATTTTGTTCAAGAAAACTGCTGTTCCGTTTGTTCCCATTGAAGAAATATCTGTTGTCACAATCTACAATCCTGCCAAAGCTCCCGTAAAGAAACCAGTCCAAATTATGTCTGTTGCACCCATCACTATTACTGTCCCGGGGCCTCTCCCGTATGAGTCTGATAAAGCTGTTCCATGGCATTATGGAGCCGACGTGTATGTGCTTGGGGTGAAGCAGGAGTTCAACACCAATACCAGTATCAGTAACATCACTGGTCCCGCCAAGATTACCCGCAGTGGTAGGCTCTTCTCGCCTGACATTGCACCGCCAGTTATCCGAAAACCTCTCACCATCACACCCGCAAGTGTGCATGTTCCAATTCAAGTTCCTGTGTCTACTACTGCCGCCGAGTCCTCTGATACTCGGGGCAAAGAAGTTGCTACCGATTCGCCTGCCAGGACGGAGGCACCAAAGAAGACTGCTGTGGAAGCCTCCCAACAAGAAATGGAGGAAATTCTTAAAATTATCAAAAAGAGTGACTTTAATGTTGTTGAACAATTGGGGCATACTCCCTCCAAAATCTCTATGCTATCATTGCTGCTATGCTCAGAGGCCCATGCAAAAGCCCTGATTTCATTTCTGAAAACGGCCCATGTGCCGCAAGAGACCTCCGCGGATGAATTCACCGACTGTGTGGCTAATTTGACGGCTGACAATGGCTTGGGGTTCTCAGATGCTGACCTTACCGCCAAAGGGAAAAATCACAATGATGCCCTGCACGTCTCTATAGAGTGCAGGGGCACTACTCTCGCACACGTGTTGGTGGATACCGGTTCTTCCCTGAATGTTTTACCCAAGAAGGCATTGGATCGCTTAGATTGTGAGGGTTTGGAGTTGAAACCTAGTAACATCATTGTTAGAGCCTTCGACGGTTCTAAGAGGATGGTGCACGGTGAGGTAGACATCCCTATTCGTGCGGGTTCCCAAGTTTTCGGCTCAATGTTTTATGTAATGGATATTCGTCCATCTTACTCCTGCTTGTTGGGTCGACCCTGGATTCATAAAGCTGGGGCAGTAACTTCCACTTTACACCAAAAGCTCAAATACCCTGTAAAAGGGAAGATTGTTACTGTGCAGGGTGAGGAGGAATACATGGTGAGTCACTTGAATTCATTTCGGTATATCGAGATGGACGGGGAGTTTATTGAAACCCCCTTTCAGCATTTTGAGGAAGTACCTCCAGTGTTGGCATCAGCTGAGGCAGTGGTTGAAGAAGATTTTCCGTTGAAGATGGCGTCCTTGAAGGATGCCCGGGCTGTAATCGAGAAAGGCAATTATGCAAACTGGGGTCAGCTTCCTGACTTCACTCAAAAGAATGACAAGTTTGGGCTGGGCTTTACTGCAGAGGCTCAGAGGGTTGTGCGCAAGGAAAGGATCGGAAAGGCTCCAGTGTTTATCTCCAACCCAAGGGTGAATGCTATTGAGGAGGATGTGGAGGAAGCAGAGTTTGACAGTTGGATCTACCCGACTACCAGCAACGGACAAAGCAACTGGACGGCAAAGGATTTTACACCTATCACATTTGTCATGCAGTAATTAATTTCTTTTGATTTCCAATTTGTAACAAACAATGTGTTAAAACTTTTATTGGCTCGGTGTCCTACCCGGGGCATCGTAGCTCCATTTGTGAGGGCTTTTTGTATGACATTTCCATATATCATCAATCAAAACATTGGACATTTGTTGCATTTCAAATCTTGTGCTCTTTTTTTCTTTGTGTTATATATTGCAAAACAGCTATATTTACACACACTCACTTATACAGGTTTCAATCCACTCTGGATCCCACTGGCAACAGCTCTGCTACCGCCAGTTATGACTTCGAGAATCCGATCAACTTGGCCGAAGACGAAGGTGAAGATGATTGTGAAGTGCCTGGTGAACTCGCAAGACTGCTGCTCCAGGAAGAAAGGGTTATTCAACCACATGAAGAGCCGGTGGAAACAATTAACCTGGGTACTGAGACAGATAGGAAAGAGGTCAAGATTGGTGCCAATCTAGAGCTCAGCATGAAGCAACGATTGATCCAGATGCTACAGGACTACATGGAGATATTTGCTTGGTCCTATGAAGATATTCCTGGTCTGGATGCCGACATTGTAGTTCATCACCTGCCAACCAAGGAAGACTGCCCTCCGGTAAAGCAAAAGGTCCGCCGTATGCGCCCAGAGATGTCTGAAAAGATCAAGGCTGAGGTTATGAAGCAATTCGATGTCGGGTTTCTAGCAGTAACTTCTTACCCTCAGTGGGTTGCCAATGTGGTGCCAGTGCCGAAGAAGGACGGTAAAGTCAGAATGTGTGTCGACTACAGGGATTTGAACAGGGCCAGCCCCAAGGATGATTTTCCTCTACCTCACATTGACGTCCTCGTTGACAATACTGCTCAACACAAGGTTTTCTCCTTCATGGATGGTTTTTCAGGGTATAATCAGATCAAGATGGCTCCGGAAGATATGGAAAAGACTACCTTTGTGACTCAGTGGGGCACCTTCTGTTACAAGGTCATGCCATTCGGGTTGAAAAATGCTGGGGCAACCTACCAACGCGCCATGGTTGCTTTATTTCATGATATGATCCATCATGAGATTGAGGTATATGTTGATGACATGATAGCAAGGTCTCAAATTGAGGAGGAGCATCTTGACCATCTGAGGAAGCTGTTTGACCGGCTCAAGTTATACAAGCTGAGATTGAATCCCAACAAATGCACCTTGGGGGTAAGGTCCGGAAAATTGCTAGGCTTCATTGTAAGTGATAAGGGTATTCAAGTGGACCCTGCCAAGGTTAAAGCCATTCAAGAGATGCCGACTCCAAAGACAGAGAAAGAAGTCAGAGGTTTCCTGGGACGACTAAATTACATTGCCTGATTCATCTCACATCTAACTGCTACTTGTGAGCCAATCTTCAAATTACTGAAGAAAGATCAAGTAGTACGTTGGAACGATGAATGTCAGGCTGCCTTTGAAAGGATAAAGGAATATCTCCAAGAGCCACCCATTCTTATGCCACCAGTGGAAGGAAGACCTCTAATATTATACTTGACAGTACTTGACAATTCAATGGGGTGTGTGCTGGGGCAGCATGACGAGTCTGGCCGAAAAGAGCACGCTATTTATTACTTGAGCAAAAAGTTTACCGACTGTGAGTCTCGTTACTCACTGCTTGAGAAAACTTGTTGCGCTCTAGTATGGGCTGCTCGCCGGCTAAGACAGTATATGCTGACTCACACTACTCTATTAATTTCAAAGATGGATCCCATCAAGTACATATTTGAAAAGCCTGCTCTGTCTGGAAGGATAGCGAGATGGCAAATGATCTTGACAGAATATGACATCCAGTATACAACTCAGAAAGCTATTAAGGGAAGTGTACTGGCAGATCATTTGGCACACCAACCTGTGGACGATTACCAATCATTGAACTTTGATTTTCCGGACGAAGACATCATGGTGGTAACTGACTGTGAAGTACCTGGACCGGATGAAGGACCTGAGGAAGGATCCCGATGGTCTATGCATTTTGACGGAGCCTCCAATGCTTTGGGTAACGGCGTCGGCGCTGTAATGATATCTCCCAAAGGAACTCATACTCCACTCACCGCCCGATTGTGTTTCAACTGCACCAACAACATGGCAGAATATGAGGCATGTATCATGGGTCTGCAAGCTGCGATCGACCTAAGGATCAAGTTTCTAAGTGTCTTCTGAGATTCCGCTCTCGTGATCAATCAGATCAAGGGCGAGTGGGATACGAAACACCCAAATCTTATTCCTTACAAAGAGTATGTGTCAACCTTGCTTCCCCACTTTGAAGAAATAACTTTTGAGCACTTCCCAAGAGAGGAGAATCAGCTAGCAGACGCACTAGCCACGATGTCTTCAATGTTCAAAGTTAAATGGGACAATGAGGCTCCCTAGATCATTATCTGGAAGTTGGACGAACCGGCATACTGCTGCGAGCTTGAGGCTGAAAAGGTGACTGAAAAACCCTGGTATCATGAGGTGAAGAGGTACTTAGAAGCCCAGGAATACCCTGAAGGTGCATCTGTCAATGACAAGAAGTTCATGAGGAGTTTTGCGGCAAAATTCTTCCTCAGCAACGACATTCTCTACAAACGGAATCATGATTCAACTCTACTGCGTTCTGTGGATAAGGCTGAAGCAGAGAAGATCATGATAGAATTGCACGAAGGTACATTTGGAACACATTCCAGCGGACACACCATGGCTAAGAAAATCCTTCGGGCAGGATATTTCTGGTCCACAATGGAAGCCGATTGTTACCAACACTCTCAAACTTGTCATAAATGCCAAATCTATGCTGACAAGGTGCATATTCCTCCAGTTCCTCTGAACGTCCTGACGGCACCTTGGCCTTTCGCAATGTGGGGGATTGATATGATCGGTGAGATCCGACCGACGACATCCAATGGGCATCGCTTCATCTTGGTGGCGATCGATTATTTCACGAAGTGGGTTGAGGCAGCTTCCTACGCCACAGTAACCAAGAGCGTCGTGGCACGTTTTATCCGGCATAATCTGATCTGTCGGTACGGCGTCCCGGAGAGAATCATTACGGACAATGGTACCAATCTCAACAACAAGATGATCATTGAACTCTGTGAACAATTCAAGATACAGCACCACAATTCTTCTCCCTACCGGCCGAAGATGAATGGGGCTGTAGAGGCAGCCAATAAGAATATCAAGAAAATTGTGCAGAAGATGACAGTGACTTATAAAGATTGGCACGAGATGTTGCCGTTCGCTCTTCATGGGTACCGTACCTCAGCAAGAACGTCAACCGGGGCAACTCCTTTCTCTTTGGTCTATGGCATGGAGGCAGTCTTGCCAATTGAAGTCCAGATACCCTCTCTTCGGATAATGAAGGATGCAGACTTAAGTGAAGATGACTGGATCCAGACTCGACTTGATCAATTAAACCTGATTGACGAAAAGAGACTCACCGCCATCTGTCATGGTCAGACGTATCAAAAACGGATGATCAGGGCATTTAACAAGAAGGTCAGACCACAGAAGTATCAAGTTGGGGACCTGGTAATCAAACGCATCATCCTTCCTCAAAGTGATCCCCGGGGAAAATGGACCCCTACTTACGAAGGGCCATTTGTGGTTAAACATGTGTTCTCAGGAGGAGCCATGATCCTAACCACCATGGATGGTGACGACCTTCCTCACCCCGCCAATGCAAACATAGTGAAAAGATACTACGCATGAATAAAAGACCCGCTAGGTTGACATACCTAGGCAAAAATTAGGGCTTCCCGGTGAACCAAAAGGGTTCGGGCAAAAATAAGGGATGAAATGAAAAAAATATGTACACCCGGCAAGTCGAAAACCTGAAAAGGCGGCTTGGGCAAAAATGGGTATCCCGGTGGACTGAAAACCCGAAAGGGCGGTCCAGGCAAAAGTTAGGGATAAAGCGTAACACTATGTCTCATTGGATCACTTCGCATCCGGAATTCGGCATCAACTATTTGGCTCAGACTTCGGCATCAACCAATCAGCTTCATCTTCAACTAGGCAGCAAAGCAATGAGACGCTTGGAGACATAAAGGCGATAGCAGAGATGGAACCCAGTAGGATTGTTCACATAGCTGTTTTGTTTTCTTTTCAAAATTGTAAATTCCGTGTTATTCGGCGGCATCCTCTTACTAGGATGTCAGCCTCTTGTACAAAAAAACGCCTATCCACGGGCAAATTTCAAATCAATACGAATTCACTTGTCCATACAAATTGCCATTGTTTTTCCTTTTTCTGTTTTGTCTTGCGAAGAACGTCCAATGTTCATTTTTGATATATGCGTTTGACATTAAATTGTTGATTCATAAATATTTGCATATGAAACGAAAGATTAATTACAGGTGACATCAGAAACAGGGGCAATGTGGAGTTGTCTGATGAAGTCTGGTTGCTTTGCCCGCCAAGGTACCAAGGTAGATTCGACTGAAGAATGTGACCAAATCATCTCGATTCCCCGCAGAATAAGACAAGATTCAGCAATACTTCCCCCAGTGAAGTCGTCAACTTTCCCCGGCAGGTCTAAAAGCTTATCCCCAGTAGATTCTGGAAGCTTGTTCCCTGTAGAAAACGGACGTCTCTCCCGGGCTTTATTCAGAGTTATTCCTCACAAGGGCTTATAACTGGGTTATCCTCAGCTAATTGCCATGGAAGATCGCCCTCGGCAAGGTTCTTTCAGTCCCCGGCAGGAGTTTGTCTTTGGTATTCCCCAAGCGGAATTTATCATCATTATCCCCAGCGGAATCCATCATTGAAGTCCTCAGCAGGTCTCTTGTCAAAACTTCAGCAAAGTATCTCTTCCACAGAGAAATTCCCCGGCCGATCGTCAAGGATTCATTTTCCTAAGACAAAAATACATTCCTAAATATTTCACATTTTCATACATCCTGCTTACATACATGATGAGTGCATACAACACTGTCTCATGTTAAAACATCATGCATATCATACATCATGACATTGCATACAACTTATGTTTTGCCTTTTCAGGGAAAAAGACAATCCCAAAGACAATTACCTTCAACTGTCACAATTCCAGATTCGATACCTGTATCTAGCCAGGGCACATCTGAGAGTGATCAGTTTCCAGACTCGACTCCTGTATCTAGCCAGGGCACGTCTGAAGAAATTCGAAGATTCGATTCCTGTATCCAGCCAGGGCACATCTATCAACTACAGCATTTCCAGAGTCGATTCCTGTATCCAGCCAGGGCATATCTGTTGACCATATTTCCGGACTCGATTCCTGTATCTAGCCAGGGCACGTCTGAAGAGTTCGAAGATTCGATTCCTGTATCCAGCCAAGGCATATCTATTGACGACTATTTCCAGATTCGATTCATGTATCCAGCCAGGGCACATCTGTGAGCAACCATTTGTAGACTCGACACCTGTATCTAGCCAGGGCATATCTGCATAAAGAGATTGAAGATCAAACACCTGTAACAAGCCAAGAAAACATATGTCTTTCTTAAATACACAAGTTCTCGCTAAGGAATCTCTTATGCGATCAACACTTCCAAATGGCATCTATAAGCCCATTCCCGACAAGGTTCTGTCACATCTTCAGATGGCATCTATAAGCCCATCTCCCTATCCACCATCTCTCCAAATGGCATCTGTAAGCCCATTCCCGACATCACATTGTTGAGACTCCAACATGCGAGTGCAAATTTCCGGGCACTCTAGTGTCCAATCTCCTTTTACCCTCGAGTCACGAAAGGCAAACCTGCCAATCTAACTCTTCAGGTTCAAGAAGATTGAACAGGGGCAACTGTTGTACCCCAAAATTTTCCCTCCCATTTCCTCAACATTTTCTCATCACCAGACCTTTGAAGATCAAGATCCAATTAGGGTTTCCTCTGCTCAAGATTTCTCCTTGCACTGATGGACCCAAATTAGGGTTTGTGTTTGAACAAAGATGTTTTGACCTAAAATGCCTAAGATGACTTTCATGCTTCATATTAGACTCCCAAGTTTATCCATACCAAGTTTTAAGTCTTGATTCCAAGTTTTGCCCAGTCAATTGGACAGATGACCTAGAAATCAGCTGTATTGGGGAAAAAGTCAATTGTGGCCAATTGACAGTCAAATCTCATGAAAATTGACCCACATCAACATTATGAACTCATATGGACCATTTGATCAAGTTTGGATCACAATTCCACAAGAAATTTGATCAGATCATCAAAAGGGCAAAATGGTCATTTTCAGGGTTTTGATTGCACAAAGGCAATTTTTGACTGTTTGACCTAGCCAATGGCAAACCAAGTTCACCTATGGACTCAAGGACCCCATGGAATTGTCTTGACATGCTCAACAAGCTCAAAAGATCCCAAGTACACAAGATTGACAGTTGAATTTCCCAGTCAATTGATCAATTTTGACTTTATACTGAAAAGTCAAACTTTGACTTTTTGGTCAAAATCAAGAGTCAAGATTCATTTTTCATCAAAACATGCCAAATCATGAAACTTGTTCACCAAGAAACCAAGAAATGCAAATTAGGGTTTAAATTGGAATTTTTCATAACTTAGAATTTTTCTAAGTTATGGAAAACCCTAATTTTTTCCCAACTTTGCCCCACTTTTTCACCAAGATTCATTTGGATTCAAACAAAAGTCAAAACATGAAAGTTGTAGCTTGTTGCATAATCTACAACTTTTATTAACAAAGTTTTCCCATTTGAAGCTTGTATCTCAAGTTACAAATTTTTTAATAAAGGCACTAAACCATTCTTAACTTAGTGAAAATTTGACCTATTTTGGACAAGTTTTTACCCCACTTCAAGGCCATTTTCCATACACTTCCACTTGGAATTTCAAATTGCATTTCAAAGATGGATTGTAGTACACATTCCAATCTTTCCAAAATGTCCAAGAATTTCTCAAACAACCTCATGGTTAGGGAGAATCGAATTTCACAATATGGCAAAAACTCACTTTGTTCATGACCAAGTTACATGTCCATAACCTTGCAATTTGAACTCAACATGCTTTAAGCTAGATTACAGGTCCTTAAACCAAGTTACACTCAATAATTTAATGCATATTCTTTGTGCCAAGACCATGTTCTTTGAGCTAAAGCATTGTATGAAGGTTTAATCCATTTTTAGATAAAGCAAAATAGCCATTTTTGAAAAGTCATACTTTATGTCAATTGGTAAATCAAGAAGGTACAGATCAAATCTCTTTAGCACAAGATTATGGACAAATCACTCTGATCAAGGAGGGATTATGCAGCACATTAGGGGCCCTCTACATGCCTAGAAACACAAGTTGGCATTTGTTACTTAAAGTTGAAGAAAAGTGCCATAACACACACCAACTACCATATCAGCTCAAGAACACTTAGACAAAGTTATCAAACACATTCCACACAACACAACCAAGCTAAGACACGAGCCCTTAGCCTTCAAAACACCCTCCATCTCAGAATCACTCTCAAACTGCAAAAACAGGGCAGGCCCTGCAGTTTGAGTGCTATCTCTCATTTCTCTCGAGCTCTCTTGCCCAAACCAGTTCACACACCTTCCATACCATCTATGCAAGCTAACCAAAAGCAAAAGCACAACCTGTAATCACTCTAACCACTTCCACCATTTTCATATTTCTGACTTGCAGGTGAAGTTCTCCAGCTCGATTCAGAAGCTTTCAAGACAAAGTAAACATTGGAATAGCATCCCTGGACCTCAAGGAAGCTTTTCCAATCATCACCTTGCACTGAAAGTTCCTACATCTCCAGATAGAACTTCAACTGAACAGGTAAGTTTTTGAATTCGTATCTCTCTTATTAGGCATCATTAGCTTTAAGTTTGTGAAGAAACAATGTTCTACTCATGCCACTGAACATGTACATTCTTTTACTTTTCATTTCTTTTGCTTGAGCTGTGAGAATTTAAGGTCTGAAAATGGCAGAAAACTTAGGTTAGGATTTGGGATTGTTAAAATTCTCTCTCGTTTCTGAGAGTTAGGAGATGTTCTTTATATATTTGGAATCGTGGTTTCATGCTTAACATTTTTTGTGTTGGAAGTTTGTTCAAAAAATCAAAGAATCAGGATATTCAAATGGAGCTTCTTGCGCGCGTTTTCTGAATAATTTTTGTTCAGAGGTTGAAGAAAGGTGGCTTTGGGCTGGGCTTGCTTCTGAGTTACTTTTCACACCACCCTTTTTTGGTTTTACACCCTTGAGCCCATTTGCTTCATTTTTAATATTTTTTGACTTTTTCTTTTTTTAACTGACTCATTTATTTTTTCTCAGCACATTAAAAATATAAAAATATTTTTCCCATCATTTTTTGAATTTATTAAGTATTTATTTGATTGTTTTTGTACATAAATAGATAAATATACATATATACTTTTTGTTTAAAATATTAAGATAATACAAATATATTTTTTATACACTTTTATTTTATTTTTACTTCCTGAAAATATTTTGTATAAAAAAATACCCTTTTTATTTTTATATTAAATATTATTATTTTTTATATATAATACATATTTAGAACTTAATACATAAATATATATATTTATTAATATACTTAGAATAAAATACTAAAAATATACATATTTTATTTTATTAATATTAAACACTAAAAATATCATTTTTTTACAAATATATTTCTTTTCTTATTTTATTTTTGTGTATAAATGATAAATATTGTATATATTAATAAATAATGCATTTTGTTTAATAGAATTAGGGTTTTGCCCTAAATATGAAAAACTCCAAAAAAAAATAATATCTTTTTATTTTCTTTTTATTTTACATAAATAATACTTTTTTTTCATACATATAAAAAACCTTTTTGCATTCTTGCATATTTGTTCTATTTCTATTTTATTTATGCAATTAAATTATATTGTAAATATCCCAAGCAAATGATGTAATAGCTTAGATTCAATTTCTTGTCTAAATACCTCCCCATTTGAACATTTGTACCCCCTCCCTATATTATTGTGTTGTAATAGCGTAGGAGTTTAAATTTCGCACTTTATCGCTTTCTAAGTATACCATGCTAGAATTAGGGTTTATATGCGAATAAAACGAACAAAATAGTTATGACCTAATCTCAAGACAAACAAGCATGAAAATGGACACACAAATCACACTTGCACCCCCTAGGGTATTCCACTTTGTTGCCTTCAAATAAATGGGCCATATTGCATGTTAGGTCTCTTTGGGCAAAACAAACAAATCAAATGATCATAGTCCCTCGATAACATTTTCAAAATATTGCCAAAACAAATTATCAAGTCCCTTAAAGAAAATGCCCAAAGATACTTGGCACCATTGCAATTATGGTCTAAACGATGACCCGCGCCCGTCCCTTTCACATCCTAACATGAGATTGTCCACCAAATACAATGGTGGAACAAACTTATTAAAAGGGTTAAAACATAGCAATAAACTTTGAGAAATTTAGGAGTAGATAACCTCTTAGTTACTTGAATCAAACTTGTAAAAACAAAACACTTGCCTATTTTCTAAAACACACCTCACAACACTTTCAAAACAACTTTCAAAAACAAATGAAAACCTTTTCAAAAGACATACATCTTCGTATACATCCCCACATGGATCATTACAAAGGTTGCCACCACATTGGCTTTCTTTTTAAAACATTTTCAAACCCACACACACAAGCACCATTTAAAACAATTGAAAACAAAAGGCAAGTGATCTAAGCAAGTAACTAAGAGCCCATGGATAACCATGGATAGAAAGGGTGCTAATACCTTCCCTTTCTATAATCAACTCCCCGAACCCAAGAAAAATCTCAAAGGTTTTTTGCTGTGCTTTTTAAACCTTTCCTTAGGATAAAATAAAAAGTCGGTGGCGACTCTTGCTCAACCGAAACATTTGCGAAAACAAACGCAAAACCAAAGTCAGTTCTCCCACCGTATCACACCTAGTTACTATACAGTATATGGAAAACAGTAAATTGCGGGAATTGAAATTCTACGCTATTACAAAAGTATTCGGGAATGGGGGTACAATTGTTACAAATGGGGATGAATCAAATGAAAAAAATAGCAATGTCCAATTATCAAACAATACAACCAAATCGAATTGTTGTGCGATTTAATATAAAGCTATGACAATTTATAAAATAAAGTCAACAAAATATGAAATGTATGTATTTACTTGAAAAGAGAAAAATAAAACTTATTCTAAAAAGAAAATGATTTAAATTAAAACCTTTATTGTTATTTTTTGTATTTTTATTAATTATGAATAAGTTTAAAGAAAGGAAACAAATTAAATTAAATTTTTTGATGTTTTTATTAAGTGTAAAAAATTAATAAAGACAAGTTATAAAAAAAGAAAATGATAAAAAATTAACTTCAAGACTTAAATTAATTTAATAAAAAATATATATTAAGTTTTATTATTATATTGTTAACAAAAAAGAATTAAATTAAAAAAAACAAGTACAAATGGGCTTAGGGAAGTTCAAAATTGTTAGGCCCAAATAGGTATTGTTACCATTGCTGAAACAAGAGAAATAGACCAAAAAGGGGGGTATGAGCCAACACGCGCATGGGCTTTAGGGGGGCCTGTAAACAAAACAGGCCCAATGTTTATTTAATCAGATTAGGCATTGGATTAGGGGGAACAAACAACAAATTAGGGTTTGACCCATTTGGCTCACAGCGGCGCCGTTGTCTCCGTCGTCCCTCTCTTCCAATTTCGTTCATCTTTCCAACTCTGAAATGCCTCAACCTTCTAAGCTCATGGCCGAAACGCCCTAATAACAACCTAATCTCTCCTCATCTCACTGTGATTCGTGTTTCTATGAAAAATCTAAGGTCGGATTTATGCCTAATCTGTTTATCTGATCTTCCCCTCAACCTTCCGTTGCCGGAGCTCTCTCAACCTCACCTCCTTAAACGATTTTCAGTGGTTTTCTTGGAAACGGTACAAATCTGTTGTTTTTAAAGCTTGAATGATTTTTGTGTTTTTTTATCGTGTTCATGTTTTTTCTGTTAACCTATTGTACTATCCATTGCAATGTAGGAAATGTTATGAGGAAGGAGAAGGATCCATACCTGTTTGGAAATTTCTGTGAAACGAAAAGGAAAGGTGAGCTTGAGAGTAGTGCTCCCTGGTGGCGGAATTGGCGAGGAGGAAAAGATGATGACGAAAGCCTTGCTTTTCTGGTAACTTCTTTCTATCCTTTGAACTTTGAATGATGATGATGTATGTTGGATTTGGTTTGAACTTGTTTGATAGGTTTGAATATTGGTTATTCTGGGTTTTTGAGTTTGATGTGTTGGACAGGTTTAAGGAGTTTTTTGGCTTTGACAGGTTTAGTTTGAACTGTTTGGCAGTTTGATGATTTGAGGATGGTTTGGGATTTGTTGTTGTTGGTTTGAGGTTTTTTTGAGATGGTTTTGACAGTTTGCAGGTTTCGTGAGTTTTGTGATTTTTGTTGATGGTTTTTCTGTTGTTTTGTTGATGTACAAGTTTGAAGATTGTGGATTTTTGGTTTGAAATGGTTTTACAGTTTGCAGGTTTTGTGAGTTTTGTGATTTCAGATGTTGGTTCAGATTTTGTTTGAGTTTTGGTTCTTGAGGATGACTGTTGTTTTTTTTTAGTTGGGACTTATATTGGTTTTTTGATGTTTGAAACTTGGATAGGTTTTTGAAGGGTTTGTTGGTTTTAACAGGTTTAGTTTGATGGTTTCAGGCCTTGAGGTTTTTTGACAGTGGAGACTTTGGCTTGTATGTTTCAGCAGGTTTTGATGCTTTTGGACTTTGATAGTTTTTTTGGACTTTGATAAAATTATGAGTTTGATAATTTCTCTCTATATTTTTGCTTGAGAGTTGTCTACTGTTATATTAGTTGCTTTGGTTTGACAGCTTATTCAAAATGGTGGGAAAACCACCAAATTTTTAATATTTGGCATATTGTTCTCATGCTCTTTTTCTTGCAGTTTTTGTTTTCTAGCAATTCTTGTGCAATTGTGATAGCAGGGAAGCAGGGTTGTGCATCCCTAGGTGACTTCTTTCCTATCTTTCTCTCAATGACCCTAAGAGCCAAATGCTTTTTTCTGAAAAGTTTGCAATAAAAGGAAAATGATGAAAATGCCTATTTATACAAGCCTCTTGCTTGTTGACCTAGTTTATCATATTGCTATGTTTTCTTTTTGTTGCTGCCTGCTTCCTACTGCTATGCTGCTATGCTGCTTGTTGCTTGTACTGCTTGCATTTTGTTTGGTGATGCGTTGATGTCTAGTTTATGTTGTTTGTTACAAATTTTGTTTGGCTCAGTTTGCTGCATTCAGTTTGGAATATGTTTGGCTGCTGTTTTCATTTCTTGTTTGGATAGCCTTGTTGCATTTCTTGTTTGGATAGCCTTGTTGCATTTGGACAATTTGCTTGCATTTGGACAATTTGCTTGCATTTCTCATTTTTCTTTTTGTGAACCAAGAAGAATAATCTTCTTGTGATTTGCAAATAGAAAAATAAAAACGTGATGAATTAAAAATAGCCTTCTGATTCCAAATTGCAAACTTTAATGATGAACACCATTTTCTTTCTTTTGAAAATTCTCGCTTATGCCCAAATAGTTTTTGTACTAACTATTTTTCTGTCTTTCATTTTCATGTGAGCACAACTGGATGATGGCAAAGCAGGGGAAGCAAGAGACTCTTTGGCAAGCATAGAAGCAAAGGAAGCTCAGTCAACCTTAGGCCTAGATTCATTTTCTTTGTAATTTAGAGAGAAACATTCAATCAATTATACTAATTTATTTTTTTTAAATACAATAAGTTGTAAAACCTAAAGTATTTAAATTATAAATTGTTTTGTAACAACTTTTGAAATAAATGGAGAAAGTCTTATGAGATATTCTGGTGTCCATTAAAAACCCTTTATTATTAATAACTTGTAATTCTCTCTTTGCATATTCACTAATTCTTTAAGATTCCCGATCAAGATAATTGAAACTGCATTCCAATAATTCCAATCAAGATAACTTAAACTCCATATAATCCAATAACTCTGTAATCTTGCAACTGCATTCCAATCAAAACACGCACTGTCTATTCCAATTCCTAAACAAGCAAATGTTTTAAAAGATGCAAATTATCTGGTTAACCTTGAGAACAAACCCTGCCTTTTCAGTAAACTTGAGAAAGCATGAAAACATGTGAAAGCCAATTGGATCTTTGAGAATTCATTTCTTTTGAGAATTGCAAGAAAAACCCTAGTTGCTGGTTTACTGCCACAGGAGAAAATCTGTCTGATCGATTTCTGTGCCAACTTGAACATCTGAGAAACCCTAGGGTTGTGTTCTTTATGAAAAATGAGAGGGAAAATTTTGGGGTACAACAGTTGCCCCTGTTCAATCTTCTTGAATCTGAAGAGTTAGATCGACGAGTTTTATCGTTCGTGACTCGAAGGTAAAAGATGATTGGACACTAGAGTGCCCATAAATTTGCGCTCGACAAAAGTGTAATTGAGGGAATGGGCTTAAAGATGCCATTTGGAGAGTATGTTAGAATCTTGTTGGGGATGGGCTTGTAGATGCCATCCAAGAATGTTTAGTTGTAAATCGACGGAATAAGCATCAGAATGGTGTCCGTATTTGGAACGTGTCTGAACTGTATTTGTCCTTGAATCTGAATAAGTGACAGAATGGCTTCCGTGTCTGGAGCGTATCTGAACTGTATTTGAACTGTATCTTGAAATTAAGTCTGAATGAGCGACATAATGGCTTCCGTGTCTGGAGCGTATATGGACTGTATCGGTACTTGGAATCTGAATGAGTGACATAATGGCTTCCATGTCTGGAGAGTATCTGGACTGTATCGGTACTTGGAATCTGAATGAGTGACATAATGGCTTCCGTGTCTAGAGCGTATCTGTACTGTATCTGAAGTTGAGATCTGAATGAGTGACAGAATGGCTTCCGTGTTTGGAGCGTATCTGGACTGTATCTGGATGAGAGATCTGAATGAGTGACAGAATGACTTCCGTGTTTGGAGTGTATCTCTACTGTATTTGAAATATTTGAATATTTGTTAAAGATAGCTGTTAATCTTATCCTGAAAAGGGTAAAATGTTAGCTGAAACACAAAGTTATGTTGCATGAAATGTATGATGCAATAAATGTGTTTTGTCCATATTTATGATGTAATGTACGCGCATGTAAGCTGATTTGCTGTATTGCTGAGGAAAATAAATCCTTGACTGCTGTCGGGGAAAATAAATCCTTGACTGCTGAGGACTGTGAGAGTAATTCCATATACTTCTTGAGGAATCTGCTTGGGGAATCCAGAGAATTTTAATGACTTTTACTGGGGATTATTGACGGGAGTCTTTGTTCTGTCGAGAAGCAATAAAAACTCTGTGGGGAAAAAGTTTATCCTATAGTGAGAACTCTGTAGGGAAAACCTTAATTCCGCTAGGGAGTTCAGGAGTTTGGGTTGTCTGCCACTTTACTGGGGAGTTACCCTAGATTGGGGAGAAACAAAAAGTTAATCGTTAACCGGTTGATTTTCAGGCTTCAAGACAACTTGCTGGGGAAACCTGGAGAAACTAGATGAGTTCCGCTGTGGGTTGAAAGTTTCGGTTCCGCTGGGGATTGGTAGTTGGTAGTCTCATCTCCGCTGGGGAGTTCAGGAGTTTGGGTTGTCTGCCACTGAACTGGGGAGTTACCCTAGATTGGGGAGAAACAAAAAGTTAACTGTTAACTGGTTGATTTTCAGGCTTCAAGACAACTTGCTGGGGAAACCTGGAGAAACTAGATGAGTTCCATTGTGGGTTGAAAGTTTCGGCTCCGCTGGGGATTGGTAGTTGGTAGTCTCATCTCCATTGGGGATCTGTAGTCCAAAGTTTTGGCTCCGCCGGGGGATCTTAATGACGTGTTGTAGAGATTTCTCATGGAATAGCCTAAAGACATTTTCCTAATCTTTCTACCTGTCAGTAATTACTCTTTTTCATCCTGTTTATTTGTAAATAGTAATTATGTTCAAATGCATATGTTCATTAATGAATCATTGGACGTTTTTGCAAATAAAACACAAGTGTAAAGAAAAAGGCAAATAGTTTTCTGTATTTTGAAAGAGATATCTTTGTATTTACTTTGAATAAGTGTTTTGTACAAAGGATACAGACATCCTAGTAAGAGGATGGTGTCATAAAAGTAAGAAAAATTTATACAAAGAAAGATGGCTAAGTGTAAAAATCCCATGGGATTCCCATTCTTCTATAGCCTTCGTAACTCCGAATATCCTGTCCATTCGTTGCTTCGTTCGAAGATGATTGGATTGATCAGAATCTTCAGGTTTGGTGTGAAGAGATTGTCCTTAAAGTGATCCGACGAGATATAGTCATACGCTTTAATTCCCTAACTTTTTCCTGGACCGCCCTTTTGGGTTTTCAGTCCACTAGGAAACCCTTTTTTGCCCAAGTCGCCCTTTCAGGTTTTCAACTCGCCGAGTGTACATATTTTTTTGTTTTATCCCTAATTTTTTCCTGAACCGCCCTTTCGGGTTTTCGATTCACTGGGATGCCCTTTTTTACCTAGGTGTGTCAACCTAGCGAGTCTCTTATGCGTAGTATCTTTTGACTATGTCTGCGTTCGCAGGGTGCGGCAGATCGTCGTCGTCCATGGTGGTTAAAATCATTGCCCCACCAGAAAAGATGTTCTTCATCACAAATGGTCCTTCGTAGGTAGGAGTCCATTTTCCCCTGGGGTCACTTTGTGGCAAGATGATGCGCTTGATCACAAGATCTCCAACTTGATACACTTGGCGCCTGACTTTCTTGTTGAAAGCTTTGATCATCCGTTTTTGATACGTCTGACCATGGCAAACAGCAGTAAGTCTCTTCTCGTCAATTAAGTTTAACTGATCAAGCCAGGTTTGGATCCAATCGTCTTCACTCAAACCAGCATATTTCATGATTCTCAAGGAGGGAATCTGAACCTCGATAGGTAAAACAGCTTCCATGCCATATACCAAGGAATAGGGTGTTGCCCCAGTTAATGTGCGAGTCGTGGTACGGTACCCGTGGAGAGCAAACGGTAGCATCTCATGCCATTCCTTGTAGGTGACTATCATTTTTTGTATGATCTTTTTGATATTTTTGTTCGCAGCTTCAACAGCACCGTTCATCTTTGGCCGATAGGGAGATGAATTGTGATGTTGAATCTGGAACTGCTCGCACAAGGCGGTGATCATAGTCTTGTTAAGGTTTGTACTGTTGTCAGTGATGATCCTTTCAGGGATACCGTACCGGCAAATGAGATTCTGCTTGATGAAGCGGGCAACAACATTCTTTGTGACGGATGCGAAGGAAGCTACTTCAACCCACTTGGTAAAGTAATCAATGGCCACTAGGATGAAGCGGTGTCCATTGGATGTTGTAGGCTTGATCTCTCCAATCATGTTGATTCCCCATATAACGAATGGACAAGGAGTTGTTAAGACATTGAGAGGAACTAGAGGTATATGTACCTTGTCCGCATAGATTTGACATTTGTGACAAGTCCGGGAGTGCTGATAGCAGTCTGCTTCCATGGTAGACCAGTAATAGCCTGCCCTTAGAATCTTCTTAGCCATCGTATGCCCGCTAGAGTGAGTGCCAAAGGTACCATTGTGTAGTTCAACCATGATCTGTTCAGCTTCAATCTTGTCCACACAATGGAGCAGAATGTAATCATGATTGCGCTTGTATAGGATACCATTGCTCAGGAAGAACTTAGATGAGAATCTCCTTAAGAACTTTTTGTCGTTGACTGAATCTCCTTCGGGATATTCTTGAGCCTCGAGATACCTTTTGACTTCGTGAAACCAAGGTCGGTCCACTACTTCTTCGGTATTAATCTCGTGACAGTGTGCAGGTTCGTCCATCCGTTCAATAGTGATTTGGGGAGCCTCATTATCCCAGTTAAGTTTAAACATAGATGACATTGTAGCTAGAGCATCTGCTAGTTGATTTTCTTCTCGCGGGAAGTGCTCGAAGGTAATCTGCTCGAAATGCGATAACAACGTCAAGACATGTTCTTTGTAAGGGATGAGGTTTGGATGTTTAGTGTCCCACTCTCCTTTGATTTGACTGATAACCAAAGCTGAGTCCCCAAATACAATCAAAGATTTGATTCCCAAGTCTATGGAAGCCTTGAGTCCAAAGATGCACGCTTCATACTCTGCCATGTTGTTCGTACAGTTGAAGCAAAGTCTGGCGGTGAAAGGAGTATGGCATCCTTCTGGGGATATAAGTACAGCTCTGATACCATTGCCAAGTGCATTGGGGGCACCATCAAAGTACAGGGTCCATCGGGATCCTTGTTCAGGTCCGTCATATGGTCTGATATCTTCAATATTGTCCAATGTCATGATGTCTTCGTCAGGGAAGTCGAACTTCATGGATTGGTAATCTTTTCGACAGCTTGATGAGCCAGATGATCAGCTAGCACACTCCACTTTATAGCTTTTTGGGTCGTGTACTATATATCGTATTCTGTCAGGATCATCTGCCATCTGGCTATCCTTCTGGACAAAGCAGGCTTCTCAAAGATGTATTTGATCGGATCCATCTTAGATATCAGCAAAGTGGTATGAGTCAACATATACTGCCTTAACCGGTGAGCAGCCCATACCAAAGCGCAGCAAGTTTTCTCAAGCAGTGAATATCTTGTTTCACAGTCGGTAAACTTTTTGCTAAGGTAATAAATGGCATGCTCTTTTCGGCCAGACTCGTCATGCTGTCCCAGTACGCACCCCATTGAATTCTCTAGGACGGTCAGATACATGATTAGCGGTCTTTCCTCGATGGGTGGCATCAATATAGGAGGTTCCAGCAAATACCCTTTGATTTTATCGAAAGCAATTTGACAGTCATCATTCCATTTAACTACCTGATCTTTCTTCAACAGCTTGAAGATTGGCTCACAAGTAGATGTTAGGTGAGAAATGAACCTTGCAATGTAGTTTAGGCGTTCCAAGAAACCTCTGACCTCCTTCTCAGTGCGAGGAGCAGGAATTTCTTGTATAGCTTTGACTTTGGCAGGATCAACCTTGATGCCTTTGTTACTGACAATGAAACCAAAGAGTTTACCGGATCAGACTCCGAATGTGCACTTGTTTGGATTCAATCTTAGCTTGTACTCCTTCAACCTGACAAACAGTTTTTGCAAGTGATCAAGGTGTTCTTCTTCAGTTTGTGATCGGGCTATCATGTCATCTACGTAGACCTCTATCTCATGATGTATCATATCATGAAACAAAGCTACCATGGTGCGCTGATAGGTTGCCCTGGCATTCTTCAGTCCGAATGGCATCACTTTGTAGCAGAATGTACCCCACTGTGTAACAAAAGTAGTTTTCTCCATGTCTTCAGGTGCCATTTTGATCTGGTTGTAACCTGAAAATCTGTCCATGAAAGAAAATACTTTGTGCTGAGCTGTGTTGTCAACTAGGATGTCGATGTGCGGAAGTGGAAAGTCGTCTTTAGGGCTGGCCCTGTTTAAGTATCTGTAATCCACGCACATTCTCACTTTTCTGTTCTTCTTAGGCACTGGCACAATGTTAGCAACCCATTGAGGATAGAACGTAACAGCCAGAAATCCAGCATTGAACTGCTTCATAACTTCTGCTTTGATCTTTTCTGACATGTCAGGTCTCATGCGGTGGACTTTTTGTTTCACTGGTGGACAATCTTCCCTTGTGGGTAGACGGTGTACCACAATGTCTGTATCAAGTCCCGACATGTCTTCGTATGACCAGGCAAAGATCTCAACATAATCATGCAACAGTTGAATTAAGCGCTCCTTGACACTCGGCTCTAGATTGGCACCCATTCTGTTTTCCTTTCTGTCTTCCTCAGTACCCAAGTTGATTGTATCCAACTGCTCTTCATGAGGCAGAATATCCCTTTCCTCTTGTCGCAGAAGTCTAGCCAATTCCCCTGGCACCTCACAATCTTCCTCACCTTCGTATTCAGCTTGGTAGACCAGATCTTCAGAGTCACTGAAGGTTATAGCAGTATCGTTACCCATGGGATCCGGAATGGAAGGGTACCTGCATTTGTGAGTGTGGGTGTGTGTAAGGGCATAACCATCTTAAAACAACAAAATGTAAAAAGAAAGACAATGAATACAAAAGTTTGTATGAAAAACGTCCATGATTCATTAAATGGCATATGAAGATGAAAAATAAGAACCCTTACAAATGGACCGTTGTGCCTCGGGTAAGACACAAGGTTAAAAAAATACGAATTGTTTGTGAATTATTACATATCCAACAGAAATGGAAAAGATAAATTATTGCGGTATGAAAGTAATCGGAACAAAGTCTTTTGCTTCCTAGTTGCACAATCCTCCGTTAACAGTTGGAAAAATCCAGTCTTCCAGGTTGCCCTCCTCTTCACTGTCCTCTAGTGTATTGACTCCCTGATGGGTGATCTTCACTGGTGGCCCTCCAGCACGGGCGCGGCGTACAGCCTTTTGAGCAGAAGAAGTGAACCCTAAACTGAATTTATCTGATTTGTAAGGAAAGTCTGGAAGCTTCCCCCAGATTGTGCTTCCTCCTTCTTCAATCACAGCCTTTGTATCTTTGAGAGATGACATCCGAGGCGGAGGTCTGGTAATCATGGGCACAGAAGCCACTATTTTGGTTGGCGCAATCTCCTGAGCTACCTCTTCAAAATGCTTGAAAGGGGTTTCGATGAATTCACCATCCAATTCTATATAACAGAATGAGTTCAGATGACTGATCATGTATTCCTCTTCGTCATGAACAGTTATGATTTTCCCCTGGACATGGTACTTGAGCATTTGGTGCAGAGTGGAAGTGACAGCTGCAGCATGGTGGATCCAAGGTCTTCCCAACAGGCAAGAGTAGGAAGGACGGATGTCCATCACATAGAACGTGGAGTTGAAGGTTTCAGTTCCCACCTTAATCGGGATGTCCACCTCCCTGTGGACCATCCTTTTAGAACCATCAAAGGCTCTAACAATTATATTGCTGTGTTTCAGGGTTAAGCCTTCACAATCCAGTTTATCCAAGGCTTTCTTCGGCAAGACGTTTAGAGATGAACCAGTGTCTACCAGTACGTGTGTTAGGGTTTTCCCTCTGCATTCCACCGAGACATGCAAAGCATCATTATGTTTTCTCCCTTTTGAAGTTAAATCTGCATCGGAGAATCCTAGACCATTGTCAGCTGTTAAGCTAGCTACACATTCCTAGAACTGATCCGCAGAGGTTTCCTGTGGCACGTGGGCCGTCTTCAAGAATCTGATCAGAGCTTTAGCATGAGCTTCTGAACAAAGCAGCAGGGCCAACATAGAGATCTTTGAGGGGGTTTGCCCCAGTTGTTCCACAACATCATAATCTCTTTTCTTGATTATTTTCAAAATCTCCTCCATTTCTTTTTGAGAGGTTTCAGGGATGATCAACGGCTGAGCCCTCGTCCTAACGGAATTTTCTTGGATCCTTTTCCCTCTATCGTCAGCAGCAGTAGAGGGGACAACCACAGGAGTTACAACTTCTTCAATAATTGGAGTTCTCGCAGATATGTTGACCGGTGCAGGGGTAACCTTAGGAGCAGTTGAGGGTCCAAAGATTACCTTTGGAGGGGCAATCTCTGGAGAGAAAATTCTTCCACTGCGGGTGATTTTGCTCGTTCCGGCGATGTTTCCAATGTCAGAAGTCTCTTCATCAGAACTTTCTTCATTTGATTCAATTTGTTTAATAACGTGGTAGTAGATTTCTCCATCATAGTTCCATGATATTGATTTGTCGGACTTGTACAGGACGGGCCCGAGCATGGTTATCTTCAAAGGTGTAATCTTTGGAGCGGATGTAATCTTAATAGGTCTTTTGGAGACCTTGGAATGATTGGCGGATATGGTTATTATTGAAACATCATTAACAGGAGTCAGTGTAACAGGAGTCTTTTCAAAAAGGATTTCTTGGTTATCCATTAGGCATTGGATGCCTAACTTCAACAATGGACAGTCGGTTGGTAAGGATGAACAAAGGCAGCAATCTTCTTCACAACCTGGGAAAATCCTATCCTTCAGCAAATTCAACTTGATTATTGGTAGCGGAGTTATCAAATCATCAACAGTAGCAACAAAAAGATCTTCTTCAATAGCATGGGCATTGTGGCCATGCTTTGGCATTGGAACATAGATTACATTCGGCTTTTCAGGGGCGTCGAATTCCACTTCTTTAGCGTCTATCAAATCCTGAATCTTATTCTTCAGGGCCCAACAATTGTTGGTGTCGTGCCCTGGACTCTCTGAATGATAAGCACACTTGGCGTTCGAATGGTAGTAAGGAGAAGCTGTATTCGAATTTTTCGGGGCCTCTTTCAGATTTGCAAGGTTTAACTTCAAGAGATGGGGTAGAACCTGAGCAGGAGTTATGTTTATTCAGGTGAATTGCTGTACAGGCCTTTCCACCCTAGCTTGGTTGGTTCTGGGTTGATTGTTTATGGGTTGATCAACTGCAGACTTCTGAATCATTATGGCCCCCACCGTTGGCCGACGCTCAACTCTTCCTTGACCTCTTTGGGAGTAGACAGTTGATACTTCCTTCTTTGCCGGAAAATTATTTTTGATGGCAGCGGAAGCAGATGCATCTTTTTAAATTTTTCCGCTTTTAATGTCGGCTTCAACTCTCTCACCAGTTAGAATCAACTCAGTGAACCATGCAGAGGAGCTTCCTATCAGGTGATTAAAGAAAGGACCTGACAAAGTCCCCAAAAACATGTCCACTAGCTCTCTCTCAGATAGAGGTGGTTGTACTCGTCCCGCCAAGTCTCTCCATTTTTGGGCATACTCTTTGAAACCTTCATTTGAGACCATGCCCATACTCTGTAATTGAGTACGGGTTGGTGCTAAGTCCGTATTGTATTGATACTGCTTGTAGAAGGCAGCAGCCAAATCCTCCCAATTATGCACGTCAGACCTCTCTAGCTGGTAGAACCAATCTAATTGTATCCCCGACAAACTATCCTGGAAAAAGTGGACCCACAGGTCTTTGTCAGAAGAATATGGTTGAATTTTCCTGACATAAGATCGTAGGTGCATCTTGGGACAAGACACCCCATCGTACTTAGAAAACAAAGGCACTTTAAACTTAGGAGGGTGTACAATTCCAGAAACCAACCCTAACTCTTCAAAGTCCAGCCCAGGCACTCTCTGTATCTCCATAGCTGTCAGACGTTCTTCCAAGTTTTTGTATTTGTCATCTGCAGGAGGGTACTGTTGTTAGGAGTAGTCCTCATCTTCCTCTTCTTCAGCTTCTGAATCTGAGGGCACAACAGTCTCTTTACCCTTTCTCTTCCCTTCCTCAGAGGTTGATGGAAAATCTAGGACCCTTCTGGCTTGACCTTCAAATCTTCTGCCCAAGGTAGCCACACCAACCCTCTTCTTATTTTTTTTCTCCTTTTCCTTTTCCAGTAGAGTTTTGAGCTCCTCATGCCCCTTAGCCAAGGTCAAGAGTAGTTGTTGAAATTGTGAATTCTGATATGTATTCATGTAATGCTTTCAAGGATTCAGAAATTCAAATTTGCTTTAAACAAAAAAGAAACACACGTCATATTAATAAGATAGAATTTGTTAGTACATCAATGCCCCTTGAGCAAAATAATACAAAATTCTAAGGTAAAAATACACTGCGCATCCTCTTTGGTGCAATGTAGGTGTTGAGAGTCTGCTCTTCGTGATGTAACCAAGTGAGTTCTAAAACCTTCTTCTCGCTTGCGTAGAATTGGGCTTCAAAAGTATCGCGTTCTCCCTTGATCTGTATCCAACTCCTTTGTAGATCTTCGAGTGATGTTGGCATGTCAGGATGTAGGAGGGTGTATGGAACCTCTCCTTCCTTAACAGGCTCTATAATCACTGGGAGAATAGAGGGGTAGGGCATCATAATACTTTGGGCGCGGGTTCGTACCCACTTGAGGTAGGGCTCAAGAGGGATGGAATTCTTGTGTCCCAAGGTCTTACTGTCTACCTTGTTGGGCATCCTCCAAGCTCGGATAAACCTTTGTCAGAGTCCTTGATTGTCGTTGTCGAAGTCGAAAACCAAGCCTTGAATCAGCATGTCATGTGGGCCATCCCTTCGAGCATAGCCGAACTGTATTAGAGCCAAGCAGGGGCTGTAGGTGTGCCTCCCCTAATGCCAAGTAGAGGAACATTAGGGAATTCCCCATAACGGTCGACGATGATAACATTCTCTCTGGATCGAGAACACCAATGAATATCTGAATGTGTAAGAGTCATCAATCGTTGTGACCACCTCAAACCTTGTTCATTCTTCAAGACTGAATGGGGAAGATGAGAAATAAACCATCTTTCCAGAAGAGGAGTGCAACACATGAGAACGCCTCTTTTCCTCATTGTTCGAGTGTGAAAAGAGTGTAAGATATCTCCAAGTAATATAGGCACCGGATTACGTGACATGAAAATCTTGACAACACTTACATCTATAAGCTGGTCAGGGTTTGGGAACAAGACCATCCCATAGATGAGAAGAGCTACAATCTCTTCAAAATCTTGTAAGTCCAAGGAATTCCAGCAACTTTGGGCCTTCTCAAACAAAAACTTCGCCAAGAAGCCCTTGACACCACTTCTAGTTTCCCAATGACCTGTGATATCTGATGGTTGCAAGTACAGGGATTGAGCAACATCTTCTGGCCTTGGATCTCTTTCTGTACCGTTGAAGGGTAGTTGATTGAGAATAGGAATCCTCAAGAGTTGAGAAAATTCCTCCAAAGTAAGCACCAGCTGGTAGTCAGGAAATGTGAAGTAGTGATGTAAAGGGTCAAAGAACTGGAAAAGAACTTTCATCATGTCTTCCTCTGTGTGGGAAGTGACTAATTTGAGTAGACGACCATGCCTCTCGGTGAATGGAGAGTTCTCGGGAATCTTGGAAGCAAGCTCCTTGAGTTGAGGAGGAATTCTCACAAGGTTGACCTGGATAGTTTTCCTGCGAAGTGAATCCATAGCCTACAAAACAGGAACAAAGATGAACTTCCAAAAATCCTTAAAATGGTTAGTGGATGCATATGATGCTTCATGATGTCCATGATGTTATGCACAAGTATATATGTATAATAAAATCACACAAGTTCCTAGTTTAGGCTTGCATGGGGTTTCATAGGTAAGTACCCTCTTGAAGTTTAGTTAGCTCAACTTGTCCTAGAAATAGTAACCGGGTTCTAAGGAGCTCAATATCACTGGATTGTTTTCTGTGTTCATTGTTTCAGTTTAGCCACTTTACTGGCGACCAAAATATTCCAAGAAAACAACCCTCAATGAGTGTAGTATCGAGTATCTACCAGCTTCAGACTGCACCAAAGTCGGTCATCTCACTACATCCTAAAAGGCCAAGTTGGTCAAGTAAAAGTTCTAAAAGTTCGTTAGTGCTTCATGACATCACTCAGCGGCCCCGTATTCTCTTTGATTGACTCAAAGGCTACCGGTACCCACAAATATGTCACACTAACATAGCTATTTCTTAGACCGTGTCGGTATACCCCGCACAGTTTCCACAACGTATTGCTATTTACCGATGAATGTTTCCCAAATCCGGGTAGAGGATTCAAACCCCAACAATAGAACCAAAGTTTAAAGCAAACAAATCCAGCAAGATAAGCATGTAAAGGTGATCTAAAACCCTAAGGTAACCCCATTTTTATATATGTCCCCAGCAGAGTCGCCAGTTCTGTGATACGGTGGGAGAATTGACTAGATGTTTTGCGTTTTGTTCGCACTTGTGCGGTTAGCAAGAGTCGCCATCGACTTTTCTTTTATCCAAGAGGAAAGGTAAAAAAGCACAGGAAAGACCTTTCGAGAATTTTCTCGGGTTCGGGGGGTAGATTATGAAAAGGGAAGGTATTAACACCCTTTTCATCGATGGTTTTCCATGGGCTCTTAGTTACTCGTTTAGATCACTTGCTTTTGTTTGATTGTGTGCTTGTGGTGTGGGTTTTGAAATTATTTTGGAAAATTTCTTTGTAATGGTTCTCGTCTCTATAAGAATGTATACAAAGTTTTGTTTCGAAAAATGTTTCAAAGATGTATTTGTGAATCGTGTTTTGAAAAGTGTTTTGAAAAGAGGTTTTGCAATGGTTCTCGTCTCTATAAGAACGTATACAAAACGTTTTGTTTTTTTTTGGAAAATGTTTTGAAATGGAGTTGTAGGTGTAAAAGTTTTGTCATGAGCAAGCGAGTAACTAAGAGCGAATATATCTACTCGAAAGGTCTTACGTTGTTCTTTTCTTCCTTTTAATGGTGTTATCTTACCATTGATTTGGTAAGAAGCCCCACCATTGGATGTTAAGGGACAGGCGCGGGTCAATTTTACAATCATTGAAGGCAACTTGTGAGGCACTTTAGCAATTTTCTGTAAGGGACGAGATCGTTTTAATCGAAGGCAACATCGAGGGTCATCGACGGACTACGATCTTTGTTTATTGAAGGGTCATTTTCTAAAGCGTCTCATATTCGAGGGACATGGTTGTATTTCCGAGGCAACGAGCGAGGTTACCTTAGAGGTGCGCGTGTGAAAAAGTGTGTTGGTTTCAAGTTATTTATTCTTGGATTAGGTCATCTAGCGATTGATTTTTGAATCTTGCCATACATGCCTAGTTATTATACAGTATATGGAAAACAGTAAATTGCGGGAATTGAAATTCTACGCTATTACAAAAGTATTCGGAAATGGGGGTACAATTGTTACAAATGGGGATGAATCAAATGAAAAAAAAATAGCAATGTCCAAATATCAAACAGTACAACCAAATCGAATTGTTGTGCAATTTAATATAAAGCTATGACAATTTATGAAATAAAGTCAACAAAATATGAAATGTATGTATTTACTTGAAAAGAGAAAAATAAAACTTATTCTAAAAAGAAAATGATTTAAATTAAAACCTTTATTGTTATTTTTTGTATTTTTATTAATTATGAATAAGTTTAAAGAAAGGAAACAAATTAAATTAAAATTTTTGATGTTTTTATTAAGTGTAAAAAATTAATAAAGACAAGTTATAAAAAAAGAAAATGATAAAAAATTAACTTCAAGACTTAAATTAATTTAATAAAAAAAATATATTAAGTTTTATTAGTATATTGTTAACAAGAAAGAAGTAAATTAATAAAAACAAGTACAAATGGGCTTAGGGAAGTTCAAAATTGTTAGGCCCAAAGAGGTATTGTTACCATTGCTGAAACAAGAGAAATAGGCCAAAGGGGGGGGGGGGGGGGTATGAGCCAACACGCGCATGGGCTTTAGGGGGGCATGTAAACGAAACAGGCCTAAAGTTTCTTTAATCATCTTAGGCGTTGGATTAGGGGGAACAAATAACAAATTAGGGTTTGACCCCTTTGGCTCACAGCGGCGCCGTTGTTTCCGTCGTCCCTCTCTTCCAATTTCGTTCATCTTTCCAACTCTGAAATGCCTCAACCTTCTAAGCCCATGGCCGAAACGCCCTATTAATAACCTAATCTCTCCTCATCTCACCGTGATTCGCGTTTCTATGAAAACCCTAAGGTCGGATTTATGCCTAATTTGTTTATCTGATCTTCCCCTCAACCTTCCGTTGCCGGAGCTCTCTTAACCTCACCTCCTTAAACGATTTTCAGTGGTTTTCTTGGAAAGGGTACGGTTCTGTTGTTTTTAAAGCTTGAACGATTTTTGTTGTTTTTTATCTTGTTCATGTTTTTTCTGTTAACCTATTGTACTATCCATTGTGATGTAGGAAATGTCATGAGGAAGGAGAAGGATCCATACCTGTTTAGAAATTTCTGTGAAACGAAAAGGAAAGGTGAGCTTGAGAGTAGCGCTCCCTGGTGGCGGAATTGGCGAGGAGGAAAATATGATGATGAAAGCCTTGCTTTTCTGGTAACTTCTTTCTATCCTTTGAACTTTGAATGATGATGATGTTTGTTGGATTTGGTTTGAACTTGTTTGATAGGTTTGAATATTGGTTATTCTAGGTTTTTGAGTTTGATATGTTGGACAAGTTTGAGGAGTTTTTTGGCTTTGACAGGATTAGTTTGAACTGTTTGGCAGTTTGATGATTTGAGGATGGTTTGGGATTTGTTGATGTTGGTTTGAGGTTTTTTTGAGATGGTTTTCACAGTTTGCAGGTTTCGTGAGTTTTATGATTTTTGTTGATGGTTTTTCTGTTGTTTTGTTGATGTACAGGTTTGAAGATTATGGATTTTTGGTTTGAAATGGTTTTACAGTTTGCAGGTATTGTGAGTTTTGTGATTTGAGATGTTGGTTCAGATTTGGTTTGAGTTTTGGTTCTTGAGGATGACTGTTGTTTTTTTTTTTTTAGTTGGGACTCATATTGGTTTTTTGAGGTTTGAAACTTGGACAGGTTTTTGAAGGGTTTGTTGGTTTTAACAGGTTTAGTTTGATGGTTTCAGGCCTTGAGGTTTTTTGACAGTGGAGACTTTGGCTTGTATGTTTCAGCAGGTTTTGATGCTTTTGGACTTTCATAGTTTTTTTGGACTTTGATAAAATTCTGAGTTTGATAATTTCTCTCTATATTTTTGCTTGAGAGCTGTCTACTGTTATATTAGTTGCTTTGGTTTGACAGCTTATTCAAAATGGTGGGAAAACCACCAAATTTTGAATATTTGGCATATTGTTCTCATGCTCTTTTTCTTGCAGTTTTTGTTTTCTAGCAATTCTTGTGCAATTGTGACAGCAGGGCAGTAGGTTTGTGCATCCCTAGGTGACTTCTTTCCTATCTCTCTCTCAATGACCCTAAGAGTCAAATGCTTTTTTTCTGAAAAGTTTGCAATAAAAGGAAAATGATAAAAATGCCTATTTAAACAAGCCTCTTGCTTGTTGACCTAGTTTATCATATTTCTATGTTTTCTTTTTGTTGTTGCATGCTTCCTACTGCTATGCTGCTTGTTGCTTGTACTGCTTGCATTTTGTTTGGTGATGCGTTGCTGTCTAGTTTATGTTGTTTGTTACAAATTTTGTTTGGCTCAGTTTGCTGCATTCAGTTTGGAATATGTTTGGCTGTTGTTTGCATTTCTTGTTTGGATAGCCTTGTTGCATTTCTTGTTTGGACAGCCTTGTTGCATTTGGACAATTTGCTTGCATTTGGACAATTTGCTTGCATTTCTCATTTTTCTTTTTGTGAACCAAGAAGAATAATCTTCTTGTGATTTGCAAATAGAAAAATAAAAACGTGATGAATTAAAAATAGCCTTCTGATTCCAAATTGAAAACTTTAATGATGAACACCATTTTCTTTCTTTTGAAAATTCTCGCTTATGCCCAAATAGTTTTTGTACTAACTATTTTTCTGTCTTTCATTTTCATGTGAGAACAACTGGATGGTGGCAAAGCAGGGGAAGCAAGAGACTCTTTGGCAAGCATGGAAGCAAAGGAATCTCAGTCAACCTTAGGCCTAGATTCATTTTCTTTGTAATTTAGAGAGAAACATTCAATCAATTGTACTAATTTATTTTTTTTAAATACAATAAGTTGTAAAACCTAAAGTATTTAAATAATAAATTGTTTTGTAACACCTTTTGAAATAAATGGCGAAAGTCTTATGAGATATTCTGGTGTCCATTAAAAACCCTTTACTGTTAATAACTTGTAATTCTCTCTTTGCATCTTCATTGATTCTTTAAGATTCCCGATCAAGATAATTGAAACTGCATTCCAGTAATTCCAATCAAGATAACTTAAACTCCAAGTAATCCAATAAATTTGTAATCTTGCAACTGCATTCCAATCAAAACACGCACTGTCTATTCCAATTCCTAAACAAGCAAATGTTTTAAAAGATGCAAATTATATGGTTAACCTTGAGAACAAATCCTGCCTTTTCAGTAAACTTGAGAAAGCATGAAAACATGTGAAAGCCAATTGGATCTTTGAGAATTCATTTCTTTTGATAATTGCAAGAAAAACCCTAGTTGTTGGTTTACTGCCACAGGAGAAAATCTGTCTGATCGATTCCTGAGCCAACTTGAACAACTGAGAAACCCTAGGGTTGTGTTCTTTATGAAAAATGAGAGGGAAAATTTTAAGGTACAACACCTACTGACCAGGTTCCTTCTCATAAGCCCTACTACCCAGGCTTTCATTTTGAAGTAACCCTATTATCCAGGTTCCGTCTCACAGCCCTACTATCCAGGACTTCATTTCAAAGTAACCCTACTATCCAGGTTCCTTCTCATAGCCTTATTATCCAGGCTTTCATTTCGAAGTAACCCTACTATCCAGTTCCTTCTCACAGCCCTACTATCCAGGCTTTCATTTCGAAGTAACCCTACTACCCAGGTTCCTTCTCACAGCCCTATTTTCCAGGTTTCATTTTGAAGTAACCCTACTACCCAGGTTCCTTCTCATAGCCTTACTATCTAGGCTTTCATTTCGAAGTAACCCTACTATCCAGGTTCCTTCTCACAACCCTATTATCCAGGCTTTCATTTCGAAGTAACCCTACTACTCAGGTTCCTTCTCACAGCCCTACTATTCAGGCTTTCATTTTGAAGTAACCCTACTACCCAGGTTCCTTCTCATAGCCCTATTATCCAGGATTTCATTTCGAAGTAACCCTACTACCCAGGTTCCTTCTCATATCCCTATTATCCAGGCTTTCATTTCGAAGTAACCCTACTATCCAGGTTCCTTCTCATAACCCTACTATCCATGTTCCTTCTCACAGCCCTACTATTCAGGATTTCATTTCGAAGTAACCCTACTATCCAAGTTCCTTCTCAAAGCCCTATTATCCAGGCTTTCATTTTGAAGTAACCCTACTATCCAGGTTCCTTCTCACAACCCTACTATCCAGGCTTTCATTTCGAAGTAACCCTACTACCCAGGTTCCTTCTTACAACCCTATTAACCAGGCTTTCATTTCGAAGTAACCCTACTAGCCAGGTTCCTTCTCATAGCCCTACAATCCAGGCTTTCATTTGGAAGTAACCCTACTACCCAGGTTCCTTCTCATAGCCCTACTATACATGCTTTCATTTCGAAGTAACCCAACTATCCAGGTTCCTTCTCATAACCCTACTATCCAGGTTCCTTCTCATAACCCTACTATCCAGGTTCCTTCTCACAAACCCTACTATCCAGGATTTCATTTCGAAGTAACCCTACTATCCAGGTTCCTTCTCACAGCCCTACTATCCAGGTTGTTATTTCGAAGTAATCCTACTACCCAGGTTCCTTCTCATAGCCTTACTATCCAGGCTCCTTTTCATGAATTACCTGACACGGTTTTGCATGGACTTATCCTGAGAAAGCCCTATACAGGTTTCTTCTTTTTTAGCTCCGGACAACAATTTACAACACTGTAAAACCTGGACCCGACCAGATATGGTCGATTTCATATTCCCCAGTAGAGTAATGGATAATCGAAGCTCCTAGACTCTATTTCCCAGGACATCAATCAACATTCCCCACGCGAAGTCCTCCCCAATGGCAGGTACGGGAATTCTCGCAAAGGAATCTCTTATGCAACCGATATCTTTTCTGGATGGCATCTTTAAGCCCATCTCTGACGATTCTCCGTCGCCTTCCAAATGGCATCTATAAGCCCATTCCCGATACTACCTATACAAATCAAGCATCATTTTAGACGAGTGCAAATTTCTGGGCACTCTAGTGTTCAATCATCTTCCACCTTCAGATCATAAAAGGCAGACCAGCCAATCTACATCCTCAAGTTTAAGAAGATTTAACAGGGGAAGCTGTTGTACCCCAAAATTTTCCCTCCCATTTTCACACAAAACATACTCCTAGAGGTCCTCAATTGCTCAAGTTGACTAAGGATTGACCAGACAAATCCTCTTCCTAAGACAATGAGCCTCAAACTAGGGTTTCACTCCTCATCAAGATGTTTGAGTTCCAAGGGTTCCAAATGGTCTCCATTATCCTAATATGTCCTCAAGATCATCCATGCCAAGTTTCATGCCTTGCACAAGAAGTTTGCTCAGTCAACTGCTCAAATGCCTGAAAATCAACTATACTAGGTCAAAAGTCAACTATGGCCCACATGCATTCAAACTTCAAGATGTTTGGTCAACATCAACATTTTGAAGTGATATCCATCATTTGATCAAGGGTTGATCATGATTCCTCAAGGAATGCCCCCAATTCATCAAAACTCAAAAGTTGCTAAATTAGGGTTTCTATAGGAAAAGTCAACCAAACTTTGACCAGGAATAACTTCCTCATACTTTATCAGAAATTTCTCATCCAAGGCTCATTTTGAAGAGAATCCAAGTTCCGATGAACAATAGCGAGACACTACAAAAGACTCTGTAGTGTAGACTCTGATATGAAGTTTAAAGAAACCAGTCAGAAGATCTGAAGACAGAAGTTCTACTGAAGTCCAGATGTTGAAGACTCATGTTTCTGAAGACCCAAGGTTCTAGAAAAGGTTCTCAAGACCAAGTTTTGAAGATTCTGAAGATGCAGTTCTGAAGACTATGAAGACTTGATTTTGAAGACCCAAGGTTCTATAAAAGGTTCTCAAGACCAAGTGTTGGAGATTCTGAAGACGAAGTTCTTAAGAATTTGAATACTTGAAGTTCTAAAGATCCAAGGTTTTAGAAAAGGTTCTCAAGACCAAGTGTTGAAGATTCTAAAGACGCATTGTTGAAGACTCTAAAGACTTGAAGTTATGAAAACCCAGGGTTCTAGAAAAGGTTCTCAAGACCAAGTGTTAAAGATTCTGAAGATGAAGTTCTTAAGACTCTGAAGACTTGAAGTTTTGAAGACCCAAGGTTCTAGAAAAGGTTATTAAGACTAAGTGCTGAATATTCTGAAGAAGAAGTTCTTAAGACTCTGAAGACTTGAAGTTCTGAAGACCCAAGGTTCTAGAAAAGGTTCTCAAGACCAAATGCTGAAGATTCTGAAGACGTAGTTCTGAAGACTCTGAAGACTTGAAGTTCTTAAGACCCAAGGTTATAGAAAAGGTTCTCAAGACTAAGTGCTGAATATTCTGAAGATGAAGTTCTTAAGACTCTAAAGACTTGAAGTTCTAAAGACCCAAGGTTCTAGAAAAGGTTCTCAAGACTAACTACTCAAGATTCTGAAGACGAAGTTCTTAAGACTCTGAAGACTTGAAGTTCTGAAGACCCAAGGTTCGCTAAGATTTTATCAAGACCAAGTGTTGAAGACTCTGAAGATGTAGTTTTGAAGACTCTAAAGACTTGAAGTTCTGATGACCTTAGTGTTATGTTCTCTTTTCTAAGCTCATGCTCGCAGAAGTCTCTGAAGTACAGAAGGAAAGAAAATAATGTTAATGTGGTACAATAATACATGGTACAATCAAAATGTTTCATTCCACTACCATGAAGGACAGATGTTGTGTATGATCTTGTCCCCTACGTGATTCAAGCCGCCAAAGATTATGAAAATCCCAAGAGTACCCCTCAACGGATATATTATTTTATTGGCTATATAAAGGGCTTAAAGACTAAGAGAAAAAACTGCTAATTCACGCCAATTCACATTCTAAAGAGATTGTTCATACGCTTTCATATTTCTCTAGTTTATGTTCTAAAATTATTGTTTACATATCCGCTTGTATAGAAGCATAATTTTTTGTAAACAAACTTTGTTGAAATAGTTGTTTGATTTTCCTTAAGGGACCAATTAGGTCAGTATCTTTAAGAAGTATATGACTTGTGCGTCTTAGAGGTTGTTGTTAGTCACTTGCGGGTAGCTTGTGCATTGTAATAATCAATTTGATTATTGGATTAAGTCCTTGTTTGATAAGCCGAAATCACCTTGGCGGATGGACTAGACTAGCTTGATAGTTTTAAAGTGAACTAGTATAAGCATACCTTGTTCTTTACTTTCTGTTTTTAATTATTGTTATTATCAAGAGTGGGGAAAACGTATTTTATTTAAAGGGGATTATTTTTAAAGAAAATTTTTTGATTTAAAACTCAATTCAACCCCCCCTTTTCTTGTATTTTTTACACCTTCAACTTGTTTTAAGATTTAAGGAGATATTCTCTGCAGCAATCAGCACATGGATCAAGGAATAATTGGGCAGAGAATTCGAAGCCCATGAGGGTTTATAAAAGGAAGACCAAAGACCTAGGGCAAGATAATTATTAAAATAATAAAAATAATGGTTTAGGTTTAAGAGTCTCCCGTGTTCCTTGTGGTGTAAGTCACTCCTGTATCTTCTGATACTTGTGGTAGACATCAGTGTTCTTACTCAGAAACCTTTAGATAATGAGTTGAGTATTGTTCTCCTTGAAGATTTTAAGAAAATAGTTGAGTATTATTCTTGGTGGAAGCTTTTAAGCAACACCTAGTATTATTCTTAGTTAAGAGTCTTAACTAAGTATGTATAATTGGGAAGAGTGTTCTTCTTTTTCTTTGTACTAGTAGATGTGATTGTAACTGGTTTATAGACTGCCACTGGAATTGGGGTAGGTCTTTTATCACTACAGTGATGGAAGTGAGATAGCGATTTCTCATGTCTATGAGGTGCCTAGATAGAAGTTATATTGGGTAGGGATTAAGCGAGAAGTTGTAAACGAGGGAGTTTAGTTTTGAATTAATATTGTTGATAGTGAATTTCTTTCCTGACTCGGTAGCCCCCAGAATAGGTGAGTTGCACCAAACTAGGTTAATAATTGATTGTTTTCTTTATTATTCTATATTTAAAATTCTGCATATTAGTTCAGTTTGATATTTTGCTTTAGCCTGTTTACAGATGTCGTAACATCTGTTCTAACATCATGTTCTGATGTTGGAAATATCAGTTTTCACATGTTGTATACCAGTGCCAGCGTTTCAGGATCATTTGACCTGGAAAATATCTCAAAGCGCACGAGAGGATTCTATTTGGCCTCAACTTGAACATGGTGACCTGGCTATGCATTTTGGTACATGGCATGTAATTAGAAATGACCTAAAACTTACTTGGGACCACCCAAACCATGTGCAAACTTGTACCTTACCACAAAATGTGTCTCATAAAATGCAAAACGACTTGAAATTGCTCTAACTCACGCATTTCGTGCCAATTTTTACACGGATTCAAGATGAAAATATCTTAACTTGGTTCACACGTTTGGGATCTCATTTGGCACATACTATGACAAAATTCTCTTTCCTATAAATAGAGCATCATTTTGTCTTCATTTGCAAGCTTTGAGAGCCATAGAAACCCTGCCATTTTCACTTTAAACAAGCTCAAAAACCAGAAACCCTAACTTCTATTTTGCTTCGTTTCAACTCTAATTCTCAACTTAGAAACTTTCACCGGCATTATCTGAAGTTGTTTGAAGCATTACAGAAGCTTGCCACCTCCTACAACCTTCAACCTGATCTCACCATTTTCAGACCTTCGAAGATACTTTGAGCAAGTAGATACAAGTAAAATCTCGACATAAATAAGTTACCACACTCTTCGTCTTGATCTTCTGATTGAAAATCATCACTCACCTTTCATTTATTCATCGTATTCATCATTTAATTTTAGGAAAAATAGCCTTTTTAGTCCCTTAAGTTTACCTTGGGGTCCATTCCGGTCCCTTATCTTTAAAAAGTGTCAAAATGGTTCTTTAATTGTTGAAAAAGGTTCACGTTAGTCCTTTCCGTCCAATTTTTTGAAACGCCGTCAATTTTCATTGGGTGGCATCTGACGTGGTCATTTCCGTCCAGTTTGTCATACGTGTGGCATGTGAGGTCATTAAATACTCAAAAAAATTCTATAATTTTTTGTTTTAGCTAGGATTTAAACACAAGTACACTTGGTTGCTAAACATTATATCAAACCACTACACCACTTTACACTTGATTGTACAAGTTACGGAATGTTTTGGTTTCATTTTCTAAATTCTTTCTCTCATTACACTATTTTCATCTTCCTCTCAACATAAACAATCAAACATTTATCCATAAATTTGTAATTCCTTAAACTGTTTCCATTTTCAAATCACATGCATGCATACACTACAATTTACATGTTCTTGTTAGATACAACACTCACTTATTAGCAAGTTGATTCTCAAAAGCAAGTTGATAATCAAAAGATAATCTCAAATTGTCAGCTGGTAACCACAGTTGGTATCTCTCTTTGTTTCTTAACACAAATTAACTTTCTCTCTCTTTGTTTCTTAACACTCAGAATTTGTAATTGAATTTATATATAGTATCAGCAAGAGAATTCCAAATTGAAAGCCAAGTTATAATTTGTGAAGAAGATTCAATCATGCGTATAACTTGCATGTATGTAAACCCATTATATAGAATTGCACCCCAAAGTGGCAAGTAAAATGTAATAAAATGAACTGCCTGCATAAAATTAGAGTATTTTGATTAGCAAAATACATATACAAATGCAGTAGGTATGCAATCCAAAGTTTCAGAAACATGGGCAGTGTCTGTTGTTAGCCTACTATCTTTATAATATTAATTAACATTGCAACCTTTTCTTGGATATTGACATAATGGGAAGCATCCTAAGCACTTTACAAAATGATGTTTGTGGTCATTACCGAAGGAGCGCATGACTGTCATTACCCATTACAAACATCTCAAGAAAAAAAAAGCATTGTCAACAAATAAACATTACTCATTACAAATATATAAGTGAAGTATATCTTAAGGTAAGGTAAAATATTCATTCACTAAAATATTACCCGCTAATGTTATATAAGCCTCATCCTCTTGCATAATTGTTAGTGCACGGAGAGCAAGCGAGAATGGTGTTAGAGTCATCATAGATCTGCATAACCACATGATCTCCTTATCTTTCTAATCTTTGCTTCATTGACCATTAATAAAAAAACAAAATAAATAAACGGTTGGAGCAACCATGGAATGCATTTGAAAATTCTGGTACACACTTGTGTTTATAAAGAGTCCCACGTTGATTTCTAGTAAATACACAATAGTGTTTATAAGCTAAGTGATACATTTGGTATAATGTATTAAAGACAGGTTAAATATATGGGCTTTAGCCCAACCCTCAAATTTTTATAATTTAAAAAAATAATTCATAATAAATATTAATAAAAATACTATTAATAAAAAAAAATACTCTCTAACTCATGAAACCAATACTATTAATAAATAAAATACAAAAAATTTTAGAAATTTTTGGATATTTAATAACCTCACATGCCACGTGTATGACAAAGTTGACGGAAAAGACTAACGTTGACCTTTTTAAATAATTAAAGAATTACTTTGACACTTTTTAAAGATAAGAGACCATAATGGATCCCGAGGTAAATTTAAGGGACTAAAAATGATATTTTACCTTAATTTTACTTTAGGTAACTTAGAGTTTCTGCATATTTGAGTAAATTCTCTCTGCTCAGACCAAATCAATTGCTCTGATGCAAAGAGATATGATTGATAACATGAGACGAAGCTAAACCATATGGTGTTAGAGTTTGAATCACTACGCCAAAAATGGCTTTTAACAACACACATTAGACAGCGCTTTTATACAAAAGCGCTGCTATAAGTGAATTTTAAAAAAACACGGAAACTGTATACAATAATAAATAAAAGCGCTGCTAAAAATATGACCTTAGACAGCACTTTTAAAAAGCGCTGCTAAAAGTGTTGCTTTAGAAAGCGCTTTATCAAAAGCGCTGGTAAAGGACCACTTTAGACAGCGCTTTTAAAAAGCATTGTCTAAAGTTATATAAAATTTAAAAAAAAATCTCAAAAGCGCTGCTAAAGGACCACATTAGCCAGCGCTTTTCAAAAGCGATGCTAAAGGCCCATATTAGCCAGCGCTTCTAAAAAGCGTTGTCTAAAGCCATAAAAATTAAAATTAAAAAATAGAATCAGTGTATTGTTTCTCTTTTCACAGACTCGCGAACACGAAAACCCTTTCCCTCTCATTCTCACGAACAGAAACCCTTTCCCTCTCATAAATCGTCGTTGTCCAAGATCCTTCCGCCGTCGTCCAAGCTCTGTCTTCTGTCCTTTGTCTGACCAGCCCTTTTCCTTCGTCCTCCACTGTCTCTCTCGGTTGTCCTCCACCCACACCAACCAGTTCTCAAGGTAGGTTCTTTCTTGAAAATGTCTTTATCTCCATTGATGTCCAAACTGAGTTATCCTCCTATTGATAATGTATTATGCTAACATCTAAGACATTATCCTCCTATTGATGTCCAAACTGAGTTATAGGTATGCATTTTGATTTTTTGATTCTTGGTAGGGCTTGATAACAGTAACACTTTTAGCATTATTGCATTTTCTGTATTTTAGCATTATTGCACTTTCAGCAACACTTCTAAGATATTATTGTTTTTGAAGTTTGGATTCAGTTTCTGTATGTTTCATTATTGTATTTTGTATTATTGTCATGCATTATTGCATTTTGTATCTTCTTTGTTGGTTTGTGATCAAATATGATGAGAAGTCAGAAGAGGAAGCAATGTTATATATTATAATTTATCTATCACTCTCTCTACGTATGTGTATATGATTATTAAGTAAGAACTTTCTGAATGTTTTTCTTTTGGTTCTTTGTTTTGGAATAAAAAAGATGATGATGGGTTTTTTTGTTATTTTAATTGGTTTCTGAATTGTTTATCATGTTTATATTCTCAATGAACTAGTATTTTTTTACTTGTTGGTTGCTTGGTTTCTTTACCTTTAATATTATTTTACTGATATAAATTTCAGAATTGTTTAAGCATTATTGCTCCTAAATACTGTGTTTCTGTTGGAAAGAAATATAATATGATAGAAAAGATTCATAAGTGATTTGTTTCTCATACAATTTTTCACAAAAAACTTGTCTAAGAACAAATTCTTAAGGTTTGTGGATTTAAGCTATTATAGCCCTATATATATACAACTTGTTTTTTATGATCCCTTTGTATTGGTGTAGTTAGTAGAAGAACATCAAAGCCGCATCATCCGCCGTCGACACCAATAACCCATTTTCCTTCTTTGTTAAGTCAAGTTCAAATTCTATCTGTATTGATCAATTAAAAAACATAATTATTTTTATATAGATATATTTATTTTTAGTCCATGTTAATAACTCTAGAAATAAATTTCTAGAAATAATTCGTTTAATTCATACAAAAAGGGAATAATCCGTTTATAGTGTTTTTGTTTACTTGAATTAGTAGAAAAAAATGGATAAAAAATGGATGTCTGCCGATCGATTGTCAAAAGAGTACGAGAATGGGGTATTGGAATTCGTTAAGTTTGTTGTTGAACACGCCAAAGACCCCAGTCGAATGAAGTGTCCTTGCTTGGGTTGTTGTTATGTGGGTCGGATTGACGCAGATGGATTGAAATTGCATTTACTAATGCGTGGAATTGATAGAAGTTATACGTGTTGGATATTTCACGGTGGAAAAACTAACGACAATGTTGAACCGGGGGAGAAAAGTAGTACGGCCTATGATTCAGACGACAAGGACACAGATACATACGATTTTGATCGAGTCGAAGAGATTACAAATGCACTTGAAGAAGATCTTCATGATTGTCCCAAAATGTTTGAGAGATTGGTAAGCGATGCAGAGAAACCGTTGTATAAATGTTGCACTAAATTCACAAGACTGTCTATGGTATTAAAGTTGTACAACTTAAAGGCGGGCAATTAATGGTCAGATAAAAGTTTCACAGAGTTATTAGCCCTTATGAGAGATATGCTTCCGGAGGATAATGTTCTTCCTAATCGAACCTATGAGGCCAAAAAAATGTTGTGCTCTATTGGCATGAGCTATGATAAGATACATGCTTGTCCAAACGATTGCGTTTTGTTTCGAAACGAATATGCATCATTAAATAAGTGCCCTAAATGCAGTTTGTCTCGATATAAGAAAAAATTGTCTCCAGCAAAAGTCTTATGGTATTTTTCTATAATTCTGAGATTTAGGCGCATGTTTCGTAGTGAAACTGATGCAAGACACCTGACTTGGCATGCAGATGAAAGAATTATTGATGGAAAGTATCGATATCCAGCAGATTCACCACAATGGTCAAAAATTGATAATGATTATCCTGATTTTGGAGAAGAAGCAAGAAACCTTCGCTTGGCTTTATCTACTGATGGAATGAACCCGCATGGTCTTCAAAGTATCTCACATACCACATGGAATGTGATTATTATGATTTATAACCTACCTTCATGGCTATGTATGAAGCATAAGTACATGATGTTATCTATGTTAATTTATGGGCCTAAACAACCAGGGAATGACATAGACGTATACTTGACACCTTTGATCGAAGATTTAAAGATTTTGTGGGAGAACGGGGTGGAGGTTTAGGATGGATATAGGAAACAAAGTTTCAATTTGAGGTCGATGTTGTTTGGCACAATTAATTATTTTCCAGCATACGGGAATCTATCTGGGTATAACATTAAAGGTCAACGTGCGTGTCTTGTTTATGAAGATGGAATCGATAACTAAGTTGTGTTTTTTCTTTAGGTAAATTTGTAGTAAGGTGATTGATCCTGAGATCTTACCAACATTGCAAAAAGAAATTGTTATTACTTTGTGTGAGCTTGAAATGTATTTTTCTCCCTCATTTTTTGACATAATGGTTGTTGTACCCCAAAATTTTCCCTCTCATATCTCTCAAAATATTGCAAGAAAAATCTCTAAGTTACTCAAGTTTGCTCAAGAGTTGGACATTCAAGCTATCTCTTAAGGCAGTCAACCCCAAATTAGGGTTTCACATTGCATCAAGATCCTTGATTCCAAATGACCTCAAGTTTTCCTTAATGTCCTAATATGTTCTCAAGGTCATCCATGTCAAATTTCAAGCCTTGCAGAGGAAGTTTGGTCAGTCAATTGCTCAAAGGGTCCAAAAATCGACTGTGCTAGGGCAAAAGTCAACTGTGACCTATAAACAGTCAAACTTCAAGATTTTTTGTCAACCTTCTCATTTTTAAGTATATTTCATCATTTTATCAAGGGTTGATCATGATTCATCAAAAATTGCTCAAAATTCATCAAGACTCAAAAGTTGCTAAATTAGGGTTTTGTAGGAAAAGTCAACTCAACTTTGACCAAGCATAAATTTCTCATACTTTATGAGAAATGACCCATCCAAAGTTCATTTTGAAGAGGATGAAATTTCCTACAATCCATATTCATACCCCAAGATCATAAAATGCACTCACAAGAAGTTATAAATTTGGACATTATAGGTCAACAAAAACACCCTTTTTTCAAAGCTTATAACTTGAGCATGGAATATCAAAATGAAATAAGACAAAAAGGGTTGGTTAGAGTACATCTCAAGCTTTCTAAAAAGTCCAAGAACACTTACAAAAGTTCAAAATTTAAGAAGTTATTCATTGTTGAAGTTGGGCATTTTTGCAAAATTGCCAAAAGTCAACTATCCCCAAAACTTCAAATTTTGTCAAATGGGTCCATTCTTTTCCACTTGATTTGGGATTGCATCATTGCCCATGTTTCCTAGCTTCAGCCATGAGCCCATATCTTATTTTTATTATTTAATTTGATTTTTAATTAAATTTATTCATTTTAAATCAAATAAAATCATATAAAATCAAAAGTATTTATAACTCATGATTTTTTGGTTGATTTAGGCTTTGAATACAGCTATTATGTGATTCAAATTCGCATTAAGTGCATTGGTTACAAGAAGATATGATTTAGGCCAAATTTGGAAGGTTGAAATGGTGGAATCAAATCAAATTCATGAGCATTGATTTAGAGAGATTTGTACCAAGTTTCTTACCCTAATGCAATATACATTACATAAGGAAGGAAAAGGCACGAAAATAGTGTTTGGAGGCTGCAGAAAAAGGCCAGAGAAAAGTTGCAAAATTCACTAAAAGAGTGTGAAATCAAAATCAAACTTAGAGGCGTTTTCAAGGGCTGAGACCGGCCCCAATCGATTCATAGGTGTTCACTCAACCTTCCTGGAGAAAAAGCCGTCATTCTCAGACACCACAACGCTTTGTAAGTACCACGATAATTCGCTTCTTTCTTGAATTCGTAAATCATCATTCTTGCATCATTTGAGTAAATTATTGGTATATCTGAAATCCTCATAACATTTCCAAACTATTTGCATTGTTTAATTTTGTTTATCTGACCTATACTGTGAGATGCCATAGCTAGGGTTTCTTGGTTGTTTTTGGGTGTTTTCGTTTCAAGGAAAATTGGGACTAAAGAAGGGCATGGTTGCACTAAGGAGAAGAAGACGAACCCAACCATACCTTTGAAGATCATTTTTGTTGCCTGGAATTGACTTTTGGATCAAGCTGCATTTTTAGCTGCGGATTCAAATCCGCAGGTAAAATTACAGTAGTGGAAGGACAGGGACGAGTGCGTGTCAACTTCTGGTTGGCCCATTCAAATTGTTTTTCGCGCATTTTTTTGTTCTGACCAATAATTGCGTTTTTGTTATATTATTATTATGTAATACATTAACAAATGAAGCAAATCAGCCTGATGTCAAGCGTGCATTGGTAATCACCCTCAGGACCTGGGTTCGAATCCCAGGTCCCCCGCTCTCTTTGTTAATTTTGCTTTTCAGGTGATCTTGTACATGTTCAAGTCAGCAGCTCACCATGCACCATCGTTCAATCAATTGCCAGATGGCCATGGGCCAAATCTAGTGGCCAAAAGTTGATGGTCCACCATAGACCAAGTCAACATGCGCGCATAGAATCAAAAAAAGTCAAACAAGACCAGATCCAAATGGGCCTCAGGATTGCTATTCTGACCTCCAAAAAATAGGCCCATACCTCTTTTCTCTTATATTTACTTTTCTTGTTTTTTTATATTTTATTTAATTAACTAACCAATTAAAAAATTCCTTTCTTTATAAAATAAAATCACCAAAAATATTTTTCATCAACTTAAACTTTAACTTTTATTTTTTATTTAATAAATACTAATAAATCAATTTAGGTTTTAATTAGAATAACTTTAATTCCTTTTTTAATAATTAAAATTAACTAGACTTAATTAGGTTTTACTAACTCAATTAATTTTTTATTTCTTTCTTAAAATACCAAAAACCCAAAAATAACCTTTTATTTTTTATTAATTAAATTAAATTATTAATTTGGTAATTAACTTAGGTAACTTTTCTTTCTTAATTCAAAAACAATAAAAAAGATACTTTCTCTCAAAAAGGGTCAAAACCCTATTTGTGCTCGATTTAATTTCTCGCACGCGATTTATTTTCTTTTATGTCATAATGTATTTGTTCCCGGTTTGTAATAGTTAATAGGACCTTTTATTACTTTTTATCGCTTTATTTATTCTTTAAGGGTTTGTCTTTGGCGATGTAAATACCCGACGCCTTGTAATAGTTAGTTAAATTTCCGCAATTTATTTTCCGCAAATTATAATTGTTAGATGTTTGATAATAGGTTTGCATGACAAGACTGAATGTTTTAACCTAAAATCAACTTAGATCACCATTAACATGTACAAAGATAAAATTAACTGAAAACAACACATTCGCACATGCGCACTCCTAGGGTACACCTCACTTGGTTGCCTTCGTACACGATCATTGAGTATAGGTCACTTTAGAGGTCGCCCTTTTGTCCAAAGATCATAGTCGCCTCAAAACGGTTGCCTCGGATATTCTTGCCTCAAAACAAATGATCTAAGACATTAGGGTTACTACTAAGGCATCCTAACATTGCTTTGGTGACCGCACGTCCCTAAATTCGAATTGACCCTCAAACCCCCAACGATGGTGCTACCTACTCATCCATAGTGGGATAGCACTGTCTAAAGGAAATTATCATAGAATGATTCCTTTTTCGAGTAGGTAGATGGTTCTTAAGTACTTGCTCTTTCAAAAAAAACAAAAACTTTTCACACTTACACTTTTCGAACAAAGTTTTCAAAAACACTTCATTACACTCTTGAGAACAGAAACAAGAGTTAAAATCGAATTTTTCAAACAAAAAATTTTTCAAACCCACAAGCACAAAGAAAGCAATATTTTGAAAACAATTGAGTAACTACCTAAGAGCCCGTGGATAACCACGGATAGAAAGGGTTCTAACACCTTCCATTTCTATAATCTACCCCCCGAACCCGAGAAATATCTCAAAAAGGAATTTTTCTGTGCTTTTTTCCTTTCCTTGTTGGATAAAATAAAATTCGGTGGCGACTCTTGCTTACCGCGACATTTTGCGAAAACAAACGCAAAACACAAACCAGCATTCCAAAAAAACAGTCAATTCTTTCCCACCGTATCACAGAACTGGCGACTCTGCTGGGGATGCTTATAAGTGGGGTGTACCTTAGGAATAGTTCATAATGTTTTCAATTGGTTGACTTGTATGCTTTATCTTTATGGGCTTGAATCAGAGTTACTATAGATCCTAACCCGGATCTGAGGGATACCCTTTAGGCAAGTAGAAATAAACTGTGAGGGAACTGTACGGCGTAGACCGATACGGTTGAAGCAGTAGCTACATTAGTGTGGAACTTTAGTATGTACCGATATCCCTTGTGGCGCAACAAGGAGAATATGGGTCTGCTAAGGGGTCATTAAGCACCAACTGACCTTAGAACCTTTAAATTGACCAACTTGGCCATAGAACAGTAGCAGTATACTACACTCATTGAGACTAAACTCTCGCGATGATTCCGACCGCAAGAAAAGGTTGCTAAACTGGAATTATGACCGATCGAGGGTAGTCAGTGATATTGAGATCCTCTAGAACCCGGTTACTATTTTTAGGACAGGTTTGAACCAACTAAACTGAAAGAGGGTAATACCTAAACTCCACGCCAGCCTGAAATTTAAGGGGTATTGTGTGACTTGTGGGCTTTCAAAACTTGAACTACTTGCGCATTCTTGTTATCTGACAACATGAGTTCCTTGCAAGTTTTGTTTACAGTCCTTATCCAATAATTTGGATTTATTGCAGGGTTTACTTACAGCACCTCACACTTTTGCTTAAACGCATAGCATACACATCATAACATCATGACTTAACATTTCCTTAACCATTTCAAGGATCTCAAGGGTTTGTGATGCAGGTCATGGTAAATAAAATGTCTAGCAAGGGGCAAAGGGGATTTATTTTCCTCTGGCCAATGTCGTCTAGAGATCAAAACACGATGACTTGAGTCGGTGGCTATGACCCACTCGATATGGTTAGCTTGACTCTTGAAGAAAGGCTTTTAACGACACGAAGTTTCTTTAAACAAATTCTAACAGTTTCTTGTTTACCCCGCGAGATCCTTGAAAACATTGCATACATATATCATGAAGAAGTGAAAAACACAAGAAGGGGGGTTGAATTGTAAAAACTGGAAATCAATTGCAATCAACACAGTATTTTTATCCTGGTTCGTTTGATCTCAAACTACTTCAGTCCACCCGTCAAGGTGATTTCGCCTCTCTCCAACGAGGTCTTAATCCACTATATTCAACTGAATATTACAATCTGCTTTAACAACTGCTAAAGCCTTCTTGATGCAAACCACAAACCGGTTTCTCAAGGAATTACTTTCTTACAAAGAATTGAAATCTAGGTGTGTGAATGTTTTCTACAAAACTGTTTATCACAACTGTGATACTACACAATTTAAGCTTATGAGAACTAGATTGCTAAAATAATTGAGAAAGGAATTTGAGAGCTTTTAGCAAACTGAGAGTGAGGAAGATGATGAATAGCTTTTTGGCATGTAGATTGTTGTAGAGCATTAGCCAATTCAATATTCATTGACTTGTTTATATAGCATTGGAAATAATGTACGTTGGAGCAATAATTCTGTTTCAATGCCAATAACATTCTTTCCTTAATAAGCAGATCTTGTCTGGAATGATGCCGTTGGTAATAACTCGTCTTGAATGCACAGTACCGTTGCCACTTAAGCATGTTCTGGCTTTGGCTCATTCTGACGCTGCTTAGGTGCTGATGAACTGTTTTTGTCTTTATCAGAGTTCAGAGTGTTGAGCGCAGATCTGTTCATCAAACTTCAGCATAAGCGCAAGTTGATCTTCTGATTCTGGTATCTGATATAACATCTTCTGATGCTGATGTTGATATCCAATTTTCTGATGCTGATGAGGATGTTCTCATGCTGATACCCATCAGAGTTTCTGTAAAACAGAATATAGTTTTTAGATAGCATATGTGTCTTACATGAATCATACAATTAATGTATCTTAGCATTTTGTTATCATCAAAACTTAAACTTAGGGTAGTAGATTCAAACTTTGTTCTAACATATCATACATATCATTGCATAACAGGTCTCCCAATACAGGTAACTCATGTTATCACTGTTTATTTCAGCAATGGCTTTCCAACCAGACAACCAAGATCTTCAAACTCGAGAAGCTCAGTTCAGGGACGTATTCCTAAACCTATCCAAGGGGCAGGAAGAGTTGAAAACACTCCTCGTGGAGAACTTGGTCAAGAAAAGTCCTGAAGACAATAAGGACGAACGGCTGGAACAACTGCAAGCTGAGTTCAGTGCCATGAAAACCAAGATGTTGGGGCAGATGGCTCTTATCCAAGGCTTAGCTCGTGAACAAGAAGAGCTGAGAACCATTATCAACCAGCTTCATCAAGACAAATACAACAACATGAAGCAAACAGTCAAGGCCGGGGACCAAGTCATTAATCAACTTCTGAGAATTCAAAGGTTTGGTTTGATGAAGAATAGACCTCTCCAAGTTTCTACTACCTCACGGGTCCAACAACAACCTTGCCATAAACAACAGGTTGATCAGAGTAAGCCAAATATGCCCAAGAGGAAATTTACCAAGCTCAACATGTCGTTGTCTCAGGCTTTACAACACCTGTTGAGATTGAATCTAGTGACGTTAAGGGACCCTCCTAAGAATCCCAACATAGCCTCCCCAAGGTACAATCCTGATGCAAGGTGTGCATATCACTCCAACAGCCCGGGGCATGATACTAACATCTGTTGGGCGTTGAGCAACAAAATTCAAGACCTGATTGATGAAGGAGCATTGGAACTCACACAAGACGGTCAAATTGAATTCTTTTGCCATCCCCCCAAGGTTCACCATTTGAAGTGACAAGTACTGAGACGAGAAGACTTTTTGTTCATTAGAATTTTCAAGTTGTAATTTTCTTTTGATTGTTCGAACATTTATTCATGTCAAACTTTATTACTTTATCAATGCATTGCATATGTCTGTTTTGAATCAATCCATTCGTATTTCACTATATTCAAATTGCTTTCATTTTTTATGTTGATCAACTCTCGATTAAAAAATTCTAAGCCTTTAGAGGGAGGATAACGAAAATGATATCAAAATCTCTACAGTATGCTTTTGAACAGACCCCGCTGACGAGGTACAGGCATTGTTTCAAATCCTAAACAGTGGAGTTATAAGGAAGATAATCCCTAGTCAACCCCTTTGAGCCAAAGAAGTTGGAGTTTTTCTTTTCACAAATTAAAACCCTTAATTATAACCTGGGGCAGGGTAGTTTTCTCAGTTGATCCAGGTGCACAATGAATGGCATCAAAGAAGTCCTTCCGAAACAAAAGACAGTGTTGGTTCCGTATAATCGTAAGGACGGGCAGTCATTATCTCTCAAAATAAAAGCCCAATAAGTCAAAACCTGTGAAGGAGACTTAAGAAAAACTGGGGCATCCCGCTGACTGTAATCACAAAAAGAAACAGTTCATGCAAAAAAAAAACAGGGATAATAAAAACCAAAAGGGAAGAGATCCTGCAAACTCTCAACAAAATGATTGTCTGTTCAAAATAAATTGTCAGTATCTGAACCATCACTGGTATATCAGAGCAAAGACTCAAACAAGATCTAATGCACGATTAGCTGAGTTTAGGATCGAAGAACATCACGAAGAACGGGTGGGTACAAATAAAATTTGAGCCTTTATCCTTTGTTTCTTAAATCATGAACCAGGCCACGTTATAACCCTTAAAAAGTCCTAGCTGAAGCATGGGTTAGTCCGAAAGCATATTGTTACAAAAGGTATCCTGACTCCTGTAGGGCTTGCTGTAAATCTTGAGTTGACGTCACATTTTACAAAATTTTGCTATCTTACTGAAAAAATGCATTTTCAAAAACTTCAAGACAGGCATAAGCTTTGTATTCTTAAAATAACATTGTTTGCATATGACTATTTGGTCAAACAGCAGAGAAATTCGCACGACGAATATCTAGTGAACAAAAACCTTTTTAATAAAAAAGGATCACCTCAAGTGGAAAAAACACTTCCAACCAAGGGGCACGGCATGAGCATTGTCTATCATCTGGGGCAGTCAAGTCAAGATTCAGAGAATCTCTCAAAGATGCCAAATAGTCAGGGGAAAATATCCATCTGAACCACTTGAGGCATTGGATATAAATTCCAGCAACAGATCTTGCATGATCAAACATCTTCTGGTAGTATGGAAACACGACACTACTGACAGTGACAACTCCCTACACTCAGAGCGTGGACATAGTCAAAAAAGTACTATGCATAATCAAAGACCCGCTAGGTTGACTGGCCTAGGCAAAAATAAGGGCATCCCGATGAACCAAAAGGGTTCGGGCAAAAATTAGGGATAAAGAATGAAAAATCTGTACACCCGGCAAGTCGAAAACCTGAAAAGGCGGCTTGGGCAAAAAAGGGCATCCCAGTGGACTGAAAACCCGAAAGGGCAGTCCAGACAAAAATTAGGGATTAAAGCGTACGACTATGTCTCGTCATCTCGTCACTTGCCTACGAGAAGAAGACTTGTCATTTTGACCGAAAGATACCAAGCACCTCATAGGTGGGGATAATACTCGATCCACAGGGCCTCCGCAGGCACCTTCTCCCACAGAAACAGGGGCAAAAAAGTCTCGATGCAAGCCATTGTCATATCCTTAGCACGCGTCCCAATAACATTCACTCCCCGCAGAGTAAGACAGTAAAGATAGCTCTCCCCAGCTGAGGCTTGCAACTGTGAATTAGTCGGTAATATTCTCCCCAAGCAGAGTTTATCCACCATCAACACTAAAAAGGCTTAATATCCCCGGCAGTCTTAATATTCCCTAACAGAGTATAAGAATATTCCTCGGTAGAATATAAGATATCCCTAGTGGAGTTAAAATTTTCCCAGCGCAGTCTGAAAAGGCTTCCCCAGTGGAGTTGAAGAATCATCCCCAGTAGACTCTGGAAGTTCATCCCCGGCGGAGTATAAAAATAAATATCCCCAGCCGAGTTCAAAGGAAGATTGTCCCCAGCAAAGCTCAAAGGATTATCCCCATAATAGTCTAAAGGGTTATCCCCAGTGAACTCGCAACTGAAAGATCATCTCCAACAGAGTTCTTTCCTTTCACAAACAGGAATTCAATCCCCAGTAGGATTCAGTATCACCAGCAACGTTAATTCATCCCCAGCGGAATTTATCGGTGGAATCCTCAGTAGAACATCTCCTCTCCACAGAGTAATCTCCTCTTCAGTTTATTCCCCAACGGAGTTATTCTCTCCCGTAAGTTTATTCTCACAATCATCTCCGTTCACCATCCCCAGCGGAAATGAAGAATCCAACTCTATTCTCCAACAGCTATCCGGGATTTATTTTCCCCAGCTAAAAACATTACATCTCCATACATCATGACACATGCATATACGTATCATACAACACAATCTCATTTATTTTGAGAACATCATTGCTTGATCCATATCATGCATTGCATATGACTGACCTTTACCTTTCAGGAAGCATGCAGTTAAGTTCTCAACTTAGTCGAAGAACTGACCAGTTCTTAAATCTCAACTGAATTATCCTCGGTTGAATTTCAGATAAGGTTCTCAATCTCGACAAGTTTTCTCCATCATAGTGTGGACGGGTTCTACAATCTCAAAGGTATACTACGTTGAAGACCAGACAGTTCCTAGATCTTGACGAAGATGTTTCCCTCCGTCATAGTGTGGACGAGTTCTACAATCTCAACGGTATACTACGTTGAAGACCAAACAGTTCCTAGATCTTGATGTTTTCCTCCGTCATAGTGTGGACGAGTTCTACAATCTCAGCGGTATACTACGTTGAAGACCAGACAGTTCCTAGATCTTGATGAAGATGTTTCCCTCCGTCATAGTATGGACGAGTTCTACAATCTCAACGGTATACTACGTTGAAGACCAGACAGTTCCTAGATCTTGATGTTTTCCTCCGTCATAGTGTGGACGAGTTCTACAATATCAACGGTATACTACATTGAAGACCAGACAGTTCCTAGATCTTGATGAAGATGTTTCCCTTCGTCATAGTGTGGACGAGTTCTACAATCTCAACGGTATACTACGTTGAAGACCAGACAGTTCCTAGATCTTGATGAAGATGTTTCCTCCGTCATAATGTGGATGAGTTCTACAATCTCAATGGTATACTACGTTGAAGACCAGACAGTTCCTAGATCTTGATGAAGATGTTTTCCTCCGTCATAGTGTGGACGAGTTCTACAATCTCAACGGTATACTACGTTGAAGACCAGACAGTTCCTAGATCTTGATGAAGATGTTTCCTCCGTCATAGTGTGGACGAGTTCTACAATCTCAACGGTATACTACGTTAAAGACCAGACAGTTCCTAGATCTTGATGAAGATGTTTCCCTCTGTCATAGTGTGGACGAGTTTTACAATCTCAACGGTATACTACGTTGAAGACCAGAGAGTTCCTAGATCTTTATGTTTTCCTCTGTCATAGTGTGGACGAGTTCTACAATCTCAACGATATACTACGTTGAAGACCAGTCAGTTCCTAGATCTTGATGAAGATGTTTCCCTCCGTCATAGTGTGGACGAGTTCTACAATCTCAACGGTATACTACGTTGAAGACCAGAAAGTTCCTAGATCTTGATTTTTTCCTCCGTCATAGTGTGGACGAGTTCTACAATCTCAACGGTATACTACGTTGAAGACCAGACAGTTCCTAGATCTTGATGAAGATGTTTCCCTCTGTCATAGTGTGGACGAGTTCTACAATCTCAACGGTATACTACGTTGAAGACCAGACAGTTCCTAGATCTTGATGAAGATGTTTCCCTCCGTCATAGTGTGGACGAGTTCTACAATCTCAATGGTATACTACGTTGAAGACCAGACAGTTCCTAGATCTTAATGTTTTCCTCCGTCATAGTGTGGACGAGTTCTACAATCTCAACGGTATACTACGTTGAAGACCAAACAGTTCCTAGATCTTGATGAAGATGTTTCCCTCTGTCATAGTGTGGACGAGTTCTACAATCTCAACGGTATACTACGTTGAAGACCGGACAGTTCCTAGATCTTGATGAATATGTTTTCCTCCGTCAAAGTGTGGACGAGTTCTACAATCTCAACGGTATACTACGTTGAAAACTAGATAGTTCCTAGATCTTGATGAAGATGTTTCCCCCCCCCCCCCAGTTGAATTATGGACAAGTTCTTAAAACTCAGCAGAGATGTTCTCTCAGTTGAAGTACAGGCAAGTTCCTAAATCTCAACAAAGATCAGACTTCCCCCAGCGGAATCTTCCACAATAACAGGTATGCAAGTTCTCGCTAAGGAATCTCTTATGCGATCGAAGTTCCTGCAGATGGCATCTGTAAGCCAATCCTCCTACCAACAATCTCCAAATGGCATATGTAAGTCCATTCCCGACATCACAAGGCTAATACCACTTCATGCGAGTGCAAATTTCTGGGCACTCTAGTGTTCAATCATCTTCCACCTTCGGATCACGAAAGGCACGAAAGCTAATCTACATCCTCACGTTTAAGAAGATTGAACAGGGGCAGTTGTTGTACCCCAAAATTTTCCCTCTCATATCTCTCAAAACATTGCAAGAAAAATCTCCAAGTTACTCAAGTTTGCTCAAGAGTTAGACAGTCAAGCTATCTCCTAAGGCAGTCAACCCCAAATTAGGGTTTCACATTGCATCAAGATCCTTGATTACAAGTGACCTCAAGTGTTCCTCAATGTCATAATATGTTCTCAAGGTCATCCATGTCAAATTTCAAGCCTTGCAGAGGAAGTTTGGTCAGTCAATTGCTCAAAGGGTCCAAAAATCGACTGTGCTAGGGAAAAAGTCAACTGTGACCTATAAACAGTCAAACTTCAAGATTTTTTGTCAACATTATAATTTTGAAGGATATTTCATCATTTGATCAAGGGTTGATAATGATTCATCAAGGATTGCTCAAAATGCATCAAAACTCAAAAGTTGCTAAATTAGAATTTTGCGGGAAAAGTCAACTCAACTTTGACCAAGCATAACTTTATCATACTTTATGAGAAATGACCCATCCAAAGCTAATTTTGAAGAGGATGCTATTTCCTACAATCCTTCTTCATACCCCAAGATCATAAAATGCACTCACAAGAAGTTTTAAATTTGGACATTATAGGTCATTTTTGAAAGTCAACAAAAACACCTTTTTGCCAAAGCTTATAACTTGAGAATGGAATATCAAAATGAGATGAGACCAAAAGGGTTGGTTAGAGTACATCTCAATCTTTCTAAAAAGAACACTTCCAAAATTTCAAAATTGAAGAAGTTATGCATTGTTGAAGTTGGGCATTTTTGCAAAATTGCCAAAAGTCAACTATCCCCAAAACATCAAATTTTGTCAAATGGGCCCATTCTTTTCCACTTGATTTGGTCTTGCATCATTGCCCACATGTCCTAGATTCAGCCATGAGCCCATATCTTATTTTTATTATTTAATTTGATTTTTAATTGAATTTATTCATTTTAAATCATATAAAATCAAAAGTATTTATAACTCATGATTTTTTGGTTGATTTAGGCTTTGAATACAGCTATTATGTGATTCAAATTCGCATCAAGTGCATTGGTTACAAGAAGATATGATTTAGGCCAAATTTGGAAGGTTGTAATGGTGGAATCAAATCCAATTCATGAGCATTGATTTAGAGAGATTTGTACCAAGTTTCTTACCCTAATGCAATATACATTACATAAGGAAGGCAAAGGCACGGAAATAGTGTTTGGAGGCTGCAAAAAAAGGCCAGAGAAAAGTTGCAAAATTTACTAAAAAAGTGTGAAATCAAAACATACATAGAGGCGTTTTCAGGAGCTGAGACCGGCCCCAATCGATTCCTAGGTGTTCACTCAACCTTCCTGGAGCAAAAGCCATCATTCTCAGACACCACAACGCGTTGTAAGTACCACGATAATTCGCTTCTTTCTTGAATTCGTAAATCATCATTCTTGCATCATTTGAGTAAATTATTGGTATATCTGAAATCCTCATAACATTTCCAAACTATTGGCATTGTTTAATTTTGTTTATCTGACCTATACTGTGAGATGCCATAGCTAGGGTTTCTTGGTTGTTTTTGGGTGTTTTCGTTTCAGGGAAAATTGGGACTAAAGAAGGGCATGGTTGCACTCAGGAGAAGAAGACGAACCCAACCATGCCTTTGAAGATCATTTTTGTTGCCTGGAATTGACTTTTGGATCAAGCTGCATTTTTAGCTGCAGATTCAAATCCGCAGGTAAAATTACAGTAGTGGAAGGATAGGGACGAGTGCGTGTCAGCTTCCGATTGGCCCATTCAAATTGTTTTTCGCGCATTTTTTTGTTCTGACCAATAATTGTGTTTTTGTTATATTATTATTATTATGTAATACATTAACAAATGAAGCAAATCAGCCTGGTGGCAAGCGTGCATTGGTAATCACCTTCAGGACCTGGGTTTGAATCCCAGGTCCCCCACTCTCTTTGTTAATTTTGCTTTTCAGGTGATCTTGTACATGTTCAAGTCAGCAGCTCACCATGCACCATCGTTCAATCAATTGCCAGATGGCCATGGGCCAAATCTGGTGGCCAAAAGCTGATGGTCCACCATAGACCAAGTCAACATGCGCGCATAGAATCAAAAAAAGTCAAACAAGGCCAGATCCAAATGGGCCTCAGGATTGCTATTCTGACCTCCAAAAAACAGGCCCATACCTCTTTTCTCTTATATTTACTTTTCTTGTTTTTTTATATTTTATTTAATTAACTAACCAATTAAAAAATTCCTTTCTTTATAAAATAAAATCACCAAAAATATTTTTCATCAAATTAAACTTTAACTTTTATTTTTTATTTAATAAATACTAATAAATCAATTTAGGTTTTAATTAGAATAACTTTAATTCCTTTTTTAATAATTAAAATTAACTAGACTTAATTAGGTTTTACTAACTCAATTAATTTTTTATTTCTTTCTTAAAATGCCAAAAACCCAAAAATAACCTTTTATTTTTTATTAATTAAATTATTAATTTGGTAATTAACTTAGGTGACTTTTCTTTCTTAATTCAAAAACAACAAAAAAAGATACTTTCTCTCAAAAAGGGTCAAAACCCTATTTGCGCTCGATTTAATTTCTCGCACGCGATTTATTTTCTTTTATATCATAATGTATTTGTTCCCGGTTTGTAATAGTTAATAGGACCTTTTATTACTTTTTATCGCTTTATTTATTCTTTAAGGGTTTGTCCTTGGCGATGTAAATACCTGACGCCTTGTAATAGTTAGTTAATTTTCCACAAATTATAACTGTTAGATGTTTGATAATAGGTTTGCATGACAAGACTGAATGTTTTAACCTAAAATCAACTTAGATCACCATTAACATGTACAAAGATAAAATTAACTGAAACAACACATTCGCACATGCGCACTCCTAGGGTACACCTCACTTGGTTGCCTTTGTACACGGTCATTGAGTATAGGTCACTTTAGAGGTCGCCCTCTTGTCCAAAGATCATAGTCGCCTCGAAATGGTTGCCTCGGATATTGTTGCCTCAAAACAAATGATCTAAGACATTAGGGTTACCGCTAAGGCATCCTAACATTGATTTGGTAACCGCGCGTCCCTAAATTCGAATTGACCCTCAAACCCCAACAATGGTGCTACCTACTCATCCATAGTGGGATAGCACTATCTAAAGGAAATTGTCATAGAACGATTCCTTTTTCGATTAGGTAGATGGTTCTTAAGTACTTGCTCTTTCAAAAAAAAACAAAAACTTTTCACACTTACACTTTTCGAACAAAGTTTTCAAAAACACTTCATTACACTCTTGAGGACAGAAACAAGAGTTAAAATCGAAGTTTTCAAACAAAAACTTTTTCAAACCCACAAGCACAAAGAAAGCAATATTTTGAAAACAATTGAGCAAGTACCTAAGAGCCCGTGGATAACCACGGATAGAAAGGGTGCTAACACCTTCCCTTTCTATAATCTACCCCCCGAACCCGAGAAATATCTCAAAAAGGAATTTTTATGTGCTTTTTTCCTTTCCTTGTTGGATAAAATAAAAGTCGGTGGCGACTCTTGCTTACCGCGACATTTTGCAAAAACAAACGCAAAACGCAAACCAGCATTCCAAAAAAACAGTCAGTTCTTTCCCACCGTATCACAATGGTACATCTAGTTGTTCATATTGTGAAAGAGACACAGTTGTGCGGACCAGCTTATATGAGATGGATGTACCTTGCTGAACGTTATATGAAAGTATTAAAAGGGTACGTGAAAAACCGAAGTCTCCCAAAGGGTTGTATTGTTGAGCGATACATTGTTGAAGAAGCGATTGAGTTTTGTACTGAATATTTGTCCAAAGTTCAATCCATTATACTCCCCAAAAGTCATATTTTTAAGAAAAAAAAGAAGGTAAAAGATTAATTGGAAATAAAATTGTGACAGTATCAAAAGATGAACGGGATCAAGTGCATCTGTATGTTCTGCACAATGATAGCGAGTTTGATCCATATGTTGAAATGCACAAGGATGTACTCCAAGGGTTAAATCAGAATAGAAATGAAAATTGGATAGTACGGGAGCACAATCAAAGTTTTATACCATGGTTTAAGGATCATATTTTTTTCAAAGCTTCATTCAGATCCCGCTTCAATAACAGAAAGGTTGAGATGTTTGGCATATGGTCCAAGTTTGCATGTGTTTTCTTATAGCGCATACACAATTAATGGATACACATTTTATACCAAAGAACAAGATGATAAAAGTACTATGCAAAATAGTGGTGTCACCGTACTTGCTGAAGCAATGCACATTTCAAGTATGAAGGACCTAAACCCCAAATATGCAAATTTGTCATATTTTGGGGTTATCGAGTATATTTGGGTGTTTGATTACGAGAAGTTTCAGATTCCTACCTTTGGTTACAAGTGGGTAAATAGTAGTGGCATACGAATGGATAAGTCGGGATTTTTGCAAGTGGATCTTAATAGGGAGGGGTACAAAGAAGGGCCTTTTATTCTAGCCTCTCAATCTAAACAAGTGTTATATGTCACTGACCTGACGAGTACAAAATGGTCTATAGTGATTTTATCTAACAAAGTGGTTGATGATAACGGTGTAGACCAAGGTGATATTGATGATGAGAATGAGTCGTGTATTAGACGGAATGAGTCGTATATTATAAATGATCAAGATGAGAATATTATAGCGGATGAATCATATATCAAAAATGATCATAATGAGGGAATTTGGATAAATCCATCCGCCCGCATTGTTAAGAAACAAGTAATTCATGTTCCAACAAAGAAAAGCCCGTGTGTGTAAGCATTGTTCTGAAACATCTCTTCCAGAACACATTTTGTGGAAGGAAGCCCGTGTGTGTAAGGATGGAGCTGTTGAAGAAAATGTTCAACAAATTTTCGAGAAATGTATAAGTATAAAATTATTTATTTAATTACATCATGCTTTTATTTATTTAATTACATCATTCTTTTATTAACATATCATTCTTTAATTACAATATTTATATGAATTTCAGGAGACTCTTTCTCAGTCTATACCTCCAGATGAAGATAATGATTGCAGGAGAATACTCTCACGAGCATTAGATATTCGTGAGTATTCTGGTCAGGTGAGGGGTAAGGGATTTGGGATCACTCAAACATCCTTGAAGAAAAAATCAAAGACAGAAGCTCCTAGCAATAAAGAACTTCAGGAAAAGTTGGAAAAGTTACAATAAGAAGTTTATGAGCTGAGAAAGGAAAAAAGAAATAGATCAAGCTACATGTTTTAAAGATACTAGTGACAAAGGTAGTATCAATGGTAACTTTAGACTAAATATTCCCGAGGTAATTATATACCATATTTATTAATTATATAACCATATTTATTAATTATATAACCATATTTATTAATGGTTATAGGGCATTTCCTGGTGCCAACTCTATTTGTCGTCATCGACTTATCGGGTGGTTGGCAAGGGAAAAGTGTATATACTTCGGGAGAAATGCTTCACCATAAACCGCTCCCAAATGGATTTTTGAAAGTATCGATTGATGTTGTTTTAGAGGGGGGTGCGTTGTAACCACTACCTGACGATGTGGCGGATGCAACATTGGTGGCAGATGCAATAGGATCGTTTGTTGCATGGCCGTCAAGCCTCGCTTGCATAGATAATGAGGTATGCTTAAAATAGTTTACTATTCAAAATTTCTAAGGCAATTTTACTTACATTTTGTTTACATGGTAATGTTAGAATCCAACAAAATCCATTCCAAAAGATAAGGGGATTAGGCGGGAAACCGAGTCAATTGCATCAATTGAGGTACAACACAATTATATGACATTTATGCTATGAGAAATGCTAATTTGTGATTTTATACTTCCCCTAACTAATTATATGATAACTAGATTCATGCTAAAGAGATTTCACAAGTCAGTATGAGTAAGGCGCCTGGAATTAGCAATATTTCCACACAAAAAAAGAATGTTGCTAAGAAGACCGTGGCTAGCAAAAAAACTACTGCTCAGTTCAGGTCGTGCCTTCGGACATATTTAGGAATAACAGATATTCCGGATGGTGGTACCCGCCTTATACCTATGAGTGCTGACATCTTTGGTTTTGAATACCTGGAAGCAATTGGTAGAGAGGATATGGAGCAAGTTTTTAGACATTTGGAATTAGGCCTCGGTGTTATCGATACATACATCAGGTATACTCTGATCAACTTTGTTTAATTAGATGAACAATTTATTTCCTCATTTCAATTAATATAGTATAATGTTAATGATGTTTTAATTTAAGGATTATGTATGACAACGTTGTGCGCACGCGTGGATTAGAAGCAAGATTTGGCTTCTTAGCTCCCAACACTGTCAATTCAGGATTAATTGTAACAAGACTAGATGATGTCATAACATATGTACTCGGTTTATTCGTGGCTAGCAAAGATACTAAAAAGTTGTTCTTTTTGCCATATAATACTGGCAATGAATTAGATTTTCATCCTAACTTGATCTATTATAATTTTTCGTTTTTGGCCATTGTTTAATCTTTGTTTAATATTATAGTGGACACTGGTTATTGGTTGAGATTAATCCTATGAGAGAAACTGTGTATTATCTGGATTCGTTATACAATGATTGGTCAACATATCCAGATTTGAAGCAGATGATTGACACGTAAGTTTTTCGCTCCCAAAGAGATATTCAAGTTTATGTTTATGTTTATGGTCAACATATCTGGATTTGTATTTATGTTTATGTTTCTATGTGAGATTGTTCTAAATAATCGTTTATATTTTATTATAGAGTTCTACTAGCTTTTCGCTCCCAAAGAGATATTCAAGTGCCAAAAAGTAGAGCCAACAATGTTACATGGATCAGAGTGGAGGTATATTTTCACAAAGAGATATTCAGTTTTGATTACATTAGTGATGATACTTGATAAAACAATTTAAGGGGTATATCCTGATATATATTCGTATTTTCTTTCCATGTTTAGTGTCCTCGCCAGCGTAACGGTATAGATTGCGGCTATTTCATGTTGAGGTTTATGAAAGAAACTATTCTTTTGGATCGATTAGAGATTCCATTCACGGTATGGATTTCTAACTTAGGAATTACATACTATTTTCATATTTTGTGTTTCTCATAAAATGACATATTGTTTTAACTAAATCACATACTATGTTATATTATTATATATGTAGTACTTTGAGGAATTCAATTGTGCGCGTTACTCAAAAGATCAATTGGATGAACTTATGGAGGAATGGTGTCAATTCATTATCGGGTTGAGAATTTTATAAGCTAAGGTATATTGTCTTATTTCCTTTGATGAGAACTTTCGAGTTTTGAGTATAAATTAAATTCGAATAAAGTGCAGCGTTAATATTATCATGTTATGAATTTCGATCATTTGGTTTTTTTCGGGTTTATAGGTGCATGTGTAGAAGATAGAGCTAAGAAATTCATGTTGTTGTTGTTTCATGAGAATTCTCGAAGATAGTAAGATGTAGATGTAACATCAATTTTGAATTTTAGGATTTTTAACTTGTAGAATTTTAACTTGTATCTTAAATTTTGTAGTTGTTGTTGTATATATCATCAATTTATATATATGTGTAGTTTTTATATATGCATATTTTATTAGAATGAAGCTACCAAATATGGTGCATAATATGGTGAAAACCTGGTTCAAATATGGTTAAAATTTTGATTAAAATGCATTATATATATTGGACAGCGCTTTTGTAAGTCAAAATAGGTATTTTATTTAAAAAAAATCATGATCAATAGACAACGCTTTAAGAGAAAAGCGTTGTAAAAACTCAAAAAAAGTGCTGCCTAAAGTGGGAAAGCGCTATCTAAAGTGGGGGAATAGACAGCGCTTTTAAAGAAAAGCATTGTCTAAAGCCTAACTTAAAAAATAATATAAAGCACTGTCTAAAGCAAAAGCGTTGTTAAAGGGGTATTTAAAAAAAAAAGCGTTGTCTAATTTAAAAGTGTTGTCTAAAGGGGGTGCATAAGAAAGCGTTTTAATGTAAAAGCGCTGCCTAAAGTGGGCATAAGAAAGTGCTTTTACATTAAAAAAAACGTTGTCTTTACTTTTAGCAGCGCAACTTTAGGCAGTGCTTTAAAGCGTTGTTAAAAGCCAAAAAAAAGTGTTGTCTAATGTCTTGTTTGGCATAGTGAATCTCAGAGTTTATGGACCTGCACTTTTGGCTGAACGTTGAAGACGAAGTTGAGTTGTGCGCATTTTGGTACCAAATTCAAGTCTCTCATCCAATCAGCGCATGACACCTAACCTAGCAGTTGGTTTTTTATTTCTTTTCTTACTTTAACTTTCATTTTCTTTCAAAATTATTTTTAAATAGTTCCAAAAACATTTTTCACTCCAACTTTTTTTCATAAATCCTAAAAAGTATTTTATACCACATATGTTTTTTTATAATTTAAAAATGAGTTTTTGCATTTTTTTGTTATTTTCTTTTTATTTTCTTCTAATTATCTTTAAGAAATTAATTCTCCATCATTTTGAAATATTTTTAGTCCAACTTTAAAGATCTTGTTTCTTGAAATATTCCTGATCTTCTCAAATTTTTGTGGCTTTTTATTTGATGTATTGGTGCATCTTTTGGGTTTTCTCTTTTATTTCCATTATTAAACCATTTAAAATCATTTTAAATCAACTTTAAATATTATTTTTGTTTTTTATGTTTAATGGTTCTGACCTTTGATTGACTTGGTCAATTTTGGTTGATTGAAGTTCATCTTGTTCAATTATACTTTGGATTAATGTTTGATGAACTTTCTTCATTTCAAATTTATCATTAAATAAACATTTGATCCTCTTTAGTACTTTGGATTGATGATAAGTTTGTTTCAAGGTATCACGAAGATGGTTGGTTGAAGTAATGATCCAATCTCTTTGCCTTAGTGCTTGATCAATCCTATATCTCTTTCTTTTTCATCTTCTTGATTTTTTTACTCGTGTTACATGTTTTAGGTGAATGACTTTGTGTCATTTCACTAACATGTATGACACATAAATTATTATTTCCCGACCTCAGATGGTTGCGACTTCTACATTAGTTCAATTATTATTGCTTAACATAGCGCTATATTGTCTCAAATCAGTTGTGTGATACGGTGGGTGAACTGACTTGGGTGTTTTGTGTTTGATCGCAAATGTTGCGGTTAGTAAGAGTCGCCGCCGACTTTTCTTTTATCCAAAAGGAAAGGCTGAAAAGAACAGGAAAGACCTTTGATATGTTTTCTTGAGTTCGGGGGGTAGATTATAAAAAGGGAAGGTATTAACACCCTTTTTATCCATGGTTTTCCATGGGCTCTTAGTTACTTGCTAGATCACTTGCTTTTGTTTGAATGTGTGCTTGTGATGTGGTTTTTGAAAGTATTTTGAAAATGTGACTTTGTAATGGTTCTTGTTTCTATAAGAACGCATACAAAGTGTTGTTTAGAAAATAGTTCAAAGAGGTGTTTGTGGAATGTGTTTTTGAAAGTGATTTTGAAAAGGTGTCTTTGTAATAGCTCTTATTTCTATAAGAACGCGTACAAAGTGTTTGTCTTTTGAAAATGTTTCAAAGTGAGAGTGTTGGTGTATAAAATGCTTTTGTTGTGAGCAAACGAGCAACTAGGAGCGAATCTACCTACTCAAAAGGTCTTTAGATGTTCTTTTCCTCCTCCTTTAAATGTTGCTATCCTACCATTGATTTGGTAAGAAGCCCCATTGTTGGATGTGACGGGACGGGCGTGGGACATTTGTGTATAGTCATAGAAGGCAGCCTATGGAACGTTTTAGTAATATCATTTTGGAAGAAATGGATCCAAAGCTTCGGATTAGTTGTGTATGGTTGAATCTTGCGGACATAAGACTTTAATTGCATCTTAGGTCAAGAAACTCCATTGTACAGGGCAAAGTTAGGGATTTTGAATTTTGGCGGGATGACCACTCCAGAAACCAAACCCATGTCTCCTAAATCCAAGCCAGGTATTTGTTGAATTTCCATAGCAATGAGGCGATCCTCCAACTATTTGTATTTGTCATCAGCGGGAGGATATTGTTCCTCAGAGTAGTCAACTTCGACTTCATCAATCTCCAGACTATTGTCTTCTTCATGACTATCCCCCATGTTGGATGGAGTTAGAAGATCTAGAGCCCCCTTGAGTGGTCCTTTAAGTCTCCTTCCCAAGTTTAGGAAGCCTACTAAATTCTTGGACTTTTTCTTTTTGTCTTTGAGAAGAAGAGTCTTCAGGTCCTCTTGCCCCTTAGCCAAAGCCAATAACATTTGTTGGAACTGAGCATTTTGAGCTTGGAGATCTTTCACCGTTTGTTCTATATCCATCTTGCTGAAATAAACAATAAGAAGATAAAGAGGCCTGTATGGGAGAAACCTGTCGTGATATGATGCATGATATGTGGATGCATTTTTTCAAGGATCTTGCGGGGTTAGTAGTCACTTACAGTTTTGATTGGATAACTTTATATCAATGGATGTCCTTCCACGAGAATTAAGCTCACCATGCCAAGTGGGTTGTAGCCCTTGACTCAAGTTATTATACTTGATCTTTGACAGCGTTAGAGGAAAATAAATCCTCTTGCCACTTGATAGACGTCTGGTTCAACGTGACCCTGTATCATAGGCCCTTGAGATCCTTGAAACGGTTATTAAAAATGCTATGGTATGATGTTATGTATAAGTATGCAAAGTAAGCAAGTTTATATACAAATAATCACATACACACAAAGCATACAAGTCCTTAGGTTTTAGGCTTGCACGAAGTTTGTAGGTAAGTACCCTCTTGAAGTTTAGTTGGCTCAACCTGTCCTAGTTAATAGTGACCGGGTTCTAAGGGATCTCAATATCATTGACCTTTCTTTTAAGCATTGTCTCAGCTCAATCAATCTTTTCTTGCAGCTGAGATATCCCAAAAGTCCGGTCTCAATGAGTGTAGCATCGAGTATCAACCAACTTCGGACTGCACCAAAGCCGGTCATCTCACTACGTCCTAGTGGCCAAGTTGGTCAAGTAAGGTTCTAAGGTCAGTTAGTGCTTCATGATGCTGCTCAGCGGCCCCGTATTCTCGTTGTTTCAACAAAAGGGATATCGGTACCAACAAATGCGTCACACTAACATAGCTATTTCTTAGACCATGTCGGTATACCCCACACAGTTTCCACAATATATTGCTACTTACCTAAAAGGTACCCCAGATCCGGGTAAAAGATCAAAACAAACCCAAACAAGGAACCAGTAATGTAAAGCAAGCAATTCAAACAATGAAAGAAAGTAAATATGATCTAGCCCTAAGGTAACCCCACCTTAGGATAATTCCCCAACAGAGTCGTCGGTTTTGTGATACGGTGGGATAACTGACTTGGGTGTTTTGTGTTTGATCGTAAATGTTGCAGTTAGCAAGAGTCGCCACCGACTTTTCTTTTATCTAAAAGGAAAGGCTGAAAAGAACAGGAAATACCTTTAAGATGTTTTCTTGAGTTCAGGGGGGTAGATTAAAAAAGGGAAGGTATTAGCACCCTTTTTATCCATGGTTTTCCATGGGCTCTTAGTTACTCGCTAGATCACTTGCTTTTGTTTGAAGGTGTGCTTGTGATGTGGTTTTTGAAATTATTTTGAAAGTGTGACTTTGTAATGGTTCTTGTTTCTATAAGAACGCATACAAAGTGTTGTTTTGAAAATAGTTCAAAGAGGTGTTTGTGGAATGTGTTTTTGAAAGGGATTTTGAAAAGGTGTCTTTGTAATAGCTATCGTTTCTATAAGAACGCGTACAAAGTGTTTGTCTTTTGAAAATGTTTCAAAGTGAGAGTGTTTGTGTATAAAATGCTTTTTTGGTGAGCAAGCGAGCAACTAGGAGCGAATCTACCTACTCAAAAGGTCTTTAGATGTTCTTTTCCTCCTCCTTTAGATGTTACTATCCTACCATTGATTTGGTAAGAAGCCCCATCGTTGGATGTGAAGGGACGGGCGTGGGAAATTTGTGTATAGTCATAGAAGGCAGCCTATGGAACGTTTTAGCAATTTCGTTTTAGGGACTAGATCGTTTACCGAAGGCAACGTCGAGGGTCATCGAGGGACTACGATATTTTATCGAGGGTCTTTGCTAAAACGCCCATATTCGAGGGACGTGACTAATTTCCGAAAGGCAACAAAGTGGGATTACCCTAAGGGTGTTAGTGTGCAAGTGTGTTTGATTTACATGCATTTGGTCTTGATTAGGATTATCTATTTGTTGATTTCATGTCTTGCCATACACACTCTAATTACTAGCATTTATATTTGAAAAGTGATAAATTGCAGAAATATAAAGTCCTGCGCTATTACATCATTTAGGGATGGGGTACAAATTTACAAATGGGGGGTTACAAGAATTTAAATCCTAGTTAACTATTACAACCATATTAAAATGTACAACGCAAGAAAGAAAAAGGACTTGTTTTGAAAATGGTTTTTTGTCTTAATGAATTAAGAAAAGGAAATAAATTAGTTAATAAAGAGAAAATATTTTTATGTCTTTTTTATATTAATAAAAAGGGTATTGATATTGAAAATGATAAAAAAAAGGGAAATAATGAGAGATAGAATTAGCATGCTGCTGAAAGCAAAACAAAGGGGGTCAGAAGTTCTGATGTCGGGCGCGCTGTGGTTCAGAAAGAAGCGTCAGAAGTTCTGGATTGATACACTCTGAGGTCCTGCAAGAAACGTTAGAGGGAAAATACAGAATTTCTAGGTTTCTATGTGTTGTACCCAAAAAATTTCCCTCCCATTTTACTCAACATATGTTCATTAAGATACTCAACTTGCTCAAAGATGTCCAAGAGTTGACCAGACAAACTCTCTCCTAAAGCAATGAACTTCCAACTAGGGTTTCCATTTTCCTCAAGATGGTTTAGTCCCAAGGGCCTCATATGCTCTCCATAGTCCTAATACGTTCTCAAGGCCTTTCATGCCAAATTTCATGCCTTGTACAAGAAGTTTTCCCAGTCAACTGCTCAAATGCCTAAAAATCAACTAAACCAGGTCAAAAGTCAATTTGGGCCCACATACAATCAAACTTCAATATTTTTGGTCAACATAAACATTTTGAAGTGATATCCATCATTTGATCAAGGGTTGATCATGATTCATCAAGAAATGCTCCTAATTCATCAAAACTCAAAAGTTGTTAAATTAGGGTTTCTTAGGAAAAGTCAACCAAACTTTGACCAAGCATAACGTTCTCATACTTTATCATAAATTTCTAATCCAAGGCTCCTTTTGAAGAGAATCCAATTCCCTACAGTTCATCTTCAGCCCTCAAGTTCAAAAAATGCACTCAGGGAAAGATATGAACTCGGACATTATAGGTCATTCCAAAAAGTCAACAAAAACACCTTTTGGGTCAAAGCTCCTTACATAAACATGGAAGATCCACTTAAAATGAAACCAAAGAGGTTGCTTAGGGGACATCCTAAGATTTCTAAAAATTCCAAGAACACCCTCTTAGGGTCAAAATTGAAGGAGATATGCCTTGTCAAAGTTGGTCATTTTTAGAGAATTGTCAAAAGTCAACAATGCCCAAAATTGCATTTTTTGGCAAATGGGCCTAACTTTTTATGTTTGCATCTTACTTCTAGCAATGTCCACGACCCAATCACTCTCTCATATATTATTGACTTTATTTATTTAATTTATTTTGAATTTAATCATTGAAAAATAAAATTAAATCAAATAAATGATATAAAATATGGAAGATTTGTTTTTTGATTTGATTTTGAATAGAATTTTAATTCATTAATGTTGTCAAACAGAATCAAATCGTGCCAAGATTGATTGGAGTGAGAATGGAATGATTTATCTTGATTTGGAAAGAAATAATGCAAGGTTGGAATGGAATCAAATCTTAATAATTGGCAAGGATTTGGAGCTTTTTGGTTAACCTAATTCAAAGAGATACATATACATAACACATCCCAAGCATAGAGAGGCAGAAAAAATCGTGGGAAACGGCCAGAGTAACTTGTGTTTTTTATCAAAAAATATCAATTGGAATTCCTGATCACAGCCACTCTCAAGAAGGTTTAAGGGTTGCAATCTATTCCTAGACGTCTCTGGAAGCTTTTCCAATCCTTGACAGGCTCTGAAGCATCAAGAACCACGCTCCATACACATCACGGTTTGACACATTTTTTTCATTTTAATTATGTGCATATAGGCTTTGTTCATGTAGTTTAATCATGTATTCTGGTTTGCCATAAGGATTCGATGCTTTCTGAATACTTTAATTAAGTTTTGAGTTCAGGGAAGGAAGATAGCCATTACTAGGGTTTCCAAGCTTCATTTTAGGGCTTCCCTGTATAGGAGAAATTAGATCAAATCATGGGCACCATTGAATCTAGGGCATGATTACTGACCGTCCTGTACCTCTGGTTTACATTTATCTTGCTTGTGTTGCATTTTCAATTATTGCAGGTTTGTAGCCACGCACAAGAACCATCACTATAGCTTATAGTGACGAATCTGTCCGTAGGTAAAAGCCTAAAATAAAAAAATGACACTTCTGGGAAGAAGATGAAGGTGTGGCAGTGTCCCACTGGTCCATTTGAAATTCGCGCGTTTTCTTAGGCCAAGCACTCTATTTGTATTATATTTATTTTATTTGATTAAGTATACGACTAACAAACTAGCGCATATGGCAAGGGAAGAAGGCATGTGAGAGGGAGGACCTGGGTTCGATCCCAGGTCCAGACCTTTTGAATTTTCTGAAACTACAATTCCAAATTTAGTGCATGTTATGTTCTGAGGACCACCACACGCCCTTTGATCTCGTCCTCTGGATTCATCACCGTATCAATCTCACGCCTCAGCTTTGAAGGTCCACCATGAACCATTAGAAGAAGGATGCACTAGATCTCACGCTGGACAACTGGGCCACCAGCTTTGAGCCTAACACAAAATTGACAGCATACCCCCAGATTGCTCATCAACCAGGCCCAATTCCAATTCTTTTTTTTATTTATTTCTTTTATTTTATTACTTGCCTTAATTATCTTTTTTTTCACAAAATCATTTTTTTATTATTATTAAATTATTAAATCATAAAATCATAAAATCAAAAAAAATGTAGAATTAGGTTTTTTTTATTAAAATTAGTTTTTTTTGGAAAATTAATTATTTTTTATTTGATTGTTTTCATAATTAAAATTAATTAGACAAATTAGGTTTAATTCATAAATATTTAATTTTCTCAATAAAATACCAAAAAAAATGTTTTTTTTATTAATTAGGTTTAGGTTAAGATTTCAAATATTTTTCTCAATAATAAAATACAAAAAATATTTTCTCTTTAATTGATTAGATTTGTTAGGACTTAGACTTCATTCTCGTATTTATTTCATCGTGCGCACCTTTACTTTCTTTTAATTCAAATTATTGTATCTGCTTTGGGTTTGTAATAGATTAATTAGGATTTCGAATTTCCGCATCTTTATTTTCAGTCAAATATTTATGTATCTGCCCAAAAGCCTTGTAATAGCATAGATTTTCTTTTCCGCTTTTACTTTCCACAATTATAAACAGCCTAGATGTATGGATAATAGGATTGAATGGCAAGATAAATCAATTTAAAACAGTACAAAACCCTAAATGCGCAAGATAAATGAAACTGAAATCAAACACTTGCACATGCTCACTCCTAGGGTTTTGCCTCACTTGGTTGCCTCGGAAAATAATGGTCGTGTCCCTCGAACGTAGGGATACCTTAGAAATGACCCATAATTCAAAGTCATCATAAAGATCGTAGTCCCTACTTCTCCCTCGAGTTGCCTACGAGAAATAATCTTATGATGATAGTCCCTTCGAAATGCTAAGGTATCCTTACTTGTTGCCTTCAGAGACCATTTCGTCCCTTCGGACGTCCCTTTAAAATTCCAACGACGGAGCTACCTACTCCTTAATAGTAGGATAGTGCTGTCTAAAGGAAACGAAAACAAACAGACTTTTTTCAAGTAGGTAGAAAACTCTTAAGTACTTGCTCAAAACAAAAACTTTTCACACAAACACTTTTCAAAAACAGTTTTCAAAACAACTTCGTCACACTCTTGAGGACCGATACAAGGGTTATCATGAAGTAAACAAAACTTTTCAAAACAAGCACACACAAGAAATTTAAAAATGAGAAAGTACCTAAGAGCTCGTGGAAAACCACGGATAGAAAGGGTGCTAACACCTTCCTTTTCTATAATCTACCCCCCGTACTCAGAAACATCTCGAAAAAGGTTTTTTTCTGTCCTTTTTCCTTTTCCTTAGTTGGATTAAATAAAAGTCGATGGCGACTCTTGCTTACCGCGACATTTGCGAATAAAAACAAAAACCAGTATAACAGTCGGTTTTGCCACCGTATCACAGAATTGGCGACACTGCTGGGGAATACTAAAAAGTGGGGTATACCTTAGGATCTAGGTTATTTTTAAAATTTTTTTCTTGTTTGCTTTGCCTGCTTTATCTTTGAGGGTTTTGCTTGGGTATTATTGAATACCCTACACCCGGATTTGGGGCACTTTTTAGGTAAACAGCAATAGATCGTGGAGACTGTACGATGTAGAACGATATGGTTTAAGCGATGGCTGTTTTGGTGTGACGCTTTGGTTGGTACCGGTATCTTTCATGTGGAAACGAGGAGAATACGGGGCCGTCGTGTGGTGTCTTGAAGCACTAACGGACCTTAGAACCTTAGTTGAACAAACTTGGCCATTAGAAAGTAGTGAGATAGCCGGCCTCAATATAAAGCTGAGGATTGGTTGATACTCGATGCTACACTCATTGAGGTCAGACTTTCGGGATATTTCAGCCACAAGAAAATATTGCTTGAGCTGAAACAATGCCCGATAAAGGATGATCAGTGATATTGAGAATATTTAGAACCTGGTTACTTTTCTAAGACAGGTTTGAAACCAACTAAACTTCAAGAGGGTACTTACCTTTAACCTCATTCAAGCCTTTGAACCTAGGGTCTATTGTGTGTTTTGTTTGTATGTGATTTATTCTGTTTAAACATAACATCATGCATCATAACATAGCATCCATTCTTATTACGCTAACCATTTCAAAGACCAATGGAATTTATCTTTGTTCTGTTTTACAGATCATGGCTTCCGCTCGTAGAAACACTATTCGAATCAGCTTTGTGAGAATACCTCCCCAACTCAAGGAGCTAGTATCAAGGGTTCCTGAAACTTCTGTGTTCACTAAGAGACATGATCGACTTCTCAACCTGGTTACATCAAGCTTTGATGAAAAGATGATGGGTGTACTGTAAAACCCCTTCTAAAATACCCCGAATAATATTAATTATATCAATGATTAAAGACATATTCCATCAGAGTTAACACGGAACAAGGGATGTCACAATTATGAAATAAATAAAACTTCCAATAAAACAGTAGTCATGCTACACTGAGGGTCATTATTCAAATAATTCAATCAAATTAAGACCATGTCTTACACAGCGGAAAAATACCATAACCAAAACGGAATAAACCAAAACATAATTATTCCCAATGAAATTCAAAGAAACAATTGAATAATAACTAATTCATCAACTAAACGTTCCCCAGTGTTACAACCTATCAGAGCACGACACTGACATGCGGACTTAAAGTAACATAGCTCTAGAGCCATCCTCACCAACTCCTGAGCTTCTAACTTTAATCTGAAATTGTTAAAGTAAGGGTGAGATTTCTCATAATTAACATGCATTATAAGCTTCTCAATCAACATTATATCACAAGCATATTATTTCACCCATTTTAGCATAAATTCAGATTCAACACGCAGTTCCAATCATACAAGTCATTATGCACAAATCAATAATCAACCAAATAATTGCAACACTGGAAGACATCCTAACATGTTACAATTCCATGCAAACACAAATGCAGACACAATGCATGTGGTACCAACACGTGACCAAGTCACCCAACACTGATCCATCATCAACCGGATACAGCAACCATCGATTCGTCCATAAACACCCGGACACAAATCCAGCCTAACCACCCATCATCACCCGGGTATCGGTTAACGGCAATACAAGTCAAATTCCACACAATGGGAATTAACTTCACCAAAACAATGCATATGCACGCACATCACTAGCATGCAACATCAAATCAGTCTATAAAATACATCAATTTATCATAACTGAACCAAAACCAAAAACATGATATCTCAACGATCATGCACACCATCATTAGCAACATAAACATGCCTTTCATTCACACAATACTAATACATCCATCCATCACAGGTTCACTGCTACATACACACCCATGTGCGTTAGCCAATAATCACTTATTCTGGGATTTGACTCATTTTCAAAATAATTTCAGGTTTTAGGAAATCTTTTCATTTTATAAAATAGAGCATTAAATATAAGAAATAACGTCCAAAACGGCACTCAAAACGGACTTACAGTTTGAAAGTTATGAATTTTCAAAGTTTAATATTTTTCAAAAAGTTACAGCAGAACCCGGTTCCTACATATGCAGGAACCAGTTCCTGCGAAGTTCAAAAATCACGCTTCTGGAAAAATGTATGGGAACCCGGTTCCTACCTATACAGGAACCGGTTCCTACGTGCATTTTTGCCAGTTTTTATAATTTCACACAGTGGAACCCGGTTCCTCCCCACTGGGAACCGGTTCCCACGACCTGCAGAGTCAAATTCTGCACTTTTGACAGCATTTATTCATTCTAAACCAATTCCAAACATACCCATACGAATTGCAACATGAGAAACACCAAAACACATCCATTTTGCACCATTATAACATCAAACAACATTATTTCATCATTCCTTTTTATTATCTGACACCCTAATGGTTTTCAACCTACAATTCGACGCAATAGGGACAATTCTACGGAACCCTAGAATTCCAAACCGGGATTCCCTAACATACTATGATCCATACTATTGAATATCTAAACCGATAATACGAATTAACTAATTGAAATCACCCCTTACCTTGTGGGTTCTTCGAATTCTGACGCTTCCGGTTTTCTCCTTCTTTTTCCTCTTCTCAAATGCACGTATGATGAATATTCCAAAATAACTCTCTTTCTCTTCTTTTTTCCTTTTAATACTCCTTTTATTATTCCAATAAAATAATTAAATTAGTAATTAGTAAGAGTAGAGTATTTTACCCCTCACACCCTCTAATCACTCTTCACACCACCAATACTTCTTTCCTTTAATTAATTAAATTAATTCCAATAATCCCAAAAATACCAATAATTAAATTTCCAATTAAATTAATAATTAAAAATTCTAATTATTTAATAATCGGATTATTTGGGGTATCACAACTCTCCCCAACTAAAAGAGTTTTCGTCCTCGAAAACATACCTTAGACGAACAGTTCGGGATACGAGTCCTTCATCTGACTCTCCAGCTCCCAAGTGACATTTCCATCTGCTGGTCCTCCCCAAGCCACTCTTACCAACGCGATCTCCTTGCCTCGCAACTGTTTCAACTTCCGATCCTCAATTCTCGCAGGTACCGCTTCCACAGTCAAATTCTCTCGTACCTGTATACCGTCTACCCGAATCTCATGAGACGGATCAGTAATGTACTTCCTTAGCTGAGATACATGAAAAAAATCATGCAAATTTGCAAGTGACGGCGGAAAAGCAATCTGATAAGCAACTTTCCCAACTCTCTTGGTAATCTGAAACGGACCAATAAAATATGGAGTCAACTTCTTTGACTTCAAAGCTCGACCAATACCAGTCATCGGAGTAACTCGCATAAAAACATGTTCTCCTTCGCTAAACTCAAGATCTTTCCTCCTCTTATCGTGATAACTTTTCTGACGACTCTGAGAAGTCCTCATCTTCTCCTGAATCATCTTAATCTTTTCCGAAGTCTGTTGGACAATTTCCGGTCCAATCACAGCACTCTCTCCAGATTCATACCAACACAACGGTGTCCGACACCTCCTACCATACAATGCCTCAAACGGAGCCATACCAATGCTCGAATGAAAACTATTGTTGTAGGTAAACTCAATCAATGGTAGATAACTATCCCAAGCTCCACCTTTCTCCAACACACAAGCTCTTAACAAATCTTCCAACGACTGAATCGTTCTCTCCGTCTGACCATTTGTGTGTGGATGATAAGCGGAACTCAAACGCAACTTAGTACCCAAAGCTTCTTGCAATCCCGTCCAGAATTTAGATGTAAACCTCGGATCTCGATCCGACACAATACTAGAAGGAATACCGTGCAAACTCACAATCTTCTCAACATACAATTCTGCCAACCTTTCCATCGGATAATCCATTCTTATCGGAATAAAGTGAGAAGATTTCGTCAACCGATCAACAATAACCCAGATAGAATCACAATTCTTCGATGTCCTTGGCAAACCAGACACAAAATCCATAGAGATTCCATCCCATTTCCATTCTGGAACAAACAACGGTTCCATCAATCCTGACGGTTTCTGATGCTCAATCTTCGACTTCTGACAAACCAAACAAGCATACACAAACTCAGCAATTTCCTTTTTCATTCCCGGCCACCAAAACAACTTCTTCAAATCATGGTACATTTTAGTAGCACCAGGATGAATACTCAATCCACTATGATGTCCTTCTTCCAAAATACTCTTCCTAATCTCTGCAACATCCGGAACACACACCCTATTACCAAATCTCATAACACCATTCTCATCAATCCGGAACTCGCCTCCTTGACCTTGGTTGATCAATGTCAATTTATCAACTAACCCAACATCGGACTTCTGTCCATTCCGAATTTCTTCCAGAATACCACTAGTCAGTTTCAACATACCCAATTTCACACTATTCGGAGTAGTTTCACATACCAAACTTAAATCTCTTAACTGCTCAACCAAATCTAACTCACGGACCAGTAACACCGACATATGCAAGGACTTCCTACTCAAGGCATCCGCAACAACATTTGCCTTACCATGACGGTAATTCAAACCGAAATCATAATCCTTTAGAAATTCTAACCATCTCCTCTGCCTCATATTCAACTCTTTCTGATCAAAGAGATACCTCAGACTTTTGTGATCACTGAACACCTCAAATCGAGAACCATATAAATAATGCTTCCACAACTTCAAAACAAACACAACAGCTGCCAACTCCAAATCATGAGTCGGATAATTCCTTTCATATACTTTCAATTGTCTCAAAGCATAAGCCACCACCTGCTTATCTTGCATCAACACACCACCTAATCCCATTAATGATGCGTCACAATACACAACAAAAGACTTAGTCGGATTTGGCAAAATCAAGATCGGAGCACTTGTCAACCTCCTCTTCAGCTCTTGAAATCCTTTCTCACATTCAACATCCCAAACAAACATCTGACCCTTCCTGGTCAACTTAGTCAACGGTAACGCTAATTTGGAAAATCCTTCTATAAACTTCCTGTAATAACCTGCAAGACCCAGAAAACTACGGATCTCAGAAGCATTCTTCGGCGCTTCCCACTGAGATATTGCTTCTACCTTCGTAGGATCCACAGCAATTCCATTCTTGGAAATTACATGGCCAAGAAAACTTACTTCACTTAACCAGAATTCACACTTGGATAACTTCGCATAAAGCTTCTTCTCTTTCAACAATTCCAACACAACTCTGAGATGTTCTGCATGCTCTTCATCGCTCTTCGAATAAATTAGAATATCATCAATGAACACCACCATAAACTTATCAAGATATGGATGAAATATCCTGTTCATATACTCCATGAAAACACCAGGTGCATTAGTAACTCCAAACGGCATAACAGAATACTCGTAATGTCCATACCTCGTTCTAAATGCAGTTTTCTGAATATCTTCCGACTTCACACGAATCTGATGATATCCAGATCTCAGATCAATCTTACTAAATACACAAGCTCCAACTAGTTGATCCATCAAATCATCGATCCTCGGCAAAGGATACCGATTCTTGATTGTAACTTTATTCAGTTGTCTGTAATCAACACATAATCTCATTGAACCTTCTTTCTTCTTAACCAACAACATCGGAGCACCCCACGGCGAAACACTCGGACGAATAAACTTCTTCTCAAGTAACTCCTCCAACTGTTTCTTTAACTCCGCTAATTCAGATGCCGACATACAGTAAGGCGCCATCGACATCGGACTAGTTCCAAGAATCAAATCTATAGTAAATTCTACCTCCCTCTCAGGTGGCAATTCATTAACGTCTTCCGGAAACACCTCTGGAAATTCATTCACCACTGGCAATCCATCACTCTTTGCTTTTCCCTCTGCTTCTATTGCAGAATACAACATAAATACCACAACACCATCTTTTACAGCTAGGTTCATTTGTTTAACCGACATAGTCACATCTTCGACACCAACCTCTTCAGGAAAAATAGCCGTCTTCGCAAAATAGTTGATATGAACCTGGTTGAATTCCAACCAGTTCATTCCAAGGATGATATCAAGTTGTTCTAACGGTAGGCACACTAAATCCATACCGAAACCCCTACCAAAAATCACAATAGGACAATTCCTACAAACATACGAAGTAGTCACTGAACCCGACGCAGGAGTATCAATAACCATACTTCCATCCATATTAGATATTTCCAAATTCAATCTTTTAGCACAATCCAAAGCAATAAAAGATTGCGTAGCTCCAGTATCAATAATCGCAATCAAAGGTATGTCATTAATAAAACATGTACCTTTAATCAGCCGATCATCTGGCTTAGTCTCTGACCCAGACAATGCAAACACTTTACCACCAGCTTGCTCCTTCTTGGGTTTTGTACACTGAGGACGAGTATGACCTTCTTCACCACAGTTGTAACAAGTCACCACTCTTACTCTGCAATCATTGGCCACATGGCCGAGTTTCCCACACTTGAAACACTTCTTATCATTACTTTTGCAATCCACCATACGATGTCCTGTCTCACCACACTTGTAGCACTTAATGGAAGAACTAGAATCTCCTCCACCAAACTTCTTCCAACCACCGGGTCTCTGATTACTTCTATCATAAGGCTTACCACGATCCATCTGTTGCTTACCCTTCCTATCAACATACCCTCGAGAATTCGACTTAGTGCTAGCAAGATCCTCCTCTAAAATCCTACTACAGTCAACCAGATCAGGAAATCTTCGGATACGCTGATACCGAATACCCTGCTTAATCTCATCACGAAGACCATTCTCAAACTTGACACATTTGTAAAATTCTCCATCTGCATCGTTAGTATAATGAGCATAATACTTCGCTAACTCAGTAAACTTCGAAGCATACTCACTGACAGTCTTGTTACCCTGCTTGAGTTCCAGAAACTCAATCTCCTTCTTGCCTCTGATGTCCTCAGGAAAGTACCTCTTCAAAAAAGCCCTCTTGAACACAGCCCAAGTCAACGCAATACCATCTTCTTCCATTTCAGTTATGGTAGCAACCCACCAGACATCAGCTTCCTCTACTAACATGTGAGTTCCGTATCTCACCTTCAGCCCTTCAGCACAGTCAATTACTCTGAAGATCCTCTCGATCTCCTTCAACCACTTCTGAGCACCTTCGAGATCATGTGCACCCTTGAACAACGGAGGATTATTCCTCTGAAAATTCCCCAATTATCGGTCAGCACCAATCACAGCTCCCTGCTGGTTCCCTCCAAGTACTCCAGCCAACATTCCCAATGCTTCAGCAATAGCATCGTCGTTTCTTCCGTTACCTCTTCCGGCCATTGTTCTTGTAACATTACAAAACAACCTCATCAGCACACAAGTATCGACAGTGTCATCTTACACTAGTCGCATACAAAAGGGATAACGACACAAGACAAGACCGACTATGCTCTGATACCACTATTGTAACACCCCTTCTAAAATACCCCGAATAATATTAATTATATCAATGATTAAAGACATATTCCATTAGAGTTAACACGGAACAAGGGATGTCACAATTATGAAATAAATAAAACTTCCAATAAAACAGTAGTCATGCTACACTGAGGGTCATTATTCAAATAATTCAATCAAATTAAGACCATGTCTTACACAGCGGAAAAATACCATAACCAAAACGGAATAAACCAAAACATAATTATTCCCAATGAAATTCAAAGAAATAATTGAATAATAACTAATTCCTCAACTAAACGTTCCCCAGTGTTACAACCTATCAGAGCACGACACTGACACGCGGACTTAAAGTAACATAGCTCTAGAGCCATCCTCACCAACTCCTGAGCTGCTAACTTTAATCTGAAATTGTTAAAGTAAGGGTGAGATTTCTCATAATTAACATGCATTATAAGCTTCTCAATCAACATTATATCACAAGCATATTATTTCACTCATTTTAGCATAAATTCAGATTCAACACGCAGTTCCAATCATACAAGTCATTATGCACAAATCAATAATCAACCAAATAATTGAAACACTGGAAGACATCCTAACATGTTACAATTCCATGCAAACACAAATGCAGACACAATGCATGTGGTACCAACACGTGACCAAGTCACCCAACACTGATCCATCATCAACCGGATACAGCAACCATCGATTCGTCCATAAACACCCGGACACAAATCCAGCCTAACCACCCATCATCACCCGGGTATCGGTTAACGGCAATACAAGTCAAATTCCACACAATGGGAATTAACTTCACCAAAACAATGCATATGCACGCACATCACTAGCATGCAACATCAAATCAGTCTATGAAATACATCAATTTATCAGAACTGAACCAAAACCAAAAACATGATATCTCAACGATCATGCACACCATCATTAGAAACATAAACATGCCTTTCATTCACACAATACTAATACATCCATCCATCACAGGTTCACTGCTACATACACACCCATGTGAGTTAGCCAATAATCACTTATTCTGGGATTTGACTCATTTTCAAAATAATTTCAGGTTTTAGGAAATCTTTTCATTTTATAAAATAGAGCATTAAATTTAAGAAATAACGTCCAAAACGGCACTCAAAACGGACTTACGGTTTGAAAGTTATGAATTTTCAAAGTTTAATATTTTTCAAAAAGTTACAGCAGAACCCGGTTCCTACATATGCAGGAACCAGTTCCTGCGAAGTTCAAAAATCACGCTTCTGGAAAAATGTATGGGAACCCGGTTCCTACATATACAGGAACCGGTTCCTACGTGCATTTTTGCCAGTTTTTATAATTTCACACAGTGGAACCCGGTTCCTCCCCACTGGGAACCGGTTCCCACGACCTGCAGAGTCAAATTCTGCACTTTTGACAACATTTATTCATTCTAAACCAATTCCAAACATACCCATAGGAATTGCAACATGAGAAACACCAAAACACATCCATTTTGCACCATTATAACATCAAACAACATTATTTCATCATTCCTTTTTATTATCTGACACCATAATGGTTTTCAACCTACAATTCGACGCAATAGGGACAATTCTACGGAACCCTAGAATTCCAAACCGGGATTCCCTAACATACTATGATCCATACTATTGAATATCTAAACCGATAATACGAATTAACTAATTGAAATCACCCCTTACCTTGTGGGTTCTTTGAATTCTGACGCTTCCGGTTTTCTCCTTCTTTTTCCTCTTCTCAAATGCACGTATGATGAATATTCCAAAATAACTCTCTTTCTCTTCTTTTTCCTTTTAATACTCCTTTTATTATTCCAATAAAATAATTAAATTAGTAATTAGTAAGAGTAGAGTATTTTACCCCTCACACCCTCTAATCACTCTTCACACCACCAATACTTCTTTCCTTTAATTAATTAAATTAATTCCAATAATCCCAAAAATACCAATAATTAAATTTCCAATTAAATTAATAATTAAAAATTCTAATTATTTAATAATCAGATTATTTGGGGTGTCACATGTACTCTTTCAATTCTTTGATCCCAAGCACCACTGCTTCACCTTCCCAGACTATTAGTTGGTTCCTACCATGGAAGAGTTCTCTCAGTTATTGGATGTACCCATTCTTGAACAGTTGCCTTTCATAGGTTTAGAAGAGGTTCCTAAGTCAGAGGTCATTGCCTCAGCCTTGCATCTGAAACGGGCCGATGTGGTATCCAATTGGGAAACAAGAAGCGAAGTCAAGGGTTTTCTAGCCAAGTTCTTAATAGATAAAGCCCAACTGTTTTGGGATGATTTGGACTTTCAGGATTTTGAGGAGGTCTTGGCCCTTCTAATCTATGGGTTAGTACTATTCCCTAATCCAGACTTATTCATAGATGTGAATGCTATTAAGATCTTCCTCTCTCACAACCCTGTGCCTACCTTGCTCGGAGATATCTTGCACACTCTCCATACTCGTACCATGAAGAGAAGAGGGGTTCTTATGTGCTGCATGCCATTGCCGTCGAGGTGGTTTATTTCTCACCTCCCTAAGTCAGTACTGAAGAATGAAGAAAGTTTGGGTTGGTCGCAAAGGATAATGTCACTCGCTCACACGGATATTCTCTGGTATTCCCGAGCTATGGCAGAAGATTCAGGGGGCCATTAAAGCAACCAGTCGATCTAACCTCCTCATCCAAGGAAGGGGAGAATTAAGAAAGGGAGATAAGGGAAAAGGACCCCAGTCCTGAAGTTTATGATAATGATACGGACTACAATGAAGATTAGTATCCTCCCACTGAGGATAGATACAAGCAGTTGGAAGATCGTTTGAGTGTTATAGAAGTCTAGAGGATACCTGGGTTGGATTTCAAAGAACTGGGATTGGTGTCGGGAGTGGTCATCCCGCAGAAATTTAAGGCTCCAACTTTTGCAAAGTATGATGGGGTGTCTTGCCCTAAGCTTCATCTCCGTTCCTATGTAAGGAAGATCTAGCCCCACACCTCTGATAGAAACTTGTGGGTTCACTTCTTTCAAGACAGTATGTCAGGGACTCAGCTTGAATGGTTCTACCAACTGGAGAGAACCAATGTCTGAAACTGGGAGGACTTGGCCACTGCTTTTTATAAGCAGTATCAATACAACGCCGACCTTTCCCCCACTCGTACTCAACTCTAGAGTATGACCATGAGTGTAAGTGAAGGCTTTAAGGACTATGCGAAGAAGTGGAGAGACTTGGCTGGAAGAGTCCAACCCCCTTTATCTGACAGGGATTTGGTTGATATGTTTCTTGGGACGTTGTCTGATCCTTTCTTTAAGCATTTGATTGGTAGCTCATCAGCTGGATTCACTGAGCTGATATTAACAGGAGAAAGGGTAGAAGCTGGGATTCGGAGCGGTAAGATACAAAAAGACGCCTCTTTGAGTTTGATAAAGAAGCCTTTTACTGGTAAGAAGGAAGCTAATGCCATCTATAGCCCGAGAGGCCAAAGTAGAGCTAAAAACCGTCAGACAGTAAGTGATGTAATGATACCTAGACCTACGGCTGCTCCAAATGCAACAATCAACAAAGGGTGGAAAGACCACAAAGGCAGTTTACTCGGATTAACATGACGTTGTCTGAAGTTCTACCCCATCTGCTAAGATCCAACTTGGCAACCTTGAAAGAGGCTCCCAAGAATCCGAATACCACATCTCCTCGGTATAATCCAAACGCTCGGTGTGACTACCATTGAGAGTCCTGGCCATGATACAAATGACTGCTGGGCTCTGAGAAATAAGGTACAGGATCTGATTAAGGCCAAGGAGATTGAGTTTGATGATCCGGAAAAGCCCAATGTCATAACTGCTCCCATGCCTAAGCACAATCGTGGAGTTAATGTTGTTGATACCGATCTGTTTGTGACCTTAATTGATGAAGTTTCTACTCCTCTTATGACTATTAAGAAAAATTTGTTGTTGGTCAGTTTATTTTCGGTTTGTGGTGAAGGTTGCCACGTGTGTTCATCTCTGCCTTCCGGTTTCCATTTGTTGAAAACAGGTGTCCAACGCCTGATAGACAGCAGAGAGATTTTGTTCGAGAAAACTTTGATTCCAACTGTTCCGTGTGAAGATATTTCAATTATAACCATTTTCGCCGATCCTTCCAAGGTCTCCTCGAGAAGACCTGTTAGGATTACATCTGCTCCAAGAGTCGCTCCGTTAATAATCACCCTTCTTGGTCATGTCCTATACGCCTCCGACAAAGTTGTCCCTTGGCACTATGGCGCCGATGTCTACTATCATGGCGTTATACAAGACCTGAAGAATGAAGAAGCTGATCCCGATGTCAGTAACATTGTCGGGACCAGTAAGATTACCAGAAGTGGAAGGGTTTTCTCTCCCTAGATTTCCCTGAAGACTGTCAACAAGCCTGTTATTATTCCATCTACTATTCCCGTCGATACATCCATCACTACTCCAGTTCTTACTCCAATCGTCACTCCTGCCGTTGAGTCATCTGGGACCCGAGGAAAATAAGTTATAGGTGAGCCTTCCCGAACGGAGGCACCTAGAAAGATTTTCGTAGAAGCCTCTAAGCAAGAGATAGAGGAAATATTAAAAATAATTAAAAAGAGCGACTACAACGTGGTCGAGCAGCTGATGCAGTCCCCCTCGAAGATATCCATGTTGTCTCTATTGTTGTGTTCTGAGGCCCATGCGAAGGCTTTGATCGCATTCCTCAAGATTGCACATGTGCTGCAAGAGACCTTGGCTGATCAATTTAAAGACTGTGTAGCCAGCATGACTGCTGACAATGGGCTGGGTTTTTCAGATGCCGACTTGACACCAAAAGGGAGGAAGCATAATGATGCTCTGCGTGTCTCGATCGAATGCAAGGGCACCACTATGGCCCATGTGCTGGTGGATATCGGGTCTTCACTGAATGTTTTTCCTAAAAAGGCTCTCGATCAGTTGGATTGTGAAGGCTTGACCTTAAATCCTAGTAACATTGTGGTAAGGGCTTTCGACGGGTCAAAGAGAATGGTGCATGGGGAAGTGGACATCCCTGTCAAGGTAGGCTCTCAAACCTTTGAGTCCACCTTCTATGTGATGGACATCAGGCCGCCATATTCTTGTTTGTTGGGTCGCCCTTGGATCCATGAAGCTGGGGTTGTTACTTCTACACTGCACCAAATGCTGAAGTATCCAGTGAAGGGGAAGATTATCATTGTACGTGGCGAAGAGGAGTATATGGTGAGCCACCTCAACTCCTTCAGGTACGTAGAGATGGACGGGGAATTCATAGAGACTCCTTTCCAAAAATTTGAAGAAGTTCCCCAAATCTTGGCATCGACTGAGACTACCACCAACAACAAACCTCCTTTGAAGATGGCTTCTCTCAAAGACGCCAGAGCAGTGGTTGAAGAAGATGGGTATACCAACTAGGGACAACTCCCTGATTTTACTCACAAAACTAACAAGTTTGGTTTGGGCTTTACTTCAGGAGCTCAAAGGGCTGTTCGGCACGCTCGAGCTGGAGGACCTCCCCTATGCATCAGCAATCGGGGAATTAATGCCATTGAAGACAGTGAGGAAGACTCTGACATTGATAGCTGGATCTACCTAACTACCAATGGTGGATTGAATAACTGGACGGCTAGGGATTTTATACCAGTTTCTTTTATTCCGCTGTAATTGTCTTACTTGTTTTTTGAGATTGTAATAAACAATTTAAACTCTACAGCCATGTGTCTTTCCCGAGGCACATTGGTTTTGTTTGTGAGGGATATTATGTGTCATTTCATATATCATCAATAAAACATTGGACGTTCCTTGCATACAAATTTTGCGCTCTTTGTTTTTTCTTTTCTGCTTTCACTTTATCAAAACAGCTATACTCTTACATACACTCACGTCTCATATTGCAGATCCATATCCACTATGGATCCCATTGATAATAGTTCTGCTACTGCCGATTATGACTTTGAAAATCCGATCAACCAAGCCGAGGACAAAGGTGAGGATGATTGTGAGGTGTCGTGAGAACTTGCTAGACTGTTACAGCAGGAGGAGAGGGATATACAGCCCCATGAAGAGCCAGTTGAGACGATAAACTTGGGCACGAAAGTGGACAGAAAAGAAGTCAAGATCGACGCAAATCTGGAAGCTAAGACCAAACAGCAGTTGATACAGATGTTGCACGACTATGTTGAGATCTTCTCCTGGTCATATGAAGACATGCCTGGTTTAGACCTTGATATTGTGGTACATCGTCTGCCGACCAAGGAAGATTATCCTCCGGTTAAATAGAAGGTCCGCCGTATGCGCCCTGAAATGTCAGAGAAGATCAAGGCAGAAGTCATGAAGCAGTTCGATGCAGGGTTCTTATTTGTCACCTCCTATCCGCAGTGGGTTGCTAATGTTGTTCCGGTGCCAAAGAAAGACGGTAAGGTACGAATGTGTGTGGACTACAGAGATCTGAACAGGGTAAGCCCCAAGGATGACTTCCTGCTTCCTCACATTGATGTTCTGGTTGACAACACCGCTCAGCATAAAATCTTCTCCTTCATGGATGGTTTCTCTGGCTACAACCAGATCAAGATAGCTCCTGAAGACATGGAGAAGACAACCTTCGTCACACAGTGGAACATCTTCTATTACAAGGTGATGCCTTTTGGGTTGAAAAATGCTGGGGCAACCTATCAGCGAGCCATGGTCGCCTTGTTCCATGATATGATTCACCATAAGATAGAGGTTTATGTTGACGACATGATAGCCATGTCTCAAACTGAAGAGGAACACCTGGATCATCTATAAAAGTTGTTCGACAGGTTGAAGATATATAAGCTGAGGCTGAACCCGAACAAGTGCACCTTCGGGGTAAGGTCTGGAAAGCTTCTGGGTTTCATCATTAGTGACAAAGGTATTCAGGTAGACCCCGCAAAGGTAAAGGCCATACAAGAGATGCTGGCTCCCCGTATAGAGAAGGAAGTTAGAGGTTTCTTGGGACGTTTAAATTATATTGCCAGGTTCATTTCACATATGACTCCTAGATTTCACGTACACTACGGGTCTGTATATTTGGTTATGTTGATCTGTTTGTGTGATTGATGATTTTACATTGGGTAGTCAATGGACTCCCAATTGTGATTTTATGTGTTATTGTGTATTCATGTGCTTGATAGTGAGGAAAACTCAGATCAATTGTGGATCTGTTTTGATGCATGTGCCCTGTAGAGCCGAGAGGATCTATAAGATAGGAGAACTCACTGAGATTTAGTAATCTCATACACTCCTATTATCATTTTTAGGCACATGTTAGAAGAAAAAGGATTGTTAGAAGGTCTGGATTGAAGATTGTTGATGAGCAGATGGCATGAAGATCTTTTTCGATCTTATATTTCCGTTGTGCATTGTAACACCCCGAATTCTAGATTAATTATTTAATTAATTAATTTAGCATGATTATATGAGTCAATGTAAAATGTTTGATGTTTTGATGATTATATGTGAGCCTTTATAATTTATAAGATTATGATGAATATGAAGTGTACCATGATGATTGAGGTAAACATGATGTTTAAAGGTGATATTGATGAATATGATGTGTGATGGGTTACTATGACTAGTATAGTAGGAATTAGACTAATTAATAGGTTTATTATCATTTTGGATTAATTAGAATAATTGTTTAGAATTATTTTAATTGGAAAAAATAGAGTAATAGAAGTGTAGAGAAAATAAGGGCAATATGGTAATTAGTGGAGAATAAGTAAGGACAAGGTGTGAAGTTTGATATTAGAGGTCTAAGGGTTATACAAGGAATTAGGGGAAAAGAAAGTCATTGTGGAACGATCATAAAATTGGGAGAAAGAAACTGACGCTGTGGAGAAAGGAGGCTAGGGCACAAAGAGACAAGAGATTTCGATAGAGAACCAAGTTGAATTGCTGCTATAATCTTAAGATAAGATGAGTTTTATCATTTTTATTATATTTGATTTAAGGTTTAGATGATTGGTAGATTGCCTTAGGTTTTGGTAGATGGTGATTTGGTGTTGTTTGATGAGAAATTGATGAATTGGTGATGAATAAGGGTCTATAATTGATGTATATTAAGTAAAAAATTATAGGTTGTTGATATATGATAAAACTATGTAATTAGATGGTGTTTTAGGATCTGTAATATGATAAAATCATAAGAGAATTGAACTCGTTTATGCAGGAAATCGCAATAGGAAAATCCTATTTGCACAAGATCGTCAGGCGATGAGGGATGTGTCATCGGGCGATGAGGGATGTGTCACCGGGCGATGGAGCATCTCCAGGAGAAGGTGGGAGTGAAGGGAGGAAGATTGGAGCTAGTTTTTGTAATGCATCGCCCCTAGTGTCGTCGGGCAAAGTGTGACGCAAAGGTAGTGTCGTATGGCGACAGAAGTGTCTCACCAGGCGACGGAAGGCAGAATTGATTGTCCAAGTTGGAAATCTTAAAATGATCATAACTTTAGTTCTAAAGCTCTGATTGAGGTGTCGTTCGAAGTCTTGGATAGCTAACGCAATGAACTTTAATTATATGGATAAAGATGAGGATTAAGGAATATATCTCTGAGACCTAAGTTAGAATAGAATTAGGTTCCCTGTGTTGAATCGCAATGATGTTTTGTTTATGATGATGTTTTATTTATGATGATGTTTTGTTATGATGATGCCTTGTTTATGATGATGATGTTATGGTGTTGTTTTGATTATTATGAAGATGTTATGATGTTGTGTTGATTACTGGGATGATATGATGATGTTTGTGATGAATCATGAATGGTGATGCGTATTGACTAGCTGCTGTCGTATTAAATATGTTGTTACGCATCATTGCATTCATGGCATATTTTAGGACTTTGGTCCAGTGAAGATGATATGAAGATTTTCCAGTGAAGGCAACAATCTCATAGTATGGACTGGGTACAACAGTGAAGTGCTCTGGTTCTAAGCGGGAATTGATCCTATGGTAGGGATCTTTGGAGATAATGATGATTGAGTCATCAATGAAGTTTTGGTATCACATGCATGAGTCGAATGAAGTGCATTTACATTCTATGTGACATTGCATACTGATTTATTTATGATGTTTGATGATACATTGTGTATGATGATATTTGTATGTGTATTGATGAAGTTGTGGAGGTGTGAGTATAACATGAAGATGTGATGATGTGTGATGTCTTGCTTATGTGCATATTTACTAGGTCTATTCCTTATGTCTTATATAATGATTAAGATTTACTCACCCTTTCTGCTTGAATGTTGCCTTTAGTGGGTAATGTGCAGGTGATCGAGAATAGTCTGTAAAAACATTAGAGGATAGCTACAGAGTGTGTCTATTTGTTTTTGTTGAATAAAGAGAGTCTTACTCTGATATGTAATATTGGGGTTGAGATTGTTTGATTTGGAACTTTTGTTATTTATTTTGTTTTAAGATGTTGAGTCACCCTACGTGGTACTCGAGATGTTTTGATTTATAAGTATGAGTTATGAAATATGACTAAATTTTATGAAGTATTATAGTGAGGTGTTTTGAACTATGATTTTCGCTGCCATGATTTGAAGAATTCAAAAGTTGATTATATCTTGTTAAAATTTTGAAAATCCGTGTTACGGAGTAAGACGTATTATTGTGAAGTTTTATATGAAGATGTGACACCCTTGTTGGTGATATACTCTGATTTATTTATTAAAAATAATTGTGAATATTCTTTGGGGTTTAGAATGGTGTTACATGCATTGCTTGAAGACATATACATTGTATACATTATGAGCTGTATGGTTGAATTGTATATGATATTTTACGTCAATTCCTGCTTTTGTATGTTTTCATGTACCATATTATAACATCCATCTAGACGTATATGTATAAGATGTTACAGTTCTACTATAAAAGATGACACAAGCACAAATTAGGAGACAATGAGATAAAATTGAGGAAAATTTGAAAAGGTGAGAAAAGAGCTTTCAAAGAGTCACAAATGTCGATAAGAGAGTATCATAACTTCAATCGATAAGAGAGTATCATAACTTCAAAATACTTATATATTCTCCAAGGAATGTGAGTTGTTCGATCCTCGAAATTAGGAAGTGCAAACTGCAATAGAAACGGTCGAGATTTCAACACACACTATTCAAGAACACTCAAAGGCGTTATCACTAGAAATAATCATTACCATCAAATGTAGGAACACGTGTTGAAGCATACCTGCCAAACATTGTTAACCACAACGAAGACATTTAATGCGCCTTTTTCTCAAAAGACATCGACGTCCCATCAAAACTCTTGTACTTCCTTCCACCAGAAGTGAGACTGAAGAAGAACCCAATAAAGCCCTCATTCTAGGAAGTGAGAACAAGGGCTTGGAGGAAACTATTTTGGGTCGTCTGCATGGTCCTGTGAAGAAAGCTCAATAGCACGTGTTAAAGGGGAAAGCACCTCGAGACATCGGCGTCCCATCAAAACTCTTGTACTTCCTTCCACCGGAGGCAAGACTGAAGAAGAACCTGATAAAGCCCTCATTCTAGGAAGTGAGAACAAGGGCTTAGGGGAAACTATTTTGGGTCGTCTGCATGGTCTTATGAAGAAAGCTCAATAGCACGTGTTAAAGGGGAAGGCACCTCGAACATGTGGACCTCACCTTTACCGAGAACACACGATCACGCCATATATCACACCTTTCGTTGTTTATATCCATTCGAACATCTATATGCTCAATACATCAGATCATGAACGATTTTAACAGCCCATATTATATAGTTAGGGGCCAAACCGCACCATTTTAGATATTCAGTTCATTCTCACTCTCATACTACTTATCACTCGATAATTGATTTAGATGTTGAAGTGTTAACTTTACATGCTAGTCTCTTTCTCCATTGTACCAAAAGCTTGTTCTACCGCTCTAAGATCTCATTTCATCACGTCACTACACATTTTTGGTTCCTACAATTTCATAAAGGAAAATTAGATGATGAGATCATAAGTCTCCGTTTTGTTCTAATTAACCTGCAGATATTCTAAGCAAGAAGAGTTTGTCTAAACCTATCTTTAAACATCTAGTAGACAACTTGGGCATAATATATATTTTATGCACCAATGTTGGAATATTTTCTATTTACTATTTATTTCTATTTATTACATCTACCAAGATTCTAATATTTTCCTATTATCACTATTTACCTTGATTTAAAGAAATATTTAAGTATTAAAACAAAATCTATCTAGCCTATCCACCAAAAATTCCATCATATCTATCTGATACATAAAAAGTAAGTCAATGAATTGGATAAAATTCATTCATAGATCGATCAAATCCATCCGACATATTTAAATGATCTAATGAATTATTTTGATTATATACTTTAAATTCATTACATCATTTTTTTTAAATAATAATTTTTTTTTATAAAAATACAGTAATTCGAGTTTTTTATGGAAATACAGAAAATCGAGTTTTTTTGCAAAAATACAGTAAATTGAGTTTTTTGATAAAATACAGTAACTTGAGTTTTTTGCAGAAATATAAAATTGAGTTTTTGTTTTTTGCAGAAATAGAGTAAATCGAGTTTTTGCCGGAAATACTGAAAAATCAAGTTTTTTACGAAAATACAGTAAATCAAGTTTTTGGCAGACATTCAGAAAATCGAGTTTTTTTTAAAATACAATAAATTGAATTTTTAGCAGAAATATAGTAAATTGATTTTTTGGTGGAAATACAGAAAATTGAGGTTTTAAGGAAATACAATAAATTGAGTTTTTTTCGAAAATACAGTAAATCGAGTTTTTGGCTGAAATACAGTAAATCTGATTTTTTACGAAAATGAGTTTTTTTGCAGAAGTAAAGAAAATCGAGTTTTATACGCAAATACAGAAAATGGAATTTTTTTACAGAAATACAGTAACTTAAGTTTTTGGCGGAAATACAGTAAATTGAGTTTTTATGAAAATACAGATAATCGTGTTTTTTTACAAAAATACAGTAAATCAAACTTTACCGAAATACAGTAAATTGAGTTTTTTTTACGAAAATACAGTAAATCGAGTTTTTTTGCAGAAATACAGTAAATCGGATTTTTTTTATGGAAATACAGTAAATCGAGTTATTTGCGGAAATGCAATAAATCTAGTTTTTGTGGAAATACAGTAAATCAATTTTTTTAATGTAAATACAATTAATTGAGTTATTTTGCAAAAATACAATAAATCGAATTTTTAATGGAAATACTGCAAATCGAGTTTTTTTTTGCAAAAACACATTAAATCGAGTTTTTTTTTTTTGAAAACTCAATAAATTGAGTTTTTGTCGGAAATACAGAAATTTATCGGAAATACAGAATATCAATAAATATATTTGAATTAACTTTTTGGATGGATGAATATTCATCCATTAAAATGTTGTTAATGGATGAATTAGGTGGATTCTTTTGTTTTGTTTAGTGAATGGATTGGATTTGATATTTTTAGAAAATTTTTGTGGATTGTTAATAGACTAATGGATTATTTTGATCCGTCCATTAATAATCCAATTCATATCCATTTAATCCATCCATTTTGCCACTCTTATATTTAAGTTGTAATCTGTCTATTTAATCTAGTTCGTGCAGAGGAATAAATCATAAAAGCACAATAGAATTTTTCTGCAAGCCAAAACTTTGTAACAAAATAAAATTTAATAGTTTGATCATGAAGATCTAATGTGACAATAAAGACTTTTTTCTAAACCATACTACTTCAATTTGATGGCCATATCGATGAATATGAATCAGTTTTGAAAATAGTCCTCCATGTATAATATTTGGCAGCATTTTGAACTCTATTTCGAGTTTTCTTTGCAATAGTGTAGTAAAGAAGGGGAAGATGATGAAGTTAATCGAGCTACCAAATACTTGTTATCAAGACTTTACATAGATGCGGTATTCAGAATAATAAACAGGTTTAGCTATAGGTTCTGTGAATAAGGAAAAAATATGTTCACCTTTAATGAAATAATTACTTACAACATATATGGTTTTCTAGTATACATCAAACATTCGGACAAAATTGTTTATACAACACAACTCAAGTGGTTGAGGTGAGACACTTGAAGAAGTTTGAGAAAGAGATTCAAAGTTTAAACTCTAACTACTAACTTAACATACCAAAAATTAACATTAACAACTCTATTTGTTAAGCTATCTTCTTTTCCTGTGTCCCTTCAAGCTGCATATCCCTTTTCCAATCCAGCCACATCATATACCTTGCCTTCCTGAGGCCTATTACTTCATTCCTCTTCTCCTCTTGGTTCTCCGATGTAAACACTTTTGATGTGAGCAATCTCGTACCAATGCACACCACATTGTGGTTGATATTGTCGATACAAATCAGGACAACCATCTATGTGCAAATTTTCAAGGGCGGTGAGGTAAAACATGTGACCTGGAAGCACAATCCTCGAAAGAAGACGACATTCACTGATATAGAGCCTCTTAAGATGCGACATATTTATTAGCCATTTAGGAAACTTCTTTAGATTGGGACAATTGACAATAATCAAGGTCTCTAGAGTGTCTTTGGCACTTGCAATCCAATCAGGCAATGTGGATAGCTCGGGAAAGCCCTCGAGATGTAGATATTTCATCTTCAATGTTTGGACGGATTTTCTGCTGTAGGCTGACAAGTGTAAGTTATTACAGTCACTAATATACAGAGTCTGTAAATTTGGGAACATATAAAGAGGTAACTCCAAGATCCCACATGATATAACAAACAACGTTTCAAGGGACTGGAGTTGGTTGTATTTGAACAAATACTTCAAATTCTGGCAATAATGAAAACCCAAAATTCGAAGATGGTTTAAGCTTGCAAATTCATTCTCTGAAAGGTCAGATTGTTTACTTGTTATAATCAGTTGTCGCAGGCTGATCATCTTCCCTAATCTTTTAGGAAGTGTTTCAAGTTCTGTACATCCACCAAGTGCCAAAACTTGCAAATTTTGGAGTTTCCATATAGAATGGGGAAGATATTTTATTTTGCAGTTACCGGAAAGATCAAGAACTCGAAGGTGCTCCAATTTAGCAATTGAATTAGGTAGGAACTCAAATGAAGAATCACTTAAATCTAAATACCTTAAGTATTTGTATCTTGATACCAGTGAATATAATAGAGTTTCATCAGCAAGACCTACCCCTTCCATGGGAAATAGTATAGTTCTTACACTCCTAGACTTCGGAAACAAAACACGGCCACATGAATTATCGTCAACGATTGATAAATGTCTTGCATGATCAAATATACTTTGAGTTTGCGTGCCTATCACCGCAAAGTCCTCTTTTGCAACATATAGTGCAAGTTCATGCACCAGATCATGTACCTTGAACTTGCAATAGAAGCCATAGTCTTCGAAATCCTGAAGAAATGATCTTGAATTTAACTCATCAATATATTCTCTTGCTACATTCTCTACCTTTTCTCCTCCTGTCTGGAATTGAACTAATCCAAGTGCTACCCAAAGAATAATAATTTCAAAACTATTGAAGGTAAAGTCTTTGGGATAAAGGGAAAAATAAGAAAAACATTGCCTCAAATAGGATGGCATTTGATCATAGCTTAACTTCAAAGCAGACAAAATATCATCTTTCCTATGCTTTAAGTTCCATATCTCGGAGTCTCTTACAAGTATCCACTTATCTAAATCAAGTTTTGAAAACAAAGAACTTCCTAATGTTTTCACGGCTAGTGGAACCCCTTGACATTTTTTCACAATTTCTTTACCAATTTCCACTAGATTTGGATATTTAATTTCGTCCCCTTCCTTCAATGCCCATCTGACAAACAAGGATAAGCAATTCTCTATAGAAAGACCTTCCAAGACATACAAGCGAACAGTACCCATCATTGAACCAACAGAGCTACTACGCGTTGTCACAATGATTTTGCTTTCTGCTGAGCCGGACTTTATCAAATCTTCCAACTCAATCCATTTTGCACGGTCATCATTCCAAACGTCATCTAACACGAGTAAAAACTTTTGACCATGAAGTTTATTTCTAAGACGGCTTTGTAGCTGCTCAATATTCAAGTTTGTAATGTTTTCTTGGTGAGAAAGCACGTTAGTTAGAGCTGAAGCAGATGGAACAGTAGAAACCAAAGCTGAGTTGATGATTTGAATAAGTATCTGCTTGATGTCAAAATCCTCAGAGACACACACCCAAATCTTCATTTGGAAAAGTTGGTTCATCCTTCTATCGTTGAACACCAACTTAGCAAGTGAAGTCTTCCCCAAGCCTCCCATTCCCACAATTGGAATAACACACAAACTTTTACCACCATCACCACAATCACTCTGAGGATGTGGTTGCATCAGACGCTTGATAATTTCTTCCCTATCATTCTCCCTCCCAATTACACTTGAAGCATCAACATAGGAATGAGTCAATTCTCTCCTTAGAAGTTCAGGAGCATCATCAATTTTCGCAAGACGAAACTTGGTCCCATCAGCTGCTACCTTATCCAATCTATCCCTAATCTTTTTGATTTGATGTGCCATGCTAAAACGGAAAGCAAGTGGATTTGAGGAAGAAAAGAAGTGGCGTACCTGTTAAAATCGAATCAGACTTCTATATGAAATACTTCTATATTGCTCTTATAAAATAAAATACACTCTTGGTCTTTTTATAGACCCAAATAGCTTTTACAATTCTAAAACATAAACTAAAACATAACTGCTACTAATAACTTACTAAAACTTTTGTCCTTCCTACTACCATGTTTAATGTAAAACTTTATTACTAACACATTTAATGTTTATTCAACAAAACTCCTCTGTAAACTTAAATGTTTCTTCCATCCAGCATTCCTATCATCTTCTTGTCTCTGTCGAAGACCTCTTTTGATAGTGGTTTTGTAAAAATATCCGCTGCTTGGTTTCTGCTTGCTACATGCCTTAATTCGACACTTCCCTCCTTCACATGTTCACGAATGAAGTGAAATCGAACATCAATATGTTTGCTTCGTTCATGATTCACTGGATTCTTTGCCAATTCGATAGCTGATTTACTGTCCACTTGTATTATTGTTGGATCTTCCTGTTTCAGCTCCATCTTGCTTATCAACCTTCTGAGCCATACTGCATGACAGACGCACCAGGATGCTGTCACATATTCAGCTTCACACGTCGAAAGTGTTACTATAGGTTGCTTCTTCGACAGCCAAGTAAATGTTGTGTTTCCCATGAAAAACACATATCCAGAGGTGCTCTTTCGATCGTCTATGTCTCCACACCAGTCACTGTCAGAATAACCAACTAACTTGTAGTCTTCTGTTTTTGAATAAAACATTCCTAGTGATACTGTTCCTTGGATGTATCTTAGAATTCGTTTCAGCGCCTTCCAATGTGTGTGTACTGGTTCCTCCATGAATCGACTTACTATGCCAACACTTAGTGAAATGTTTGGCCTTGTGCATGTGAGATATCGAAGGCTACCTACCAAGCTTCGATATTTGCTTCCTTCGACCCGTTCTCCTCCATCAAACTTTGATAGTTTTGTACCTGGTTCCATTGGCGTCGAAGTTGGATTGCAATTCTTCATTTTATATTTTTCTAAGATTTCCTTTGCATATTTTTTCTTGTGAGATGAAAATTCTAGCTTCTTCTTGTCGAACCTCCAGACCAAGAAAGAATCTCATCAGACCTAAGTCTGTCATTTCGAATTCGCTTGTCATGGTGCTCTTGAAATCTTCGATCATCTGAACATCACTGCCTAGAAAGATAAGGTCATCAACATAGAGAGCAACAAGTAATAAATCACTTCCATTTTTCTTCACATAGAGGGCGGGTTCATAAGGATATTGCTCGAACCCATTCTCTTTGAAATATGTGTCAATACGTGTGTTCTATGCCCTAGGTGCTTGCTTCAGCCCATACAGTGATTTCTTCAGTTTCAACACCTTCTTCTCTTCTCCAGTTCTCATATATCCAAGTGGTTGTTCGACATAGATTTCTTCTTCGAGCACACCATTCAAAAATGCTGTCTTGACATCCATTTGAAATATTGGCCATTTGAACTGAGCAGCTTGAGAAATGAGTAATCGAATTGTCTCCATTCTTGCAACAGGCGCAAACACTTCGTCATAGTCAATTCCTGCTTTCTGTTTGTATCCCTTTGCAACCAGTCGTGCTTTGAATCTTTCGATTTCTCCTTGAGCATTCATCTTTTTCTTGAATACACACTTTACACCAATGGGTTGACTTCCTTTTGGTAATTCGACTAGCTCCCAAGTATTGTTGCGTTCGATTGCTCTAATATCTTCGTCCATGGCACTTTTCCACTTCTTGTCTCGTAACGCTTCTTCGACGCTGATGTTTTCAGCATCTGCCAGAAGACACACAAGATGCACCTCACTTGTTGAATCATACAAATCTTGCAAACTTCTCATTTTGGGTTGTAGAGGTTCATCTCCATCTTCTGTTTCTTCATGTTCTGTTGGAATACTTGTTGGTACAGCTACAGTTGTTTCTTCGACTGTGTCAACAACCTCTGTCGAAATGTTCCAGTCCCACTTGCTTGCTTCGTTCATTCGAACGTCTCTGCTCACGATCACTTTCTTGCTTATGGGATTGAAGAGCTTGTACCCTTTCGTCTTCTCATCATATCCAATGAATATGTACTTCTGACTTTTGTCTTCAAGCTTTGTTCTTCGTTGATCTGGTACATGTGCATAAGCTATACTACCAAATACCTTGAGATGAGAAATTGTTGGCTTCTGTCCACTCCATGCTTCTTGTGGTGTTTTGTCTTCTAACTTCGAATGTGGACATCTATTCTGAATATAAACAGCACATTGTACTGCTTCTGCCCAGAATTCTTTCGACATGTTCTTGCTTTTGAGCATTGATCGAACCATGTCAAAAATAGTTCGATTCTTACTTTCAGCCACACCATTTTGCCGAGGTGAATATGGTGCAGTTAGGAATCTCCTTATGCCCTGTTCTTCACAGTACTTCACAAAGGCCATTGAAGTATACTCACCTCCTCTGTTAGATCGAATTGCTTTGATGTGTCTGTCTGTTGCCTTCTCTACCATTACTTTGAACTTTTTGAACACTTCTAATGCTTCAAACTTTTCTTTCAGGAAGTAGACCCAGGTTTTTCTTGAGAAGTCATCAATAAAAGAAATGAAGTACCTTTTTCCACTGAAGGATTTTGGAGTGATTGGCCCACATATGTCAGTATGTATCAATTCGAGAATATGTTTAGCTTGATACTCTGCCTTCCTTTGAAATGAGGTTCTTGTTTGTTTGTTGAGCGCACATTCTTCACATAATTTTCCTTCGAAATCCATGTATGGTAGTCCATGCACCATGTTCCTTTTCGCCAACCTTCTAAAACCAGCATGATGTAGATGACCAAAGCGCATATGCCATAGTGACGCTTTGTCTTGCACTTCGATTTGTAGACATTTCTCTCGAATGTTCCTCAGGTTCAGTTTGTACATTCGATTTTTTTCCATTTCGACAGCGGCAATCAGATATCCTGCTTTGTCCTTCAAATGCAGTGTTCGATCTTTCATCAGTATCGAAGCACCTTTTTCTGTAAGTTGTCCCACACTTAATATGTTGGTCTTGAGATCTGGTACATAGTAAACGTCTTCGATTGATCCAATCAAGACATCCTTCTGCAAGTAACTGATTGTGCCCTTTCCTTCGACCTTCACTTTCGATGCATCTCCAAAAAACACATTACCATCTTCAATTCTCTTCATATCTTTAAACAGGTGTTTGTAACCACACATGTGATTACTTGCTCCTGAGTCAAGATACCAAACACTGTCATTGGTGTTGATTTCGTTTTGAGCCATCAGGAGAAAGCCTTCATTCGATTCAGCTTCCAAGGCTAGGTTGGTTGTTTCTTCAATCTTCTTTTCGATTCGACAGTCTTTTGCAAGATGTCCCACTTTGTCACAATTGTAACATTTGTAGGAGTTACAATCCTTCGCATAATGACCATACTTCCCACACTTGTAGCATTCGAAGTTGGAATAATTCGAACGACCACCTCTTTGACCACGTCGTCTGCCACGCTAATTTTGTTAGCTCGATTGTCCTCTTTCGAAGTTGCTACCTCTACCACTTCGACCACTGTCACGACCTCCACGTCCACGTCCTCTTCCTCGAAAGTTGTGAGAAAAGAGTACCTTTTCGTCTTTGTTCGATTCCTTGGTTTGGTTTGCTTCTTCGTCTGCTTCTTCTTTCTTTTTCATCTTTCGTTGTTCATGTGCTTCGAGAGAACCAGCGAGCTCTTCGATTGAGAGCGTCGAAAGGTCTTTCGACTCTTCTATTGCACATACAATATTTTCAAACTTGTCTGTTAAAGATCTCAAGATCTTTTCAACAACTCGTGCATCAGGTACTGTCTCTCCATTTTTGGTGAGTTGATTCACCACCTTTTGCACACGTGTGATGTAGTCAGATACAATTTATGTATCCTTCATCTGTATCCTCTCCAATTCGCCACGAAGAGTTTGGAGTCGAACTTGCTTCACTCGATCTGCTCCTTTGAACACTTTTTCTAACGTGTCCCACGCTTGTTTCGACGTAGTCGAACCAGCAATTTTCTCGAAGCCTGATTCATCTACAGCCCTGAACAACATGTATAATGCCGTTTTGTCCTTCGATCGCGTCTCTTTCAACGTCTTCGTTTGAGCTGCCGTATATCCCCAACTTTTGTTGGTTCTTCAAACCCATCATTGGTCACTTCCCACGCGTCTAGAGATCCAAGAAGAGCTTTCATTTGGATACTCCAGTTTTCATAATTAGACTTCGTTAGCCGTGGCAACGGCATTTGATTCATCATGTTTGCCATGAGCTCTGATGCCAAATTGTTAAAATCGAATCAGACTTCAGATCAAAACTTGTATATTACTCTTATAAAATAAAATACACTCTTGGTCTTTTTATAGACCCAAATAACTTTTACAATTCTAAAACATAAACTAAAACATAACTGCTACTAATAACTTACTAAAACTTTTGTCCTTCCTACTACCATGTTTAATGTAAAACTTTATTACTAACACATTTAATGTTTATTCAACAGTACCTTCACCCGCGTGCTTCCTGAAGCTTCCACAACTTGTTTCCTCTTGTGTTGGAACTCAAATCCATCTAATACATCTTCAGCATCTAAGCAGATGTTTTGAATCTGTCTCAGCCATTCACTCACACCATGTTGTTTATCCTTCTTATACTCAGCATCCAGTAGCAGACCTTTAACAATTGACAAAGTGTCTTTGATCCTTTGTAGATCTTTATACACTCCAAAGGCTTGAGAAGCTTCATCATAGACATAAGAAGCAAGCTTCCCTAGGAGTGAATTAGCAATATCGAAAAGAAATGATTCTGCCATGGTACTGAGGATAGAGCAGAAATGCTGTTGGGATCTAAGTTTGTGGTTGTTTGCGGTGGCTACTGGCTATGCCTCATACTATATGATAGTCAAGTCAACTTTGATAATATACAAAGTCTTCTTCACTCTCTTTTTTTTTTCTTCCACTGTGCACTACAAAACATTATATACCAGTAGAAATGAGAAAACATGGGTTGGTGAATTTTGTGGTTTAGAAATGAGGAAAGAAATTTTATATATCAGTTAAAATATTATTACTGCAAATGAGGAAAAAAACATAGCTATGAAGAAGTAGAAAATGAGCTACTGAACCTTATAAAAGTTGAAATAAAAAAGTCATGAGCTTCTCTAATTTTTAAATAAACACTTGCCTTCTCTAATTTCTCCAGGTGACTCACTTAAGAAAATCATGAGTTGTTATTGTTGATTTGAATAACAATTTATTTGTTTATTTGTAAGCTTATTATAGTACAAGTGTCTATCAATATAATTTCTTATCACATAAGTTATTCTATTCGGATTTCTTAACTCGGTCAATGACTTTCTTACGCACCACATGAAATTTTTTAAATGTCTCTCAAAATCGAAAGGTATTGGGAAGTATACTTTCGGTACGCACCAAAATTTAATTAACTAAATATTGCACATACGTAAAACTGAAAATGCATTTCCGATACAAAATCAGAAATATATTTTCGATTCCTAATAAATAATGCATGTTCACCCAAACTACTGTTTATTATCACTAAAACATGAGTCACCCTGTGTATTGTTTATTAAGAACCAGAACTACATTTCCAATTTTGTACTGGAAGTGCATTTTCAATTTCATTTTTGCCTTTTGAAGGGTGAAATTATATTGGTTTGTTTTTGTAAAGAATATCGTGCCAACCGGAAATGCACTAATATTTAAAAGTACAAAGGCGTGGTAGATAAAAAGGTTCAATCAATTCACTACATTTACCAGCGAAAAATGAGGTATCTAGTATAGCTGCATAACATTTCTGGTGAAAGAAAATGCATAAAAATCATCTACTGTGAGGAACTCCTATTTACAATAACATTTTAAAAAGGAACCAGCTGGTAATTTACACACTAAACAACAAATAAAAATGCACCGCGAACTTTGTACAGCGCAAGCAACTTATATAATGTATCCAATGGATGAAATTTAAGACTCCTGATACTTGCTCAGATCCAATGTGTGAGTACTTGAACAACTACAATGTACATCATTTAAACTAGGAAAATAGATTAGATTTATGCCATCAACATATTGAATAGAAAGAGGGGGAGAAAAATATTAATAATTTAATGATGTGAAGAAAAGAATTTTACCTTGTTCCAGAGTCTCTGTAAACCCCAACTAGCTGAACCTGTCTTTCAGAGATATTACAATACTCTGAAAACCATTTCCGCCATCAGCATCCTGATTAACTCTCGCTCCATCACAAGATTTTGAACGAATAAATCCAGCGCAACCTTCGCAACATTCAAGTTGTCCAATGAAGCACCAACTTTATCCAGTATGAAAAATGGTGAAGGCCTATAACTGAAAAAATAAAGTGGGAACCATGTCAATGAATATGCGCACCACATCTCTATGAAACTGATGCAGGCAAGATGTGTTGGATGAACTCTTCCTAAAACTTAAAAGGAAAAGTAAAAACAATGTGGATAGATTTGTGATAAAAAGGAAAGAAAACTATTTTCTCAAACCAACTATGCTCATATAGAAAAATAAAATAAGTTTGCAAGTACAAACAACTAACTCTACCTATGGATGGAGAATAGCAATGCAAGCGCAGCAACAGTCTTTTCACCACCAGACAGTTGTTCCATGTAGGGTAACCGCTTTGTTGGTGGCATAGCAGTGTACTTCATGCCATGTAGAAACAGCATCATCATTTTCCAAATTTAGGTAGGCTGTTCCACCCAGAGGATGTGTGTCGCTCTTTGTAAGTTGTTTGTAAATTTTATCTATATTACCAGCTATATGGTTGAAAGCACCCATGAACATATCATATATGCATTTCACATATGAGTAAACATTGGTCTCAGCCAAAAAGACAGATGATAAACAACAGCAAACTAAAATAGTTTCTTATAGAAAGTACACATTGTTTTCATTTTGTTCCTTTGTTCCTTGGGGAGTGGGAATAGTTCAGTTCGACGACATGGGCCTGTAATTATTTGCCTATAATAATAATAATTATGATAATTTAATTATAATGATTGTGGACCTTTTCAATAATTTAATTATGTTAGTCTACGTAAATACTTAACCAGATAGGCTTATTCAGGAATATATTTATGAGAAATATAAATGTCTTATTACAAAATAGACTAACACTCTATTAGAACTTCTAAAAGATTATCAATCGTTAATTGGTTTAGTGGTGATTGGCGCTGGAGAACTGCCAGAACTGACCCCGGGACTACACCGGTGGTGAAAAACCAAAAGAAAAAAAGGAATTTCTAAAAGAAATTTCTACAGAGATGACAGGCAAGGCCTTAGATTTTTTTGACAGGCAGGGAAGTAAACAATGCCTTCAAATTGGGTGCTGTTCTTTCTATCTCAAATATCAATGCATCCATTTTTTGCTTAAATCTACCTCTATTTTATCCCTGCCAGAGTGTTTCCTATCTTTTAGTGTCCTACTGAGTTTATCAAAGTCATAAACTGGAGCCGGAGTTGAGATATCAGTATCCATAGGATCTGATATGGTTGGAAGGCTAATCTGCTCTAGTTCACACTTCTCTGATATCTCCTTCTTTTGCCCCAATATCTGCTCAATCTGTGTTTCCTGTAACGACACTAAAGATGTGGGCTATCTACGCATTATATGCATGAAAGTACACGGGCAAATAAATTTTGCTTATCGAACCTTTGAGTTTATCAGATGATTCAGTTTGGATATGTTTGTTTTGGCTGCAGAAATCTTCTTCTCAGATTCCCGGATTTCCTTTTCACAATTCTCTGATTTCGATTTCCACTCTAAAACAGCAGAATAAATTTTTTTTTACCATAACAACCATAAGTCCACTTTTTCTAAGTCTTCAAAGTTAAACTGTAACTAATACTACTTGCTAGCTATATTAAATTCTTCGAGTATCTTTCCAAGGTTTCACTGTTTCTGTCTTTGTCCTCTAGTTACATTTTTTTCTCTCCAACTTGGTATCTCACCAGAACACTCATCTTCCCCCATCCTGTTTTTTAACTTCATTGTTCTAAAACTGGTGACCGCTGTGAATTTGATGAGAACCGGCAAGAACCCAAATCTCGCAAAAAGAACCAACTCACTGGACTAACCTATAAGGCCAGTGTCATAGTATAGATGTGAAATATATCATATCTTAATAATGAAAGACTTATGCTGTATAATACAACAGGCTGACTGACGAAATTGGATGACAGTGGAAACTGTTAAGATAATAGAAAGCTGAGAAATTGCAACAGAATTGAGTTTCTATTGCTTGATCTGAAAACAGTTGCAACAGAACTATATATATAGGCTGAGATCTATGACAGCTCAGCAAGTTAGATCTAACAGACTTGTCAACTCAATAAAGCTGAACTGGCTGAACAATCTAACTAATACAGAAAAACAAGAGTAACCTATAGTTATCTCTAATATTCCCCCTTAGAATCCAAGGGTGTCTTCAGAAGCTCCCTTTTGTTGTAAACTCTCAGTTTCTCTCTTAGAGGAAGAAACTTAATGGCAGAAAGTGGCTTAGTGAGGGCATCTGCCCATTGATCTTGAGCTGGAACATGAGCAATTGTCAAGCTTTAGTTCAACACTTTTTCCGTAACAAAGAAAATATCAAGCTCCATGTGTTTAGTCCTATTGTGAAGAATAGGATTGTGAGCCAAAGTGACTGTACTTAAGTTGTCACAGAATTTTAGGAACTTGAAATTTACAGTGAAGCTCAGTGAGGAGAGACTGAATCCATATCAATTCAGCAGCCAATTGAGCCATACTCCTATACTTAGCTTCTGCACTAGACCTAGCCACAAGTTGCTACTTTTTGGACCACCAGGAGATGAGATTAGGCCCTAAAAACACACATGCACCCGAGGTAGATCTTCTATCATCAGGGTCTGCTGCCCAGTCAGCATCACAAAATCCTAAAATAGGCAGAGTTTGCTGCTTAGAAGCAGACTGGATGAGTAAACCATGATGTATTGTCCCATTGAGATACCTAAGTATTCTCTTGACAGCTTTCCAATGTTCCTCCAAGGGATTGGAAAGGAGTGGGCACACTTTATTCACAGAAAAGGAAAGTTCCGGTCTGGTTAAAATTGCATACTGGAGTGCTCCAACTACAGATCTGAATAGGGTGGGATCGGCCACAAAATCTGAGCCACACTTGGTATGTTTGTTGCTTGAGACCATAGGGGTGGGAATAGGATTAGCAGTGGACATGTTCACTCTAGTCAGCAAGTCAGTGATGTATTTGGACTTGGATAGAAGTAAAGCTCCATTGGAAAGATGAGCTACTTCAATCCCCAAAAAATAGTCCAATTGTCCCAAATCCTTGAGAGCAAAGGTAGTGTTGAGAGATTTGATAAGATTAGCAATATAAGAGGGAGAATTTCCTGTGATTATGATGTCATCCACATACACCAAAACCAAAATTGTCAAACTGCCATTGTGAAGAAAGAAAAGACTAGGATCACACTTGCTTGCCTTCAAACCAAACTGAAGTAGGGAACCTTTTAGTCTGTCAAACCAAGCTCTGGGAGCCTGCTTTAGCCCATATAAAGCTTTATTAAGCTTGCATACAAAGGAAATATCATCAGCTTCAAAACCCAGGGGTTGTGCCATGTAGACTTCTTCTTCAAGAATGCCATTTAGAAAGGCATTGTTGATGTCAATCTGCTGAATGGACCACCTGTCTGAAACAGCCAGAGTTAGCACAGTTCTAACAGTAACTGGTTTGACAACTGGGGAAAACGTCTCAGTAAAGTCACTGCCATCTCTTTGATGAAATCCTTTAGCTACTAAGCGCGCCTTGTAACGGTTAACAGAGCCATCAGGATTTTCCTTGACACGAAACACCCATTTGCAGCCAATTGGCTTGGCAGAAATAGGGGCAGTCACCAGGTTTCACGTCTGATTTTTAAAGAGAGCCTGATATTTATCCTTCATGGCCTGAAGCCAGTGAGGGGAAGCCAAGGCTTGTTTAACTGTTGTAGGTTCCATGTGGGTTAAGAGAAGGGTGGGTTGAAGTCTAGGTTGGACTATGCCAGATTTGGCACGGGTTTGCATAGGGTGAACATTTAGAGGATGAGTAGGGGAGGCATATGAGTGGGAAGAGAGGTGATACTGAATGGTGAGTTAGATGTTGGCTGAGAGGAAGGAGAAATAGTGCTGGTTTCAACTATGTCAGCCAGGTTATTTGAAGAGGATGAAAGGGAAATAGCTTCAGAAGTAGGTGATCCTGATGCAGAACTAGATTGTACAGGAGAAGTTGTAGGCTGCACAGTAGAAGTTGCAAGCTGCACAGGAGACAGTTGGGTGACAAGGGAAGAAGTAGGAGTGGGAATAGCCTGATTCACAGTGGGTGAGGCAGGAGGAAACTGATGCAGAGGTGTAGCATGAATGGGAGGTAAAACAGGTGGAATTGCAGAGGTATACCATGAGTGTAATGAGGGGGCAGAGGTAGATGACTGAGATGAGGAAAATAGCTCAGGAAAAGGAAATCTAGACTAATGGAAAAGAACATCCTTAGAGATGTAGATAGTGCCATTGGAAGCCAGACATTTATAACCTTTGTGACAGGAAGAATAGCCTAGGAACACACACTCTTGAGAGCGAAAATCCAGTTTGTGTGAGTGATAAGGTCTAAGAAAAGGAAAACATGCACAACCAAATACACGTAAATAAGAGTAATAAGGGGATTTGTGCATTAAAAGAGTGTAAGGAGAGAGATTATTAAGGAATATACTAGGTAGTCTATTGATAAGAAAAGCTGCAGTGACAAAGGCATGATCCCAATAACTCATTGGGAGTTTGGAGTGGACTAGAAGGGCTAGGCATGTTTCAACTATATGACGATGTTTCCTTTCCACTATACCATTTTGATGGTGGGTGTAAAGACATGTAAATCTATGCACGACACCTAAGTTGGTGAGGTATTTGGTGAAAGGTTTGAACTCACCCCCTCCATCACTTTGGACAGTTTTGATTTTGCAATTGAAATAAAGTTCAACCATAGATTTAAACCGAATGAATTGAGATAGAGTGTGAGATTTTAGTTTGAGAGGGAAGACCCAAACAAACCTAGAGTAAGCATTTACACAGGTTAGAAAGTAGGAATAACCTCCTAAAGATGACATAGGAGCGGGGCCCCATAGGTCACAGATAACTAACTCAAAATGATGATGATAAATGGTAGTGGATAGGGAAGAAGGGAGTCTGTGTGATTTGCCTTGACAGCAGGAAGCACATAGGGCATTTGGTGGTTTGGGAGGGATGGGGATGTTACATATTTTGAGTACTTCAGAGAGGGAATGGTGATGGGGATGGCCGAGTCTTGAATGCCATAAATGATATTTGGAATCTGATGTAGATATATTTAATGTAGGATTAAGAATAGAAACATAATTTGGCTTAGTAACATCTAAAACACTTTTATTCATATTATAAGAAGTATTACAAGGATGAACATTACAATGTTCAATAGATTTTGCTATAGGAACTGTACTTAGACAGAAAGAACCAGGCTTATTACAATTGTTATTCCTATTAGGTTGCAGCTTGGAAAGAGTAGGATTAGCAAATCTGTAGAGGCCATCAGCTCCCACAATGCCATGAAGAAGAATCTCAAAAGAATCCTGCAATTTAACAAGACAAAACTGAGGATGGAATTCAAAGAAAACACGATTATCTTGAGCAAACTTACTGACACTTAGGAGATTCTTAGTGATATGATGTACAAGAAGAAGTTTATTTAGAATAAGAGTGGAATTTGGCTGTGTTGGTGAGGGAAAAGGCATAGAACCTACAGAGTTAATTAATAAACCTTGGGCATTACCCATGTACACTTGTTCAGTACCATTCAGAGATGATGCATCAGAAAGATTCGAAGCATCAAGTGTCACATGATGAGATGCGCCAGAGTCAGGGTACCACCACTGATTACTGAAATTAGGATCAGAACCTGCAAGAAAAGCTTGAGGAACAGGTTGTCATGGTGGTGTTGTAGCACGAGGAAGAGCACGAGGTGCCACGTCATAAGGATTGAATGGAGCTCTGGGAGCGTTGAACGAGGGAGTTCCAGGATAAGTATACCTGTGATAGCATACAGACGCGTTGTTGTACCCCAAAATTTTCCCTCCCATATTCTTCAAGATTTGCCAAGATCAAGGTTCAAAATCTCCCAATGGTTGCACAGTCCAATTGCCTCCTAACACAGTCAAAATTAGGGTTTTGGTTCTGGCAAAGAAATTGAAGTTTCCAATGGTTCAATCAAGTCTCACATGCCTACATACATTGTCAAGCATCCATATGTCAAGTTTCAAGACTCACAGCATCAAATTGCACAGTCAAAAACCCTAAATGCTTCACAGTCAACTGTAGGGGCAAAATGGTCATTTGAAAGTCAAAAGTCAAAAGTTTTGGTCAACATCTTATTTTGAAGCCACAAACATCATTTGATCAATTCTTGATCATGATTCTCAAAGCATGGCTCAAAAAGTCTCAAGATGCAAAAGTTTCTATTTTTGGATAGGTGAAAAAGTCAACTGCAAATTGACCAGGGCTTAACTTTTTCACGGTTTATCAGAAAAATCCCATCCAAAGCTCATTTTGAAGAGGAAGACATTTCCTACAACTCATCTTCACACTTCAAGTCCAAGAAATGCTCTCACAAAAAGTTATCAATTTCAACATTATAGGTCATTTTCAAAAATCAACAAAAAGGCACTTTAAGTCAAAGACCATAACTTGAGATTGGTAAATCAAAATGACATGGGACCAAAGACATTGGTTATAGGACTTCAAGACCTTTCCAAAATGTCCAAGAACATGATCATAACTTAAAAATTGAGCAAGATATGCCTTGTAGAAGTTGGGAAATTTTTGGGAATTTTGAAAAGTCAACTTTGCATAAAAGGGTTCAAAAATGCTAATGGGCCTCAATTTCTTTCATGAATCATTACCCAAAGGCTATGCACGACCCATTGACCTCAAAGGGAGTTATTATCATATTTTTGATTAATTATTTGAATTTTTATTATCATTAATTCATTTAATTAAATTTAAATATAAGAAAAATACCAAATCATGTTTTCAAATCTTTTTTATGCAGCAAATCTCCTCCACACATGTAAGAGATCTCGTGCATCAATCAAAAGGGACAAAATCATCTAAATTTGGCAAGTTTCCATGGCAAAAAGATTGAAAAAAGATGTGAACAAAATCAAATATTGAATCATTAAATCAATGGATCTTTGGGCTTGGTTTTAACCTAATTGCATTCAGATACTTATACACAAGTTAACCTAATGCTCACACACACAAAAGCTGCGCAGAAAACCAAGAACAACATTGCAAATTTTTGGCAAAAAGTTGAAAACTGATTTCACATCTAGAAGGCGTTTCAAAGCTTCAAAAGCATTCCAATACATTGCCAAGACATCCAGGAACGTGTTACAATCGAGACCAAGTCTCCAGACCTCAAGAATTGGTAGAACAAAGTCTCACTTTTCACAAACTTTTCCATAATCGTGTTTCAATCTACATGCATTATTCATGAGTTTTAATTATTGATTCTTGCTAATATTGATGCTCTGAAGCTAATGGTACCCTTTAATTGAACTAACCATGCCTGTATCAATATCTGCCATTAACGCTTTCTAGGGTTTCAGAAGCTTCGAATTGGGGTCTTCTTCATATGGAAAAATTAGGCCTTAAAACCTACGCCAATGGATTCATGGCAACAAGACGAACTGAATAATCACCTCGCGCCCTTTTTATGCTAACCCAGGCGCTGATCGCTATTTTTTTTTCTGGTTGAGTTTAGTGGGGGTTTAAAACCCCCGCTATTTAATTATGTTACAGGCAGAAAAAGGAAGAAGACGCATGCGTGTCTGAACGTGGTTGGATAATTTGAATATTAGCGCGTTTTTGATTGTTTCAGGATAACGTTGTTTTTTCATACATATTATTTGTGTTCCACTCATATTACAAACACGCGCGTTAGTTCAGTTGACAGTTGAGTTGTCATGCAGGTACTGGGACCTGGGTTCGATTCTCAGGTCCCCCCAAACGCTTAATAAATTTTGTCTTAAGGTGTTCCAGCGTAGCACTTCATCCAAAGTCCATCATGCACGTTCACATCCCAGCCTGCCAAATGTCCCTGATGATCAATCCAATGGCCATAACGTGCAGTCCATGGTACACGCTAGTCAATGGATCCACACGCAAGCACAAAAAGTCAAAAAGGGCTTGTATTCAGTGGGCCAAATTGCTTCCAAGAAACCTCCAAATTGGGTCAGACACCCCCACTGTTTGTATTCTTTTTTTAATTTCCTTTTCTTTTCTTTTAATTATTTTAATTGTTTTCTTTAAATTCCAATAATTAATTTTCATAATATAAAAATCAGAAACTAAAATATATTAATTAATTTACTTATTGAATATTTTTTTTGTAAATAAATGTCAAACCATTAATTATTTAGTAAATTAGGTTTTAAAACTTAAATCTTTTTCTTAATAAATTAAAATATGTAAAAATTAGGTTTTTTATATTCTCATCTTTTTCTTAATAAATAATTTTTTCTTATTATCATTATTATTAATTACTAATTTATTTTGTAAATAAACATGTACATTAAATATTTAGTAAATTAGGTTAAACTTGAATATTTTTTTCATTAATAATTAAAAACAACTTAGAATTAGGGTTTCTCTTCAATTTTAATTTCTTTATTTCATAAATACAAAAAACTTAAAAAAAAAACATTTCTTTTCTTTAATAAAATAAATAATTAACTTTCTTATTTCAATTTAGTTTCAAAAGGGTCCAACGCCCTCGAACGTTCAACTTTATTCCTTTCGCGCATTTATTCTTATTTTCCTTTATGAACATTATGTAATTGCTCAAGCCTTGTAATAGTAACTAGGTTTTACTTTCTGCATTTTTTATTCGAACGGGTCTTTGTTAATTTGGCGATGTATGGACCCGCGCCTTGTAATAGCGTAGGATTTTACTTTCCGCACTTTAATTTCCGCACTCTTAAAACTGCTAAACTTTGCATGAAAGAATGTATGGCCTAAATTAAAAACAAGCGTAGCTCACAAAGATGCATGATCAAAGATAAACTTAACATGAAAATAACACACAAATTCACACACCACTCTTAGGGTACGCCTCACTGTTGCCTTGCCTTCGAAACGTGGTCGTCGAGTATAGGACGTTTTAGTAAGTCCTTATGTCCATGACATGATCCAGTTGCCTCGAAACGGTTGCCTCGGAATTAAAAAGGATCAATGGCATAAGGGTAGCTTCTAAGGTGTCCTACTGTTGCTCTGGTGACCACATTGTCCCTAACAAATGAATTGACCCGAACACCTCCAACGGTGGTGCTACCTACCTCTCAATGGTGGGATGGCACTATCTTAAGGACATTTACACAGCCTAATTCCTTAGGGTAGGTAGATGACTCGTAGATACTTGCTCTCTTCAAAAACAAACAAAACTCTTTTCACACCGACACTTTTCAAAATGCTTTCAAAACAATTTTTCAAACACTCTTGAGGACTGATACAAGAGTCGATCTGAAATCTTTAAACGAAACTTTTTCAAACCCACTCACACTTTGAAAAGCAAACACTTTTGAAAACACAATGAGCAAGTATCTAAGAGCCCATGGATAACCATGGATAGAAAGGGTGCTAACACCTTCCCTTTCTATAAATCTACCTCCCGAACTGAGAAACTATCTCATAAGGAATTTTACTGTGCTTTTGTCCTGTCCATGTTGGAGAAAATAAAAGACGGTGGCGACTCTTGCTTCCGCGACATTTTGCGAACCAGCGTTAAACAGTCAGTTCCAGATCCACCGATCACACGCTTCATGACCAGATTTGTGGCAAATTTGGCATGAAGCTTTCCCAAATCTACCACCACGTCCGGAGCGACCTCAACCACGCCAATTTCGTCCACTACGAGTTCCATATCCATGAGTATCAGTGTTTGTAGTAACATGACTAGTACCCGTAGGGAACTCAGAACCAGATTCCACACTATCAGTGGTGGACTATAAAGGAGCTGGTGATGAAGCTGATTGAGCCAGATTCACTATGGCAGACTCAGTTAGGGAAGACTTGTGATTCTTCTCAAGGTGCGATTCATGAGCAAGAAGACTCGACTCAAGCTCATCCAAAGAACACAAATCTTCTTTTTTGTTGAACGCTTCTACAATAGCATTGTATTCCTCCGGAAGTGCATCAAGCACTATTTCAATTAGGTTTCGAAAGGGAACATGATCACCGATTGAAACCAGAGCTTCGCTAATGTCACGAACACGAAGAAGAAATTTTGTGATGTTGTGCAAACATTTTTTCAGGTTGCGTAGCTCAGATCGAAGTTGTCTTGCCTTCGTAGCTAGCAGAGTAGTGAAGTGACAGTGAATTTCAGTCCACACCTACCACGAATAGGTGCAATCAACCAGTTTAGGAAGAAGAGAATCAGAGATCGTGCTGAGAAGCCAGGTGCATATAAGTGCACCCTGTTGTTCCCAATCGAGAAACACTGGATTTTCGCCATCGGTAATAGGATCGGCGCCAGCGAGGAGGTGTGGAGGTACAAGCGGCATCGTGACGAAGTGCTGAAGCTTGTGTCCTATGATTAAGCCTTCAATTTTCTATTTCCACTTTTTGAAATTCTTCTCATCAAGCTTCACCAAGATGAGATGTGACAGTTTGACATGCGAAGAGGGAAAACTTTCCTCAAAGTTTAAAGGAGATGCCATGGAAGCGCTAGATCAAAAAAAGAGCTCTGATACCATGTTAAGATAATAGAAAGCGGAGAAATTGTACCAGAATTGAGTTTCTATTGCTTGATCTGAAAATAGTTGCAACAGAACTATATATTAGGCGGAGATCTATAACAGCTCAGCAAGTTAGAGCTAACATACTTGCCAGCTCAGCAAAGCTGAACTGACTGGACAATCTAACTAATACAGAAAAACAAGAGTAACCCGTGGTTATCTCTAATAGAAAAAAACTACCAATACATGGGTGGTAAAGTAGTGTTGGAAATTCCGTCTTCATCTAGTCGCCTAATTGCAGCATTTGGCTTGCCTTCATTGCAACCTCCAACACCTTTATTGTGTTGGGTTTGAAGGGGTGGATTAGCCCCACATTGCTTAGAGATATGGCATGTTAGTGTAATGTTTATAAAGCTTGGGCCGCCCTCACCTTACACGAGAACAAAAACCGCCATGTATATATGCCATAGTGGCCATGGCGCCGCTATTTGATAACATTGGTTTATTCTCCAAATAATATAGCAATTAATGTCAAAGGGGTAAACAAATATTCACAACTTAGCATCTGAGACTTTGTAGGACTTAATAATAGTTGTGGTTTTTTTCATTCCTCATTTGCTTCCAAATATTATTTTCTCCAATTTGACAATCTAGTGTTGAGCTATTTGGTTTTATAACCACCATAAGCAAAATACACACAGTTAGTTGCTTGCAAGCTTACAGATGCATTCAAGCGTGAAGTATTATGTAATGCGTAGGTTGTGCTTGCAACCAATAACAAGAGATGTGATTAGAAAGAAGAAGAAAAAAGGTAATAAGGAACACACTGATATTTTAACTTTGAAAGTTGGTTACTCAGCTTCAACCTCTCCTCTACTACATTTTGAGCATCCTTGAGTCGATTTTTGATAGAATTAACAATACACACTAGAACAGAATTATAGAGAAAGGGAAATTGCAAACAACTTGCTATTTTTCATTGATTAAACAAAGGAAATACAATCTGCAAAACTAAAAGAGCAGTTTGCTCTCTCAGAAGATAAATTCTTTCGGCCTAGTAACTTCCAAATAAACTTCCAACATAATATAAAAAACAATAAACAACAACTTAAATACAATCCACAACATCACCTAATAACTAACTATTTGAATTTAAACTAACACACTAATATTATATTATTTATTTTATTTCTCCTTTGATAAACCCTTCAAATGACGGGTTTACCCTTCTACTTAGTTTGTGCGCTATCATTGTCGCCTCCAAGAGAAACAACCTTGTCCTCAAGGCTGAAGGAAGGAAATTGAGCAGTGATGAAGTCCTTATCTTTCCAAGTAGATTCCTCAATAGGCTTGTTCTTCCAATGGATAAGAACTTGAGAAGTAGAGATACCATGTTGGACCACTGTCTTTTGATCTAAAGGTGTCTCTGGTTCCCACCTAGAGTCTTCATTAACCTCTAAACTAGCAGGGAGAGTTGGATTAACAACAACATCACTAACTGCTTCCTTAAGCAAGGAAACATGGAAAACAGGATGGATCCGAGATGCAGGAGGTAACTCCAACCTGTAAGAAACAACCCCAACACGTTAAATCACCTTAAACAGACCAAAATACCTTGAAGATAACTTGGGACAGATTCTAGCCACAACAAATTGTTGCACATGAGGTCTCAGCTTTAAGAAAACCAAGTCACCAACTTCAAAAGAGCGTTCTTTACGATGTTTATCTGCTTGTGTCTTCATTCGGTCACAAGCACGGGATATATGATGCTTCAGTTGTCACAAGCATTCATCACAATCAGCCAAGTCTCGTTGAATAGCCTCCACTTTAAATGGAGTTGAAGAGCAAATTCATCAGGCCAGCTAGGTATGTTGAATGGTTAGCCAACATAGTGCATGTAGTAAAGAAAAATGGAACTTTAAGAATTTGCATAGATTTTAGGGATTTAAATAAAGCCACTCCAAAGGACGAATACCCAATACCCAATGCTTGTGGCGAATATGCACAAGGCAAGGGCCTCCTACATGCCTGCCTGCATAAGGAAATGGCTTCCCTTCATGCTAGAGCCTACAAAGTAAGTGGCCTCCTGCATGCAAGCTTCGATTAAAGCAATGACCCTTTTATTGTTTGCTTTGATTCACAAAGCAATGGCCCCTTACAGTGTTTATTTCAATTCAAGAGGCAAAGGTTTCTTTCCTGCTTGTTTCAAATCACAAGGCAGGAACTTCCCTCATGCATTGGCTATTTTCATACTAGCTTCAAATGGACAATATCTCCCTTTGAAATAGCTTGCTTTGATTCCACCCTTGAAAATCTTCAACACATAATTTCTACACCATGACACACAATTATTGTTCCATTCGAAGGACATACTTTGGTGGCCCATTCGAAGGACCTACGAGACATACCTAGATGTACCATTCGAAGGACCTGCAAGACATACCTGGATGTCCCATTCGAAGGATATATTTTGGTGGCCCATTCAAGGGGCATACATTTGGCCCCTTCGAAGGATACACAAAAAGGTCCCATTCAAAAGGCACATATTATTGTCTAAAGAGAGGATCTGGTCGAAGGTTGGACTTATGAAGTCAAAATGAAAGGCTGAAAATATTCAAAGATGCCTGTGCTGCTACACATGCCACAACGCTCCAAACACTGCTGCATAACAATCGTGCAATGCTGCTCCTGTATTTGCACCAATTTGGCATACAAATATTGCCCCTCGAAAGCTACAAAGACAATATACTCAATTTGTTCAAATTCTTTTGTTTTCCCTCCTAAACCTCATCCAACTTCATCTATAAATAAGATGTCCCACAACACATCTTAGGGGGCTGGACAACACATCCAGAGGGCTTTTGATAGCTGGAGAAACTTTGATTGTGTGAAAATCATCAAACACTTAACACATTCTCAAACCCAGAATCAAAAGACCACACCCTTGTTCCTGTCCCTTTCGAATCCAACACTAGAAACACAACACCTGTTTCTTTTCCCCTTCGGATCCAGGAACAACCCCATGCTTTGTTCTTTCTTTCGAATCCAGCAAAAGAAATACTACACTTGTTCTTTTACTTCGAATCCAGAAATAACAAACACAAACCCTACTCTTCTTGACCTTCGAATCCAGTCAAAGAAACACTACACTTGTTTCTTTCCTTCGAATCCAGGAGCATCCAGTCCAATCACTCAAGGTCCAGAAGCACCAACTTCAGAAGCAAGGTAAGTCCCCTGACCTCAACCCTTTCGTTTCAAGCATGTAAATGACATTCGTTTACTTTTCGTCTATGCCATTTTCATTTGTTTTTCTTGTCCAAATATATGGTAGAACTAACCTGTACAGACTCAAACAAAAAAAAATAAAACAAAACAATGTTTTATTGAATCGAAGCCTTAGGCTTCGCCCCTGGCTGCTTCAATGTTGCAAACAGAACAAAGAGTTTTGTGTGAATCAAAGCCTTAGGCTTCTCCCCACACTGACTTCCAGGCCCCAAACAAAAGGAGGCAGTAAGAGGGGTGAATCGAAGGGTGCTTGCTCACACTAACTTCCAAACCCAATCGAAAGAAGCAGCCATAAGGATGAATTGAAGGCTGCGTCTCACGCTGACTGCTAGGCCCAAATCGAAAGAAGCCAAGAAGAGCAGAATCGAAGGGTGCATTCTTCCTGGATCGAAAAACTTATGTTCCCTTCTTTTATTTTGTTTTGGCTTTATATTTTATTTCTATTCAATATGGTTGTAATATTGTAGGATATTTATTTTCTGCATTTTTATTGCTTTATACAAATGTTAGTAATTAGGATGTATGGCAAGATAAAACCAACAAGTAGACAACCCAAAATCAAAAGAATAAATGCATGCAATCAAACACACTTTGCACACATGCACCTCTAGGGTAATCCCACTTGTCGCCTCGGAAGATAGTCATGTCCCTCGAATATGGGCGTTTTAGCAAAGACCCTCGATAAAAGATCGTAGTCCCTCTATGTCCCTCGATGTTGCATTCGGTAAACGATCTAGTCTCTAACAAAATGGCTAAAACGTCTCATAGGTTGCCTTCTATGACTATACAAACGACCCACGCCCGTCCTTCACATCCAACGATGGGGATTCTTACCAAATCAATGGTAATATAGCAACATCTAAAGGAGGAGGAAAAGAACATTAGACCTTTTGAGTAGGTAGGATGCTCATAGTTGCTCGCTTGATCACAACAAAAACCATTTTCACACCAAACACTTTCAAATTGAAACATTTTCAAAAGACAAAGCTCTTTGTACGCATTCTTATAGAGACGAGAATCATTACAAATACAATTTTCAAAATCACTTTCAAAAACATCTTCCACAACAAACACCCTTTTGAACTATTTTCATAACCAACACTTTGTACGCATTCTTATAGAGACGGGAATCATTACAAAGAAATTTTCAAACCCACACCACAAGCACATTTTCAAACAAAGCAAGTGATCTAGCAAGCAACTAAGAGCCCGTAGATAACTACAGATGAAAAGGGTGCTAATACCTTCCCTTTTCATAACCTACCCCCCCGAACTCAAGAAAACATCTCGAAAGGTATTTCTTGTTCTTTTCAACCTTTCCTCATTGGACAAAAGAAAATTCGGTGGCGACTCTTGCTATCCGTAACAATTGCGATCAAACGCAAAACAACCAAGTCAGTTCTCCCACCGTATTACAACTTTTTTTGAGGAATCATGATCAAACCTTGATAAAATGATGAATATCACTTCAAAATATTGATGTTGACAAAAAATCTTGAAATTTGACTGTATATTGACCATAGTTGACTTTTTATCCAATACAGTTGATTTTCAATCATGTGAACCATTGACTGAGCAAACTTGTGATGCAAGACTTGAAACTTGACATGAACATTATTGAAGACCTATGGAGAACCATGGAAACCACTTGAGACCTTTGAAACTCACACTTCCTTGAAAAACACAAAACCCTAGTTGTAGACCCATTGCTTAGGAGGAGGTTTGATTGGTCAACCCTTGAGTATCCTTGAGCATTTGAGAACCTTAGAAGAATGTTTTGAAGAAAATGGGAGGGAAAATTTTGGGGTACAACAATTGCCCTTGTTCAATCTTCTTAAACCTGAAGAGTTAGATTGGCATGTCCGCCATTCGTGACTCGACGGTAGAAGATGTTTGAACATCTAAGTATCCAGAAATTTGCAATCGTAGATGCACCAAGTAACATTGTTGGTTGATCATATCGGGTATGGGATTAAAGATTCCATTTGGAGAGATGCCGAAGAGTCGTCAGAGATGGGCTTATAGATGCCATCCAGGATAACTGTTGATAAGAAAATCAGACTAAGTCTACGCCCGACTTTGTCTTTAAAAAATGTATTTGGAACGAGTCTACGCCTGACTTTTCCAAAAGGAGTATCTGGAAGAAATCTACGCTTGATTTCATCCGAACTAGAAGATGTCTATGCCAGACTTCAACTAGAAAAGGTACCGGAAAGAGTCTACGCTTGAATTTTCCAAAAGGAGTATCTGAAATAAATCTACACTTGATTTCATCCGAACTAGAAGATGTCTACACCCGACTTCAACTAGAAAAGGTACCAAAAAGAGTCTACGCTTGACTTTTCCAAAAAGAGTACCAGAAAGAAATTACGCTCGATTTCATCTGAACTAGAAGATGTCTATGCCTGACTTCAACTAGAAAAGGCACCGGAAAGAGTCTATGCTTTACTTTTCCAAAAAGAGTATCAGAAAGAAATCTATGCCCGATTTCATTCAAACTAGAAGATGTCTACGCCTGACTTCAACTAGAAAAGGTATCGAAAAGAGTCTATGCCAGACTTTTCCAAAAAGAGTACCAGAAAGAAATCTACGCCTGATTCATCTGAACTAGAAGATGTCTACGCACGACTTCAACTAGAAAAGGTACCGAAAAGAGTCTACACCCTACTTTTCCAAAAAGAGTATCAGAAAGAAATCTACGCTCGATTTCATCTGAACTAGAAGATGTCTACGCCCGACTTCAACTAGAAAAGGTACCAGAAAGAGTCCATGTATGACTTTTCCAAAAAGAGTATAAGAAAGAAATCTACGCCTGATTTCATCCGAACTAGAAGATTTCTACGCCCGACTTCAACTAGAAAAGGTACCGGAAAGAGTCAACACCCGACTTTTCCAAAAAGAGTATCAGAAAGAAATCTATGCACGATTTAATCGGAACTAGAATATGTCTACGCCCGAATTCAACTAAAAAAGGTACCGGAAAGAGTCTACGCCCGACTTTTTCCAAAAAGAGCATCAAAAAGAAATCTACGCCTAATTTCATCCGAACTAGAAGATGTCTACACCCGACTTCAACTAGGAGAGGTACTCTTTTAGCATGACCTTATAGGGAAAGTGATTAAGTAGCTGCTCGTTAGAGATAGCCTTTAAGGAATCTTCTTGTAGATTTCTACCTGAAAAGACAAAGAGTTAACCGTATGCAATGTCATGATGTATGAAATGCATTGCGTAATGATATTCTCAAAATAAATGAGAGTGTGTTATATGTGTTTCATATGAATATGCTATGGTGTTTGTACATGATGTATGAATGTGAGATGTCGTCGAAGTATATTAGTAACTTCGCGCAGCATCTTCGACTAGAAAATAAATCCCTGACTGTCGCTGGGGATGAAGAACACGTGTATCTTCAATTTTGATAGGGATTCCTGATTTCTGTTTGAGGAAACTCTGCTAGGGAACGTTGATTTCTGTTTGGAGAGAAGGGCTTAAGAACATTGGTCGTTCATTGCTCTATTGGGAATTTTAATTCTCATATACCCTGACTGAGGATAAAAGAGATGGATAACCCCTCAAAGTGATGTATGACCGAGTTTCTGATATGGATGTCGACTCGTCTGGAGAGAATAAGATTGAATGATTGTCGGCCTGGTTCCAGATTCAGTAGCAACTTTCTGGGGATAGTGGCCTGGACTGCCCTTTACTGGGGAGAGAAATTTTGTCGGTGGTCTGTAGTAGTCAGAGAAATAGACTCAAGATGGGGAGACTCAGCTCTGCTGGGGAAATAAACCCTGCTTGGGGAAATAAACCCTGTTGGGGAAATAAACCCTGAACTTCGACGGAGGAATACTCTGATGAGGAAATACCCTTGCTGGGGAAATAAGCTCTATTGGAGAATAGGAGTTCTGCAGGGGATTTTACAGTGTTGAAGAAATAAACTCAGTTGGGGAAGAGAATTTCTGTAAACTGTACTGATGCCATACTCTCTGATGGAGATTGGGATTCCGTAGGTTGGCGAAATTTTTGGGGAAAAGATCATATTCGCTCATCCGTTAGGGGGATCTACTGGTGAGATATATCTTCGTTGAAGATGAGTTTGTTAAGATTACTTTGTGGGGATAATCTTGTGAGGATTTTTCTATGGAGATACATGGACGACTTGAACATTATCTCAACTCCTAGAGTCTTGAGCAAATGCTTATTCCTATTTTCATGCATATACTTGTTAACACTAATCGTATTCATATGCATATGTTCATTCAATTTATTCATTGGACATTTTTGCAAACAAAACAAATAAAGGTAAATCAAAAGTTTAAATTTTGAAATTTGTATTTCTATTGATAGTTTTCCCATAAACAGGCAGTTTTGTACAAAGAGACATAAATCCTAGTAAGAGGAAATCGTCGTGAAATGAAAAGAGTACAAAGTGAAAATAAAACATATAGCTATATGGAAATAATCTCGTCGAATTTCAACTATACTATTGCCCCTTATGTCTTCAAGTATCTCATCTCTTGCTGTCGAAAGAAGCTGACTGAACTAATCTGTAGCATTTGAACTTGACATTGGTAATAAAGCTCGTTGTAAGTGATCCAACGAGACATAGTCGTACGCTTTAATCCCTAACTTTTGCCTAGACTGTCCTTTTGGGTTTTCAATTCACCGGGATACCCTTTTATTCCCCAGACGCTGTTGTACCCCAAAATTTTCCCTTCCATTTTCACACAAGACATACTCCTAGAGGTCCTCAATTGTCCTAGGATGACCAAGAATTGACCAGAAAAATTCTCCTCCTAAAGTAATGAACTTCAACTAGGGTTTCAATTTTAAACAAGATGTGTGAGTCCCAAGGATCCCAAATGTTCTCCATTGTCCTAATATGTCCTCAAGATCATCCATGCCAAATTTCATGCCTTGAACAACAAGTTTGCTCAGTCAACTGCTCAAATGCCTAGAAATCAACTATACTAGGTCAAAAGTCAATTGTGGCCCAAATACAGTCAAACTTCAAGATTTTTGGTCAACATCAACATTTTGAAGTATTATCCATCATTTGATCAAGGGTTGATTATGATTCCTCAAGAAATGATCCTAACTCATCAAAAGTAAAAAAATGGCAAATTAGGGTTTCTATAGGAAAAGTGAACCAAACTCTGACCAAGCATAACTTTCTCATACTTTATCAGAAAATTTTCCTCCAAGGCTCATTTTGATGAGAATCCAATTCCCTACAACTTCTCTTCAGCCCTCAAGTTCAAGAAATGCCTCAATCAAAAGATACAAGCTCAGACATTATAGGTCCTTTCAAAAAGTCAACAAAAACACCTTTTGGGTCAAAGCTCCTTACATGAACATGGAAAATCCAATTGAGATGAAACTAAAAAGGTTGTTTAGAGGACATCTGAAGCTCTCTAAAATTTCTAAGAACACCCTCTTATGTTTGAAATTGAGAGAGATAAGGATTGCACAAGGTGGGCAATTTTCAAGAAATGCATGAAATCTCAATTGGGCAAAATTGTATTTTTGAGCTATTGGGCCCAATTTTTAGAGTCTAAACGTGGTCATGATGCATCTAAGGATCACTAAACATGTCCATGCATTATTTTGGCTTTTTATTTTTATTTATTTTGATTTTATTCAAATAAATTCAAAATAAATTAAATAAATACTAAATAAATGCAAGAATGTGCAAAATATAGAATGTGCAAATCTTTTTTAATCCAAAGAGATCTTGGCCAGCTATCAAAACCGTGTGGACTGAATAAGGAAGTGAATCTCTTCTTTTGGGAAGATTTGAACCAAAATCTTTATTTTTTAAAAGGGCATCAAGGCATGAATATTGTGCTACAAATGAAAACCTAATGGAATTTACTATATGTACACAATAACCCTAGGTCAAGAGAGAGCGCAACAACCACAAAAAGAAGCATACCAAGAGTGCAAAATTTCACAAGAATCATGAAGGTTGAAAGCATTCATTCTAGCCTTTGTTGATCCAAACAAAGGAGCCAATCTTCCTCTTGAGGTTCTCAAGAGCTTGTTTGAACCATTATTCAAGCCAGAACGTGCCAAGAAGCTCTCTTCCAAGCATCACCGGATTGGTATACTTTCATGAATACAAACTTTTTTATCTTGCAATATAAATGATTTATTTGTACATACGCGTGTTCATGCTTACATTTGTGACTGTCTAGAACCATTACATGAGAGATTTAGCGTAGGGATGGAGGTTTACCATTGTTAAGGAAAAGCTTCAGCCAAGCTTCGTATCTCAAGATACAGGAACTTTCAGACAAAACAAACCCCTCCATTGGAATCACAAGGTCCTAACTAGTCCAGTAGGGTTATTTTTATGCTTGTTTTCATGAGATTTCGCAGGGTTGGTTTTTTGTCCAAACGGGGAAGATGACCGAAACCACCCTCCATGGTGGTTTGACCGGCCAAGGAATCTGTGTGGCACATCAGCATGTTTTGATTGGTTTGTTTAAAAATTAGGGGCCCCACTTGCTGGCGCGTGTTTGATGACTCAGCCATGACCTTGTTTTCCTTTATAATATTATTTTATGATTATATGTATGAATGAGCAGGCATCGTAGATGGAAAGAGTGAAGGGTTTAAGGCGTTGTATGTGTGGGAAGTCAGGGGTTCGACCCTTGCCTCCTACATATTATTTTTCTGAATTAATACTTGCAGATTCAGTGGTTCCACATCCCAGGCGTGCATCATGCACCCTCACGCTCAGCCATATGATCACTCCTTCTCCAAGATTTATCGCCCACTAGCATATCTCCATGATGGATCTCCAAGCTTGCCCCTCACTGAATATCACGTAAGCATGGGCCATCAGATTTGGGCTTTGGACAAAATTCAGCAGCATACCCCAATATGGGTTTCACACCCCCTCTCAGGCCCATTTCTCAATTATTTCTTTTATTCTTTTTATTTAGTTATATTTTGTTTATTCATTCTTTTTTTTTAATCATAAAATCAGAAAATCATCACAAAAAAAATTAAGACTTAGTTTTTTTCTTAATAAATTAATTTTTGCAAATTAATTAATTTAATTAACTTTAAGTTATTTTCTTTAAATTAAAATTAATTAGAGAATTAGGTTAACCTTCTAATTTTTTTTCATAAAATACAAAAAATATTTTTTAATAAGCAATTAGGTTTTCTAGGGTTTAGAACTTTTTCCCGTTTTAATTTTTGCGCGTCATTACTTTTTTTTCATACGATTATTATTTCATTTATGTAACTGCGCCCGGTTTGTAATAGCTAAATTAGGGTTTTTATTTTCGCATTTTTACTTTTCAATCCATTACTTATGTATCTACACCAAAGACCTGTAATAGCGTATGAACTTTTATTTCTCGCTCTTTATATTCTTATATGCTTGTATATAATTGTTAGTAACTTAGGCGTGCATGACAAGATTAATCAGTTAACCATTAGATCACTAATCTCAAGACAAATATCTGAAAAAAGGCACTATTTCACACTTGCACCCTTAGGGTATTCCTCACTTGGTTGCCTCGGAAAACAATGGTCATGTCCCTCGAACGTAGGGATATCTTAGCAAAGACCCTCAATCTGAAAGTCATCATAAAGATCATGGTCCCTTATTGTCCCTCGAGTTTCCTACAAGAAATGATCTTGTCCCTCGATGTTTCCTATATGATGACAGTCCCTTCGAACGCTAAGATATCCTTACATGTTGCCTTCGATGACCATAGCGTCCCTTTCGATAGTCCCTCAACATTCGACGATAGGGCTACCTACTCACTAATAGTAGAATAGAACTATCTAAGGGAAAGGAGGAAAAGAACACCTTTTTTTTGAGTAGGTAGATAACTCTTAAGTACTTGCTCAAATCTTCTTTTACACTTACACAATTTCAAAAAACTACTTTCAAAAATGATTTATCACACTATTGAGGACTGATACGAGAGTTACCATAAAGCTAAAAAAATATTTTCAAAACACGCAAGCACAAAAACAGTTTTAAAAAATGAGCAAGTACCTAAGAGCCCGTGGAAAACCATGGATGGAAAGGGTGCTAAAACCTTCCCTTTCCATAATCTACCCCCTTACTCAGGAAATCTTGGAAAAGGTCTTTTTCTGTTTTTTTCACCCTTTCCTTTGTTGGATAAAAGAAAAGTCGGTTGCGACTCTTGCTTACCGCAACATTTGCAAACAAAAAACGCAAATTAATATTAACAGTCGGTTCTGCCACCGTGTCACAGCCACCTTTTTAGATTTTCGACTTCTCAGGTGTACACTTTATATATATATATATATATATATATATATATATATATATATATATATATATATATATATATATCCCTAATTTTTGCCTGAACCCTTTTGGTTCGTCGGTATGCCCCCATTTTTGCCTAGGCCAGTCAACCTAACGAGTCATTTTTTATGCGTAGTATCTTTTAACTATGTCCGCGTTCACAGGGTACGGAAAATCTTCACCATCCATGGTGGTTAATATCATAGCACCGCCAGAAAATATTTTCTTAATTATAAATGGCCCTTCGTAAGTGGGAGTCCATTTTCCCCTGGGATCACCTTGCGGTAGAATGATGTGCTTTATTACCAAGTCACCAGCCTGATATACCCGATGCTTAATTTTCTTATTGAAGGCCTTGATCATGCACTTCTGATACATCTAACAGTGACAAACATCCGCAAGCCTTTTCTCGTCAATCAAATTAAACTGATCCAACCTGGTTTGAATCCACTCGTCTTCGTCCAAGTATGCATCTTTCATAGTTCTCAGAGAGGGAATCTAAACTTCGACATGTAGGATGACTTTCATACCATAGACCATAGATAATGGGGTTGCCCTAGTTGATGTTCAAGCTGAAGTGCGATAAACGTGAAGAGTAAATGGTAACATCTCGCACCAGTCTTTGTAGGTCACAACCATTTTCTGCATAATCTTCTTAATGTTCTTATTGACAGCTTCCACTGCGCCATTTATCTTCATTTGATGGGGAGAAGAATTGTGGTGCTTGATCTTGAACTGCATAGAGAGTACCGTGATTATAGTGTTGTTGAGGTTAGTACCATTATCTGTGATAATCCTCTCGGGGATGTCGTACCGACAGATAAGGTTATGCCGAATGAACTGGGCCATAATGTTCTTAGTAACAGAGGTGAACGAGGCTGCTTCAACCCACTTTGTGAAGTAAGAAATTGTGACGAGGATGAAGAGATATCCGTTAGAAGTAGTAGGCTTAATCTCTCCAATCATATCAATACCCCATATCACAAATGGCCAAGGAACAGTCAAGACATTCAGAGGTACTGGAGGCACATGTACTTTATCAGCATAGATCTGGCACTTGTGACAGGTTCTTGAATGGTGGTGATAGTCGGTTTCCATAGTCGACCAATAATAACCTGCTCTCAAAATCTTCTTGGCCATAGTATGTCCACTGGAATGGGTGTCAAAGATACCTTCATGCATATCTTTTATAATCTTTTCTGCTTATTTCTTGTCCACACAACAAAGAAAAGTCGAATCATGATTACACTTGTATAAAATTATGTTGCTCAAGAAGAATTTAGCCGAGAACCTTCGTAGGAATTTCTTGTCATTGATCGATGCCCCTTCAGAGTACTCTTGAGCCTCAAGATACCTCTTCATTTCATGAAACCAAAGTTTTTCTTCTACTCCGTCAGTGTCAACTTCATAGCAGTGTGCTGTTCATCCATTCTTTCAATGATAATCCTGGGAAACTCGTTGTCCCATCCGACCCTTAACATAGATGACATTGTAGCCAATGCGTCTGCCAACTGATTCTCTTCTCACGGGATGTGCTCAAAGGTAATTTCCTAGAAATATGGGATAAGTGTTAACACATACTCTTTATAAGGAATGAGATTCAGGTGCTTCATATCCCATTCTCCCTTGATCTGACTGATCACCAGGGCTGAGTCCCCATATACATCCAAGAATTTAATTCTTAGGTCAATGGCAGCTTTAATACCCATAATGCACGCTTCATATTCGGACATGTTATTGGTACAATCAAAATATAATCTGGCGGTGAAGGGTGTTGTACCCCAAAATTTCCCCTCCCATTTTCTTCAAAGCATTCTTCTAAGATTCTCAAGTACTCAAGGATTCTCAAGAGTTGATCAGACAAACTCACCTCCTAAGCAATGGGTCAACAACTAGGGTTTCATCTTGTACAAGGGAGATTGGTTTTAAAGGATCTCAAATGACTTTCATGGTTCATAATAGGTCCTCAATAATTCTTATGTCATGTTTCAAGTCTTGCATCATAAGTTTCCCAGTCAATTGCTCAGATGACTGAAAATTAACTGTATTGGACAAAAAGTCACTATGGTCAACATACAGTCAAACTTCAAGATTTTTTTGTCAACATCAGCATTTTGAGGTGATATTCATCATTTTATCAAGGGTTGATCATGATTCTTCAAGGAAAGCCCTCAAATCATCAAAGGTCAAAATTTTCCAAAATTAGGGTTTTGACTCAGGATGACTGATCATTGACTGTTGGCTTAGTACATGACCTAATGGCTTGAAGCATGATCTCAAGGGCTCAAATACAACATCTTGACCTAATTACATGGCTCAATAAATTTCTGAAGATACAAGTGATTGATAGTTGAGGAATTGAATCAACTGATGAAAAGTCAACAGTCACACAAAAGTCAAACTTTGACCTTTTGGTCAACATTGGAATTCAAAAATCAAGAATCATAAAGATATTCAAAACTATCAAACTTGATCATCAAGAATAAAAAGTCAACAAAAGTCAAATTTGGAAAATTTTCTAACACTTAGAAAAATTCTAAGTGTTTTTGTTCTTAACAAAAGTCCTAACTTCATAGCCATTTTTCACTAAGATCCAAGTTGATTCAAAGAAAACTTTCAACATGAAAGTTGTAGGGATTGATGAATTATACAACTTTGTCAATGAGGGTTGATTTCCAAAAAGTGATTGGATTAATATATATATGAGCCCATGAAGTTGTGATATTTTTTATCCAACACTTAGAAAATTTTCCAACAAGTTTTGGTCAGTTTTTCATCTCAACTTCTTTACCAATTTTCACCAAGTTCCAATTTGATTTAGTTAAAACTCACAACATGAAAGTTGTATACAATGTTTCAAGCTTTCCAAAATTACCAAGAACACAACTTTATCATGCTTGAGCTAGAATTTTCGAAGAGATGAAGTTGGGTATTTAAGGTTGCATTATAGGTCATTTTTGTGACACGTTCATAACCAAATCTTCAAGCCATGCTGCATAATATTACTTTATAGGATTCTAACCTCCAAATAAATCCATAATCATAAGATTACACAAACTTTTGAGCCATTATCTAAGTGATTCAAGAATTATCCAATCCATTTGGCCATTTAAGGAAAAAGATCACACTTCCATTCTTGTAAAGTGGCTTTAATCACAAAGTCCACTCCTTGAGCCTCTAACTTGTTTATTCTGATCACACTTAACATGAATGATCAGAAGCAACATCTCTAAGCCTATCAACCACCCTACATTTCCTTGGAACCATGACTTTGCAAGTTACTTCAAAACCAAGCTTCAAAACCATAACTTGTTATCTCAAGATTCTGGTTACTTCGAGATGTAAAACCTTTTATCTATAAATAGAGAGGTCAGTTGCAAGCTAACACACGATTTCACAAGCCCTCAAACACCCTCAAACTCATAATCACTTAGAAAATTCCATTGTTGCACATTTGAACCTTCCAATACCCAACTTCAAATCCACTCACGTGTTTTCCTCTTTTATCATTCAAATACCTTTTATCCATCAAATAGAAGTTATCCAAACACTCTTGGCACGACCGTAACACCTCCACCATCATTTTCCAAACCTAACTTTACACCTCTGTAACTTGACTTGTCCAGAAGAATTAAGGCACTCCCAATCCAAGGTAGACATTGCAAAAGCTTCCTGAGAGTTCAGTGAAGCTATCCATATCATCCTAACACCTCCAGAAGTGCTCTAACTTCAAACTTGATTCTCACTTCAGTGGTAGGTTTCTCCAACTTTGAAATCCTTACACTTGCATCGTTTGCTTTCAATTTCAAAAGATAAAACATAGATATGATTGCCCCGAAACTAACCATGTCCTTAGTTTTCATTTATGTTGGCTATGTGATGAGAATTTTGGAATTGAAGTTTCTGAAATATTAGGTTTCAGTTTGGTACCAAGCAAAATTCATTTCAGCCTTTAACTTATAGCTTTCAAAAGTTACATGGTTGAATTCATGGTGAAATTTAGAACAACTTTCATGTTTACACTTTTCAAAATGATTGAGAATTGAAGGAGTTATAAATTTCAACAATGGTGTTGTTATGTTGTGCGCGCGAGGAAGAAGAAGGCAGAGTTTCAAATTTGAAAAATGAGTTTACTTTATATTTAGTGCAACATGTTTTATCAACGGATGTAACAGCCACCACAGTGGCAGTGCGGGCGTGTTTAAGTCATACCTATGCCCGGTCCTAGGTTCGATCCAGGCGTGGGGCATTTTATTTTTCTAACATTTTCTCTACAGATTTGGTGTGAGCAAGCCTAACACGCCTATCATGAGCCTCATGCCATCATCATCAGATGTTTATGCAATCAGATTTGACGCCCCAGATTAAGGCCCTCACCATGAGCCTTCATGGGTCTCCCTCACTAGATCCAACACAACGCCTGAACTTTCTTGTTATTGGGCCTGGAATTTTTGGTTTCTCACCCGCCAAATTTCTTTTACCAACTCAGGCCCATTAAAATTTTCTTTTTGTTGTTTTTTTAATTAACTATTTTCTTTTCTTTAAATAATTTTATTTAAAATCAGAAAAAATCATTAAAAAAAAATAGATTTAGGTTTTTAATTAATTTATTTAATTTTTTCCAAATAAAAATTAATTTAATTTAATCACTTTGATTTTATTTAATTAGAATTAGGTTTTATACTTCAAATGTCTTTTCTAAATAAAACACCAAAAAATATTTTCTAAATACTTAGAATTCTTTAGATTTCAATTAATTAATTTAATTTTTGATAATAAAGATTAATTAATTTAAACAAACCTTATTTTATTTTAAATAATTAAATTGTAAATTAAATTAGAATTAGGTATAATTTTTTATTTCACATTTCAAATATTTTCTAAACAAAGAAACAACAAAATATTTTCTTAAAATACTTAGAATTTTTAGGGTTTTTGCATCTTTCCCCTTTCTATCTCCGCGCATTTGTTTATTTTTCGCACTAATACAATTATGTAATTGTCAAAAGTTTGTAATAGATAATTAGGGTTTATTGCTTTCCTCCCCAATTCATAAACTTGTACCCCCATCCCCGAAGCATTGTAATAGCGTAAGACATTTAATTTCCGCAATTTACTGCTTTTCTTTATTACTGTTAGTAATTAAGGTTTGTATGGCGAGACTAAAAGCAAACATTAGAAAATCTAATCTCAAGACAAATACCTGAATTCAAAACACTTCACACTCACGCTCCTCTAGGGTTACCCTCACTTGTTGCCTCAGATTTAAACAATCTTGTACCTCGAACGTGGGATGCTTTAGGAAAGACCCTTAATTAAAAGATCGTAGTCCCTCGATGATCCTTCGATGCTTCCTTCGGTAAACGATCTTAGTCCCTTACAAAAATTTCTAAAGCATACTATAAGTTGCCTTCTATGACTGTACGATGACCCACGTGTGTCCCTCACATCCAGTGATAGGGCTACCTACTAATTAATGGTAGGATAACACTATTAAAAGGAGGACGAAAAGAACAAAGACCTCTTTGAGTAGGTAGATCGCTCGTAATCGCTTGCTCACAAACTAAAACAATTTCCACACTTCACACTTTCAAAAAAAAAACTACTTTCAAAACACTTTATAAACACTCTTGAGGATTGATACAAGGGTTATTATAAAGAAAATTGCCATACATTGTCATTTTCAAAGCACTTTTCATAAAACAACACTTTCTTTCACAAATATTTTCAAAACAAACATTTTGTATACGTTCTTAACGATACGAGAATCATTACAAAATTTCCATAATTAGGCACATTTTCAAAATATCTGCAAACATACACAAGCATAAAGCATTTCAAAAAGTGAGCTAGCAATTAAGAGCCCGTAGTTAACTACGGATGAAAAAGGTGCTAACATCTTCCCTTTTCATAACCTACCCCCCGAACTCAAGAAAATTCTCAAAGGTATTTCTTATTCTTTTCACCCTTTCCTTTATTGGATAAAATAAAAGTCTGTGGCGACTCTTGCTATTCGTAACATTCACGATAAAACACAAAACCCAAAGTCTGTTATCCTACTGTATCGCAAAGAGCGTATGGAAACCCTAAGGAGAGATAATAACAATACCAATTCCGTTGCCAAGTGTGTTGGAAGCTCTGTAGAAAACTATAGTCCATCGGGATCCTGGCTCGGGTCCTTCATACGGTTCAGGTTCTTCACAATCTGTAACTAGCATAATGTTCTCATCCGGGAATTTGGAATTCATAGACTGATAATCGTCTACGGCTTGATGTGCCAACTGATCTACCAGTACACTTACTTTGATTGCCTTTTGAATGGTGTACTGAATGCCGTATTCTGTCAAGACCATTTGCCATCGGGCTATTCTTTCGAAGAGAGTTGGCTTCTCGAATATGTATTTGATGGGATCCATTTTCGAAATAAATAGAGTAGTATGAGTCAACATATAGTGTCTTAGTCGGTGAGCAGCCCATGCCAAAGCGCAACAATTTTTCTCAAGAAGTGAGTATCTTGTTTCACAGTCGGTAAACTTTTTGCTAAGGTAGTATATTGCATGGTCTTTTCGACCAGACTCGACATGCTGCCCCACTACACACCTCATTGAGATCTCTAGCACTGTCAGGTACATGATTAGAGACATTCCTTCTACTGGAGGTATCGGAATTGGGGGTTCTTGTAGGTACTCTTTAATTTTATCAAAGGCTATTTGGCAGTCGTCGTTCCACTTCACTACTTGATCTTTCTTCAGCAACTTGAAGATTGGCTCACAAGTAACAGTCAAATGAGAAATAAACCGGGCAATGTAATTCAGTCGTCCTAAGAAACTTATGACTTCCTTCTCAGTACGGGGAGCCAACATTTCATGAATGGCTTTGACCTTGGCGGGATCAACCTCAATACCTTTATCGCGGATGACGAAACCCAAGAGTTTACTAGATCTCACCCCAAAGGTGCACTTGTTCGGATTTAACCTTAGCTTATATTTCCTCAATCTTTCAAATAATTTATGTAGATGATCAAGATGCTCTTCTTCAGTCTGTGATCTTGCTAACATATCATCTACGTAGACCTCTATCTCGTGATGAATCATTTCATGGAATAAGGCTACCATGGCATGTTGATAAGTTACATCGGCGTTTTTCAACCCAAAAGGCATAACCTTGTAGCAGAAATTGCCTCATTGTGTGATGAAGGTATTTTTATCCATATCTCTAGGCTCCATCTTAATCTAATTATACCCTGAGAAACCATTTATGAAAGGGAACACCTTGTGTTAAGCAATATTGTCAGCCAAAACATCAATATATGGAAGTGGGAAGTCATCTTAGGGGCTTGCCCTGTTTAGATCCCTATAGTCGACACACATACGCACCTTGCCGTCTTTCTTTGGTACCGAAACAATATTAGCAACCCATTGAGGATAACATGTCACTGCTAAGAAGCCTGCATTAAATTTCTTTATAACCTCGACTTTGATCTTCTCTGACATCTCAAGACGCATGCGATGAACTTTCTTCTTAACCGAAGAGCAACCCTCTTTCATTGGTAGAACGTGAACTGCAATATCAGTATCGAGCCCTGGCATGTCTTTGTATGACCAAGCAAAGATCTCAACATAGTCATGCAACATCTAAATTAACCTGTTGTGATACGGTGAGAGAACTAACTTTAGGGTTTTACGTTTGATCGCAAATGTTGCAGTTAGCAAGAGTCGCCACCGACTTTTCTTTTATCCAAAAGGAAAGGTGAAAAAGCACAAGAAAGACGTTTGAGATTATTTCTTGAGTTCGAGGGTAGATTATGAAAAGGGAAGGTATTAGCACCCTTTTCATCCATGGTTTTCCATGGGCTCTTAGTTACTTGCTAGATTACTTACTTTTTGTTTGAAATTGTGCTTTGTGTCGTTTTTGAAAGTATTTTGTAAAGAGGCCATTGTTTAGGCAATCTTTGTAATGATTCTCTTTTGTAAGAATGTATACAAAGATGTTTGATCTTTTGAAAATGTTTTCAAGTTTGTAAGAGGTTTTGAAAGTGTAGGTGTTTGTTTTAAAAATAGCAAGGATGTTTGTTTTGAAATGGAGCAAGTAATTAGGAGCATTCTACCTACTCAAAAGTCTTTCATGGTCATTTTCCTTTTCCTTTGACATTGTTATCTTACCATTGATTTGGTAAATAACCCTATCTTTGGATGTAAACGGGACGGGCGTGGGTCATCGTATAACCATAATTAGCAATGTTGCAAGGTATCTTAGAATTCTCTTTTAGGGACTAAGATCATTTGAAAGGCAACTTAGATAGCATCATCGAGGGACTATGATCTTATACTTTGCTTGTTTTTGCCAAGATACCTCACATGCGTAATATGGCCATTTTGTAAAGGCAACCAAGTGGATTTACCCTAGGGGTGCTTGTGTGCAAATGTATTGTTTTCATGCTTGATTTTGTCTTGAATTAGGGTTTTCTAAGTATTGGTTTTAGTCTTTTCATACAAACCCTAATTACTAGCATTTGCAAATAAAGCGATAAATTGCAGGATTTAAAGTTACTACGCTATTACAATACTTGTGGGAGGGGGGGGGGGGGTGTACAAATTTTAAAGGAGGGTTGCAAGAATTTAAACCTAATTAGTCTATTACAACCATATTGAATTGGTACAAATGTACAAGAAATTAAATGAATATAATGTACAAGATGAATAAATGTACAAAAAGTTGAAATGTAAAGTAAATGGATATTTGTTTGATTTTTTTTAGAGAAAAAGACTCTTGTTTTGACCTAATTAACTAAGAAAATAACTAATTAAAATAAAAAGTAAACCTAAATTTTTCTAGGAAAAGATTTTAAATAAAACCCTAAATCTATTAATTGATTAAAGAGAAATTAAGTTTAAGAAAAGTATTTTTGGTATTTTTGTCTTGAAAATAATTATAGTGTTATAAAATATTTTTGGCCTTTTTTATATTAAAATAATATATTTTAATTGGTGTAAAAGAAAATAAATAAAACCTAGTATTTTAATTAAATTAAGAATAACTAGTAAAATAAATAAAGTATTGATTAAATAAAATAACTTTTATTGAGAAAAATAAATAAACTATGTCAAGATAAAAATCTAATATTTTTGTATTTTTTTATGATTTTTTTAATATTAGAAAATATATTAAGAAAATAAATAAAAATACGAAAAGAAAATAAAACTGAGCCACGGGTGCAAATAGTCCACAGGGGGGTTAGAAAGTAAAAATAAAAAGAAGGCCCAAAGATGAAGCCCAGCGCCTGCAAAAAAGGGTCAGAAAATGCAAAAAATATGGAAAAAATTAAAAGGGTACCACTGGGGCTCGAACCTAGGTCCCTCAGGTTACAGGCGCGCGCTTCTACCACTGGAGTGGCTATACATCCGTTTATATAAACCAAACAATAAATACATAAGGCAAACGTGTTCCTGAGGCCAACTTCATCTTCAGCCTCACGCCCATCCAGAAGCTCTGTAACTTGTTCAAATCTCAACAAAAATAAAAACCGTAAACATGAAACTTGTAGCAAATTTCCTCACGGTTTCACAAATGTAAAGAATTAAAACTATAGCTCAAAGATAAACGTGAATTTTAATGGCTCTATTCTGAACCCTAAAAATCTCAGAAAATTCAATCTTAAAATTCTCTAAACTCAGGAAAAATTAGTGGAAACTATGGACATGGTTAGCTTTAGGGCAATGATATCTACATGTTTCATTCATAAATAAATCATTGATAATGTCTGTATGAAGAGTTCCAAAGTTAAAAAACTTACATTGCAAGAGAGTATCGGGTTTGAAGTTTGAGCAGCTTCCAAGGAGTTCCAAGGATTGGGTTAGCTTCCTCAAGTTCCCAGGAAGCTAATGGGATGCTTAGCTTGAGCTAAAAGTACCTGAGGAGTTATGGAGAAGTCCAAGTGCAAAGCTCTATTTTTGAAAATGGAGAATGGTATTACAGTTCTGTAACAGGGTGTGGGATCAGTTCTAAATGATGTTTAGAAGCTTTAGGAACCAAAAGGCTTGAAAACACACGAGGGAGTTATGAGTTTCAAGTTTTTGGTCAGTTTATGTGAAAATGGAGGTATGAGATGTGATTCTGAGCTCTTGGTGTTTTTAGAGGTCAAGCCTTCGTGCATTTTGTGGCAATTGGTTTGTATATCTATAAGCAAAAGGATTGGAGTGGTTTGGACAATCAGAAGTACAAGTTTTCAGCTAATTGCTAGGTTACTTGATTTTCAAGAAAAATGTGAAACCAAGTTTCAATGTGAAGTACAAGCATGGGCTGGGTGATCGTAAGTGTCTAAACCATTTCTTATGGGTTATGGGACTTGTATGATCAGAAGAGAACAAGTGCAAGGCTGAAGAACAAGTTTTGTGTAAAAAAGCACTTTATCAAAATGACAATGTACAATTTCTTCCAAAAATGGATATAAAGCATGGCCTTGCATTGAATGCTTGAAATGAGACCTCTAAAAGCTGTGCAAGCAATTAATTATAGAGTGCCTAACAAGTTTGAGGCTTGAAATGTAGAGTTTATGTAGCATAAATTTGAATTTGAATTTTGTTCATCACAAAATGCCTTGTAAATCAAGTGATAAAACCCTAACTTCATCTCTTCGATTCTCCCTACTCAAGAATGATCTCAAGGAGTTCTTGGACATTTTGGAAAGATCGTAATATTCTCTACAACCCATATTTGAATTTCTCTTGAAGATTCATCTTAGAACTATATGAAAAAGTTCCATGAAGTTGGGTCAAAATCCTGACCAAATTAGGGCAAAATTTCACTAAGTGTTTTGTTTCATGACCACATGTTCTAAAAATTATAAATTGAGATCCAAGCAATTTTGGAAGGAGTTGTGTAAATAAAAGTTGTATATTTCAAATATATCTACAACTTTCATGTTGGAAGTTTCTCTTGAATCATCTTTCATCATGGTGAAAATCTTGCTCAAAGTTGTGAAAAAACATGAAATTTTCAACACTTAGAAAAATTTCTAAGTTTGAAAATTTTGACTTTTCAAAATGAAATATTGAATTTTTGATTTCTTGATGAATAAATTTCATATTTTGACATGTTTTGATGAATTGTGATCTTTGGCATTTGAATTTGACCAAAAAGTCAAAGTTTGACTTTTCAGTATACAATTGACTTTTGATTAGTTGACTGCATAATTCATTTGTCAATCCATTGGAATTGCAATGTTTGAGTCATGTCATTAGGTTAAAATTATGAAATTGGACTCTTGAGATCATGCCTTAAACCAATTGATCATTTTCTAGGTCAAAAATCAGAAATTGCCCTTTCCCAGTTAAAACCCTAATTTTGACCATTTTGCCCTTTTGGAGATTTGATCAAATTTCTTGAGGAATTATGGTCCAAACTTGATCAAATGATACATATGAGTTTAAAATGTTTATGTGGATAAAAAACTATGAAGTTTGGCTGTAAATTGGCCATGGTTGACTTTTTCCCCAATACAACTGATTTTTAGGTCAACTGCTAAATTGACTGAGCAAAAGTGTGATCCAAGTCTTTAAACTTGACATGAGTAATCTTGGGGTCCATAATGATCCATGAAAGTCATATGAAGCATTGAAAATTCAAAAATCCTTGTGCAATCTTAAACCCTAATTTTGGTCATTAGTGTTTAAGGAGGTGTCTTGAGCTGATCAACCCTAGTGCAGTCTTGAGCCAAAAGGAGATCTTGTGAGAAAATTATTGATAAATGAGAGGGAAATTTTTTGGGTACAACAGCTGCCCTTGTTCAATCTTCTTAAACCTGAAGAGTTAGATTGGCGAGTTTGGCCATTCGTGACTCGAAGGTGGAAGATGATTGGACACTAGAGTGCCCAGAAATTTTCACTCGGTGATGTGATGATAGAGGGAATGGGATTAAAGATGCCATTTAGAGAGACGATAGAGAATTGTTGGAGATGGGCTTGTAGATGCCATCTAGAAATGATTGTTGAACAGTATTTGCAAGATGAAACTTAATGAATGTCAGGATGGCGTCCGTGTCTGGAGTGTATCTGAACTATATCTGAACTATATCTGAGAGTTGAATCTGAATGAGTATCAGAATGGCATCTGTGTCTGGAGTGTATCTAAACTGTATCTGAAAGCTGAATCTGAGTGAGTATCAGAATGGCATCCATGTCTGGAGCATATCTGAACTGTATTTGAAGATTGAATCTGAATGAGTATCAAAATGGCATTCGTGTCTGGAGCGTATCTGAACTGTATTTGAAAGCTGAATCTGAATGAGTATCAGGATGGCATCCGTTTCTGGAGCATATATGAACTGTATCTGAAAGCTGAATCTGAATGAGTATCAGAATGGCATCCGTGTCTGGAGCGTATCTGAACTATATCTGAAAGCTGAATCTAAATGAGTATCAGGATGGCATCCGTGTCTGGAGCGTATTTGAACTGTATCTGAAAGCTGAATCTGAATGAGTATCAGAATGGCATCCGTGTCTGGAGCGTATATGAACTGTATCTGAAAAGTTGACTCTGAATGAGCATCAGAATGGCATCCGTGTCTAGAGCGTATATGAACTGTATCTGAGAGAAACTTTAATCATTGTTAATGGTAGCTGTTAACCTTATCCTAAAAAGAGCGAAATGTTAGATAATATGAAATGTCATGTTGTATGAAATGCATGGTATAGTGATATCGTGATACATGTATTCGTGTTATCAATGTTTATGACGTATGGATACAATGTATGCGTATGTGAGATAATCTGCTGCACTGCTTGCGGGATACGGGGAAAATAAATCCCCGACTGCTGCTGAGGATATGGAGTGTAGGTCTTCATGTTGTGAAGTTGAAGTGTTGATGAATTTCTGCTTAGAGAAATAAACTCTATTATAAGGGAAATGCCGTGTACCGCTTGTAAAATCCTGTTGGGAAATCTTGAGAAATTTGGTGACTTCTACCGGGGAGTGATAATTGGAAGTTTTATTCCGCTGGGGATTAAACTGCACACTGTGGGGGATTTATGGAAATAGCTTGGAGAGATTTCCCTATCTCTTAAAGCCATCAGTGATTGTCTTTTTATTTTGTTCATTTGTAAACAGTAATTATGTTCAAATGCATATGTTCAAAAATAAATCATTGGACGTTTTTGTAAGCAAAACACAAGAGTAAAGAAAAACAGATAGTTGTGCACTTTCAAAGGGATATCTTTGTATTGACTTTGAGTAAGTATTTTTGTACAATGAGACAAACATTCTAGTAAGAGAATGCCGTCGTAAAAAATGAAAATTTGATACAAAGAAAAGATAGCTATGTGAAATAATCCCATGGGGTTCCCATTCTGCTATAGCCTTCGTGTCTCTGAGCATATTGTCTATTTGTTGCCTTGTCTGAAGCTAATTGAATTGATCAAAACCACTGAGTTCGTCAGGTTGTTCATAAGGTGATCCAACGGGACATAGTCATATGCTTTAATTCCCTAACTTTTGCCTGGACCGCCCTTTCGGGTTTTCAGTCCACCGGGATACCCTTTTTTTCCCAAGCCGCCCTTTCAGGTTTTCAGCTTGCCGGGTGTACAGATTTTTTGTTTTTATCCCTAATTTTTTCCCAAACCTTTTTGGTTTGCCGGGATGTCCTTGTTTTTCCTAAGTGTGTCAACCTAGCGGGTCTCTTATGCGTAGTATCTTTTGACTATGTCTGTGTTCACAGGGTGTGGCAGGTCGTCACCATCCATGGTGGCCAAGATCATTGCTCCACTGGAGAAAATTATTTTGATAACAAATGGTCCTTCATATGTAGGAGTTCATTTGCCCCTGGGATCACCTTGCGGAAGTATGATGCGCTTGATCACCAAATCCCCAACTTGGTACACTTGGCGTCTGACCTTTTGTTAAAAGACCTGATCATCCGTTTTTGATACATTTGACCATGACAGACAGCAGTAAGCCTTTTCTCATCAATCAATTTTAGTTGATCAAGTCGAGTCTGGATCCAATCATCTTCATTCAGCCCTGTATCCTTCATAATTCTCAGAGAGAGGATTTGGACCTCAATAGGCAAGACAACCTCCATGTCGTATACCAAAGAGTAGGGTGTTGCCCCGGTTGATGTGCGTGCTGTGGTACGATACCCGTGGAGAGCGAATGGTAGCATCTCATGCCAGTCTTTGTATGTGACTGTCATTTTTTGTATGATCTTTTTGATATTCTTATTTGCAGCCTCGATAACACCATTCATCTTTGGCCGATAAGGGGAAGAATTGTGATGCTAGATCTTGAATTGCTCGCACAGGGCGGTGATCATAGTATTGTTTAGATTCGTACCATTGTCTGTGATGATCCTCTCCGAGATACCATACCGACAAATGAGATTTTGTTTAATGAACCGGGCTACAACATTCTTGGTCACGAAAGCGAAAGACGCTGCCTTAACCCACTTTGTAAAATAGTCAATGGCCACCAAGATGAAGCGGTTTCCATTAGAAGTTGTTGGCTTGATTTCCCCAATCATATCGATGCCCCACATAGCAAAGGGCCAAGGAGTCGTCAAGACATTCAGAGGAACCGGAGGTACGTTCACTTTGTCAGCATAAATTTGACATTTATGGCAGGTTCGAGAGTGTTGATAGCAATCTGCTTCCATGGTAGACCAGTAATAGCCTACCCGTAGGATCTTCTTTTCCATTGTATGCCCACTGGAATGGGTGCCAAAAGTGCCTTCATGTAGATCAGCCATGATCTTTTCTGACTAAACCTTGTCTATGAAACGGAGCAAAATAGAGTCATGGTTGCATTTATAGAGAATGCCATTACTAAGGAAGAACTTAGCATAGAACCTCCTTAAGAACTTCTTATCATTGACTGAAGCTCCTTCCGGATATTCTTGAGCCTCGAGATACCTTTTGACTTCGTGAAACCAAGGCCGGTCCACTACTTCTTTAGTATTAATATCGTGACAATGAGTTGGTTTATCCATTCGTTCAATGGTGATCTGGGGAGCCTCGTTATCCCATTTAAGTTTAAACATGGATGACATTGTAGCTAGTGCGTCTGCTAGGTGATTTTCTTCTCGCGGGAAATGCTCGAAGGTAATCTTCTCAAAATGTGGGAGCAATGTCAAGACATGTTCTTTGTTGGGGATAAGGTTAGGGTGTTTGGTGTCCCATTCCCCTTCGATCTGGCTGATGACCAAAGCTAAATCTCCGAACACACTTAAGGATTTGATTCCCAAATCTATTGCAGCCTTGAGACAAAAAATGCATGCTTTGTATTATGCCATGTTATTTGTACAATTGAAGCAGAGTCTTGCCGTAAATGGAGTATGACATTCTTCAGAAGATATGAGTACAACACCAATACCGTTACCGAGTGTGTTAGATGCCCCATCAAAAACCAGGGTCCATCGGGATCCTTGTTCAGGTCCGTCATATGGTCTGAATTCTTCACAGTGGTTTACCATCATGATGTCTTCATTTAGGAATTCGAACCTCATAGACTGGTAGTCTTCCACAACTTGGTGAGCAAGGTGATCAGCTAGTACACTTCCCTTTATTGCTTTTTGGGTAGTATACTGTATGTTATATTCTGTCAGGATCATCTGCCATCTCGCTATTCTCCTAGAGAGGTCAGGTTTCTTGAAGATGTATTTTATTGGATCCATTTTAGATATCAATAAGGTAGTATGGGTCAGCATATACTGTCTTAGCCAGCGAGCAGCCCATGCTAGAGCGCAACAAGTTTTCTCGAGCAGTGAATATCTTGTTTCACAATCGGTAAACTTTTTTCTCAGGTAATAAATAGCATGCTCTTTTCGGCCAGACTCGTCATACTGCCCCATCACACACCCCATTGAGTTTTCCAAAACAGTCAGATACATGATCAATGGTCTTCCCTCGACTGATGGCATTAAAACAAGTGGCTCTTGTAGGTACTCTTTGATCTTGTCAAAAGCAGTTTGGCACTCATCATTCCATTTGACTACTTGATCTTTCTTCAGTAATTTGAAGATTGGTTCACAAGTAGCTGTCAGGTGAGAGATGAATCTGGAAATGTAGTTTAAACGTCCCAAGAAACCTCTAACTTCCTTTTCAGTACGGGGAGCAGGCATCTCTTGCATCGCTTTCACCTTAGCAGGATCTACTTCAATACCATTATTGCTGACAAGAAAGCCTAGGAGTTTTCTAGACCTTACTCCAAATGTGCATTTATTTGGGTTCAACCTCAACTTGTATTTCTTTAACCTCTCAAACAGTTTCTGTAAATGATCGAGATGCTCTTCTTCTGTTTGAGATCTAGCTATCATGTCGTCCACATAGACCTATATTTCTTGATGTATCACGTTGTGAAATAGAGCTACCAAGGCATGTTGATAGGTTGCCCCAACATTCTTCTGTCCGAATGGCATAACCTTGTAGCAGAATGTGCCCCACTGTGTGACAAAGGTTGTTTTCTCCATGTCCTCAGGCACCATTTTGATTTGGTTGTAGCCTGAGAAATCGTCCATGAAGGAAAAAACTTTATGTTGTGCCGTATTGTCAACTAGAACATCAATGTGGGGAAGCGGGAACTCATCCTTAGGGCTTGCCCTATTCAAATCTCTGTAGTCCACACGCATTCGCACTTTGCCATCTTTTTTGGGCACGGGAACAACATTGGCAACTCACTGTGGATAGGAGGTGACGGCCAAGAATCCGACGTTAAATTGTTTCATGACTTCTGCTTTAATCTTCTCTGACATGTTTGGTCGCATGCGACAGACCTTTTGTTTCACCGGTGGACAATCTTCTTTTATTGGTAGACGATGTACCACGATATTTGCATTAAGTCCTGGCATGTTTTCATACGACCAGGAAAAGACTTCAACATACTCGTGTAGCAACTGAATCAGACGCTCTTTGACATTAGGTTTCAGATTGGCACCCACATTGACTTCTCTTTTGGCTTCTTCGGTACCTAGGTTGATTGTGTCCACTGGTTCCTCGTGGGGCTGAATGGTCCTCTCTTCTTATTGTAGCAACCTGGCGAGTTCCCCTGGAACTTCACAATCTTCCTCACCTTCGTCTTCGGCTTGGTAGATTAGATTTTCAGAATCATAGAAGGCCATAGCAGAATCGTTACCCATGGGATCCCGAATGGATGTAGACCTGCATTGTGAGTGTGAGTGTGTGTAAGAGTATATCTATCTTTGAAAAGGATAAAATGTAAAATAAAAACCAATGAGCATAAAGTTTGTATGCAAAAACGTCCATGATTCATTGATGTCATATGGAAATGAGATAATAACCCTTACAAATGGACCATTATGCCTCGGGTAAGACACAAGGTTTTAAGAGTCCGAATTGTTTTAATATTATAGATCCGACAAAATTTAAAGACAAATTACTATGGGATAAAAGTGATCGGGACGAAATCTCTAGCTTCCCAATTGTTGAGCCCTTCATTGACAGTTGGGAAAATCCAATCCTCCATGTCATAGTTGTCTTCATCATCCTCTACTGTGTTGACTTCGCAGTTGCTGATCTTTAAGGGTGGTCCTCCGCCACGAGCGCGGCGTACAACTTTCTGGGCTTCTGAAGTGAAACCCAGACCAAATTTTTCAGATTTGTATGGGATATCTTGGAGTTGTCCCCAAATAGTGCATCTACCTTATTCTATCACTTCCTTGGCATCTTTTAAAGAAGACATCTTGAGCGGAGGTCTTGTAATCTTAGGGACTTGAGCCACAACCTTGGTCACTACTACATCTTGTGGAACTTCTTCAAAGTGCTGGAATGGAGTTTCAATAAATTCACCATCTAGTTCCACATATTTGAAGGAATTTAAATGGCTGACCATATACTATTCTTCTCCATGAACGGTGATGATTTTCCCTTGAATTAGATATTTCAGCATTTGATGCAACGTAGAGGTGACTACACCAGCATTGTGGATCCACGGTCGGCCTAACAAGCAGGAATACGAAGGGAGAATATCCATTACATAAAAGTTCGAATCAAATGTTTGGGTCCCAAACTTTATGGGGATGTCCACTTCCCCATGCACCATCCTTTTTGAGCCGTCAAAAGCCCTCACTACTATGTTGCTTGGTTTCAATGCCAATCCCTCACAGTCAAGCATATCAAGAGCCTTTTTAGGTAACACATTCAGAGATGAACCGGTGTCAACCAAAAAATGAGCCAAGGTCGTGCCCCTGCATTCAACTGAGACATGCAATGCCTCATTATGCTTCCTCCCTCTTGGCGTTAAATCAACATCCGAAAAACATAAACCATTATCTGCAGTCAAGCTGGCTACGCAGTCTTGGAACTGATCGACAAATGTTTCTTGGGGTACATGGACAATTTTGAGGAACTTTATCAAGGCTTTTGCATGAGCCTCAAAACATAATAGTAAGGACAACATGGAAAATTTTGATGGAGTTTGCCCCAGTTGCTCGACTACGTTGTAGTCGCTTCTTTTTATGATTTTTAGAATTTCCTCCATCTCTTTTCGGGAGGTCTCAGGGATAGCTATTGGTTTTGCCTTCGTGCGGACAGGCTCAACCAGAATACCTTTTCCTCGAGTCTCGGTTGACTCGGCAGTAGGAATGTTAGTAGGGGTGGTAATAAGGATTATAACAGTTTTGTAAACAAGAGTATTAGCAGAGATGATTGTAGGACTGGGAATAGCCTTTGGAGGAGCAACAACAACAGGAATAATTACAGGTTCAGAAATAACTTTTGGGGGAGAAATTTCTGGAGAGAAAACCCTTCCACTCCGAGTGATCTTGCTAGTCCCTGCGATGTTACTGATATCAGAGTCATCTTTCTCAACACTTGAATCTTCAGCAGCTGGCCAATCTTGCTTGATACCATGGTAGTAGACATTACCTCCATAATTCCATGGGACAGTTTTGTCTGACGAATACGGGATTGGTCCAGGCATTATGATTATCAAAGGAGCTACTTTAGGAACTGATGTAATTCTAACGGGTCTTTTGGTGGAGACCCTGGAAGAATTGTCGGAAATGGTCACGATGGAAACATCATTATAAGAGACAGTTGGAACAAAAGTTTTTTCGAACAAAATTTCCTTGTTATCTATTAGGCACTGAACGCCTGCTTTCAACAAAGGACAGCTGGTTGGTGAGGATAAACAGAAATGACAGCTTTCATCACAGCCCGGGAAAACACCGGCATTCAACAAATTCTCTTTGATAGTCAGGAGTGGGGTCACAAGTTCATCAACTGAAGTAACAAACATATCTTCCTCAATGGCGTTGGTATTATGGTTGTGTTTGGGCATAGGGGCAGTAATGACATTGGGCTTTTCTGGCGCGTCGAATTCAATCTCTTTGGCTTCAAGGAGGTCTTGTACTTTGTTCTTTAGATCCCAACAATTATTAGTGTCATGGTCGGGACTCTCAGAATGGTATGCACAAGGGGAATTAGGATGATAGTGAGGAGAGGTTGTGTTAGGATTCTTTGGAGCTTCTTTCAAGGTCACTAGATTGGATCTTAACAAATGTGGTAATACTTGAGATAGTGTCATATTAATTCGGGTGAATTATCTGACTGGTCTTTCCATTCTTGGTTGGTTGTTTCTTTGCTGAGCAGGTGCGGGTTTAGGAATCATGACAGCCCCCACCATTGGACGGTGTTCAGCCCTATCTTGATTTCTCTGAGGATATACAACAACCACCTCCTTCTTTCTAATGAACGGTTTCCTTACAGCAACAGAAGATGCATCTTTCTGAATCTTCCCATTCTTTATCCCGGCTTCCACCCTTTCTCCGGTCAATATCAATTCAGTAAAACCCGCCGAAGAGCTCCCAATTAAGTGATTAAAGAAGGGACCAGTCAAGGTGCCAAAAAACATGTCTACCAACTCTCTTTCAGATAGGGGAGGCTGGACTCTTCCTGCTAAGTCCCTCCATTTTTGCGCATAGTCTTTAAAGCCCTCACTTGAAACCATGGCCATACTCTGGAGTTGAGTATAGGTAGGCGCAAATTCAATGTTTTATTGGTATTGTTTGTAAAAGGCAGCAACAAGATCTTCCCAGTTGTGAACATTTTCTCTTTCTAACTGATAAAACCAATCAAGTTGAGTTCCAGATAGAGTTTCTTGAAAGAAATGTACCCATAAATCCTTGTCAGCGGTATGAAGATGGATTTTCCTCACATAGGACCGAAGATGCATTTTGGGACATGAAACTCTGTCATATTTGGCGAACACAGGTGCTTTGAATTTTGGAGGAATGACAATCCCCGATACTAACCCCAACTCCTCAAAGTCCAATCCAGGCACTTTTTGGATTTCCATTGCACTTAACCGTTCTTCTAGATGCTTATACTTGTCGTCGGCTGGAGGGTATTGTTCTTCGGAATAATCTTCTTCTTCCTCTTCCTCTTCTGACTCTGACTGTACAACTGTTTCTTTTCCCTTCCCATCTTGATTGTCTTTCTCATTGGATGTCGTTGCAAAGTCTAGGGTCCTTCTTGCTTGTCCTTGGAATCTTCTTCCCATGTTCAGAACTCCAATTATTTTCTTTTTCTTATTTTTCTCTTCAACCAACAAGGTCTTCAAGTCTTCTTGTCCTTTGGCTAGAGTTATGAACATCTGTTGAAACTGAGCATTTTGTGCTTGAAGGTCCTTCACCGTTTGCTCGAGGTCCATCTTACTGAAATAAACAGTAGAAAGGCGAGGAGACTTGTTGCAAGAAACCTGCTTATGTTATGATGAATGGTAAATGCATATGCAATGATTTCAAGGATTTTAAAGATTCAAATTTGTTTTAGACAAAAAGGAAACATACGTTATATTAATAAATTAAAGCTCGAGTACATCAATGCTTCTTTGGGCTACAAAAAATAGAAAAACTCTAAGATAAAAAGGTAGTATGCATCCTCTTTGGTGCGATGTAGGCATTTAGAGTCCGCTCCTCATGAAGTTGCTTAGTGAGTTCCAAAACCTTTTTCTCGCTAGCGTAGAATTGGGCTTCGAAAGTGTCTCGCTCCCCCTTGAGTTGTATCCAATCTCTTTGTAGGTCTTCGAGAGAGGTGGGCATGTTAGGATGTAGGATAGTGTGTGGAACATCTCTTTCCATAACAAGCTCAATGATTACCGGGAGAATGGGGGATAAGGCATCATAAGACTTTGAGCACGAGTTCATACCCATTTGAGGTAAGTCTCAAGAGGGATGGAATTCTTGTGCCCCAACGTCTTGCTATCTACCTTGTTCAGCATCCTCCAAGCTCGGATAAATATCTGGCGAAGACCTTGATTGTTGTTCTCGTAGTCAAATACCAAACCTTGAATTAACATCTCATGTGGACCATCCCTTCAGGCGTAACCAAACTGTCTTAAGGTTAAGCAAGGGTTGTAGGTGATACCTCCTCTAATGCCAAGTAGGGGGACATTAGGAAACTCTCCACATCGGTCGACAATGATAACATTCTCTATAGATCTGGAGCACCAATGGATGTCTGAATGTTTGAGCGTCATCAACCTTTGTGACCACCTTGAACATTGCTCGTTCTTTAATATAGATCGGGGAAGATGCGAAATAAACCATCTTGCCAAGAGAGGAGTGCAACACATAAGGATACCTCTTTTCCTTATAGTGCGAGTGTGAAAAGAATGTAGGATGTCCCCTAGAAAAGTAGGCACCGGGTTACGGGATATGAAGATTTTGACGGTGTTCACATCTATGAGTTGGTCAGAATTTGGGAACAAAACCATCCCATAGATGAGGAGTGCCACAATTTCCTCAAAATCTTGCAAATCTAAAGAGTTCCAACAGTTTCAGGCTTTCTCAAACAAGAACGTTGCTAGGAAACCTTTGACACCACTCCTTGTTTCCCAATTAGTTGGGATATCAGATGGTTGCAAGTGTAGAGCTTGAGCAATCTCTTCTGGCTTTGGATCTTTTTCCGTACCGTTAAAAGGTAGTTGATTGAGAATGGGAATCCTCAAAAGTTGGGAGAATTCTTCCAAAGTTGGTACAAGTTGATAATTAGGAAATGTGAAGCAATGGTGTAAAGGATCAAAGAACTGAAAGAGCACCTTTATCATGTCTTCATCTGTGTTGGAGGTGACCAAGTTTAGTAGGCGACCATGTCTTTAGATGAATGGAGAATTTTCAGGAATCCTTGAAGCTAGCTCTTTGAGTTGAGGAGGAATCCTTACGAGATTGACTTGAATAGTTTTCCTGCGAATAGAATCCATGTCCTACAAAACAGAACAAAGATAAATCCCAAGATCCTTGAAATGGTTAGTGAATGATTATGATGTTATGATGTTCATGATGTTATGTACAAGTAAATATACACAAAGAAAGAAAGCAAGTCCTTAGGTTTAGGCTTGCATGGAGTCTCATAGGTAAGTACCCTCTTGAAGTTTAGTTGGCTCAAACCTGTCCTAGCAATAATAACCGGGTTCTAAGGATCTCAATATCATTGGTTTGTTTCCTTGGTCATTGTTTCAGCACAAGCATCTTTAATGGCGACCAAAATATCCCAAAAAACCAAACCTCAATGAGTGTAGTATCGAGTATCTACCAACTTCGAACTACACCAAAGCCAATCATCTCACTACATCCTAATGGCTAAGTAGGTCAAGTAAAGGTTCTAAAAGTTCATTAGTGCTTCATGACATCACTCAGTGGCCCCGTATTCTCCTTGATTAACTCAAGGGCTACCGGTACCCATAAATATGTCGCACTAATGTAGCTATTGCTTAGACCATGTCAGTATACCCCACACAGTTTCCATAATATATTGCTACTTACCTATAAGGTATCCCAAATTCGGGTAGAGGATTAAAACCCAAACAAAGAACCATAATATAAAGAAAACAAGTCAAACAATGAAAGCAAGTAAATGTGATCTAACCCTAAGGTAACCCCACTTTTAGAATTTTCCCCAGCAGAGTCGCCAATTATGTGATACGGTGGGAGAACTGACTTGAGGGTTTTACATTTGATCGCAAATGTTGCGGTTAGTAAGAGTCGCCACCGACTTTTCTTTTATCCAAAAGGAAAGGTGAAAAAGCACAGGAAAGACCTTTGAGATTATTTCTTGAGTTCGGGGGGTAGATTATGAAAAGGGAAGGTATTAGAACGCTTTTCATCCATGGTTTTCCATGGGCTCTTAGTTACTCGCTAGATCACTTGATTTTTGTTTGAAATTGTGCTTTGTGTGGTTTTTGAAAGTATTTTGTAAAGAGGCCATTGTTTAGGCAATCTTTGTAATGATTCTCGTTCGTAAGAATGTATACAAAGATGTTTGATCTTTTGAAAATGTTTTCAAGTTTGTAAGAGGTTTTGAAAGTGTAGGTGTTTGTTTTGAAAATAGCAAGGATGTTTGTTTTGAAATGGAGCAAGTAATTAGGAGCATTCTACCTACGCAAAAGTCTTTTATGTTCATGTTCCTTTTCCTTTGACATTGTTATCTTACCATTGATTTGGTAAGTAACCCTATCTTTGGATGTAAATGGGACAAGCATGGGTCATCATATAACCATAATTAGCAATGTTGCAAGGTATCTTAACATTCTTTTTTAGAAACTAAGATCATTTGAAAGGCAACTTAGATTGCATTATTGAGGGACTATGATCTTATACTTTGCTTGTTTTTGCCAAGATACCTCACATGCGTAATATGAATATTTTGTAAAGGCAACCAAGTGGATTTACCCTAGGGGTGCTTGTGTGCAAGTGTATTGTTTTCATGCTTGATTTTGTCTTGAATTAGGGTTTTCTAAGTATTGGTTTTAGTCTTTCCATACAAACCCTAATTACTAGCATTTGTACATAAAGCGATAAATTACAGAATTTAAAGTTACTACGCTATTACAATACTTGTGGGAGAGGGTGTACAAATTATAAATGGGGGTTGCAAGAATTTAAACCTAATTAGTCTATTACAACCATATTTAATGGGTACAAATGTACAAGAAATAAAATGAATATAATGTACAAGATGAATAAATGTACAAAAATGGGAAATGTAAAGTAAATGGATATTTGTTTGATTTTTTTTAGAGAAAAAGACTCTTGTTTTGACCTAATTAACTAAGAAAATAATTAATTAAAATAAAAAGTAAACCTAAATTTTTCTAGGAAAAGATTTTAAATAAAACCCTAAATCTATTAATTGATTAAATAGAAATTAAGTTTAAGAAAAGTATTTTTGGTATTTTGTCTTGAAAATAATTATAGTGTTATAAAATATTTTTGGCCTTTTTTATATTAAAATAATATATTTTAATTGGTGTAAAAGAAAATAAATAAAACCTAGTATTTTAACTAATTTAAGGATAACTAGTAAAATAAATAAAATATTGATTAAATAAAATAACTTTTATTGATAAAAATAAATAAACTATGTCAAGATAAAAATCTAATATTTTTGTATTTTTTTATGACTTTTTTAATACTAGAAAATATATTAAGAAAATAAATAAAATAAAAATAAGAAAAGAAAATAAAATTGGGCCAGGGGTGCAAATAGTCCACAGGGGGGTTAGAAAGTAAAAACAAAAACAAGGCCCAAAGATGAAGCCCAGCGCCTGCAAAAAAGGGTCAGAAAATGCAAAAATTATGAAAAAAATCAAAAGGGTACCACTGGGGCACGAACCCAGGTCCCTCAAGTTACAGGCGCGCGTTTCTACCACTGGGGTGGCTATACATCCATTTATATAAACCAAACAATAAATACATAAGGCAAACATGTTCCTGAGGCCAACTTAATCTTCAACCTCACGCCCAGCCAGAAGCTCTGTAACTTGTTTAAATCTCAACAAAAATGAAAACTGTAAACATGAAACTTGTAGCAAATTTCCTCACGGTTTCAGAAATGTAAAGCATTAAAACTATAGCTCAAAGATAAACGTGAATTTTAATGTCCCTATTCTAAATCCTAAAAATCTCAGAAAATTCAATCTTAAAATTCTCTATGCTCAGGCAAAATTAATGGAAACTATGGACATGGTTAGCTTTATGGCAATGATATCTACATGTTTCATTCACAAATAAATCATTGATGATGTCTGTATGAAGAGTTCCAAAATTAGAAAACTTACATTGCAAGAGAGTATCGGGTTTGAAGTTTGAGCAGCTTTCAAGGAGTTCCAAGGATTGGGTTAGCTTCCTCAAGTTCCCAGGAAGCTAATAGAATGCTTAGCTTAAGCTGGAAGTACCTGAGGAGTTCTGGAGAAGTCCAAGTGCAAAGCTCTGTTTTTGAAAATGGAGAATGGTGTTAATGGTGTTACAGTTCTGTAACAGGGTGTGGGATCAGTTCTAAATGATGTTTAGAAGCTTTAGGAACCAAAAGGCTTGAAAACACATGAGGGAGTTATGAGTTTCAAGTTTTTGGTCAGTTTATGTGAAAATGGAGGTATGAGATGTGATTCTGAGCTCTTGGTGTTTTTAGGGGTCAAGCCTTCGTGTCTTTTGTTCAAAATGGTTTTTATATCTATAAGCAAAAGGATTGGAGTAGTTTGGACAATCAGAAGTACAAGTTTTCAGCTAATTGCTAGGTTACTTGATTTTCAAGAAAAACGTGAAACCAAGTTTCAATGTGAAGTACAAGCATGGGCTGGGAGATTGTAAGTGTCTAAACCATTTCTTATGGGTTATGAGACTTGTATGATCAGAAGAGAACAAGTGCAAGGCTCAAGAACAAGTTTTGTGTAAAAAAGCACTTTATCAAAATGGCAATGTACATTTTCTTCTAAAAATGGATATAAAGCATGGCCTTGCATTGAATGCTTGAAATGAGACCTCTAACATCTGTGTAAGATATTAATTATGGAGTTCCTAACAATTTTGAGGCCTGCAAAGTAGAGTTTATGCAGCATAACTTTGAATTTGAATTTCGTTCATCACAAAATGCCTTGTAAATCAAGTGATAAAACCCTAACTTCATCTCTTCGATTCTCCCTAATCAAGAATGATCTCAAGGAGTTCTTGGAAATTTTTTAAAGCTTGAAATGTGATCTACAACCCATATTTGAATTTCTCTTGAAGATTCCCCTTGGAACTATATGAAAAAGTGCCATGAAGTTGGGTCAAAATCCTGACCAAATTAGGGCAAAATTTCACTAAGTGTTTTATTTCATGACGGCATGTTCTAAAAATTATAACTTGATATCCAAGCACTTTTAAAAGGAGTTATGTAAAGAAAAGTTTTATATTTCATGGAGATATCCAACTTTCATGTTGGAAGTTTCTCTTGAATCATCTTACATCATGGTGAAAATCTAGCTCAAAGTTGTGAAAAAACATGAAATTTTCAACATTTAGAAAAATTTCTAAGTTTGAAAATTTTGACTTTTCAAAATGAAATCTTGACTTATTGATTTCTTGATGAATAAGTTTCATACTTTGACATGTTTTGATGAATTGTAATCTTTGGCATTTGAATTTGACCAAAAAGTCAAAGTTTGACTTTTTAGTATACAGTTGACTTTTGATCAATTGACTGCAAAATTCATCTGTCAATCCATTGGACTTGCAATGTTTTGAGCCATGTCATTAGGTAAAAATGATGCAATTGGAATCTTGAGATCATTCCTTAAACCAATTGATCATTTGCTAGGTCAAAAATCAGAAATTGCCCTTTCCCAGTCAAAACCCTAATTTTAACCATTTTGCCCTTTTGGAGATTTGATCAAATTTCTTGAGGAATTGTGGTCCAAACTTGATCAAATGATACATATGAGTTTAAAACGTTGATGTGGATAAAAAATTATGAAGTTTGACTGTAAATTGGCCATGGTTGACTTTTTCCCCAATACAGCTGATTTTTAGGCCAACTGCTCACTTGACTGAGCAAAAGTGTGATCCAAGGATTGAAACTTGACATGAGTAATATTGGGGTCCATAATGATCCATGAAATTCATATGAAGCATTGAAAGTTCAAAAATTCTTGTGCAATCTTAAACCCTAATTTTGGTCATTAGTGCTTAAGAAGGTGTCTTGAGTTGATCAACCCTAATGCAGTCTTGAGCCCAAAGGAGATCTTGTGAGCAAATTATTGATAAATGAGGGAAATTTTGGGGTACAACACCTGTTCTTGACACTTCCCTCTAAACTGGCGCCTATCTTGACTTCTTTCCTGTCTGTCTCGGTACCCAAATTTACAACTTTGACTGGTTCTTCATGTGGTTGGATAGCCTTTTCTTCTTGTATTAAGAGTATGGAAAGTTCTCCCAGTATTTCACAATCTTCCTCACCTTCGCTCTCAGCTTGGTAGATCAGATTTTCAAAATAAGTGGCAGTAGCAGAATCAATATCAACGAGATCTAGAGTGGATGTGGATCTGAAATGTAGTGTGCGAGTGTGTGTAAGAAACACATAGCTATACTTGAAAGCGATAAAGTAATGAAAAGACATAGAGCGCAAAATTTGAATTCAAAAATGTCCAATGTTTTATTAGATGAGCATATGCGGATGAAGGATAATAACCCTAACAAGTGAACCGTTGTGCCCCGGCTAAGGCACAAGGCTTAAAGTTATTGTTTTAAAATTACATATCCCAAAAACTTGAAAGCAATAAAACAGGAAATAACAATTACTCCTGACTAAAGGACATTGGTATAAAGTCTTTATCCTTATATTTGTTGAGTCCACCGCCAGTAGTAGGGAATATCTAGTTGTCCAAATCATAGTCACTATCAGTGTCTTCTATAACATTGACTTCATTATTGCTGATGCAAAAAGGTGGTCTCCCAGAACGAGCACGACAAACCGCTTTCTGAGCCTCTGAGGTGAAACCCAAACCAAATTTGTTGGACTTGTAAGGAATGTCAAGAAGCTGACCCTAAATAGTGAAACCACCTTCTTCTACCACAATCCTAACATCTTTTAGAGAAGTCATTCTTGGTGGATCCTTGGTAATATTAGGAGTAGCAGGAGTAACTTTAGCAACGAAAATTTTCAGAGGGATTAATTCAAAGGTCTGGAAGGGAGTTTCAATGAATTCACCATACATCTCAACATATTTGAAAGAATTCAGATGGCTGACCATATACTCTTCTTCTACACAAACTGTAACAGTTTTCCCTTTCACCGGATACTTAAATTTTTTATGTAGGGTAGAGGTAACTACGCCTGCTCCGTGAATCCAGGGGCGTCCAACCAGACAGGAATAGGCCATATTGATATCCATTACATAGAAGGTGGAGTTGAATACTTGAGATCCCTTCACAGTCCAGTCTATCTAGAGAACCTTTTGGTAATACATTTAGCGAAGAACCTGTATCCACCAACACATGCGCCAAGGTAGTGCCCCCATACTCAATAGAGACATGCAGGGCCTTATTATGATTCTTTCTCGCCGGTGTCAAGTCAGCATCAGAAAATCCTAATCCATTATCAGTTGTTAGGATTGCTACACAATTCTCAAACTGATCACCAGAGGTATCTTGTGGTACATGAGCAATCTTCAAAAATTTTACCAAAGCCTGAGCATGGGCTTCAAAGAACAGTAACAAGGATAACATGGATATCTTGGGGGGCGTCTTCCCAACTGTTCAACTATATTGTAGTCACTTTTGCAGATAATTTTCAAAATTTCCTCCATCTCATGTTTGGAGGAATCTTCAATAGTAACATCTTTTGATGACGCCTCTGTCTGGGTAGGCTCAGTTATCTTCTCTGTTGTACCCCAAAATTTTCCCTCACTTTTCTCAAGACATTTTCTCACAAGGATTTTCAAAAGTCCAAGTTTGCATAAGTACAATTGGATTTTTTGATGCCCCATATAGTTTCCATATAGTCATATTGGGCTCTCAAGCATCAAATCGAAGAAAGAGCAAGTTTGCTTCGATTCCCAAGCTTCCACAAGGAAAAGGATTCCTTCGAAGCAACTTGATTTTGATTCATAAGGCAAGTACATCCTTCAGGCTTGTTTTCGATTCACAAGGCAAGTACATCCTTCAGGCTTGCCTTTGATTCACTAGGAAAATACTTCCTTCACGTCTGACTTTGATTCACAAGGCAAGTACATCCTTCATGCTTGCCTTATATTCACAAGACAAGTACATCCTCCAGGCTTGTCTTTGATTCACAAGGCAAGTACATCCTTCAGGCTTATTTTTTATTCACAAGGCAAGTACATCCTTCAGGCCTGCCTTCGATTCACAAGGCAAGAACTTCTTTCATGCGTGCTTCGATTCACAAAGAATTAGCTTCCCTCATGCTAGCTTTGACTCCACCTCTAAACCCTTCAACATACATTTTCTACACTATGACACATAATATGGTCCATTCGAAGAAACATTCAAAAGGTCCATTCGAAGAACATGAATTTAGTGGATTTGAAGGACATATATTGGTGGACCATTTGAAGGACATACATCGGTGGCCCATTCGAAGGACATACATTGGTGGGTTTGAAGGATATACATTGGTGGCCCATTCAAAGAACACACAAGTGGTGCCTTCGAAGGACATACAATTGGTCCATTCGAAGGACACACAATTGTTGGAAACAAGTTTTGTTTTGTCTTTTGATGAGTCTGGTTAAAGATGCTTGCTGGCCAAAGTCCTACATGCTGCCAAGCCCAAACCTCCTGCATAATTTCATTCGAAGGAAATAACAAAAGAAGCTTCGACTGGCCAGAATGAAGTGTTAGATTGGGCTAATAGGAGAATTTTCTAGGTCAAACAACCAATGTAGATGGACTCAATCGAAGGAGTCATGAGGATGAAACCGTGAGCAAATCAAATTGAAGCCTAGAGCCATCGAAGGGAGCCACTCAGATCCAATCGAAGAACAAGGCTTGAGGGCATTCAAAGGAGTCAAGGAGTGAAACCTGTCCAGGTCCATTCAAGACCCAAAAGGGTAGAAAATCCTCAAAAAAGGCAACCTTTTTAAGGCTTTCGACTCTTCCTTCAAAGCCTGATTAATGGTTATTTCTTTCCATTTCCATTCACCACTGCCCTCTATAAATACGAGACAGAAACATTTCCATAAGACAAAAAAACATCTTGCCTAAAACACATGTATAAATTGCCTCACTAAAAACTCCACAAAACTTTGAAATTGTTTCAAGTTTTTCTGAGCACAGTGCAGTCACCTTCGATCCAATTCAAGCCACCTCCATCCAAACCAAGCGTTTAAATCATCTCAGTAAGGTTCGAAGGTTAAGAATTGGTCGTTATTAACAGCAAAGCTGTTAAAAACACACGCATATGCATCACCAATACCAATAATCATGTGAATTCATATTTTTATTTTTTATATGTTTTGATGCGTACCATTCATATTATTGTGTTACAGAGATCCAAATATGCAGCTTATCATATAATCATTATTTTGTGTTTGGATCAACGAATGAACAAGCAGCTTAGATGGTGAAGAAGGACGTGTGCAATCGAAGGGACCTGGGTTCAATACCCAGGTCATGTATTGTCATTTTTCTAACATGTTGTTTGCAGATCCAATGCTGGCTTGTTCCATGCGTGCATCATGAACCATCAATCTAAGCCATCAAATCACAGCTGATCCAGATGCAGTGTACCCAAACACGCAAACCACCATGCACTCTCCAAGGCGTTCCCCACTGGATTCACAGGTAACCTAGACTTCAACAACTTGGGCCTATACAATTTCACCCCTGCTTGCTAGTTAACACCAGGCCCTTTTACATACTTTTTTTATTGCCTAATCTTTTATCTTTTTATTTAAACCAGCAAAATAATAAAAAAATTACAAAAACATTAAGTTACCATTTTTTATTAATTAAAATAATTATGTAAATTAATTAATATTTATTTAAACCATTTTCTTAATTTTTAAAATTAATAGAATTAGGATTTATTCGAATTCAATTTTTTTCATAAAAAAAATAAAACGACAAAAAGATTTGTTTTTAACTTAGAATGAGTTTAGGATTAAACGTCATTTCAATTCACACACGTTTTTACTTTTCGCATTTTTATTTTCATTTTTTTGTATCTGCCTACTAGATGTAATAGATGAAAAACTAGGATAATTACTGCTTTTATATCCCCCAAGTTTTGGACATGTAAATAATTCCCCCTCCCCGAAGCCATGTAATAGCGTAGGATTTAATTTCTGCACTTTATGTTTCCTGTACAGATATTAACTGTTAGATGTATGTTAATAGGATTGCATGATAAGACTAAAAGTGAATGTTAGCAAACCTAACATCAAGATAAATAACTGAAACACAATACAATTGCACATGCACACCTTTAAGGTACTCCCACTTTGGTTGCCTTCGGAAAATAGTCACAACTCTCAAAACGTGAGAGATTTTAGTGGCTACCCTCCGGTTTAAAAGATCATAAGTCCCTCGATGACCCTTTCGATGTTGCCTCGATAAAAATGATCTTAAAACCCTAGGGTAGTTACTAAGATTTCTTGCCCAGTTGCCTTTGTAACTATAAAACGTCCCTTCAAATGTCCCTCAAACATCCAATGACTAGGGCTACCTACTCACTAATAGTAGGATAGCATTGTCTAAAATAAAAGAGGAAAAGAACAACCTTTCGAGTAAAAGTAGATAGTTCCTAGATGCTATGCTAAAAAACAAACTTTTTCACATACACAAAACACTTTCAAAAATATTTTCAAATGCTTTATCAACACCCTTGAAGACTGATACAAGAGTTATCATAAAGAAAATCACCTTACTATTGGCATTTCAAAAATACTTTTCAAAACACGCAAAGCACAAGGTATTTCAAAATGAGCTAAGCATCTAAGAGCCCGTAGAAAAATACGGATGGAAAGGGTGCTAACACCTTCCCTTTCCATAATCTACCCCCCTTACTCAGAAATAATCTCGAAAGGTATTTTTCTGTTCTTTTCACCCTTTCCTTTGTTGGATAAAAGAAAAGTGGGTGGTGACTCTTGCTTACCACAACATTTACGAATACAAACTCAAAACCAGTATAACAATCGATTTTGCCACTGTATCACAGAACTGGCGACTCTGATGGGGACTTAATAAAAAGTGGGGTTACTTTAGAGATAGATCATTTTAATTTGCTTTCCTTGTATGATTTTCTTGCTTTCCTTTTAAGGGTTTTGCTTGGGTTTACTTGTAAAGATCCTACACCCGGATCTGGTGCACCTTTTAGGTAAGTAGCAATAGATCGTGGGGACTGTGTGGGGTATACCGACACGGTTGAAACGATAGCTACGTTAGTGTGCCACATTTTTTGGTACCGGTAGCACTTGATTAGTCAAGGAGAATACGGGGCCGCTGTGTGGTGTCATGAAACACCAACTGGCCTTAGAACCTTTAATTGAACAACTTGGCCATTAGGAAGTAGTGAGATAGCCGGCTTTAGTGCAGTTCGAAGTTGGTTGATACTCGATACTACACTCATTGAGATATGACTTTTGGTATATTTCGGTCGCCAATAAAGAGGCTTGCACTGAAAAAATGCCCGGTGAAGAAAGATTAGTGATATTGAGATCCCCTAGAACCCGGTTACTTTCTTGGACAGGTTGAACCAACTATACTTCAAGAGGGAACTTACTTATGGAATCCATGTGAGCCTAAACCTAAGGATATGTTTATGTTCTTGTATATATTTGTTTGTACATAACATCATAACATCATAACATTGGCATATCACACTAACCATTTTAAGGGCTTTTAGGACTTATCTTTATGTCTGTTTTGTAGGACATGGCTCCCGTTTTCAAAAATACTATCCAAGTCAACCTTGTAAGGGTGCTTCCTCAAATCAAAGAGTTGGCATCAAGGATCCATGAGAATTCTCCATTCTCCAAAAGACATGGTCGACTCCTCAGTTTGGTCACCTAAGCCCTAATGAAGACACGGTGAAAGTTCTCTTTCAGTTCTTTGACCCTTTACATCATTGCTTTATATTTCCCGATTACCAGTTGGTGCCTGCCATGGAAGAGTTTTCTCAATTATTGGAAGTGCCTATTCTAAATCAATTACCCGTCAACAATATGGAAAGATACCCAAAGCCCGAGGAGATCGCTCAAACCCTGTATTTACAATGGTCCGACGTTGTGACAAATTGGGAAGCAAGAAGCGGTGTCAAAGGTTTTCTAGCCAAGTTTTTGTTTGAGAAAGCTCACTATTTTTAGGATGCTTTGGACTTACAAGCATTTGAAGAGGTGTTGGCCCTTCTCATATATGGGATGGTACTGTTCCCTAATCCAGACTAACTCATAGATGTGAATGCAGTCAAAGTTTTCATGTCTCGTAACCCGGTGCCTACTTTACTTGAAGACATTTTGCACTCTTTTCACACTCGCACCGTAAAGAGAAGAGGAACCCTTATGTGTTTCACTCCTCTGTTGGCTGGGTGGTTTATTTCGCACCTACCTTGATCTGTATTGAAGAACGAGCAAGGCATGAGGTGGTCTAATAGGTTGATGTCCCTCACGCATTCGGATATTCACTGGTGCCCTCGATCTGTGGAAGACGTTACCCTCATTGATCGCTACGGGGAACCCCCTAATGTCCCTCTCCTAGGAATTAGAGGAGGAATCATTTATAACCCTTGTTTGGCATTACGACAGTTTGGGTATGCTGGGAGGGATGGTCCTCATGATGCATTGGTTCATGGAATTGGATTCGACTATGAGAACGATGTCCAAGGGTACCGTTAGAGGTTCATCCGAGCTTGGGGCATGGTGAACAGAGTGGATAAAAAGACATTGGGGCATAAGAACTCCATCCCTTTGGAGCCTTATCTTAAGTGGATGCAAGAACGCGCTCAAAATCTCATGATGCCTTACCCCTCCATCCTACCTATCATCATGGAACCTATTGCCGAGATAGATGTACCTCATACTATTCTCCATCCTGACATGCCGACTACTCTCTAGGAATTGCAAAGATCTTGGATTCAACTCAAAGAGGAACGAGACACATTTGAAACCCAGTTCTACGTAAGCGAGAAGAAGGTTTTGGAGCTTACAAGACAACTGCGTAAAGAATAGATTTTGAATTCCTACATTGCACCAAAGAGGATGCGCTCATGGGAAACCCGAGTCCTGTTTGATTTAGGAGTTTTGATTTATCTTTGTTTCTTCCATTGTAAGCCCAAGAGTCATCGTTGTAATCATTTAAACTTATGAGTGCAATTAATGTTTGTTCTCTCTTTGTCTATGCAAATTTAAATCTTAAAAGTCCTTGAAAACATTGCATAAAGATTATCATGCATAGCATTACATTAAGAAGGTATTTCAAGACATGTTTCTCATTCTTTTCGTTGTTTATTTCAGAAAAAAAGAAATGGCTCTTGAGCAAACAGTTAAGGATCTTCAAGCTCAAAATGCTCAGTTCCAACAAATGTTCCTAGCTCTGGCTAAGGGACAAGAAGAACTGAAAGCTCTTATCATCAAGGAGAAGACAAAGAAACCAACCGGTGTCTTGAATTTAGGAAGAAGGTTTAGAGGACTGGCTAAGCAAGTCCTAGATTTCACAACCCCATCAAATGAGGGGGACAATCAAGAAGAAAAGCCAACAAAAGAAAACAATAACCCCAGAACTAGTGAAGAAGAGGCTGATTACTCTGAGGAACAATGTCCTTCTGCTGATGATAAATACAAACAATTGGAGGATCGTCTCAATGCTATGGAGATTCAGAGGGTACTCGGGCTGGATTTTGAAGAGTTAGGACTGGTCTCAAGGGTGGTCATCCTGCAGAAATTCAAAGTTCCTACATTTGCTAAGTATGAAAGTGTCTCCTGTCCTAAGCTGCACTTAAGGTCATATGTCAGGAAGATTCAGCTCCACACTGCTGATAGGAATCTGTGGGTACATTTATTCCAGGAAAGCTTGTCAGGGACGCAGCTGGAATGGTTCTATCAGCTGGAAGGAACCAACATTCACAATTGGGAAGATATGGCTGCTGCTTTTTATAGGCAGTACCAATATAATGCCGACCTCACTCCAACCCATACACAATTGTAAAGTATGTCTATGGGCTCCAACGAGGGTTTTAAAGATTATGCCCAGAAGTGGAGAAATCTTGCGGGAAGAGTCCAGCCTCCTTTGTCTGATAGAGAATTGGTAGACATGTTCTTGGGAACTTTGTCTGGTCCATTTTTCAACCATCTGATTGGAAGCTATTCAGTTGGGTTTACTGAGATGATATTGAGTGGTGAGCGAGTAGAGGCTGGAATCAAGAGTGTTAAGATCTAGAGAGATGCATCCTCAAGCATAGTGAAGAAACCCTTCACTGGAAAGAAGGAAGTCAGTGTTGTTTATGGCCAGAGGAATCAAAGCAAGACTGAACATCGTCCAATGGTAGGGGTTGTTATGATCTATAATCCTGCATCAAACCAACAACGAAACAATCAGCACAGGCCGGATGCGCCCAGAAGACTTTTCACCCGAATCAACATGACCTTATCCCAGGTTTTGCCACACTTGTATAAGTCCAATCTGGTGACTCTAAAGGAAGCTCCTAAGAATCCTAATACTGCATCTCCTCGCTACAACCCAAATGCTCGATGTGCCTATCATTCCAAAGGTCCAGGGCATGATACAAATGACTGTTGGACTCTAAAGAACAAAGTGCAAGATCTTATTGAGGCAAAGGAGATTGAGTTTGATCCTCCTAAGACCCCTAACATCATAACTACACCAATGCCCAAGCATGACCCAGGAGTCAGTGCTATTGATGTTATATCCGCTACGGAAGAGGCTGACAGTAACTGTGACATGGACAAGTGGTTCTTCCCAACTATCAGTGGTGGACTCAATAATTGGGAGGCCAAGGATTTTGTTCCTATTACTTTTATGCAAGAGTAATTGTCTTTTGTTTTTTTTGGGATATGTAATATTTGAACAATTGAAACTCTAAAGCCTTGTGTCTTACCCGAGGCACAATGGTTTATTTATGAGGGTTATTACTTCATCTTCATATGTCATTAATAGATCATTGGACGTTTTTCATACAAATTTTGCGCTCTTTGTTTTTCTTTTCTACTTTTTAATATATCAAAAATAGCTATGCTCTCTTACACACACCCACATATCAAACTGCAGATCCACATCCACTCTGGACCCCATTGATAACGGTTATGCTATTACCAATTATGACTTTGAAAATCCGATCTACCAAGTCGAGGACGAAGGTGAGGAAGGTTGTGAAGTACCAGGAGAACTTGCCAGACTGTTACAACAGGAGGAAAGGGCAATACAACCTCTTGAAGTGCCGGTCGAGACAGTAAACTTGGGTACTGAAAAGGATAAGAAGGAAGTCAAGATAGGTGCCAATCTGGAGCATAGTGTGAAAAAGCATTTAATTCAGATGTTACATGATTATGTTGAGATCTTTGTCTGGTCATACAAAGACATGCCAGTAATTGACACTGATATTGTGGTTCATCGCCTACCGGCAAAAGAAGACTTCCCTCCAGTGAAACAGAAGGTTCATCGTATGTGTCTTGAGATGTCAGAAAAGATTAAAGCCGAAGTCATGAAACAGTTCAACGCCGGTTTCTTAGCTGTTACTTCTTATCCATAATGGGTTGCTAATGTTATTCTGGTACCTAAGAAGGACGGTAAGGTACGTATGTGTATGGATTACAGAGACCTGAATAGGGCAAGCCCCAAGGATGACTTCCCGCTTCCCCATATTGATGTTCTGGTTGACAACACCATACAACATAAGGTATTCTCCTTCATGGATGGTTTCTCCGGGTACAATCAGATCAAAATGGAACCTGAGGACATGGAGAAAACAATCTTTGTCACACAGTGGGGCACATTCTACTACAAAGTTATGCCATTTGGGTAAAGAATGCTGGGGCAACCTATCATCGTGCCATGGTAGCTTTGTTTCATAATATGATCCATCACGAGATAGAGGCCTACGTTGAGGATATGATAGCCAGGTATCAGAATAGAGAGGAGCACCTTGATCACCTGCAGAAGCTATTTGAAAGTATGGAGAAATATAAGCTGAGACTGAACCCGAATAAGTGCACCTTTGGAGTAAGATCTGGTAAGCTGTTAGGCTTCGTTGTCAGTGGAAAAGGTATTGAAGTAGACCCTGCAAAGGTTAAAGCTATACAAGAAATTCCAACTCCTCGCACTGAGAAGGAGGTTAGGGGATTCTTGGGACGCCTAAACTACATTGCCAGATTCATTTCCCATCTAACCGCTACTTGTGAGCCAATCTTCAAATTACTGAAGAAAGATCAAGCAGTGAAGTGGAATGACGATTGCCATATTGCCTTTGACAAAATCAAGGAATATCTTCAAGAGCCTCCAATTTTGATGCTGCCGGTTGAAGGAAGACCTCTTATCATGTACTTAACAGTGTTAGAGAACTTAATGGGGTGTGTGCTGGGGCATCATGACGAGTCCGGTCGAAAAGAGCACGCAATATACTACGTTAGCAAAAAGTTTAACGACTGTGACAAGATACTCACTGCTCGAGAAAACTTGTTGCGCTTTGGCATGGGCTGCTCGCCGACTAAGACAGTATATGTTGACTCACACTACCTTATTGATATCTAAAATGGATCCTATCAAATACATGTTTGAGAAGCCCACTCTTTCCGGAAGAATAGTAAGATGGCAAATGATCCTGACCGAATACGACATTCAATATACAACCCTGAAAGCAATTAAGGGAAGTGTATTAGCTGATCATTTGGCTCATCAGGCTATGGATGATTACGAATCCATGAATTTTGAGTTTCCGGATGAGAACATCATATTAGTAACTGATTGTGAAGAACCTGGACCGGATGAAGGACCTGAAAAAGGATCCCGATGGACTATGGTTTTTGACAGAGCTTTCAACGCACTTGGCAATGGCATCAGTGTTGTGATCATATCTCCCGAAGGCTGTCATACTCCTTTCACTATCAGGCTATGTTTCAATTGTACCAATAATATGGCTGAATATGAAGCATGCATTATGGGTCTCAATGCTGCTAACGACTTGAGAATCAAATTCTTGAGTGTATTTGGAGACTCATCCTTAGTAATCAGTCAAACATAGGAGAATGGGACACGAAGCATCCTAATCTCATCCCTTACAGAGAGCATATGTTGACACTGATTCCACACTTTGAAGAAGTTACCTTTGAGCATTTTCCACGAGAGGAAAATCAACTAGCAGACGCGCTAGCTACGATGTCATCCATGTTCAAGGTCGGGTGGTATAATAAAGTTCCTTAGATCACTATTGAGAGAATGGACGAACCGGCATACTGTTATGAGGTTGATATTGATGAAGTAGTGGAAAAACCTTGGTTCCATGAAGTAAAAAGATACCTCGAAGCCCAAGAGTATCCTGAGGGAGCTTCGGTCAATGATAAGAAGTTCCTAAGAAGGTTCTCTTCCAAGTTCTTCCTCATTAACAATATCCTCTACAAGCGCAACCACGATTATACTTTGCTTCGATGCGTGGATAAGAGTGAATCAGAGAAGATTATGGAAGATTTGCACGAAGGTAACTTTGGCATCCATTCTAGTAGGCACACAATGGCTAAAAAGATCCTACGGGAAGGATACTACTGGTCCACTATGGAAGCAAACTGTTATCAGCATTCACGAACTTGTCACAAGTGCCAGATCTATGCTGATAAAGTACATGTGCCCCGGCCCCCTTGAATGTCTTGACTGCTCCCTGGACATTCGCAAAGTGGGGCATCGATATGATTGGAGAGATTAGACCTACAACTTCTAATGGGCACTGCTTCATCCTCGTCGCCATTGATTACTTCATAAAATGGGTCGAGGCAGCCTCATTTGCTTCTGTTACCAAAAAAAGTTATGGCCCGATTCATTAGACATAACCTTATCTGTCGGTATGGTATTTCAGAAAGAATCATTATGGATAATGCTACCAATATCAATAATACTATGATCACCGAGCTCTACATACAATTCAAGATCCAGCATCATAACTCTTCTCCTTACTGGCCGAAGATGACTGGCGCTGTAGAAGCTGCTAATAAAAATATCAAAAAGATCATACAAAATATGACAGTGACATATAAAGACTGGCACAAGATGTTACCAGTTGCTCTTCATGGTTACCGTACCACAATGCGCACTTCAACAAGGGTAACTCCTTTCTCTCTAGTATACGGCATAGAAGCTGTCCTACCCATTAAAGTCCAGGTCCCTTCCTTGAGAATCATACAGAATATGACAGTGACATACAAAGACTGGCACAAGATGTTACCAGTTGCTCTTCATGGTTACCGTACCATAATGCACACTTCAACAGGGGTAACTCCTTTCTCTCTGGTATACAGCATAGAAGTTGTCCTACCCATTAAAGTCCAGATCCCTTCCTTGAGAATCATGAAGGACACAGGCTTGAATGAAGACGAATGGGTTCATACTCGACTTGACCAATTGAACCTGGTTGATGAGAAGAGGCTTGCGGCTGTTTGCCATGGTCAGATGTACCAAAAATGTATGATTAAAGCTTTTAACAAGAAGGTCAGATGTCAGGTATATCAGGATGGTGACCTAGTAATCAAGCGCATCATACTGCCGCAAGGTGATCCCAGGGGCAAATGGACTCCCACATACGAAGGGCCATTTGTGATCAACATATTTTCTGGTGGAGCCATGATTTTAACCACTATGGACGGTGACGACCTTCCACACCCTGTAAACATGGACATAGTTTAAAAAATACTACGCATGAACAAAGACACGCTAGGTTGATGGCCTAGGCAAAAATAAGGGCATCCCAGCGAACCAAAAAGTTTCGGGCAAAAATTAGGGATATACATAAGAAAAAAATTTGTACACCCGACAAGTCAAAAACCTGAAAAGGCGGCTTGGGAAAAAAAGGGTATCCCGGTGAACTGAAAACCCGAAAGGGCGGTCCAGGAAAAAGTTAGGGATTTAAAGCGTATAACTATGTCCCGTTGGATCACCTTACAGCCAATCTTCGGTAACAACTATCAAGCTCAAATGGTACTAATCAATCCAGTTAACTTCGGACAAGCAACATAGAGATGAGGCACTCAAAGACATAAAGGCAATAGCAGAATGGGAAACCAATGGGATTATTTCACATAGTTGTTTTTCTTTGTATACTATTTTGTATAGCTTTCATTCTTACGATGAAATTCTCTTACTAGGATGTCTGTCTCCTTGTACAAAAACGCCTATTATAGGCAAAAATCATTCAAATTAATACAAAACTATCTCTTTGAAAGTGAAAAACTATTTGTTTTTATTTTTCTGTTTTGTTTACGAAAACATCCAGTGATTATTTTTGAACATATGCATTTGAATTTGATTACCATTTACAAATACGCACATAAAAAAACAGAAAGACAGTTACTACGGGCTTTAAGAAACATGACAATGTCTAAAAGCCCTCTACGAAGCCCCGCATATACTTTCTTCAGCAGGTACAGAGGCAGGGACATCCTACTATAAAGTCACTGCCATATCCTCAACATACAGCCTAATGATGTCATGTGTTCTTATATCCTCGGCGGAGCAAGAATCTCCAATTACTTCCCCGACATCTTAAAGAATTCCTTAACCTAGTTCACAAGCTTTTCAGGATTCCCCAGCAGGATTTCATAAAATCCCCAAGCAGTTTATGGAGTTTCCCTTCCTCAACAGAGCTTATTTCTCTAACAACGGAAATCCATCTCCCAGCATTTCAACTTCAACAAAATTTGAATACTTACACTCTTCATCCCCAGCAACAATCAGAGATTTATTTTCCCTAGTTCAACAATATAGCAATAAAATGACTGACATGTTCATACATTGCATTCATACACCATTTTACAAGTGTTATAGAATATGCAGGACGAATGCATATATCACAATCTCATTTATTTTGAGAGCATCATTTGCACTTCATGCATCATGATATTGTATGCAGCTAATTTTGTACCTTTTCAGGAAAGATCGAGAGATGAATATCGTCAACAATTTTCAAAGGTTCCAGATTAATACCTGAAACAAGACATGATAACTATCTGTGGACGACTGATTGTAGATTAATACCTGTAACCAGACATGACAACTATCTACATGAGCAGATTGAAGATTAACTCCCGAAACAGGACATGGAAACTATCTTCCTTTATATAAGGTCAGAGATTAACACCTGAAACCAGACAAGATAACTATCTCAATGACCGACAAAAAACAAGTTCCAGATTAACATTTGAAACAAGACATGACAACTATTTATGGATGACTGATTGTAGATTAATACCTGAAACCAGACAGGACAACTATCTACATGAGCAGATTGAAGATTAACTCCGAAACAGGACGGGGAAACTATCTTTCTTTCTCTTAGGTCAGAGATTAATTCCTGAAACCAGACAGGGAAGCTATCTCAACGACCAACAAAAGCAAGTTCCAGATTAATACCTAAAACAAGACAGGAAAACTATATGTGAACAACTGATTGTAGATCAATTCCCTAAACAAGACGGGGTGACTATCTACACGACCAAATGAAGCAATCTTACACGGGTTTCCTTCTCTCCAGATGCAGCTTTACACGGGTCCATCCTGAAGCAATCTTACACGGGTTCCTTCTCATATATTTTTAGATGCAAACTAACACAGACTCATACTGAAGCGGCCCTACACAAGCCCCTTTTCAATCTCTAGATATAGCTTTACACGGGCTCATCCTAAAGCAATCTTACACGGGTTTCTTCTCACAATCTCTAGATAAAGTTTAACACAGACTCATCCTGAAGCAGCCTTACACAGGTTCCTTCTAATACATTTCCAGATAACAAGTTAATTTCATTCTCCCCAGCAAGTTACTGTGAAGCCTGAATTTCAACCAGAAAACAACTAATTTTCATTTCTCCAGTCCAGAGATAACTCCTTAGTAGAGCCATGGACAACTAAAGCTCATAGACTTTATTCCCCACAGAGTTTTCCTCAAACAAGAGAACAACAAAAATTAACATTCCCCAGCGGAGTCCTCCTCAGACAACAGGAACAAGAATCCCCATAAAAGACCTCTTATGAAGTTAGCATCTACTTTGGATGGCATCTTTAAGCCCATCTCTGACAACTCTCAGTCATCTTCTCCAAATGGCATCTTTAAGCCCATTCCCTACACAATTAACCATCACATCATCGAGTGCAAATTTTTGGGCACTCTAATGTTCAATCATCTTCCACCTTCAGATCACGAAAGGAAAACAAGCCAATCTAAATATCTAGGTTTAAGAAGATTAAACAGGGGCAGCTGTTGTACCCCAAAATTTACCCTCACTTTTCTCAAGACATTTTCTCACAAGGATTTTCAAAAGTCCAAGTTTGCATAAGTACAATTGGATTTTTTTATGCCCCATATAGTTTCCATATAGTCATATTGGGCTCTCAAGCATCAAATCGAAGAAAGAGCAAGTTTGCTTCGATTCCCAAGCTTCCACAAGGAAAAGGATTCCTTCGAAGCAACTTGATTTTGATTCATAAGGCAAGTACATCCTTCAGGCTTGTTTTCGATTCACAAGGCAAGTACATCCTTCAGGCTTGCCTTTGATTCACTAGGAAAATACTTCCTTCACGTCTGACTTTGATTCACAAGGCAAGTACATCCTTCATGCTTGCCTTATATTCACAAGACAAGTACATCCTCCAGGCTTGTCTTTGAATCACAAGGCAAGTACATCCTTCAGGCTTGTTTTTTATTCACAAGGCAAGTACATCCTTCAGGCTTGCCTTTGATTCACAAGGAAAAAACTTCTTTCATGCGTGATTCGATTCACAAAGCAGTGGATTCCCTCATGCTAGCTTTGACTCCACCTTTAAACCCTTCAATACACAGTCTCTACACTATGACACACAATATGGTCCATTCGAAGAAAAATTCAAAAGGTCCATTCGAAGAACATGAATTTGGTGGATCTGAAGGACATACACTAGTGGCTCATTTGAAGGACATACATTGGTGGCCCATTCGAAGGGCATACATTGGTGGGTTTGAAGGACATACATTGGTGGCCCATTCGAAGAACACACAAGTGGTGCCTTTGAAGGACATACAATTGGTCCATTCGAAGGACACACAATTTTTGGAAACAAGTTTTGTTTTGTCTTTTGATGAGTCTTGTTCAAGATGCTTGCTGGCGAAAGTCCTACATGCTTCCTGTAACACTCCATTTCTACCCGGCGAATAATATTAAAAATCAGAGTTCAACATAAATAGGATGCTACATTTACAACTTAAAATCAAACTTTATTTTATCGCATACAAACAGATACATAACACTTAACTCGGATGAACCGATAACAACCTGATTTATTCTTCAAAATCAAACAACTTTTTATTGATAAGCATCGGAATCTACATACTCAACTTCTATTCACTTAATATATTTTATTCAACTAAAACAACCTTGAGACAATAATTATTTCATGTAGTCAACTTAAAAATTTAGCAACTAAAATAATAATCAACAACTAAACATCAAGCGCTCATCCTCCCGAGTGCTACGTATCAAAGCGACAACACCGACTTGGACTAACGAGGTAACAACTATCCTTCTTGATTACCTGCACGTTACCAATATAGGGAAACATTCAAACAGAAGGGGTGAGATATCAGACAATATAATAAGCCGTATGATAAATAATATATTAAATCAGGTCATATAAAATCACCACTTCACAACTTACAAATAACTTTTATCACAACAAAACATCAACACGACATAATTACTAAATTCACATCTTTTAGATAGTACTTGTCACAACAAGCCAACAACATAAAGCAACAACAAATCTATCTTCACCATAACTTAACATGCAACATCAAATGCGACTCAATTACAATGCACATGCATGTGGTACCATTGGAGCAGAACTCTCAACTTAAAAACGGAGCGGAACTCCCATCTTAAAAATGGAGCAGAACACTTATCTTAAAAATATGCCAATAAATAGAGGCATCAACAAGGCATAAGCCTTCTTCGCAGTTTGCCAATCTAGGCCATCACAGAGTATGAAAATGTATGTGACTCAATGAATGCACCATCACATACTTACAACAATCACCATTCATTGCAAGGCATAAGCCCACATCGCCATCATTACCAGTAAATAGAGGTAATTCATCATAATCTAAAATTCTCTGCAACTTCACATTATCAACAAGAATTCATAGAGACAATCACAACAAAATAACATCTCAACATTATCCATAGGCCTACAACTTTATATTTCCAAAAAATAGAGGCAACATAATAACAACAACGATGTATTCGACAATGACTTATTCACAACAATAACCAACAACACAGTTCCATAAACCGAAACCATTTAACTTAATTCAACTTCACCTGCAAATCAACTTTATTCTACATAACTCTAACAAAACAAACCAACTAAAAATACCTATATGTATATACGACTTACTCCGACAATTTCAACTAATTTTGGTTAACTACTTTTACCGCCTAAATCTACAAATTCGGCCAATCGGTATTGTTTTATATACTGTTATTAATACTATTTATTTATACTGCTACTAATTAATTTATTCTACTAAATTATGCTATCTCTTTTATTTAGCTTACTGCTATTATTGGTCTCTGCCAAAACTACTTGCTAGCTATCTACAACTCCTATTACTACAACTTCCAGCCAGTGACAAATATTAGTTATAAACCAAAACCAATTTCAACTTATTCTTCCTGTTGCTGAAATTCTCCGTTATACTTTCCGTATGTTGATTTGCTAACAATTTCTACATCTACTGATACTTCCTAACAATGCTCATATAAATTAGTCCATACACGCTACTGATGCATATACATCCTGATATTCATTTGACTAAAGCATTACAATTTATCCTTGCAACTTCTTTAATCCAATCTGATACTAAATTATTTTACTAATTATATTAACTTATTAATAATATAAGATACTGCACCTACTCAATTCTCCTGCACTCGTTTTAACCACTCTGCTACTATATTAATCCACCAATGATACTACTTATTATTAATACATTATTGTAATGTTCACTTAAGTAATATATATATATATATATATATATATATATATATATATATATATATATATATATATATATATATATATATATATATATATATATATATATATATATATATATATATATATATATATATATATATATATATATATATATATATATATATATATATATATATATATATATATATATATATATATATATATATATATATATATATATATATATATATATATATATATATATATATGCGTCTGGCGATCGTCATACCCCCTTCATACCATGGTGCCGATCGGCACCCACCTTGCCACCATCCCTGCCGATCGTCTCTCTCCATTCACACACCATCTCCATGCGTGCCGTTAGGCACCAGCACCTGCACAAAGGTGTGCCACACGTCACACCCCTTCTCTCTCCTATATAGTGCCGATCGACACTCCCTTCTCAAATAACATGTCGTTCAGCATGTATCCTTGGCACCCTCACACTTGTGCCACTCGGCACAATGTGTCTGTTTCTTTTATTTTCTTCTTAATTTATTTCGTCCGCTACGATACCAATATGGTATCAAATTCAACAATACAACACAGTTTCACAGCAACATAAAAATTATACCCAATCAACATAGAGTAATTTTTCACAACCAATTTGTTGACAGCAACAACATCTCAGTATCAATTACAACAATTAAACACAAACAGAAGAAATTTTACAAATCCAATCCCGCATACTATTCATCATATACCCTATTATAGAGTCAGAACCCCACCCTTACCTTGGATTGGAGATCACTCTATAATTTTCGATTTCACCCTGCTGCTGCCATAGCTCCAAACCTTTCTTCTTCTTTATCTAAAACCCTTATTTTCTTTACTACTTGACAAAAACCTAATTCCTTCTTATTGAACTTAACATATAATTTCTATTATTCTTTATAATTCCATTGGGCCTAACCTCAACACTCCCACCTTTACTACATACGACCATATAATTAATCCCAACAATAAATCTTATAACAATTCTAATGTTATTATTAATATTATTTCTAATATTAATCAACCCAATAACAACTTAGCAACTTAAATCAACATTTCTCGACATTTCGCAACTTCAATAATTTCAACAATAATTTCAACCATTAATCCGTAATTAACTTAATTAAATAATTAATTAAATTAACGGGCGTTACAACTCTCCCCCACTTAGAATATTTTCATCCTAAAAAATCTATTCGATACTATCACTCTTAGTACGAGTTTCGCATCCAACTCATTGATTTCCAAGTCGTGTTTGACCACACTTTGACCTCTACTTTTCTGATAACTCAATAACTCAACACGATTCAAATTGATTACACACATGCCAATTATTCAAAACTGCACGACACAATCGTTACTAGCATCCCAACTACTCCACCATAATCTGACATATCAACATTTAAAGTAGCAACAACTATAACACACTTATACTTGGATGTACATCATCGCAATATCATCTTAACAGCATTTTCAACACCAAAACACATATACAATTTCATTCCCGTATGTCAATTATCAACAAAATATCAACAAATTTGTCCACATCATTGTATCTCTCTTATAGTGACACCAACATAGCCAACCTAATCAACTCCATCACATTATGGAGTATCATTCCTTACCCATGCAAATCAACAATAACATCTCAATAACGATAACAAAATCATTACAATATCAACTTAACTGTATAGCTCAACAATTATACACACAACTCACCATCAACCAATAACCACATTAATATCCTTATAAAATCCGCAAATATTTACTAGCAAACATAGTACCCTGGAACAACATCTCTATATCAACAATCCACCAAATCATGCATGTAGATTAAGACACACCATTCCCATAGGCTTATGATGTTCTAATCCTTCACTTCTAATGATTCGTACACGCATAGCAATTGCGCCACATCACGCTTCAGCTGTGCAACTCTGATAATCCATCTTAAGTCATTGTCCTTGTTAAAATTTCTGTCAAATATATGGTTTACAAGTTTCAATCTAGTTTCGAAATTTCTCAATACCCACCATAAAACCATTGTTCACTTGATATTCTCAATCTTTCACTTTGCAACGTTAATTTGCATATAACTCGCTACTCCGACTTGTTCAACACGTTTGAACTCTTTCTTAGCCACTCTTCACACAAATTGGTGAGCGACTACCTCATGATATAACATCAATCACTTTACACACCATTAAGATAGCAAGACAAGTCTATACCATCCAACACGATCTCGACTACTATCAACAAGAGATTAAGGATGACCAGTTCCTCAATTTGTCAATAGATAGCCGACAACCATAATGGAGTATAAATCATCATTACCAAACTATAATAGTGTTTCTTTAGAACTTATACTCAAGTCACCTAAAGCACCATAATCCAATAATTTCCAATGAGGTTTACAGTCACCTCCATAATTTTCCTCTCATTCAATATTATCGATGAGACACCAACACTCAACATATTACACGATCCCCTTTAAACTCACTTAGCCTCACACGAAGGTTAAGTGTCCTCCAACTCAAGAATTACTTTCTTCCTCTCTGCATCATCAGGAATAAAAATCCGATTACAGAATCTCAACACATCTTGCACATCTAACTTGAAATCATCATTCTCAGACTGATCAAGTCCAACCACCGAATCTACCAATTCCACATCTAACTTCTGAGCTTCTTTGATACTCTCCAGAAATTCATTATTAATCTTCAACATCCCCAACATAACACTCTCTGGTGTCACTTTGGAAACTAATCTGATATCTCTGAACTGTTTAATTAATTCCAATTCTTTAACCATCATTGTCGACAAATGTAAAGTCTTTCAATCTAAAACATCAGCCACGAAATTAGCTTTACCTGGATGATAATTCAAACCAAAATCATAATCCTTTAACATAAACACCACCGTTGCTAACTCTAAGTCACGCGTAGGATAATTCCTCTCATGAACTATGAGTCGTCTAGAAGCACAAGCAAAAACTTGTCCATTTAGAATTAGCGCACCACTAAGTCCCATCTTAGACGCATTCATAATACACTACAAATGACTCACTCGGATTAGACAACTAATACCGGAGCATTCGTCAATCTTTTCTTTAGTTCTACAAAACTTCCTTCACATGCAACATCCCATACTTGGAATGATGAACGACCACGTTTTCAATTCCGAACATCTTATTTCTCAACTTATTCGCCAACAACATGTTATGCTTGACCTTGTCTCGAACAACTGCGATAATAACCATTTATGCCCAAAAAGCCTCTACTCGTATATCAACAACCGTTACATTGCTCCTCATCCTTCGAGAAGTAAACATAAAAAATGTCTGATCATCCTCCCACAAGACGTTCTAACTTGATTAACAAACAAAATCTTTAATCCATGTCACCTTCAGATTCGAGAAACAACAAAACTTCAACAATACTTGCACTGCCGCCATACCAAACCAACATCTTACAACTGAAACATATCCGAGAAGCAAAGCTTCTCCCCTACTTATCTTCAAACCAACTCCTGCATACGATCGATTGGAAAAGCAAACAAGTACCGATAGTGTGTCAAACACATGTCACGTACTAAGAAATAACACATCAACAATATTCAACTGTCACACTACTCTACTGACTCAACAACTTGGTCAGACGGACCGACCTGCTCTGATACCACTAATGTAACACCCCATTTCTACCCGGAGAATAATATTAAAAATCAGAGTTAAACATAAATAGGATGTTACATTTATAACTTAAAATCAAACTTCATTTAATCGCATACAAACAGATACATAACACTTAACTCGGATGAACTGATAACAACCTGATTTATTCTTCAAAATCAAACAACTTTTTATTGATAAGCAACGAAATCTACATACTCAACTTCAATTCACTTAACATCTTTTATTCGACTAAAACAACCTCAAGACAACAATTATTTCATGTAGTAAACTTAAAAATTTAGCAATTGAAATAATAATCAACAACTAAACATCAAGCGTTCATCCCCCCGAGTGCTACGTATCAGAGCGACAACACCGACTCGAACTAGCGAGGTAACAACTATCCTTGTTGATTACCTACACGTTAGGAAAACATTCAAACAGAAGGGGTGAGATATCAGACAATATAATAAGCCGTATGATAAATAATATATTAAATCAGATCATATAAAATCACCACTTCAGAACTTACAAATAACTTTTATCACAACAAAACATCAACACGACATAATTACTAAATTCACATCTTTTAGATAGTACTTGTCACAACAAGCCAACAACATAAAGCAACAACAAATCTATCTTCACCATAACTCAACATGCAACATCAAATGCGACTCAATTACAATGCACATGCATGTGGTACCATTGGAGCAGAACTCTCAACTTAAAAATGGAGCCGAACTCCCATCTTAAAAATGGAGTAGAACTCTTATCTTAAAAATATGCCAATAAATAGAGGCATCAACAAGGCATAAGCCTTCTTCGCAGTTTGCCAATCCAGGCCATCACAGAGTATGAAAATGTATGTGAATCAATGAATGCACCATCACATACTTACAACAATCATCATTCATTGCAAGGCATAAGCCCACATCGCCATCATTACCAGTAAATAGAGGTAATTCATCATCATCTAAAATTCTCTGCAACTTCACATTATCAACAAGAATTCATAGAGACAATCACAACAAAATAACATCTCAACATTATCCATAGGCCTACAACTTTATATTTCCAAAAAATAGAGGCAACATAATAACAACAACAATGTATTCGACAATGACTTATTCACAACAATAACCAATAACACTTCCATAAACTGGAACCATTTAACTTAATTCAACTTCACCTGCAAATCAACTTTATTCTACATAACTCTAACAAAATAAACCAACTAAAAATACCTATATGTATATACAACTTACTCCGACAATTTCAACTAATTTCGGTTAACTACTTTTACCGCCTAAATCTACAAATTCGGCCAATCGGTATTGTTTTATATACTGTTATTACTACTATTTATTTATACTGCTACTAATCAATTTATTTTACTAAATTATGCTACCTCTGTTATTTAGCTTACTGCTATTATTGGTCTCTGCCAAAACTACTTGCTTGCTATCTACAACTCCTATTACTACAACTTCCTGCCAGTGACAAATATTAGTTATAAACCAAAACCAATTTCAACTTATTCTTCCTGTTACTGAAATTCTCCGTTATACTTTCCGTATGTTGATTTGCTAACAATTTCTACATCTACTGATACTTCCTAACAGTGCTCATCTAAATTAGTCCATACACACTACTGATGCATATACATCCTGATATTCATTTGACTAAAGCATTACAATTTATCCTTGCAACTTCTTTAATCCAATCTGATACTAAATTATTTTACTAATTATATTAACTTATTAATAATATAAGATATTGCACCTACTCAATTCTCCTGCACTCATTTAAAACCACTTTGCTACTATATTAATCCACCAATGATACTACTCATTATTAATACATTATTGTAATGTTCACTTAAGTAATATATATATATATATATATATATATATATATATATATATATATATATATATATATATATATATATATATATATATATATATATATATATATATATATATATATATATATATATATATATATATATATATATATATATATATATATATATATATATATATATATATATATATATATATATATATATATGCGCCTGGCGATCGTCATGCCCCTTTCATACCATGGTGCCGATCGGCACCCACCTTGCCACCATCCCTTCCGATCGTCACTCTCCATTCACACACCATCTCCGTGTGTGCCACTCGGCACCAGCACCTGCACAAAGGTGTGCCACATGGCACACCCCTTCTCTCTCCTACATAGTGCCGATCGACACTCCCTTCTCAAACAACATGTCGTTCGACATGTATCCTTGGCACCCTCACACTTGTGCCACTTGGCACAATGTGTTTGTTTCTTTTATTTTCTTCCTAATTTCTTCCGTCTGCTACGATACAAATACGGTATCAAATTCAACAATACAACACAGTGTCACAACAACATAAAAATTATACCCGATCAACATAGAGTAATTTTCCATAACCAATTCGTTGATAGCAACCATATCTCAGTATCAATTACAACAATTAAACACAAACAGAAGAAATTTTACAAATCTAATCCCATATACTATTCATCATATACCCTATTATAGAGTCAGAATCCCACCCTTACCTTGAATTGGAGATCTCTCTATAATTTCCGATTATACCCCGCTACTGCCATGGCTCCAAACCTTTCTTCTTCTTTTTTCTCTAAAACCCTTATTTTCTTTACTACTTGACAAAAAACTAATTCCTTCTTATTGAACATAATTTCTATTATTCTTTATAATTCCATTGGGCCTAATCTCAACACCCCCACCTTTACTACATACGACCATATAATTAAGCCCAACAATAAATCTTATAACCATTGTAATGTTATTATTAATATTATTTCTAATATTAATCAACCAAATGACAACTTAGCAACTTAAATCAACATTTCTCGACATTACGCAACTTCAACAATTTCAACAAAAATTTCAACCATTAATCTGTAGTTAACTTAATTAAATAATTAATTAAATTAATGGGCGTTACAACTCTCCCCCACTTAGAATATTTTCATCCTCAAAAATCTATTCGATATTATCACTCTTAGTACGAGTTTCGCATCCAACTCATTGATTTCCAAGTCGTGTTTGACCATACTTTGACCTCTACTTTTCTGATAACTCAATAACTCAACACGATTCAAATTGATTACACACATGCCAATCATTCAACACTGCGCGACACAATCGTTACTAGCATCTCAACTACTCCACCATAATCTGACATATCAACATTTAAAGTAGCAGCAACTATAACACACTTATACTTGGATGTACATCATCGCAATATCATCTTAACAAAAATTTTCAACACCAAAACACATACACAATTTTATTCCCGTATGTGAATTATCAACAAAATATCAACAAATCTGTCCATATCGTGTATCTCTCTTATAGTGACACCAACATAGACAACCTAATCAACTTCATCACATTATGGAGTATCATTCCTTACTCACGGAATCATCCTTTAGAGATGATCCTTATAGGAGTATTGGAAATGGAGATTATAGACACATCTTCAAGTTTCAGCTCTTGAGAAAAACTTTTCACTGACGGAGTCTTCTCAAACAGAATTTCACAGCTATCAATCAAGTGTTGAATACCCTTCTTCATCCACATACAGCCATCAGCTTAGGACGCACAATGGTAATAACTTTCAAGGAAACCCGGAAATAAGCCGACTCACAATAGACTCTCCTTAACGATTATCAAGGAGTAGTTAAGTCACTTATAATGGAGACATAAAAAACATCATCAATAGCATTAACACCTTTACCATGACTGGGCATAGGCACAATGATCATATTAGGGGTCCCGGGAGGATTAAATTCAATTTCTTTTGCATCAATCATATCCTGGATTTTGTTCTTCAAGGACCAGCAATTGTTGGTGTCATGTTTCGGGCTGTTAGAATGATAGGCGCATCTTGCATTCAGATTATAATTAGAAGATGATGTGTTGGGATTTTGAGGAGGATCCCGTAGTGTTACCAATTCTGCCTTCAACAGATGCTGCAATGCCTATGAAAAAGGCATACTAATCTTGGGGAACTTGCTCCTTGGAGCGTCCGACCTATGCTGATTCTACCGTTGTGGTTGTTGAATAGATACAGGATTAGAAATTATCACCGCTTCCACAGACTGATGGTAATCATTTTTACCATGGCCCTTCTGGCCATAAATAAAATTAGTTTCTTATTTATTGTTGAACGTCTTCTTTACAACACTAGAAGACGCAGCCACTGGAATCTTTCTGCTCCTGATACCGCTTTCAACTCGTTCCCCCGTCAGGATTTGCTCAGTAAAACTAGATGATGAAATCCCAATTAGCAGGTTGAAGAATGGACCAGTTAGAGTGCCCATGAACATATTAGTTAGCTCCCGATCAGACAAGAGAGGTTGGACCCTTCCATCTAAGTCTCTCCACTTCTGTGCATATTCCTTGAAATCCTCGTTCGAGCCCATAAACATGTTTTGTAATTTCATTCGAGTCGGTGCAAGGTCAGCATTATATTAATACTTCTTATAAAAAGAAGCAGCCAAGACTTCCCACGTATGGATGTTGGTTCCTTCTAGCTGATAGAACCATTCGAGTTGTGTTCCATACAAGTTTTCTTGAAAGAAGTGGACCCATAATTTCCTGTCAACAGTATGGGGTTGGATCTTTTGGAAATACGATCTCAGATGAAGCTTAGGACAAGACACATCGTTGTATTTAGCAAAGACGGGGGCCTTGAACTTGTAGAGGATAACAACCCCTGAGATAAGACCCAAATCTTCGAAGTACAACCCATGAACTCTCTGAATCTCCATAGCATTGAGCCAATCTTCCAGCTGCTTGTACTTGTCATTGACCGGAGGATATTGTTCATCTGAATAGTTAGCTTCTTCTTCATCAGAACCCTGGTTGTCATCTTTCATACTTTTATCATCTTCCTCTTGGTCATCATTTTCTTCTTTAACCTCCAAGGCTCGCTTGACCGGACCTTTGAGCCTCCTTCCCATGTTAAGGATGCCAGTTGGTTTCTTGACTTTCTCCTTCCTCTCTTTAGTGATGAGGGCCTTCATCTCTTCCTACCCCTTAGCTAGACTCGGGAACATTTACTAGAACTGGGCGTTCTGTTCCTGATGATCCTTAATTGTTTGTTCAAGAGCCATTCTTTCTGCTGAAATAAACAACAAAAAGATAAGAAACCTGTCTTGAAACACCTGTCATGTAGTGATATGCATGATATGTATATGCAATGTTTTCAAGATCCTTATGAGATTTAAATTTGCTAACCAAGAGGAACCAAAAACAAAGTTTTTATTAATAAGCTCATGTGAATACAAAATATTTCAAAGGAAATAAATTAAAAGACTCCTAAAACTCTAAGTTTCCCATGGACGCCTCCTCTTCATGTTGATATATGCATTAAGACTCTACTACTCGTAAATTTGCTTCATCAGCTCCAACACCTTCTTTTCACTTTCATTGAATTGAGTCTCAAAGGTGTTCCGTTATTTTTTGAGTTGAATCAAGAACTTTTGCAATTCTTCAAGGTCAGTAGGCATGTTTGGATGAAGGATGGTGCGAGAAATGTTTCCTTCGACAACAGGCTCCATGATTACTGGCAGGACAACATGATATGGCGTCATACGATTTTGAGCACAAGTTCGTACCCATTTAAGATAAGGCTCCAGAGGGATGAAGTTCTTCTGTCCTAAAGCTTTGCTGTCAATCTTGCTCACCATGCCCCAAGCATGTATAAACCTTTGAGGATAACCTTGAGGATTATTCTTGTAATTGAATACAATACCTTAGATAAGCGTATCATGAGGACCGTCTCTTTGATCATAACCAAATTGACATAGAGCAAGAGAAGGGTTGTAAGTAATACCTCCTGTTGTACCCCAAAAATTTCCCTCTCATTTCTCAAGGAATTTCTCACAAGGATTCTCAAGGCTAAAGCTTGCACAACTACATTTGGATCTTCCAGAACTAAGTTAAAAAAGGAAACTGTCAAAAAGGAGGAAAATAGATGAAAATAATCTTTTTGACAAAATTGGAGAAAAAAATAAGTCTTTCGATTCAGCTCCTTCGATTGGCCTTTTGGCCTCTTTCGATGCAAGCTTGGCTTGCATCCTTCGACTGGGCATGGGCCTCTGGCGCGTTGGTTTTGGTTCACAAGGCAGGAGCTTCCTGTATGCCACCTTTGATTGCACATTTGGTCTCACAAGGTTCACAAACCAATGGCTACCTATGTGCCTGTTTCGTTTGGATACGTGCATGCCTATGTTGACTGGACAAACATTCCCCCCATGCTAGCATGCACAAGGCACAAAACCTCCTGTAGATTCCTTTGATTCCAAGGAAAAAGGCTCCCTTTTGGCATCCTTCGATTTGCACTTTTTTTGCCTCCTGTATGCCTCTTTCGAATATGGACATTTTGGCCTCCTGCATGCACCTTTTGTTTGGGCACGTGGTTCCCTTCATGCAAGCCTTCGTTTGAACTAAGATTTTCTGCATGTTTGCATGAATTCACAAAGCAGGGATCCCCTATGTACACTCATTAGTTTGGCCACATGGACCTTTGGCAGGCAATCCTTCGACTGGACAGAGCCACCTTCACAAGATTTCGTTTGTAACTTTGATTCCCTTCGAATCAGCATCTTTCGAAACAAACTCTGGGCATCCCATTCGAAGGATATGCTTGATGGCCCATTCGAAGGATTTAAAAAGCCCACCTTAAGGAATGTTTTGGTGACCCATCCAAGGGTCACACATTTGGCTCCTTCGAAGGATGCACAAAAGTAGCCCATTCGAAGGACACTTGTTGGAGGAAAATTAAATAATATTGTTGGGAGAAGAATCTGGTCGAAGAAGGGTAAAAACGATAGGGTGAAATATTCAAAGATGCTTGCTGCCAAGTTCAGGCCTGGTACACTGGCCAAAACTACTGCACAGTAGTCCTAAAACACGGCCCCATTCTTGCACCAAAATAGCATACAAGGCACTGTCTTTCGAAAGCTACAAAGAGCAGGTTACTCAAATTGTTCAAACTTTATGTTTTCCCTCCAAAAGCTTCAGGAAGCTTTGCCTATAAATAAAAGGCTTCACAACATGTTTAGAGAGGACTTTTTGGCCAGAGTAATGAATATTCAAAAATTCCTCAAACACCATAAAGCTCTCAAAAGCTTAAACACTTACCAAACATAAACCCAGAATCCAAACATTTGTCCCTTTCGAATCTGAAATATTCCCCCACCTTGTTACCCTTCGAATCTAGTAGAAAGAACATTACACTTGTTTCTTCTCATTCAAATCCAACCCTAGAGAGGTCACCTTCATTTCCTGCCTTCAAATCCAGAAGTACTCAAGGCAACCACTCAGGGTCCAGCACACGATCAACCTCAAGCAAGGTAAGTTGCTCTAAAACTTGAATTTTCGTTTCTTGCGTAACATGTAAATAAACTTTATTTTCGTTTCAAACATGTACATACCATTGTTCTTATTTTCGTTTCCATCCTTTTAATATGTTTTCATAGCTAATCCTTTTGTTTTTGCTTCTTGTTTACCTAAACATGCTTTAAGTACTAACCTGACCATAAGGTAATGTTAGCATGGCCTTAGGCCATGGTGCTACTCAAGAGTCCAAACGAAAGAAACAGGAAACAAGAAGTAGGAAACGAAGCTTTTGGCTCCCATACTAACTTCCAGTTCAAAACGAAAGAGGCATCCAGGAGGCACACCATACTGACTTTCAGGCTCAGACGAAAGGCACGCCTATACTGATTCCAGGTCCGGTCGAAAGGCACACCATGCTGACTTCCATGCCCAGACGAAAGGCACACCTACACTTATTCCAGCCCCCATTCGAAGGAGGCAGAAAGGCAAATCGAAGGGCATGACTTCATTGACTTCGGGCCCCAAATTGAAGGAGGTCAAAAAGTGCATAATCGAAGGGTGTTTCTACCTAAATCGAAAGACCCATTTTTCTCGCTTTTATTGTATTTTTGCCTTTATATTTTCATTATATTTAAATATGGTTGTAATAGTGTATATTTTTATCTTTCTGCATTTTATTACTTTTGTATGATTGCTAGTAAAATAGGGTATGTATGGCAAGATAAAAACAACAAGTAGACAACCCATAATCAAAGACTAGATGCATGCAAATCAAACACACTATTCACACATGCACCCTTACGGTAATCCCACTTGTTTCCTTGGAAAAATAGTCATGTCCCTCGAATATGGGCGTTTTAGCAAAGACCCTCGATAAAATATCGTAGTCCCTCGATGACCCTCAATGTTGCTTTCGGTAAACGATCTAGTCCCTAAACAACATTGCTAAAACGTCCCATAGGTTGCCTTTTATGACTACACATATGTCCCATGCCCGTCTGTGATCGGTGGAAATAGAACTGACTATTTTGGAATGCTGGTTCGCGTTTGCGTTTCGCAAAATGTCGCGGTAAGCAAGAGTCGCCACCGTCTTTTATTTTCTCCAACAGGGAAAGGACAAAAGTACAGCAAAATTCCTTTTCGAGATGTTTCTCGGGTTCGGGAGGTAGATTATAGAAAGGGAAGGTGTTAGCACCCTTTCTATCCTTGGTTATCCACGGGCTCTTAGGTACTTGCTCACTATGTTTTCAAAAGATTTTTGCTTTTCTTGTGTTTGTGGGTTTTGAAAAGAGTTTTGTTTGAAAACTTCGATTTAACTCTTGTATCTGTCCTCAAGAGTGTATGAAGTGTTGTTTGAAAACTTTTTTCAGAAAAGTGTAGGTGCGAAAAGTATTTTTGTTTTGAAAGAGCAAGTACCTAAGAACCTCTACCTACTCAAAAGAAATTAAGCTGTGTAAATGTCCTTTAGACAGTACTATCCCACTATTGAGAAGTAGGTAGCACCGTCGTTGGAGTTTTTTCGGGTCAATTCGATTATGGGACATGTGGTCACCAAAGCAATGGTAGGACGCCTTAGCGGTAACCCTAATGTCTTAGATCATTTTTTTTATCGAGGCAATCATTTCGAGGCAACTTTGATCTTTAGACAAGAGGGCGACCTCTAAAACACCCTATACTCAATGACCACGTCGAGGCAACCAAGTGAGGCGTACCCTAGGAGTGGCATGTGCGAGTGCGTCAAGTTTCAGTTATGTTATCTTTGTACATGTTATGGTGAGCTACGGGTTGATTTTAATTTAAAGTTGGGATCTTGTCATGCATAGCCTAGTTAGCATACATCTAGCAGTTAATAGTTGCGGAAAAGAAAACTAAGCTATTACAAGGCGTCGGGTATTTACATCGCCAAAAACAAACCCTTGAAAAATAAATTGTGGGAAATAAATGAAAGCGATAAAAAGTCCTAATTAAAGCTATTACATCCTCGGAACAATTACAATTATATGGATCAAACCTGAATAAAATAAACATACGCGCGAGAGAAAAATTGAATCGGAGAATTTTTTAGGGTTTTGACCCTTTTTTGAGAAAGAAAGAGATTTTTTATTATTTTGTATTTTATTAAATTAAACCTAGACTAATTAATTAATTAAATAAAAGAAAGATATTTTTTGAGTTTTTTATATTTTTTTAAGGAAAAAAAATAAAAGATGGTTAAAAGTTATTAAGAACCCTAATTCTACATTGATTTTATTTTTGTTGCAAAAAAGTTAGAATTAACCTAATTAAAACTAAACAAATTAATTATTTATTTATTTACAAAAATAGACTAACTAAATTTAATAAATAAAAATATTATATTTTATGTTTTCTGGTTTTATTATGAAAAAATTAATTTGTTAGTGAAAATAATAATTATAATCAATAATTAAAATAAAAGAAATAAAAAAGAAAAGAAAAGAAATAAACTTGAAGGGGGGCGTTGGGCCCAATTCTGGAGTGACAAGAGCAATTCTGAAGGCCCACTACATCCAGCCTGTTTGACTTTTCTGGACTCCCTGCATGCTCGTTGACTAGGGAGCATGATGATCTTTCACCCATGACCATTGGATTCATGCCTGGAGACATCTGGCGCTTGGAAATTTGAGACACGTGGTAGACCATCTCCTGGGCATAGCATGGGAACACCTGAAGAGAAAAATTAAATAAACGTTTGGGGGACCTGGGATTCGAACCCAGGTCCCAATGCTTCCAGGCCAACGCACCAACCACTCCACTACGCTGCTTTACTTGTTATTGAAATAAGTGGCAATTATTATATATAAAAAACAATCAACATACTGTAAATAAAACAAAACGCGCGCTTTTTCAAATTGGCCAACCATGTGATAACACCTCATCGTCTTCAACCTTTTTCTGCATAGTTAGAATTAGATAGCGGGGGTTTTTAACCCCCACTAATTCCTGCAAGGAAAAATAGCGAATATAACCACAGTACATATAAATATTTCGCGAGGTATGGGTTGTGTTCGTCTTGGTCCCACGATTTCAGTCATGTGTCTCACTGGTCCCAATTTTCCCTGGTTCAGAAAGCCCTAATTTAAAGCTCAAGAACCCTAGAAATTTGATTATGGCATATCTCGATTCAGGGCATTATAATTCAATTCAACCATTCCATTAGCTTCGTATGGTCTATAACAACACAAATCAATCACAAAAACATGTTAAATGCATATGAATTAAGAGTTACGATTTGGAATCAAAAGTGCAAACCGTGGGACTGTGTATCGTGATTCCTTAAGCTTTGATGCCTGAATTTGATTGCAAAATGTTCCTGGTGCCTCTTGCAATATGTTTGAATGAATAGAACGCCTTGAATCGACCTAGAATGCAAGAACAGGTTTTTAATTTTCTTGGAAATTCTTGAATTTGACAGGGTCTTTTCTGCAGCTTTCAATCGTGTGCTAGGGTATGGTTAGCTTGCATACATATAGGAGAATCAAATTAGGTCAAAGTTTTGGATCCAATCCATGTGCATTGATGTTTAAATCTTTGATTGAAAATCAAATATTCTTGATTTCTCATGATTGAACAATGTTGCCAAATTTGGATTTTTTTGTATCTTTGACTTGTGCACGAATTTGCCAGCATGTTTAGGTCATATTTGCTTCACAAAAAGATTTAAAAAACAAATCTTCTATTTTCTTATGATTTGAATTAATTAAATGAATTAATATTAATTAAAAAATCCAATTAATCAATAAAAATAAGAAAATAAATCCAATTAATCTTGATGGGTCGTGCATAGGTCATGGGTGAAGTTTCAAGAAGAGATTTGAAGCCCATTAGCAAAAAGAAGGTGTTTTGAGCAAAGTTGACTTTTGCAAATTCATGAAAATTTCCCAACTTCTCCAATGCACAACTTGCTCAATTTTGATCATATGACCATGTTCTTGGACATTTTGGAAAGCCCTTGAAGTCCTCTAACCAATGCCTTTGGTCCCATGTCATTTGGATGTACCAATCTCAAGTTATGGCCTTTGACTCAAAGTGTACTTTTGTTGACTTTTGAAATTGACCTATAATGTAAAAATTGGTAACTTCTTGTGAGAGCATTTCTTGAACTTGGAGTGTGAAGATGGATTGTAGGAAATTGCATCCTCTTAAAAATGAGCTTTGGATGGAATTTTTCTGACAAACCATGAAAGAGTTATGCCCTTGTCAAAGTACAGTTGACTTTTCTAGTGTCCAAAAATAGTAACTTTTTGCACCTTGATGATTTTTGAGCTATTCTTGTGGAATCATGATCAAGACTTGATAAAATGATGATTGTGAACTCAAAATGAGATGTTGACCAAAAATTCCGACTTTTGACTGCAAAATGACCATTTTGCCCTTGTAGTTGACTGTAGGTCAAATGAGGCTTTTGACTGTGCAAATTGGCACTGTGAGTCTTGAAACTTGGCATGTAGGTGCTTGAGGATGTATATAGGCCTATGAGACTTGATTGAGCCATTGAGAACCCCAAATTCCTTGAAAGAACCAAAACCCTAATTTCAGCTGTCTCAGGAGGTGGTCTGACTGTACAACCCTTGAGCAATCTTGAGCAATTTGAAGATCATTCTTGACAAATCTTGAGAAATATGGGAGGGAAAATTTTGGGGTACAACAGTTGCCCCTGTTCAATCTTCTTAAACCTGAGGATGTAGATTGGCTTGCGTGCCTTTCGTGATCCGAAGGTGGAAGATGATTGAACACTAAAGTGCCCAGAAATTTGCACTCGCATGGTGTCGTATCAGCATTGTGATGTCGGGAATGGGCTTACAGATGCCATTTGGAAAGATGATGGATAGGAGGATGGGCTTATAGTTGCCATCTGGAGATTGTTTGTTTAATTGTAACTTTGTAAGTTGAAAGACGGAACCTGTGTAGGATTGCCCGATGATGAGTCCGTGTAACACTGCATTTTGGAAGGAAGGAAACCTGTGTAGGATTGACTGATGATGAGTCCGTGTGAGACTGCATCTTGGAAGGAAGAAAACCTGTGTAGGGTTAACTGACGATGAGTCCGTGTGAAACTGCATCTTTGGAAAGAGAGAACCTGTGTAGGGTTTCTTGATGACGAGTCTGTGTAAAACTACGTCTTGAAGAGAGGGAATCAGTGTAGGGTTGTTTCGGGATAAGTTTATGTGAAACTTCTGGAGGAACCTGGGTAAGATTATTGTGAGATAAGTTCGTGTGAAACTTCAGGATGAACCGGGGTAAGGTTACTGTGAGATAAGTTCGTGTGAAACTTCTAGAGGAACCTGGGTAAGGTGATAAGTCCGTGTAAAACTTCTGGAGGAACCTGGGTAAGGTGATAAGTCCGTGTAAAACTTCGTCTTGGAACTGAGGAGGAACCGGTGTAAGGTTGCTTTATGATGAGTCAGTGTAAAACTTCATCTGAAATTGAGAAGGAACCGGTGTAGGGTTTCCTGATGATGAGTCAGTGTAAAACTTCATCTGAAATTGAGAAGGAACCGGTGTAAGGTTGCCTGAGGACGAGTCCGTGTAAAACTTCATCTTGGAAATGAGAAGGGACCGGTGTAGGGTCGCCTGATGATGAGTTCGTGTAAAACTTCATCTGAAATTGAGAAGGGACCGGTGTAGGGTCGCCTGATGATGAGTTCGTGTAAAACTTCATCTGAAATTGAGAAGGAACCGGTGTAGGGCCGCTTCATGGTGGATTGTCTTCATTGACGGGTTGTCTTCATTGACGGGTTTGCATCAGAAAAATCGATTTAACTGGATTTGTCTTCTTTGACTGGATTAACATCAGAAAAATCTTTAGGAGTCGATTTAACTGGTTTTGTCTCCATTGTCTAGCTTCAGAAAAATCTTTAGGAATTGATTTAACTGGTTTTGTCTCCATTGACTGAATTTGTTTCCTTTGACTGGATTTGTCTCCTTTGACTGGATTTGTCTCCTTTGACTGGATTTGTCTCCTTTGACTGCTGAGAACTTTAACTGTATCTTTCCTGAAAAGCAAAGGTCAATCGCATGCAATGCATGATATGGATCAAGCAATGATGTTCTCAATATAAATGAAATTGTATGATATGATGTGTATATGCATGTATCATGATGTATGAAAATGTGATGTTTTAGCTGGGGAAAATAAATCCCGGAGCTGCTGGAGAATGATGTTGAATTCTTTGTTTCCACTGGGGATGATGAACGAAGATGATAATCTGGCAAGAGAGGATGACTCCGTTGGGGAATAAACTGGTGAAGAGATTACTCTGCGGGGAATTACTCTGTGGGGAGGAGATGCTTTGTTGAGATTTTAACGATAGCTCCGTTGGGGATTCCGTTGATAAGCTCTGTTGGGGATTTTGATGATGAACTCCGCTGGGGTTAGAAAGTACTTCGCTGAGGATGATCTTTCTGTTGCAACTTGCTTAGGATAACCCAGTTAGACTCTTATGGGGATAACCTTCTGAATATGGTTGGGGAGATACATTTGTACTCTGTAGGGGACAAGCTTCCAGAATCTACTGGGGAAGATGATTCAACTCTGGTGAGGAAGCTTCTTTAGACTGCGCTGAGAAATGGCTCCACTGGGGGTATCTTGTATTCCACCGGGGAACATTCTTATACTCTGTCGAGGAATATTAAGACTGCCGGGGATGCTTGCTGAGGAATACCTGTATACTCCGCTGGGGAATATTAAGACCTACTGGGGATACCCAATCTTTTGGGGCTGATGGTAGACCAACTCTGCTTGGGGGAGAGTATTGCTGATTTGTTCGTAGTTGCAAGTCTCAGTGGGGAGAGCTTCCATTACTGTCTTGCTCTGCGGGGAGTGAAGGTATCTTGGTCATACTCTTCAGCTGAATCTACCTTGTACTTGGTGGACAGAGCAGCTTGTACAGTTCAGACAATTCTTATTGCCCCAGTTTCTGCGGGAGAAAGTGCCTGTGGAGGTGCTTGATAACTGCCGATTGACAAATCTTCTTTTGGTAGGCAAGTGACAAGATGACGGGACATAGTCGTACGCTTTTGATCCCTAAATTTTGCCTGGACCACCCTTTCGGGTTTTCAGTCCATCGGGATACCCTCTTTTGCCCAAGTCGCCTTTTCAGGTTTTTGACTTGCCGGGTGTACAGATTTTTCATTTTCATCCCTTATTTTTGCCCGAACCCTTTTGGTTCGCCGGGAAGCCCTTATTTTTGCCTAGGCCAGTCGACCTAGCAGGTCTTTGATTCACACACGGTATTTTTTGACTATGTCCATTCCCTCAGAATGTAGAGAGGTGTCACTGTCGGTAGTGTTGTGTTGCCATACTACCAGAAGATCTTCGTTTGATCATGCAAGATTCGTTGCTGGAATTCATGTCCAATGCCCCCAGTGATTCAGATGGAGATCTGCCCCTTGGCTATTTGGCATCTTGAGAGATTCCTTGAATCTTGACTTGACTGCCCCAGATGATGGACAATGATCATGTCGTGCCCCTTGATTGGAAGTGTTTTTCCACTTGAGGTGACCCTTGAGAAGGTTTTTGTTCACTAGATATTCGTCGTGCGAATTTCTCTGCTGTTTGAACAAATAGTCATATGTAAACATTACTATTTTAAGAATGCAAAGCTTATGTCTGTTTTGAAAATGCATTTTTCCAGTAAAACAAGCAATTTTTTTTTTGTAAAATGTGATGTCAACTCAGGATTTTACAGCAAGCCCTACAGGAGTCAGGATACCTTTGGTAACAGTATGCTTTCGAACTAACCCATGCTTCAGCTAGGACTTTTAAGGGTTATAACGTGGCCTGGTTCACGGTTTAAGAAACAAAGGAAAAAAGCTCAAATTTTATTTGTACCCACCCGTTCTTCGTGATGTTCTTCGATCCTAAACTCACCTAATCGTGCGTTAGACCCTGTTTGAGTCTTTGCTCTGATATTCCAGTGATGGTTCAGATACTGACAATTTATTTTGAATAGGCAGTCATTTCTTTTTTATTGAGGGTTTGTAGGACCTCTTTCTTTTCGATTTTATTATCCCTTTCTTTTTGCCTGAACTGTTTCTTTTGTGATTACAGTCAGCGGGATGCCCCAGTTTTTTTTTGTAAGTCTCCTTCATAGGTTTTGACTTAATGGGCTTTTGTTTTGAAAGATGACGACTGCCTGTCCTGACGATTATAGGGAACCATCACTGTCTTTTGTTTTGGAAGGACTCCTTTGATGCCATTCATTGTGCACCTGGATCAACTGAGAGAACTACCCTGCCCCAGGTTATGATTAAGGGTTTTAATTTTTGAAAAGAAAAACTCCAACTTCTTTGGCTCAAAGGGGTTGACTAGGGATTATCTTCCTTATAACTCCACTGTTTAGGATTTGAAACAATGCCTGTACCTCATCAGCAGGGTCTATTCAAAAGCATACTGTAAAGATCGTGGTATCGTTTTCGTCATCCTCCCTCAGAAGGTTTAGAATTTTAGATCGAGAGTTGAACATCACAAAAAATGAAGCAATTTTAAGCATAGTGAAAACAATTAATTCAAAACAGACACGTGTAATGCATTAATGAAATAAAAGAGTTTGACATGATAATTGTTTGAATAAGCAAAGAAAAATACAACTTCAGAATTCAAATGAACAAAAGTGCTTTCAATCCTAGCCATGTTTTGGCAAGGGAGCAGTGATCACATTGGGAGTCTCAGGAGGCTCGAATTCGATCTCCTTAGCGTTAATCATATTCTGAATTTTGTATTTCAGCACCCAACAATCGTCAGTATCGTGCCCCGGGCTACCGGAATGATAAGCACACCTCGCATCTGGGTTGTAGTTTGGAGAAGAAGTCTTAGGGTTCGCAGGAGGGTTTATCACCGCAATCAGGTTCATCTTCAACATGTGCTGCAGTGCTTGTGACAATGGCATGTTGATGTTGGTGAACTGTCTTTTAGGCTCGTCTGGCCTTTGTTGATTTCCCTTTTGCTGTTGTCGGTGTGACGCAGAACCAGAGATCAAGACTGCCTCTACATGTTTGTCACGACGACTCTTTTGACTGTACACAGCATTGGACTCTTTCTTCCCACTGTAAGGATTTTTCTGAGCATAAGAAGGTGTAGCCTCTTGAATCTTCCCAGCCTTGATACCATCTTCAATTCTCTCACCAGTCAAGATAAGGTCTGTAAACCCGGCTGAAGAGTTTCCAATCAGATGATTAAAGAATGGACCAGACAGGGTACCCAGAAACATATCCACAAGTTCACGATCAGTTAAAGGTGGCTGCACCCTTCCAGCAAGGTCTCTCCACTTTTGAGCATACTCTTTAAATCCTTCACCCGTCCCTATTGACATAACCTGGAGTTGGGTACGCGTAGGAGCGAGGTCGGAATTATATTGATACTGCTTATAGAACGCAGTAGCCAAGTCTTCCCAGTTACGGATACTGGATCCATCCAGCTGATAGAACCACTCGAGTTGAGTCCCTGAAAGACTATCCTGAAAGAAGTGGATCCACAAATTCTTGTCAGCTGTGTAAGGCTGGATCTTCCTTACATATGACTGGAGGTGCATATTTGGGCAGGAGGCTCCGTCATATTTGGCAAAGGCAGGTGCCTTAAACTTATGTGGAATCACCACCCCAGAGGATAAACCTAGGTCTCCGAAGTCCAACCCGGGCACATTCTGTATCTCCATGGCGCTCAAGCGGTCCTCCAACTGTTTATACCTATCCTCAGCATGAGGGTACTGTTCTTCATCATAATCCGTCTCGTTGTAGGAGACCACGGGACTAGGAACCCTTCTCTCTTGGGGACTGTCCTTCCCTACAAAGGAGGTGGTCAGATCAACCTCGTTCTGCAGTCCATTCCCAAACCTGCGTCCGGTGTTGAACAAGACGGTCCTCTTCTTCTTCTTCTTCTTCTTCTTTCTTTCTATCAGAATCAGAGTCTTCAAATTCTGTTGACCCTGGGCTAGGCTCATAACCAACTCTTGGAACTGGGCATTCTGGGCCTGGAGGGCCTTGATAGATTGCTCAGTGGAAGGCTCAGTAGACATGATGATTGCTGAAATAAACAACGAAGAAGATAAGTGACCTGTAAAAAGGGTACCTGTCATGCATATGATGAATGGTATGCTATTTATGTAATGCATTCAAGGGTTCGAAAATTCAAATTCGTTGCAGACAAAAAAGGAACACACGTCATATTAAGAATTAATTTGTTTAGTACATCAGTGCCTCATGGGCGAAATATTACAAAATACTTAATGTAAAAAGACATTGCACATCCTTTTTGGAGCGATGTAAGTGTTGAGGGTCTCTTCCTCGTGAAGTCGGCGGGTGAGCTCCAAAACCTTCTTCTCACTGGCATGTAAGCTGGCTTCAAAAGCATTCTGTTCTTCCTTGAGTTGGATCCAGCTCTTTTGCATTTCTTCCCATGATTTTGGCATGTCAGGATGTAGAATGGTGTATGGAACCTCTCCTTCCATAACAGGCTCTTTGATCACGGGGAGAATGTGAGGGTATGGCATCATAAGATTCTGGGAGCGGGTTCGTACCCACTTGAGTTAAGGCTCAAGGGGGATGGAATTTTTGTGCCCCAGTGTCTTACTATCTACCTTGTTAGGCATCCTCCAAGCTCTGATGAACCTTTGTCGAAGTCCTTGCGCATCGTTGTCGAAGTCAAAAACTATGTCAGGAATCAGCATGTCATGAGGGCCATCCCTCCGAGCATATCCAAATTGTCTCAAAGCCAGACAGGGGTTGTAGGTAATGCCCCCTCTAATTCCAAGTAAAGGAACATTAGGAAATTCTCCGCAACGATCAATGATAGTGACATTTTCTCTGGACCGAGAACACCAATGTACATCAGAATGTGTGAGGGTCATCAATCGTTGTGACCACCTTAAACCCTGCTCGTTCTTCAAAACTGATTGTGGAAGGTGAGAAATAAACCACCTTGCCAGGAGAGGAGTACAGCACATGAGAACACCTCTTTTTCTCATTGTTCGTGTGTAAAATGAGTGGAGGATGTCCCCAAGCAATGTAGGTATGGGATTCCTGGACATAAAAATATTGACAGCATTCACATCTATAAGTTGATCAGGATTTGGGAACAACACCAACCCATAGACAAGGAGTGCCACAATCTCTTCAAAGGCTTGTAGATCAAGAGAATTCCAACATTCTTGTGCCTTCTCAAACAGGAACTTTGCCAAGAATCCCTTGATACCACTTCTGATTTCCCAATGCCCCTTGATGTCAGATGGTTGCAGACGTAATGCTTGAGCAACATCTTCAAGTTTTGGTTCCTTTTCCGTACCGTTGTAGGGTAGTTGACTAAGAATAGAAATTCTCAGAAGTTGAGAAAATTCCTCCAAAGTAGGCACCAATTGATAATCAGGGAATGTAAAACAGTGGTGTAGGGGGTCAAAGAACTGGAAGAGAACTTTTATCATATCTTCTTCAATGTTGGTGTTGACCAAGCTGAGGAGTCTACCATGTCTTTCACTGAAGAGAGAGTTCTCAGGAATCCTGGATGTAAGCTCCTTAAGTTGAGGAGGGATCCCTACAAGGTTGACCTGCATTGTTTTCTTGCGGAGAGACTCCATGTCCTACAAAACAAGAACAAAGATGAAGATCCAAACCCTTGAAATGGTTAGCAAATGCATATGATGCTTTATGATGTTATGCACATGGATGCAAAAGTAAGCAAGTGTATATACAGACAGTCATATTCACACAAAGCAAACAAGTCCTTAGGTTTAGGCTTGCATGGGGTTCGTAGGTAAGTACCCTTTTGAAGTTAGTTGGCTCAAAACCTGTCCTACAAATAGTAACCGGGTTCTAAGGAGCTTAATATCATTGGATTGTTTTCTATGTTCATTGTTTTGATTTAGCCACTTAACTAGCGACCAAAATATTCCAAGAAAACAACCCTCAATGAGTGTAGTATCGAGTATCTACCAACTTCAGACTGCACCAAAGTCGGTCATCTCACTACCCCTAAAAAAGGACGGGATGGTCAAGTAAGGTTGTAAGGTCAGTTGATGCTTCACGACACCATGCGGCGGCCCCGTACTCTCCTTGACTTGACTCAAGGGTTACCGGTACTCACCAAAGTGCCACATCAACGTAGCTACTGCTTCAACCATGTCGGTATACCCCGCACAGTTCCCTCACAGTTTGTTGCTACTTCTAAAGGGTATCCCCAGATCCGGGTTAGGATCTATAAAACTCCGATACAAGCCCACAAGGTTTAAAGCATACAAAGCATACGATTGAAAACACAAGTGATCTAATCCTAAGGTACACCTCACTTATTAATGTCCCCAACAGAGTCGCCAGTTCTGTGATCGGTGGAAATAGAACTGACTGTTTTGGAATGCTGGTTCGCGTTTGCGTTTCGAAAAATGTCGCGGTAAGCAAGAGTCGCCACCGTCTTTTATTTTCTCCAACAGGGAAAGGACAAAAGCACAGCAAAATTCCTTTTCGAGATGTTTCTCGGGTTCAGGAGGTAGATTATAGAAAGGGAAGGTATTAGTACCCTTTCTATCCGTGGTTATCCACGGGCTCTTAGGTACTTGCTCACTATATTTTCAAAAGATTTTTGCTTTTCTTATGTTTGTGGGTTTTGAAAAGAGTTTTGTTTGAAAACTTCGATTTAACTCTTGTATCTGTCCTCAAGAGTGTATGAAGTGTTGTTTGAAAACTTTTGTCAGAAAAGTGTAGGTGTGAAAAGTATTTTTGTTTTGAAAGAGCAAGTACCTAAGAACCTCTACCTACTCAAAAGAAATTAAGCTGTGTAAATGTCCTTTAGACAGTACTATCCCACTATTGAGAAGTAGGTAGCACCGTCGTTGGAGTTTTTTCGGGTCAATTCGATTATGGGACATGTGGTCACCAAAGCAATGGTAGGACGCCTTAGCGGTAACCCTAATGTATTAGATCATTTTTTTTATCGAGGCAACCGTTTCGAGGCAACTTTGATCTTTAGACAGGAGGGCGACCTCTAAAACACCCTATACTCAATGACCACGTCGAGGCAACCAAGTGAGGCGTACCCTAGGAGTGGCTTGTGCGAGTGCGTCAAGTTTCAGTTATGTTATCTTTGTACATGTTATGGTGAGCTACGGGTTGATTTTAATTTAAAGTTGGGATCTTGTCATGCATAGCCTAGTTAGCATACATCTAGCAGTTAATAGTTGCGGAAAATAAAACTAAGCTATTACAAGGCGTCGGGTATTTACATCGCCAAAAACAAACCCTTGAAAAATAAATTGCGGGAAATAAATGAAAGTGATAAAAAGTACTAATTAAAGCTATTACATCCTCGGAACAATTACAATTATATGGATCAAACCTGAATAAAATAAACATACGCGCGAGAGAAAAATTGAATCGGAGAATTTTTTAGGGTTTTGACCCTTTTTTGAGAAAGAAAGAGATTTTTTATTATTTTGCATTTTATTAAATTAAACCTAGACTAATTAATTAATTAAATAAAAGAAAGATATTTTTTGAGTTTTTTATGTTTTTTTAAGGAAAAAAAATAAAAGATGGTTAAAAGTTATTAAGAACCCTAATTCTACATTGATTTTATTTTTGTTGCAAAAAAGTTAGAATTAACCTAATTAAAACTAAACAAATTAATTATTTATTTATTTACAAAAATAGACTAACTAAATTTAATAAATAAAAATATTATATTTTATGTTTTCTGGTTTTATTATGAAAAAATTAATTTGTTAGTGAAAATAATAATTATAATCAATAATTAAAATAAAAGAAATAAAAAAGAAAAGAAAAGAAATAAACTTGAAGGGGGGTGTTGGGCCCAATTCTGGAGTGACAAGAGCAATTCTGAAGGCCCACTACATCCAGCCTGTTTGACTTTTCTGGACTCCCTGCATGCTCGTTGACTAGGGAGCATGATGATCTTTCACCCATGACCATTGGATTCATGCCTGGAGACATATGGCGCTTGGAAATTTGAGACACATGGTAGACCATCTCTTGGGCATAGCATGGGAACACCTGAAGAGAAAAATTAAATAAACGTTTGGGGGACCTGGGATTCGAACCCAGGTCCCAATGCTTCCAGGCCAACGCACCAACCACTCCACTACGCTGCTTTACTTGTTATTGAAATAAGTGGCAATTATTATATATAAAAAACAATCAACATATTGTAAATAAAACAAAACGCGCGCTTTTTCAAATTGGCCAACCATGTGATAACACCTCATCGTCTTCAACCTTTTTCTGCATAGTTAGAATCAGATAGCGGGGGTTTTTAACCCCCACTAATTCCTGCAAGGAAAAATAGCGAATAGAACCACAGTACATATAAATATTTCGCGAGGTATGGGTTGTGTTCGTCTTGGTCCCACGATTTCAGTCATGTGTCTCACTGGTCCCAATTTTCCCTGGTTCAGAAAGCCCTAATTTAAAGCTCAAGAACCCTAGAAATTTGATTATGGCATATCTCGATTCAGGGAATTATAATTCAATTCAACCATTCCATTAGCTTCGTATGGTCTATAACAACACAAATCAATCATAAAAACATGTTAAATGCATATGAATTAAGAGTTACGATTTGGAATCAAAAGTGCAAACCGTGGGACTGTGTATCGTGATTCCTTAAGCTTTGATGCCTGAATTTGATTGCAAAATGTTCCTGGTGCCTCTTGCAATATGTTTGAATGAATAGAACGCCTTGAATCGACCTAGAATGCAAGAACAAGTTTTTAATTTTCTTGGAAATTCTTGAATTTGACAGGGTCTTTTCTGCAGCTTTCAATCGTATGCTAGGGTATGGTTAGCTTGCATACATATAGGAGAATCAAATTAGGTCAAAGTTTTGGATCCAATCCATGTGCATTGATGTTTAAATCTTTGATTGAAAATCAAATATTCTTGATTTCTCATGATTGAACAATGTTGCCAAATTTGGATTTTTTTTTGTATCTTTGACTTGTGCACGAATTTGCCAGCATGTTTAGGTCATATTTTCTTCACAAAAAGATTTAAAAAACAAATCTTCTATTTTCTTATGATTTGAATTAATTAAATGAATTAATATTAATTAAAAAATCCAATTAATCAATAAAAATAAGAAAATAAATCCAATTAATCTTGATGGGTCGTGCATAGGTCATGGGTGAAGTTTCAAGAAGAGATTTGAAGCCCATTAGCAAAAAGAAGGTGTTTTGAGCAAAGTTGACTTTTGCAAATTCATGAAAATTTCCCAACTTCTCCAATGCACAACTTGCTCAATTTTGATCATATGACCATGTTCTTGGACATTTTGGAAATCCCTTGAAGTCCTCTAACCAATGCCTTTGGTCCCATGTCATTTGGATTTACCAATCTCAAGTTATGGCCTTTGACTCAAAGTGTACTTTTGTTGATTTTTGAAATTGACCTATAATGTAAAAATTGGTAACTTCTTGTGAGAGCATTTATTGAACTTGGAGTGTGAAGATGGATTGTAGGAAATTGCATCCTCTTCAAAATGAGCTTTGGATGGAATTTTTCTGACAAACCATGAAAGAGTTATGCACTTGTCAAAGTACAGTTGACTTTTCTACTGTCCAAAAATAGTAACTTTTTGCACCTTGATGATTTTTGAGCTATTCTTGTGGAATCATGATCAAGACTTGATCAAATGATGATTGTGAACTCAAAATGAGATGTTGACCAAAAATTATGACTTTTGACTGCAAAATGACCATTTTGCCCTTGCAGTTGACTATAGGTCAAATGAGGCTTTTGACTGTGCAAATTGGCACTGTGAGTCTTGAAACTTGGCATGTAGGTGCTTGAGGATGTATATAGGCCTATGAGACTTGATTGAGCCATTGAGAACCCCAAATTCCTTGAAAGAACCAAAACCCTAATTTCAGTTGTCTCAGGAGGTGGTCTGACTGTACAACCCTTGAGCAATCTTGAGCAATTTGAAGATCATTCTTGACAAATCTTGAGAAATATGGGAGGACAAATTTTGGGGTACAACACCGTCCCTTCACGTCCATCAATGGGGCTTCTTACCAAATCAATGGTAAGATAGCAACATCTAAAGGAGGAGGAAAAGAAAATTAAAGACCTTTTGAGTAGGTAGGATGCTCCTAGTTGCTCGCTTGCTCACAACAAAAATATTTTATACACCAAAACTTTCATTTGAAACTTTTTTCAAAAGTCTAAACACTTTGTACGCATTCTTATAGAAACGAGAACCATTACAAAGACACCTTTTCAAAATAACTTTCAAAAACACATTCCACAAACACCTCTTTGAACTATTTTCAAAAAAACACTTTGTACGCGTTCTTATAGAAATGAGAACCATTACAAAGAAGCTTTTCAAGATACTTTCAAAGCTCACACCACAAGCACATTTTCAAACAAAAGCAAGTGATCTAGCAAGCAACTAAAAGCCCGTATATATCTGCGGATGAAATGGGAGCTAATACCTTCCCTTTTCATAACCTACCCCCCGAACTCAAGAAATAATCTCGAAAGGTCTTCCCTGTTATTTTCATCCTTTTCTTATTGGATAAAAGAAAAGCCGGTGGCGAATCTTGCTATCCGCAACAAATGCGACCAAACGCAAAACAACCAAGTCAGTTCTCTCACCGTGTTACAGAACTGGCGACTCTGTTGGGATAATAGTTAAAAGTGGGGTTACCTTAGGGTTAGACCACCTTTACTAGATTTTCATTGTTTGACTTGCTTACTTTACATTTTTGGGTCCTCGTTTGGGTTTGTTTTGATCCTCTACCCAGATCTGGGGCACCTTTTAGGTAAGTAGCAATAAGTTGTGGAAACTGTGTAGGGTATACCGACATGGTCAAAGTAATAGCTATGTTAGCGTGATACTCTGGCTTGTACTAATGTTCCTTGAGTCAGTCAAGGATAACATTAGGATTCCTTATAGTGTCATTAAGCGCTAACTAACCTTTAGAACCTTTACTTGACTCATCTTAAGCCATTAGAAAGTAGTGAGATAGCCGACTTTGGTTCCGACTGAAGTTTGGTTAATACTCGATACTACACTCATTCTGATTGGACTTTTGGGATATTCTAGCCGCAATACTTTGGTGCTTGAGCTAGAACAATGCATAAAAGAATGGTCAATGATATGAGACTCCTTAGAACCCGGTTACTATTACTAGGACATGTTGAGCCAATTAAACTTCAAGATGGTACTTACCTATCAAACTCCATGCAAGCCTAAACATAAGGACTTGTCTGCTTTGTGTGTATATGACTATTTGTACATAACAAATTACTTTTACATAACATCATGAAATCATACCATGGCATTTTCAATAACCATTTCAAGGATCTCAAGGGCCTTTGATGCAGGGTTACGTTGAACCAGACATTTATCAAGGGGCAAGAGGATTTATTTTCCTCTAACCAAACACCATCAAAGATCAAAGTACATCAACTTGAGTCAAGGGCTATGGCCCACTTGACATGGTGAGCTTGATTCTCTGGAAAGGACATCCACCGATACAAAGTTCTCCAATCAAAGTTGTTGATCACAATTCAACTTCTAACATCTTCTTATGTTTACCCTGCGAGATCCTTGAAAACATGCATCTGCATACCATGCATCATATCATGACAGGTTTTTCCCACTCAGGTCTCTCATCTTATTACTGTTTATTTTAGTAGAGATGGATCTAGAACAGACTATCAAGGACATTCAGACTCAAAATGCTCAACTTCAGGAAATGTTCTTGAACCTATCCAAGGGGCAAGAAGAAGTGAAGGCACTCCTCACTAGGGGCTTGAACATGAAAAATCCTGAGGACAACGAGGATGACCAATTGGAACGACTACAAACTGAAATGGAAACAATGAAGATACAAATGATGAGACAACTGGTGGGCCAGATGGCTCTTATTCAAAGCTTGGCTCAAGGATAAGAAAAGTTGAGAGTTCATGTCAACAAGCTTCACCAAGACAGTTGCAACCAAATAGGGCAAACAACTAGAAGTGGGGATCGAGTCATCATTCAGCCCCCCATGAGACAAGAAGCTGGTTCGAGGGAGAATAGACCTTTCCAAACTGCTGCTACATCACGAGCCCAACAACGACCTCGTCAACATCAACGGGAAAATCAGCAAAGGCAAAACAAGCCCGAGAGACAGTTTACTAACATCAACGTGCTACTTTCTCAAGCATTGCAACATATGTTTAGGATGAATCTGATTAAGTTGATAGGACCTCATCCAAATCCCAATACTGCTTCCCCCAGCTATAATCCCAATGCAAGGTGCGCCTATCATTCTGACAATCATGGGCATGACACAAAGGATTGTTGGGCATTGAAGTACAAGATTCAAAATATGATCGATGGAGGAGCGTTGGAGTTCACACAAGACGGTCAACCAGAGATATTCTACCACCCCTCAAGGGCATCCAATTGAAGCGACAGTCTGGGCGAGGAAATTTTCTGTTTATTCAAATTTTCAATTGTAATCTCTTTTGTTGTTCAAACACTTATCTATTAATGTCAAACTTTGTTTCATTAATGCATTGCATATGTTTGTATTGAATTCATCCATTTGTTTTCACTATATTTAAGCTATGATTTTTACTCTCTTTATGACATTCAACTATTGCTAAAAGTTACAAGCCTTTAGAAGGAGGATGACGAAAACAATGCCATAATCTCATACAGTATGCTTTTGGACAGACCTTGCTGATGATGTACAAGCGTTCTTTCAAATCCTAAACACTGGAGTTATAAGGAGGATAATCCCTAGTTAACCCCTTCGAGCCAAAGAAGTAGAAGTTTTCTTTTTTACACAAATTAAAACCTTTAATCAAAACCTGGGGCAGGGTAGTCACTCAGTTAATTCAAACGCGTTTAGTCGCAAACCTTCACTTCGTATACAACAAATGACATCAAAAACATTCCCCTGGAATCAAAAGACAGTGATGGTTCCGTACCAAATAGGCAGTCATTATGTCTCAAGAGAAAAGCCCACTAAGTCAAAACCTATGAAGGAGACTTAAGAAAAACGGGGGCATCCCACTGACTGTAATCTAAAAAATAAGAACAGTCAGGAAAAATCAGGGATAATAAACCAAAAAGAGGTCACTGCAAATCCTCAACAACATGGAAAATATGACAAAAATGAATGCCTTCCAACAAACTTAACTTGTCTGAACCATCACCAAAACGCCATTCCAGACTCAATTGGAATTCAAACGCACAATTAACTGAGTTTAGGACTGAAGAACATCACGAAGAACGGGCGGGTACAAATACACTTTGAGCCATATCCTTTGTTTCTTAAACCGTGAACCTAGACCACGATACAACCTTTCAAAGTCCTAATTGAAGCATGGGTTAGTTCGAAAGCATACTGTTACAAAAGGTATCCTGACTCCTGTAAGGCTTACTTTAAATCCTGATTTGAATTCACATACTTGCAAAATTCTTTTATCTTCTAAAACGCATTATTAAAACTTCAAGACAAGCATAAACTTTGCATTATTTGAATATCATTGTTTGAATATGGCTAAATGTTTGACAGTGGAGAAATTCACACGATGAATATCCAGCGAATGAAATATCTCTCAGTGAGCAAAATCACTTCAAATGGGATGAGATTCCCAATGACAAATATCCTAGTAAGCAAGGGGGCATGACATGTCACTATCCATTTCGTTTGGAGGACAGTCAAGGCAAGATTCCAAGAAATCTCTCAAGAAGTGTTGAATAACCAGGGCTAGGTCTGTATCTGAATCACTTGCGGCATTGAACATGAACCCCGACAAAGGGTTATATACGGTCAAGCAAACATCTCCTGGCAATACTACAAACACTTGCTACTAGGGGAAGTGACAAATCTCCCACAAAGTCCTTTTCATAGGATGATCCCCAGCCAAAGTTTCCATCTCTGAAAACCTCTCCCCAACTGAGTTGATCTCAAGAATCCTCGAGGATTTCTGCCAAAAGGAAACACCTCCCCAATAAACGGAAAGATTCCCCAGCTTGAATTTGCCTCTTAGATTATCATAAATCAAAGGACCACAAATCCTCTTCCCCAGTAGACTGCTCTACAATCCCCATTGAGTTGCTGTAAAACCTGGGAAAACAACCAGATGACAATACACTTCTTTATCCCCAGCAAGTCATTGTGAAGCCTAGAATCTGACCAGATAACAACTAACTTTCAAGAGATAACTCCCTAGTAGAGAAATGAACGGCTAAGACTCCTGAACTCTTTTCCCCAAGCAGGAATCATCAATCTCCACAGAGTTTTATTCTCGAGAAAAATCAACATTCCTCAACGGAGATCTCCTCAAAACAAGAATCCCCAGCGGAAACATTATAAAAAGAAAAGTCTGGAAAGGCGTGCACTCTTCATCCCTAACGGCCGTCTGAGATTCAGCTTCCAAAAACTCCCTAGCACTTGTCAAGGATTTACTTTCCAAGATAAAATTACATTCCGACAATATTTCATGCATCATATTTACATACATGATAAATGCATATAGCATAATCTCATTCATTTTGAGAACATCATTACGCAATGCACTTCATACATCATGACATTGCATGTAGCTAACCCTTTACCTCTTCAGGAAAGATCAGTCAACAAATGGCTATCATAAATTTTTTTCAAAGAGGTCAGAGATTAATACCTGAAACAAGCCAAGATAACTATCTAAACGACCAGCTGAAGCAACTCTACACGGGCTCCTTCTCATACACTCTTCTAGAAACCGTTCAGATGTGATCCAGATACGGATGACATTCTGATAATTATTCCAGATTCAATTTCAAATACAGTCCAGATACGATCCCGATACGGGTGTCATTCTGCCATTCATTCAGCATACCTTTTAAATACAGTCCAGATACAATCCAGATACGGATGTCATTCTGCCACTCATTCATCATACCTTTCAAATACAGTCCAGATACGAATGTTATTATGCCACTCATTCAGCATACCTTTTAAGTACAGTCCAGATGTGATCCAGATACGGATGTCATTCTGCCACTCATTTAGCATACCTTTCAAATACAGTCCAGATACGATTCAGATACAGATGTCATTTTTCCACTCATTCAACATACATTTCAAATACAGTCCATATACGATCCAGATACGGATGTCATTCTGCCACTCATTCAGAATACCTTTCAAATACAGTATAGATACGATCCAGATACGGATGTCATTATGCCACTCATTCAACATACCTTTCAAATACAGTCTAGATACGATCCAGATACGGATGTCATTCTGCAATCATTTAGCATATTTCTCAAATACAGTCCAAATATGGATGTCATTCTGACGCTCATTCAGTACATCTTTTAGATGCAAGTCAGATACAATCCATTTATGAATATTATTCTGATACTCATCCCACTACATCTGTTGTTTCAGTATAAATCAACCATAGATTTATTCTGATACTTAAGTCTAATTTCTGTTAACAATCACCTTTGGATGGCTTTTGTAAGCCCATCTCCGACGACTCTCTATCATCTCTCCAAATGGCATCTTTAAGCCCATTCCTTACACAATCAACCACCACATCATTGAGTGCAAATTTCTGGGCACACTAGTGTTCAATCATCTTCCACTTTCAAGTCACGAATGATAGAGTCGCCAATCTAACTCTTCAGGTTTAAGAAGATTGAACAGGGGCAGTTGTTGTACCCCAAACTTTGCCCTCTCATTTCTCAAGATATTTCTCACAATGATTCTTAAGGCTCAAGCTTGCACAATTACATTTGGATCTTCCAGTACCAAGTTAAAAAAGGAAACTGTCAAAAATGCGGAAAACACATAAAAATAATCTTTTTGACAAAATTGGAGAAAAAAATAAGTCCTTCAATTCAGCTCCTTCGATTGGCCTTTTGGCTTCTTTCTATGCAAGCTTGGCCTATATCCTTCGACTAGGCATGAGCCTCTGACGCGTTAGTTTTGGTTCACAAGGCAGTAGCTTCCTGTATGCCACCTTCGATTGCACCTTTGGTCTCACAAGGTTCACAAAGCAATGGCTACCTATGTGCATGTTTCGTTTGGATGCGTGCATGCCTATGTTGACTGGACAAACATTCTCCCCATGCTAGCGTGCACAAGGAACAAAACCTCCTGTAGCTTCCTTCGATTCCAAGGAAAAAGGCTCCCTTTTGGAATCCTTCAAGTTGCACTTTTTTTGCCTCCTGTATGCCTCTTTCAAATCTGGACATTTTGGCCTCCTGCATGCACCTTTCGTTTGGGCATGTGGTTCCCTTCATGCAAGCCTTCGTTTGAACAAAGATATTATTTATGTTTGCATGAAGTCACAAAGTAGGGACCCCTTATGTACACTCCTTCGTTTGGCCATATGGACCTTTGGCAGGCAAGCCTTTGACTTGACAGAGCCAAATTCACAAGAGTTCATTTATAACTTTAATTCCCTTCGAATCAGCATCTTTCAAAACCAAATCTGGGCATCCCATTCGAAGGAATTGCTTGATGGCCCATTCTAAGGATTTACAAAGCCCACCTTAAGGCATGTTTTAGTGACCCATCCAAGGGTCACACATTTGGATCCTTCGAAGGATGCACAAAAGTAGCTCATTCGAAGGACACTTGTTGGAGGAAAATCAAATAATATTGTTGGGAGAAGAATCTGGTCGAAGAAGGGTAAAAATGAAAGGGTGAAATATTCAATGATGCTTGTTACCAAGTTCAGGCCTGGTACACTGGCCAAAACTACTGCACAGCAGTCCTGAAACAATGCCCCATTCTTGCACCAAAATAACATACAAGGCATTGTCTCTCGAAAGCTACAAAAAGCAGGTTACTCAAATTGTTCAAACTTTGTGTTTTCCCTCCAAAAGCTTCAGGCAGCTTTGCCTATAAATAAAAGGCTTCACAGCATGTTTAGAGAGAACATTTTGTCCAGAAGAACGAATCTTCAAAAATTCCTCAAACACCATAAAGCTCTCAAACGCTTAAACACTTATCAAACACAAACCCAGAATCCAAACATTTGTCCCCTATGAATCTGAAATATTCCCCCACCTTGTTACCCTTCGAATCCAGTAGAAAGAACATTACACTTTTTTCTTCTCATTTGAATCTAGCCCTAGAGAGGTCACCTTCGTTTCCTCCCTTCGAATCCAGAAGTACTCAAGGCAACCACTCAGGGTCCAGCGCACGCTCAACCTCAAGCAAGGTAAGTTGCTCTAAACCTTGAACTTTTTGTTTCTTGCATAACATGTAAATAAACTTTCTTTTCTTTTCAAACATGTACATACAATTGTTCTTCTTTTTGTTTCCACCCTTTTAATATGTTTTCAGAGCTAATCCTTTTGTTTTTTCTTCTTGTTTACCTAAACATGCTTTAAATACTAACCTGACCATAAGGTAATGCTATCATGGCCTTAGGCCATGCTACTACTCAAGAGTTCAAATGAAAGAAACAGGAAACAGGAAGTAGGAAATGAAGCGTTTGGCTCCCATACTAACCTCTAGGTCAAAACAAAAGAGGCAGCCAGGAGGAACACCATGCTGACTTCCAGGCTTAGGCGAAAGGCAAGCCTATACTGATTCTAGGTCCAGTCGAAAGGCACACCAAGCTGACTTCCAGTCCCAGATGGAAGGCACGCCTACAATGATTCCAGCCCCCAGTCGAAGGAGTCAGAAAGGAAAATCGAAGGGCATGACTTCAGTGACTCCAGGCCCCAAATCGAAGGAGGTAAAAAAGTGCAGAATCGAAGGGTGTCTCTGCCTAAATCGAAAGACCCATTTTTCTTTCTTTTATTTTATTTTTGCCTTTATATTTTCATGCTATTTCAATTTGGTTGTAACAGTGTAGATTTTTATCTTTCTGCATTTTATTACTTTTGTGTGATTGCTAGTAAAATAGGGTATGTATGGCAAGATAAAAACAACAAGTAGACAACCCATAATCAAAGACTAGATGCATGCAAATCAAACACACTATTCACACATGCACCCTTAGGGTAATCCCACTTGTTTCCTCGGAAAAATAGTCATGTCCCTCGAATATAGGCGTTTTATCAAAGACCATCGATAAAAGATCATATTTCTTCGATGACCCACAATGTTGCCTTCGATAAATAATCTAGTCCCTAAACAACATTGCTAAAACGTCTCATAGGTTTCCTTCTATGATTATACAAATGTTCCACACTCGTCCCTTCACTCCCAACAATGGGGCTTCTTACCAAATCAATGGTAATATAACAACATCTAAAGGAGGAGGAAAAGAACATTAAAGACCTTTTGAGTATGTAGGATGCTCCTAGTTTCTCGCTTGCTCACAACAAAAATATTTTATACAACAACACTTTCATTTGAAACATTTTTCAAAAGTCTAAACACTTTGTACGCGTTCTTATAGAAATGAGAACCATTACAAATACACCTTTTGAAAATCACTTTCAAAAACACATTCCACAAACACCTCTTTGAACTATTTTCAAAACAACACTTTGTACGCGTTCTTATAGAAACGAGACCCATTACAAAGACGCTTTTCAAAATACTTTCAAAGCTCACACCACAAGCACATTTTCAAACAAAAGCAAGTGATCTAGCAAGCAACTAAGAGCCTGTAGATAACTACAGATGAAAAGGGTGCTAATACCTTCCCTTTTCATAACCTACCCCCCGAACTCAAGAAATACTCTCAAAAGGTCTTTCCTGTTCTTTTCAGACTTTCCTTATTGGATAAAAGAAAAGTCGGTGGCGACTATTGCTATCCGCAACAAATGCGACCAAACGCAAAACAACCAAGTCAGTTCTCCCACCGTGTTACAGAACTGGCGACTCTGCTGGGGATAATACTTAAAAGTGGGGTTACCTTAGGGTTAGATCACCTTTACTTGTTTTTCATTGTTTAACTTGCTTGCTTTACATTTTTTGGTCCTCGTTTGGGTTTGTTTTGATCCTCTACCCGGATCTGGGGCACCTTTTAGGTAAGTAGCAATAAGTTATGGAAACTGTACGGGGTATACCGACATGGTCAAAGTAATATCTATGTTAGCATGATACTCTGGCTTGTACTAATGTTCCTTGAGTCAGTCAAGGATAACATCAGGCTTCCTTATAGTGTTATTAAGCGCTAACTAACCTTTAGAACCTTTACTTGACTCATCATAAGCCATTAGAAAGTAGTGAGATAGCTGGAGTTGGTTCCGACCAAAGTTTGGTTGATACTCGATGCTACACTCATTGAGATTGGACTTTTGGGTTATTCTGGACGCAATACTTCGGTGCTTGAGCTAGAACAATGCCTAAAAGAAAGGTCAGTGATATGAGACTCCTTAGAACCCGGTTACTATTACTAGGACAGGTTAAGCCAACTAAACTTCAAGATGGTACTTACCTATCAAACTCCATGCAAGCCTAAACATAAGGAATTGTCTATTTGTGTGTATATGACTATTTGTACATAACAACTTACTTGTACATAACATCATGACATCATACCATGGCATTTTCAATAACCATTTCAAGGATCTCAAGGGCCTTTGATGCAGGATTACATTGAACCAGACATTTATCAAGGGGCAAGAGGATTTATTTTCCTCTAACCAAACACCGTCAAAGATCAAAGTACAACAACTTAAGTCAAGGGCTATGACCCACTTGACATGGTGAGCTTGATTCTCGTTAAAGGACATCCACTGATACGAAGTTCTCCAATCAAAACTGTTGATCAAAACTCAACTTCTAACATCTTCTTATGTTTACCCCGTGAGATCCTTTAAAACATGCATCTGCATACCATGTACCATATCATGACCAGTTTCCCATACAGGTCTCTCATCTTCTTACTGTTTATTTTAGTAGAGATGGCTCTAGAACAGACTATCAAGGACATTCAGACTCAAAATGCTCAACTTCAGGAAATGTTCTTGAACCTATCCAAGGGGCAAGAAGAAGTGAAGGCACTCTTCACTAGGGGATTAACCATGAAGAATCATGAGGACAAAAAGGATGACCATTGGAACGGCTACAAACTGAAATGGCAACAATGAAGATCAAGATGATGGGACAACTGGTTGGCCAGATGGCTCTTATCCAAAGCTTGGCTCAAGGACAAGAAGAGTTTAGAGTTCATGTCAACAAGCTTCACCAATACGGATGCAACCAAATAGAGAAAACAACTAGAAGTGGGGATCGAGTCATCATTCACCCCCCATGAGACAAGAAGTCGGTCCAAGGGAGAACAAAACTTTCCAAACTACTGCTACATCACGAGCCCAACAACGACCTCGTCAACATCAACGGGAAAATCATCAAAGGAAAAACAAGCCCTAGAGATAGTTTAGTAACATCAACATGCCTCTGTATCAAGCATTGAAACACATGTTGAGGATGAATCTGATTACGTTGATAAGACCTCATCCAAACCCCAATACTGCTTCCCCTAGTTATAATCCCAATGCAAGGTGCGCCTATCATTCTGACAGTCCTGGGCATGACATAAACGATTGTTGGGAGTTTAAGTACAAGATTTAAAATATGATCGACAAAGGAGTGTTGGAGTTTACACAAGACGGTTAACCGAAGCTCTTCTACCACCCCTCAAGGGCATCCAATTGAAGTGATGGTCTGGGAGAGGAAAATTTCTATTTATTCAAATTTTCAATTGTAATCTCTTTTATTGTTCAAACACTTCTCTAATAATGTCAAACTTTGTTTCATTATTGCATTGCATATGTTTGTCTTGAATTAATCCATTTGTTTTCACTATATTTAAGCTATGATTTTTACTCTCTTTATGACATTCAACTATTGCTAAAAGTTACAAGCCTTTAGAAGGAGGATGACGAAAACAATGCCATAATCTCATACAATATGCTTTTGGACAGACCTTACTGACGATGTACATGCGTTCTTTCAAATCCTAAACACTGGAGTTATAAGGAGTATAATACCTAGTCAACCCCTTCAATAAAAAGAAGTAGAACTTTTCTTTTTTACACAAATTAAAACCTTTAATCAAAACCTGGGGCAGGGTAGTCTCTTAGTTAATTAAAACGTGTTCAGTCGCAAACCTTCACTTTGTATACAACAAATGACATCAAAAACATTCCCCTGGAATCAAAAGACAGTGATGGTTCCATACCAAATAGGCAGTCATTATCTCTCAAGAGAAAAGCCCACTAAGTCAAAACCTATGAAAGAGACTTAAGAAAACTGGGGCATCCCACTGACTGTAATCTCAAAAACAAGAACAATCAGGAAAAATCAGGGATAATAAATCAAAAAGAGGTCACTGCAAATCCTCAACAACATGGAAAATATGGAAAAAATGACCGCCTTCCAACAAACTTAACTTGTCTGAACCATCACAAAAACGCCATTCCAGACTCAATTGGAATTCAAACGCACAATTAACTGAGTTTAGGATTGAAGAACATCACGAAGAACGGGAGGGTACAAATACACTTTGAGATATATACTTTGTTTCTTAAACCGTGAACCTAGACCATGATACAACCTTTCAAAGTCCTAATTGAAGGATGGGTTAGTTCGAAGGCATACTGTTACAAAAGGTACCCTGACTCCTGTAAGGCTTACTTTAAATCCTGATTTGAATTCACATACTTACAAAATTATTTTATCTGCTAAAACACATTTTCCAAACTTCAATACACGTATAAACTTTACATTATTTGAATATCATTGTTTGAATATGGCTAATTGTTTGACATCGGAGAAATTCACACGACAAATATCCAGCGAACAAAAGCTCTCTCCTGAGCAAAATCACTTCAAATAGGATGACATTCCCAACGACAAATCTCCTATTAAGAAAGGGGGCATGACATGTCATTGTCCATTTCGTTTAGGGGACAGTCAAGGCAAGTTTCCAAGAAATCTCTCAAGAAGTACTGAATAACCAGGGGCAGGTCTGTATCTGAATCACTTGGGGCATTGAACATAAACCCCGAAAAAGGGTTATATATGGTCAAGCAAACATCTCCTGGAAATACTAAAAACACTTGCTACTAGGGGCAGTGACAAATCTCCCACAAAGTCCTTTTCATAGGATGATCCCCATCCAGAGTTTCTATCTCTGAAAACCACTCTCCAACTGAGTTGATCTCAAGAATCCTCGAGGATTTCTGCAAAAAGGAAACGCCTCTCCAACAGATTGGCAACATGGTTTATTTCACCAACAAACGACAAGATTCCCCAACTTGAATTTTCCTCTCAGATTATCACAAACCAAAGGACCATAAGTCTTCTTCCCTAGTAGACTGCTCTACAATCCCCGTTGAGTTGCTGTAAAACATGGGAAAACAACCAGATGACCGTCAACTTCGTTATCCCCAGCAAGTCATTATGAAGCCTGGAATCCGACCAAATAACAACTAACTTTCAAGAGATAACTCCCCAGTAGAGCAATGAACGACTTAGACTCCTGAACTATTTTCCCCAAGCAGGAATCAACACTCTCCACAGAGTTTTCTTCTCAAGCAAAATCAAAATTCCTCAACGGAGTTCTCCTCAAAACAGGAATCCCCAGCGGAAACATTATAAAAAGCAAAGTCTGGAAAGGTGTGCATACTCTTCATCCCCAACGGCCGTCTAGGATTCAGCTTCCGAAAACTCCCCAGCACTTATCAAGGATTTATTTTCCAAGACAAAATTACATTCTGATAATATTTCATGCATCATATTTACATACATGATAAATGCATATAGCATAATCTCATTCCTTTTGAGAACATCATTACGCCATGTACTTCATACATCATGACATTGCATGTAGCTAACCATTTACCTCTTCATGAAAGATCAGTCAACAGATGGCTATCATCAACAATTTTCAAAGAGGTCAGAGATTAATACCTGAAACAAGCTAGGACAACTATCTACACGACCAGCTGAAGCAATCTTACACTGGCTCCTTCTCATACACTCTTCTAAAAACAGTTCAGATGTGATCCAAATACGGATGACATTCTGATACTTATTCCAGATTCTCTTTCAAATACAATTGAGATACGACCTAGATACAAATGTCATTCTGCCACTCATTCAACACACCTTTCAAATACAGTCCAGATACGATCCAGATACAAATGTCATTCTGCCACTCATTCAGCATACCTTTCAAATACAATCCAGATACGATCCAAATACTGATGTCATTCTACCACTCATTCAACATACCTTTCAAATACAGTCCAGATACGATCCAGATACAAATGTCATTCTGCCACTCATTCAGCATACCTTTCAAATACAATCCAGATACGATCCAGATACGGATGTCATTCTGCCACTCATTTAACATACCTTTCAAATATAGTTCAAATACGATCCAGATACGGATTTCATTCTGCCACTCATTCAGCATACCTTTCAAATACAGTCCAGATACGATCTAGATACGGATGTCATTCTGTCACTCATTCAACATAACTTTCAAATACAGTCCAGATACGATCCAAATACCGATGCCATTTTGACACTCATTCAGCATATTTCTCAAATACAATCCAGATACGTATGTCATTATGACGCTCATTCAGTACATCTTTCAGATGCGAGTCAGACACAATCCATTTATGGATATTATTTGATACTCATCCCACTACATCTTCTATTTCAGTATAAATTAACCAGAGATTTGTTCTGATACTTCAGTCTAATTTCTGTTAACAATCACCTTTGGATGGAATCTGTAAGCCCATCTCTGACGATTCTCTATCATCTCTCCAAATAAAATCTTCAAGCCCATTCCCTACATAATCAACCACCACATAACCGAGTGCAAATTTCTGGGCACTCTAGTGTTCGATCATCTTCCACCTTCAAGTCACGAATGGCAGACTCACCAATCTAACTCTTCAGGTTTAAGAAGATTGAACAGGAGCAACTGTTGTAACCCAAAATTTTCCCTCCCATTTCTCAAGGCATTTCTCACAAGGATTCTCAAGGCTCAAGCTTGCACAATTACATTTGTATCTTCCAGTACCAAGTTAAAAAAGGAAACTGTCAAAAGGAGGAAAATAGATAAAAATAATCTTTTTGACAAAATTGGAGAAAAAAATAAGTCTTTCGATTCAGCTCCTTCGATTGGCCTTTTGGCTTCTTTCTATGAAAGCTTGGCTTGCATCCTTCGACTGGGCATTAGCCTCTGGCGCGTTGGTTTTGGTTCACATGGAAAAAGCTTCCTGTATTCCACCTTCGATTGCACCTTTGGTCTCACAAGGTTCACAAAGCAATGGCTACCTATGTGCCTGTTTTGTTTGGATGCGTGCATGCCTATGTTGACTAGACACACATTCCCCCCATGCCACCATGCACAAGGAACAAAACCTCCTGTAGCTTCCTTCGATTCCAAGGCAAAAGGCTCCATTTTGGCATGCTTCTATTTGAACTTTTTTTGCCTCCTGTATGCCTCTTTTGAATCTGGACATTTTGGCCTCCTGCATGCACCTTTCGTTTGGGAATATGGTTCCCTTCATGCAATCCTTCATTTGAACAAAGATCTTCTGCATTTTTGCATGAAGTCACAAAGCAGGGACCCCCTACGTACACTCCTTCATTTGGCCACATGGACCTTTGGCAGGCAAGACTTCGACTGGACAGAGCCACATTCACAGGATTTCGTTTGTAACTTTGATTCCCTTCGAATCAGCATCTTTCAAAACCAACTATGGGCATCCCATTCAAAGGACATGCTTGATGGCCCATTCGAAGGATTTATAAAGCCCACCTTAAGGCATGTTTTGGTGACCCATCCAAGGGTCACACATTTGGCTCCTTCGAAGGATGCATAAAAGTAAACCATTCGAAGGACACTTGTTGGAGGAAAATCAAATAATATTGTTGGGAGAAGAATCTGGTCGAAGAAGGGTCAAAACGAAAGGGTGAAATATTCAAATATGCTTGCTACCAAGTATAGGCCTGGTACACTAGCTAAAACTACTGCACAAAAGTCCTAAAACACTGCCCCATTCTTGCACCAAAATAGCATACAAGGCACTGTCTCTCAAAAGCTACAAAGAGCAGGTTACTCAAATTGTTCAAACTTTGTGTTTTCCCTCCAAAAGCTTCAGGAAGCTTTGCCTATAAATAAAAGGCTTCACAACATGTTTAGGGAGAACTTTTTGGCCATATGAATAATTCTTCAAAAATTCCTCAAACATCATAAAGCTCTCAAACGCTTAAACACTTATCAATCGCAAACCCATAATCCAAACATTTGTCCCCTTCAAATCTGAAATATTCCCCCACCTTGTTACCCTTCGAATCCAGTTGAAAGAACATTACACTTGTTTTTTCTCATTATAATCCAGCCCTAGAGATGTCACCTTCGTTTCCTCCCTTCGAATCCAGAAGTACTCAAGACAACCACTCAGGGTCCAGCACACGCTCAACCTCAAGCAAGGCAAGTTGCTCTAAACCTTGAACTTTTCGTTTCTTGCATGACATGTAAATATACTTTCCTTTCGTTTTAAACATATACATACCATTGTTCTTCTTTTCGTTTCCACCCTTTTAATATATTTTTAGAGATAATCCTTTTGTTTTTGCTTCTTGTTTACCTAAACATGCTTTAAGTACTAACCTGACCATAAGGTAATGCTAGCATGGCCTTAGACCATGTTGCTACTCAAGAGTTCAAACGAAATAAAAAAGAAACATGAAGTAGGAAACAAAGCTTTTGGCTCTCATACTAACCTCCAAGTCAAAACGAAAGAGGCTGCCAGGAGGCACACCATGCTGACTTCAGGTTCAGGAGAAAGGCAAGCCTATACTGATTCCAGGTCCAGTCGAAAGGCACACCATGCTGACTTCCAGGCCCAGACGAAAGGCATGCCTACACTGATTCCAACCCCCAGCCGAAGGAGGCAGAAAGGCAAATCGAAGGGCATGACTTCACTGACTCCAGGCCCTAAATCAAAGGAGGTCATAAAGTGCAGGATCGAAGGGTGTTTCTGCCTAAATCGAAAGACCCATTTTTCTTGATTTTATTTTATTTTTGCCTTTATATTTTCATGCTATTTTAATATGGTTTCAATAGTGTAGATTTTTATCTTTCTGCATTTTATTACTTTTGTATGATTGCTAGTAAAATAGGGTATGTATGGCAAGATAAAAACAACAAGTAGACAACCCATAATCAAAATCTAGATGCATGCAAATCAAACACACTATTCACACATGCACCCTTAGGGTAATCCCACTTGTTGCCTCGGAAAAATAGTCATGACCCTCGAATATGGGCGTTTTAGCAAAGACCCTCGATAAAAGATCGTAGTCCCTCGATGATCCTCAATGTTACCTTCGATAAACGATCTAGTCCCTAAACGACATTGCTAAACAATCCCATAGGTTGCCTTCTATGAATATACAAATGTCCCACGCCCGTCCCTTCACATCCAACGACGGGGCTTCTTACCAAATCAATGGTAAGATAGCAACATCTAAAGGAGGAGGAAAATAACATTAAAGACCTTTTAAGTAGGTAGGATACTCCTAGTTGCTCTCTTGCTCACAAAAAAAAATTTATACACCAACACTTTCATTTGAAACATTTTTCAAAAGTCAAAACACTTTGTACGCGTTCTTATAGAAATGAGAACCATTACAAAGACACCTTTTCAAAATCACTTTCAAAAACACATTCCACAAACACCTCTTTGAACTATTTTCAAAACAACACTTTGTACACGTTCTTATAGAAACGAGAACCATTACAAAGACACTTTTCCAAATACTTTCGAAGCTCACACCACAAGCACATTTTCAAACAAAAGTAAGTGATCTAGCAAGCAACCAAGAGCCCCTATATAACTACAGATGAAAAGGGTGCTAATACCTCCCCTTTTCATAACCTACCCCCCGAACTCAAGAAATAATCTCGAAAGGTCTTTCCTGTTCTTTTCAGCCTTTCCTTATTGGATAAAAGAAAAGTCAGTGGAGACTCTTGCTATCCTCAACAAATGCGACCAAATGCAAAACAACCAAGTCAGTTCTCCCATCATTTTACACCTCCCCTAATGCCAAGTAGTAGAATATTAGGGAATTCCCCACAATGGTCAATGATAGTGATATCCTCGTGAGATCGGGAGTACCAATAAATGCATGTATGAGAGAGTGACATTATTATTTGAGACCACCTCAAATATTGTTCATTCTTTATTATCGAGCGGGGAAGGTGCGAAATAAACCACCTGGATAGTAGAGGTATACAAAACATGAGAGTTCCTTGCCTCTTTATATTACGAGTGTAAAGAGAATGCAAAATATCTTCCAGCAAGGTAGGCACATGATTACGAGCAAGAAATATTTTGATGGTGTTCACATCTATGAGTTAGTCTAGGTTAGGGAATAGTACCAATCCATAGATTAACAAAGACAAGATCTCCTCGAAGGCCTGAAAACTCATAGCATCCAAAAACAGTTGGGCCTTCTCTATCAGAAATTTAGCAAGAAAGCCCTTGACTCCACTTCTTGTTTCCCAATTAGATACAATGTTGGACCGCTTCAGATCTAAGCCTTTTATAATATCTTCTAGTTTTGAAGCTTCCTCTAAACCGGTGAAGGGTGTCTGATCAAGAACGGGTACTCCCAGTAGCTTGGAGAACTCTTCTATCGTGGGTACCAACTGATAATCTAGAAAGGTGAAACAGTGATGTGCAAGGTCAAAGAACTGGAATAGAACACTCATCATGTCTTCGTCAAAACTTGGGGTAACCAGACTAAGTAGTCAACCATGTCTTATGATGAATTGAGAACTTTCGGGAACCCTTGAGACTAACTCCTTAAGCTGAGAAGGTACTCTTACAAAGTTGATTCAGACAGTGTTTCTGCGAGCGGATGCCATAACCTACAACAAATAACAAAGATAAATCCCTTGGTCCTTGAAATGGTTAGTGAAAATGATATGGTATGATGTCATGATGTTATGATGTCATGTTCGAACAATTAATCATGCACAAACAAAACACACAAGGCCTTAGGTTTAAAGGCCTATATGAGGTTCATGGGTAAGTACCCTATTGAGTTTTAGTTGGCTCAACGTGTCCTAAGAAAAGTAACCGGATGTAATACGGTAGGAGAACTGACTTTTGGGTTTTGCATTTTATTGCAAATGTTACGAATAGCAAGAGTCACCACTGACTTTTCATTTATCCAATAAAGGAAAGGGTGAAAAGAATAGGAAAGACCTTTGAGAATTTTCTGAGTAAAGGGGGTAGTTTATGAAAAGGGAAGGTGTTAGCACCATTTTCATTTGTAGTTTTCTACGGGCTCTTAATCACTAGCTCACTTTTGAAATGCTTTGTGCTTATGTATGTTTGAAAATATTTTGAAAATGCCTAAGTGTGGCAATTTTGTAATGATTCTCGTATCGTTGAGAATGTATACAAAATGTTTGTTTTGAAAATATTTATTTGTGAGAAAGTGTTTGTTTTGTGAAAATATGTTTTGAAAATGAAAATGTAAGGCAATTTGCTTTATAATAACCCTTGTATCAGTCCTCAAGAGTATTTATAAAGCATTTTGAAAGTAGTTGTTTTGAAAGTGTAAAGTGTGGAATTTGTTTTTAGTTTGTGAGCAAGGGATTACGAGCGATCTACCTATTCAAAAGTATTTGTTATTTTCCTCCTCCTTTAGATAGTGATATCCTACCATTGGTTAGTAGGAAGCCCTATCATTGGATGTGAGGGACAAGCGTGGGTTATCGTACAGTCATAGTAGGTAACTTGTAGGATGCTTTAGCAATCTTCGTAAGGGACTAAGATCGTTTATCGAAGGCAGCATCGAAGGGTCATCGAGGGACTAGATATTTTAATCGAGGGTCTTTGCTAAAGCATCCCACATTCGAGGGACATGACTGTTTAAATTCGAGGCAACAAGTGAGGTTAACCCTAGAGGTGTGCATGTGTGAAGTGTTTTGATTTCAAGTATTTATCTTTGAGATTAGGTTTTCTAATAATTGATTTTAATCTTGCCATACAAACCCTAATTATTAACAGTAATAAGGAAAGCAGTAAACCATGGAAATTAAATGTTCTACGCTAATACAAGGCCTCAGGAATAGGGGTATAAATTTATGAATGAGGATGGAAAAGTAGTAAACCCTAATTTATCTATTATATAAGCTTTGAGCAATTACATGACTGGGAAATAAAGTATGCAAATATTTTGTAAAATAAAGAAAAGAGAAAAGAAATTGTTTTGTGATTTTTGGTGGAAAAGGTTTGATGATTAACCTAATTATTTGATTAATTTTCATTAACAAAAGTTTAATAAAAAACCTAAGAAACTAAATTAAATTTAATGAAAAAAGTTCAATTAATTTAATTAATTAAAAATAAAGCTAATTTAGTTGACTTTAAAAAAATAAGTTTAAATTAATTTTAATTTTAAAAAAAAAGAAACTAATTGTTAGAAAATAATTTTGATGTTTTATTTAGAAAAATATATGAAGTATAAAAAATAAAATCAAGGTGATTAAATTAACTTTTATTTATCAAAAATTAAATTGATTAATTAAAAACCTAAATCTAACTTTTTTATGATTTTATGATTTCTGTTGATTAAAATAAAACTGATTAAAAAAAAGAAAATATTATTTAAAACAAAAAAATAAAAAAAGGTAAAATGGGCCTGCAGTATAAGTGAAATGGGGGGGGGGTGTTAAAAAGCAAAAATGTCAGGCCTAAAATAGAAGAGCCCAGGCGCTGTTCGTGATCCAGTGAGGATGGCTCTTGGGGATGTACCATGGGCGTGGCTTTCTGAAGCGCTAGATCTGGAGTTATGAGATCTAATGGTTGAGATATGAGGATGCATGGCAGTGAACTGGATTGCATAACATGGAATCTGCAAGAGAAATGTTAGAAAATAAAATGACAGAGGTAGGGATCGAGCCCCTGCCTTGGCACACTAATGCCTTACACACACACACACACGCTTGCCACTGGGGTGGTTGTTTCATCCGGTTACGAAACAACACCCAATAAATATATAATAAACTTGTTTTCAAAAATTAGAAGATGAACTTCATCTTCTTCCTCGCGCCAGCAACAACAACATTGTTCAAATTTCTAACTCCTTCATTTCTCAATCATTTTAAAAAATGTAAACATGAAAGTTGTTCTAAATTTCACCACGAACTCAACCATGTAACTTTTGAAAGCTATAAGTTAAAGGCTGAAACAATTTTTGCTTGGTACCAAACTGAAACCTAATATTTTAGAAACTTTAATTCTAAAATTCTCATTACATAGTCAACATAAATGAAAACTAAGGACATGGTTAGTTTCAGGGCAATTATATCTACATTTCATCTTTTGAAATTGAAAGCAAATGATGCGTGTATAAGGATTTCAAAGTTGGAGAAACTTACCTGTTGAAGTGAAAACTCAGAATGCATATGGAGGCTTCCAGGTGCAAGTAAATGATTGATTGAGCTTCCTTGGACCTCTCTGAAGTTGTTCCAATCCTTACTTTGTGCTGAAAGTGTCTGAATCTCTTCAACCAAGTCAATGTGCAAGCTTCAGATATGGAGTTTAGAAGATGATGAAGATGGTGTTACAAAAGTGTAACAGGTGTTTGGATGTGTTATATGTGATGTATGTAAGATGTATGGATGATAAAAAAGACAAACGCATGAGTGGATTTGAAGTTGGGTGTTGGAAGCTTCAAATGTGCAACAATGGTGGTTTCTTGGTGATTCTGAGTTTGAGAGTGTTTGAGGGCTTGTAAATTTGTGTCTTGGATTACAAATGGACCCTATATTTATAGGCAAAAGGTTTGAGAAGCTGAAGTAATCAGGTTTACAAGATAACAAGTTATGGCTTGGTTGGATGTAACTTGTGATTTCTTGAGAAATCAAAGTTCCAATGCATAGTACCATGGCTCATAGAATGGTTAGGAGTTGTAGACATGTTTCTTCTTGCTTTGACATTGTGTGTGCAGAAGAAACAGTTAAGAGGCTAAAGGAGAGTGTACTTTGCATAAAGCATGCTTTATGTGAATGGCAATAATGCCTTTGTGCCATAAATGGAAAACTATCTTGGACAATGGCTCAAACACTTGGATAATGGTTCAATCAATTGTATAAACACTTAATTATGGGGAGATTTGCATGTTAATGGACCTGAAAAGTGAGATCTCTAGGCATGGCATGATAAAAGTGAGATCTCTAGGCATGTTAATGGACCCAACTTGATCTCTTCGAAACTTCTAGCTTAAGCATGATAAAATTGTGTTCTTGGACATTTTGGAAAGCTTGAAACACTGCTTACAACTTTCATTTTAATCACTTTGGCTAAATCAAATGGGAACTTGGTGGAAATTAGCCAAGAAGTTGGGATAAAAAACTGATTAAAACTTGTTGAAATTTTTTCTAAGTTTTGGATAAAAATAATTAGAACTTCATGGGCCTATATCTCTTAATCCAAGCACTTTTTGAGGATCATCCCACATTGACAAAGTTGTAGAATTCATTAATCCCTACAACTTTCTTGTTGAAAGTTTTTAGGTACAAAACACTTAAAATTTCTGTGTTTAAAATTCTTTCAACTTTGACTTTTGTTGACTTTCTTGATTCTTGATGATCAAGTTTGATAATTTTGAATGTTTTGATGATTCTTGATTTTTGAATTCCAATGTTGACCAAAAAGTCAAAGTTTGACTTTTGTGTGACTGTTAACTTTTCATCAATTAATTCAAACTCTCAACTATCAATCACTTGTATATTTAGAAATGTATTAAGCCATGTGATTAGGTCAAGATGTTGTATTTGAGCCCTTGAGATCATGCTTTAAGCCATTAGGTCATGCACTAGGTTAAAAGTCAATGATCAGTCATCAACCCTAATTTGGCAATTTTTGACCTTTGATGATTTGAGGGCTTTCCTTGAGGAATCATCATCAGCCCTTGATCAAATGATGAATATCACCTTAAAATATTGATGTTGACAAAAAATCTTGAAGTTTGACTGTATGTTGACCACATTTGACTTTTTACTCAACATAGTTGATTTTCAATCATCTGAGCCATTGACTGAGCAAACATGTGATGTAAGACTTGAATTTTGACTAAGCATTATTAAGGACCTATGATGAACCATGAAATTCATTTTAGACCCTTGCAACCCAATCTTCTTTGAGAAACACCAAACCCTAGTTGAAGACCCTTGCTTAGGAAGTGGTTTTGATCAGTCAACTCTTGAGTGGCTTCGAGTATTTGAGACTTCATGAGAATGTCTTGAAGAAAATGGGAGGGAAAATTTTGAGGTACAACACCGGGTTCTAGGAGCCTCAATATTACTGATCTTTCTCTCAATCATTGTTTCAGCACAAGCATCTAATTTGCGACCGAAATATCCTGAGAGTCTGATCTCAATGAGTGTAGTATCGAGTATTAACCAACTTTAGTCTGCCCCAAAGCCGACTATCTCACTACTTTATAATGGCTAAGTTGTGTAAACTAAGGTTCTACGGTCAGTTAGTGCTTTATGACACCACACGGTAGCCCATCATTCTCCAATGTGTCACATTAATGTAGTCATCGCTTCAACCATATCGGTATACGCCGTACAATTTTCACGATATATTGCTACTTACCTAAAATGCCCCAGATCCGGGTATAAGATCATTACAAAAATAAACCCTAGAAAAACCCAGAAATGTAAAGCATAAAAATCAAGCAAGTAAAGCATTATAAATGTGATCTAATTCTAAGGTAACCCCACTATCAATATTCCCCAGCAGAGTCGCCAATTCTATAATACGGTGGGAGAACTGACTTTCGGTTTTTGTGTTTTATCGCAAATTTTGGGAATAACAAGAGTCACCACCGACTTTTCTTTTATCCAATAAAGGAAAGGGTGAAAAGAACATGAAATACCTTTGAGAAATTTCTGAGTAAGCGGGGTAGGTTATGAAAAGGGAAGGTGTTAGCACCCTTTTCATCCGTAGTTATCTATGGGCTCTTAATCGCTAGCTTACTTTTGAAAATGCTTAGTGAATGTGTAAGTTTGAAAATATTTTGAAAATGCCTAAGTTCGGTAACTTTGTAATGATTCTCGTATCAGTTGAGAATGCATACAAAGTGTTTGTTTTAAAAATATTTCAGAAGAGAAGTGTATTATGTGAAAAATGTTTGCGAGAAAGCGCTTAAGAACTATCTAACTATCTACCTACTCAAAAGTCTTTTGTTCTTTTACTCCTCCTTTAGATATTGCTATCCTATCATTGGTTAGTAGGAAGCCCATTGGATGTTTGAGGGACAGGCGCGGGTCGTCGTAAAGTCATAAAGGAAACTTGTAAGATGCTTTAGCAATTTATCGTAAGGGACTAAGATCGTTTACCGAGTCAACATCAAAGGGTCATCAAGGGACTACAGTCTTTTAACCGAGGGTCTTTGCTAAAGCATCCCTTCGTTCGAGGGACATGACTGTTTTATCCGAAGCAACAAGTGGAGTCACCCTAGAGGTGCGTGTGTGAAAAGTGCTTTGATTTCAGTTAATTTTAATCTTTGATTAGGGTTATCTATTATTTTCTTTTAGTCTTTCCATACTAGCCTATTAGCATACTTCTAGAAGTTATAAGGAAAGTGGTAAAGACAAAAAATAGATTTCCTACGCTATTACAAAGCTTCGGGGAAGGGGAACACAAACCACAAAATTAGGGGAAATAGAAAGCAAGATAAAAAAACCTATTTAATGCGAAAATAAGAAAAAGCGCGAAGATTGTAAATCGGGGAAGATATGGAAAAATTGTCTTGACAAAAAATGATGATTAATCTAACCTAATTGTTTTTAATTTAGAAAATAAATGGATTAATAACAATAAAACCCTAAAGAAACTAGTTTAGTTAATTCAATTAATTTATTAAAAAAATAATTTAATTAATTAAATAAAAAGAGTTAAGTTAATTTAATCAAAGGAAAAATCTAGATCTAAGTTAATTTTAATTTTAATTAGCAAAAAGGTTAGATATTTAAAAAAAAGAAATTGAAAAAAAAGAAATGGGTCTGAAGAAGTAGTGTTGTACCCTAAAATTTTCCCTCCCATATTTTTCAAGATTTGCCAAAGATCAATCTCCAGATGATTCAAAATCACTCAAGGGTTGCACAGTCCAATTGCCTCCTAACACAGTCAAAATTAGGGTTTTGGTTCTGACAAAGAAATTGAAGTTTTCAAGGGTCAAAACAAGTCCCACATGCCTATATACATTGTCAAGCATCCATATGCCAAGTTTCAAGACTCACAGCATCAAGTTGCACAGTCAAAAACCCTAAATGCTTCACAGTCAACTACAGGGGCAAAATGGTCATTTGACATCCAAAAGTCAAATTTTTTGGTCAACATCTTATTTTGAAGCCACAAACATCATTTGATCAATTCTTGAACATGATTCTCAAGGCATGGCTCAAAAAGTCTCAAGATGCAAAAGTTTTTATCTTTGGGACAGTTGGAAAAGTCAACTACAAATTGACCAGGGCATAACTTCCTTATGGTTTATCGGAAAAATTCCATCCAAAGCTCATTTTGAAGAGAATGTCATTTCCTACAACTCATCTTCACACTCCAAGTCCAAGAAATGCTCTCACAAAAAGTTATCAATTTCAACATTATAGGTCATCTTCAAAGGTCAACAAAAAGGCACTTTAAGTCAAAGACCATAACTTGAGATTGGTAAATCAAAATGACATGGGACCAAAGGAATTGGTTAGAGGACATCAAGACCTTTCCAAAATGTCTAAGAACATGATCATAACTTCAAAATTGATCAAGATATGCCTTGTAGAAGTTGGGAAATTTTTGGGAATTTTGAAAAGTCAACTTTGCACAAAAGGCTTCAAAAATGCTAATGGGCCTCAATTTCTTCCATGAATCATTACCCAAAGGCTATGCACGACCCACTAAGCTCAAAGGGAGTTATTTTCTCATTTTTAATTAATTATTTGAATTTTTATTATCATTAATTCATTTAATTAAATTTAAATATAAGAAAAATACTAAATCATGTTTTCAAATCTTTTTTATGCAGCAAATCTCCTCCACACATGTAAGAGATCTCGTGAATCAATCAAAAGGGACAAAATCATCTAAATTTGGCAAGTTTCCATGGCAAAAAGATTGAAAAAAGATGTGAACAAAATCAAATATTGAATCATTAAATCAATGGATCTTTGGGCTTGGTTTTAACCTAATTGCATTCAGATACTTATACACAAGTTAACCTAATGCTCACACACACAAAAGCTGCGCAGAAAACCAAGAACAACATTGCAAATTTTTGGCAAAAAGTTGAAAACTGATTTCACATCTAGAAGGCGTTTCAAAGCTTCAAAAGCATTCCAATACATTGCCAAGACATCCAGAAACGTGTTACAATCGAGACCAAGTCTCCAGACCTCAAGAATTGGTAGAACAAAGTCTCACTTTTCACAAACTTTTCCATAATCGTGTTTCAATCTACATGCATTATTCATGAGTTTTAATTATTGATTCTTGCTAATATTGATGCTCTGAAGCTAATGGTACCCTTTAATTGAACTAACCATGCCTGTATCAATATCTGCCATTAACGCTTTCTAGGGTTTCAGAAGCTTCGAATTGGGGTCTTCTTCATATGGAAAAATTAGGCCTTAAAACCTACGCCAATGGATTCATGGCAACAAGACGAACTGAATAATCACCTCACGCCCTTTTTTTGCTAACTCAGGCGCTAATCGCTATTTTTTTCTGGTTGAGTTTAGTGGGGGTTTAAAACCCCCGATATTTAATTATATTACAGGCAGAAAAAGGAAAAAGACGCATGCATGTCTGAACGTGGTTGGATAATTTGAATATTAGCGCGTTTTTGATTGTTTCAGGATAACGTTGTTTTTTCATACATATTATTTGTGTTCCACTCATATTACAAACATGCGCGTTAGTTCAGTTGGCAGTTGAGTTGTCATGCAGGTACTGGGACCTGGGTTCGATTCCCAGGTCCCCCCAAACGCTTAATAATTTTTGTCTTAAGGTGTTCCAACGTAGCACTTCATCCAAAGTCCATCATGCACGTTCACATCCTAGCCTGCCAAATGTCCCTGATGATCAATCCAATGGCCATAACGTGCAGTCCATGGTACACGCTAGTCAATGGATCCACACGCAAGCACAAAAAGTCAAAAAGGGCTTGTATTCAGTGGGCCAAATTGCTTCCAAGAAACCTCCAAATTGGGTCAGACACCCCCACTGTTTGTATTCTTTTTTTAATTTCCTTTTCTTTTCTTTTAATTATTTTAATTGTTTTCTTTAAATTCCAATAATTAATTTTCATAATATAAAAATCAGAAACTAAAATATATTAATTAATTTACTTATTGAATATTTTTTTTTGTAAATAAATGTCAAACCATTAATTATTTAGTAAATTAGGTTTTAAAACTTAAATCTTTTTCTTAACAAATTAAAATATGTAGAAATTAGGGTTTTTAACTTTTCATCATTTTTTTTAATAAATAATTTTCTCATCCTTATTATTATTATTAATTATTAATTTATTTTGTAAATAAACATGTACATTAAATATTTAGTAAATTAGGTTAAACTTGAATATTTTTTCATTAATAATTAAAAACAACTTAGAATTAGGGTTTCCTTCTAATTTTAATTATTTCATAAATACAAAAAAACTTAAAAAAACATTTATTTTCTTTAATTTAATAATTAATTAACTTTCTTATTTCAATTTAATTTCAAAAGGGTCCAACGCCCTCGAACGTTCTATTTTATTCTTTCGCGCATTTATTTTATTTTCTTATGAACATTATGTAACTGCTCAAGCTGTGTAATAGTAACTAGGTTTTACTTTCCGCATTTTTTATTCGAACGGGTCTTTGTTAATTTGGCGATGTATAGACCCGCACCTTGTAATAGCGTAGGATTTTACTTTCCGCACTTTAATTTCTGCACTCTTAAAACTGCTAAACTTTGCATGAAAGAATGAATGGCTAAAATAAAAACAAGCGTAGCTCACAACGATGCATGATCAAAGATAAACTTAACATGAAAATAACACACAAATTCACACACCACTCTTAGGGTACGCCTCACTGTTACCTTGCCTTCGAAACGTGGTCGTCGAGTATAGGACGTTTTAGTAAGTCCTTATGTCCATGACATGATCCAGTTGCCTCGAAACGGTTGCCTCGAAATTAAAAAGGATCAATGGCATAAGGGTAGCTTCTAAGGTGTCCTACTGTTGCTATGGTGACCACACTGTCCCTAACAAACAAATTGACCCGAACACCTCTAACGGTGGTGCTACCTACCTCTCAATGGTGGGATGGCACTACCTTAAGGACATTTACACAGCCTAATTCCTTAGGGTAGGTAGATGACTCGTAGATACTTGCTCTCTTCAAAAACAAAAAAAACTCTTTTCACACCGACACTTTTCAAAAAGCTTTCAAAACAATTTTTCAAACACTCTTGAGGACTGATACAAGAGTCGATCTGAAATCTTTAAACGAAACTTTTTCAAACCCACTCACACTTTGAAAAGCAAACACTTTTGAAAACACAATGAGCAAGTATCTAAGAGCCCATGGATAACCATGGATAGAAAGGGTGCTAACACCTTCCCTTTCTATAAATCTACCTCCCGAACCGAGAAACTATCTCATAAGGAATTTTGCTGTGCTTTTGTCATGTCCATGTTGGAGAAAATAAAAGACGGTGGCGACTCTTGCTTACCGCGACATTTCGCGATCCAGCGTTAAACAGTCAGTTCCAGATCCACCGATCACAGAACTGGCGACTCTGTTGGGGACTCTTATAAAGTGAGGTGTACCTTAGGACTAAGATCACTTGTGTTTTCAATTGTTGTGCTTTTATTTGCTTTATATTGTGGGCTGCATCGGAGTTACATAGATCCTAACCCGGATCTGGGGATACCCTATTAGGTAGCATAAGTTGTGAGGGACCTGTCCGACGTAGACCGACATGGGTGAAGCAGTGGCTACGTTGGTGTGGCACCTTGGTCTGTACCGATATCCCTTGTGTCGCAACGAGGAGAATATTGGTCTTATGAGGAGTCATTAAGCACCAACCGACCTTAGAACCTTAAATGACCCAACTTGGCCAATAGAACAGTAGCAGTATGCTACGCCCATTGAGGCTAAGCTCTCGTGATGGTTCTGGCTGCAAGAAAAGATTGCGATGCTGGAGTTATGACCGATTGAGGGTAGTCAGTGATATTGGGATCCTCTAGAACCCGGTTACTTCTTATAGGACAGGTCTTAACCAACAAACTGAAAGAGGGTAATACCTAGACCCCATGCTGGCCTAAACTCTAAGGGCTTGTCTTGTGTGACTTGTGTGCCTTATCATGTTTGCCTTTGTGAATATTTGTGGTGTGCTTTATCATAACATCATGCCATCATAAACATTGCATGCATCCTGCATAAGGACTGACCATTTCAAAGACAAGAGGGTTTCACCTTTGCTCTGTTTTGTAGGACATCATGATGCCTATGCGAAGGAATACTATCCGGTTCAACTTTGTTCACCCACCTGAGTTACTTGAAGAGTTGGTTAGCAGAATTCCAAATACTACTTCCTTCATCCAGAGGCATGGTTCTCTTCTCAGTTTTGTCACGGCAAAGTGGGACCAACAACTGATGAGTGTCCTGACCCAGTTTTATGACCCTCTGTACCAGTGCTTCACCTTTCAAGACTTCCAGTTGGTCCCTACCCTGGAAGAGTTCTCTGATTTGCTTGGTATCCCTATCTTGGATCAGACTCCCTACACTGGTTGGGAAAAGACTCTCAGGCTTGAGGAGATTGCTGCAGCTCTTCCTTTGACCCACAAGGAGGTAATGGACAACTGGGTGACTAGAAGCAAAGTTAAGGGTTTCTTGGCCAAGTTTCTGGTGGGTAAGGCTAACAGTTTCTGGAATGACCTGGACTTTAGGGCGTATGAAGACATTCTGGCTCTCTTAATCTATGGTCTAGTCTTGTTTCCTAATCCTGATAACTTCATTAACGTCAATGCCATAAGGATCTTCATGTCTCGGAACCCGGTGCCCACTCTCTTGGGTGATATCCTGCAACAACTTTATGCTCGTACTGCCCGAAGGCGAGGAACTCTGTGGTGTTGTATTCCTTTGTTAGTGAGGTGGTTTATTTCGCACCTCCCTAAGTTCGTGCTGAAGAACAAAGAAGGAAGAGGTTGGGCTCATAGGTTAATGTCTCTCACTGATAAGGACATCATTTGGACTCTTAGAGGTTTGGATGAGGTAGCTGTTATTGATCGTTGCGGAGAATATCCCAATGTTCCTTTGATTGGTACCCAAGGAGGGATCTCTTATAATCCATGTCTAGCTCTCCGTCAGTTTGGAAGAGCCAGAAGAACAGGGCCTCATGAGATGTTGGTGCCTCACATCAGTTTTGAGTTTCAGGTAGACAGTGACGAGCTGCGTCGTAAGTTCATCAAAGCTTGGGACAGAATTCACAAAGCTGACCCTCAAGAGTTGGGACCAAAGACTTCTCTACCTATGAAAGCCTACTACAAATGGGTCCGCATCCGTGCTCAAAAGTTAGGTTTGCCGTACGAAGCTGTCAGACCCATCATTCTTGAGTATCCTGATAGAGATGGGATTCCTCCAACTGTTCTCCCTCCTCAGATACCTACTGATATTGATACACTAAAGAGGTCTTGGGCGCAACTACGGGAAGAACGGGATTCTTATCGGGAAAAGTTCAACGAGCTGGAATTGAAGATCCAGAAGCTGACAAAGCAATTGGAGAACGAGCGAGCCTTGAATGACTACATCCGTACTGAGAAGAGGAGACCATGGGATCACTGATGAGCTTTGAATTTTCTTTTACAACTTTTATTTCCCTTTTCAGTATTTTCATTTTATGTAACGCCTAAGGGCAACCTGTTGAACAATTTGAACTTCAAAGTTGAATCTAATGAAATATGTTCTTTTTGTTTACAAAGTTGATTCCCGATTGTCTTTGAAAACATAAATCATACGCATTCCATTCATCATATGCATCACAGGTACTCTTCTTTTCAGGTTGCTTAATGTTCTTCGCTGTTTATTTCAGAATCATGAACCCTGAATCATCTACCGAGCAGTCCATCAAGGCCCTTCAGGCTCAGAACGCCCAATTCCAAGAGCTGATTATGAGTCTGGCCCAAGGGCAAGAGGAGTTGAAAGCTCTGCTGATTAAGAAGAAGAAAAAGAAGAGAACGGTACTATTCAACACGGGCCGGAGGTTTGGTAACACACTGCAGAATGAGGTTGATCAAACTGGTTCTTCTGTGGGAAAAGGCAGTCCCAAGGGGGAAAGGCTCCTAGTCCGGTGGTCTCTGACAACGAGACTGATTTTAATGAGGAGCAGTATCCTCCAGCTGAAGACAGGTATAAGCAGTTGGAAGACCGTCTGATTGCCATGGAAATTCAACAAGTGCCTGGTTTGGATTTCGGAGACTTGGGTTTATCTTCTGGTGTGGTCATCCCACACAAGTTCAAAGCACCATCTTTCGCAAAGTATGACGGGGCGTCCTGCCCTAAGCTACATCTCAGATCTTATGTGCGGAAGATTCAGCCGTATACTGTGGACAAGAACTTATGGATCCACTTCTTCCAGGAGAGTCTTTCAGGGACTCATCTCGAATGGTTGTATCAGCTGGATGGAACCAAGGTTCGTAACTGGGAGGAGTTGGCTACTGCTTTTTACAAGCAGTATCAATATAATGCCGACCTCGCTCCTACACGTACCCAACTCCAGGGTATGTCGCTAGGATTGGGAGAAGGTTTTAAAGAGTATGCGCAGAAGTGGAGGGACCTGGCTGGCAGGGTGCAGCCTCCGTTAACCGACCGTGAACTTGTAGACATGTTTTTGGGTACCCTATCCGGGCCGTTCTTCAATCATCTCATCGGAAATTCGTCTGCAGGGTTCACAGATCTCATTCTGACTGGGGAAAGGATAGAGGCTGGTATGAAATCAGGAAAAATTCAGAAGGGTGCGTCCTCAAGTTCTGAGAAGAAACCTTTTAAAAAGGAGGCCAGTGCTGTGTATGGGCCTAGGAGGCAAGACAAACCAGAACGCCGCCAAGTTGTCAACGTGGTGGTTATTGCTAAGCCTGCTGCCGCTCCTCGGCAACCTAACCAACCAAGGACTGAGAGACCCAGAAGAGAATACACTCGGCTGAGTATGACCTTGTCACAGATCTTGCCGCAACTGCTATCGACCAACTTGGTGACCATCAGAGAGGCTCCGAAGGTTGTGAATACTGCATCCCCAAAGTATAATCCAAATGCCCGCTGTGCTTATCACTCCGATAGCCCGGGGCATTCTACTGATGACTGCTGGGCCCTGAGAAACAAGGTGCAAGACCTTATTGATGCGAAGGAGGTACAGTTTGAGGCACCTGAGAAACCCAATGTAGTGACAGCTCCCCTACCTGACCATGGTGTGAATGCTATCAGGGATGGTGACGAAGTGGAAGAATCTGAGTTCAACAGCTGGATCTACCCGACGGCCGACAGTGGACCTAGCAATTGGACTGCAAAAGATCACATACCTGTTACTTTTGTTACGCAGTAATGAACTCCTTTGTTTCTTTAATTTGTAATAAACAATAAATCGAAACTTTATGGCCCGGTGTCTTACCCGGGGCACCGTGGTTTCATTTGTGAGGGCTTATTACTTGTCATTTACATATATCATGAATAAAGACATTGGACGTTTTTTCGCATTGCAAATGTTGTGCTCCTTTTCTTTCTTTCTTTATTGCAAAACAACTATATTTACACACACTCACCCATACAGGTTCCAATCCACTCTGGATCTCACTGGTAACGACTCTGCTACTGCCAGTTATGACTTCGAAAATCCGATCAACTTAGCTGAAGACGAAGGAAAAGATGATTGCGAAGTGCCCGGTGAGCTTGCAAGACTGCTACTCCAGGAAGAGAGGGCCATTCAGCCACATGAAGAGCCAGTGGAAACGATAAATCTGGGTACTGAGACAGATAGAAAGGAAGTTAAGATTGGTGCCAATCTGGAGCTCAGTGTGAAACAACGGTTGATTCAGATGTTACATGATTATGTGGAGATCTTTGCCTGGTCCTACAAAGACATGCCTGGGTTGGATACTGATATTGTGGTCCATCACCTGCCTACCAAGGAAGACTGCCCTCCGGTTAAGCAAAAGGTCCGCCGTATGCGTCCAGAGATGTCCGAGAAGATCAAAGCTGAGGTTATGAAGCAATTCGATGCCGGTTTTCTTGCAGTGACTTCTTACCCTCAGTGGGTTGCCAATGTGGTGCCAGTGCCAAAGAAAGATGGTAAGGTCAGAATGTGTGTTGATTACAGGGATCTGAACAGGGCCAGCCCCAAGGATGACTTCCCCTACCTCACATTGACGTTCTGGTTGACAATACTGCTCAGCACAAGGTGTTCTCCTTCATGGATGGTTTTTCAGGTTATAATCAAATCAAGATGGCTCCTAAAGATATGGAAAAGACTACCTTTGTTACTAAGTGGAGCACTTTCTGCTACAAGGTCATGCCATTCGGGTTGAAGAATGCTGGGGCAACCTACCAGCGTGCCATGGTTGCTTTGTTTCATGACATGATCCACCATGAGATTGAAGTGTATGTCGACGACATGATTGCAAGGTCCCAAACTGAGGAGGAACACCTTGACCATCTGCAAAAGTTGTTCGACCGTCTGAAGTTGTACAATCTAAGGTTGAACCCGAACAAGTGCACCTTCGGGGTAAGATCTGGAAAGTTGCTAGGCTTCGTCGTGAGTGACAAAGGTATTCAAGTGGACCCTGCCAAGGTTAAAGCCATTCAAGAGATGCCAGTTCCCAAGACAGAGAAAGAAGTCAGAGGCTTTCTAGGACGTCTGAATTACATTGCCCGGTTCATCTCGCACCTAACTACTACCTGTGAACCAATCTTCAAGCCGCTGAAGAAAGATCAGGTAGTACGTTGGAACGATGAATGTCAGGCCTCTTTCGACAGAATCAAAGAGTATCTCCAAGAACCACCCATCCTTATGCCACCGGTTGAAGGGAGACCTCTAATACTATACCTGACAGTACTTGACAACTCAATGGGGTGTGTGCTGGGGCAGCATGACGAGTCTGGCCGAAAAGAGCATGCCATTTATTACCTTAGCAAAAAGTTTACCGACTGTGAGACCCGATACTCACTGCTCAAGAAAACTTGCTGCGCTTTGGTATGGGCTGCTCGCCAGCTGAGACAGTATATGCTGACTCACACTACCTTGTTGATTTCAAAGATGGATCCAATAAAGTACATATTTGAAAAGCCTGCTCTGTCTGGGAGAATAGCAAGATGGCAGATGATCTTGACAGAATACGACATCCAGTACACGACTCAGAAAGCTATCAAAGGAAGTGTATTGGCAGACCACTTGGCACACCAGGCAGTAGACGACTATCAGTCAATGAACTTCGAGTTTCCAGACGAGAGCATCATGATAGTGACTGATTGTGAAGTACTTGGACCAGATGAAGGACCTGAGGAAGGATCCCGATGGTCTATGCACTTTGACGGAGCCTCCAACGCTTTGGGTAACGGCATCGGCGCTGTGATCATATCCCCTCAAGGCACTCATACTCCACTCACTGCCCGGCTATGTTTCAACTGCACCAACAACATGGCGGAGTATGAGGCATGCATCATGGGTCTTCAAGCTGCGATTGACTTAAGGATCAAGTTTCTGAGTGTCTTCGGAGATTCCGCTCTCGTGATCAATCAGATCAAAGGCGAGTGGGATACGAAACATCCGAATCTTATTCCTTACAGAGAATGTGTGTTGACATTGATTCCCCATTTCACAGAGATAACTTTTGAACACTTCCCGAGAGAGGAGAATCAGCTGGCGGACGCGTTGGCTACGATGTCTTCCATGTTCAAAGTCAAGTGGGACAATGAGGCTCCCCAGATCATTATCTGGAAACTGGACGAACCGGCATACTGTTATGATCTTGAGGCTGAGGTAGTAACTGAGAAACCCTGGTATCACGAGGTGAAGAGGTATTTGGAAGCCCAGGAATACCCTGAAGGTGCATCTGTCAACGACAAAAAGTTTCTGAGAAGGTTCGCAGCGAAGTTCTTCCTCAGCAATGGCATTCTATACAAGAGAAACAATGATTCAACCCTGCTGCGTTGTGTGGATAAGACTGAGGCAGAGAAGATCATGGCAGAGCTTCATGAAGGCACACTCGGAACACATTCCAGTGGACATACCATGGCAAAGAAGATCCTTCGGGCAGGATATTTCTGGTCCACAATAGAAGCCGACTGCTACCAATATTCTCGGACATGTCATAAGTGCCAGATATATGCAGATAAGGTGCACGTCCCTCCAGTTCCTCTGAATGTCTTGACAGCACCTTGGCCTTTTGCAATGTGGGGCATTGATATGATCGGCGAGATTAAACCTACGGCATCCAACGGGAATCGCTTCATCCTGGTGGCGATCAATTACTTTACAAAGTGGGTTGAAGCAGCTTCCTACGCCACAGTAACCAAGAACGTTATGGCACGGTTCATTCGGCATAACCTGATCTGTCGATACGGCGTCCCAGAAAGGATCATTACAGATAACGGTACCAATCTCAACAACAAGATGATCACTGAGCTCTGCGAGCAATTCAAGATACAGCACCACAACTCTTCTCCTTACCGACCGAAGATGAATGGGGCTGTAGAAGCAGCGAATAAGAATATCAAGAAGATTGTGCAGAAGATGACAGTGACCTATAAAGATTGGCACGAGATGTTAGCGTTTTCTCTTCATGGGTACCGTACCTCAGCGAGGACGTCAACCGGGGCAACTCCCTTTTCTTTGGTCTACGGCATGGAGGCAGTCTTACCGATGGAAGTGCAGATACCCTCTCTCCGGATAATGAAGGATGCAGATCTGAGCGAAGATGACTGGGTCCAGACTCGACTTGATCAATTAAACCTAATTGACGAAAAGAGACTCGCTGCTATATGTCATGGTCAAACGTACCAAAAACGGATGATCAGGGCATTTAACAAGAAAGTCAGACCACAAGAGTATCAAGTTGGGGACCTGGTAATCAAACGCATCATTCTTCCTCAGTGATCCCAGGGGCAAAGGGACCCCTACGTACGAAGGGCCATTTGTGGTTAAACATGTGTTCTCAGGAGGAGCCATGATTCTAACCACCATGGATGGTGACGACCTTCCTCACCCCGCTAATGCAGACATAGTAAAAAGATACTACGCATGAACAAAAAGACCCGCTAGGTTGACATACCTAGGCAAAAATTAGGGCTTCCCGGCGAACCAAAAGGGTTCGGGCAAAATGAGGGATGAAATAAAAAAAATCTGTACACCCGGCAAGTTGAAAACCTGAAAAGGCGGCTTGGGCAAAAATGGGTATCCCGGTGGACTGAAAACCCGAAAGGGCGGTCCAGGCAAAAGTTAGGGATTAAAGCGTAATACTATGTCTCATTGGATAACTTTGCATCCAGAATCTGGTATCAACTGTCAGGTTCAGACGGCATCGATCAATCAGCTTCATCTTCAACTGAGCAGCAAAGTGATGAGACGCTCGAAGATATAAAGGCGATAGCAGAGTTGGAACCCAGTGGGATTATTCTTTTCACATAGCTGTTTTGTTCTCTGTGCACAAATTGTATAAACTCTTTTGTTCGGCGGCATTCTCTTACTAGGACGCCGGCCTCTTGTACATAAAACGCCTGTTTACAGGCAAATTCAAAAAAAATCAATACAAATTCACTTTTCAGACAAATTGCCATTTGTTTTTTCCTTTTTCTGTTTTGTCTTGCGAAGAACGTCCAAGGTTCAATTTGTGATATATGCATTTGATAATAATTGCTAACTCATAAATATTTGCATACAAAACAAAGGATTAATTACAGGTAACATTAGAAACAGGGGCAATAATGAGTGGTCTAAGCGATCTAATTGCTCTGTCCGCCAAGGTACCAAGGTAAGTTCGGCCGAAGAATGCAACCAAGATATCTTAGTTCCCCAGAGAGTGAGCCAGCAAGTCAACATACTCTCCCCAAGCAAAGTTATGCTGTCAGCCTTAAGGAAATCGGGTATCCCCAGCAGATCTCAACATTCCTCAGCAGAATATACAAACATTCTTAACAAGCATCCCCGGCAGTCTTGATCTAAGATTGTTCCCCGGCAGTCTACCGGACATTCAATAGAGCCACTTCCCCCGTACAGTTCAAAAATCTCCCCAGGAGAGTCTAGTCCAAAAGTTTCCCCAGGAAAGTGGAATCCATCTCCCCAGCAGGAAGCTTATCCCCAGTAGATTCTGGAAGCTTATCCCCTGCATGGCACGAACGCGTCCCCCGGCTTTATTCAAAGGTTATTTCCCCACCAGGATATAACTAGGTTATCCTCAGCCAACAACCATGGAAAGATCGTCCCTGATGAAGTCTTCCTATCCCCCAACGGAGTTCATTCTTCCAACATAATACATCAACGGTATCCCCAGCGGAATTATCATCAACATTTCAGCAAAGTACCTCTTTCCCCACAGAGTTCACTCCCCGCAGAGTAATCTACACGCCAAGTTATTCCCCAACGGAGTCATCTTCTCCTACCGGTATTCTTGCAACTACCATCCCCAGCAGAAACAACGAAGCTCTACTATTCAACATCAGCCCAGGATTTAACTTCCCGGCACCCGTCAAGGATTTACTTTCCTAGACGATAATACATTCATGAATATCACATCTTCATACACTATAGCATGCACATACGCATCATGAACATACAATCTCATTTATTCTAAGAACATCACGCATGTCATACATCATGACATTGCACACAACTAACGTTTTGTCTTTTCAAGACAAAAGTTAATACAAAGATAATTGCTATCAATGGTCGCAAATAAAGATCCGATTCCTGTATCTTGCCAGGGTGTATCTGTTGACGACTGATTCCAGACTCGATTCCTGTATCTTTCCAGGGCGCGTCTGAAGAGTTTGAGGATCCGATTCCTGTATCTTGACAGGGTGTATCTGTTGACGACTAACATTACCAGACTCGATTCCTATATCTTTCTAGGGCACGTTTGAAGAGTTTGAGGATCCGATTCCTGTATCTTGCCAGGGTGTATCTGTTGACGACTAACATTACCAGACTCGATTCCTGTATCTTGCCAGGGCACGTCTGAAGAGTTTGAGGATCCGATTCCTGTATCTTGCCAGGGTGTATCTGTTCACGACTAACATTACCAGACTCGACTCATGTATCCTACCAGGGCACGTCTGAAGAGTTCGAAGATCCGATTCCTGTATCTCGCCAGGGTGTATCTGTTGACGACTAACATTACCAGACTCGACTCCTGTATCCTGCCAGGGCACGTCTGAAGAGTTCGAAGATCCGATTCCTGTATCTTGCCAGGGTGTATCTGTTGACGACTAACATTACCAGACTTGACTCCTGTATCCTGCCAGGGCACGTCTGAAGAGTTCGAAGATCTGATTCCTGTATCTTGCCAGGGTGTATTTGTTGACGACTAACATTACCAGACTCGATTCCTGTATCTTGCCAGGGCACGTCTGAAGTGTTTGAAGATCCGATTCCTGTATCTTTCTAGGGTGTATCTGTTGACGACTGTATTCTCCAGACTCGATTCCTGTATCTTGCCAGGGCACGTCTGAAGAGTTTAAAGATTCGATACCTGTATCCACCCAGGGCACATCTACATAAAGAGTTTTAAGATTAACTCCTGTAACAGGCCAGGTAATTATTTTCCTTTCTCAGGTACGCAAGTTCTTGCTAAGGAATCTCTTACGCGATCGACAACCTCCTGATGGCATCTGTAAGCCCATCCACATACCAACGGTCTCCAAATGGCATTTATAAGCCCATTCCCGACAAGGTACTATCACACTTCCAGATGGCATCTATAAGCCCATCCTCCTATCCCTCATCTCTCCAAATGGCATCTGTAAGCCCATTCCCTGCATCGTACTGCTGACACTCTACTATGTGAGTGCAAATTTCTGGGCACTCTAGTGTTCAATCATCTTCCACCTTTGGATTACGAAAGGCACGCCAGCCAATCTACATCCTCAGGTCTAAGAAGATTGAACAGGGGCAACTGTTGTACCCCAAAATTTGCCCTCCCATATTCTTCAAGATTTGCCAAAGATCAATCTCCAGATGATTCAAAATCACTCAAGGGTTGCACAGTCCAATTGCCTCCTAACACAATCAAAATTAGGGTTTTGGTTCTGACAAAGAAATTGAAGTTTTCAAGGGTCCAAACAAGTCCCACATGCCTATATACATTGTCAAGCATTCATATGCCAAGTTTCAAGACTCACAGCATCAAGTTGCACAGTCAAAAACCCTAAATGCTTCACAGTCAACTGCAGGGGCAAAATGGTCATTTGACAGCCAAAAGTCAAAATTTTTGGTCAACATCTTATTTTGAAGCCACAAACATCATTTGATCAATTCTTGATCATGATTCTCAAGGAATGGCTCAAAAAGTCTCAAGATGCAAAAGTTTCTATCTTTGGGACAGTTGGAAAAGTCAACTGCAAATTGACCAGGGCATAACTTCCACATGGTTTATCGGAAAAATTCCATCCAAAGATCATTTTGAAGAGAATGACATTTCCTACAACTCATATTCACACTCCAAGTCCAAGAAATGCTCTCACAAAAAGTTATCAATTTCAACATTATAGGTCATTTTCAAAAGTCAACAAAAAGGCACTTTAAGTCAAAGCCCATAACTTGAGATTGGTAAATCAAAATGACATGGGACCAAAGGCATTGGTTAGAGGACTTCAAGACCTTTCCAAAATGTCCAAGAACATGATCATAACTTCAAAAGTGAGCAAGATATGCCTTGTAGAAGTTGGGAAATGTTTGGGAATTTTGAAAAGTCAACTTTGCGCAAAAGGCTTCAAAAATGCTAATGGGCCTCAATTTCTTCCATGAATCATTACCCAAAGGCTATGCACGACCCACTAAGCTCAAAGGGAGTTATTTTCTCATTTTTAATTAATTATTTGAATTTTTATTATCATTAATTCATTTAATTAAATTTAAATATAAGAAAAATACTAAATCATGTTTTCAAATCTTTTTTATGCAGCAAATCTCCTCCACACATGTAAGAGATCTCGTGCATCAATCAAAAGGGACAAAATCATCTAAATTTGGCAAGTTTCCATGGCAAAAAGATTGAAAAAAGATGTGAACAAAATCAAATATTGAATCATTAAATCAATGGATCTTTGGGCTTGGTTTTAACCTAATTGCATTCAGATACTTATACACAAGTTAACCTAATGCTCACACACACAAAAGCTGCGCAGAAAACCAAGAACAACATTGCAAATTTTTGGCAAAAAGTTGAAAACTGATTTCATATCTAGAAGGCATTTCAAAGCTTCAAAAGCATTCCAATACATTGCCAAGACATCCAGGAACGTGTTACAATCGAGACCAAGTCTCCAGACCTCAAGAATTGGTAGAACAAAGTCTCACTTTTCACAAACTTTTCCATAATCGTGTTTCAATCTACATGCATTATTCATGAGTTTTAATTATTGATTCTTGCTAATATTGATGCTCTGAAGCTAATGGTACCCTTTAATTGAACTAACCATGCATGTATCAATATCTGCCATTAACGCTTTCTAGGGTTTCAGAAGCTTCGAATTGGGGTCTTCTTCATATGGAAAAATTAGGCCTTAAAACCCACGCCAATGGATTTATGGCAACAAGACGAACTGAATAATCACCTCGCGCCCTTTTTATGCTAACCCAGGCGCTAATCGCTATTTTTTTCTGGTTGAGTTTAGTGGGGGTTTAAAACCCCCGCTATTTAATTATATTACAGGAAGAAAAAGGAAGAAGACGCATGCGTGTCTGAACGTGGTTGGATAATTTGAATATTAGCGCGTTTTTGATTGTTTCAGGATAACGTTGTTTTTTCATACATATTATTTGTGTTCCACTCATATTACAAACACGCGCGTTATTTCAGTTGGCAGTTGAGTTGTCATGCAGGTACTGGGACCTGGGTTCGATTCCCAGGTCCCCCCAAACGCTTAATAATTTTTGTCTTAAGGTGTTCCAGCGTAGCACTTCATCCAAAGTCCATCATGCACGTTCACATCCCAGCCTGCCAAATGTCCCTGATGATCAATCCAATGGCCATAACGTGCAGTCCATGGTACACGCTAGTCAATGGATCCACACGCAAGCACAAAAAGTCAAAAAGGGCTTGTATTCAGTGGGCCAAATTGCTTCTAAGAAACCTCCAAATTGGGTCAGACACCCCCACTGTTTGTATTCTTTTTTTAATTTCCTTTTCTTTTCTTTTAATTATTTTAATTGTTTTCTTTAAATTCCAATAATTAATTTTCATAATATAAAAATCAGAAACTAAAATATATTAATTAATTTACTTATTGAATATTTTTTTTTTGTAAATAAATGTCAAACCATTAATTATTTAGTAAATTAGGTTTTAAAACTTAAATCTTTTTCTTAACAAATTAAAATATGTAGAAATTAGGGTTTTTAACTTTTCATCATTTTTTTAATAAATAATTTTCTCATCCTTATTATTATTATTAATTATTAATTTATTTTGTAAATAAACATGTACATTAAATATTTAGTAAATTAGGTTAAACTTGAATATTTTTTTCATTAATAATTAAAAACAACTTAGAATTAGGGTTTCCTTCTAATTTTAATTATTTCATAAATACAAAAAAACTTAAAAAAACATTTCTTTTCTTTAATTTAATAATTAATTAACTTTCTTATTTCAATTTAATTTCAAAAGGGTCCAACGCCCTCGAACGTTCTATTTTTATTCTTTCGCGCATTTATTTTATTTTCTTATGAACATTATGTAACTGCTCAAGCTGTGTAATAGTAACTAGGTTTTACTTTCCGCATTTTTTATTCGAACGGGTCTTTGTTAATTTGGCGATGTATAGACCCGCGCCTTGTAATAGCGTAGGATTTTACTTTCCGCACTTTAATTTCCGCACTCTTAAAACTGCTAAACTTTGCATGAAAGAATGAATGGCTAAAATAAAAACAAGCGTAGCTCACAACGATGCATGATCAAAGATAAACTTAACATGAAAATAACACACAAATTCACACACCACTCTTAGGGTACGCCTCACTGTTTCCTTGCCTTCGAAACGTGGTCGTCGAGTATAGGACGTTTTAGTAAGTCCTTATGTCCATGACATGATCCAGTTGCCTCGAAACGGTTGCCTCGGAATTAAAAAAGATCAATGGCATAAGGGTAGCTTCTAAGGTGTCCTACTGTTGCTCTGGTGACCACACTGTCCCTAACAAACGAATTGACCCGAACACCTCCAACGGTGGTGCTACCTACCTCTCAATGGTGGGATGGCACTACCTTAAGGATATTTACACAGCCTAATTCCTTAGGGTAGGTAGATGACTCGTAGATACTTGCTCTCTTTAAAAACAAACAAAACTATTTTCACACCGACACTTTTCAAAAAGCTTTCAAAATAATTTTTCAAACACTCTTGAGGACTGATACAACAGTCGATCTGAAATCTTTAAACGAAACTTTTTCAAACCCACTCACACTTTGAAAAGCAAACACTTTTGAAAACACAATGAGCAAGTATCTAAGAGCCCATGGATAACCATGGATAGAAAGGGTGCTAACACCTTCCCTTTCTATAAATCTACCTCCCGAACCGAGAAACTATCTCATAAGGAATTTTGCTGTGCTTTTGTCCTGTCCATGTTGGAGAAAATAAAAGACGGTGATGACTCTTGCTTCCGCGACATTTCGCAAACCAACGTTAAACAGTCAGTTCCAGATCCACCAATCACAAGTAGTAAATTGGAGGGTAAGAGGAAAGCAAAAATCCCTAGGCCCATTAACACCAACGCTGAATCCAATGAGGGACAACTCCAGGAGGTGCATCGTGGGAATCAAATTTGGACTGTTGGATCTGGATTGGATGATGATGATTGAGAAGGTGTATGATGCGTGCATGGACTAATTCGTACTGGATCCGCAAAGAGAAAACATGAAAAAACAAAGTGCCAGGGGCAGGGATCAAACCCATGCCCTGGTATACTAATGCCTTTGCAAACACACTTATACCGCTGGGGCGACCCTTACATCCGTTAACATAACTGCAATATTTAATATATAATAAAAAATCATTTCCCAAAAATCAGTCAACAAAAAGCGCGCGTCCGAGTGGGCCCCTGGTGTTTTGAATGGGCCAACCATAATGCTCCAACCTGCCACGTAAACGATCAGAATAGTCAAACCACCGTCTTCTCCGATGAGAATATTTTGTAACCTGCGAAATACATAAAGTTAAAGAAGACAAAACATGTTAACCCCCTTAAAATTTCCTCCTGAGTTCGAATATGTGGTCCGTTTGAGCTAAAAGTATCTGTATTATAGGTTTCGAATGAGAAACCCTAGCGCGGTTCAAAAATGGTGAACCAAGGTTTGAATGTTGTCAACTCCATGTGATGGCTGAAATCTACTTTAAACCTTCATATGAACTGATCTAGATGATTAGAAAGATCCAACAATGCATAATATTAAAAAAATGATAAATGAAAAAAAATGAAATAAGAGATGATGAACATGGTCGTTTCAAGCATGGGAAACCATTGAGAACCGACTGTACTTACTCTGTAGATATTTAGGAAGTAAATGGGATTGAGGTTTTTGAGTGAGAGTGCTTGTAAAACAAGTTCTTAAAACTTAAGGTTCTTTGAAAAATGTTGATAATTTTGGCAAGCTCTTAGAGGCAGGGATGCATGCCTTTTGCTTCTGATCTCATGTGTATATATAAAGGAAGGAGTAGAGTGAACAAATATGGCAAGGAGACAAAGCAATCATGGCCATGAGACAAGAAATCAACACATTTAAAAACTTCCATTTTTGAGAAATCCTTGCCATTTTGAAGCTCACACGGTTTTGGCATGGTTGTAATGAGTTGTCTTGGGCCTGAATTGATCCAAGAAAGCAAGCCCACATGCCTTATAACATTGCCTCATATTTTATTTGTTTTAATTTGCATTTAAATGAATAAAAATTCAAATAAAAGAAATAAAAATCATAAAAATCAGTGCATGGATTTAGAGGTCTTCTAACACATTGTGAACACGTTTGAACATCAAAAGTTAGGCCCATTAGTCTAGAATTTCAAGTTTGCTCACTTTGCATTTCATGCATTTTACCAAAAATTTTCCAACTTGAAATGGTCATAACTCTCTCAATTTTCATCTTTTTAAGGTGATATTTGACTTTTTGAAAATTTCAAGGTGTCTTCTTCAATTTCTATTTTGATCATTTTTGCATTTTTGCATTTTTGTTGACTTTTGAAATGACCTATAATGTCTGAGTTCATATCTCTCAAATGAAGAAATTTTTGGACTTGAGCATACAAATACAAAGTTTTAGAGAATTTAATTTCCTCCACAATGGGATTTGGTTGGGGAAATGTTGATGAAGCATATGAAAGTTATGCTTGGTCAAATTTCAGTTGACTTCTCCTAAGGAAACCCTAATTTGGCAACTTTTGACTTTTGATGATTTGAGGGATTTTTTTTAGGAATCATGATCAAAAATTGATAAAATAATGAATATCACTTCGAAATGTTGATGTTTACCAAAAATCTTGAAGTTTGAATGTATGTTGACCATAGTGGACTTTTTACCCAATACAATTGATTTTCAATCATCTGAACCATTGACTGAGCAAACTTGTGATGCAAGACTTGAAAATTGACATAAACATTGTTGAAGACCTATGGAGAACCATGGAAACCACTTGAGATATTTAAAACTCACACTTACTTGAAAAACACAAAACCCTAGTTGTACACCCATTGCTTAGGAGGAGGTTTGATTGGTTAACCCTTGAGTATCCTTGAGCATTTGAGAACCTTATAAGAATTTTTTGAAGAAAAAGGGAGGGAAAATTTTAAGGTACAACACATGCGATTGAGAAAGCTGAGGGTGTGGGTTTGACACCCACCCCTGGCAATTTGAGTTTTTATATTCTTCATGTTTTTTAGGTACAAAGTAGAAGGCATTGACGATATTCCTTAAACATAAGAACGCGCTTGGCCTGTTGGTATGCTTGTTGCGTGAAGTTACTGAGGGCGTGGGTTCAACACCCACCCCTACTCATTTGGTTATTTCTTTTTCCGATTCTATATTTATCACTCTTTTCTTCCTTTGTTCTTATTCTTTCACAAAACCTTTTTAAAAACCCTAATTTAATTTTAGGCTTTAAATGTGATTTTAGTTTTTTTTTTAATTTAATCAATTTAATTTAATTTTAGGTTTCATTTAATTAACCCTAATTTTATTTTTTAGGTTTTCTCGATTAAATTAAAATCAACTCAGGTTTTAGGGTGTCGATTTAATTAAATTACCTAACTTTTTCTGATTAATTAAAATCAATTAGACTTTAGGATGATTATCAAAACTTTTTCGTCATGCAATCACTAAAACAACTTTTCTATTTTTATCTTTTACAATCTTCGCGTATTTACTTTCGCATTAGTTTTTCCCGATTATGTATCCAATACAGTATGTAATAGTTTTAATTAGGGTTTACTTTTTCTCCCGATTTTATGGTTTTGTGCCCCCTTTCCCAAAGCCATGTAATAGTTTAGGTTTACTTTCCGTACCTTTACTTTCCGAAACTCACCGATTTCCTTATAATTGCTAGTTATTAGGGCATGTATGGAAAGATTTAAAAACAAAACGCTAGATAACCCTAAATACAAGATAAATAACTGAATTGAATCACTTTTCACACACTCACCTCTAGGGTAATATCACTTGTTGCCTTCGAATAAAAGCATTCATGTCCCTCGAACGTGGGGACGCTTTTGCAAAGACCCTCGGTTAAAAAGATCGTAGTCCCTCGATGACCCCTACGGTGCTGCCTTCAGTAAACGATCTTAGTCCCTTACGATAAATTTCTAAAGCGCCCCTACGAGTTGCCTTTATGACTATACGATGACCCTCGCATGTCCCTTCATATCCAACGATGGGGCTTCCTACTAACTAATGATAGGATAACACTATCTAAGGAGGAGGAAAATAACACGAAAGCTCTTTGAGTAGGTAGATAGCTCGTAGTCGCTTGCTCACACTTTTCAAAATATTTTTCACACAAAACACTTTTCTGAAATATTTTCAAAAAAAAAAACAAACACTTTGAACGCATTCTTAACTTATACAAGAATTATACAAAGTTTATGTACTTAGGCATTTTTCAGAATATTTTCAAATCACACATACAAAAAGCATTTTCAAAGTGAGCTAGAGATTAAGAGCCCGTAGATAACTATAGATAAAAAGGGTGCTGACACCTTCTGAAATTCTGGCTGCAGATACTCAATGTCATGTTCAATGTTATGACACCGTATCTGACTTACTATATGACAGTAAATACAAAAACAATAAAGAACACAGTCAATTGTTTACCCAGTTCAGTGTGCAACAACACCTACTCTGGGGGCTACCAAGCCAGGGAGGAAATCCACTATAAGAGATGTTAATTCAGGAATAAACCAACCAGTTTATCTCCTTCACTTAAGACCTACCCAATGCAATTTCAATCTAAGTACAACTTAAACCTGAGTTCCTACTCACTCCCCCTCAATCACAGCATTGATACATAAAACAATTTGACTAATGATTTGATGAAGACACTCTTCAAAAACATACACTTGATTAAGCTTCACAGCTTTTTAATCAAGTAACACAACCACTCTTGCTTCATAGCTTTGAGTGATACACAACTAACTTGACTCTGCTTCACAGCTTTAGTCAAGGAATATTCAAACACTCTTGCTTCAAAGCTTTGAGTTCTACACAACCCTTACAATTAAAAACCTATTCCAAGTCACTTATCACAATGATAATTGCTTGGAGTACAATAATTAAACCTATACAGATTACAAATGATCTTCTGATCAAAAAAGGGATACTTTGCAAAACAGCAGCTCTGTTGAATATATAGCAGCTGCAACTTCAGTTAGGGTTTCCACAAAAACCTAGGGTTAATTCCGTTTGACCTTAAGACTAGGTCACAGGACTTTATTAACCAGGTTAGGGTTGAGCTAGGTTAACCCTCAGAAAACGCAGGATTCTGTTCTGGAAAGACTGAGTTATTTTCCTGAAAAAACTCAGAATTAACCAACCTGCATATCTGTTAGTTCAGAACAGGATGTATTAACATCTGTTATGACATCTGAAAAACCTGTCTACTGATTTAGGAAAATGTGATCATTTTTCAAAATGCTCAGATACACACTTATAAACATCAGTACCTGAATTACAATATTTTTCTGCAAAGGTACCTAATGAGTCAGTACAAACTAAACTAGAATGTTATGACATCAGTCATGACATTCACACATACACTTGGGTTTTACCAAAAAAGCAAGCCAATACCTAAACAACTACAAACTCCCCCTTTGGCAGATTTTTGGCTAAAGACCCTAAGCAATCAGAGATAGATAGCAGCAGAAATAAGTGACTGCAGAAAAATAGAATGTCTAATTGAGCAAGTACTAATTAAGTAAGTGCCAGAATATTCTCCCCCTCTTTAGCCACAAATGGGCCAAAGATACATGTTTATAAAGATTATACAGTTATCCAAAAAGATATTAAGAGCAACAAAACAAATTCTGAACACACTTCCAAACTCCACCAGATATCAGCACCAACCAGCAACACCACCAAACAGCAACCAACCTTCAAGCACTGTCATCAGACTCAGAGGAGCTAGTTTCTTCAATGTTGAGATGACCTTCAGCTTCTACACCTTCTTCCCTTCTGTTTTCTTCAGCTTCCTCCTTTTCTAGCCTGGCAATTAGGATCTCTAGGGTCTTTTTCCTAGCATCCAACTCTTTGCAAGTCTCTTTTAAAACAGCTATGACATCAGATGTCTTGGACTGGTTCTTCACAGACGATGTCTCAGCTGATGTTATGACAATATCTGGAGCATGAGATCCCTGAAACAGTTTGTAGTGCAAGCCAAGGGCAGGAGCTCTTTTGCAGGCTGTATCTCTTGCCACAAGGATATCAGGGTATTGTGCAAGGATAATTCCACAAAGGAGGGAGGGAAAGGCGATTGGTCCTTTGACAGCATAACTCCCAACATGTTTTAAAGTTTGTTCAAAGATGTACCTGCCATAGTCAAAAGCAGTCTTGGTTCCCACAACATAAATAAATCTCCCCAATCCTGTGGAGATAGTTGATTTATGATTTGTAGGCACCCAGTTGGCTGCACCTATCTTGTGCAGGATGGCAAATTTCATGCTGAGTTTGCTGGCATTCAGCTTGCCTTTCAAGGGCCAGCACTTCACTTGCCTGGCTGTGATGGTTTGACAAACTTCATTGTCAGTGGCCTCCAGATCAGGGCAATCCTCATTTGTTCTTCCAAGAAACTTGTTAATTTCTGATGGAGAGAACTTGACCCTTCTTCCTCTAACAAAAACACTTTCAAAGTCAGCTGACCTTCCATCAGCACAATCATTAGACAAGTTCACTACAAACTCCTTGACCAGATTTTCATAACATTTGTTAAATTTTATCACTGTCTTCATCAGTCCAGCATTCTTGATCAGGTCCATGATGTCTTTGCACTCCAAGGCATCATTGTTGAGTTCTCTTTCTAAAGCTATTCTCTTTAAGCAAACATACTTCCATCTGTTTGCATTGTCAGGATGATGAAAAGAGATGTTGTCTGTTGGGACTTCAGGCACTCTAGCAATTTTGCTGGAGGGGAGCTTCCTTCTAATAGGAATTTCTTCAGCATCAATCTCAAATTCTGATTTCTCATCAGAATCAGAAGATTCAGGTTCTTTTCTCTTCTTTGAGATTGGTTGTCTAGCAGTATGCACCTGGGCCTTCTTCCCTTTTGTCTGAATACTTTTCTCAGCCATGCCTTCAGCCTTGGATTTCTTAGCAGCAGGTTTATCTTTGGACACACATTTTGCATCATTCTGACTACTCTTTCTTTTCATCAATCTCCTAGCTATGCTAGGGTTCACATTAGCAATCAGATCATTATCTGAGTAATCCTCATCCACATCAATGATAGGTGGATCAGCAGCCTTTTCTGAAGGGTTCTGAATGTTGTCTTTTTGTGTCACAACATTCTCAGTGACATCTACATTCTTAGAAACTTCCACATTTGGGCTTTCTGATTGATTTAAAGGGACAGAAATCCCCGGTACAGGTTGGTTTCCGCTCAGTATACTAGTAACAAGCCTAGCAATAGCTTGATGAACTTGAACTGATCCTTCTCTATTTGGTACAGAAGAAGAAGGATGAGAAGAATTACCAGAGGCTGTAGCTTGAGCTCTTCCTGCATGTCTCGTTCTTAGCTTTTTGACTTTGGCTGGGTCAGTTGCCATCTCTCTGAGAGGAGTGACCTCAAGAACTTCAGATTCTATGCATGTGGTGATTGCTCTAGAGTCTTGGTCAGATGATGAAGATGATGAGGATGATGAAGTCGCCTTGGTTGAAGACGATGTCTGAGACATTTTGATTGACTTTGAGTAACGGTAGAAATTTGAGAAAAATCTTTGCTTGAGAGGAGGAAACAGGTTGCAAGGACGAGAGAGATAGGAGGCAAAAGGGAGTCTTTTCAACTTCTTAAGGATTTTGAAAGAATTGGGAAAGCATATGATTAACCCACTAAAGATAGACTTAATAAAATTAACTCCTTCAACCTTTGTTTTAAGCAAAATTAATTGCTATAATTTCTCATGTTGGTAAATACCCAACCTGCCCCTCAAATTTTCAAGTTTATTTCCAACAAGAGCCTTGGTAGAAGAATCAGTCAACTGAAGCTTAAAGAAACTATGTTCCAGTTTAAATGACTTCTTCTCTATAGAGTCAATGTGCTTGTTCCTGTTATGCTGAATAGGGTTCAAGGAAATATTGATTGTATTCAGATTGTCACAACACAATGTCACAACATCTTGTGAGACATCATACTCAGTGAGCATCTGTTTTGACCAGATATTTTGAGAACAGTTTTTCCTAGCAGCAACTATTTCCGCACAGATTTTGGGAAGGCATTCTTTTGATATGAATCACAATTCTGGTTGATTCTTGACTAATTTTCTTTTTGTCCAGTCCATTTTGATGGAGAGTTATAGGAGAGGAGACTTAAAGCCTCATTTCTTCAGGGAAACAGAATTTATTAGACTTGTTATTTCCAACATCCTTGTCAAGATAACTTATGGTTCTGACAACACATCCTTCTTCAAGTTTATTTGCCACATCACAGACATTATCATCCTGTAGTTTTGGAGTTCTTCTGACTGCTTCCATAGAAATAGCTCTTTTCATTCTTCTTAGATGAAGAGGACCAAGCTTATGCTGCCACAGTTTCATCTCTTTTTCTTCTTTGGTAATTGGACACATAATGGAGATATCATTGTTCTCAGGCTGCCACAAGTAGCAGTTATCTTTGGATCTGATTCCTCTCATTACAACTTCTAGTTTTTCATTAATTACTAGACATTCAGATTTTGAGAAGTTGACCTTGAATCCTAGATCACATAATTGACTGATGCTAATGAGATTAGCAGTCAACCCTTCTACCAGCAGTACTTTATTCAGACTTGGAACTCCAGTGCAGTCCAAATTACCAACTCCTTTGACTTCACCTTTAGCACCATCTCTAAAGGTCACAAAACTAGTGGTGTGAGGCTTAACATTAGCTAGGAGATTTTTGATTCCTGTCATGTGTCTAGAACATCCACTGTTAAAGTACCAGCCTTCCTTTGCAGACACTCTCAGGGAAGTATGGGCTATCAGGGCAGTAGCCTTTTTCTTCCAATGAGGAGTATGTGGTACCCTTTTTGGCTTAGGTTTAGCACCTGAGTTTTGATTAGGGTATCCATGCAATTTGAAGCAGAAGGGCTTTATGTGTCCATACCTCCCACAATGATGACATCTCCATCTTTGGTATTTTTTCTTCATGTATTTCTGATGTTGAGAGTTGTGTTGAGACATCTGCTTTGACAATTGTTTAACATGCCTGATCTTCTTGTCTGCACCAGATTTCTTAGCTTCCACAAATCCTAGACCAGATTTGTTTCCCACATTTTGTCCAACTTGAAGAATCTCTTCCAATTTATCTGATCCATTGGTCAACATCTTGACATATTTTGTCATTTGATTCAGTTGTGAGTTCAGCAATTGAACCTCTCCTTCTAGATGACTTATAGTTTCAAGATCTGCCCTTTTTTCAGCTTCCAGCTTTATAATGAGTTTTGATTGTTTCTCATTCTGTACACAGACTTCAGCACTTCTGATACACAATTTCTTGTAGGTATCAGCCAGTTCTTCAAATGTCACTTCTTCATCACTAGTGTCACTTTCAGAAGTACAAACACTAGTTAGAGCAGTAACTAGTTTGGCAGATTCTTCTTCAGAATTACTTTCTGAATCATAGTCAGACCAAGTAACAGTCATTCCTTTCTTTTGTTTCTTAAGAAAGGTAGGACATTCAGCTCGAATATGTCCATATCCTTCACATCCATGGCATTGAATACCTCTGCCTTGGTTTCCCTTTTCTTCTGGCCTTGGTCTTCTGCTGGAACTGTCAATGTCAGAGGGAATGTTATGAACATTAGACCTTGACTTTGGATCCATTCTTTTGATGAGCTTGTTGAACTGTCTTCCAAGCATGGCAATAGCTTCTGAAATATTCTCTTCTTCATCCTCCTTGTTTTCAACATCAGTGTTGGATACAAGTGCTATGCTCTTGTTCTTCTTGTCACCATTATCAGTGATCCCCATCTCAAAAGTCTGAAGAGACCCAATAAGTTCATCCACTTTCAACTTGCTGATGTCCTGGGCTTCCTCTATGGCAGTTACCTTCATTGCAAATCTTTTAGGCAAGGATATGAGAATCTTCCTCACCAGTTTTTCTTCTGACATCTTTTCTCCCAGTGCTCCTGAGGTGTTGGCAATCTCCAAGATGTTCATGTGAAACTCATGAATGGTTTCATCTTCCATCATTTTTAGATTCTCAAACTTGGTAGTCAACATCTGAAGCCTTGACATTTTTACTTTGGAAGTGCCCTCATGAGTAGTTTTGAGAGTGTCCCAAACTTCCTTGGCCAGTTCATATTGATGTACTAGTCTGAAAATGTTTCTATCAATTCCATTGAACAAGGCATTTAAAGCTTTGGAATTTACCAGAGCTAACTCATCTTCTTCTTTACTCCAATCTTCCTCAGGCTTCAGACTGATTGTCCCATCTTTCTCAGTTATGGTGGGATGGATCCATCCTTTGTCAGCAGCTCTCCAAGCCTTTTTGTCCAGAGATTTTAGGAAGGCAATCATACGAGGTTTCCAGTAGTCATAATTAGTTCCATCCAGAATGGGTGGTCTATTTCCAAAAACTCCTTCTTTGTCCATAGTGCCAGAAAGTGATATCCCTAGATCTCACCCAGTAATACAGGCAGGGTGCCTGCTCTGATACCAATTGAAATTCTGGCTGCAGATACTCAATGTCACGTTCAATGTTATGACACCATATCTGACTTACTATATGACAGTAAATACAAAAACAATAAAGAACACAATCAATTGTTTACCCAGTTCAGTGTGCAACAACACCTACTCTGGGGGCTACCAAGCCAGGGAGGAAATCCACTATAAGAGATGTTAATTCAGGAATAAACCAACCAGTTTATCTCTTTCACTTAAGACCTACCCAATGCAATTTCAATCTAAGTACAACTTAAACCTGAGTTCCTACTAACTCCCCCTCAATCACAGCAGTGATACATAAAACAATTTGACTAATGATTTGATGAAGACACTCTTCAAAAACATACACTTGATTAAGCTTCACAGCTTTTTAATCAAGTAACACAACCACTCTTGCTTCACAGCTTTGAGTGATACACAACTAACTTGACTCTGCTTCACAACTTTAGTCAAGGAACATTCAAACACTCTTGCTTCAAAGCTTTGAGTACTACACAACCCTTACAATTAAAAACCTATTCCAAGTCACTTATCACAATGATAATTGCTTGGAGTACAATAATTAAACCTATACAGATTACAAATGATCTTCTGATCAAAAAAGGGATACTTTGCAAAACAGCAGCTCTGTTGAATATATAGCAGCTGCAACTTCAGTTAGGGTTTCCACAAAAACCTTGGGTTAATTCCGTTTGACCTTAAGACTAGGTCACAGGACTTTATTAACCAGGTTAGGGTTGAGCTAGGTTAACCCTCAGAAAACGCAGGATTCTGTTATGGAAAGACTGAGTTATTTTCCTGAAAAAACTCAGAATTAACCAACCTGCATATCTGTTAGTTCAGAACAGGATGTCTTAACATCTGTTATGACATCTGAAAAACCTGTCTACTGATTTAGGAAAATGTGATCATTTTGCAAAATGCTCAGATACACACTTATAAACATCAGTACCTGAATTACAATATTTTTCTGCAAAGGTACCTAATGAGTCAGTACAAACTAAACTAGAATGTTATGACATCAGTCATGACATTCACACATACACTTGGGTTTTACCAAAAAAGCAAGCCAATACCTAAACAACTACACCTTCCCTTTTCATAACCTACCCTCCAAACTCAGAAAAATTTCGAAGGTCTTTCTGTTCTTTTCACTCACCCTTTCCTTATTGGATAAAAGAAAAGTCGGTGGCGACTCTTGCTATCTGTAACATTTGCGATAAAACATAAAACCAAGTCAGTTCTCCCACTGTATTACAGAACTGGAGACTCTGCTGGGGAGAACTAAAAGTGGGGTTACCTTAGAGTTAGATCACTTTTAAATGCTTTCCTTGTTTGATTTGTCTGCTTTATTTTAAAGGATTGTTTGGGTTATTTCTTGCAAATATTTTATACCCGAATCTGGGGAACATTTTAGGTAAGTAGCAATAGATCATGGAAACTATACAGCGTATGTCGATATGGTTGAAGTGATGGCTACGTTAGTGTGACACATTGGTTTGTACTGGTATCCCTCGAGTCATTCGGGGTGCATACTAGGCTGCCACGTGGTGTCATAAGCACTAACTGACCTTAGAACCTTAATTGACCCAACTTAGCCATTAGAAGGTAGTAAGATAGTCGGCTTTGGTGCAGTCTAAAGTTGGTTGATACTCGATACTACACTCATTGAGATTCGACTCTCGAGTTTTGTTTGGTGGCAAGTCAGTTTCCGTGCTAGACGAAACTTGTGGGAAAAATCAGTCATATTTAGATCCCTAGAACCTGGTTACTTCTTTAGGACAGGTTGAGCCAACTAAACTTCAAGAGGGTACTTACCTACAAACCATATGCAAGCCCTAAACCTAAGGCCTTGTGTGCTTTTCTTGTATTTGATTATCTATTTGAACATGATATCATAACATCATATCATGACTAACCATTTCAAGGATCTATGGGATTTATCTTTGTTATGTGTTGCAAGGTCACGACTTCTAGTAATAGGAATACCATCCAGATCAACTTCGTAAAGACACCTCCCAAGCTCGAGGAATTAGTCTCATAGGTTCCTGATAATTCTCAATTCACTAATAGACATGGTCATCTACTCAGTTTGCTTACCATTGGCTTTCAAGACATGATGAGCGTTCTTTTCCAGTTCTTTGATCCGAAGCATTGCTGTTTTACCTTCCCGGATTATCAGTTGGTACCCACAATGGAAGAATTCTCTAAGTTGCTTGAAGTTCCTATTCTTGATATACCTTTCACCAGTTTTGAGCAAGTTCCGAAACATGAAGACGTTGCAGTAGCCCTACATCTAAAATGAATGGACATTGTATCTAATTGGGAAACAAGAAATAGAGTCAAGGGTTTCTCTCCTAAATTTCTAATAGAGAAGGCTCAGGGATTTTTAGATGCCATAAACCTTCATGCTTTTGAAGATATGTTGGCTTTGCTGATCTATGGGTTGGTACTATTCTTTAATCCGGACCATTTCATAGATGTGAATGCCATCAAAATATTTCTCACTCACAATTCGGTACCTACTTTGCTCGGAGATGTCCTGCATTCTCTCCACACTCGCACTATGAAGAAGTAAGGAACTCTTATGTGTTGCATGCCTCTGTTGTCCAGGTGGTTTATTTCGCACATACCTTGATCAGTGATAAAGAACGAACAAGGTTTGAGGTGGTCTCAAAGATTTATGTCACTCACTCATGCAGATATCCATTGGTATTCTCGATCTCATGTAGATGTCACTATTATTGATCGCTGTGGGGAATTCCATAATGTACCACTCCTTGGTATAAGAGGGGGAATCACTTACAACCCTTCTCTAGCTCTACGTTAGTTTGGTTGTGCTTGAAGGGACAGTCCTCGTGATATGTTCATCCAGGGTATTGTAATCGACTATGAGAACGATCCTCAAAATTACCATTAAAGGTTTATACGTGCTTTGGGTACAGTTAACAAGATTGATAGTAAGACTTTAGGACACAAGAATTCCATTCCTCTAGAGCCTTACCTCAGATGGGTGCGGTCTCGTGCTCAGAATCTTAAAATGCCATATCCTGCTTTCTTACCAGTGATCGTAGAACCTGTTGTTGAAGGGGATGTTTCTCATACTGTTCTTCATCCCGATATGCCTACCGACTTCGAAGAGCTACAAAAGTCCTGGATTCAACTTAACGAAGAAAGAGATACCTTCGAAGCTCTGTTCTATGCTAGTGAGAAGAAAGTACCGGAGCTAATGAAACGACTCCATAACGAACAAAGCCTTAACTCATATGTCAACACAAAGAGGAGGCGTCCATGGGAGATTTGAATTTATATTTTTGCTATTTTGTAACATTTTTTAAAAGAAATTATAATTCGAGCTAGTACTAAAATTTCTCTTGTTTCCTTTTGTTTAAACAAACTTAAATCCCACAACGATCCTTGAAAACATTTCATCTACATATCATGCATCATTACATAACAGGTTTTCCCATATAAGTTTTCTCATCTTCTTGCTGTTTATTTCAGTAAAAGATAGCTCTTGATCAAACTGTTAAGGAACTCCAAGATCAGAATGCCCAATTCCAGGAGACCCTCCTGAACCTAGCTCAAGGACAGAAAGATATGATGGAGCTCATCGCAAAAAAGAAGAAGACTCGGAAGCCAATTGATATCCTCAACATGGGAAGAAGATTCAAAGGTCCTGCTAAACTAGTTCAAACTGCTAATATCACCTCTGATGAAGATGACAACCAAGAGGAGGATGGTAGAGGTGTAAGGGCTGAAGGTGGAAGAAACCTTGGTTCTGGTAAGATGCCTGAGGATGAAGACTATTCTGAAGAACAATATCCTTCTGCTGATGAAAGGTACAAACATATGGAAGATCGCCTCTAGGCCATGGAAATCCAGAAAGTGTCTGGATTGGATTTCAGAGAGTTCAGTCTTATTTCGAGGGTAGTTATCTCTCACAAGTTCAAAGTACATGCTTTTGCTAAATATGATGGTGTGTCTTGTCCAAAAATTCATCTGAGGTCCTATGTCTGGAAGATCCAACCTCATACTGCTGACAGAAAGTTATGAGTTCACTTCTTTCGGGAAAGTTTGTCTGATACACAACTCGAATGGTTATATCAGCTGGAGGGAACTAACATCCGCACTTGGGAAGACTTGGCTGCTGCTTTTTACAAGCAGTATCAATATAATGCTGACCATGCACCAACTCACGTGCAATTACAAAACATTACTATGGGTTCGAATAAAGGGTTCAAAGAATATGCCCAGAAGTGGAGAGACTTAGATGGAAGGGTGAAACCTCCCTTGTTGGATCAGAAGCTAGTTGATATGTGCATAGGTACTCTAACAGGTCTATTCTTTATTCATCTAATTGGGAGTTCTTCATCTGGTTTTACTGAGCAGATTCTAACTGGAGAACATGTCGAAATTGATATCAAGAGCGGAAAAATTCCAATGGATGCATCTTCAAATGCAGTGAAGAAGACATTCAATGGTAAGAAGGAGACTAATTATTTTTATGTCCATAATAGACGTAGTAAAAATGACCGCAATCAATCTGTAGGAGAGGTACTAATTTCTAATCCTGCACCTGTTCAACAACAACAATAGGGCAATAAATGTAGGTCAGACGCTCCATGAAGGCAGATTACCAAGATTAATATGCCATTGTCTCAGGCTTTACAACATTTTCTAAAAGCGGAGCTGATTACGATAAGGGGTCCTCCTCAGAACCCCAACACCTCCTCTCCTAAGTATAATCTAAATGAGAAATGTGCCTACCACTCTAACAGTTATGGACATGACACCAACAACTATTGAACCCTGAAAAACAAAATTCAGGACATGATTGACAACAAGGAAATTGAGTTTTATCCTCTAGAGACTCCCAATGTAATTACCGCACCCATTCCTAAGCACGATAAGGGTGTTAATGCTATTGATGTTGTTTCTACTATAAAACATGTTGATAATGACTTTGACAGCTTGATTTTTCCTACCTTGGCAATGGGCTCAGAAACTGGAAGACCGAGGAAATTATCTCTATCTCCTTTAGTCATGAGTAATAACTATATTTATGTTTTTATTGCTTTCAAGTTTTGGCTTTGTAATATTTAAACAATGACTTTAAGCCTTGTGCCTTACCCGAGGCACAACAGTTCATTTTTTAAGGGTTGTCATTTCATAAACATATTTTCATTTAATAAAGCATTGGAAGTTTTGCATTCAAATTTTGTGCTCTCTATCTTTCTTTTTACTTTTATCACTTTCAAATAGCTATGTATTCTTGCATACACCCATACAATACATTGCAAATCCACATCCACTCTGGATCTCATTGATAACAACTCTGCTATTGCCACTTATGACTTTGAAAATCCGATCTACCAAGCTGAGGACGGAGGTGAGGAAGATTTTGAAATACTGGGAGAACTTTCTAGACTGTTAGTACAAGAAGAGAAAGCTATTCAACCACGTGAAGAGCCAGTTGAGGTGGTAAAATTGGGTACTGAAACAGATAGAAACAAAGTCAAGATAGGCATTGACTTAGAGGACAGTGTCAAGAACAGGTTAATCCAAATGTTGCATGAATATGTTGAGATCTTTGCTTGGTCATACAAAGACATGCCAGGGCTTGATACCGATATTGTGGTTCACTATCTGCCGATGAAAGAGGGTTGTTCTCTGATAAAACAGAAGGTTCATCGCATGTGTCCTGAGATATCAAAGAAGATCAAAGTAGAGGTTATGAAGAAATTCAATATATGTTTCTTAGCAGTGACATCATATCCTCAATGGGTTGTGTGATCGGTGGATCTGGAACTGACTGTTTAACGCTGGTTCGCGAAATGTCGTGGAAGCAAGAGTCGCCACCGTCTTTTATTTTCTCCAAATGGAAAGGACAAAAGCACAGAAAAATTCCTTAAGAGATTGCTCTCGGTTCGGGAGGTAGGTTATAGAAAGGGAAGGTGTTAGCACCCTTTCTATCCATGGTTATCCATGGGCTCTTAGATACTTGCTCAATGTGTTTTCAAAAAAATGTTTGTTTGCTTTTCAATGTGGGTTTAAAAAAGTTTCTTTGAAAAATTTCAGTTCGACTCGTACGTCAGAGTGTTTGAAAAATTTGCTTTGAAAGCTTTTGAAAAGTGTTGGTGTGAAAAGATTTCAGTTTGTTTTGAAGAGAGCAAGTATCCTTGAGAACCTACCTACCCTAAGGAATTCGTCTGTGTAAATGTCCTTAAAAGTAGTGCCATCCCACCATTGAGAGGTAGGTAGCACCACCGTTGGAGGTGTTCGGGTCAATTCGAAGGTTCGGGACATGGTGATCACCAGAGCAATGGGAAGACACCTTAGAAGCTACCCTCATGCCAGGTTCCCGGATCATGAGGACTTACTAAGACATCCTCTACTCGACGATCACCTTTCGAAAGCAAGGCAACAGTGAGGCGTACCCTAGGGGTGGTGTGTGCGATTCGTGTGTCGTTTTCAGATATTTGTCTTGTCATGTTTGTTGTGATCTACGCTTGATTTTATTTAAGGCCATTCATTCTTGCATGCTTATTTAACAGTTAAAAAGTTTGCGGGAAAAGTAAATCTAAAGCTATTACAAATGGCGCGGGTCCACATCGCCAAAATTAAACCGGACCCGATTTGACTGAAAAAATAAATAAAGCGAATAAAAGAAAAGTGCGAGAAGTTTAAGTTACATGGCTTCGGGACAGGTACATAATTGATTAAGCGAAAGAAAATAAATACGCGAATTAAATAAGTTACGAACGAGGGCGTTGGACCCTTTTGCAAAAAATTAAAGTTAATGAATTTAATTAATTAGAATTAATGAGGAATAAAAAATTAAAAATTAAAAAGGAATGTTTTTTTTGGTGTTTTTGTGTTTTTTTGAGATTTAATGGAAAAGAATTAATTAAAAGTAAAATAAAAAGCTAAACCTAAGTCTAATTATTTTTAAGTTTTTTTAAGAAAATATTAAAGTTTTTAACCTAATTTAAACCTAATTTTATTGTACAATTTAATTATAAAATAAATAAAATAAGCAATATTATTGTAAAAAGGGAAAATTAAAAAGGAATAAAATTAACAATTAAACCTAAATTCTATATTTTTTATATTTTATTATGAAAAGAATTAAAATTGCAAAAAACCCTAATTATACTAAATTCAATTATACAATTTATTTATGAAAATAATTAAAATAAAAATATTTATTACATTTTGTCTTTTTCTGATTTTTTTGTATATTTTTATATTTTGTAAAGAAATAATTAATTAATTTAACAAATAAAGAAAATAAAATCATTATTGAAAATAAAATAAAAAAAATGTATAGAGAAGCAAACCAGGGGGGTTTTCTGTCCCAACATGGAGGTATGGATCCAATAATTTAGGCCCAATAAGCTGGAAATTCGCTGACTTTCCCAGGTTCCATATGGTGCGTTGACTAAGGCATAATGTGTTCTTTGAATCCCTGCCCTTGATTTGAAGCAGCTAGACGCGTGGCTCTTTGGATGTTGAGGCAACATGATGCGCTTTAAGGTTATGCCTGCATAGGAATTGCAATGGAAAAATAATAGTGAAATTATACAGACCTGGGGTTCGAACCCAGGTCTTGGACGTTGCAAGCTCAACACCTGTGCCACTACGCCATGTGAATCGCGTTTAATATATAATAGCTATTAATCAATATAAAAGAAAGTTGGTTAGTTATCTGAAAAACGCGCGCAATTCAAAAAGAGCCAATGGTTGTTGGCCACGAGGTCTTCTTCTTCGTTGTCTTTTTTATTTTCTGAAACATAAGAACAATAAGCAACGGTTTTAACCCGTTGCTATAGATGACCTATCAGAAAATAGCGAATAGGATTCTGTTAGTCATAAATTTATCGCGAGATATGAACTTGCTTCGTCTAAGCTTGCTGAGTCCAACGATGGAACTGTGGTGGTCCAATTTTGCGTTATTAGGAAACCCCTAATTGGGAACCCAAGAAACCCTAGACTGCATCAATGGCCAAATCACGTATATAGCACAAAAACGAAATTAATTTGCATGGTTAGTTTCAGAAACTCATAACAAACATGAATCAATAGACGAAAATTGCAAATTATGCACAAATCATGATGAATGATTCTGAAAATTTCTTGACACAGTTGAGGTTCTCGTTACCAATTCCTTGCGTTTGGATGGATGATATTGATTGGAATGCGTTCAGGAATGCTTGAGGAAGCTATTGGAATAGGTTTTGTGTCTTGAATCAATCTCTAGCACTGATTTCAGTTTTGCTTTCTTTGACCAAAATTCCAAATTTGCAATGGTATTTTCAGCGCAGCTTTTTTGTCTAATGCAATTAGGTTTATGTTCCTGGTTATGTAGTGAATGAATTAGGTTAAAAAGATTGATCAAAATCCATTGCTTTTATTGTTTTCAATATTTGATTTCTTAAGAATCCTTTTCATATCTTTTCACATGGTTTTTGTATCAATTAGGTTTCAATCAAGCCAAATCTTTCCATAATTGGCTAAGCACGAAATATCAAGTCTAAAACATGTATAAAAAGATTCATTTGGTTCATTTAGATATTTTCCACATATTTAATTGATTTAATTGAATTAATATGAATAAAAATTCAAATAAATAAATAAAAAATGAGAAAATACTTCCCTTTGGGCCAAGTGGTCGTGCACATGCTTGGAATGATGAATCTTGGAAGAAAAATGGGCCCATTAGCAGTTTTGAATCATTTGCATCAATGTTGACTTTTCAAAATTCCCAAACATTTCCCAACTTCCACAAGGCATAACTTGCTCAATTTTTAATCTTTTCTCATGTTCTTGGACATTTTGGAAAGGTCTTTGAGTCCTTTAACCAATGACTTTGGTCCCATGTCATTTTGATTTACCAATCTCAAGTTATAGCCTTTGACTTAAAGTCCCTTTTTGTTGACTTTTGAAAATGACCTATAATGTTGAGATTGATAACTTTTTGTGATAGAATTTCTTGGACTTAAAGTATGAAGATGAGTTGTGGGAAATGTCTTTCTCTTCAAAATGAGCATTGGATGGAATTTTTCTGATAATCCATGTGAAAGTTATGCCCTGGTCAATTTCAGTTGACTTTTTCAACTGTCCAAATATAGTAACTTTTGCATCTTTGATGATTTCTGAGCCAAATTTTGAGAATCATGATCAAGCATTGATCAAATGATGTTTGTGGCTTCAAAATGATGTGTTAACCAAAAATTTGAACTTTTGACTGCCAAATGACCATTTTGCCCCTACAGTTGACTGTAGTGCAATTTAGGGTTTTGACTGTGCAATTTTGAGCTGAATGCCTTGAAACTTGATATGAGGATACTTGACCATATTTGTAAGCATATGAGACTTGATTGGGCCTTTGAAAACTTCATTTCTTTGATCAGAACCCAAACCCTAGTTTTGACTGTATAGGAGACTGTTGAACTGCACAACCCTTGGGGAATTTTGTGACTTGACTTGGCAATTTCTTGAAGAATATGGGAGGGCAAATTTTGGGGTGCAACAGTTGCCCCTGTTCAATCTTCTTAGACCTGAGGATGCAGATTGGCTGACGTGCCTTTCGTAATCCGAGGGTAGAAGATGATTGGACACTAGAGTGCCCAGAAATTTGCGCTCACATAGTAGCAGTGATGGTGATGGAATGGGCTTATAGATGCCATTTAGGGGTTGATGAATAGGATGATGGGCTTATAGATGCCATCTGGATGTTGATCGCGTAGGAGATTCCTTAGCGAGAACCTGCATACCTGCAAAAGAAAAATGAGTACCTGACACGTTGCAGGAGCTGATTTTAGATGCTTGGCATAGATGTGTCCTGACTGGTTACAGGAGCTGAGTCTGGAGCTTCAAACAGCGATGAATGAACCAGGGATGGTTATTGCTTTAGCATGAATGGTAAGAGAACCTTGGGTGATTTTAACTTCAACAACGTTCGTTGAGAAAAATCTTGGTGGGAAATACCATCTTCGCAGGATCGGAACTAGAACCATAGGCCATTATAATCTGAAAGGGAATCACCTCACTCGCCGTCGGAGAGGGAATCATAGGAAAAGGAAATGTCACCTCACACACCGTCGGAGAGGGAAACATAAGAGACTATCACCTCACACTCATCGTCGGAGAGGGAACCATCTGAAAAGGACTTACCACCTCACGCACTTGTCGGAGAGGGGACCATAGGAGACTATCACCTCACACTCATCGTCGGAGAGGGAAACATCTGAAGAAGGAATTACCACCTCACGCACTTGTCGGAGAGGGGACCATAGGAGACTATCACCTCACACTCATCGTCGGAGAGGGAAACATCTGAAGAAGGAATTACCACCTCACGCACTTGTCGGAGAGGGGACCATAGGAGACTACCACCTCACACTCATCGTCGGAGAGGGAAACATCTGAAGAAGGAATTACCACCTCACGCACTTGTCGGAGAGGGGACCATAGGAGACTACCACCTCACACTCATCGTCGGAGAGGGAAACATCTGAAGAAGGAATTACCACCTCACGCACTTGTCGGAGAGGGGACCATAAGAGACTATCACCTCACACTCATCGTCGGAGAGGGAAACATCTGAAGAAGGAATTACCACCTCACGCACTTGTCGGAGAGGGGACCATAAGAGACTATCACCTCACACTCATCGTCGGAGAGGGAAACATCTGAAGAAGGAATTACCACCTCACGCACTAGCCGGAGAGGGGACCATAGGAAAAGGAATTACCACCTCACGCACTAGCCGGAGAGGGGACCATAGGTTCTGCTGAGTCTTTATCAGAAAAATCTGTTGGGAGTCGATTTAGCTGGACTAGAGAAGGCTTTGAAATATGTTTGAGCATTTTAACTGCGTCTTTCCTGAAAGGTAAAGGTCAGTCATATGCAATGCATGATATGGATCAAGCAATAATGTTCTCAACATAAATGAGATTTGTATGATATGATGCGTCTATGCATGCTATAATGATGTACGTGATGTTTTATGAATATGTTTTTCGTCTAAGAAAGTAAACTCTTTGACGGGTGCCAGGAAGTCATATCCTGGGCTGATGTTTGAAGAATAAGCTTCTGCTTCCGCTAGGGATGATAGTTGCAAGAATACCGGTAGGAGAAGATAACTCCGTTGGGGAATAAACTTGGCAAATGGAAGATTCTGCGGGGAGAAGAATACTCTAGCGACCTTGCTGGGAAGCAATACTCTGTGGGAAGAGGGATGCCTTGCTGAGTGTAGATAATAATTTGCTGAGGATACCCTTGTTGTTGGAAGTGCTGACAGACTTCGCTGGGGTAAGAAGACTTCGTTGACGACGATCTTTCTATGGCTTTTGGCTGAGGATAACCCAGTTATATCCTATTGAGGAAATAACTCTTTGAATAAAGCCGGGCGACGCGTTCGTGCTCTGCGAGGGGATAAGCTTCCAGAATTTACTAGGGATAAGCTTACTGCTTGGGGAAAGATGGACTCCAACTTTCCTTGGGAAACTGGATTGGACTCTTCTGGGGGAGTTTTGATATGCTGGGGAAGTGATTCCTTTGAACGTTGATATGCCGCCGGGAACAATCTTTAGACCAAGACTGCTTGGGATGCCTGTTAAGAATATATGTATTGCTGCTGGGGAAGTATTGAGATCTACGGGAGGACACTCAATTTCCTTGATAATCTGATAATAGCTTGGAGAAGAATGTACTTTTGTTGGCTCACTCCCTGGGGAATTAGGATGTACTGGTCGCGTTCTTTAGCTGAACCTACCTTGGTACCTTGGAGGATAGAACAATTAGACTGCTCAGACAACTCTTTTATTGCCCCTGTTTCTAGTGTCACCTGCAATTAATTCCTTTGTTTCGTATGCAAATATTTATGAGTTAGCAAATTATTGTCAATGCATATATCACAAATTGAACCTTGGACGTTCTTCGCAAAACAAAACAGAAAAAGAAAAACACTTGGCACGTTTAACTGAAAATATATTTGTATTGATTTTTGAATGGCCTGAATAGGCGTTTTGTGTACAAGAGGCTGGCGTCCTAGTAAGAGGTACGCCGCCGAACAAAAGAGTTTATACAAATTTGTACAAAAGAAAGTAAAACAGCTGTGTGAAGTGAATGATCCCACTAGGTTTCAACTCTGCTATTGCCTTTATAACTCTGAGCGTCTCATCACTTGATGACCTTGGTTGAAGGTGAAGTTGACTGATCGATGCCGTCTGAACTTGATGTAGATACCGGATTCTGGATGCAAAGTGATCCAATGAGACATAGTATTACGCTTTTATCCCTAATTTTTGCCTGGACCGCCCTTTCGGGTTTTCAGTCCACCGGGATACCCATTTTTGCCCAAGCCGCCTTTTCAGGTTTTCGACTTGCCGGGTGTACAAATTTTTCATTTTCATCCCTTCATTTTGCCCGAACCCTTTTGGTTGACGGGAAGCCCTAATTTTTGCCTAGGCATGTCAGCCTAGCGGGTCTTTTTTCATGCGTAGTATTTTTTAACTATGTCGGCATTGGCGGGGTGAGGAAGGTCGTCACCATCCATGTTGGTTAATATCATTGCTCCTCCTGAGAACACATGCTTAACCACAAATGGCCCTTCGTACGTAGGGGTCCATTTGCCCCTTGGATCACTCTGAGGAAGGATGATTCTCTTGATCACCAGATCCCCAACTTGATATTCCTGCGGCCTGACCTTTTTGTTAAATGCCCTGATCATCCGTTTCTGATACGTCTGACCATGACAGATAGCAGCAAGTCTTTTTTCGTCAATGAGGTTGAGTTGATCAAGTCGTGTCTGGATCTAATCATCTTCGTCTAGATTTGCATCCTTCATTATCCGGAGAGAGGGTATTTGCACTTCGATTGGCAAGACTGCCTCCATGCCATAAACCAGAGAGAAAGGAGTTGCCCCGGTTGACGTCCTAGCTGAGGTACGGTACCCATGCAGAGCGAACGGTAACATCTCGTGCCAATCTTTGTAGGTCACTATCATTTTCTGCACGATTTTCTTGATGTTCTTATTTGCTGCTTCTACAGCCCCATTCATCTTCGGTCTGTAAGGAGAAGAATTGTGGTGCTGTATCTTGAACTGTTCGCAAAGCTCAGCGATCATCTTGTTGTTTAGATTGGTACCGTTGTCTGTAATAATTCGCTCAGGGACGCCGTACCGACAGATCAGGTTGTGCCGAATAAACCGTGCCACAACAATCTTGGTTACCGTAGCATAGGATGCTGCCTCAACCCACTTTGTAAAATAATCGATCGCCACTAGGATGAAGCGATGTCCATTAGACGCTGTAGGTTTGATCTCGCCAATCATGTCTATGCCCCACATTGCAAACGGCCAAGGCGCAGTCAGAACATTCAGGGGAACCGGAGGAACATGCACCTTGCTGCATAGATCTGACATTTGTGGCATGTCCTGGAGTGTTGGTAGCAGTCAGCTTCCATTGTGGACCAATAATATCCTGCCCGTAGGATTTTCTTAGCCATAGTATGTCCACTGGAATGTGTACCAAAGGTCCCTTCATGCAGCTCTTCCATGATTCTATCCGCTTCAGTCTTATCCACACAACGCAGTAAGGTTGAATCATGGTTTCGTTTGTACAAGATGTCGTTGCTAAGGAAGAATTTGGCTGCAAACCTCCTCAGGAATTTCTTATCATTGATAGATGCACCTTCAGGGTATTCCTGAGCTTCCAGATATCTCTTCACTTCATGGTACCAAGGCTTCTCAGTCACCAATTCAGTTTCGAGATCACAACAGTATGCCGGTTCGTCCAATTTCCAGATGATGATCCGGGGAGCCTCATTATCCCATTTGACCTTGAACATTGAAGACATTGTAGCTAACGCATCCGCTAACTGATTCTCTTCTCTTGGAAAGTGCTCAAAGGTTATCTCCGTGAAGTGGGGAATCAGGGTCAACACACATTCTCTGTAAGGAATCAAGTTTGGATGTTTCGTATCCCACTCTCCTTTAATCTGATTGATCACAAGAGCGGAATCTCCGAAGACACTTAGAAATTTGATCCTTAGGTCGATCGCAGCTTGAAGACCCATGATACACGCCTCATACTCCGCCATGTTGTTGGTACAGTTGAAACACAGCCGGGCAGTGAGTGGAGTATGAGTACCTTGTGGAGATATGATTATAGCGCCGATACCATTTCCCAAAGCATTGGAGGCTCCGTCAAAGTGCATAGACCATCGGGATCCTGGTTCAGGTCCTTCATCCGGTCCAGGTACTTCACAATCAGTCACAATCATGATGCTTTCATCTGGAAACTCGAAGTTCATGGACTGATAATCATCTACCGCTTGATGTGCCAGGTGGTCTGCCAATACACTTCCCTTGATGGCTTTCTGGGTCGTATAATGAATGTCGTATTCCGTCAAGATCATTTACCATCTTGCAATTCTCCCAGACAGAGCAGGCTTTTCGAATATGTACTTTATAGGATCCATCTTTGAGATTAATAAAGTAGTGTGAGTCAGCATATACTGTCTCAGCCGGCGAGCAGCCCATACCAAAGCGCAGCAAGTTTTCTCAAGCAGTGAGTATCGGGTCTCACAGTCGGTAAACTTTTTTCTAAGGTAATAAATGGCATGCTCTTTTCGGCCAGACTCGTCATGCTGCCCCAGCACACACCCCATTGAATTGTCAAGCACTGTCAGGTATAGTATCAGAGGTCTCCCTTCAACCGGTGGCATAAGGATAGGTGGTTCTTGGAGATACTCTTTAATTCTGTCGAAAGCAGCCTGACATTCATCGTTCCAACGTACTACCTGATCTTTCTTCAGCAACTTGAAGATTGGCTCACAAGTAGCAGTCAGATGAGAGATGAAGCGAGCAATGTAATTCAGGCGTCCTAAAAAGCCTCTGACTTCCTTCTCTGTCTTAGGAACTGGCATCTCTTGAATAGCTTTGACCTTAGCAGGGTCCACTTGAATACCTTTATCACTGACCACGAAGCCTAGCAACTTCCCAGATCTTACCCCGAAGGTGCACTTGTTCGGGTTCAGTCTCAGCTTGTACAGTTTCAACCGGTCAAACAACTTCTGCAGATGATCTAGGTGCTCTTCCTCAGTCTGGGACCTTGCGATCATGTCGTCCACATACACCTCTATCTCGTGATGGATCATGTCATGAAATAAGGCAACCATGGCACGTTGGTAGGTTGCCCCAGCATTCTTTAATCCAAATGGCATGACCTTGTAACAGAAGGTGCCCCACTGAGTAACAAATGTAGTCTTTTCCATGTCTTCAGGTGCCATCTTGATCTGATTGTAACCTGAAAAGCCATCCATGAAAGAGAATACTTTGTGCTGAGCTGTATTATCGACGAGGAAATCAATGTGAGGTAAGGGGAAGTCATCCTTGGGGCTGGCCCTGTTTAGATCCCTGTAATCGACACACATTCTGACCTTACCGTCCTTCTTTGGTACCGGCACCACATTAGCAACCCACTGCGGGTAAGAAGTTACTGCAAGGAACCCGGCATCAAACTGTTTCATGACCTCGGCTTTAATCTTCTCAGACATCTCTGGACGCATCCGACAGACCTTTTGCTTAACTAGAGGACAGTCTTCCTTAGTCGGCAAGTGATGGACGACAATATCGGTATCCAACCCGGGCATGTCTTCGTAGGACCAGGCAAAGATCTCCATATAGTCATGTAACATCTTGGTTAACCGTTGCTTCACGCTGAGCTCTAGGTTGGCACCAATCTTTACCTCTTTCCTGTCTGCTTCAGTACCCAGGTTTATGGTTTCCACTGGCTCTTCGTGGGGTTGAATTGCCCTCTCTTCCTGAAGCAACAGTCTAGCAAGCTCGCCAGGCACTTCACAATCATCTTCACCTTCGTCTTCGGCTAAGTTGATCGGATTTTCGAAGTCATAATTGGCAGTAGCAGAGTTGTTATCAGTGAGATCCAGAGTGGATTGGAACCTGTATGAGTGAGTGTGTGTGTAAATACAGCTGTTTTTGAAAATTATGTAAAGGAAAAGAAAGACAGAAAAGGAACACAATATTTGCAATGCGAAAAGTACGTCCAAGATTTTCATTTATGATATATGAAATGACAGTTTGTATGCCCTCACAAATAGAACCAACGGTGCCTCGGGTAAGACACCGGGCCATAGAGTTTATCATTGTTTATTACAAAATAACAAAACAAAGAAATTTATTACTGCGTAACAAAAGAAACAGGGAGATTATCCTTTGCGCTCCAATTGTTAAGTCCACCGTCAGTTGCCGGGTAGATCCAGCTATCAAACTCAGCTTCATCAACTTCCTCTTCATCCCCGATAGCATTAACTCCATGAGCAGGCAGGGGAGCTGTCACCACATTAGGCTTGTCAGATGCCTCAAACTGTACCTCCTTAGCGTCAATGAGGTCCTGTAGCTTGTTCTTTAGTGCCCAACAGTCATCGGTAGAGTGCCCCGGGCTTTCTGAATGGTAAGCACAACGAGCATTCGGGTTGTACTTGGGGGATGTTGTATTTGGGAACTTTGGAGCCTCCCTGACAGTCACTAAGTTGGTTGAGAGCAACTGTGGCAGGATCTGCGATAAGGTCATGTTTAACCGGGTGAACTCCCTCCGGGGTCTTTCAGCCCTTTGAGAATTATTTGGCCGAGGAGCGGCAGCAGGCTTAGCAATCATCACCGCGCTGACAGATTGGCGGTGCTCAGGTCTTTCTGATTTCCTGGAACCATACACGGCACTAGACTCCTTCTTGAATGGTTTCTTTTCCGAACTAGATGATGCACCCTTTGCAATCTTCCCAGACTTCAGTCCAGCTTCAATTCTCTCTCCGGTCAGAATCAAATCAGTGAAACCAGCAGAAGAATTCCCGATCAGATGGTTGAAAAATGGCCCAGATAGGGTCCCCAAGAACATGTCAACCAGCTCCCGATCAGTCAATGGTGGCTGCACCCTGCCAGCCAGGTCTCTCCACTTCTGAGCGTACTCCTTAAAACCTTCACTTGCACCTAACGCCATACCCTGGAGTTGGGTACGTGTGGGGGCAAGGTCGGCATTATATTGATACTGCTTGTAAAAAGCAGTAGCCAACTCCTCCCAGTTACGAACCTTGGTTCCATCCAGCTGATAGAACCATTCGAGATGAGTCCCTGAAAGACTCTCCTGGAAGAAGTGGATCCATAGATTCTTATCCGCAGAGTACGGCTGAATTTTCCGAACATAGGACCTCAGATGCAGTTTGGGACAAGACGCCCCGTCATATTTGGAGAAGGATGGTGCTTTGAACTTATGCGGGATGATCACACCAGTTGACAAACCCAGATCTCCGAAATCCAGCCCAGGTGCCTGTTGAACCTCCATAGCCTTCAACCTGTCCTCCAGTTGTTTGTACCTGTCATCTGCAGGAGGGTGTTAGAACAATGTTTGAATCTAGTACCCTATATTTAAGTTTTGATGATAACAAAGTGAAAAGATATAGTAGTTAAATATTTCATGATTGAATTATATGCTGCCTAAAATTACTATGCTCTGATTTGCAGATATGCTGATTAAAATAAGCAAGATCACGTTCTCAGCATCAGAATATGTTTTCATACACCAGCATCAGAAGTTGCTGAATCAGAACGTCAAGATCAGATGATCAACGCTTGCACATGCTGAAGCTTGATGAACAGAACTGCGCGTAAAACACTCTGATACAGAATCAAATAGTTCATCAGCAGCGAAGCAGAATCAGAATGAGTCAAGCCAGATCGTGCATTGAAGAAGCAACGGTACTGTGCATTGAACGCTAATCAATTCCAACGGCCTCATTCCAGACAAGATCTGCTCAAAAAGGAAAGCTTGTTATTAGCATTGAATCAAGAATATTTGCTTCAACGTTCATCTTCTCAAATGCTATATAAACCAAGCTTCGAAGATTATCACGGCTAATGCTTCCAAACTCTCTACACGCACAAAGCTGAACAATAATCTTCATCTACCAGTTTTGCTAAACCAACAAACTCTGATACTCCATTAGTGTTTAGCATTCTAAGTTTCTAAGCTTCATTTGTGTAAGTATCACAGTTGTGATATAGTTTTGTAGAAAACATTCACACACATTATTTTACACCTTTGTAAGAAAGTGTTGCCTTGACAAACCGGATTATGGTTTGAATCAAGAAGGCTTTAGCAGTTGTTAAAGCAGATTTGTATTCAGTTGAATATAGTGAATTAAGACCTCGTTGGAGAGAGGCGAAATCACCTTGACGGGTGGACTGGAGTAGTTTGAGATCAAACGAACCAGGATAAAAATACCTTGTCATTTGCTTTAAGATTCCAGTTTTACAATTCAACCCCCCCTTCTTGTGTTTTTCACCCCTTCAATTGGCATCAAAGCGCCTGGTTCTGAGCTAAAACACTTAACCGTGTCAGTACAAGATCCAGCGTCAGAAAAACACAATGGCAGGAAACAACTCTCATTTCAGCAATGACACCAATGAGGACAGAGACAGATTCAGCGGCAAACCTCCAGTCTTTGATGGAGAAAACTTTGATTACTGGAAAGACAGAATTGAAAGCTTCTTTCTAGCACATGATGCTGATCTGTGGGATATGGTGACAGATGGATACACGCACCCTGTGAATGCAACTGGTCAGAAGATTGAAAGAAAATCAATGACTGATCAACAAAAGCGTGATTTCAAGAATCACCATAAGGCCAGAACCATCCTCCTCAGTGCTATCTCCTATAATGAGTATGAGAAGATCTCCAACAGAGACACAGCTAAGAACATCTTTGATTCTCTCAGAATGACGCACGAGGGCAACGTTCAAGTCAAAGAAACAAAAGCTCTGGCGCTCATTCAGAAGTATGAGGCGTTTAAAATGGAAGAATCTGAATCCATTGAAACTATGTTCTCTAGATTCCAGATTCTGGTAGCCGGTCTCAAAGTTCTGGACAAGGGATACTCTACTGCTGACCATGTCAAGAAGATAATCAGAAGTTTACCCAAGCAGTGGAGGCCTATGGTTACTGCTCTGAAGCTGGCGAAAGATCTCAACAAAATCACTCTGGAGGAACTTATAAGCTCCCTCAGAAGTCATGAGATAGAGTTGGAAGCTGACGAGCCTCAGAAGCAAGGTAAGCCTATAGCTTTAAAATCTAACAGAAAATCTGAATCTAAAGTTTTGCAGGCAGTTGAAGAAACATCTGATGGATCCTCATCAGAAGAAGACGAGCTTTCCCTTCTCTCCAGAAGAGTAAATCAACTGTGGAAGCAAAGACAAAGGAAGTTCAGGAATCCCAGAAGATCTGATCAGAACGAGTCTTCTTCCAGATACAGAAGGACAGATTCTTCCTCTGGATACAGAAGATCTGAAGGCTCCTCCGGCAGCAAGAAGCCAAATACAAAAGACATCATCTGCTACGAGTGCAATGAGCAAGGACACTACAAGAGTGACTGTCCAAAGCTTCAGAGGGAAAAGCCCAAAAAGAAGTTTGGAAGAGAGAAGAAGAAAAGTCTCATGGCCACATGGGATGACTCTGACTCGTCTGAAGCTGACTCAGAATCAGATGATGAAAGGGCGAACATAGCGCTCATGGCTAACATTCCAGATGACAGTGAAGCTTCTGACTCAGACTCAGAATCAGACACAGAAGAGGTATTCCCTAACTTCGCTGTTAATTTTACAAAGGCTGAACTTGCTGAAAGCCTCAATGAAATTCTGGAACGTTATCAGCAGATTAGAGCTAAATTCAGAGACCTGAAAAGGACTCTTGAATCTGACTCTAATAAGTCTGAGAGTCTCAAATTGGAAAACTCTGAGCTGAGAGATAAAATTTTAAAATTAGAAAACTCTTTACAAAACTCTCAGAAGGAACCAATTGCTGAAACTCCCAGCAACGCTGATGAGATCATCAAGGAGTATGATCATAGTTTCCAGAAGTTCCTTGCTAAAAGCATAGATAGAAGCAGAATGGCTTCAATGATCTATGGAGTTAGCAGAAACGGCAGGAAAGGAATAGGATACCTAGGTAAGGTTCCTACACCTAAAAATGTCATGGATTTAACCATTAAACACACTCCTCTAAATTCACACTTTGTGTATGGTCACACACATGACATCAAATATACTAGTAGTAATCACTTTGTGAAACCAAAATTCAACCAGAGTTTTGGTAAAACTAACAAATCAGGACCCAAGAAGATCTGGGTACCTAAGGATAAAATAATACATGTTGCAGATATCTTTAGCAGCAAGTCAGAAACACCAGTCATGGTACCTGGACTCTGGCTGCTCACGACACATGACGGGAAGAAGGCATATGTTCCAAAGCCTGGAACTTAAGCCTGGAGGCCACGTTGGCTTTGGAGGCAATCAGAGGGGAAAGATAATTGGCTCTGGAACTGTAGGTAACGGAAATATTCCCTCTATTAATAATGTTCTGCTTGTTGATGGATTGATGCATAACCTGTTATCCATAAGTCAATTAAGTGATAACGGTTATGATATAATCTTTAATCAAAAATCATGTAAAGCTGTTAGTAAGAAAGATGGGACTATCCTATTTAATGGTAAGAGGAAAAACAACATTTACAAAATCAAACTTTCTGAACTAAAGAGTCAGAACGTAAAATGTCTTCTGTCTGTTAACAACGAGCAGTGGATCTGGCACAGAAGATTGGGGCATGTTAGTATGAGAAGAATATCTCAGATTAACAAACTCAATCTGGTCAGAGGACTTCCAAATTTGAAGTTCAATTCAGATGCTCTGTGTGAAGCATGTCAGAAAGGCAAATTTGCAAAACCTTCTTTTAAATCCAAAAATGTTGTTTCTACCTCTAAGCCATTAGAACTTCTGCACATTGACTTATTTGGACCAGTTAAGACTGCTTCTGTAAGTGGCAAGAAGTATGGGTTAGTAATCGTAGATGACTATAGCAGATGGACATGGGTAAAGTTCTTAAGACACAAGGACGAGTCACACTCTGTGTTTGTTACCTTCTGTAACCAAGTTCAGAATGAAAAAGATCTTAGAATCCTTAAAGTCAGAAGTGATCATGGTGGAGAATTTGAAAATAAAGATTTTGAGTCATTCTTTAATGACAAAGGCATTCTGCATGATTTCTCTTGTCCTAGAACTCCCCAACAAAATGGAGTTGTAGAACGAAAGAACAGAACATTGCAAGAAATGGCCAGAACCATGATCAACGAGACAAACGTTGCTAAGACTTTCTGGGCAGAGGCAATAAACACAGCGTGCTACATTCAGAATAGAATCTCAATAAGACCTATTCTGGAAAATACTCCATATGAATTGTGGAAGAACAGAAAGCCCAACATTTCGTATTTTCATCCATTTGGATGTACTTGCTATATGTTAAACACTAAGAATTATTTGAACAAGTTTGATTCTAAGGCACAGAAGTGTATTATGTTAGGATACTCTGAACGCTCAAGAGGGTACAGAGTATACAATACAGAAACACAGATTGTGGAAGAATCAATCAGTGTTCGTTTTGATGACAAGCTTGACTCTGAAAAGTCAAAGCAGAATGAAAATCTTGCAGGTATAGAAATTGAATTTGCAGGTTCTGAAGACAAGTCATCAGAAGCTCTCAACACAGACATTCCTTCAACGTCTGAAAGAAGCAATGCTAGAAATCCTACAACTGCTGCTGATCAACCTCAGAAGAGATTACCCAGAAGCAGTTTGGATCACCCAGAAGAGACTATCCTAGGAAGAAAGGAAGATCCAATCAGAACAAGAGCAAGCTTCAGAAACTCTGAAGAAACTCTGATGGGACTTGTGTCTCTGATTGAACCCTCTTCTATTGATGAAGCACTTCTGGACAATGACTGGATTCTGGCAATGCAAGAAGAGCTGAATCAATTCACCAGAAACGACGTATGGGATCTCGTTCCAAGACCAAAAGGATTCAACGTCATTGGAACAAGATGGGTGTTCAGAAACAAGCTTAATGAACAAGGTGAAGTCGTCAGAAACAAGGCACGACTGGTTGCACAAGGTTATAGTCAGCAAGAGGGGATTGACTATACAGAAACCTTTGCCCCAGTCGCCAGGTTAGAATCTATCAGACTTTTAATCTCATTTGCTGTTAATAGAGGCATCACTCTGTATCAGATGGATGTCAAAAGTGCATTCTTAAATGGTTATATAGAAGAAGAAGTTTATGTTCACCAACCCCCAGGTTTTGAAAATACAAAACATCCAGAACATGTTTTCAAACTGAAAAAGTCACTGTATGGTCTGAAACAAGCTCCCAGAGCTTGGTATGAAAGGCTAAGTAACTTTCTGCTTGAAAATGAATTCACCAGAGGGAAAGTGGACACTACTCTATTCTGTAAAACAGTTAAGAGTGACATTTTAGTCTGTCAAATTTATGTTGATGACATTATTTTTGGTTCTACTAATCCTTCTCTTGGAAGAAAATTTGCTAAGTGTATGCAGGCAGAATTTGAGATGAGCCTCATGGGGGAACTGAAATTCTTTCTAGGAATTCAGATTAATCAAACTCCAGAGGGAACTTACATTCATCAGAGCAAATACATCAGAGATCTTCTGAAGAAATTTGACCTCTCAGAATGTAAGCCATCAAAGATTCCAATGCATCCCACGTGCATTCTGGAAAGAGAAGAGGTAAGCAAAAGCGTAGAACAGAAAGTCTACAGAGGTATGATTGGTTCTCTCCTTTATCTGACCGCTTCAAGACCTGATATTTTATTCAGCGTATGTATTTGTGCTAGATTCCAATCAGATCCTAGAGAATCTCACTTAACAGCTGTTAAGCGAATTTTCAAGTATCTGAAAGGTACTACTAATCTGGGTTTGTTTTATAGAAAATCTAGTGATTACAGCTTAGTAGGCTACTGTGATGCTGATTTTGCTGGAGACAGAGTGGAACGCAAAAGTACTTCTGGAAGCTGCCAGTTTCTGGGAGAAAATCTGATCTCGTGGTCCAACAAGAGGCAATCAACAATTGCTCTGTCAACAGCAGAAGCTGAGTACATAGCAGCAGCTGGATGTAGCACACAGATGCTCTGGATGAAAAGTCAGCTTGAAGACTTCCAGATTTTTGAGAGTAACATTCCTATTCTTTGTGATAATACTTCTGCTATTTGCTTAAGTAAGAATCCTATTTTACATTCTAGAGCTAAGCATATAGAAATAAAACATCATTTCATTAGGGACTATATTCAGAAAGGTATTTTAAACTTGAAATTTATAGATACAGACCATCAATGGGCTGATATCTTTACTAAACCCCTTTCAGAAGACAGGTTTAATTTCATTCTGAAACATCTCAGCATGAAAGTATGCCCAGAATGAAAATGTTTTAATTCCATGTATTTATCTTCAGAATGTAATTATATTACTGTGAACTTCTGATCAATCTTCTTTCAGAAAGATAGAACATGCAGATTGTATCAGATGCAAGTCTAAAGATCTGAGAGTCTAATCTCAAAGACAGACGTGCTGATCACTACATCAAACAAGTGTCATCCAATCATCAGCAAATCCCTGAAGCAGAACGCGTGCACGCTTCTGAGAAAGGAAAGCGCTGATTGGGTGCATTGAGACACATGTCTGGTAACCGTTTTTAAGTATCTTTCTCAAATCCCCCAAAATCAGCAAGCATTTAATGCAAAAGTAATCACGCTTGTTAATGGCAATCATTATTTTTTTTCTCTCTCTTAAAAACGTTTAATTTTTCAAAATAATTTTTGAAATCTTTACTTAAGCACATCATTCTTCAATCTTATTCTTTACGCTTTCTCATAATCTCTTAAGTATTCTCTGCATATTTCTGAGTTATCTTCTTAAAACCTTTTTTTTCTCAAATCATTCTCAAGCCTTTTCTGTGTGAGAACAATGGCATCCTCCAGCATTTCTGCAGGAAATCAGAAGAAAGAAACCTCTGAGCAGTATCAGGTGCCTACCAGAACTCTTCTCACACCAGTAAAGAATCTTGAGGTTCTCTCTGAGTTAATCGTCGATTTCGAAAGTTTGAAGGATAATGGATTTGACCTAACTGATGAAATCAAGGCTCAAAAGTGGGAGAGGTATTTCGACAGGCTGGTTGGACCAACCTTCCCAGAGCTTATCAAGGAATTTTGGATTCACGCCAAGATTCATAAACATCTAGTCATCTCTTCTGTCATGGGAAAGAAGATAATAATTTCTGAAGACCTCATTGCTAGGTTAATTGGTCAAAGTGGTGGTGGAGTCCGTTGTGTGGACATGGCCGATAGATGCCCTGATATAGGCGTGGTAGCCAACTGCATTTTCACTCTTGGATTTCCCAGCAGCAAAATCAAGGATCTGAAGGATCACTGCAGAGTATGGGCCAAGATTGTTCTGGGCTGTTTCAATCACAGGAAGCCAACCAGCTCTCCTGATTATATAAACGTGGATCAGCAATTTCTGATCTACTTTATTGATCAGAGGGTGAAGATCAATCTGGCACACTTCCTGTTCAACCATCTGAAGACTAGTGTGAAAGAGACTAGAGAAGAAGAAAGGACCAAAAGGGACTGGATACCGTTTGGGAGGCTCATATCAGATATTCTGACAGAGAATAAGCTGATAGATTATCTGAGCGAAGCTAAAGTGCTGGGCAATTTTGAACCAACTGTTGGAAAACCGCTGAACGCTAAGAACCTGAAAAAGATGAAGCTGATAGAAAATATCAGGAAGGAACCCAGAGCTTCTTCAACTGCTGACATCTCCAGAAGAAGAGTGCCTCTGAGTAATTTCCCAAGATTTTCTGAAATGGAATCCCAACCTGATATGTTTCTCAAGTATCCAGATTCATACAAGGAAGAAGATGCAGGTTCAAAGCTGAAGATCAAAGATCTGAGTCAAGTCCAACCTGAAGTGACTCAGAAGAAGACAAAGAAGAGGAAAGCAGAAGAATCATCTCATCAGACTCCAAAGAAACGAGGTAATTCATCTGCTGCCCCTATTTCAATTTCATCTACTATTCCAACATCTGCTGCCCCTCCTCAAACCTCTCACAGAATATCCATCCCAATCCCTTCTATTGATGAAACCATACCAGAAGACCCTTCTGAGGCCTTACAACTCAGAAGAACCAGAATTAAAATTCCCATTAAAATTACCAAACAACCAACTGTTTCAACAACACCAGCACTTGATAGAGTGCTAGCTGATATTGAGCGTGAACATGCTTCTGTTCAACCTCACTCTGAACCACCAAATATTCCTCCTCCACAACCTGAACCAGAAATTCAACCTGAACCAGAAATACAACCAGAACATCAACCAGAACCAGAACCACAATCTCAACAACCAATCACAGAAGAACCTCTGATCCCTGAGCAATCAGAGATTCCACCTCCTCAACCAGAAAATAATCCACCCTCACCACAAACAGAGTTTCACCGCTATGAAACCCCATCTCCTCATCATTCTGATCCCCACTCACCTCAACCTTCACCGCTGGCAATACAGTTGCCATGTGGAACCACCATTGTCAGGCCCCAGTTGCCATCATCAGAGGAATCAACCCCTCCAAAAACTCCAACCACTCCAATAGATATATCCTCTGACTCTGACAACCATCCTCCAAAACAAACAGCACCTCAACAAACCTCTGAAAACCAATCCTCTGAAAACCCCAGCAAAACTTTCATTGACTTAACAAGTCTTGAACGTCTTGCTGATTTAAGACACAAATTGGCCATTCCCAAACCAAAGCAACTAGATGTTGGCTCTGGTATTTTGGACTTTGAAACAGGTATGCTGCAATGGATTGCTTCGTTGAAGCAAGTCTGTCCGGGGATGATCGACCCAGCTGCTTCTGATCAGCTCTGGTCACAGTTCAGAGTATGGGTACGTACTGAAGCACTCAAGCTGCAGGACGTCAACTACGAGCAGGCTCAACAGAACTTTAGCATGCTGCTGAAGGAAGTTGAGAGTCAGCTGCCTCAAGAAGTTGTGCTCCCTCTGGACAGTGAATCCTGGTCTGAGAAAGAGCAAGCTGCACAGGTGCAACCATCAGAAGAAGACAAGACCCTTCAGGAAGAAAATCCAGCAGAAGATGTAGCTGAAAGTTCTGAGAAACTTCCTCCTGCTGAAAGTTCTCAAGCTGCCTTGGACAGGCAGGCTCTGGAAGAACTAAGGCTGAATGACTTGCGTCTCCAGCAGCGAATGGAAGAGAATGATCAGAAGATGGAAGCAAGAATGAATGTACAGGACAGCAAGATTGACACTGTTGTCACCATGGTTCAGAAGCAGAATGAAACTTCTGAAAAGATTCAAGCAATGCTGGAAAGCCTGTTCTCACGCATGCCCCCACAACCTTAAAATCTTTTTCATGCATAATTTTTCATTTTATGTTTTGACTATGTTTTGTAATGCTATTTTGCTCTGATTCTGAACTATTTTAATATAACTTGTTTTTCTGATCTAAATTGTTTTAGCACATCACTAACACTTTTTGATTGCTGACAAAAAGGGGGAGAACAAGAATGATATTTAAAATCAATAACGGCTAACTAGACAGAAATTCTCAAACATTCTAACTCTATTACTTGAAATGTTTTTCTGTTTTGTTGTTAAGTCTACAGGCACAAGGAAGCGCTGAACACTATGAAGACTAAGAACTAGAAGCTCATGTTGCTCTGATCAAATATGAAGTTCTGATATATGAAGCTCTGATTGTCCTAACACTCTGATCCTAAGCAAAGCTCTGACAGGAAAAGCTCTGAAGCTCTGCTTTCTGATAAGTCAAAGACCTATAATCTGATGCTCAAAGATAGAAAAAGATCTGACTCTGAAGAACACGCATATCAAAGGGAAGTAACAAACTCAGGGGGAGTATCTCTTAAACTCTGAATTCTCCGTACTTCTTATTCTGATACATAGCTCTGATAACTTTTCACGTTATTTTTTCATTTAAAATATCTAGTTTTTGTCATCATCAAAAAGGGGGAGATTGTTAGAACAATGTTTGAATCTAGTACCCTATATTTAAGTTTTGATGATAACAAAGTGAAAAGATATAGTAGTTAAATATTTCATGATTGAATTATATGCTGCCTAAAATTACTATGCTCTGATTTGCAGATATGCTGATTAAAATAAGCAAGATCACGTTCTCAGCATCAGAATATGTTTTCATACACCAGCATCAGAAGTTGCTGAATCAGAACGTCAAGATCAGATGATCAACGCTTGCACATGCTGAAGCTTGATGAACAGAACTGCGCGTAAAACACTCTGATACAGAATCAAATAGTTCATCAGCAGCGAAGCAGAATCAGAATGAGTCAAGCCAGATCGTGCATTGAAGAAGCAACGGTACTGTGCATTGAACGCTAATCAATTCCAACGGCCTCATTCCAGACAAGATCTGCTCAAAAAGGAAAGCTTGTTATTAGCATTGAATCAAGAATATTTGCTTCAACGTTCATCTTCTCAAATGCTATATAAACCAAGCTTCGAAGATTATCACGGCTAATGCTTCCAAACTCTCTACACGCACAAAGCTGAACAATAATCTTCATCTACCAGTTTTGCTAAACCAACAAACTCTGATACTCCATTAGTGTTTAGCATTCTAAGTTTCTAAGCTTCATTTGTGTAAGTATCACAGTTGTGATATAGTTTTGTAGAAAACATTCACACACATTATTTTACACCTTTGTAAGAAAGTGTTGCCTTGACAAACCGGATTGTGGTTTGAATCAAGAAGGCTTTAGCAGTTGTTAAAGCAGATTTGTATTCAGTTGAATATAGTGAATTAAGACCTCGTTGGAGAGAGGCGAAATCACCTTGACGGGTGGACTGGAGTAGTTTGAGATCAAACGAACCAGGATAAAAATACCTTGTCATTTGCTTTAAGATTCCAGTTTTACAATTCAACCCCCCCTTCTTGTGTTTTTCACCCCTTCAGAGGGTACTGCTCTTCATCAAAATCTGTCTCGTTGTCGGAGACTACTGGAGTAGGAACTTTTACTTCTGCCTGAGAGGGACTCTTGCCAACAGAAGAACCAGCCTCTTCATGCTGCAGAGTATTACCAAATCTTCGGCCCGAGTTGAACAGAACAGTTCTTCTCTTCTTCTTCTTCTCCTTCTTCAGGAGCATAGCCTTCAGTTCTTCTTGGCCTTTAGCCAGACCCTTGATTAGTTCTTGAAACTGCGCATTCTGCGCCTGGAGAGCCTTGATTGATGTCTCAGTTGATGCAGATTCGGGATTCATGATGCTGAAATAAACAGCGAAGGACTGTAAGCAACCTGAAAAAAGGAAAAACCTGCTATGCACATGATGTATGAAATGCGTATGCAATGCATTCAAGGGTTCGAAAGTTCAAATTTGTTGTAGACAAAAAGGAACACACGTTATCATTAAAGAAATCATTGTTTGATACATCAAGGCCTCATGGGCAAAAAGTACAAAAATCAAATCAATCCCAAAATACACTGCGCATCCTCTTCGGAGCTATGTAGGTGTTGAGGTTCCTCTCCTCATGCAACAGACGGGTGAGCTCCAAGACCTTTTTTTCACTGGCATGCAGACTAGTCTCAAGAGAATTCCGTTCTTCCTTAAGCTGGATCCAGCTCTTCTGCATCTCTTCCCAGGATGTGGGCATATCAGGGTGTTGAATAACATGAGACACTTCCCCTTCCAAGGTTGGTTCTTTGATCACTGGGAGCATATGGGGATAAGGCATTACTAACTTCTGGGAGCGGGCTCGTACCCACTTGAGATAGGGTTCCAAAGGGATGGAATTCCTATGCCCTAGTGTCTTGCTGTCTATCCTACTGGGCATCCTCCAAGCTCTGATAAATCTCTGGCGAAGTCCTTGAGTATCGTTGTCGAAGTCAAAAACTATGTCAGGAATTAACATGTCATGAGGACCATCCCTCCGAGCATAACCAAACTGTCTCCAAGCCAGGCATGGGCTATAAGTAATACCTCCTCTGATTCCAAGTAAAGGAACATTAGGGTACTCCCCGCAATGATCAATGATAGTGACATCTTCTCTGGACCTAGGGCACCAATGTATATCTGCATGTGTAAGAGTCATCAATCGTTGTGACCATCTCAAACCCCGCTCATTCTTCAAGACTGATTGGGGAAGGTGCGAAATAAACCACCTTCCCAGGAGAGGAGTGCAACACATAAGGACACCTCTTTTTCTCATGGTTCGAGTGTAACATGAGTGAAGGATGTCCCCCAGCAATGTAGGTATAGGGTTCCTGGACATAAAGATCTGGACAGCACTGATGTCAATGAGCTGATCTGGGTTAGGGAACAACACCAAACCATAAACAAGGAGGGCCACAACCTCTTCAAAAGCTTGCAAGTCAAGGGAGTTCCAACATTCATGGGCTTTTTCAAACAGGAACCTGGCTAAGAACCCTTTGATACCACTTCTAACTTCCCAATGTCCTTTGAGGTTAGATAACTGTAGGTGCAAGGCTTTAGCAATCTCTTCAAGCTTAGGTTCCTTTTCTGTACCGTTGAAGGGTAGTTGATCAAGGATAGGGATCTTCAGGAGCCGGGAGAACTCCTCCAATGTAGGTACCAACTGATAGTCCAAGAAGGTAAAGCAGTGATGCAGAGGGTCAAAGAATTGGAACAGGACCTTTATCATATCTTCCTCAATGTTGGTGTTGACCAAGCTGATGAGGCTTCCATGTCTTTCACTGAATGAAGAATTCTCGGGAATCCTGGATATAAGCTCCTTAAGCTGAGGAGGGATCCTTACAAGATTGATTTGAATTGTCTTTCTACGAACAGTTTCCATGTCCTACAAAACAAGAACAAATATGAAAATTCGAACCCCTGAAATGGTTAGTCAATGCATATGATGCTGGATGATGTCATGATGCTATGATTAAACACACCACAGATATTTACAAAGACAAACATGTAAGGCACACAAGGCACACAAGACAAGCCCTTAAGGTTTAAGGCCAGCATGAGGTCTGGGTAGTACCCTCTTGAAGTTGGTGGGTTCAACCTGTCCTAATCAAAGTAACCGGGTTCTAAGGTTCCCAATATCACGGGATTGCTTTCATTGTTCATCGTTTCGATTTAGCCACTGAACTGGCGACCGAAATATTCCAGGAAAGCAACCCTCAATTGAGTGTAGTATCGAGTATCAACCAACCTCGGACTGCACCAAAGTCAGTTATCTCACTACCCTAAAGAGGCCAAGATAGTTCAATTAAGGTTCCTAAGGTCTGTTGATGCTTCATGACACCACGCGGAGGCCCCGTACTCTCCTTGACTGAACTCAAGGGTTACCGGTACACACCAAAGTGCCACATCAACGTAGCAGACTGTTTCAACCATGTCGGTATACCCCGCACAGTTCCCTCACAGCCTTGTTGCTACTTTCTAAGAAAGGTATTCCCCAGATCCGGGTTAGGATCTATAGAACTCCCAAGCAACCCACAATTTAAAGCACACAAAGCAATACAATTGAAAACATAGTTATTAGCTAGCCCTAAGGTACACCTCACTTTAAGATGTCCCCAGCAGAGTCGCCAGTTCTGTGATCGGTGGATCTGGAACTGACTGTTTAACGCTGGTTCGCGAAATGTCGCGGAAGCAAGAGTCGCCACCGTCTTTTATTTTCTCCAAATGGAAAGGACAAAAGCACAGAAAAATTCCTTAAGAGATTGCTCTCGGTTCGGGAGGTAGGTTATAGAAAGGGAAGGTGTTAGCACCCTTTCTATCCATGGTTATCCATGGGCTCTTAGATACTTGCTCAATGTGTTTTCAAAAAAATGTTTGTTTGCTTTTCAATGTGGGTTTAAAAAAGTTTCTTTGAAAAATTTCAGTTCGACTCGTACGTCAGAGTGTTTGAAAAATTTGCTTTGAAAGCTTTTGAAAAGTGTTGGTGTGAAAAGATTTCAGTTTGTTTTGAAGAGAGCAAGTATCCTTGAGAACCTACCTACCCTAAGGAATTCGTCTGTGTAAATGTCCTTAAAAGTAGTGCCATCCCACCATTGAGAGGTAGGTAGCACCACCGTTGGAGGTGTTCGGGTCAATTCGAAGGTTCGGGACATGGTGATCACCAGAGCAATGGGAAGACACCTTAGAAGCTACCCTCATGCCAGGTTCCCGGATCATGAGGACTTACTAAGACATCCTCTACTCGACGATCACCTTTCGAAAGCAAGGCAACAGTGAGGCGTACCCTAGGGGTGGTGTGTGCGATTCGTGTGTCGTTTTCAGATATTTGTCTTGTCATGTTTGTTGTGATCTATGCTTGATTTTATTTAAGGCCATTCATTCTTGCATGCTTATTTAACAGTTAAAAAGTTTGCGGGAAAAGTAAATCTAAAGCTATTACAAATGGCGCGGGTCCACATCGCCAAAATTAAACCGGACCCGATTTGACTGAAAAAATAAATAAAGCGAATAAAAGAAAAGTGCGAGAAGTTTAAGTTACATGGCTTCGGGACAGGTACATAATTGATTAAGCGAAAGAAAATAAATACGCGAATTAAATAAGTTACGAACGAGGGCGTTGGACCCTTTTGCAAAAAATTAAAGTTAATGAATTTAATTAATTAGAATTAATGAGGAATAAAAAATTAAAAATTAAAAAGGAATGTTTTTTTTGGTGTTTTTGTGTTTTTTTGAGATTTAATGGAAAAGAATTAATTAAAAGTAAAATAAAAAGCTAAACCTAAGTCTAATTATTTTTAAGTTTTTTTAAGAAAATATTAAAGTTTTTAACCTAATTTAAACCTAATTTTATTGTACAATTTAATTATAAAATAAATAAAATAAGCAATATTATTGTAAAAAGGGAAAATTAAAAAGGAATAAAATTAACAATTAAACCTAAATTCTATATTTTTTATATTTTATTATGAAAAGAATTAAAATTGCAAAAAATCCTAATTATACTAAATTCAATTATACAATTTATTTATGAAAATAATTAAAATAAAAATATTTATTACATTTTGTCTTTTTCTGATTTTTTTGTATATTTTTATATTTTGTAAAGAAATAATTAATTAATTTAACAAATAAAGAAAATAAAATCATTATTGAAAATAAAATAAAAAAAATGTATAGAGAAGCAAACCAGGGGGTTTTCTGTCCCAACATGGAGGTATGGATCCAATAATTTAGGCCCAATAAGCTGGAAATTCGCTGACTTTCCCAGGTTCCATATGGTGCGTTGACTAAGGCATAATGTGTTCTTTGAATCCCTGCCCTTGATTTGAAGCAGCTAGACGCGTGGCTCTTTGGATGTTGAGGCAACATGATGCGCTTTAAGGTTATGCCTGCATAGGAATTGCAATGGAAAAATAATAGTGAAATTATACAGACCTGGGGTTCGAACCCAGGTCTTGGACGTTGCAAGCTCAACACCTGTGCCACTACGCCATGTGAATCGCGTTTAATATATAATAGCTATTAATCAATATAAAAGAAAGTTGGTTAGTTATCTGAAAAACGCGCGCAATTCAAAAAGAGCCAATGGTTGTTGGCCACGAGGTCTTCTTCTTCGTTGTCTTTTTTATTTTCTGAAACATAAGAACAATAAGCAACGGTTTTAACCCGTTGCTATAGATGACCTATCAGAAAATAGCGAATAGGATTCTGTTAGTCATAAATTTATCGCGAGATATGAACTTGCTTCGTCTAAGCTTGCTGAGTCCAACGATGGAACTGTGGTGGTCCAATTTTGCGTTATTAGGAAACCCCTAATTGGGAACCCAAGAAAACCTAGACTGCATCAATGGCCAAATCACGTATATAGCACAAAAACGAAATTAATTTGCATGGTTAGTTTCAGAAACTCATAACAAACATGAATCAATAGACGAAAATTGCAAATTATGCACAAATCATGATGAATGATTCTGAAAATTTCTTGACACAGTTGAGGTTCTCGTTACCAATTCCTTGCGTTTGGATGGATGATATTGATTGGAATGCGTTCAGGAATGCTTGAGGAAGCTATTGGAATAGGTTTTGTGTCTTGAATCAATCTCTAGCACTGATTTCAGTTTTGCTTTCTTTGACCAAAATTCCAAATTTGCAATGGTATTTTCAGCGCAGCTTTTTTGTCTAATGCAATTAGGTTTATGTTCCTGGTTATGTAGTGAATGAATTAGGTTAAAAAGATTGATCAAAATCCATTGCTTTTATTGTTTTCAATATTTGATTTCTTAAGAATCCTTTTCATATCTTTTCACATGGTTTTTGTATCAATTAGGTTTCAATCAAGCCAAATCTTTCCATAATTGGCTAAGCACGAAATATCAAGTCTAAAACATGTATAAAAAGATTCATTTGGTTCATTTAGATATTTTCCACATATTTAATTGATTTAATTGAATTAATATGAATAAAAATTCAAATAAATAAATAAAAAATGAGAAAATACTTCCCTTTGGGCCAAGTGGTCGTGCACATGCTTGGAATGATGAATCTTGGAAGAAAAATGGGCCCATTAGCAGTTTTGAATCATTTGCATCAATGTTGACTTTTCAAAATTCCCAAACATTTCCCAACTTCCACAAGGCATAACTTGCTCAATTTTTAATATTTTCTCATGTTCTTGGACATTTTGGAAAGGTCTTTGAGTCCTTTAACCAATGACTTTGGTCCCATGTCATTTTGATTTACCAATCTCAAGTTATGGCCTTTGACTTAAAGTCCCTTTTTGTTGACTTTTGAAAATGACCTATAATGTTGAGATTGATAACTTTTTGTGATAGAATTTCTTGGACTTAAAGTATGAAGATGAGTTGTGGGAAATGTCTTTCTCTTCAAAATGAGCATTGGATGGAATTTTTCTGATAATCCATGTGAAAGTTATGCCCTGGTCAATTTCAGTTGACTTTTTCAGCTGTCCAAATATAGTAACTTTTGCATCTTTGATGATTTCTGAGCCAAATTTTGAGAATCATGATCAAGCATTGATCAAATGATGTTTGTGGCTTCAAAATGATGTGTTAACCAAAAATTTGAACTTTTGACTGCCAAATGACCATTTTGCCCCTACAGTTGACTGTAGTGCAATTTAGGGTTTTGACTGTGCAATTTTGAGCTGAATGCCTTGAAACTTGATATGAGGATACTTGACCATATTTGTAAGCATATGAGACTTGATTGGGCCTTTGAAAACTTCATTTCTTTGATCAGAACCCAAACCCTAGTTTTGACTGTATAGGAGACTGTTGAACTGCACAACCCTTGGGGAATTTTGTGACTTGACTTGGCAATTTCTTGAAGAATATGGGAGGGCAAATTTTGGGGTGCAACAGGTTGCGAATGTGGTTTTGGTACCGAAGAAAGACGGAAAAGTACGCATGTGTGTAGACTATAGGGATCTGCACAGGGAAATCCTCAAAGATGACTTCCCACTTCCACATATTAATGTTTTGGTCGAAAACACCGCTCAACACAAGGTGTTCTCCTTCATGGATGGTTTCTCAGGGTATAATTAGATTAAGATAACATCTGAAGACATGGAAAAAACTAGTTCTGTTACATAGTGGGTCACATTCTGCTACAAGGTTATGCCTTTTGGGTTGAAGAACATCGACGCAACATATCAGCGTGCTATGGTAGCTTCATTCCATGACATGATTCATCCCGAGATAGAGTTTTATGTTGATGATATGATAACCATATCACAGATGGAAGAAGAGCATCTGGACCATCTATATAAGTTATTTGAGAGACTGAAGAAGTATAAGCTGAGGCTAAATCCGAACAAGTGCACCTTTGAGGTGAGGTTTGGTAAACTCCTGGGTTTTATTGTCAGCGGTAAAGGAATTGAGGTTGATCCCATTAAAGTCAAAGCTATTCAAGAAATTCCCGCTCCCCGTACTGAGAAGGAAGTCAGAGGTTTCTTGGGACGACCGAACTATATTGCCAGATTTATTTCACATTTGACCGCTACTTGTGAACCAATTTTTAAGTTGCTAAAGAAAGATCAAGTAGTGAATTAGAACGACGATTGTCAGATAGCCTTTGACAAAATCAAGGAGTACCTACAAGAACCTCCAATTCTGATGCCACCAGTTGAAGGAAGACATCTGATCATGTATTTAACAGTGTTAGAGAACTCAATGGGGTGTGTACTGGGGCAGCATGACGAGTCTGGTCGAAAAGAGCATGCAATATACTACCTTAGCAAAAAGTTTACTGACTATGAAACAAGATACTCACTGCTCGAGAAAACTTGTTGCACTTTGGCATGGGCTTCTTTCCGACTAAGATAATATATGTTGACTCATACTACTTTGTTGATCTCTAAAATGGATCCTATCAAGTACATATTGGAGAAGCCCACTCTCTTCGAAAGAATAGCCAGATGGCAAATGGTCTTAACAGAATACAATATTCAGTACATCACTCAGAAAGCGATCAAAGGAAGTGTACTAGCAGATCATTTGGCTCCTCAAGCCATAGACGACTACCAATCTATGAACTTCGAATTCCCAGATGAGAACATTATCTTAGTTACAGATTATAAAGAACCTGGACCGTATGAAGGACCTGATCCAGGATCCAGATGGACTATCGTTTTCGACGGAGCTTCTAACGCACTTGGAAATGAATTTGGTGTTGTAATTATCTTTCCTCAGGGTTTCCATACGCCCATCACCACCAGATTATTCTTTGATTGTACCAACAACATGGCTGAATATGAAGCGTGCATCATGGGCATCAGGGCTGCTATTGATTTGAGGATTAAGTTCTTGAGCGTATATGGGGACTCAGCCCTCGTAATCAGTCAGATTAAGGGAGAATGGGATACTAAGCACCCGAACATCATTCCTTATAGAGAACATGTGCTTACCTTAATCCCGTATGTTGTACCCCAAAATTTGCCCTCCCATTTTCTTCAGGACATTATTCTAAGATTCTGAAATACTCCAAGCTACTATGGAATTGACTGGTCAAACCTCCTCCTAAACATTGACTTATAACTAGGGTTTTGGTTATCTCAGGGAAAATTGGGATTGCAATTCCTCAAGTGATATTCATGGTTTATCATAGGTCCTCAAGAATGCTTATGTCAAGTTTCAAGCCTTGCATCACATTGCCCAGTCAATTGCTCAGATGACTGAAAATCAACTACATTGGGTAAAAAGTCAATTATGGTCAAACATACAGTCAAACTTCAAGATTTTTGGAAACATCAAAATTTTGATGTGATATTCAACATTTGATCAAGTTTTTACCACGATTCCTAAAGGAAAGCCCTTAAATCATCAAAGGGTAAAAATTTCCAAAATTAGGGCTTTGACTGAAGATGACTGATCATTAACTTTTGGCCTAGTGCATGACCTAATGGCTTGAAGCATGATCTCAAGGACTCAAATAAAACATCTTTACCTAATTACATGGCTCAAAACATTTCCAAAGATGCAAGTGATTGATAGTTGAAAGAATTGATTCAACTGATGAAAAGTTAACAGTCACCAAAAAGTCAAACTTTGACTTTTTGGTCAACATTGGAATTTGAAAGTGAAGAATCATAAAGATATTAAAAACTATCAAACTTGGTCATCAAGAAATAAAAAAGTCAACAAAAGTCAAATTTGGAAAATTTTCTAGCACTTAGAAAAATTCTAAGTGTTTTTGTTCTTAACAAAAGTCTTAACTTCATAGCCATTTTTCACTAAGATCCAAGTTGATTCAAAGAAAACTTTCAACATGAAAGTTGTAGGGATTGATGAATTATACAAATTTGTCAATTTGGGATGAACCTCAAAAAGTGCTTGGATTAAGAGATATAGGCCCATGAAGTTCTGATTATTTTTATCCAACACTTAGAAAAAATTTCAACAAGTTTTGGTCAGTTTTTCATCCCAACTTCTTGACCAATTTCCTCCAAGTTCCCATTTGATTTAGCAAAAACTCACAACATGAAAGTTTTATACAATGTTTCAAGCTTTCCAAAATTTCCAAGAATACAAATTTATCATGCTTGAGATAGGATATTCGAAGACATGAAGTTGGGCATCCATTCTTGAAATTTCAAGTCATTTTGTGAAGAACTCAAGACCAAATCTCATAACTATGCTACATAATCTCACTTTTCAGGTCCATTATCTTGCAAATCTCTCCATAATTAAATGTTTACATAATTGATTGAACCATTATCCAAGCGTTTGATCCATTTTCCAAATGATTTTTCCATTTATGGCACAAAGGCACCATTGCCATTTACATAAAGCAAGCTTTATGCAATTGTCAACTCTCCGTGAGCCTCCCAATTGTTTCATCTGCACACGCTCAACCTAAAAACTCAGAGGAACATGTTTAAATTATCTAACAAATCTAGAAGGCATGGTATTATGCATTGAAACTTGGATTTCACAAGAAATCGTAAGTTGCATCTCAACCAAGACAAAACTTGATCACTTGCAAACCTGACCATCTCATTATCTCTAACCTTTGTCTATAAACATAGAGCTCATTTTCAAGCCATAACATGAATTAATAGCTCCAAAGCACCTCTCAAACTCTCCCAAATCCGAATTGGCCTCAAAACTCCATTTTTGAGCTTTGAAGTCCAAATCTTCAAATCTCTCAAACCTTGTAACTTTTGTCCAAACAAATCATCCAAACACTTCATATACATCATGTATAAATGATCCAAACACTTGTTTTCCCACTGTAACATCATCTTCATCATCTACCATTTTCAAAATTCACCTTTGCAATTTGATAAGTACAAGCAGCTAGAGGATAGATTGAAGGCTATCGAGATTCAAGCCATTCTAGGTTTAGATTTTGATGATTTGGGTTTAACATATGGGGTTGTCATTCCCCATAAATTCAAGATACCAGTCTTCGTTAAATATGATGGGGTTTCCTGCCCAAAGCTTTGTCTGAAGTCTTACATGCGCAAAATACAACCGCACACCACCGACAAGAAACTCTGGGTCGATTTCTTTCAAGAAAGCATGGCTGGGACTCAACTAGAGTGGTTTTACCAATTGGAGGGTCCCGTATTCACACCTGGGAAGACTTGGCTAGTGCTTTCTATCTCCAATACCAATACAATGCCGACCTGGCGCCAACTAGAGTTCAACTACAAGACACGATGATGGGTAAAAACGAAGGCTTCAAAGAGTACGCCCAAAAGTGGAGGGATCTTTCCAGTAGGGTCCAACCACTATTAACTGACAGGGAACATGTTGATATGTTTTTGTGTATGTTATTTGGCCCATTTTTCAACTTATTAGTTGGGTGTTCTTCGTCCGGTTTCACCGAGCTGATCTTAACCAGTGAAAGGGTCGAAAGTGGTATCAAGAGCGGGAAAATCCCCATGGCATCTACTTCTACCTCCAACCCCGTAAAAAAACCATTCACTGGGAATAAAGAAACTAATGATGTGTATGGGGCAAGGGCCCATACCAATAAGGATAACCGTTTGTCCATTAATGTTGTTATGATTTCCAACCCAACTCCTGTTCAAAGACAATCTTCCAATCATCAACGATTTGAGGCTCCACGAAGATAGTTCACAAGGATAGGAATGTCTTTATCCTTATCCTTACAACACCTGTTAAAGGCCAACTTGGTGACACTGCGTGATCCTCCGTCCAATCCTAACACTTCCTCACCTAAATACAATCTGAATACCAAGTGTGCATATCATTCAAATAGTCCCAGGCATGAGACCGATCAATGCTGGGCACTGAAGAGAAAAATTCAAGATCTAATAGACAACAAGACAATCGAATTTGATCCGCCTACAATTCCCAATGTGATAAAGGCACCAATGCCAAACCATGTCAAATATGTTAATGCAATTGAAGACACTATTTTTGTTTCCTCTGTCGAAGATCTAACTACTCTGTTAACTGTTGTAAAAAAGAATTTGCTGAGAATCAGGGTTTTTCCTGGATGTTTGAAAGATTGTGATTGTTGCACCAAATAAGTTAATGGATGCAAATGTCTGAAAGAAGGCGTTCAACTCCTGATGAATAGTCATGAGATCCTATTTGAGAGAACTTTGTCCGTCAAAAGTTGGACTGTGATGCGGTGGGAGAACTGAATTGATGTTTTGCGTTTCGATCGCACTTGTGCGGTTAGCAAGAGTCGCCACCGACTTTTCTTTTATCCCAAAGGAAAGGTAAAAAACACAGGAAAGACCTTTCGAGATTATTTCTCGGGTTCGGGGGGTAGATTATGAAAAGGGAAGGTATTAGCACCCTTTTCATCCATGGTTTTCCATGGGCTCTTAGTTACTCGTTTAGATCACTTGCTTTTGATTGTGTGCTTGTGGTGTGGCCTTTGAAAGTATTTTTAAAAATCTATTTGTAATGGTTCTCATCTCTATAAGAATCTATACAAAGTTTTGTTTCGAAAAGTGGTTAGAAGATGTGTTTGTGAATCAGGTTTCGAAAAGTGTTTTGAAACGAGGTTTTGCAATGGTTCTCGTCTCCATAAGAACGTATACAAAATGTTTTATCTTTTTGAAAATGTTTTTGAAATGAGAGTGTAGGTGTAAAGAGTTTTTGTCGTGAGCAAGCGAGTAACTAAGAGCGAATCTATCTACTCGAAAGGTTTTAAATTGTTCTTTTCTTCCTCCTTTTAATGGTGCTATCTTACCATTGATTTGGTAAGAAGCCCCACCATTGGATGTGAAGGGACAGGCGCGGGTCAATTTTACAATCATTGAAGGTAACTTGTGAGACGCTTTAGCAATTTTCGTAAGGAACGAGATCGTTTTAATCGAAGGCAACATCGAGGGTCATCGAGGGACTACAATCTTTGTTTATTGAAGGGTCATTTGCTAAAGCGTCCCATATTCGAGGGACATGGTTGTATTTCCGAGGCAACGAGCGAGGCTACCCTAGAGGTGCGCGTGTGAAAAAAAGTGTGTTGGTTTCAAGTTATTTTATTCTTTGATTAGGTCATCTAGCGATTGATTTTGAATCTTGCCATACACGCCTAATTACTATACAGTATATGGAAAACAATAAATTGCGGGAATTGAAATTCTACGCTATTACAAAGTGTTCGGGAATGGGGGTACAATTTTTACACATGGGGATGAATCAAATGGGATAGAAATGTCTGAATATCAAACAATACAACCAAATCTAATTTTGTGCAATTTAATTAAAGCTATGATAATTCATGAAAATAATCAACAAAGTATGAGATGAAATGTTAAGTACTTACATAAAAAGAGAAAGATAAAACCTATTCTAAAAAAATTGATCAAATTAAAATCTTTATATTTTTTTTGTATTTTATTAATTATGTAAATAATTAATAAGAAAGAAAACAAACTAAATTAATAAATTTTTTTGGTGTTTTATTAAATGTAAAGATTAATAAAAAAAGTTTATAAACAAGGAAAATGATAAAAGTTAATCACAAAAAAAAAACCTAAATCAATTTAATAAAAATATTTTGAGTTTTAGTTAGAATTTTGCAAAACAAATAAAATATAAGAAGAAAAAACAAAAAAAGAAAGAAATATGGGCTTAAGGAAATTTAGGGATGTTAGGCCCAAAAGAAAATAGTTGTGTTTGCTGTGACAAAACAAAGCGAGAGGGGGGTGTATCCAGCAATGACATATGGGCTTATGGGATTTACAAAACAAAACGGCCAAAGTTTCATAAATTGTTTAGTTGTTTGATTAAGGGAAACAAATGAAATTAGGGTTCTAAGGGACCCTTTATTCACAGCGGCGCCGCTCATCTCCTTCATACATCCTTTCCAAATTGTTCATCTATGTTCATATCTAAACTATCTCACCACTCGCCTCTTCCTAATTTCGTGAACAAATCACTCTTGGCTTCTTTGTCTCACCATGATTCGTGATTTTGAAACCCTAATTTTGAAATCGGATTTATGTCTAAAATGCCCGAATCTAGTTTATCTGATCCTCCCCCCAACTCCCTGTTGCCGGAATGCCCCTAATCTCGCCTCCCTAAACGAGTTCTAGCGACTTTCTTTGAAAAAGGGTGAGATTCTGTTATTATGATTTCACTGTTTTTTTTATCTTGCTTATACGTTTTTTTTTGTTAATCCACCTTGTTATCCATTGAAATGCAGGAAATGATTTTAGGGATTCATGAGAAACATGGAAAGTTCATACCTGTTGGAGACTTTTTGTGAAATGGAAAGGGAAGGACGAGGCTGAGGCTCGTGTTCTATGGTGGCCGGAGACGAAGAGGGGGGGGGGGGGGGGGGCAGATGAAGATACCGCCTTGGTGCTTCTGACTCGTTGGTAACTCTTTTCTTATCTCTGTGTTTTGAATGATGATGATGCTGGCTATTGTGATCTTGAGGCTCTGTTTTGGTTTTGGTTGTTTTAGACCTTTTCTTGGCTTTTGGTATAATGATTAACAATTTGTTTTTTTTTAGTTTGTTATTTGATGATGATTCTGGTTTGAGATTTGGAGATTTGTGGTTTTGGATTTTGTTGATGTTTCAACAGGTTTTTGTTATTTGATGGTTTAACAGGTTTTGTGAGTTTGAAGGTGATAATTGTGTTTGAGATTTTGGCTTTAGGGTTTATGGATGTTATCAGGCTTTGAGTTACAGGTTTAAGACTTCTGTTGTTGGTTCACAGGTTTCAGGTTTTTGAAGGCTTGACAGTTGTTGGCATTTTTGGCCTTGTTACAGGTTTTGTTACTGGTTTTGTGGTTGGATGCTGGTTTTTTTTTGGTTTGGTTTTGTGTTTGTTGACAGGTTTTTGATGATGTTACTGGTTTGAATGGTTAACAGTTCTTGTGGTTTTTTTGTTGTTGGTTAACAGGTTTGTTACAGGTTTGGTTTTTTTGAGAGTTTTGATGGTAGTGATGGTTTGGCCTTGTTACAGTTTTGGTTTGAGGATGTTGTTTTGAGATAGTTTCACAGTTTGAAACTTTGAGGTTTTGGAGGTTTTTGGTTAGCAGGTTTCAGGTTTGATGGTGGTTCTGTAAGCTTGAAGTTTGAGACCTGTGTTCTGTTTTTTGGGGGTTAACAGGTTTTGTTGAGTTTTTTAATAGTTGGCTCTGTTTTTGGTTTTTTATCAAGTTTGATGAGTTTGACAGTTTCTTTGTATTTGATGATGATTCTGTTTTATGATGGTTCAGATTTGAGACTTTTGGTTTTTGGAGGTTTTGGAAGTTTGACAGGTTTTTGAAAATTCGAGACTTGTTTCAAGTTTTTGAGTTTGATAAAATGTTTCTATCCTCCTTTGGTTGAGAGTTTTGTTTACTGTTATATTGGTGTTGCTTCTGTTGTCTCCTATTCAAAATGGTGGGAAACCCAACAATTGAATATTTTCAGTATATTGCTCCTATGCCCTTTTTGTTGCAGTTTTGTTTTCTAGCAACTTCTATGCAATTTGTGACAGGCAGGGCAGCAGGGCTGTGCATCCCAATAACCTAGGTGACTTCTTCCCCTCTTCTCTCTCAATGACAATAGGAAAGCAAATTGCTTTTTGCCCCTTTTTCCAATTCTGAAAAGTTTGCAATGAAAAATGGAAAATGATGAATTATGCTTCTTGAACAAACTTTTGCTTATTTGACTTAGCTTATTATATTGCCATACTTCTGCTTTGCTGCCTTCTCTAGCTTATGTTGTTTGTTGTTTGCTATATTGTTGCCTCGTTTTTGTTGTCCAATTTGCGCTGCTGTTTGGTTCAGTTTTGCTGTTTGCTTGGACAGCTTGCTGGCCTTTGTTTGGACAGTTTTGCTTGCCTCTTGTTTGGACAGTTTTGCTTGCCTCTTGTTTGGACAGTTTTTTTGCTGTTTGTTGTTTACCATATTGCTGTTTGTTTGGTTCTGTTTGCAATATTTGTTTGGGCAATTTTGCAGCTACTCTTTTGGACAGTTTGTAGCATTTCTTCTTTCTTTTTGTGAACCAAGAAGAATAATCTTCTTGTGATTTTCAAATAGAGGAAATAAATTATGATGAATAATGGCATTCTAATTCCACTTTGCAAACTTCAATGATGAATAGCATTTAAAATCTTTGTTCATGCCCAAATGATTTTGTACTAATCATTTTTCTTTCTTTCATTTTCATGTGAGCAAAATGGAGATGACAAAGAAAGGAAGGCAAGAAACTCTGGGGCAAGCAAGGAGGTCTTGGAGATAAGCAAAGGAACTTCAGTCAAACTTAGGCATAGATTAATTCTCCTAGGCCAATCAAGCATTTAGATTTTCTTTTTAATTTAGAAAAAAACATTCTTGTATTGTATCCAACAATTGTACTAATTTATCGTTTAAATACAATAAGTTGTAAAACATAGAGTATTTAAAAGAACAAATTATTTTGTAGCAATGTCTGAAAAATTGGAGAAAGTCTTATGAAATATTCTGGTGTCAATTGAAATCCTTTACTGACAATAACTTGTAATTTTCTCTTCGCATCCTAACTGATTCTTAAAGATTCCCAATCAAGATATTTTAAACAAAATGCTCCAGTCTGGTAACTTACATTCCAAGTAATCCCAATAACTATGTAACTGCATTCCAAACAAACACGCATTGTATATTCCATTTCCTGACCAAGCAAATGTTTTAAAAGACGCAAATCATCTGGTTAACCTGGATTAAACAATCATGAGTGTCCTACATGACAGTCTTAAATTCTATATCTTGTCCCAAACAACCATGCCTTGAGAACAAACATTGTCTTTTCAGTAAACTTGAGAAAGCATGAAGACCTGTGAAAGCCAATTGGATCTTTGAGAATTAATTTCTTTTGAGAATTGCAAGAAAAACCCTAATTGCTGGTTTACTGCCACAGAAGAAAATCTGTCTGATCGATTCCTGAGCCAACTTGAATATCTGAGAAACCCTAGGGTTGTGTTTTCTATGAAAAATGGGAGGGCAAATTTTGGGGTACAACAACTTCCCCTGTTCAATCTTCTTGAACCTGAAGAGTTAGATTGGCGAGTTTTGCCATTCGTGACTCGAAGGTAAAAGATGATTGGACACTAGAGTGCCCATAAATTTGCACTCGACAAAAGTGTAGCTGAGGGAATGGGCTTAAAGATGCCATTTGGAGAGGTGTTAGAATTTTGTTGGAGATGGGCTTGTAGATGCCATCCAAGAATGTTTAGTTGTAAATCGAAAGAATAAGCATCAGAATGGTGTCCGTATTTGGAACGTATCTGAACTTGAATCTGAATAAGTACCAGAATGGCGACAGTGTCTGGAGCGCATCTGAACTGTATCTGAAGGATGAACCTGAATAAGCGACAGAATGGCTTCCGTGTCTGGAGTGTATCTGGACTGTATCTTGAATTTGAAATTTGAATAAGTGACAGAATGGCTTCCGTGTCTGGAGCGTATCTGAACTATATCGGTTGTTGAGATCTGAATGAGTGACAAAATGGCAACCGTGTCTAGAGTGTATCTGTACTGTATCTTGAAATTGAAATCTGAATGAGTAATAGAATGACTTCCGTGTCTGGAGTGTATCTGTACTGTATCTTGAAATTAAATCTGAATGAGTAACAAAATGGCAACCGTGTCTGGAGCGTATCTGTACTGTATCTTGAAATTGGAATCTGAATGAGTAACATAATAACTTCCGTGTCTGGAGTGTATATGTATTGTATCTTGAAATTAAGTCTGAATGAGTAACAGAATGGCAACCGTGTCTGGAGAGTATCTGTACTGTATCTTGAAATTGAAATCTGAATGAGTAACAAAATGTCTTCCGTGTCTGGAGTGTATCTGTACTGTATCTTGAAATTGAAATCTGAATGAGTAACAGAATGACTTCCGTGTCTGGAGTGTATCTGTACTGTATCTGAAATCTTTGAATATTTGTTAAAGATAACTATTAATCTTATCCTGAAAAGGGTAAAATGTTAGCTGAAACACAAAGTTATGTTGCATGAAATGTATGATGCAATAAATGTACTTTATCAATGTTTATGATATATGGATGTAATGTATGCGCATGTAAGCTGATTTGATGTATTGCTGAGGAAAATGACTGCTGCTGAGGATAATAAATCCTGCCGAGGATTCCGTTGTGAGAGTAATGCCATATACTTCTTGAGGAATCTGCTTGGGGAATCCAGAGAGTTTTAATGACTTTTACTGGGGATTATTGACGGGAGTCTTTGTTCTGTCGAGAAGCAATAAAAACTCTGTGGGGAAAAGCTTATTCCTGTTTGGAAAAAGTTTAGGAGTTTCGGTCGTCTGCCACTCTACTAGGGAGTTACCCTAGGTTGGGGAGAAACAAAAGTTAACCGTTATCTGGTTGATTTTCAGGCTTCAAGACAACTTGCTGGGGGAACCTGGAGAAACTGGATGATCTCTGCTGGGGATTAAAAGTTTTAGCTCCGCTGGGGATTGGAAGTTTCAGCTCCGCTGGGGATTGGTAGTTAGTAGTCTCAGCTCTGCTGGGGATTTGTAGTTCAAAGTTTTGGCTCCGCTGGGGATTTGTATGAAGTGCTGTAAGGATTTCTCATGGAATAGCCTAAAGATGTTTTCCTAATCTTTCAACCTGTCAGTAATTGTTCTTTTTCATCATGTTTATTTGTAAACAGTAATTATGTTCAAATGCATATGTTTATTAATGAATCATTGGACGTTTTTGCAAATAAAAACACAAGTGTAAAAGAAAAAGACAAATGGTTTTCTGCACTTTAAAGAGATATCTTTGCATTTACTTTGAATAAGTATTTTGTACAAAGGAGACATACATCCTAGTAAGAGGACGGTGTCATAAATAAGAAATTTTTTTACAAAGAAAGATAGCTATGTGTAATAATCCCATGGGGTTCCCATTCTGCTATAGCCTTCGTATCTCCGAATATCTTGTCTGTTTTTTTCTTCGTCCGAAGATGATTGAATTGATCAGAAGCTCCGAGTTGGTCCGTGAAGAGATTGTCCTTAAAGTGATCCGACGAGACATAGTCATACGCTTTAATTCCCTAACTTTTGCTTGGACCGCCCTTTCGGGTTTTCAGTCCACCGGGAAAGCCTTTTTTGCCCAAGTCGCCCTTTCGGGTTTTCAACTTGCCGGGTGTACACATTATTTTTGTTTTATCCCTAATTTTTGCCCGAACCTTTTGGTTCGCCGGGATGCCCTTGTTTTGCCTAGGTGTGTCAACCTAGCGGATCTTTTATGCGCAGAATCTTTTAACTATGTCTGCGTTCGCAGGTTGTGGCAGATCGTTGCCGTCCATGGTGGTTAAGATCATTGCCCCACCAGAAAAGATGTTTTTGATCACAAATGGTCCTTCATAGGTAGGAGTCCATTTTCCCCTGGGATCACTTTGCGGCAAGATGATGCGCTTGATCACTAGATCTCCAACTTGATATGCCTGGCATCTGACTTTCTTGTTGAATGCCTTGATCATCCGCTTCTGATACATCTGACCATGGAAAACAACAGTAAGTCTCTTCTCGTCAATTAAGTTCAATTGATCAAATCGGGTCTGGATCCAATCGTCTTCACTCAAACCTGCATCCTTCATGATTCTTAGAGAGGGGATCTGAACCTCAATAGGTAAAACAACCTCCATGCCATAAACTAAAGAATAGGGTGTTGCCCCAGTTGAAGTGCGAGCCGTGGTACGGTACCCGTGGAGAGCAAACGGTAGCATCTCATGCCAGTCCTTGTAGGTGACTGTCATTTTTTGTATGATATTTTTGATGTTTTTGTTCGCAGCTTCGACAACACCATTCATCTTTGGCCGATAGGGAGACGAATTGTGATGTTGAATTTTGAATTGTTCGCACAAGGCGGTGATCATAGTATTGTTAAAGTTTGTACCGTTATCAGTGATGATCCTTTCGAGGATACCGTACCGACAGATAAGGTTCTGCTTGATGAAGCGGGTGTTAGAACAAAGTTTGAATCTACTACCCTAAGTTAAAGTTTTGATGATAACAAAATGCAAGAATATATAAATTGTATGATTCATGTAAGACATATATGTTACCTAAAAATTATGTTTTGTTTTACAGAAACTCTGATGAGTATCAGCATAAGAATATCATCATCAGCATCAGAAGATGAATTATCAACATCAGCATCAGAGGATGTTTTATCAGATGCCAGAATCAGAAGATCAAAGCATGTGCTTACGCTGAAGCTTGATGAACAGATCTGCGCGTAACAATCCAAACTCTGATCAAGACAACAACAATTCATCAGCACCTAGCAGCGTCAGAATAAGCCAAAGCCAGAACACGCTCAAGTGGCAACGATACTGTGCATTCAAGGTACTTTATTATCAACAACATCATTCCAGACAAGATCTGCTCAATATGGAAAGAATGTAACTGGCATTGAAATGGCATAATTGGCTACAACGTATCTTTTCCACATGCTATATAAACAAGTCAGTGAAGTATGAAACGGCTAATGCTCTACAACTCTCTACACGCCTAAAGCTATTCATATTCATCCTCGTTCCCAGTTTGCTAAAGCTTTCAATTTACCTATTCTATTGTTTTAGCATTCCAGTTCTCATAAGCTTAAATTGTGTAGTATCACAGTAGTGATAAACAGTTTTATAGAAAACATTCAACACACTTAGATTTCATTTATCTGTAAAGAGGTATTTCCTTGAGAAACCGGTTTATGGTTTTGACTCAAGAAGGCTTTAACAGTTGTTAAAGCAAGTTGTAATATTCAGTTGAATATAGTGGATTAAGACCTCGTTGGAGAGAGGCGAAATCACCTTGACGGGTGGACTGGAGTAGTTTGAGATCAAACGAACCAGGATAAAAATAACCTGTTGTCTGCATTTGATTTCAAGTTTTACAATTCAACCCCCCTTCTTGTGTTTTTCACTTCTTCAATTGGCATCATAGCGCCTGGTTCTGAGCTAAAACACTTAACCGTGTCAGTACAAGATCCAACGTCAGAAAAACACAATGGCAGGAACATATCAACACAGCAGCAATGACAACAATGAAGATAGAGACAGATTCAGCAGCAAACCTCCAGTCTTTGATGGAGAGAATTTTGACTACTGGAAAGACAGAATTGAAAGCTTCTTTCTGGCACATGATGCTGATCTGTGGGACATGGTGACAGATGGATACACGCACCCAGTGAATGCAAGCGGTCAGAAGATTGACAGGAAAGCAATGTCTGATCAACAAAAGCGTGACTTCAAAAATCACCACAAGGCCAGAACCATTCTCCTCAGTGCCATCTCTTACGCTGAATATGAAAAGATCTCTAACAGAGACACAACAAAGAACATGTTTGACTCACTCAGAATGACGCATGAAGGCAACATTCAGGTCAAAGAAACTAAAGCTCTTGCGCTCATTCAGAAGTATGAGGCGTTCAAAATGGAAGAAAGTGAATCCATTGAAACAATGTTCTCAAGATTCCAAATTTTGGTGGCTGGTCTCAAGGTTCTGGACAAAGGATACTCTACTGCTAATCATGTCAAGAAGATCATCAGAAGCTTGCCAAAACAATGGAGGCCAATGGTTACAGCGCTGAAGCTAGCTAAAGATCTCAACAAAATTTCTCTGGAGGAACTTATCAGCTACCTCAGAAGTCACGAGATAGAGCTAGAAGCTGATGAACCTCAGAAACAAGGTAAGCCTCTAGCATTAAAATCTAACAGAAAATCTGAATCTAAAGTTTTGCAGGCAGTTGAAGAAACATCTGATGGGTCCTCATCAGAAGAAGACGAACTTTCCCTCCTCTCCAGAAGAGTGAACCAACTATGGAAGCAGAGGCAAAGGAAGTTCAGGAATCCCAGAAGATCTGATCAGAATGAGTCCTCTTCCAGATACAGAAGGTCAGACTTTCTTCTGGATACAGAAGATCTGAAGGCTCTTCAGGAAGCAGAAAGCCAAACACCAAAGATATCACTTGCTATGAATGCAATGAGCAAGGACACTATAAGAGTGACTGTCCAAAGCTTCAGAGGGAAAAGCCCAAAAAGAAGTTTGGAAAAGAAAAGAAGAAAAGTCTCATGGCTACATGGGATGACTCTGACTCATCTGAAGCTACCTCAGAATCAGATGATGATAGAGCAAACATAGCTCTCATGGCCAACATATCAGAAGACAGTGAAGCTTCTGAATCAGACTCAGAATCAGACACCGAAGAGGTATTTCCAGACTTTGCAATTAATTTTACTAAGGCTGAACTTGCTGAAAGCCTTAACGAAATTCTGGAAAGGTACCAGCAGATCAGAGTTAAATTCAGAAACCTGAAAAGGAATATTGAATCTGACTCTGATAAGACTGAGAGTCTTAAATTGGAAAATTCTGAGCTGAAAAATAAAATTTCAAAATTAGAAAATGTTTTACAAAACTCTCAGAAGGAAACAATTTCTGAAACTCCCAGCAGCGCTGATGAGATCATCAAGGAGTATGATCATAGCTTTCAGAAGTTCCTTGCTAAAAGCATAGATAGAAGCAAAATGGCTTCAATGATCTATGGAGTTAGCAGAAACGACAGAAAGGGATTAGGATACCAAGGTAAGGTTCCTACACCAAAGAATGCCATGGATTTAACTATTAAACACACTCCTCTGAATTCACACTTTGTGTATGGTCACACACATGACATTAAATATACTAGTAGTATCTATTCTGTGAAACCAAAATTCAACCAGAGTTTTGGTAAAGCTAACAAATCAGGACCCAAGAAAATATGGGTACCTAAGGATAAAATAATACATGTTGTAGATATCTTTAGCAGCAAATTAGAAACACCAGTCATGGTACCTGGACTCTGGCTGTTCACGACACATGACGGGAAGAAGGCATATGTTCCAAAGCCTGGAACTTAAGCCTGGAGGCCACGTAGGCTTTGGAGGCAATCAGAGGGGAAAGATCATTGGCTCTGGAACTGTAGGTAATGGAAATCTTCCCTCTATAAACAATGTTCTGCTAGTAGATGGATTAATGCATAATCTGTTATCCATAAGTCAATTAAGTGATAACGGTTATGATATAATCTTTAATCAAAAATCATGTAAAGCTATTAGTCAGAAAGATGGGACTATCCTATTTAATGGAAAGAGGAAAAACAACATTTATAAAATCAAACTTTCTGAACTGAAAAGTCAGAATGTAAAGTGTCTTCTGTCTGTTAACAACGAGCAATGGATCTGGCACAGAAGATTGGGGCATGTTAGTATGAGAAGAATATCTCAGATTAACAAACTCAATCTGGTCAGAGGACTTCCTAATCTGAAGTTCAATTCAGATGCTCTGTGTGAAGCATGTCAGAAAGGCAAGTTTGCAAAACCATCTTTCAAATCTAAAAATGTTGTTTCTACCTCTAAGCCATTAGAACTTCTGCACATTGACTTATTTGGATCAGTTAAAACTGCTTCAGTCAGTGGCAAGAAGTATGGGTTAGTAATTGTAGATGATTATAGCAGATGGACATGGGTAAAGTTCTTAAGACACAAGGACGAGTCACACTCTGTGTTTGTCACCTTCTGTAACCAAGTTCAGAATGAAAAAGATCTTAGAATCGTTAAAGTCAGAAGTGATCATGGTGGAGAGTTTGAAAACAAAGATTTTGAGTCATTCTTTAATGACAAAGGCATTCTGCATGATTTCTCTTGTCCTAGAACTCCCCAGCAAAATGGAGTTGTAGAACGAAAGAACAGAACATTGCAAGAAATGGCCAGAACCATGATCAATGAGACAAACGTTGCTAAGATCTTCTGGGCAGAGGAAATAAACACAACGTGCTACATTCAGAATAGAATCTCCATAAGACCTATTCTGGAAAAGACTCCATATGAATTGTGGAAGAACAGAAAGCCCAACATTTCATATTTTCATCCATTTGGATGTACCTGTTTTATGTTAAATACAAAAAATTATTTGAACAAGTTTAACTCTAAAGCACAGAAGTGTATTATGTTAGGATACTCTGAACGCTCAAGAGGGTACAGAGTATACAATACAGAAACACAGATTGTGGAAGAATCAATCAGTGTTTGTTTTGATGATAAGCTTGACTTTGAAAAGTCAAAGCAGAATGAAGTTTTTGCAGGTATGGAAGTTGAATTTACAGGTTCTGGAGACAAGTCATCAGAAGCTCTCAACAAAGACACTCCTTCAACATCTGAAAGGAGCACTGCAAACAATCCAGCAACAACTGCTGAACAACCTCAGAAAAGACTACCCAGAAGCAGCTTGGATCACCCAGAAGAAACTATCTTAGGAAGAAAGGAAGATCCAATCAGAACAAGAGCCAGCTTCAGAAACTCTGAAGAATCCCTCATGGGACTTGTGTCTCTGATTGAACCTTCTTCTATTGATGAAGCACTTCTGGACAACGAATGGATTCTAGCAATGCAAGAAGAGCTGAATTAATTCACCAGAAATGACGTATGGGATCTTGTTCCCAGACCAAAAGGATTCAACGTCATTGGAACAAAATGGGTGTTCAGAAACAAGCTGAACGAACAAGGTAAAGTTATCAGAAACAAAGCACGACTGGTAGCACAAGGTTATAGTCAGCAAGAGGGGATAGACTATACATAAACCTTTTCCCCAGTCGCCAGGTTAGAATCTATCAGACTTTTAATTTCTTTTGCTGTTAATAAAGGCATCACTCTGTATCAGATGGATGTCAAGAGTGCATTCTTAAATGGATATATAGAAGAAGAGGTTTATGTGCATCAACCCCCTGGTTTTGAAAGTACAAAAAATCCAGAATATGTTTTCAAACTAAAGAAGTCACTATATGGTCTGAAACAAGCTCCCAGAGCTTGGTATGAAAGACTAAGTAACTTTCTGTTAGAAAAAGAATTCACCAGAGGGAAGGTGGACACTACCTTATTCTGTAAGTCAGTTAAGAATGACATCTTAGTTTGTCAAATTTATGTTGACGATATTATTTTTGGATCTACTAATCCTTCTCTTGGAAGAAAATTTGCTAAGTGTATGCAGACAGAATTTGAGATGAGCCTCATGGGAGAACTGAAATTCTTTCTGGGAATTCAGATCAATCAAAATCCAGAGGGAACTTACATTCATCAGAGCAAATATGTCAGAGAACTTCTGAAGAAATTTGATCTCTCAGAATGTAAGCCATCAAAGATTCCAATGCATCCCACGTGCATTCTGGAAAGAGAAGAGGTAAGCAAAAAGGTAGAACAGAAGGTCTACAGAGGTATGATTGGTTCTCTTCTTTATCTGACGGCTTCAAGGCCTGATATTTTATTCAGCGTATGTATTTGTGCAAGATTCCAATCAGATCTTAGAGAATCTCACTTAACAGCTGTTAAGCGAATTTTCAAGTATCTGAAAGGTACTACTAATCTGGGTTTATTTTATAGAAAATCTAGTGATTACAGCTTAGTAGGTTACTGCGATGCTGACTTTGCTGGAGACAGAGTAGAGCGTAAGAGTACTTCTGGAAGCTGCCAGTTTCTGGGAGAAAATCTGATCTCTTGGTCCAGCAAAAGGCAATCCACAATTGCACTATCAACAGCAGAAGCTGAGTACATAGCAGCAGCTGGATGAAGCACACAAATGCTCTGGATGAAAAGTCAGCTTGAAGACTTTCAGATTTTTGAGAGTAACATCCATATACTCTGTGACAATACTTCTGCAATTTTCTTAAGTAAAAATCCTATTTTGCATTCTAGGGCTAAGCATATAGAAATAAAACACCATTTCATTAGGGACTACATTCAGAAAGGAATTTTGAACTTAAAATTTATTGATACAGACCATCAATGGGCTGATATCTTCACTAAACCACTTTCTGAAGATAGGTTCAACTTCATTCTAAATCATCTCAGCATGAAGCTCTGCCCATAGTGAAAATGTTTTAATTTTATATTTTAAAATTCAGAATGTGTTTTCTTTTTACTGTGAACTTCTGATCAATCTTCTTTCAGAAAGTTAGACATGCAGATTGTATCAGAGTCTATCCATAAAGATCTGAGCGTCTCATTTCAAGGATAGATGTGCTGTTCACCAAATCAAACAAGTGTCATCCAGTCATCAGCTAATCTCTGAAGTAGAACACGCGTGCACGCTTCTGAGAAGGCTAAACGCTGATTGGATGCATTGAGACACATGTCTGGTAACCGTTCCAAATATCTTTCTCAAATCCCCCAAAATCAGCAAGCATTAAATGCACGTAATCATGAGTTAAACTGTAATCATGAGTTAATTCTCTCTCTTAAAAACTGTTTACATTTTCAAAACATCATTTGAAATCTATTTAAACGCCTTAACATCACTCATTAATTTTTTACCGTCTCTTGTAAACATCTAAATATTTTCTGCATTTCTTACTTGTGTGTTCATCTTTTTCAAAGAAACCCTTTTCAAGCTTTTCTCACAGAAACCCTAAGTGTGAACATGGAAACTTCTAGCAATGTTTCTGCAAGTTCCCAGCAAGAGGTTTCATCTGAGCAATACCAGATTCCCTTTAGAACTCTACTTACTCCAGTGAAGAACTTGGAGGTTTTGTCTGAACTGATCGTTGATTTCGCCAGTCTGAAAGAGAATGGCTTCGATTTGACTGAAGAAATTAGGGCACAAGGATGGGAGAGGTATTTTGATAGGTTGGTGGGTCCAACATTCCCCATTCTGGTTAAATAGTTCTGGATTCATGCTTCTGCTTCAACCCATCAGGTTACCTCATACATCATGGGGAAGAAGATAGTGATCACTGAGGATCACATTGCTAGACTGATCGGATACAACGGTGGTGGCATCCGCTGTATTGACATGGCAGAAAGAGCTGGAAACACTGGCATAGTGGCTAGACAGATTTTCACTCATGGGGTTCCCAGCAGCAAAATAAGAGATTTGAAGGATCAACACAAAATCTGGGCAAAGATCATCTTGGGCTGCTTCAACCACAGGAAGCCCACAAGCTCTCCTGACTACATCAACATAGATCAGCAATTTCTGCTGTATTTTATTGCAAAGAAGACCAAGATCAACCTTGCTTATCTTCTGTTCAATCATCTGAAGACAAGCGTCAAGGAGACGAGAGAGGAAGAGAAGACTAAAAGGGATTGGATACCCTTCGGAAGATTAATATCAGATATTCTAACTGAGAATAGGCTGATAGAACACCTTACAGAAGCACAGGAAATAAGTTCTCTGGAACCAGCAAGCAGCTGAACACCAAGAATCTGAAAAAGATGAAACTGATAGAGAATATCAGAAAGGAGCCCAGCGTCACTTCTCTTGCTGACATCACCAGCAGAAGAGTCCCTCTGAGCGACTTTCCCATATTCTCTGAGATTGACTCTAAACCAGTCATCGTTCTCAGATACTTGGATGCATGTAAGGATGATGGCACATATCCTGATCTGAACATCAAAGATCTGCACCAGCAAACTCCAGAGGTTACCTTGAAGAAGAATAAGAAGAGAAAGGCTGCTTCAGAAGGACCATCCCAGCAGACACCAAAGAAGAGAGGTAATCTATCTGCTGTTAATGTTTTAAATTCATCTATTGTTCCAACATTGATCCCAACCCCAACTTCATATGAAATCCCAATTCCCATACCAACTATTGATGACACCGAACCAGAGTTTGACCCTTCTGAGTCACTAACTCTCAGGAGATCCCGCACCAAAAATCCAAAACCCACAACATCAACAGAACTTGATAAAATTCTTTTTGAAATTGATCAACGTTCTTCCGCTCCCCTCTCAGAAAATCCAAACACGCAACCAGAAACAGACCACTCACCTCAACCAGAACATACACTCTCACCCATACCAGAAATACCACAACCTCCCTCTCCACAACCAGAAACTCCACCTCCCTCTCCACAACCAGGACTTCATCCACTCTCACCTCAACCATCATCTCCACAACCTGAGTCTCAACACTCTGAGTCTCATCACTCTGAACCTCAAACCCCATAACCTCATTCACCTTAATCCTCTGAACCACAACCCTTGGCAATACAACTGCCATGTGGTACAACTGTAAACATACCCCAACTGCCATCCTCACCAGAAACTACCCCTCCTAATACTCCAAACAGTCCAATCATCATTTCTGATTCTCCCACTCCATCTCCCAAACAAACTACAGAAGACCACAACAAAACCTCAGTCCTTGACCATTTTGCTGCCATTATCAATAAAACCGCCATTCCAAAACCCAAACAACCAGATGTTGGTTCTGGTATTTTGAATTTTGAAACAGGCGTGCAGAATTGGATTGCCTCTCTAAAGCAGGCGTGTCCTGGAATGATTGACCCTGCTGCTTCAGACCAACTCTGGACACAATTCAGAATGTGGATACGCGCTGAATCCCTCAAGCTGCAAGACATAAACTATGAACAGGCTCAACATAACTTCAGCAAACTGCTGAAAGAAGTTGAAGGTCCAGTCATGAGTCAGCTGCTGAAGGAGGAAGTGCTCTTTCTGGATAGTGAGCCATGGTTTGAAAAGCGTCCAACTTCAAAAGTTCAGCCAGCAGAAGATCAGACTATTCAAGCTGAAGATGTTAGTCAAGCAGAAGATGTTGCAGAAAGCTCTCAGAAGCATCCTGTTTCTGACGTCTCTCAAGCTGCCTTGGACAGGCAGACTCTTGAAGAGCTGAAGCAGAATGATATTCGTCTGCAGTAAAGAATGGATGAGAATGATCAAAAGATGAAGGAAAGGATGGATGTGCAAGATGGCAAGATTGATACAGTAGTCAGCATGGTGCATCAGCAGAAGGAAACTGCTGATCAGATCAAGAACATGCTAGAAGCTCTGTATACAGGCTTTCCACCCCAACCTTAGTTTTTTCATTCTTGATGTTTTCATTGTTTTCTTTCCATGTTTTATGTACTATCTTCTAAGATTTGAATTAAATATAACAATTTTCTGCTCTGATAGTTTTATCTTAAATTACCTGCACTTTTTGATTGCTGACAAAAAGGGGGAGAAAAAGAATGATATTTTTCAATAACGGATTACTGAGACAAAAGTCTCAAACATTCTAACACTCTGATATACTTGGATCTTTTCTTGTTCTGCATAAACTTACAGGTACAAGAAGTTAATTATCTCTGATACACTGAAGCTCTACTCGAGTAAAAGAAAGATCTGATGCTCAAAGAAAGTTCAAGAAAGATCTGATGCTAAAGGATTTAAGGAATTAAAAGGGAAGTAATAAACTCAGGGGGAGTCTTTCTGATCATAACTCTGATAGTTGTTTTCTTATCCCCTTAAGCTCTGATACCTTTTATTCCTCCTTATCTTTGATACTATTTATTTCAGATACAATTTATTAAATCAGTTTTCTCTGATACTTTTCTCGTTAATTTTCAATTAAAAAAATCTAGTTTTTGTCATCATCAAAAAGGGGGAGATTGTTAGAACAAAGTTTGAATCTACTACCCTAAGTTAAAGTTTTGATGATAACAAAATGCAAGAATATATAAATTGTATGATTCATGTAAGACATATATGCTACCTAAAAATTATGTTTTGTTTTACAGAAACTCTGATGAGTATCAGCATAAGAATATCATCATCAGCATCAGAAGATGAATTATCAACATCAGCATCAGAGGATGTTTTATCAGATGCCAGAATCAGAAGATCAAAGCATGTGTGTTGTACCCCAAAATTTTCCCTCCCATATTCTTCAAGGTTTGTCAAGAATCATTCTCAAATGGCTCAAGACTACTCAAAGGTTGCACAGTCAAACCACCTCCTAAGCCAGTCAAAATTAGGGTTTTGGTTCCTTCAATGAATTTGGGATTTTCAATGGCTCAATCAAGTCTCATGTGCTCATATACATTGCCAAACATCTACATGTCAAGTTTCAAGACTCACAATGACAAATTGCACAGTCAAAAGCCCTATTTGCTTCACAGTCAACTATAGGGGTAAAATGGTCATTTTGCAGTCAAAAGTCAAAAATTTTGGTCAACATCTTATTTTGAAGCCACAATCATCATTTGATCAAGTCTTGATCATGATTCCTTAAGCATGGCTCAAAAATCATCAAAGATGCAAAAGTTTCTATTTTGGAACAGTTGAAAAGTCAATTGTAACTTGACCAAAGCATAACTTTTTCATGGTTCATCAGAAAAATCCCATCCAATGCTAATTTTGAAGGGGATGACATTTCCTACAACTAATATTCACATTCCAAGTCCAAGAAATGCTCTCACAAAAAGTTATCAATTTCTACATTATAGGTCAATTTCAAAAGTCAACAAAAAGGCATTTTAAATCAAAGACCATAACTTGAGATTGGTAAATCCAAATGACATGAGACCAAAGGCATTGGTTAGAGGACTTCAAGACCTTTCCAAAATGTCCAAGAACATGTTCATATGATCAAAATTGAGCAAGATATGCATTGGAGAAGTTGGGAAATTTTTGGGAATTTGCAAAAGTCAACTATCCTTAAAACTTCAATTTTTGACAAAAGGGCCCACTTTCTTCCACTTGATTCAGCCTTGTCATGCCACACACGTGTCCCATGATTAATTTCAAGATCAAACATTTATTTTTCCATTTTATTTAATTTTTATTGATTTAATTCATTTTAAATCCATAATAATTCAAATAAAATCTAAAAATTAATGGAATAGCATCTTTGTGATTTGAATAGCTTTTATATGTCATATGCCAGCTAACCAATTCGTGCTAAGCTTTTTTTGTGCATAAAATCTGATATTTGAATCAAATATGGAAAGTTCTTCAATGGTGGTCAACCAAATCTCCAAACTTCAATACACCAAGATTAAGGCCCAGCTTTTGACCTAATTTTGTTCTCATATACATAAGCAAGCAGTACCAACAGGATTCACGACCTAGACATTGCTAAAACGACCATAAGAACATTGAAAAAAATCAGAGAAAAGTCAAAACTGAAATCCACCTTCCAACGTAATTCAAAGCCTTTTCTTGTTTCTAACACCTTGCAGGAACTCTTAGGGATCTTTTGGAATCAAAATCAAGTGCTGAAGCTTGAGAAATCGCTCCAAACAAAATCACGGTTTGTCCACCTTTTTCAGAATCGAAACTCACGATTCATGAACATTTGATGTGATTTATGGCTTGTTTTATATTGCTTGCATCCATACAAAGCTATTGGTATTGACTAATTGGATTATAATGCAAAGGATTGTGATTTGCCATTAACAAATTTTAGGGTTCTTCCATTTCAAAATTGGGGATTTCCAGCACAGGAAAAATTAGACCTTCTCACGCACATGGTTGGATTCGTTGCAACCAGACGAATCTAGAACCACCCTCGCGAACAATTTATGTATAACACACGCCTATTCGCTATTTTCTGTGGATGCAGGTTGTGGGGGTTAAAAACCCCTGCTATCTAACATTGGTTTTGCAGTTTCAGTGGGGAAGACGATGATGTGTTCATGCGTCATTGGTGGATTCAAAGCTACGCGCGTTTTTTTATTGCTTCCAGCATGATTATTATTTTTCACATATTATGTTTGTTTCATATTATAATTACAAAAGCAAGCAGATGGTGGAGTGGTTAGGCGCGCTGGCTATTGATCACTGGGACCTGGGTTCAATTCCCAGGTCCCCCAAATTCCTTGTTTCTATTTTTTTCAATACGTTCACATGCAGGCTTCATGAAAGAGTCCACCATGCGCTCCAGGCTGCAGCTTGCCATGTGGCCACTATCACAGATCCAATGGCCTAGAGTGGACGACCACCATACGCCCAGTCAACACGTGCCATGGAGAAACCACAAAGTGAAACAGGCTGGAATATTGATTGGGCCAAGGAATTCCAAATACACCTTAAAATCTGGCCCAACCCCCCCCCCCCCCCCCCCTGGGTTTGCATTTTATTTTTTTATTTTCTTTCATTCAATTGCTTTATTTATTTTTATTGTTTTTTAATTAATTGCTAACCATCAAATTAATTAACATTTTCCTAATAAAATCAGAAACTTAACATATTATTTATTTTTATTATTTATTAATTTCACTATTAATTTAATTATTTTGTAAATAAATGTAAATTAATTAATTTAGGTTAATTAGGTCAACTTTAATCTTTTTCATAATAAATAAAATCAATTTAGAATTAGGTTTTTACTAACTTTTAATTTCTTTTTATTTTCTCTTTATTTTCATTAAAACATTAAAAAACATAAAAAAAACATTTTTTTTCTTTTAATTAATTAATTAATTAGAATTAGGTTTAATATTTAATTTAATTGCAAAAAAGGACCAATTTCAATTCTTTTCTCGAAAAGGGTCAAAACCCTAAGGACGTCCCGATTCAATATTTCGCGCGCATGTTTATTTTAATTCATTATATTTATGTATCTGCTCCGGAAATGTAATAGTTAATTAGGCTTTTATCGCTTTATTTACTTTTCTCGTATTTATTTTCCAAACGGGTTTTTCTTTTTGGCGATGTATAGATCCGCGCCTTGTAATAACGTAGATTTACCTTTCCGCGATTTATTTTCCGCACTCTTAACTGTTAATATGCCTGCAAGACTTGTATGACAAATAAAATCAATCCGTAGCTCACAAATACATGTACAAGATAATCTTAACTGAATTTAACACACATGCACATCCCACCCCTAGGGTACGCCTCATTTTGTTGCCTCGAAGTGGTCATCAAGTATAGGGTGTTTTAGAGGTCACCCTCCTGTCTAAAGATCCAGTTGCCTCGAAACGGTTGCCTCGGATAAAAAAGGATCTAGGACATGAGGGTTACCGCTAAGGCGTCCTACCATTGCTTTGGTGACCACACATGTCCCTAATAATCGAATTGACCCGAATAACTCCAACGACGGTGCTACCTACTTCTCAATAGTGGGATAGTACTGTCTAAAGGACTCTTACACAGCTTAATTCCTTAGAGTAGGTAGATTTCTCCTGGGTACTTGCTCTTTCAAAAAACAAAAACAACTATTCGCACCTACACTTTCAAAAAGTTTTCAAACAAATACTTCATACACTCTTAAGGACTGATACAAGAGTCACCTAGAAGTCTTTCAAAAAAACTTTTTTCCAAACCCACACACACTTGAAAAGCAAACAATTTTTTGAAAACATAGTGAGCAAGTACCTAAGAGTCCGTGGATAACCACAGATAGAAAGGGTGCTAACACCTTCCCTTTCTATAAATCTACCTCCCGAACCGAGAAACGTTCTCGAAAAAGGAATTTTGTTGTGCTTTTGTCCTTTCCATATTGGAGAACATAAAAGATGGTGGCGACTCTTGCTTACCGCGACATTTCGCGAACCAGCTTAAAAAACAGTCAGTTCTATTTCCACCGATCACAGAACTGGCGACTCTGCTGGGGAAATTATAAGTGAGGTGTACCTTAGGATTAGACCACTCTTGTTTTCAATTGCTTGCTTTGATTGCTTTAATATTGTGGGCCTGTTTTGGGAGTTTCATAGATCCTAACTCGGATCTGGGGGATACCTTTTAGAAGTAGCAACAAACTGTGAGGGAACTATGTGGGGTATACCGACACGGTTGAAGCAGTTGCTACGTTGATGTGGCACTTTGGTGAGTACCAGTAACCCTTGAGTTAAGTCAAGGAGAGTACGGGGCCTCCGCGTGGTGTCGTGAAGCATCAACTGACCTTAGGAACCTTACTTGACCATCCTGGCCTCTTTAGGGGTAGTGAGATGACCGACTTTGGTGCAGTCCGAAGTTGGTAGATACTCGATACTACACTTATTGAGGGTTGTTTTCTTGGAATATTTTGATCGCCAGTTCAGTGGCTAAATCAAAACAATGAACATAGAAAATAACCCAATGATATTGAGCTCCTTAGAACCCGGTTACTTTTGATAGGACAGGTTTTGAGCCCACCAACTTCAAGAGGGTAGTACCCCAAACTTCATGCTGGCCTAAACTCTAAGGGCTGTCTGGTGTGACTTGTGTGCCTTATCATGTTTGATTTTTGTGAATACTTGTGGTGTGTCCTTATCATAACATCATAGCATCATACAACATCATATGCATTTACTAACCACTTCAAGGGTTCGAATCTTCATCTTTGTTCTTGTTTTGTAGGACATGGAATCTCTCCATAGAAAGACAATTCAGATCAACCTTGTAAGGATCCCTCCTCAGCTTAAGGAGCTTACATCCAGGATCCCCGAGAACTCTTAATTCAGTGAAAGGCATGGCAGACTCATTAGCTTGGTCAACACCAGCATTGAAGAGGATATGGTGAAAGTGTTGTTCCAGTTCTTTGACCCTTTGCACCACTGTTTTACTTTCCCGGATTATCAATTGGTGCATACTTTGGAAGAGTTTTCTCAGCTTCTGAAGGTTCCTATTCCTAATCAACTACCCTACAACGGTACGGAAAGGGAACCAAAACTTGAAGAGGTTGCTAAAGCATTATGTCTGCAACCATCTGATATTAAGGGACATTGGGAAGTCAGAAGTGGTATCAAAGGATTTTTGGTAAAGTTCCTGTTTGAGAAGGCGCAAGAATGTTGGAATTCCCTTGACCTACAAGCCTTTGAAGAAGTTGTGGCACTCCTTGTCTATGGGTTGGTGTTGTTCCCGAATCCGGATCAACTTATAGATATCAATGCCGTCAAGATTTTTATGTCCAGGAATCCCATACCTACGCTACTTGGGGACATCCTCCACTCATGTTACACTCGAACCATGAGAAAAAGAGGTGTTCTCATGTGCTGCACTCCTCTCCTGGCAAGTTGGTTTATTTCGCACCTTCCATAGTCAGTTTTGAAGAACGAGCGGGGTTTGAGATGGTCACAACGGTTAATGACTCTTACACATGCTGATATACATTGGTGTTCTTGGTCCAGAGAAAATGTCACTATCATTGACCGTTGCGGAGAGTATCCTAATGTTCCTTTACTTGGAATCAGAGGAGGCATTACTTATAACCCCTGTCTGGCTTTGAGGCAATTTGGATATGCTCGGAGGGATGGCCCTCATGACATGTTGATTCCTGACATAGTATTTGACTTCGACAATGATACGCAAGGACTTCGCCAGAGGTTTATCAGAGCTTGGAGGATGCCTAACAAGGTTGATAGTAAGACACTGGGGCACAAGAACTCCATCCCCCTGGAGCCTTATCTCAAGTGGGTACGAGCCCGCTCCCAGAAGCTTGTGATGCCATACCCTCATGTTCTCCCCGTGATCAAAGAGCCAGTTATGGAAGGAGAGGTCCCGTACACCATTCAGCATCCTCACATGCCAACGTCTTGGGAAGAAATGCAAAAGAGCTGGATCCAACTCAAGGAAGAGCAGAATTCTCTTGAAACCAGTCTACATGCCAGTGAGAAGAAGGTCTTGGAGCTCACCCGCCTACTTCACGAGGAAAAGACTCTCAACACTTACATAGCTCCAAAGAGGATGCGCAGTGTCTTTTGGGATTAAGTATTTTGTAATATTTCGCCCATTAGGCATTGATGTACTGAACAGATTATTTATTAATATAACGTGTGTTCCTTTTTGTCTACAACGAACTTGAACTTGAGAACCCTTGAATGCATTGCATAAATAGCATATCATGCATCATGTGCATAACAGGTACCCTTTTTCTACAGGTTTCTTAATCTTCTTCGCTGTTTATTTCAGTAATCATCATGAATCCTGAACCTACTACTGAACAAGCTATCAAGGCCCTCCAGGTCCAGAACGCCCAGTTTCAAGAGCTGGTCATGAGCTTAGCCCAGGGTCAACAGGAGTTGAAGACTCTGCTCTTGAAGGAGAAGAAGAAGAAGAAGAAGAGGATTGTACTGTTTAACACTGGACGAAGGTTTGGGAATACACTGTAGAATGAGGCTGATCAGGCTACTTCCTCTGTAGGGAAGGATAGTCCCCAAGGGGGAAGGGTTCCTAGTCCTGCGGTCTCCGACAACGAGACAGATTACAATGATGAACAGTACCCTCCTGCTGAAGACAGGTACAAGCAACTAGAGGACCGTTTAAGTGCCATGGAGATTCAACATGTGCCGGGGCTGGATTTTGGAGATCTAGGTTTATCTTCTGGGGTGGTGATCCCACACAAGTTCAAGGCACCCACTTTTGCAAAGTACGACGGGGCTTCTTGCCCTAAGCTGCATCTCAGATCATATGTAAGGAAGATCCAACCTTACACTGCAGACAAGAACCTATGGATCCACTTCTTCCAGGATAGCCTTTCAGGGGCTCAACTCGAATGGTTCTATCAGCTGGATGGAGCCAGTATTCGAAACTGGGAGGACTTGGCTACTGCATTTTATAAGCAGTATCAGTATAATTCCGACCTCGCTCCTACGCGTACCCAACTCCAGGGTATGTCGCTAGGGACGGGCGAAGGTTTTAAGGAGTACGCGCAAAAGTGGAGAGACCTGGCTGGAAGGGTGCAGCCACCGTTGACTGACTGTGAACTCGTTGACATGTTCTTGGGGACCCTGTCTGGTCCGTTCTTCAACCACTTGATTGGTAATTCTTCTGCTGGGTTTACAGACCTGATCCTGACTGGTGAGAGGATAGAAGCTGGTATCAAGTCTGGGAAGATACAGAAGGGTTCCCCCTCGAGTACTGAAAAGAAGCCCTTCAAGAAGGAAGCTAGTTCTATTTATGGTCCAAGGAGACAGAACAAACTGGAACGCCGCCAAGCTGTCAACGCGGTGGTAATTTCAAAGCCAGCTGCTGCTCCTCAGCAGTATAACCAACCAAGGGGTGAGAGACCCAAAAGGAAGTACACTCGGCTCAGCATGACCCTGTCTCAGATATTGCCGCAACTACTGTCAACCAATCTGGTAACTATAAAGGAAGCTCCGAAGGTGGTAAACACAACCTCTCTAAAGTACAACCCCAACGCCCGCTGCGCTTATCACTCTGATAGCCCGGGGCATACTACTGATGATTGTTGGGCTCTGAGGAATAAGGTTCAGGACCTTATTGATGCTAAATAAATACAGTTTGAGGCACCCGAAAGGCCCAATGTTGTGATTGCTCCCATGCCCCAGCATGGAGTGAATGTTGTGGAAGAAGACCCGTATGTAGCCTCTGTGGATGATATTGTTACTCCGTTGTTGACTGTCAAAAGGAACCTATTGCTAGCCGGTTTATTTCCGGGATGTAGTAAAGGTTGCCTTCTATGTTCTGTTTCACCTGCTGGTTGTCCTTTGTTGAAGTCAGGTATCCAAAGCCTGATGGATAATAAAGAGATCTTGTTCGAGAAGATTGCCGTTCCTGCTACCCCTACCGAAGAAGTTTCTATTGTCACTATTTTCAACAACCCTCCTAAGGCTCCCTCAAAGAAGCCTGTCAAAATCACGACTGCTCAGAAGATTGCACCTATCATCATCACTGTTCCGGGGCCCCTCCCCTATACATCTGACAAAGCTGTCCCTTGGCACTATAGGGCAGATGTTTATGTGCTCGGAGTTAAGCAAGAGTTTGATACTAGTACCGGCGTCAGTAACATCACCGGGCCTGCTAAGGTCACTCGTAGTGGCAGACTGTTCTCACCAGATATTGCGCCACCAGCTATTCAGAGACCTCTTGTCATCACACCTGTAAGTGTACCCACTCCCCTGCCTGACCAAGTTCCTATTTCTACCCCTGCTGCCGAGTCATCTGACGCTCGGGGAAAAGGGATTGCTACTGATGTGCCTGCCCAGATGGAGGCACCGAAGACAACCAATGTTGAAGCTTCCAAGCAAGAGATGGAAGAGATCCTTAAGATTATCAAGAAGAGTGATTTCAATGTAGTTGAGCAGCTGGGGCACACCCCACCAAAGATTTATATGCTATCACTGCTGTTGTGTTCAGAGGCCCATGCCAAGGCCTTGATTTCCTTCCTGAAGACGGCCCATGTGCCACAGGAAACGTCTTCTGATCAATTTACCGATTGTGTGGCCAACTTGACTGCTGATAATGGATTGGGTTTCTCTGACGCCGATCTGACTACCAAAGGAAAGAACCACAACGATGCCCTGCATGTCTCCATTGAATGCAGGGGAACTACCCTTGCCCACGTGCTGGTTGGCACTGGTTCTTCGTTGAACGTATTACCCAAGAAAGCCCTAGACAGGCTGGATTGTGAGGGTTTAGAGCTCAAGCCAAGTAACATTGTTGTCCGGGCCTTTGACGGGTCCAAAAGGATGGTACATGGTGAAGTTGATATCCCAATCAGGGTTGGCTCTCAGGTCTTTGATTCAACGTTCTATGTGATGGACATCCGACCATCCTATTCTTGTTTGCTGGGTCGTCGTTGGATCCACAAAGCTGGAGCTGTGACCTCCACATTACATCAGAAGCTGAAGTACCCGGTCATAGGGAAGATCGTAACAGTTCAAGGGGAAGAGGAATATATGGTCAGCCACCTTAACTCGTTCCGGTGTGTAGAGATGGATGGGGAGTTCATTGAGACCCCCTTTCAACACTTTGAAGAGGTTCCTCAAACATTGGCGTCAGCAGAAACAGTGATTGAAGACTCTCCTTTGAAGATGGCTTCCTTAAAGGATGCCTGGGCTGTGATTGAGAAGGAAGCTCAGAGGGCTGTTCGTAAGGCAAGGATTGGAAGACCTCCTGTGTTCATCACCAACCCGAGAGTGAATGCTATTGAAGATGACGTGGAGGAATCTGAATTCAACAGCTGGATCTACCCAACGACCGACAGTGGACCAAGCAACTGGACTGCTAAAGACTTCACACCTATTACTTTTGTCACTCAGTAATGAACTCCTTTGTTTTGAATTTGTAAACAGACAATAATCTGAAACTTTATGGCCTGGTGTCTTACCCGGGGCACCGTGGTTTCATTTGTGAGGGCTTTTGTGTGTCGTTTTCATATATCATTAATAAAAGCATTGGACGTTTTTTGCATTTCAAATCTTGCGCTCCTTTTCTTTCTTTATTATATATTGCAAAACAGCTATATTTACACACACTCACCTATACAGGTTCCAATCCACTCTGGATCTCACTGGTAACGACTCTGCTACTGCCAGTTATGACTTTGAAAATCCGATCAACTTAGCCGAAGACGAAGGTGAAGAGGATTGCGAAGTGCCTGGTGAGCTTGCAAGACTGCTACTCCAGGAAGAGAGGGCCATTCAGCCACATGAAGAGCCAGTGGAAACGGTAAATCTGGGTACTGAGACAGACAAAAAGGAAGTCAAGATTGGTGCCAATCTAGAGGTCAGTGTGAAATAACGGTTGATTCAGATGCTGCATGACTATGTGGAAATCTTTGCCTGGTCTTACGAAGACATGCCTGGGTTGGATACCGACATTGTGGTTCATCACCTACCTACCAAGGAAGAATGCCCTCCGGTAAAACAGAAGGTCCGCCGTATGCGTCCAGAGATGTCCGAGAAAATCAAAGCTGAGGTTATGAAACAATTTGATGCCGGGTTTCTAGCAGTGACTTCTTACCCTCAGTGGGTTTCCAACGTGGTTCCAGTGCCGAAGAAGGATGGTAAGGTCCGAATGTGTGTTGATTACAGGGATTTGAACATGGCGAGCCCTAAGGATGATTTCCCTCTACCATATATCGACGTTCTGGTTGACAACACTGCTCAGCATAAAGTATTCTCCTTCATGGACGGTTTCTCCGGATATAATCAAATCAAGATGGCTCCTGAAGACATGGAGAAGACCACTTTTGTTATGCAGTGGGGCACCTTTTGCTACAAGGTCATGCCTTTTGGGTTGAAAAATGCTGGGGCAACCTACCAACGTGCCATGGTTGCTTTGTTTCATGATATGATCCATCATGAGATTGAAGTGTATGTCGACGATATGATTGCAAGGTCCCAAACTGAGGAGGAACACCTTGACCATCTACAGAAGCTGTTTGACCATCTGAAGTTGTACAAGTTGAGGTTGAACCCGAACAAGTGCACCTTCGGGGTGAGATCTGGAAAACTACTAGGTTTCGTCGTGAGCGACAAAGGCATTCAAGTGGACCCTGCCAAAGTGAAAGCCATACAAGAGATGCCAACTCCCAAGACAAAGAAAGAAGTCAGAGGCTTTCTAGGACGGCTGAACTACATTTCCCGATTCATCTCACATCTAACTGCTACCTGTGAACCAATCTTCAAGCTACTGAAGAAAGATCAAGTAGTACGTTGGACCGATGAATGTCAGGCCTCTTTCGAAAGAATTAAAGAGTATCTCCAAGAACCACCCATTCTTATGCCGCCGGTTGAAGGGAGACCTCTAATCTTATACTTGACAGTACTGGACAACTCAATGGGGTGTGTGCTGGGGCAGCATGACGAGTCTGGCTAAAAAGAGCACGCTATTTATTACCTTAGAAAAATGTTTACCGACTGTGAGGCCCGATACTCACTGCTCGAGAAAACTTGATGCGCTTTGGTATGGGCTGCTCGCCGGCTGAGACAGTATATGTTGACTCACACTACTCTATTGATTTCAAAAATGGATCCAATCAAGTACATCTTCGAAAAGCCTGCCTTGTCCGGAAGAATAGCAAGATGGCAGATGATCTTGACGGAATATGATATCCAGTACACGACTCAGAAAGCGATCAAGGGAAGTGTATTGGCAGACCATTTGGCACACCAGGCAGTGGATGACTACCAATCAATGAACTTTGAATTTCCAGACGAGAACATCATGGTAGTGACTAATTGTGAAGTACCTGGACCGGATGAAGGACCTGAGGAAGGATCCCGATGGTCTATGCACTTTGACGGAGCCTCAAACGCTTTGGGTAACGGTATTGGAGCTGTAATCATATCCCCCAAAGGCACTCATACTCCACTTACTGCCCGGCTATGTTTCAACTGCACCAACAACATGGCAGAGTATGAAGCATGTATCATGGGTCTTCAAGCTGCAATTGACTTAAGGATCAAGTTTTTGAGTGTCTTCGGAGATTCCGCTCTTGTGATCAGTCAGATCAAAGGCGAGTGGGATACGAAACACCCAAATCTTATTCCTTACAAAGAGTATGTGTTGACATTGATCCCCCATTTCGAAGAGATAACTTTTGAACACTTCCCAAGAGAGGAGAATCAGTTGGCGGACGCGTTAGCTACGATGTCTTCTATGTTCAAAGTCAAATGGGACAACGAGGCTCCCCGGATCATTATCTGGAAATTGGATGAACCTGCACATTGCTGTGATCTTGATGTTGAAGAGGTAACTGAAAAACCTTGGTATCATGAGGTGAAGAGGTACTTGGAAGCTCAAGAATATCCCGAGGGCGCGTCTGTTAATGACAAGAAGTTTCTGAGAAGGTTCGCGGCAAAGTTCTTCCTCAGCAATGGCATTTTGTACCAGCGAAATCATGATTCAACCTTACTGCGTTGTGTGGATAAGACTGAAGCAGAAAGGATCATGACAGAGCTGCATGAAGGTACCTTCGGAATGCACTCCAGTGGACATACCATGGCAAAGAAAATCCTTCGGGCAGGATATTTCTGGTCCACAATGGAAGCTGACTGTTACCAACATTCTTGGACATGTCATAAATGCCAGGTCTGTGCTGATAAGGTGCACGTTCCTCCAGTTCCTTTGAACGTCTTGACAGCGCCTTGGCATTTTGCAATGTGGGGCATTGATATGATCGGCGAAATCAGACCTACGGCATCCAACGGGCATCGCTTCATCCTGGTAGCAATTGATTACCTTACAAAGTGGGTTGAAGCAACTTCCTACGCTACCGTAACCAAGAACGTCGTGGCACGGTTCATTCGACACAACCTGATCTATTGATACGGTGTACCCGAGAGGATTATTATGGATAATGGTACCAATCTTAACAACAAGATGATCACTGAGCTCTGCGAGCAATTCAAGATACAGCACCACAACTCTTCTCCTTACCGACCGAAGATAAATGGGGTTGTAGAAGCAGCGGATAAGAATGTCAAGAAGGTTGTGCAGAAGATGACAGTGACCTACAAAGATTGGCACGAGATGTTACCGTTTTCTCTTCATGGGTACCGTACCTCAGCAAGGACGTCAACAGGGGCAACACCCTTTTCCTTGGTCTATGGCATGGAGGCAGTCTTGCCTATTGAAGTCCGGATACCCTCTCTCCGGATAATGAAGGATGCAGGTTTGAGCGAAGATGACTGGATCCAGACTCGGCTTGATCAATTAAACCTAATCGATGAAAAGAGACTCATTGCTATCTGTCATGGTCATACGTATCAAAAACGGATGATCAAGGCATTTAACAAGAAAGTCAGACGACAAGAGTATCAAGTTGGGGATCTGGTAATCAAGCGCATCATTCTACCTCAAGGTGATCCCAGGGGCAAATGGACCCCCACGTACAAAGAGCCATTTATGGTTAAAAACATCTTCTCAGGAGGTGCTATGATCCTAACCACCATGGATGGTGACGACCTTCCTCACCCCGCCAATGCAGACATAGTAAAAAGATACTACGCGTGAATAAAAGACCCGCTAGGTTGACACACCTAGGCAAAAATAAGGGCTTCCCGGCGAACCAAAAGGGTTCGGGCAAAAATAAGGGATGAAATGAAAAAAATTTGTACACCCGGCAAGTCGAAAACCTGAAAAGGCGGCTTGGGCAAAAATGGGTATCCCGGCGGACTGAAAACCCGAAAGGGCGGTCCAGGCAAAAGTTAAGGATAAGCGTAATACTATGTCTCATTGGATCACCCTGCATCCAGACTTCGGCATCAGCTATCAGGTTCAGACGGTATCGATCAATCCGCTTCAACTAAGCAGCGAAGTGATGAGACGCTTGAAGACATAAAGGCAATAGCAGAGTTGGAACCCAGTGGGATTGTTCACATAGCTGTTTTGTTTTCCTTTTTCACAAAATTGTATAAACTCTATGTTGTTCGGCGGCGTCCTCTTACTAGGACGTCAGCCTCTTGTACACAAAACGCCTATTTACAGGCAAATTCCAATATCAATACAAGTTCAATTTTTCAGACAAATTGCCAATTGTTTTTCCTTTTTCTGTTTTGTTTTGCAAAGAACGTTCAATGTTCATTTTTGATATATGCATTTGACACTAATTGCTAATCATAAATATTTGCATACGAAAAAAAGGACTAATTACAGGTGACATTAGAAACAGGGGCAATAAGAATTGTCTAAGCGATCTAGTTGCTCTGTCCACCAAGGTACCAAGGTAAGTTCGACTGAAGAATTTGACCCAGATACCTTCACTCCCCGAGAGTAAGACAAGATTCAGCAATGCTCACCCCAAGCAGAGTTGATCTCCCCTCAGCCCCGGAAAGGCACAGTATCCCTAGCAAGTCAGCAACACTCTCCCCAAGCAGAGTTAGTCTACTGTCAGCCTTAAGGAAGTTGGGTATCCCCAGAAAATCTCAAATATTCCCCGGTGGAATACAGACACCCCAGTGGATCCATTCCCCAGTACAGTCCAAAAATCTCCCCAGGAGAGTTGAATCAATCTCCCCAGTAGATTCTGGAAGCTTATCCCCAGTAGATTCTGGAAGCTTATCCCCAGTAGATTCTGGAGGCTTGTCCCCTGTAGAGTACAAGTACATCTCCCCGACCATGTTCAGAGGTTATTCCCCACCAGAGCTTATAATTGGGTTATCCTCAGCTGATTACAATGGAAGGATCGTCCTCGGCGAAGTTCTTCCTATCCCCAGCGGAGTTCACCAAATTCCCCAACAAAACTCATCAACGGTATCCCCAGCAGAGTTATCATCAAATCTCAGCGAAGTATCTCTTCCCACAGAGTAACTCCCCGCAGAGTAATCTCTTCATCAAGTTTATTCCCCAACTGAGTCATCTTCTCCTACCGGTTTATTCTTGCAATCACCATCCCCAGCGGAAATGAAGAACTCTACTCTTCAAACATCAGCCTAGGAGTCAACAAATTCCCGGCATTCGTCAAGGATTTCATACATCCTGCTTACATACATGATAAAGTGCATACTACACTACCTCTGAACATCATGACATCATGCACATCATGCATCATGACATTGCATACAACTAATGTTTTGCCTTTTTCAGGAAAAGGTCAATCAAAAGACGATTACTATCAACTTTCGCAGTTCCAGATTCGATACCTGTATCTAGCCAGGGCATATCTGTGAGCGATTGGTTGTAGATTCGATACCTGTATCCAGCCAGGGAATATCTGCATGAAGAGTTTAGAGATTCGATACCTGTATCCAGCCAGGGCATATCTGTAGACGACTAATTCCAGATTCGATACCTGTATCTAGCCAGGGCATATCTGTGAGTGATTGATTGTAGATTCAATACCTGTATCCAGCCAGGGCATGTCTGCATGAAGAGTTTAGAGATTCGATACCTGTATCCATCCAGGGCATATATGTAGACGACTAATTCCAGATTCGATACCTGTATCTAGCCAGGGCATATCTGTGAGTGATTGATTGTAGATTCTATACCTGTATCCAGCCAGGGCATGTCTGCATGAAGAGTTTAGAGATTCGATACCTGTATCCAGCCAAGGCATATCTGTAGACGACTAATTCCAGATTTGATACCTGTATCTAGCCAGGGCATATCTGTGAGTGATTGATTGTAGATTCGATATCTGTATCCAGCCAGGGCATGTCTGCATGAAGAGTTTAGAGATTCGATACCTGTATCCAGCCAGGGCATATCTGTAGACGACTAATTCCAGATTCGATACCTGTATCTAGCCAGGGCATATCTGTGAGTGATTGATTGTAGATTCGATACCTATATCCAGCCAGGGCATGTCTGCATAAAGAGTTTAGAGATTCGATACCTGTATCCAGCCAGGGCATATCTGTAGACGACTAATTCCATATTCGATACCTGTATCTAGCCAGGGCATATCTGTGAGTAATTGATTGTAGATTCGATACCTGTATCCATCCAGGGCATGTCTGCATGAAGAGTTTAAAGATTCGATACATGTATCTAGCCAGGGCATATCTGTAGACGACTAATTCCAGATTCGATACCTGTATCTAGCCAGGGCATATCTGTGAGTAATTGATTGTAGATTCGATACCTGTACCCAGCCAGGGCATATCTGCATGAAGAGTTTAGAGATTCGATACCTGTATCCAGCCAGGGCATATTTGTAGACGACTAATTCCAGATTCGATACATGTATCTAGCCAGGGCATATCTGTGAGTAATTGATTGTAGATTCGATACCTGTATCTAGCCAGGGAATATCTGCATGAAGAGTTTAGAGATTCGATACATGTATCTAGCCAGGGCATATCTGCATGAAGAGTTTAGAGATTCGATACCTGTATCCAGCCAGGGCATATCTGTGGACGACTAATTCCAGATTCGACACCTGTATCTAGCCAGGGCATATCTGTGAGCAATTGATTGTAGATTCGATACCTGTATCTAGCCAAGGCATATCTGCATGAAGAGTTTGAAGATCAACCCATGTAACAGGCCAGGAAATTATCTTTCTTTCTCAGGTACGCAAATTCTCGCTAAGGAATCTCTTACGCGATCGACAATCTCCCGATGGCATCTTTAAGCCCATCTCCATAACTATCTATTACACTTCCAAATGGCATCTATAAGCCCATTCCCGACAAGGTTCTGTCACACCTCCAGATGGCATCTATAAGCCCATCCTCCTATCCATCATCTCTCCAAATGGCATCTGTAAGCCCATTCCCGACATCACATTGCTGATACTATGCTATGCGAGTGCAAATTTCTGGGCACTTTAGTGTTCAATCATCTTCCACCTTCGGATCACGAAAGGCACGCAAGCCAATCTATATCCTTAGGTTTAAGAAGATTGAACAGGGGCAACTGTTGTACCCCAAAATTTGCCCTCCCATATTCTTCAAGGTTTGTCAAGAATCATTCTCAAATGGCTCAAGACTACTCAAAGGTTGCACAGTCAAACCACCTCCTAAGCCAGTCAAAATTAGGGTTTTGGTTCCTTCAATGAATTTGGGATTTTCAATGGCTCAATCAAGTCTCATGTGCTCATATACATTGCCAAACATCTACATGTCAAGTTTCAAGACTCACAATGACAAATTGCACAGTCAAAAGCCCTATTTGCTTCACAGTCAACTCTAGGGGTAAAATGGTCATTTTGCAGTCAAAAGTCAAAATTTTTGGTCAACATCTTATTTTGAATCCACAATCATCATTTGATCAAGTCTTGATCATGATTCCTCAAGCATGGCTCAAAAATCATCAAAGATGCAAAAGTTTCTATTTTGGGACAGTTGAAAAGTCAACTGTAACTTGACCAAAGCATAACTTTTTCATGGTTCATCAGAAAAATCCCATCCAATGCTAATTTTGAAGGGGATGACATTTCCTACAACTCATCTTCACATTCCAAGTCCAAGAAATGCTCTCACAAAAAGTTATCAATTTCTACATTATAGGTCAATTTCAAAAGTCAACAAAAAGGCATTTTAAGTCAAAGACCATAACTTGAGATTGGTAAATCCAAATGACATGGTACCAAAGGCATTGGTTAGAGGACTTCAAGACCTTTCCAAAATGTTCAAGAACATGTTCATATGATCAAAATTGAGCAAGATATGCATTGGATAAGTTGGGAAATTTTTGGGAATTTGCAAAAGTCAACTATCCTTAAAACTTCAATTTTTGACAAAAGGGCCCACTTTCTTCCATTTGATTCAGCCTTGTCATACCACACACGTGTCCCATGATTTATTTCAAGATCAAACATTTATTTTTCCATTTTATTTAATTTTTATTGATTTAATTCATTTTAAATCCATAATAATTCAAATAAAATCTAAAAATTAATGGAATAGCATCTTTGTGATTTGAATAGCTTTTATATGTCATATTCCAGCTAACCAATTCGTGCTAAGATTTTTTTGTGCATAAAATCTGAGATTTGAATCAAATATGGAAAGTTCTTCAATGGTGGTCAACCAAATCTCCAAACTTCAATACACCAAGATTAAGGCCCAGCTTTTGACCTAATTTTGTTCTCATATACATAAGCAAGCAGTACCAACAGGATTCACGACCTAGACATTGCTAAAACGGCCATAAGAACATTGAAAAAAATCAAAGAAAAGTCAAAACTGAAATCCACCTTCCAACGTAATTCAAAGCCTTTTCTTGTTTCTAACACCTTGCAGGAACTCTTAGGGATCTTTTGGAATCAAAATCAAGTGCTGAAGCTTGAGAAATCGCTCCAAACAATATCACGGTTTGTCCACCTTTTTCAGAATCGAAACTCACGATTCATGAACATTTGATGTGATTTATGGCTTGTTTTATATTGCTTGCATCCATACAAAGCTATTGGTATTGACTAATTGGATTATAATGCAAAGGATTGTGATTTTCCATTAACAAATTTTAGGGTTCTTCCATTTCAAAATTGGGGATTTCCAGCACAGGAAAAATTAGACCTTCTCACGCACATGGTTGGATTCGTTGCAACCAGACGAATCTAGAACCACCCTCGCGAACAATTTATGTATAACACACGCCTATTCGCTATTTTCTGTGGATGCAGGTTGTGGGGGTTAAAAAACCCCGCAATCTAACATTGGTTTTGCAGTTTCAGTGGGGAAGACGATGATGTGTTCATGCGTCATTGGTGGATTCAAAGCTACGCGCGTTTTTTTATTGCTTCCAGCGTGATTATTATTTTTCACATATTATGTTTGTTTCATATTATAATTACAAAAGCAAGCAGATGGTGGAGTGGTTAGGCGCGCTGGCTATTGATCACTGGGACCTGGGTTCGATTCCCAGGTCCCCCAAATTCCTTGTTTCTATTTTTTTTCAATACGTTCACATGCAGGCTTCATGAAAGAGTCCACCATGCGCTCCAGGATGCAGCTTGCCATGTGGCCACTATCACAAATCCAATGGCCTAGAGTGGACGACCACCATACGCCCAGTCAACACGTGCCATGGAGAAACCACAAAGTCAAACAGGATGGAATATTGATTGGGCCAAGGAATTCCAAATACACCTTCAAATCTGGCCCAAACCCCCCCCCCCCCTGGGTTTGCATTTTATTTTTTTATTTTCTTTCATTCAATTGCTTTATTTATTTTTATTGTTTTTTAATTAATTGCTAACCATCAAATTAATTAACATTTTCCTAATAAAATCAGAAACTTAACATATTATTTATTTTTATTATTTATTAATTTCACTATTAATTTAATTATTTTGTAAATAAATGTAAATTAATTAATTTAGGTTAATTAGGTCAACTTTAATCTTTTTCATAATAAATAAAATCAATTTAGAATTAGGTTTTTACTAACTTTTAATTTCTTTTTATTTTCTCTTTATTTTCATTAAAACATTAAAAAACATTAAAAAAACATTTTTTTCTTTTAATTAATTAATTAATTAGAATTAGGTTTAATATTTAATTTAATTGCAAAAAAGGACCAATTTCAATTCTTTTCTCGAAAAGGGCCAAAACCCTAAGGACGTCCTGATTCAATATTTCGTGCGCATGTTTATTTTAATTCATTATATTTATGTATCTGCTCCGAAAATGTAATAGTTAATTAGGCTTTTATCGCTTTATTTACTTTTCTCGTATTTATTTTCCAAACGGGTTTTTGTTTTTGGCGATGTATAGACCCGCGCCTTGTAATAACGTAGATTTACCTTTCCGCGATTTATTTTCCGCACTCTTAACTGTTAATATGCCTGCAAGACTTGTATGACAAATAAAATCAATCCGTAGCTCACAAATACATGTACAAGATAATCTTAACAGAATTTAACACACATTCACATGCCACCCCTAGGGTACGCCTCATTTGGTTGCCTCGAAGTGGTCATCAAGTATAGGGTGTTTTAGAGGTCGCCCTCCTGTCTAAAGATCCAGTTGCCTCGAAACGGTTGCCTTGGATAAAAAAGGATCTAGGACATTAGGGTTACCGCTAAGGCGTCCTACCATTGCTTTGGTGACCACACATGTCCCTAATAATCGAATTGACCCGAATAACTCCAACGACGGTGCTACCTACTTCTCAATAGTGGGATAGTACTGTCTAAAGGACTCTTACACAGCTTAATTCCTTAGAGTAGGTAGATTTCTCCTGGGTACTTGCTCTTTCAAAAAATAAAAACAACTTTTCGCACCTACACTTTCAAAAAGTTTTCAAACAAATACTTCATACACTCTTGAGGACTGATACAAGAGTCACCGAGAAGTCTTTCAAACAAACTTTTTTCCAAACCCACACACACTTGAAAAGCAAACAATTTTTTGAAAACATAGTGAGCAAGTACCTAAGAGCCTGTGGATAACCACGGATAGAAAGGGTGCTAACACCTTCCCTTTTTATAAATCTACCTCCCGAACCGAGAAACGTTCTCGAAAAAGGAATTTTGTTGTGCTTTTATCCTTTCCATATTGGAGAACATAAAAGACGGTGGCGACTCTTGCTTACCGCGAAATTTCGCGAACCAGCTTAAAAAACAGTCAGTTCTATTTCCACCGATCACAATGTGCTTACGTTGAAGCTTGATGAACAGATCTGCGCGTAACAATCCAAACTCTGATCAAGATAACAACAATTCATCAGCACCTAGAAGCGTCAGAATAAGCCAAATCCAGAACACGCTCAAGTGGCAACGGTACTGTGCATTCAAGGTACTTTATTATCAACGACATCATTCCAGACAAGATCTGCTCAATATGGAAAGAATGTAACTGGCATTGAAATGGCATAATTGGCTACAACGTATCTTTTCCACATGATATATAAACAAGTCAGTGAAGTATGAAACAGCTAATGCTCTACAACTCTCTACACGCCTAAAGCTATTCATATTCATCCTCGTTCCCAGTTTGCTAAAGCTTTCAATTTACCTATTCTATTGTTTTAGCATTCCAGTTCTCATAAGCTTAAATTGTGTAGTATCACAGTAGTGATAAACAATTTTATAGAAAACATTCAACACACTTAGATTTCATTTATCTGTAAAGAGGTATTTCCTTGAGAAACTGGTTTGTGGTTTTGACTTAAGAAGGCTTTAACAGTTGTTAAAGCAAGTTGTAATATTCAGTTGAATATAGTGGATTAAGACCTCGTTGGAGAGAGGCGAAATCACCTTGACGGGTGGACTGGAGTAGTATGAGATCAAACGAACCAGGATAAAAATAACCTGTTGTCTGCATTTGATTTCAAGTTTTACAATTCAACCCCCCTTCTTGTGTTTTTCACTTCTTCAGCGGGCAACAACATTCTTAGTAACGGATGCGAAGGAAGCTGCTTCGACCCACTTGGTGAAATAATCAATGGCCACTAGAATGAAGCGGTGTCCATTGGAGGCTGTAGGCTTGATCTCCCCAATAATGTTGATTCCCCACATAGCGAAGGGCCAAGGAGCTGTTAAAACGTTCAGAGGAACTGGAGGCACGTGCACCTTGTCTGCATAGATTTGACACTTATGACAGGTTCGAGAGTGTTGATAGCAGTCAGCTTCCATGGTAGACCAGTAATAGCCTGCCCTTAGAATCTTCTTAGCCATCGTATGCCCTCTAGAGTGAGTGCCGAAGGTACCTTCATGCAATTCAGCCATGATCTTTTCAGCTTCAATCTTGTCCACACAACGGAGCAGAATAGAATCATGATTGTGCTTGTACAGGATGCCATTACTCAGGAAGAACTTAGCTGAGAATCTCCTTAAGAATTTTTTTTTCATTGACTGAAGCTCCTTCAGGATATTCTTGAGCCTCGAGATACCTTTTGACTTCATGAAACCAAGGCTGGTCCACTACTTCTTTGGTATTAATCTCGTGACAGTGTGCGGGTTCGTCCATCCGTTCAATGGTGATCTGGGGAGCCTCATTATCCCAATTAAGTTTAAACATGGATGACATTATAGCTAGAGCATCTTCTAGCTGATTTTCTTCTCGCAGGAAGTGCTCAAAGGTAATCTGCTCGAAATGTGGTAACAATGTCAAGACATGTTCTTTGTAAGGGATGAGGTTTGGATGCTTAGTATCCCATTCTTCTTTAATCTGACTGATGACCAAAGCTAAATCTCCAAACACAACCAAAGATTTGATTCCCAGGTCTATAGCAGCCTTGAGACTAAAGATGCAGGCTTCGTACTCTGCCATGTTGTTTGTACAGTTGAAGCAAGGTCTGGCAGTGAAAGGATTATGGCATCCTTCCGGAGATATAAGCACAACACCGATACCGTTTCCAAGTGCATTGGAGGCACCATCAAAGTACATGGTCCACCGGGATCCTTGTTCACGTCCGTCATATGGTCTGAATTTTTCAATATTGTCCAATGTCATGATGTCTTCGTCAGGGAAGTCAAACTTCATGGATTGATAATCTTCTACAGCTTGATGGGCCAGATGATCAGCTAGCACACTCCCCTTTATAGCTTTTTGGGTCGTGTACTGTATATTGTATTCTGTCAGAATCATCTGCCATTTGGCTATCCTTCTGGACAAAGCAGGCTTCTCGAAGATGTATTTTATCGGATCCATCTTAGATATCAGCAAAGTGGTATGAGTCAACATGTACTGCCTTAGCCGGCGAGCAGCCCATACCAAAGCACAACAAGTATTCTCGAGCAGTGAATATCTTGTTTCACAGTCGGTAAACTTTTTGCTAAGGTAATAAATGGCGTGCTCTTTTCGGCCAGACTCGTCATGCTGCCCCAGTACGCACCCCATTGAATTCTCTAGGATGGTTAGATACATGATTAGCGGTCTTCCTTCAACCGGTGCCATCAAGACGGGAGGCTCTTGTAAATACTCCTTGATTTTATCGAAAGCAATTTGACAGTCATCATTCCATCTAACTACCTGATCTTTCTTCAACAGCTTAAAGATTGGTTCACAAGTAGATGTTAGGTGAGAAATGAACCTAGCAATGTAGTTTAGGCATCCAAAAAACCTCTGACTTCCTTCTCAGTGCGAGGAGCAGGAATTTCTTGTATAGCTTTGACTTTGGCAGGATCAACTTTGATGCCTTTGTTGCTGACAATGAAACCCAAGAGCTTACCGAACCGGACTCCAAATGTGCACTTGTTAGGGTTCAATCTTAGTCTGTACTCCTTCAATCTGACAAACAGCTTTTGCAAGTGACTAAGGTGTTCTTCTTCAGTTTGTGATCGGGCTATCATGTCATCTACGTAGACCTCTATCTCATAATGTATCATATCATGAAACAAAGCTACCATGGCGCGTTGATAGGTTGCCTCGACATTCTTCAGTCCGAATGGCATCACTTTATAGAAGAACGTACCCTATTGTGTGACAAAATTAGTTTTCTCCATGTCCTTAGGTGCCATTTTGATCTGGTTATATCCTGAGAATCCATCCATGAAAGAAAATACTTTGTGCTGGGCTGTATTGTCAACCAGGATGTCGATGTGGGGAAGTGGAAAATCATCTTTAGGGCTGGACCTGTTTAAGTCTCTATAATCCACGCACATTCTCACTTTGCCGTCCTTCTTAGGCACAGGCATAATGTTAGCAACCCATTGAGGATAGGAAGTAACATCCAGAAATCCAGCATTGAATTGTTTCATAACTTCTGCTTTGATCTTCTCGGACATGTCAGGTCTCATGCGGCGGACTTTCTGCTTCACCATTGGATAATCTTCTCTTGTGGGTAGACGGTGTACCATGATGTCTGCATCGAGTCCAGGCATGTATTCGTATGACTAGGCAAAGATCTCAACATTGTCATGTAACAGCTGAATCAGGCGTTCCTTGACACTCGACTCTAGATTGGCACCCACTCTAATTTCCTTTCTGTCTTCCTCAGTACCCAAGTTGATTGTATCCAACAACTCCTCATGAGGCAGAATAGCCCTTTCCTCTTGTTGTAGAAGTCTAGCCAATTCCCCGGGCACCTCCCAATCTTCCTCACCTTCGTATTCGGCTTGGTAGATCAGATCTTCAGAGTCACTGAAGGCTATAGCAGTATCATTACCAATGGGATCCGGAATGGAAGAGTACCTGCATTTTTGGGTGTGTGTAAGGGTATAGCCACCTTTAAACAAATAAAATGTAAAAAGAAAGACAATGTACACAAAAGTTTATATGAAAAACGTCCATGATTCATTGAAATGACATATGAAAATGAAATAAGAACCCTTACAAATGGACCATTGTGCCTCGGGTAAGACACAAGGTTAAAAAAGTACAAATTGTTTGTGAATTATTACAGATCCAACAGAAATGGAAAAGATAAATTACTGCGGTATGAAAGTAATCGGAACAAAGTCTTTTGCTTCCCAGTTGCACAGTCCTCCACTAACAGTAGGAAATATCCAATCTTCCAGGATGCCCTCTTCTTCACTGTCCTCTAGTGCATTAACCCCTTGGTGGCTGATCTTCACAGGTGGCCCTCCGGCACGGGCGCAGCGCACCGCCTTCTGAGCAGTTGAGGTGAACCCCAAGTCAAACTTGTATGATTTGTAGGGAATGTTTGGTAGTTGTCCCCAGATGGTGGATCCGCCTTCTTCCACTGCTGCTTTTGCATCCTTGAGAGAGTACATCCGAGGTGGAGGTCTTGTGATCACTGGAGTTGAGGACACCGCTTTGGTCGCTGCTATTTCCTGAGAAACTTCTTAAAAATGTTGGAAAGGGGTTTCAATGAATTCTCCATCCAATTCTACATATCGAAAAGAATTCAGATGACTAATCATGTATTCCTCTTCACTATGGACAGTTATAATTTTCCCTTGGACACGGTATTTCAGCATCTGATGCAAAGTTGAGGTGACATCACTGGCGTTGTGAATCCAGGGGCGTCCCAACATGCAAGAGTAAGAAGGACGAATATCCATCACATAAAATGTTGAATTGAACGTCTGGGTACCCACCTTGATCGGGATGTCCACCTCCCCATGGACCATCCTTTTAGAGCCGTCAAATGCTCTTACAATTATATTGCTGGGTTTTAAAGTCAGCCCCTTACAATCTAGTCTATCCAAGGCTTTCTTTGGCAAGACGTTCAGAGACGATCCAGTATCAACCAAAACATGAGCTAGAGTGGTTCCCCTACACTCCACTGAGACATGTAGTGCGTCGTTATGTTTTCTCCCTTTGGAGGTCAAGCCAGCATCGGAGAAACCCAGGCCATTGTCAGCTGTTAAACTGGCCACACACTCTTGTAATTGATCTGCGGAAGTCTCTTGAGGTACATGCGCTGTCTTCAGAAACTTGACCAAAGTTTTAGCATGTGCCTCAGAGCAAAGCAGCAACGGTAACATAGAGATTTTAGAGGGGGTCTTCCCCAGTTGTTCGACCACATCATAATCACTTTTCTTAATGATCCTTAGGATTTCTTCCATCTCTCTCTTGGATGTCTCAGGAATAAATAGTGACTGAGCCTTCGTCAGGACAGGCTCCTCTTGAACATTCTTTCCTTTATTCTCAGCAACAGAAGTAGTGATAGGAATTGTATTGTCATTGTTGGCGGGTACACTTGCAGGTGTAATCACTGGTACAACTGTAATCTTCGGAACGACCACGGGTCCAGAGGTTGCCTTTGAAGGGGCAATCTCTGGAGAGAAAATTCTCCCACTACGGGTAATTTTGCTTGTTCCGACAATGTTACTGATGTCGGAATTATCTTCTTCAGAACTCTCTTCATCGGCACTCTGTTCAATCTGTTTGACACCATGGTAGTAGATTTCTCCACCATAGTTCCATGGTACCATTTTATATGATTTGTATGGGGTTGTCCCGGGCATTGTTATCTTCAACACAGTAGTCATAGGAGTGGATGTAATCCTAACGGGTTTTTTAGGAACCCTGGAAGGATTGGCGTATATGGTTATTATTGAAACTTCTGGAACTGGAATGGGTGAAATAGGAGCTTTCTCAAACAAGATTTCCCGGTTATCAATCAGTTCTTGGATACCTTTCTTCAACAGAGAACAGTCAAATGATGAGGACAGGAAAGTATGGGAATCTTGGTCACAACCTGGGAACACCCCAGCTTTTAACAAATTCAACTTGATGGTTAGGAGAGGAGTCAGTAAATCATCCATGGTGTCAACAAATAAGTCTTCCTCAACAGCGCTGGCATTGTGTCCATGCATAGGCATTGGAGTGGAGATAACATTCGATTTCTCAGGAGCTTCAAATTCAACCTCCTTTGTGTCTATCAGATCCTGAATCTTGTTCTTCAGAGCCCAACAGTTGTTGGTGTCATGCCCTGGACTCTCTGAATGATAAGCGCACCTGGCGTTTGGATGGTAGTGCGGAGAAGCAGTATTGGGATTTTTAGGGGCCTATTTCAGCATAGCCAAATTCAACTTCAGGAGATGTGGTAGGACTTGAGCAGGAGTCATGTTTATCTTGGTGAATTGCGTTACTGGCCTTTCCACCCTTTGCTGATTGTTTCTAGGCTTATCATACCTCAGCTGATTGTTTCTTGGCTGGTATGATGCAGACTTTTGAATCATAACGGCCCCCACCGTTGATCGGCGCTCGTTTCTTCCCTGATAGACAGCCGACACTTCCTTCTTTCATGTGAAGGGCTTTTTTAAAGCAGCAGAGGTAGACGCGTCTTTCTGAATTTTCCCGCTTCTTATGTCGGCTTCTATCCTCTCACCAGTTAAAATCAACTCAGTGAACCCCGCAGAGGAGCTTCCAATCAGATGACTAAAGAATGGTCCTGACAACATTCCCAGAAACATGTCCACTAGCTCCCTTTCAGATAAAGGTGGTTGCACCCTTCCGGTTAAATCCCTCCACTTTTGGGCGTAGTCTTTGAATCCCTCATTGGACACCATGGCCATACTCTGGAGTTGAGTACAGGTTGGTGCCAAGTCGGCGTTGTATTGATACTATTTATAGAAGGCGGCTGCCAAGTCTTCCCAATTATGCACATCAAACCTCTCCAACTGGTAGAACCAATCAAGCTGCATTCCTGCCAAATTGTCCTGGAAAAAGTGGACCCATAAATCTTTGTCAGCAGAATACGGTTGAATTTTCCTGACATAAGATCGTATGTGCATCTTGGGACAAGACACCCTATCGTACTTGGCAAATAGTGTCACTTTAAACTTTGGAGGGATTACAATTCCAGATACCAACCCTAACTCCTCAAAGTCCAGCCCCGGTACTCTCTGCACTTCCATAGCAGCTAGACGCTCTTCCAAGTTTTTGTATTTGTCATCGGCCGGAGGGTATTGTTGTTCAGAGTAGTCCTCTTGTTCCTCTTCTTCAACTTCAAAATCTGAAGGCACTGCAGTCTCTTTACCTTTTCTTTCCCCTTCCTCAGAGGTTGATGGAAAATCCAAGGCCCTTCTGGCTTGTCCTTCAAACCTTCTGCCCATGGTAGCCACACCGACTCGCTTCTTCTTCTTTTTCTGTTTTTCTTTCTCTAGCAGAGTCTTGAGCTCCTCCTGCCCCTTGGCCAAAGTCAAGAGTAGCTGTTGAAATTGTGAATTCTGAGCTTGCAAGTCTTTGACCGTTTGTTCAAGATCCATGTTGCTGAAATAAACAGCAGAGGGATCAGGAAACTTCTTGCAAAAGACTTATTTATGCATATGATGAATGATATGTATTCATGTAATGCTTTCACGGATTTAACAAAAATTCAAATTTGTGTCAAACAAAAAGGAACAAACGTTATATTAATAAAATAGAATTTGTTTACATCAATGCCCCTAGGGCAAAATAGTACAAAATTCTAAGATAAAAAGATGCTGCTCATCCTCTTTGGCGCAATGTAGGTGTTGAGAGTCTGCTCTTTGTGAAGTAACCGAGTGAGTTATAAAACCTTCTTTTCACTTGCGTAGAATTGGGCTTCAAAAGTATCGCATTCTCCCTTGAGCTGTATCCAATTCCTTTGTAGATCTTCGAGTGATGTTGGCATGTCAGGATGTAGGAGGGTGTATGGAACCTCTCCTTCCTTAACAGGCTCTATAATCACTGGGAGAATGGAGGGGTAAGGCATCATAAGACTTTGGGTGCGGGTTAGTACCCACTTGAGGTAAGGCTCAAGGGGGATGGAATTCTTGTGTCCCAAGGTCTTACTATCTACCTTTTTAGGCATCCTCCAAGCTCGGATGAACCTTTGACGAAGTCCTTGATCGTCGTTGTCGAAGTCGAAAACCAAGCTTTGAATCAGCATGTCATGTGGGCCATCCCTTCGGGAATAACGAAACTGTCTTAGAGCCAAGCAGGGGTTGTAGGTGATGCCTCCCCTAATGCCAAGTAGAGGGACATTAGGGAATTCCCCACAACGGTCGACGATGATAACATTCTCTTTGGTTCGAGAACACCAATGAATATCTGAATGTGTAAGAGTCATCAATCGTTGTGACTACCTCAAACCTTGTTCATTCTTCAAGACTGATTGGGGAAGATGAGAAATAAACCATCTTGCCAGAAGATGAGTGCAACACATGAGAACACCCCTTTTCCTTATTGTACGAGTGTGAAAAGAGTGTAAGATATCTCCAAGCAATGTAGGCACCGGATTGCGTGACATGAAGATTTTGACAGCACTCACATCTATGAGTTGATCGGGATTAGGGAACAAGACCATCCCATAGATGAGAAGAGCTATAATCTCCTCAAAAGCTTGTAAGTCCAAGGATTTCCAGCAGCTTTGGGCCTTCTCAAACAAGAACTTTGCCAAGAAACCTTTTACACCACTTCTAGTCTCCCAATGGGCTGTGACATCAGATGGTTGCAAGTGCAGGGATTGAGCAATATCTTCTGGCTTTGGATCTCTTTCCGTACCGTTGAAAGGTAGTTGATTGAGAATAGGAATCCTCAAGAGTTGTGAAAATTCCTCCAAATTGGGCACAAGCTGGTAGTCAGGAAATGTGAAGCAGTGATGCAAAGTGTCAAAGAACTGGAAGAGAACTTTCATCATGTCTTCCTCTGTGTTGGAAGTGACTAAGTTGAGAAGGCGACCATGTCGCTCGGTGAATGGAGAATTCTCAAGAATCCTTGAAGATAGCTGCTTGAGTTGTGGAGGAATTATTACAAGGTTGACCTGGATAGTTTTCCTGCGAAGTGAATCCATAGCCTACAAAACAGGAACAAAGATGAACTTCCAAAAATCCTTGAAATGGTTAGTGGATGCAAATGATGATTCATGATGTTCATGATGTTATGCACAAGTATATATGTATAAGCAAATCACACAAGTTCCTAGTTTAGGCTTGCATGGGGTTTCATAGTTAAGTACCCTCTTGAAGTTTAGTTGGCTCAACCTGTCCTAGAAATAGTAACCGGGTTCTAAGGAGCTCAATATCACTGGACTGTTTTCTGTGTTCATAGTTTCAGTTTAAGCCTCTTTACTGGCGACCGAAATATTCCAAGAAAACAACCCTCAATGAGTGTAGTATCGAGTATCTACCAACATCGGGCTGCACCAAAGCCGGACATCACACTACACCCTAAAAGGCCAAGTTGGTTAAGTAAAGGTTCTAAAAGTCCATTAGTGCTTCACGACATCACTCAGCGGTCCCATATTCTCTTTGATTGACTCAAAGGCTACCGGTACCCACAAATATGTCGCACTAATATAGTTATTGCTTAGACCGTATTAGTATACCCCGTACATTTTCCACAACGTATTGCTATTTACCTATTATGTTTCCCAAATCCGGGTGGAGGATTCAAACCCAAACAATAGAACCAAATGTAAAGCAAACAAGGCAAACAAGATAAGCAAATAAAGGTGATCTAAACCCTAAGCTAACCCCACTTATATACAATTCCCCAACAGAGTCGCCAGTTCTGTGATGCGGTGGGAGAACTGACTTGATGTTTTACGTTTCGATCGCACTTGTGCGGTTAGAAAGAGTCGCCACCGACTTTTCTTTTATCCCAAAGGAAAGGTAAAAAAGCACAGGAAAGACCTTTTGAGATTATTTCTCGGGTTCGGGGGGTAGATTATGAAAAGGGAAGGTATTAGCACCCTTTTCATTCATGGTTTTCCATGGGCTCTTAGTTACTCGTTTAGATCACTTGCTTTTGATTTTGTGCTTGTGGTGTGGCCTTTGAAAGTATTTTTAAAAATATCTTTGTAATGGTTCTCGTCTCTATAAGAACGTATATAAAGTTTTGTTTCGAAAAGTGGTTCGAAGATGTGTTTGTGAATCGTGTTTCGAAAAGTGTTTTGAAAAGAGGTTTTGCAATGGTTCTCGTCTCCATAAGAACGTATACAAAATGTTTTATCTTTTTGAATTTTTTTTTGAAATGAGAGTGTAGGTGTAAAGAGTTTTTTTCGTGAGCAAGCGAGTAACTAAGAGCGAATTTATCTACTCGAAAGGTCTTAAATTTTTCTTTTCTTCCTCCTTTTAATGGTGCTATCTTACCATTGATTTGGTAAGAAGCCCCACCATTGGATGTGAAGGGACAGTCGCGGGTCAATTTTACAATCATTGAAGGCAACTTGTGAGACACTTTAGCAATTTTCGTAAGGGAATAGATCGTTTTAATCGAAGGCAACATCGAGGGTCATCGAGGGACTACGATCTTTGTTTATTGAAGGGTCATTTGCTAAAGCGTCCCATAATCGAGGGACATGATTGTATTTCCGAGGCAACGAGTGAGGTTACCCTAGAGGTGCGCGTGTGAAAAAAAGTGTGTTGGTTTCAAGTTATTTTATTCTTTGATTAGGTCGTCTAGCGATTGATTTTGAATCTTTCCATACACGCGTAATTACTATACAGTATATGGAAAACAGTAAATTGCGGGAATTGAAATTCTACGCTATTACAAAGTGTTCGGGAATGGGGGTACAATTTTTACACATGGGGATGAATCAAATGGGATAGAAATGTCTGAATATCAAACAATACAACCAAATCGAATTTTGTGCGATTTAATTAAAGCTATGATAATTCATGAAAATAATCAACAAAGTATGAGATGAAATGTTAAGTACTTAGATAAAATGAGAAAGATAAAACCTATTCTAAAAAAATTGATCAAATTAAAATCTTTATATTTTTTTTGTATTTTATTAATTATGTAAATAATTAATAAGAAAGAAAACAAACTAAATTAATAATTTTTTTTGGTGTTTTATTAAATGTAAAGATTAATAAAAAAAAGTTTATAAACAAGGAAAATGATAAAAGTAAATCACAAAAAAAAATAAATCAATTTAATTAAAATATTTTTAGTTTTAGTTAGCATTTTGCAAAACAAATAAAATATAAGAATAAAAAACAAAAAAAAGAAAGAAATATGGGCTTAAGGAAATTTAGGGATGTTAGGCCCAAAAGAAAATAGTTGTGTTTGTTGTGACAAAACAAAGCCAGAGGGGGGTGTATCCAGCAACGGCATATGGGCTTATGGGATTTACAAAACAAAACGGCCCAAGTTTCATAAACTGTTTAGTTGTTTGATTAAGGGAAACAAATGAAATTAGGGTTCTAAGGGACCCTTTGTTCACAGCGGCGCCGCTCATCTCCTTCATACATCCTTTCCAAATTGTTCATCTCTGTTCATCTCTAAACTATCTCACCACTCACCTCTTCCTAATTTCATGAACAAATCACTCTTGGCCTCTTTGTCTCACCATGATTCGTGATTTTGAAACCCTAATTTCGAAATCGGATTTATGTCTAAAATGCCCGAATCTGGTTTATCTGATCCCCCCCCCCCCAAACTCCCTGTTGCCGGAATGCCCCTAATCTCGCCTCCCTAAACGAGTTTTAGCGACTTTCTTTAAAAAAGGGTGAGATTCTGTTATTATGATTTCACTGATTTTTTTATCTTGCTTATACACTTTTTCTATCAATCCACCTTGTTATCCATTTAAATGCAGGAAATGATTTTAGGGATTCATGAGAAAGATGGAAAGTTCATACCTGTTGGAGACTTTTTATGAAATGGAAAGGCAAGGACGAGGCTGAGGCTCGTGTTCCATGGTGGCCGGAGACGGGGGGGGGGGGGGGGGAGATGAAGATACCACCTTGGTGCTTCTGACTCGTTGGTAACTTATTTCTTATCTCTGTGTTTTGAATGATGATGATGCTAGCTATTGTGATCTTGAGGCTCTGTTTTGGTTTTGGTTGTTTCATACTTGTTATTGGCTTTTGGTCTAATGATTAACAATTTTTTTTTGAGTTTGGTATTTGATGATGATTCTGGTTTGAGATTTGCAGATTTGTGGTTTTGGATTTTGTTGATGTTTCAACAGGTTTTTGTTATTTGATGGTTTAATAGGTTTTGTGAGTTTGAAGGTGATAACTGTGTTTGAGATTTTGGCTTTAGGGTTTATGGATGTTATCAGGCTTTGGGTTACAGGTTTGAGACTTCTGTTGTTGGTTCACATGTTTCAGGTTTTTGAAGGCTTGACAGTTGTTGGCATTTTTGGCTTTGTTACAGGTTTTGTTACTGGTTTTGTGGTTGGATGCTGGTTTTTTTTGGGTTTGGTTTTGTGTTTGTTGACAGGTTTTTGATGATGTTACTGGTTTGAATGGTTAACATTTCTTGTGGGTTTTTTGTTGTTGGTTAACAGGTTTGTTACAGGTTTGGTTCTTTTGAGAGTTTTGATGGTAGTGATGGTTTGGCCTTGTTACAGTTTTGGTTTGAGGATGTTGTTTTGAGATAGTTTGACAGTTTGAAACTTTGAGGTTTTGGAGGTTTTTGGTTAGCAGGTTTCAGGTTTGATGGTGGTTCTGTAAGCTTGAAGCTTGAGACTTGTGTTCTGTTTTTTGGGGGTTAACAGGTTTTGTTGAATTTTTTGATAGTTGGCTCTGTTTTTGGTTTTTTATCAGGTTTGATGAGTTTGACAGTTTCTTTGTATTTGATGATGATTCTGTTTTATGATGGTTTAGATTTGAGACTTTGGTTTTTGGAGGTTTTGGAAGTTTGACAGGTTTTTGAAAATTGGAGACTTGTTTCAAGTTTTTGAGTTTGATAAAATGTTTCTATCCTCCTTTGCTTGAGAGTTTTGTTTACTGTTATATTGGTGTTGCTTTTGTTGAACTCCTATTTAAAATGGTGGGAAACCCAACAATTGAATATTTTCAGTATATTGCTCTTATGCCATTTTTGTTGCAGTTTTGTTTTCTAGCAAATTCTATGCAATTTGTGACAGGCAGGGCAGCAGGGTTGTGCATCCCAATAACCTAGGTGACTTCTTTCCTCTCTTCTCTATCAATGACAATAGGAAAGCGAATTGCTTTTTGCCCCTTTTTCCAATTCTGAAAAGTTTGCAATGAAAAATGGAAAATGATGAATTATGCTTCTTGAACAAACTTTTGCTTATTTGACTTAGCTTATTATATTGCCATACTTCTGCTTTGCTGCCTGCTCTAGCTTATGCTGTTTGTTGTTTGCTATATTGATGCCTCGTTTTTGTTGTCCAATTTGCGCTGTTGTTTGGTTCAGTTTTGCTGTTTGCTTGGACAACTTGCTGGCATGTTTATGTTGAATGTAAGGGGACTATCCTAGCACATGTTTTGGTTGACACTAGCTCTTCTTTAAACATGCTACCCAAGGGTGCTTTGGACCGGTTAGACTGTGAAGGACTGGTATTGAAGCCGGGTGATATTATCATGAGGGCTTTCGATGGGTCCAAAAGGATGGTTCATGGAGAGGTGGATCTCCCAATTAAAGTGGGCTCACAGATTTTTAACTCTACTTTCTATATCATGGACATCCATCCTACTTACTCCTATTTGCTGGGCCGCCCTTAGATTCATGGGGAAGGGGCAGTAACGTCTACCCTTTACCAAAAGCTAAAATACCCAGTCAAGGGGAGGATCGTCACTGTTTGCGATGAGGAGAAATTCATGGTAAGCTATCTCAGTTATTTCAAATATGTGGAGATGGATGGAGAATTTATAGAAACCCCGTTCTAGGCTTTTGAAGTTGTTTCGCCTATGGTTGCTACTGCCAAAACTTCCTCTGACATGCCTAAAGATGATAAGGTCGTACCAAAGATGGTTTCATTTAAGGATGCTCGTGCTGCAGTCGAAGATGGAAGTTGTGATACTTGGGGGAAACTCCCCAAGATCCCATTCAAAGTAGATAAATGTGGGTTGGGTTTTACTATCAAGGCTCAGAAGGAAGTTAGGCGTGTTCGTGCGGAAAAGCCCCCTCTCTGTATTGGAAATCATGAAATAAATATTGTGGGGGATTCTGATGATCAATATGCTTTCGAAGAATGGATATACCCTACTACGACAAAGCTCAACAATTGGCACGCAAAGGACTTTGTCCACATCTCCTTCGTTGAGGAGTAATTACTTGTTTATTGCTTTCTATCAATTCAAGAGTCTTTTATCTGTAATGTTAAACAATGACTTTTAAGCCATATGCCTGGCCCGGGGCACTATGGTCCATTTGTTAAGGGTTTTATTTATGTTCATTTTATCATATGATCATTCAATATAAACCATTAGACTTTTTGCATTCGAATTTTTGTGCTCATTGTCTTTCTTTTTCTTTAATGCGTTTTTCAAATAGTCATGTATCTTACATGCACACACACACACACTCTTGCAGATCCTCGTCCACTCTGAATCTCATTGCCAATGACTCTACTATTGCCAGTTATGATTTCGAACATCCAATTAACCAAGCCGAAGACGAAGGCGAGGAAGTTTGTGAAATACCGAGAGAACTAGCCAGACTTCTAATGTAAGAGGAAAAAGCTATTCAGACGCATGAAGAGTCAGTTGAAGTCATCAACCTAGGTACCGAGACAGACAAGAAAGATGTCAAGATCGGCGCCAACCTAGGAAGCAGTGTCAAAAGCAGATTAGTTCAGATGTTACATGACTATATGGAAGTGTTTGCTTATTTGTATGAAGATATGCCAGGGTTAGATACCGTCATTGTAGTTCATCGTCTTCCAAAAAAGGAAGATTGTCCTCCTATCAAGAAAAAAGTTCGTCGCATGCGGCCTGATATGTATGAGAAAATAAAAGTTGAAGTGATGAAACAATTTTATGCAGGATTCCTAGCTGTGACATCTTATCCTCAATGGGTTGTAAATGTGGTGTCGGTGCCGAAGAAAGATGGAAAAGTTCGTATGTGCGTAGATTATAAGGATCTGAATAGGGCAAGCCCCAAGGATGACTTCCCTCTACCTCATATTGATGTCTTGGTCGATAACACCACTCAACATAAAGTCTTATCTTTCATGGATGGTTTCTCCGGATATAATCAAATTAAGATGGCTCCCGAAGACATGGAGAAAACCACCTTTGTTACGCAATGGGGCACCTTTTGTTACAAGGTCATGCCATTCTGATTGAAGAACGCATGGGCAACATATCAAAGGACTATGGTAGCTTTGTTTCATGATATGATCCATCATGAAATAGAGGTATATGTAGATGATATGATTGCAAGGTCACAAACTAAAGAAGAACATCTCAACCACTTATACAAGCTATTCGAAAGGTTAAAAAAGTACAAGTTGAGGTTCAACCCTAATAAGTGCACATTCGGAGTAAGATCTGGAAAACTTCTAGGTTTTGTTGTCAGTGGTAAAGGCATCGAAGTTTATCCTGCAAAGATAAAATCCATTCAAGAAATTCCAATTCCCCATTCTGAAAAGGAGGTTAGAGGGTTCTTGGGTCGTCTTAACTACATCGCTCGCTTCATATCTCACTTAACTGCTACTTGTGAGCCAATCTTCAAATTCTTGAAGAAAGATCAAGTAGTCAGATGGAATGATGAATGCCAAGCTGCCTTTGACAAAATCAAGGAATATCTGCAAGAACCTCCTATCATCATGCCTCCATTTGAAGTAAGACCCTTGATCATGTACTTGATTGTGCTAGAGAATTCTATGGGGTGTGTGTTGGGCCAACATGACGAGTCTGGCCGAAAAGAGCATGCAATATACTACCTGAGCAAAAAGTTTACCGACTGTGAAACCAGATATTCACTGCTCGAGAAAACTTGTTGAGCCTTGGCATGGGTTTCTCGCCGGCTAAGATAGTATATGTTTACTCATACCACTCTATTGATTTCTAAGATGGACCCTATCAAGTACATCTTCGAGAAACCCGCTTTGTCCGGACGAATAGCTAGATGGAAAATGATTTTGACTGAGTACGATATTCAATATACAACACAAAAAGCCATCAAAGGAAGTGTATTGGAGGATAATTTGTCCCATTAAGCTATTGATGATTATCAATCTATGAACTTTGACTTCTCGTACGAGAAAATCATGTTAGTGACCGACTGTGCAAAACCTGGACCGTATGATGGAGCTGAACAAGGATCCCGATGGACTATGGTGTTCGATGGGGCTTCCAACGCATTGGGTAACGAAATTGGCGATGTGGTAGTTTCTCCTGAGGGTTGCCACACCCCTTTCACTGCTAGACTGTGCTTTGATTGTACAAATAACATGGCTGAATATGAGGCATGTATTTTGAGTCTGAAGGCTGCCATTGATTTAAGGATCAAGCATTTTAACGTATTCGGAGATTACGCTCTATTGATTAGTCAAGTAAAGGGAGATTGGGACACTAAACATCCTAATCTTATTCCTTACAAGGAGCTTGTGTTATCTCTGATTCCATACTTCGAAGAAATCACCTTTGAACACTTCCCTAGAGAAGAAAATCAGTTAGCCGATGCTTTGGCCATAATGTCTTCTATGTTCAAGGTCAAATGGGACAACGAAGCTCCTATGATTACAATTGAGATATTTGACAAACCTGTGCACTGATATGAGCTTGACACTGACACAGAGAAGCCATGGTACCATAAGGTGAAGAGATACCTTGAAGCGCAAGAGTATCCTGAAAGAGATTCAATCAATGATAAAAAATTCTTACGAATATTCGCAGCCAAATTCTTCCTAAGCAATGGAATCCTGTAAAAACGCAACCATGATTCTACTCTACTCCGATGTGTGGACAAGAAGGAGGCAGAGAAAATTATGGAATATATGCATGATGGTCTCTTTAGGACTCACTCTAGCAGGCATACTATGGCCAAGAAAATCCTGAGAGCTGGTTACTATTGGTCAAAAATGGAAACTGATTGCCATCATCACTCAAGAACTTGCCACAAATTCCAAATCTATGCTGACAAGGTCCATGTGCCTCCTATTCCTCTAAATGTCATGACTACTTCGTGGCCGTTTGCAATGTGGGGCATTGACATGATTGGAGAGATTAAACCTACTGCCTCCAATGGACATCTCTTCATTCTTGTCGCTATCGATTATTTCACCAAATGGGTTGAAGCTGCCTCATTTGCCTCAGTCACAAAGAACGTTGTAGCCATATTCATCAAGCATAACCTCATCTTCCGCAATGGTATCCCCGAAAGGATCATCATCGATAATGGAACCGATCTCAATAATGCTATGATTACAGAACTTTGCACTCAGTTCAAAATCAAGCATCACAATTCTTCTCTTTATAGACCTAAAGTGAATGGTGCAGTGGAAGCAGCCAACAAAAACATTAAGAAGATTATGTAAAAGATGGTGGTAACCTATAAAGACTGGCATGAGATGTTACTGTTTTCTCTTCATGGCTACCGTAATTTAGCTCAGACATCGACTGGGGCAACTCCTTTTTCTTTGGTCTATGGCATGGAAGTTGTCCTGCCAGTGGAAGTTAAAATTCCCTCCCTAAGGATTATGAATGAAACAGGCCTAGGCGAAGACGAATGGATTCAGACAAGATTGGATCAGTTGAACTTGATCCATGAAAAGTGACTGACTGCTCTTTGTCATTGTCATATGTACCAGAAACGTATGATCAAGGCTTTCAACAAAAAGATCAGGCCTCGAGTATATCAAGTTGGTGACACTTGTAATAAAGCGCATCATTCTCCCACACCCTGTAAACGTGGACATAGTTAAAAAATACTACGCATAAGAGACCCGCTAGGTTGGCACACCTAGGCAAGATAAGGGCATCCTGGTAAACCAAAGGTTTGGGAAAAAATTAGGGATATATGCAAAATATTGTACACCCGGCAAGTCGAAAACCCGAAAGGGCGACTTGGGAAAAAATGGGTTACCCTGGTGGGCTGAAAACCCGAAAGGGAGGTCCAGGAAATAGTTAAGGATTGAAAGCGTATGACTATGTCCCGTAGGATCACCACAGTCGACTTTATTACCAATTTCCGGGTTCAAACGGTCCAAGATCAATCCAATCAACTTCTGTCAATGGCAAGGGACGTTCGAAGACATTGTGGCAATAGTAGAGTTGGAACATAATGAGATCATTTCCACATGGTTTTTGTTTTGTTTTTAATTTTGTTTTCCTTTCGACGATTTCCTCTTACTAGGATCTCCGTCTCTTTGTACAAAAACTCCTATTCATGGGTAAAACATCAATACAAATATAATTTGAAGTGCAAACTTTTTGTTTTTTGTTTTGAGTGCAAAAATGTCCAATGACTAAAATTCAATGAACATATGCATATGAACATGATTAAACTATTTAGCAAATATGTGCTGCCAAGAAGCAACAAGCATATCTTTAATGCAGTTGAGATATCCCCACAGAGTTATCTCATTAGCATTATCCCCACAGAGTCGGCTACAATAAACCTTTTCCCCAACAGAGTTGCCCACAAAGTTGGATTTATGCAACCCTTGGTCAGAGTTTTCAATCTCTCGACAACCCTCTCCCCAACTGAGTTTGGTCTTAAAAGAATAAGCCTATGTGGATTTCTTCTTAAAGAATTCATCTTGCCAGCAGGTCATTGAATATTCTCTTCAACAGGGTTTACTCCCCAACAAAATAATACACTCTCCAACAGGATCATTCCTATTCAAACAATTTTTAGTTACTATGAAGCCTGGACCCAACCAGATAATAGTTTAACTTCTCGAGTTACTATGAAGCCTAGACCCGACCAGATAATAGTTTAACGTCTCGAGATATTGTAAAGACTGGAATTCGACCAGACAATGGTTTAACTTCTTTTCCCCAGTACAGTTTGCCTCTACCCCCCAGCAAGATACTGTGAAGCCTGGACCTGACCAGATATCAGTTCAACTTCATCCTTTCAAGCAAGTTACTGTGAAGCCTGGACCCGACCAGATATCAGTTCAACTTCATCATTGAAAGAAAGTTATTGTGAATCCTGGACCCGACCAGATATCAGTTCAACTTCATCCTTGAAAGCAAGTTACTGTAAATCCTAGACCCAGCCAGATATCAGTTCAACTTCATCCTTTCAAGCAAGTTACTGTAAAGCTTGGACCCGGCCAGATATCAGTTCAACTTCATCCTTTCAAGTAAGTTACTATAAATCCTGGACTGGACCAGATATCAGTTCAACTTCATTCTTTCAAGTAAGTTACTATGAAGCCTGGACCTGACCAGATATCAGTTCAACTTCATCCTTTTAAGCAAGTTACTGTGAAGCCTGGACCCGACCAGATATCAGTTCAACTTCATTTGTTCAAGCAAGTTACTGCAAAGCCTAGACCCGACCAGATATCTGTTCAGCTTCATCCTTTCAAGCAAGTTACTGTGAAGCCTGGACACAACCAGATATCAGTTCAACTTCATCCTTTCAAGTAAGTTATTGTGAAGCCTGGAGTTCGACCAGATAACAATTAACTTCATCCACCTCAGAAAGTTGCTGCGAAGCCTGGAACCTGACCAGATAACAGTTTAACTTCACTCTCCCGAGTAATTTTATGCGAAGCCTGGAATGTGACCAGATAACAGTTAATTTAATCTTCCCCCAGTAAGTCGATGCAAAGCCTATAATGCGACCAGATAACAGTCAACTTCATTATCCCCAACAATTTGCTGCCAAACCTGGATTTCGACCAGATAATAACTAACTTTCGTTTCTCTCCAGTCAGGAATAAATCCCTAGTAGAGCAATGGACAACCAAAATTCATGAACTTTATTCCTCCAAGCAGAAATCAGCATCCCCCACAGAGTTTCCTCATGCATAGAGTCAAATTCAATATTCCCCAGCAGATTTCTCCTCAAATAATAAAAAAGGATATCCCAGTGGAAACATTCTAAACAAAGTTGAAGATACATCTATTCTCCAATAATAATTAGGGGTTCAACCTCCCAAGATTCCACAACATGTTGTCAAGGATTTATTTTCCTAGACAAAGACACATTGCAATAAACGCATCACATTCATAAACCATGACGCATACATAACAAATGCATACAACATAATCTCATTTATTTTGAGAACATCATTACGCCATGCATACATCTGCATGCAACTAATCCCCTTCCTTGCAGGGGAAAATCAATCATCAAATGAAGACCTCTTCTAGTTAGATTTATCTCTTCCAGTTAAAAATAGGCAAAAGACATCTACTATTTCAGTATAAATCAACCAAAAGATTTATCCTGATACCTCCTCTAGTCACTCTGGATGGCATCTGTAAAGCCCATCTCCAACAACTTTCCATCATTTCTCCAAATGGCATCTTTAAGCCCATTCCCTATGCAATCAACCACCACATCATCGAGTGCAAATTTCTGGGCCCTTTAGTGTTCAATCATATTTCACCTTCAAGTCACAAATGGCAGACCCGCCAATCTAACTCTTTAGGCTTAAGAAGAAAAAATAAGGGCAGCTGTTGTACCCCAAAATTTGCCCTCTCATTCCTCAGGGTATTTTCTCACAAGGATTTTCAAAAGTTCATGTTTGCACAAAGTACAATTGGGCCCTCAATAATCAAATTGAAGAAGAACAAGTATGCTTCGATCCGTAAGCTTCAGTGGATCATTTGGCTCCTTCAAGCAAGCTTTGCATCACAAGCTTCGATGGAGCATTTGGCCTGTCGATGCAAGCTTGGTTTGCATCCTTCGATTGAACATTATTGCTTTCTTCGATCTATCTTGATTTACATCCTTCGTTTGGGTATTTGGCCTCTTCGAACCAACTTTGGTCCACAAGCTTCATTTGGGTTTATATATGCCTGCGTTGATTCACGAAACATGTGGCTTCCTGTAGGTTTGTTTTGATTCACTAAAATGCCTCCTGCATGCAACCTTCGATTCAGAGAGCAATGGCCTCCTGAATGTTTGTCTCACAAAGCAGTTGCCTCCTACATGCTAGTTTCGAATCAATTTTCAAGCTTGTTTCAAATCCATTTTCACGTAACCTTCGAATCCTCCTACAAGCTTGGATGCACAAGGCAGGGGTTTCTCTCACGCTAACACCCACAAAGCAATGATTCCCATTAAGTTTGCTTCAAATACACCTACATGCTTTCTTTGAATCACCTTCATAGCACCTTCGAATCCATCTGCAAACCCTTCAACACACATAGTGCTGCATTATGACACACAACTTGGTGGCCCATTTGATGGACTTTCCATGGTTAGGGAATAAATGGTTTTGCTTACTTTTGAATCTGGTCGAAGGTTTGGGCCTAAGTAATCAAAAGCAAGAGGAACCAAAGTGGCATATTCAGCTGAAGAGGCCCATTCGAAGAATACATGTTTGGCCCATTTGAAGAATACATGTTTGGTCCATTCAAAGGACACATAACTGGTGGGAACGAATGTTATTTTAGTTTGGTCGAAAGTTGTGGAAGTATGGAGGATTCGATTCAAAGGATCAAGTTGAACATTAGACCCATAGGCTAGGCTACATGTTTCTGCTTTTCAGGCCTCAAACCTATGACTTGCTCTATATTTAATTGTTTATACAGTTAAAATTAGGCTTTTACCCATTTGTTGTCCAAGACAACTTGCACTTAATAGTATAATATTACTTTTAGAAAAGTATTTCTTGAACCTTGCGCCTGTTTTTCTTCTGCAGGAAGCAATCCATCTAAACCACTAATCTTGCTATCTCATCTTGGGATCATGATACAAGTGGACATTTGCTTTCATGCTAAGCCTTATTTTATTATTTTTAATCCCAAACTTCCCAACACCTTTCTCTATAAATAGAGAGATCCTTTGCAAAGACCTGGGGCCAGAGAGAGGAACAAATCTTCAAATTTCTCAAACACCATAAAATTCTCAAACACTTAAACATTTGTGAAAACACAAACCCAGAATCTAAATACTTTCCTCTTTCGAATCCTAAACATCCTTACATCTTGCTATCCTTAAAATCCAGCAAGAAAGACATTTCACTTGTTTTGCTCTTTCGAATCCAGTGTCAAAGGCCTAACCCTTGGTCCCTCCCTTCGAATCCAGGGATATTCAAGGCAATCACTCAAAGCCCAACATATGATCCAACCTCAAGAAGGGTAAGTTGCTCCAAGCTATAAACTCTTCGTTTCCAGTATAACATGTAAATACACTTCCTTTTCGTTTCAAACATGTACATACTATTGTTCTTCTTTTTGTTTCCACCCTTTTAATATGTTTCATGGTTAACACCCTTCTTGGTTTTTGCTCTTTGTACATTTAAACATGCTTTAAGAACTAACCTGACCCTAAGGTAATGTTGGCATGGTCTTAAGCCATGTTACCATTCAAACTCAAACGAAAGAAACAGGAAATATGAAGTAGGAAACGAAGCTTCTCGCTTCCATACCAACCTCTAGATCAAACAAAAAAGGCATCCAGAAGGAACACCATGCTGACTTCCAGGCCCAGATGAAAGGAACGCCTACACTGACTCCAGGCACATTCGAAAGGCTCAACATGTTGGGCTCTAGGCCCCAATCAAAAGTCATGCCTTCACCCTTTTCAGGCCAAATCGAAGAGAGCCAGAAAGTGCAAAATCGAAGGGTTTTCTGCCTAAATCGAAAAGACCCATTTTCTTGCTTTTATTTTATTTTTGCCTTTATATTTTAATGCAATTAAATATGGTTGTAATAGTGTAGGATTTTATCTTTCTACATTTTTTACTTTATACAAAATGCTAGTAATTAGGGTGTATGGCAAGATAAAATCAACAAGTAGACCACCCTGATCAAAAGAAAAAAATGCATGCAATCAAACACACTTTGCACACATGCACCTCTAGGGTTAACTCCACTTGTTGCCTTGAGAAAATGGTCATAATACGCATGTAAGCCATCTTAGCAAAAACAATCAAAAGATCATAGTCTCTCGATGACGCTTCGAATGTTGCCTTACAAATGATCTTAGTCTCTTAAGAGAAATGCTAAGACGTCTCACAATATTGCTATTCATGACTATGCAATGACCCACACATGTCCCTTTTACATCCAAAGATAAGGATTCTTACCAATCAATGGTAAGATAGCAGAATAAAAGGAAGAGAGAAATGAACAAAAGACTTTTGAGTAAGGTAGAACTTTCTTAGTTGCTTGCTCACAATCTATTCTAAAAAACAAACAAAAAATTCAAACACACCAAACACTTTTTAAAAATATGAAATATTTTCAAAAGTCTAACACTTTGTATACATTCTTATAGAGACGAGAATCATTACAAATTTTTCCTAAATGAAGGAGCTTTTCAAAATACTTTCAAAACCCACGCCACAAGCACATTTTAAAACCAAAGCAAGTGATCTAGCAAGCAACTAACAGCCCATAGATAACTACGGATGGAAAGGGTTCTAATACCTTCCCTTTTCATAACCTACCCCCTGTACTCAAGAAATAATCTCGAAAGGTCTTTCCTTTTCTTTTCAGCCTTTCCTTATTGGATAAAAGAAAAGTCAGTGGCGACTCTTACTATTCACAATAATTGCGATCAAACACAAAACACCCAAGTCAGTTCTCCCACCGTGTTACAGAGGGCATTGAATTCTTGCATCAAGAGGTAAGTCTTTCTAACTTTGAAATCTTGATACAAGCATCATTTGAACTTAATTTCAAAAGATAAAATGTAGATATCATGTCTATGAAGCTAACCATGTCCTTAGTTTTTATTTTAATTGACTGTGTGATGAAAATTTTGAAACTAGATTTTATGAAATGTTAGGTTTTCAGTTTGGTACCAGATAAAATTCGTCCTAACCATTGACTTATAGATTTTAAAAATTATATGGTTGTATTCCTTGTTAAAAATCTAGCAAGTTTGGTTTTTACAACTTTTAATTTGGTTGAGAAATGAAGGATTTACAAAAAATCAAAGAATTGAAATCATGGTGTTTTTCGTTACTGTTAACACGCAGGAGGAAAAAGAAGGATGGCTTGTCCATTTTCAAATTTTGACATCCATGTTCATATTATACTTAATAATTATTGTTTCATAAACGGATGTAACAGTCACCCCAGCGGCAAGAAGCGTGCGTTTCATGTCACTTCTTACTCTAAAGGCGCGAGTTTGAACCATAGTGAACCCCCCCCCCCCCCCCCCCCCCCCCCCCCCCCCCTTTTGACATTTTGCGATTTTTTTTTGTGATTTCAGAAACATGTTTCAAATATATTTTTACTAAGGCGCTCCCTTAACAATATGAGCGCATGGTCTGGTGGTAAGTTTTTGAAGCTGTGACCCTAAGGTCCTGTGTTCAAGCCTTGGTAATTTCAATTTATTTTTTTTACAACTATTTTTCTTTAGTTTTTTTTAACAAACTTCAACCAATTTTTTAACCAATCAAAACTTCTTCTTTTGAGCTGATTTTTTTTCACACTACTAGGTTACCACCTCTATTTTATGAATATTAAAAAATATCACAAAAAGTATTTTTATTTCATTATTTTTCAATTAAATCAAAATGCATCTTTTAGGGTTGTTGTTAAGAGGTTTTTGATCAATTTTTCCACTTTGCTCCAAAGCATGATTTTACTATGATAGGTTTTGATTCTCATGAGATATCTTGACATTTGAGTAAACACTTCATGATGACTTGATACTTCTTAGGATTTTTCTCAACCAAATTCACATTAAAACATGAAACATGCATAAAAATTAAAACTATGCTCCATGAATTTCATCTTGATTGTGATGCATACACTTGTTTCAAACATACCAACTCCAACCATTTTTCATAAAAATATAAGAAAATTCCAATTCCTTTTTTCCCTTATCCCTTATTTACATTTTTAGACCAATTGTATAGGTTGCAACTATTTAAGTAATAACGTAGATTTCTTTCTGCACTTTTCATATTCATATAAATGGTCTGTAATAGTTAGTTAGGGTTTATTGATTTTCTCCACATTCATAAATTTGTACCCCCATCCCTGAAGCATTGTAATAGGGTAGGACATTTAATTTCCACAATTTACCGTTTTCCTTATTACTGTTAGTAATTTGGGTTTGTATGGCAAGATTAAAATCAATCATTAGAAAACCTAATCTCAAAGACAAAAATACTTGAAATCAAAACACTCCGCATACACGCACCTCTAGGGTACCTTCACTTGTTGCCTCGAATAAAAAAAGACATGTCCCTCGAATGTGGGATTCTTTAACAAAGACCCTCGGTTAAAAGATCGTAGTCCCTCGATGACCCTTCGATGTTGCCTTCAGTAAACGATCTTAGTCCCTTACAAAATTGCTAAAACATCCTACAAGTTGCCTTTTATGACTGTACGATGACCCACGCCTGTCCCTCACATCCAATGATATGGCTTTCTACTAACTAATGGTAGGATAGCACTATCTAAAGGAGGGGGAAAATAACAAAGACCTCTTTGAGTAGGTAGATCGCTCGTAACCGCTTTCTCACAAACTAAAACAATGTTTACACTTCACACTTTCAAATCAAGTTCTTCCAAAACACTTTATAAACACTCTTGAGGACTGATACAAGGGTTATTATAAAGCAAATTGCCTTACATTGGCATTTTCAAAACATCTTTTCATAAAACAACACCTTCTTTTCACAAATATTTTCAAAACAAACATTTTGTATACATTCTCAACGATATGAGAATCATTACAAAATTGTCGCACTTAGGCATTTTCAAAATATTTTTAAATATACACAAACGCAAAGTATTATTTTCAAAGTGAGCTAGCGATTAAGAGCCTGTAGAAAACTACGGATGAAAAGGGTGCTAACACCTTCCCTTTTCATAACCTACCCCCCGAACTCAAGAAAATTCTCAAAGGTCTTTCCTGTTCTTTTCACCCTTTCCTTTATTGGATAAAAGAAATGTCGGTGGAGACTTTTGCTATCCGTAACATTTGCAATAAAATGCAAACCCTAAAAGTCATTTCTCCCACCATATTACAACGTACTTCGAGGAAATTACTTTTGGGCACATAACCATGTTGTCTATGTTTAAAGTCGGATGGGACAATGAGGCTCCCAGAATTACTATTGAGAGGCTAGACGAACCTGCACACTGTTACGAAGTTGACACTGACGGAGTAGAAGAGAAACCTTGGTTTCATGAATTGAAAAGATATCTTGAAGCTCAAGAGTATCTTGAAGGAGCATCTATTAATGACAAGAAATTCCTATGGAGGTTCTCAACTAATTTCTTCCTGAGCAACAAAATTCTATACAGGCGCAAATGGTAACACCTTCACTGTCCATGGGTGAACGCGAACATAGTTAAAAGATACTACGCATAAAAAACGACCTGCTAGGTTGACTGGTCTAGGAAAAAATAAGGGCATCCCGGTGAACCGAAAGGGTTCGGGCAAAAATCAGGGATATATATATATATATATATATATATATATATATATATATATATATATATATATATATATATATATATATATATATATATATATATATATATATATATATATATATATATATATATATATATATATATATATATATATATATATATATATATATATAAGACTGTACACCCGGCAAGTCGAAAACCTCAAAAGGTGGCTTGGGCAAGAAAGAGTATCCCGGTGGAGTGAAAACCTGAAAGGGCGGTCCATGCAAAAATTAGGGATTAAAGCGTACGACATTGTACCATGGATAACTTATAGCCAACTTTATTACCAACGTCAAGTTCAAGTGGTACATATCAATTCAATCAACTTCTACCGACAACGAGGGATGAGATGCTCGAGGACATAAAGGCAATAACAAAGTTGAAATATGACGAGATCATTTACACATAGCTACATATTTTGTTTCCACTTTGTACTCTCTTTATTTCACGACGATGTCCTCTTACTAGGACTTTTGTCTCTCTGTAAAACAGTCTCCTGTTTATAGGCAAACTATCAATATAAACACAATTTCAAAATTCAAATTCTGTTTTTACTTTTTCTGTTTTGTTTGCAAAAACGTCCAATGACTAAAATGAATGAACATATGCATATGAATATGATTACTGTTAACAAATATATGCATAAAAAACAGGAATAAGCATTTACTCAAGACTCCAGGAGACAGGATAACGTTCAAGTCGTCTGTAATCCCCACAGAGTAGTTCCCACAAGATTATCCCATGCGGAGTCATCTTCACAAACTTGACACATTCCCAGCAAGTATGAAATACCCTAATCACACTCACCAGCAGATCCCCCTAGCGGATAAAGGAGTGTGATCTTTTCCCGAGCAATGTCGCCATTCTATAAAGTCCCAACCCTAGTTAGAAAGTATGTCTTCAGCACAGCTCACAGGAATTATCTTCCCCAACTGAGTTTGTTTCTTCAACACTATAAAAGCCCCTGCAAAATTCTTTCCTCCAGTAGGTTATTTCCTCAGCAGATTGTTTCTCCAACAAGGTTTATTTCCCCAACAGGGTTTATTTCCCCAACGAAGTTCAGTCTCCCCTACCTGAGTCTATCCCTCTGACCACTGCAAATCACCAATAAAACTTCTCTCTCCAGCAAAGGGTAGTCCATACCACTATCCCTAAAGAGTTGCTACGAAAATCTGAAACCGGACCAGATATCAGTTAATCTTATCCTCCCCAGAAGAGTCGGTATCCATATCAAAAACTCGACCAGACAACACCTCAGAAGGTTCTCCATCTCTTTTATCCCCAGTCATGGTACATAAGAACTAAACTCCCCAGTAGAGCGATGAACGACCAATATTCTTGAACTCTTCTCTCCAAGCAAAAATCAAATTTCCCAACAGAGACATTCTAAACAAGATTGAAGAGTTATTGTCGCCATCCCCGGTAGTAGTCTGGAATTTATTTTCCCGATAAAAAATGTTATACAAATCTAGCGATACACTTCAACGACATCTCACATTCATACATCATTTATCATAGCATATGCATACGAAACACATATAACATGCTCTCATTTTCTTTAAGAACATCATTATGCAATGCACTACATACATCATGACATTGCATAAATACTAACTCTATCTTTTCAGGTAAAGTTCACCAACAGACGAACATTATCAACAATTTTCTAACAGGTCGTAGAGTGATTCCCGAAACAAGACGGGATGACTATCTACATGACCAGACAATTTCCTTCAGAAACTGAATTCTGAGAAGCATTTCCCTCAGAGACTAAATCTGAAAAGTAGCTACTTAATCACTTTCCCCAGAGAGTCATTCTGAAAAATATCTCTTCTAGATGAAGTCGGGCGTAGACTCATTCCAAATGTATCTTCTAGACAAAGTCGGGCGTAGACTCATTCTAGTATATCATTTGGATAAAATCCAGTGTAGATTTATTTTGATATTCTTTTTGGACAAAGTCGGGCGTAGACTCATTCCAAACGTATATTCTAGACAAAGTCAAGTGTAGACTCATTATGGTGTATCATTCAGATAAAATCAAGTGTAGATTCACTTTGATGTTCTTTTGGACAAAGTCGAACGTAGACTCATTCCAAATACATCTTCTAAGACAAATTCAGGCGTAGACTTATTCTGATGTTCCTATAAACAGTTACTTTGGATGGAATTTATAAGCCCATCTCTAATGACATTCCGTCACTCTCCAAATGGCATCTTTAAGCCCATTGGTATAATTGGCAGATAGTGTTACTTCCTGCACAGGAGAGTGCAAATTTTTGGGCACTTAAGTGTTCAATCATCTTCTACCTTCAAGTTATGAATGGTGGACATGCCAATCTAACCCTTCAGGTTTAACAACAGATTCCAGGTTCACCCTGTTTTACCCCAAAATGTTCCCTCCCATTTTTCTTCAAGACATTCTCAAAAGGTCCTCAAATGTTCAAGGTGGCTCAAGAACTGATCAGATAAATTCTCCTCCTAAGCAATGGGTCCACAACTAGGGTTTGGTATTTCTCAATGAAGATTGGGTTTCCAAGGTCTTAATTTGTTTTCATGGTTCTTCATATGTATTCAATAATGCTCTTACTAAGTTTTAAGCCTTGCATCACAAGTTTGCTCAGTCAATGACTCAGATGACTGAAAATCAACTGTATTGGATAAAAAGTCAACCATGGTCAGCATAAAGTCAAACTTCAAGATTTTTGGTCAAGATCAACATTTTAAAGTCACATTCATCATTTGATCAAGGGTTGATCATGATTCCTCAAGAAAATCCCTCAAATCATCAAAAGTCAAAAGTTGCCAAATTAGGGTTTCCTTAGGAGAAGTCAACTGAACTTTGACCAAGCATAACTTTCACATGCTTCATCAACTTTTCCCCAAACAAAGATAATTTTGAAGGAAATTAAATTCTCTACAACTTTGTAACTCTATGCTCAAGTCCAAAAAATTCTTCATTTGAGAGATATAATCCAATACACTATATGTGATTTTAAAAGTCAACAAAAAGACACTTTTTATCAAGGCAACTTACATCAAGATAAAGTCTCCAAATGCAAAAGTGATTGAAATAGAAATTGTATAGGACATATTGAGATTTCCAAAAAGTAAAAGATAAACTTAAAAATATAAAAATTGAGTAAGTTATGGCTAGTGCAAGTTGGGAAATTTTGAGCAAATGCATGAAGTTCAAATTGAGCAAGCTTGATATTTTGGGCTATTGGGCCATGGTTTAAGAGTCCAAACGTGTATTACACTCTTCATACACCCCCTTTTGGTTTGTTATATCTATTTTTGATTTTTATTCAATTTAAAGTCAAAATTAAATAAAATAAAACAAAGGCTTCTACAAGGTTCAAGCCCATATTTTATTTGACCTAATTTCCCTTATAAATTTTCATAAATTCCATACAATGAAGACAACAACAAAAAAACCCTACTCTTCTTTCTATTCCCCGTGAAAAAAAACTTTTGTAAATCCTTATTTTTCAAAACTTGTTCTTGTACATATTTTTACACGCATATTTCATCACAATACCCACCGTAAATCAACATACCCACAACCGCAATTATTTACCAGTGTCCTCCAACCTGCTATTGTAACCATCACCATTATCACCTTGAAGTTTGTTTCTCTATTACACCAAAATATGTTTAAATTCCCTTCCATCTTCCTTAAAATATTTACCGAACAACAACTTCCTCTCCAATCACCCTTCAACGCTATCCTTCGTTCTCCATATCTACTTCCTCTGTTACCGATACATCCTCACTGAACAACCCAATTTCCACACAGACGAATTCATCAATCCACCGGAACCCTTCCTCTGTGGTACCCCACTGCCATGCTCCTCCTCTCTCTTCATCACTGCTCTATAAATCATCACCCATGCCACAAACACCACTCACCACCATGCAAGCAACTCCCCCGCTATTCGTGTTCTCAGTCGTGCTGTGCCCTCTGACAGCCACTGTTTGTATCACCTTCGGTCAGAACACACCATCCACGTTTCCATGAGTTTCAGATTGAAAATGGATTTCGTGTTTGCTTCATAAATTGTGAAAGAAAAGGGAAAAATAAAGTGCGATGAAACTGTATCTTAGCATAAACAAGCAAATGGCCTAGTGGTAAAACATGCGATTGAGAATGTTGAGGACGTGGGTTCGACACCCACCCCTGGCACTTTGAGTTTTTATACTCTTCATGTTTTTCAGGTACAAAATAGAAGGCGTTGATGATATTCCTTAAACACAAGAACGCGCTTGGCCTGTTGGTATGCTTGTTGCGTGAAGGTCCTGAGGGCGTGGGTTCAACACTCACCCCTACTCATTTGGTTATTTCTTGTTCCAATTATATGCTTATCACTCTTTTCTTCCTTTGTTCCTATTCTTTCACAAAACCTTTTTCAAAACCCTAATTTAATTTTAGGCTTTAAATTTGATTTTAGGTTTTTTTAATTTTATCAATTGAATTTAATTTTAGGTTTTATTTAATTAACCCTAATTTGATTTTTTAGGTTTTCTAGATTAAATTAAAATCAACTTATATTTTAGGGTTTCAATTAATTTAAATTACCTAACTTTTCTGATTAATTAAAATCAATTAGAATTTAGGATGATTATCAAAACTTTTTCATCATGTAATCACCAAAACAAATTTTCTATTTTTCTCTTTTACAATCTTCACGTATTTGCTTTCGCATTAGTTTTTCCCGATTATGTAACTGCTACAGTATGTAATAGTTTTAATTAGGGTTTACTTTTTCTCCCGATTTTATGGTTTTGTACCCCCTTTCTCGAAGCCCCGTAATAGTTTAGGTTTACTTTCTGAACCTTTACTTTTCGCAATTCACCGCTTTCCTAATAACTGCTAGTAATTAGGACATGTATGGCAAGATTTAAAAACAAAACGCTATATAACCCTAAATACAAGATAAATAACTGAATTGGATCACTTTTCACACACTCAGCTCTAGGGTAATCTCACTTGTTGCCTTCTAATAAAAGCAGTCATGTCCCTCGAACGTGGGGATGCTTTAGCAAAGACCCTCAGTTAAAAAGATCGTAGTCCCTCAATGACCTGTACGATGCTGCCTTCGGTAAAAGATCTTAGTCCCTTACGATAAATTGCTAAAGCTCCCCTACGAGTTGCCTTTATGATTGTACGATGACCCTCTCCCGTCCCTTCACATCCAGCGATAGGGATTCCTACTAACTAATGGTAGGATAACACTATCTAAGGAGGAGGAAAATAACACGAAAGATCTTTGAGTAGGTAGATAGCTCGTAATCCCTTTCTCACACTTTTCAAAACATTTTTCACATAAAACACTTTTCTGAAATATTTTCAAAAATAATAAACCAACACTTTGTACGCATTCTTAACTTATACAAGAATCATTACAAAGTTGTCGTACTTAGGCTTTTTTCAAAATATTTTCAAATCATACATACACAAAGCATTTTCAAAGTGAGCTATCGATTAAGAGCCTGTAGATAACTATGGATGAAAAGGGTGCCAACACCTTCCCTTTTCATAACCTACCCCCTGAACTCAGAAAAATCTCGAAGGTCTTTCCTGTTATTTTCACCCTTTTTTATTGGATAAAAGAAAAGTCGGTGGCGACTCTTGTTATCTGCAACATTTGTGATAAAACACAAAACCAAGTCAATTCTCCCACCATATTAAACACCCTCTTTCCACACAAACACTGAGTGTGAAAGCATAGCACCAGATGGTGTACATGGGAAAGAAGATGACTGACACTCTTCCTCATCCCAGGAACCAAACTTCCTCTTAGGAGGCATACGAGAAAACTTAAGAGGCATAAGAGAACCATTAAGAACCAACCAAACACTAAGGTCAAAAGTTTAGATAATGACTCTAGGATGTAAGCTTTGGACTCAGGTAACTCAGAACACAAGACACAATTGCGTTCATAACTCGGATCACAAGATACAAAAGATAGCTTAGATCGAGAAAAAGAGCTGACTCGGATACGCTATCCAACATCCTTGCAAAACAACTGCAAGGAGACTCCATACTTAAAAGAAAAAAATAGAAGCAGAACCAGAAATAGAAACAAACCTTTCTCCCCCTTTTAGCCAAGAATTTACATACAGATCCACCCCAAAACCATACCCAAACTCGGACATAAGCCATGAGAATACTTTTGAAGGAAACAACCTAACATAAGATGAAGGAGAGTGAAGATATGACTCCTTTAAATAAGTGAGTTGTTGCTAAAGAGATAACGATCTTAGATTGTAAAAATAGTCTTGGTAAAAAAGAAGCATTATTCGAGGAAGCTAACATACCAAAGTAAATGTGCACCATCCATGTCAGTTTTGAATGCCTTTATTCACTCTCAACATATTTTTCTGAACCTGATAGTCTCAATAAATACGCATGCATGGTAAAAAACACGTGTCATATTCCCTCCTGACTTGTTCCAAGTACTAAACAATATTCTGACATCCATCCAGATATTGTCTAAAGAGACAAAACTTCTTTAGCAATTTTTTTTTACAAATGCATATGTTCTGAAGCATAATCATAATGCCTTCCTCTAGAATCTAAACATATTCCTCTCAGCCAAAATTCAAGAACCATACCTGTTCTACCCCAATTTTTTCCTCTAAGATCCCTTCATCATACCATGTTGATTCAATCACAACAAGATCACATTAGGACTTTTGGTTCTTCTCCATATCATTTAGCTTTGTTCTTTTGAGGAGTTACCAAGCACCTTGACTTGTTTCCTTTTTTGATCATGGATATTTTTCTTTGATTTTCTCTCTAATTAATAAAATGCAATGTGGATTTGCCTTACTTATTAATAATGTAGGTAAAGGCAATGAGGTTTAGCAGGTTGCTTCATGGGTTCATGAGTTTATTTCCATGCCCTGGTCAATAGCTTGAGAAATTCAAACATCATTATTGGAGTGATTTTGGAAGAAATGGCATGACAAGGCTTATTTTGGTTCAACATGTTTCAAAGTTATCAAAATTGATTCAAAAGTACAAGGGTTGAGGGAAGAAGTTGTCATGATTGAACAAGGCCTTGTTCCTATGAGTCACAAGAGCATGTTTCTCTCAAATTTCAAGTTATGGAAGTGGTTTTGGTGGAAATGAGTTCTCATCATCATCCTTAACAACTTATATTCACAAAGGAAGAATATTGGCACAAAAAGCTTGTTCAAACTTGGAAAAATTCCTCAAAGCATTCTCTTGATCTAGAGGCTAGGGTTTGGAACTTCAAAGGAGCATATCTTGCTCATTTTTGGTATTTTTGAGTGATTCCAAAAAATAGCATATCTTGCTCATCTTTTGGTATTTTTGAGTGATTCCAAAAAAATCTTTCTCTTCAAAGAGTTACCAACAAATCACTTCAAAAGTTCCAAGGAGTTTTCATGTGGAAGGAACTTGGTGAAGAAGAAAGGTTACAAGTCATCCAGATGAATCCCCAATTTTCCATATGTGACTTCAAATGGTCATAACTTTGTCAGTTTTTATCACCTTGATCCTATACTTTTTCATGATGATCTTAAGGATGTGTACTTCATGCCTTCCTTTATGTTCAAAGTGAGAAAATGGATGGAAGTTGCCTTAAGAATGCAAAAGATTATAGGTTATTTCATGATTTTTGGCCAACTTCAACAAGTCATAACTTGCTCAACTGTTGGAGATTTTGAGTGGTTCAAATTGAAAAATGTCATTCAAGAGATCTACTTCATTCCATCTTTTTGGGTCAAGAGCAAATTCTAAGTGGAAGGCCATGTTTGGATGCAAAAGATTATAGGTCATTTTTAAAGAAGAACTTGAAATATTTCTAAGTATGGAAAGTCAACTCTTTTTCCTCAACTTTGACTCCATGTAACTTTCAGCTCAAGCATCCATTTGATTCCATTATTTTTCCATTGCAAAGCTTGTAACCTCAACTTTCCAAAGCATCAAGAATTATACCCTAAGACCCCCTGAGGAGGAAATGCCATGGATTTGAATTGGGTAGTTTGAAACTAAATTTTTCACAAAGTCAGGATTTTGAAATCTTTGTTTTGGCTTCTAATCACAAGATTTCCATGCGTTTTTGGTTCTAATCATGTTTAGCAACTTGCCAAAAGTGATTAGCATCATGAAACGCATGATTTGGCTGAGTTTTGATCAATTTTGAGTAACAATTTCTTCATGATGCAAACCCACACGAATTCCCTCCAAAACACATCATTTGCTATTCCTTTTGATCCCATTTTCTTCCCTATAAATAGAGGGTCATCCCCCATTCAATTTCCCAAGCTTAGATAGCCAGAATCACCCTGCCAAACATGCTTCACAACCTAGAATTCAGCAACTTCGAAATCTATTCTCAAGCCTTTTTCAATCCATTTTCCCCTCAATTCACCTTCCTTGATCTTCCCTGAAGCTAACCATATAATTACATTTAAGAATCATGCCCTATACTGCTCCATAGAAGTCCAGTTTCAGAGCTCTGCAACTCAACTTCAATAGGTAGATTCCTTCATCAATTCTTCAAAACTTTGATATCATTGTGTTGCTCTCATTTCCCTGGTTCTAGTAGCAACACTTACAGTTCACTAGAAACACGTGTTGACCATGAATTTTCAAATCCATTTTCAAAACTTTCTTTCCAAATTGCTTGAGTTATAGTTTATATAAATTAGGCGCGAGGGTGTGGTTGTTTTCGTCTTGAAGAGACGAAGCGAATGGCATAGTTCTGAGCTTCTGATTTTACTGTTTGAGAGACCTGCAAATCACGTTAGCTGGAGGTTGATGATGACCTACGTGTCATCTTCACACTAATGATGGCGTGCCATTTGTGTTTTTCAAAAATCTGATTTATTATTGATTCTGTACATTATTCATTAAAGACCATGATATGCACAGCGTGCCAGATCCTTTGGATTTGATTACTAACACGTTTTGACTCTCATCCAATGGTCCATATCTTTTACTTTTATTTTCTTTTTTCTGATTTTTATATTTTAATTGTTTTAAATTTCAAAAAATTATAGAAAATTCATTTTTAGTCCAAAAATTCTGAAAAAATTATGAAAAATAATTTTGATTATTCTCTTTTTAATTTTTATTTTTTCACAATTTAATTTTGTGTTTTGGTATTTTTTATGAATTTTACACTTATTTGATTTGTTTAAAATATTTAAAATGTTTAAAAATACTTTTATACATTTTTAAATTCTGAAAAAATTATGGAATGATCCAATGATATTGTGACAAATATTGGTGACCTTATTTTATTTTTGTTTCTGAGTTTACTATATTTTACTATTTTTGTTTATTTTTCCCATTTATTTTAATTTTTAAAAATAGTTTCTGATTTTTAAAAATTACCAAAAAATTTGTAAAATTACTTGGCCTCTTTTCTGATTTTTCTATGGTTTTATTTTTCATTTCTTGATTAATTTGAATATAATTGATATTTTCCATTTTTCAAACATTTTTAAACCTTTTAATGTATATATTAAATATGATATTATTTTGTGATTATTTTCTGGCTGTCTTGGGTTGATTTTTTGGTCATGGCTTTATTAACATCATTGGATCTACACTGTTGAGTTTAATTCCATAAAAAAATGGATGAATGATTTTAATAATAGTTTGATTAAATATTAATTCAAATGTGGTTTCTCTTTTTACCCTAATTCCTCTTCATCTCATCCCCTTCTCATTACACTAAGTGTTGTTGGAGCATGATCTCTATATCATGTCTCAAAACAAATGGTGCATAGATTGCTATTGACCGACCTCAAAATAGGTGTGACTTCTATATAAGTCCACTTACGATTGCTTAACATAACGCTAAATTTTGTCCCGATTCGAATAAATAGTCATTCGTGGCCCAAACTTAGGATTTCAATTCCAAGTATGTTAATTTGATCTCTTTGATCCAATAACCTTGAGATTCATTGTGTGGAGGCTTTTGTTCTACCAATCCTCTAATGGATCTACAACACCTTTGGTCAACGCGGATCACTTAAACATCGTTGATCATTAAATGGTACTTATGAGAATTCCAAATAGATGATATACTTGACAAAAAGCAAATGCAACTTGTTGTGTGGAAGCTTTGGTTCTACCAATCCTCTAATGAGTTACAAATGCAAGTTTCAAGATGGTCATCCAAATAACCACTAATTATTAACTTGTTTTATCTTATGCTTTTATTCTTTTTATGCTTTATATACTATTTATTTTCTAGCATTTTTCATTTCATGCCATTTTCATCTTTGCTCATTTGAGCATTTATCTTCTTGCCATTTTTATTTTGCTCACTTGAGCTTTTTCTTTTTCTTTTCCTAAGATACTTAATAATCAACATAAACCCTAAAAAACTCTTAATGGTACTTGGACTATTTGGTTACTATCTTTGGCATTATGGAGCATGTGACTTTTTCTTGGACTTAGGATTAGAAACCTAGGCCTATCTTGGAGACCTTGTGATCCTATCTGATTATTTTGTTTGGAGTTCTTGAGGTTTACCTCAAGATATTGGGTTGCTTGTTTGTTTTTGTGTGCAGGTTTTTGTGATTACGTTCTCTGTTTGGTATTTGGAATTCACCCGTATACAACCGTTACTCTGCCCAAATTTTATGAAGACTTAATACACTTAAAGTTTGGTTCTCTCAAGAGGTTTGGTATCCTTTCTTGCTTGGTTTTAATCCAAAGAATTGGAATTCTATCTTGACTCATAATGTCAAGTATTTGCTTCTTGTTGGTTAGATGATTCTTCTTCTTAGCTTTTACCTTATGCTTTAGGATAGTCTCTTCTTCTCCTCCCATCTTCTTTAATTTCAAAAATCTTCTCCATCATTTTGAAAACTCTTCTTGTTTCTAAACTTGAACCACTTTCATAATAAACTTGGACTTAGGTCCATGCATTTTCAAAATATTTTCATAAATAAACTTCAATCAACTTAACAATACCTTGACATTTTTTGTGAGAAGACTAAAAGTCAATCAATCTCATTCTAAACTATTTTGCCACTTTGGCTTTTATCTTTAAAACATTCTTTTTCTCTAAAGGTTATACTCTTGTCAATCCTTGTAGTGATGCAAACAACTATACTTCTACAATATGAAGTGAAGAGAGATATTTTCCACTTGGGTGTTGAGTGAGGTGTTGTTGATTTTAAAATCCAAGCCATATCCTCCACTTTGAGATGATGCAAATTCTCCTTTCTCATGATTGTGGGTAGTAAGTATGTTTTCCACACGGACAATGACAATGATGTCTTATCTCTTAAAATCAACCAACACACTTGTGTTTCAAACTTTTAAAAGAGGAACTATGTGTACCATGATCCCCTATTGCATTAAAGATGGTATGTAGGCACTAAAGGTTCGCAACCGCGGCAGGTGCAAAAATCATAAAAAATATATTTATTTTCTCACCTCCACCATCCATTTTATATATAACACATTTTTATATCCAAAATATACATATTTTACAAAGAGGTTCCTGCGGAGTAGCGTAGATGTTTAGGGTGCTAATACCTTTCCTTTGCATAACCAACCCCCTTACCTTGAATATTTCCCCCTTTTTGGGTTATTCGCTCTTTTCCCATTCCTTTGGAAACAATAAAGCGCGGTGGCGATTTTTATTTTGATTTGTATAAAGTCTAGTCAATCCAATGGCTTAGTCTTGAACATTTCTACCACCAACAGAAAAATGACGACTTCACTGGGGACAGATTGACCTCTTGCTGGTCCATCCCTAAGTGGGTTGAGCCTATCTTTGCTTATATCTATATATGTGCTATTGTTGTTTATGTGTTGTATTTTGTATATATGTTTGTTTGGATTTTCCTGGTTTTCAGGGTGCTTGGTGATTACTCATAAGTCCTATACCCGGACTTGGGAAAAATTTAAGATAGGACGGGTGGTATAGTCATGTTAACTTTGAGGGAGTAATCCCAAAAAAGGAGGCATGAGATCCCCCACTCAGTGGAGGCCCCTTTGACTGTAGTGTCGTTTACCGAGTAATCGAGAAGATGTACTGCTTTTGACCTAGGAGCCTGCTGAAACTGAGGACCGTAGAATACCAAACCCATCTTGGCCTTTTAGGTGTAGTGCGGAAGCTATGACGAAGTAATTTAGAAATAGTTGTCACGCGATACTACGCTTGGACGAGTCTTTCTTGAGAATATTACTAATTACCGAGTTAATCGAGAAGTTGGTAATATCCGAAGGAAGGATGTAGACTCTGGGAATCTCTAGAACCTTGTTCGGCAGGTGATAACTCTTAGACCAACACCTTATGGGTAGTACCTTCGACTTCATGCTTGTGACGTTGAACCTATGAACCATATATGTGTGATCTTGTGTGTGATTGTTGTATCATGCATCCATGCACTCATAAGTATCTTTTGAAGAAAACAATATTTCAAGGGATTTAAAGGTTGACTATTTGTGAATATCTCAGGTACTGTTAACCATGGATTCTGGAAAGAGAAACACCAGAAAATACAATTTCAAGGATCCCAAGATAGATGAGTTGATCAGTCTAATTCCAGAGATCGAGTGTTCTGCAGACTTTCAAAAGAAGTATGGATCCATTATTCCACTCATGAAGCTGAAGATGAAGGAGGGTATTCTCTCGACCTTGGTCCAGTTCAATGATCTGATGTATCACTGCTTTACTTTTCCCGATTATCAGTTAATTCCTACACTAGAAGAGTATTCCTATCTATTGGATTTACCTGTCACTGATCGTGTTCCGTTTACTGGTTTGAAGGGTGAGCCAAAACCACATGAGATTGTTGCTTTGATTCATCTGGGGAAGTCTGAGGTGGAAGCCCATATGACTACCAAAGGAGGGATTAGAGGATTATCAGCTCAGTTCTTATTGGAGAAAGCTCGTTACTTTGCCAGAATGAAGAGTACGGTTGCTTTTGAGGCCATCTTCTCTTTACTTGCTTATGGATTATTCTTATTTCCTAATTTGGACAAGTTTGTCGACATTAACGCTATCAGGATTTTCATGATTGGAAACCTGGTTCCTACACTGTTAGGTGATGCTTATTACTCTGTTCATCTTTGGAGTTCCTATCATGGGGGAATGATTATTTGTTGCATGCTTATGTTATACCGGTGGTTCATCTCTCATATGCCTCAGTCTGATGCTTTTTGGGATGTCAAGAAGGAACCCTGTTGGGCTCCTAAGATCATGGCACTTACTCACTTGGATATTGATTGGTATCATCGAGCTTAACAGGATATAGATATTATTGAAAATTGTGGTAGTTTCCCCAACGTACCTCTTCTTGGTACAAAATGAGGAATTATCTATAACCTTGTTCTTGCATGGAGGCAACTTGGTTATCCGATGAGGGATAAACCAAACAGTATTCATTTGAGTAGTTTCTTTCTGAAGGAAGGAGAAGACCACAGGGAAGCTAGGGAGCAGATTGCGAAGGCCTGGCGTCACATTCATAAGAAGAATAGGAAGGATTTGGGACCTAGGGGTGATGTTTCTTTGGAGCCATACCTTCAGTGGTTCCGATCGAGAGCCATTCAGTATAAGATGTTGTATACTCGGGAGACACCCATGCCTGATCTATTTGTGAAGACCACTCCTCCCTTATTAGATGATCTAGAAGAGCTGCAACTTGCTTTGGTCAGGATGCAACAGGAAAGGGATGCTTGGAAGAAAAAATTCCAGACTTTAGAGAGTTCCTACAGAGAAGACCTGAAGGAAAAAGACGATTTGATCGAGATCCTTGAGAGTCGAGCGGTGGATTCTATGGAGAGGAAAGGGGATTTATTTTCCCCTAAGCCTCAAACAGGTGCTGATTACTCATTTCCTAATCCAGATGATTGGAAGGAAGTTGTCGTTAGACATATGGAAGAAAACCAGAGGTCGAGAGCTCAGATCGCCAGGCTCACAGGGAAGCGCCAACATACAGATTGATCTCTATCAGTTCCTTTTCTTAGGATTTTAGATTGTATTTTCATCGTGTACTTGGGATCATTGAAACTTGTAATCCATTCTGAAGTTATTATAATAAAAAATTTCAGTATTTCAAATGCGTTATTATTTTGATGTTTGCAATATGTCTATAAGCGTTAAATCCCTTGAAATGTTAAATGATAAAGTAAAAAAATAATCATATGCATTGCATATCACGCATCATATTGCACATATTTCTTGCATTAATTATGCATATCCAGGTGCCTTACCCAGCTTCTTTACTTCGTTCAGCAAGCTGACTCATCACTACAACACTCGGGCTAACTTCAAAAAGAAGATGGACAACTTGGAACATGAGAATTGCGAGCTACGCGAAGAAGTTTCTGCTTTGAAGGCTGGTTTGACCAACTTGACTACTTTGATGGAAGCTCTGGTGGTTGCTCAGAATCAGCCACCGAGTGTTCAACCTCAACCAACAAGGGCAAATGCTGAAGTTCCTACTGTTCCTGTATCCGCTACTCCGGCTGTTATTCAAAACCGTATGCCTCAGGGTTACTCGTGGGGAATGCCAGAAAATTTTGCACCTGAAGGTTTCAATTTGGGTCCCCAAGATGCTCCAGTGGTTCAAACTGTTGTTACTCCAGCACCTCTTGTGGTGCATACTGTTCCTGCTGCACCTCCTTCGGTGAATTTGGTTTCGTTTGTTAATGAAGATGTGTGTCATCATTTACCTCCGCCGAGTGAAGACTTGGGTATTTATGACAGAATGGATGATTTCCAAGAGCCGTTCGATAGAATGCAAAGAGAGATGAAGGCTCTTAGGGGAAAAGAGCTATTTGGGCAGAATGTGAATGAGCTGTGTTTGGTCCCGAATGTTAAAGTGCCTGCTAAGTTCAAGGTCCCGGAGTTTGAGAAGTACAAGGGCAACACTTGCCCTCGTGCTCACTTGGTAATGTACGTGAGGAGAATGTCTACCCACACCGATGATTAGGGTTTGCTGATTCACTTTTTCCAGGATTGTCTGACCGGCGCAACATTGAAATGGTACATGAGTTTAGACAGCGCCAACATCCATACTTTTAATGATTTAGGAGAAGCATTCATTAAACAATACAAGTACAATGTGGACATGGCGCCCGACCGTGACCAGCTTAGGGCCATGGTTCAGAAAGACAGAGAATCATTCAAAGAGTATGCGCAAAGATGACGCGAAGTGGCTGCACAAGTGATTCCTCCAATGGAGGAGAAGGAAATTACTAAAAAATTTCTGAAGACGCTAGGCGCTTTCTACTATGAAAGAATGGTAGCAAGTTCCCCAAGTGATTTTACAGAGATGGTAGTGTGATACAAAGGGAGAGAACTGACTATTTTTGGAATGCTGGTTCGCTTTTTGCGTTTGTTTTCACAAAATGTCGCGGTAAGCAAGATTCGCCACCGTCTTTTATTTTATCTAACAAGGAAAGGAAAAAAGCACAGAAAAATTCCTTTTTCGAGATGTTTCTCGGGTCCAGGGGGTAGATTATAGAAAGGGAACGTGTTAGCACCCTTTCTATTCATGGTTATCCACGGGCTCTTAGGTACTTGCTCAAAGTGTTTTCAAAATTTGCTTTTCTTTGTGTTTGTGGGTTTGAAAGAAGTTTTTGTTTGAAAAGGTGTAAGTGCGAAAAGTTTTGTTTTGTTTTAGAATGAGCAAGTACTTAAGAACCATCTACCTACTCGAAAAAGGGATTAAGTTGTGCTAATGTCCTTTAGACAATGCTATCCCACTATTGATGAGTAGGTAGCACCATCGTTGGAGTTTAAGGGTCAATTCGATTAAGGGACGTGTGGTCACTAAAGCAATGTTAGGACGCCTTAGCGGTAACCCTAATGTCTTAGATCATTTTTCCGAGGCAACCATTTCGAGGCAACTATGATCTTTGGACAAGAGGGCGGCCTCTAAAACTTCATATACTCAATGACCACGTTCGAAGGCAACCAAGTGAGGTGTACCCTAAGAGTGCGCATGTGCGAGTGTGTTATTTCGGTTAATTTTATCTTTGTACATGTCATGGGTGAGCTATGTTGATTTTAAGTTCATACATTTGATCTGGTCATGCAAAACATCTAACAGTGTATAGTTGCGGAATTTAAATTGCGGAAAATAAAAGAAATCGATAAAATAAAGTCCTAATTAAAAGCTATTACATTCCGGGAAACAATTACAATATGGATAAAATGACACGCGTGCGAGAAATTAAATCGGGCGAGTTTTTAGGGTTTTGACCCTTTTTTGAAAAGGAAGCATTTTTTTGGTTTATTTTTGAATTAAATGGAATTAAACCTAAGCTAACAATTAAATTAATTAATTAATGAAAATATTTTTGGATTTTTGAGTATTTAAAGAAATAAAATAAATTGATTAAAAGTTAGTAAAAAAAAACCTAATTCTACATTAATTTTAATTATTTTGCAAAAGATATTAAAAGTTAAACCTAATTATCACTAAATTAATTAAATTAATTTATTTACAAAAATAAAGTTGAATTTAATTTTAATAAATAAAATTATATTTTTTTGTGTTTTCTGATTTTATGAGGAAAAAAATTATTAATTGGTTAGTGATTAATAATAATGATAATAATTAAATAAAACAAATAAATAAAAAGAAAATATAAAGAGAAAAGAAATAACCCAATGAGGGGTTTGGGCCCAAATCTGGGGGTGGAATCAGCATGTTCAAGGCCCACCTGCTGCAAGCCTGTGTTTGACTTTTCCAATTCCCTGTGACAACGTTGACTGGGCACTATGGTGTACGCTCCATCTGGGCCATCAGATTTGGCCTGGAGGCCATTTGGCGTTGATTGCATGAGGGAGCATGGTGGGCTACGCTTTGGATAACGCATGGGAACACCTGCTAAAAAATGAAACAAAGGCATTTGGGGGACATGGGATTCGAACCCAGGTCCCATGGGTCTTTGACACGCTTCACTTACCAACTCAACCACTGCACCTTTTTGTTAAATGGATAAATAACAATTATTATAAAGAACAAACAATTAATATGCTGGAATAAAAAACGAAAGCACGCGAGATTTGAAACAGCCAACGGGGGAGGGACACGTGATCATCTTCTTCATTGAAACACTGGTTTTCTTACCTGCGGATTTTTATCCGCAGCAAGATCTGTGGGTTCATCCTAAAATTAATTCTAGGCTATAGAAATACAATCCAAGGCCATGGTTCGCCTCGTCTCTCCTTCTCGAGCACGTCTATACCCATTATTTGTCCCAATTTTTCCTGTAAAGCAAACGCCTAAAAACAAGAAACGAAAACCCTAGGTTTGGGTGTTACATTACAGGCCATAAAAACGAAATCGAATATTGCAAAAAGCTTAGAAATCACACAAGGATCATAACCATGCCAATAATTTGTCAAAAAAATGCAAGAATGAGAGGTTGCAGTTTCGTGTATAGGGGTATGTTCAAGGGGACTTACAGCACGTTTGATGAGGTTTCAGGGCTTGATTTTGATTCCTATAGACTCAATGGTCGTCTTGCAAGAAGATAGCGTTGAGCTTTTGCCTTGAATTTGCCTCCAATATGGATTTCAATTTCACACTTTTCAAGCTTTTTCTCAAGTTTTGTATTTCAGATTGTGCAGCCTCTAGGTAGTGTACTCGTATGCCTTGTGTTGTATATGTATCAAGCATTGTATTAGGTCAAATATTGGGCTTTGAATCCTTGTGTATTGATGAATTAAGATTTGATATGATCCTCCATTACAAAGCTTCCAAAAATGTACCAAATCCAATATTTTATGCATGATATGGCTTGGTACGAGTTTGATCTTGTCCATGATGATAATTGAAAGCTGTATCAATCAAAAAGATCCTATTTCATCAATATTTGGATTTTATTTGGATTTAAATTGATTTAAAATGAATTAAATTAATAAAAATCAAATAAAATAGAAAAATCAATGAATGGACACAAGACTGAAGATAGGACACGTGTGTGGTGTGACAATATCAAATCAAGTGGAAAAAGTGGGCCCATTTGACAAAATTTGACGTTTTGGGGATAGTTGACTTTTGGCAATTTTGGAAAAATGTCCAACTTCAACAATGCATAACTTCTTCAATTTTGAACTTTTAGAAGTGTTCTTGGAATTTTTAGAAACCTTGAGATGTCCTCTAACCAACCCTTTTGGTCGCATCTCATTTTGATATTCCATGCTCAAGTTATAAGCTTTGGAAAAAAAGGTATTTTTGTTGACTTTCAAAAATGACCTATAATGTCCAAATTTGTAACTTTTTGTGACTTCATTTCTTGATCTTGGGGTGTGAAGATGGATTGTAGGAAATTGCATCCTCTTCAAAATGAGCTTTGGATGGGTAATTTCTCATAAAATATGAGAAAGTTATGCTTGGTCAAAGTTGAATTGACTTTTCCTACAAAACCCTAATTTAGCAACTTTTGAATCTTGATGAATCTTGAGCAATCCTTGATGAATCATGATCAACCCTTGATAAAATGATGAATTATCCTTCAAAATGAGAATGTTGACAAAAACTCTTGAGGTTTGACTGTTTGTAGGTCACAGTTGACTTTTGCTCTAGCACAATCGATTTTTTGGGCCTCTTGAGCAATTGACTGACCAAACTTCCTCTGCAAGGCTTGAAATTTGAGATGGATGAACTTGAGAACATATTAGGACATTGGGGAGAACTTTAGGTCATTTGGATGTAAGGACCTTGATGCAACACAAAACCCTAATTTGAGATTGACTGCCTTAGGAGATGATTTGACTGTCCAACTCTTGAGCCATCTTGAGCCATTTGGAGATTTTTCTTGAAATGTCTTGAGGCATATGGGAGGGAAAATTTTGGGGTACAACAGTTGCCCCTGTTCAATCTTCTTAAACCTGAGGATGTAGATTGGCTCTCGGGCCTTTCGTTATCCAAAGGTGGAAGTTGATTGAACACTAGAGTGCCCAGAAATTTGCACTCGCATGAACTGGTATCAGCATTGTGATGTCGGGAATGGGCTTACAGATGCCATTTGGAGAATGTTGGTAGGTGGTTTTGTCTCTATTGACGGGATTGACATCAGAAAAATCTTTAGAAATCGATTTAACTGGACCAGGGGAGGTTTTGTCTCTTTTGACTGGATTTGTCTCCTTTGACTGGATTTGTCTCCTTTGACTGGATTGGCCTCAGAAAAATCTTTAGGAATAGATTTAACTGGTCTTGTCTCCTTTGAATGGCTTAGCCTCAGAAAAATCTTTAGGAATCGATTTAACTGGTTTTGTCTCTTTTGACTGGCTTAGCCTCAGAAAAATCTTTAGGAATCGATTTAACTGGTTTTGTCTCCTTTGACTGGCTTGGCCTCAGAAAAATCTTTAGGAATCAATTTAACTGGTTTTGTCTCCTTTGACTGGCTTAGCCTCAGAAAATCTTTAGGAATCGATTTAACTGGTTTTGTCTCCTTTGACTGGCTTGGCCTCAGAAAAATCTTTAGGAATCGATTTAACTGGTTTTGTCTCCTTTGACATAGCTGAGAACTTAACTGTATCTTTCCTGAAAGGTAAAGGTCAGTCATATGCAATGCATGATGGGGATCAAGCAATGATGTTCTCAACATAAATGAGATTGAATGGTATGATGTGTATATGCATGTATCATGATGTATGGAAATGTAATGTTTTAGCTGGGGGAAATAAATCCCGAACAGCTGTTGGAGAATAGAGTTGAATTCTTCGTTTCCGCTGAGGATGATGAACGAAGATGATTGTGAGAATAATCCTGTAGGAAAAGATAACTCTGTTGGGGAATAAACTGATGAAGAGATTACTCTATAGGGAAGAGATGCTCTGTTGAGGATTTTAACGATAAACTTCATTGGGGATTCCGCTGATAAACTCCGCTGGGGATGGATTGCCGTTGCTGGTGATATTGAATCTGTTGAGGATTGAATTCCTGTTTGGGAAAGAAAGAACTTCGCTGGGGATGATCTTTCAGTTGCAACTTGCTGGGGATAATCTTGTTAGACTCCTGTGGGGATAATCCTCTGAAATCTGCTGGGAATGATCCTTTGAACTTGGCTGGGGAGATTTATTGTACTCCACTGAGGATAAACTTCCAGATTCTACTGGGGATGATGCTTCGACTCCGTTGGGGAAGCTTTTCAGACCGCGCTGGGGAAATATTGACTCCACCAGGGTATCTTGTATTATGTCGGGCAACATTCTTATACTCCGTTGAGGAATATTAAGACTGTCGGGGATACTCTTATAATTGCTGGGGAATATTATTATACTCCGCTGGGGAATATTAGGATCTTTTTAGTGCTGATGGTAGATCAACTCTGCTTGGGGAGAGCATTGCTGATTCGTTCATAGTTGCAAGTCTCAGTTGGGAGAGCTAACATTACTGTCTTACTCTGCGGGGAGTGAAGGTATCCTGGCTATATTCTTCAGCTGAATTTACCTTGTACCTGGTGGACAAAGCAACTATACAGTTTAGACAATTCTTATGCCCCTGTTTCTGCTATTACCAGTAATTCACCTTTTGTTTCACATGCAGATATTTATGAGAAGCAGTTAATGTCAAATGCATATATCAAAAATGAACATTGGACGTTCTTTGCAAAACAAAGCAGATAAAAGGAAAAATAGTTTGAAATTTGTATGAAAATGAATTTGTATTGATTTGAAGTTTGGCCTGTAGATAGGCGTCTTTTGTACAAGAGGTTGACGTCCTAGTAAGAGAACGCTGCCGAACAAATAGAATTTTATACAATTTGTGAAAAGAAAACAAAACAGCTATGTGAATAATCCCACTGGGTCCCAACTCTGCTATTGTCTTTATGTCCTCAAGCATCTCATCACTTTGCTACTGGTTGAAGATGAATCAGACTGATTAGTGTCGTCTGAGCTTGATAGTCGATACCGAAGTCTGGATGCAAGGTGATCCAATGAGACATAGTGTTACGCTTTGATCCCTAACTTTTTCCTGGACTGCCCTTTCGGGTTTTCAGTCCATCGGGATATCCTTTTTTGCCCAAATAGCCTTTTCAGGTTTTCGACTTGCCGGGTGTACAGATTTTTCATTTTCATCCCTTATTTTTGCCCGAACCCTTTTGGTTCGTCGGGAAGCCCTTATTTTTTCCTAGGCCAATCAACCTAGCGGGTCTTTGATTATGCGTAATATCTTTTCACTATGTCTACATTGACGGGGTGAGGAAGGTCGTCACTATCCATGGTGGTTAGAATCATAGCTCCTCCTGAGAAAATGTTCTTAACCACAAATGGCCCTTCGTAAGTAGGGGTCTATTTTCCCCTGGGATCACCTTGAGGTAGAATAATACGCTTGATTACCAGATCCCCAACTTGATACTCTTGTCGTCTAAATTTCTTGTTAAATGCCTTGATCATCTGCTTTTGGTACGTCTGACCATGACAAATAGCAGTAAGTCTCTTTTCGTCGATTAAATTCAGTTGATCAAGCCGGGTCTGAATCCAATCGTCTTCGCTCAAACCTGCATCCTTCATGATCCGAAGAGAGGGTATCTGAACTGCAATGTGCAAGACTGCCTCCATGCCGTATACCAAGGAATAGGGTGTTGCCCCTGTTAACGTTCGTGCTGAGGTACGGTACCCATGAAGAGCAAATGGTAACATCCTGTATCAGTCTTTGTATGTCACCGTCATGTTCTGCACAATCTTCTTAATGTTCTTATTAGTCGCTTCTACAACCCCATTCATCTTCGGCCGGTAGGGAGAAGAGTTGTGATGATGTATCTTGAACTGCTCGCAGAGCTCAGTGATCATCTTGTTGTTAAGATTGGTACCATTGTCTGTAATAATCCTCTCTGGTACACCGTATTGACAGATCAGATTGTGCCGAATGAACTATGCCACGACGTTCTTGGTTACGGTAGCAAAGGAAGCTGCTTCAACCCACTTCGTAAAGTAATCAATCGCTACCAGGATGAAACGATGCTCGTTAGATGCCGTAGGTCTGATCTCGCCGATCATATCAATGCCCCACATTGCAAAAGGCCAAGGTGCCGTCAAGATGTTCAGAGGAACTGGAGGTATGTACACCTTATCAGCATAAACTTGGCATTTGTGACATGTCCGAGAATGTTGATAACAGTCAGCTTCCATTGTGGACCAATAATATCCTGCCCGTAAGATCTTCTTTGCCATGGTGTGTCCACTGGAATGGGTTCCGAAAGTACCTTCATGTAACTCCGCCATGATCCTTTCTGCTTCATTCTTATCCACACAACGCAATAATGTCAAATCATGGTTACGCTTGTAAAGGATGTCATTGCTGATGAAGAACTTTGCTGCGAACCTCCTCAGAAACTTCTTGTCATTAACAGATGCCCCCTCGGGGTATTCTTGAGCCTCAAGATACCTCTTTACTTCATGAAACCAGGGTTTTTCTGTTACCTCTTCAGTATCAATGTCACAGTAATGTGCAGGTTCGTCCAGTCTTTCAATGATAATCCGGGGAGCTCTGTTGTCCCAATTGACCTTGAACATAGAAGACATCGTAGCCAGCACGTCCGCCAACTGATTCTCCTCTCTAGGGAAGTGTTCAAAGGTTATCTCCTTAAAGTGGGGAAGCAATGTCAACACGTACTCCTTGTAAGGAATAAGATTTGGGTGTTTCGTATCCCACTCTCCTTTGATCTGACTGATCACGAGAGCGGAATCTCCGAAGACACTCAGGAACTTAATCCTTAGGTTAATTGCTGCTCGAAGACCCATGATGCACGCTTCATACTCCGCCATATTGTTGGTGCAGTTGAAACATAATCAGGCGGTGAATGGAGTATGAGAGCCTTTAGGAGATATGATCACAACGCCAATGCCATTACCCAAAGAGTTTGAAGCTCCATCAAAGTACATAGACCATCGGGATCCTTCCTCAGGTCCTTCATCCGATCCAGGTGTCTCACAATCAGTCACCAACATGATATTCTCGTCCAGAAATTCAAAGTTCATAGACTGGTAATCATCCATTGCCTGATGTGCCAAATGGTCTATCAACACACTCCCCTTGATTGCCTTTTGAGTCATGTACTGGATGTCATACTCAGTCAAGGTCATCTGCCATCTTGCTATTCTTCTGGACAAGGCAGGCTTTTCAAAGATATACTTGATTGGATCCATCTTTGATATCAACAAAGTGGTGTGAGTCAACATATACTGTCTCAGCCGGCGAGCAGCCCATGCCAAAGCGCAGCAAGTTTTCTCGAGCAGTAAGTATCGGGTCTCACAGTCGGTAAACTTTTTTCTAAGGTAGTAAATAGCATGCTCTTTTCGGTCAGTCTCATCATGCTGACCCATCACACACCCCATTGAGTTGTCGAGTACTGTCAAGTATAAGATCAAAGGTCTCCCTTCAACTGGTGGCATCAGAATAGGTGGCTCTTGGAGATACTCTTTGATCCTTTAGAAAGCAGCCTGTCATTCATCATTCCAACGTACCACTTGATCTTTCTTCAGTAGCTTGAAGATTGGTTCACAAGTAGCAGTTAGGTGTGAGATGAATCGGCCAATGTAGTTCAGTCTCCCTAGAAAAACTCTGACTTCTTTCTCTGTTCTGGGAGCTGGCATCTCCTGTATAGCTTTCACTTTTGCAAGATCCACTTGAATACCTTTGTCGCTCACGACGAAACCCATCAGTTTACCAGATCTCACTCCGAAGGTGCATTTGTTCGGGTTTAACCTAAACTTGTACAACTTCAGCCTGTCAAACAGCTTCTGCAGATGGTCAAGGTGTTCTTCCTCAGTCTGGGACCTTGTAATCATATCGTCGACGTATACTTCAATCTCATGATGGATCATGTCATGAAACAAAGCAACCATGGCACACTGATACGTTGCCCCAGCATTTTTCAGTCCAAAAGGCATGACCTTGTAGCAAAAGGTACCCCACTTAGTAACAAAGGTCGTCTTCTCCATGTCTTCGGGAGCCATTTTAATCTGATTATAACCGGATAAACCATCCATGAAGTAGAAAACCTTATGCTGAGCGGTGTTGTCAACCAGAACGTCGATATGAGGTAGAGGGAAATCATCCTTGGGGCTTGCCCTGTTCAGATCCCTGTAGTCAACACACATTCGAACCTTACCATCCTTCTTCGGCACAGGAACCACATTGGCCACCCACTGAGGGTAAGAAGTAACTGCTAGAAAAACGGCGTCAAACTGTTTCATAACCTCAGCCTTGATTTTCTCAGACATCTCTGGACGCATCCGGTGGACCTTTTGTTTCACTGGAGGACAATCTTCCTTGGTAGGAAGGCGATGAACCACTATATCAGTATCCAAACCAGACATATCTTCATAAGACCAAGAAAAGATCTCGACATAGTCATGCAACATCTGAATCAACCGTTGCTTCACACTAAGCTCTAGATTTGCACCGATCTTAACTTCCTTCTTGTCTGTATCTGCACCCAGATTCACTGATTCAACTGGATCTTCGTGCGGCTGAATGACCCTCTCTTCCTGAAGTAACAGTCTTTCAAGTTCACCAGGCACTTCGCAATCATCTTCACCTTCGTCTTCGGCTAAGTTGATCGGATTTTCGAAGTCATAACCGGCAGTAGCAGAGTCGTTACCAGTAGGATCCATAGTGGATGTGGACCTGTATACGTGAGTGTGTGTAAATAGCTGTTTTGCAATATATAATAAAGAAAAACAAGGAGCACAAAATTTGAAATGCAAGAAAACGTCCAATGCTTTTATTAATGATATATGTAGATGACACACAAAAGCCCTCACAAATGAAGTCACGGTGCCTCGGGTAAGACATCGGGCCATAAAGTCTAAAACATTGTCTGTTACAAATTCAAAACAAAAAGTTTCATTACTGGGTAACAAAAGTAATAGGGATGAAGTCCTTTGCTGTCCAGTTGCTTGGTCCACCGTCGGTCGTAGGATAGATCCAGTTGTCTAACTCATACTCTTCCATATTGTCTTCAATGGCATTCACTCTCGAGTTGCTGATGAACACGGGAGGCCTTCCGATCCGTACATTCCGAACAACCCTTTGAGCTTCTGTAGTGAAACCCAAACCAAACTTGTTAGTCTTCTGCGTAAAATCAGGGAGATGGCCCCACTGTGCACACCCACCTTTCTCAACAACAGCCCAGACATCCTTTAAGGAAGCCATCTTCATATGAGAATCTTCAACAACAGTCTCAGCTGACGCCAGTGTCTGGGGAACCTCTTCAAAATGTTGAAATGGAGTCTCAATGAACTCCCCATCCATCTCTACATATCGGAAAGAGTTGAGGTGGCTAACCATGTACTCTTCCTCCCCTTGCACTATCACAATCTTCCCTTTGACCGGGTATTTCAACTTCTGATGGAGCGTTGAGGTTACGGCCCCAGCTTTGTGGATCCATGGACGACCCAACAAACAAGAATAAGACGGGCGAATGTCCATCACATAGAATGTAGAATTTAAAACCTGAGAACCAACCTTAATCGGAATATCAACATCACCGTACACCATCCTCTTAGACCCATCAAAGGCCCTGACGACAATGTTGCTTGGCTTCAGCTCCAACCCTTCACAATCCAGCCGGTCTAGAGCTTTCTTAGGCAAAACGTTCAACGAGGAACCAGTATCCACCAATACATGAGCGAGAGTAGTGCCCCTGTTTTCAATGGAGACATGCAGGGCATCGTTGTGATTCTTCCCCTTAGCAGTCAAATCAGCGTCAGAGAAGCCTAGCCCATTATCAGTAGTTAAATTGGCCACGCAATCTGTAAACTGATTAGCTGATGTCTCTTGTGGCACGTGGGCAGTCTTCAAGAAGCTAATCAGAGCCTTGGCATGGGCCTCTGAACATAACAACAGTGACAACATAGAAATCTTGGAAGGGGTTTGCCCCAGCTACTCAACTACGTTGTAGTCACTCTTTTTAATAATCTTCAGGATCTCTTCCATCTCTTGCTTGAAAGCTTCAACAGTAATTATCTTTGGTGTCTACGTCTAGGTAGGCACATCACTGGTGATCCCTTTGCCCCGAGTGTCAGAGGACTCAGCGACAGGGGTAAGAATAGGAACTTGAACAGGAATAGCAGCAGGTACACTGACAGGTGTAAAAACGACAGGTTTTCGGGCAGTTGGCGGAGAGATATCAAGTGAGAAAAGTCTTCCGCTGCGGGTGACTTTAGCAGGTCCAACAATATTGCTGACGTCAGTATCAGCATCCAACTCTTTCTTAAATCCATGAAAATAAACATCAGCCCCATAGTGCCAAGGGACAGCTTTATCAGAGGTATAGGGGATGGGCCCCGGAACAGTGATGATCACGGGTGCGATTCTTGGAACGGATGTAATTCTAACAGGCTTCCTCGAGGGAGCCTTGGAAGAATTGTCGAAAATAGTAATGATGGCAACTTCTTCAGTATGAACTAGAGGAACAACAGTCTTCTCAAATAGAATCTCTTTACTATCCATCAGGCGCTGGACACCTGATTTCAAAAGCGGACAATCGGTAGGTAGGACAAAACACATATGGCAACCTTCGTCACAGCCCGGAAATAAACCGGCTAGAAAAAGGTTCTTCTTCACAGTCAACAGAGCGGTAACAATGTCATTCACAGAAACCACAAACAAGTCTTCTCTATAGCATTCACTCCATGCTTGGGCATAGGAGCAGTCACAACATTAGGCCTCTCGGGAGCCTCAAACTCAATCTCTTTCGCATCAATTAAGTCCTGTATCTTATTCTTCAAAGTCCAACAATCATCTATATTATGCCCCGGGCTATCAGAGTGATAAGCACAGCGGGCATTAGGGTTATACCTCGGTGATGTTGTATTTGAATTCTTTGGGGCTTCCCTTAGGATCACCAGATTAGTCTTCAACGGTTGTGGCAGAATCTGAGATAAGGTCATGCTGAGACGGGTGAATTTCCTCTTAGGTCTCTCGTCCTTTTGTTGATTGTTGTACTGAGGAGCACCAACAGGTTTTGAAATAACAACCGCATTAACAGCTTGGCGGTGTTCAGGTCTATTGTCTTTTCGAACTTAGACATCACTGGACTCTTTCTTAAATGGCTTCTTCTCAGTGCTTGATGAGGCACCCTTCTGTATCTTACCAGCCTTAATGCCAGCCTCAATCCTCTCACCAGTCAAAATAAGCTCTGTAAACCCAGATGAAGAGCTTCCAATCAAGTGGTTGAAAAATGGACCAGACAGGGTCCCCGGAAACATGTCCACAAGCTCTCGATCAGCCAAGGGTGGTTGTACTCTATCGGCGAGGTCCCTCCACTTCTGAGCATAATCTTTGAATCCTTCACCCGTTCCCATTGACATACCCTGGATTTGGGTACGCGTGGGAGCGAGGTCGGAGTTGTACTGGTACTGCCTGTAGAAAGCAGTAGCCAAATATTTCCAACTGCGGATACTGGCTCCGTCCAACTGATAAAACCACTCAAGCTGAGTCCCTGAGAGATTGTCTTGGAAGAAGTGGATCCATAGGTTTTTATCAGCGGTATACGGCTGAATCTTCCTTACGTATGACCGGAGGTGCAACTTCGGACAAGAAACTCCGTCATACTTAGCAAAGGCTGGTGCTTTGAATTTTTAGGGAATCACTACCCTAGATAATAGACCTAGATCACCAAAGTCCAGACCAGGCACTTTCTGAACTTCCATAGCACTCAACCGGTCTTCTAGTTGCTTGTATCTGTCCTCAGCAAGAGGATACTGTTCTTCGTCGAAGTCTGTCTCGTTGTCGGAGACCACAGGGCTAGGAGCCCTCCTTTCCTCTTGACTGTCTTTCCCTCCAGATGAGGTGCTCAAATCAACTTCATTCTGTAGCCTATTCCCAAACCTGTGCCCTATGTTGAACAGGATTGTCCTCTTCTTCTTCTTCTTCTTCTTCTCTTTCAGAATCAGGGTCTTCAGATCTTGCTGACCCTTAGCTAGATTCATGAACAACTCTTGAAATTGGGCATTCTAGGCTTGGAGGGCCTTGATGGCTTGCTCAGTTGAAGGTTCAGCAGACATGATGATGTTAGAACAAAGTTTGAATCTACTACCCTATGTTTAAGTTTTGATGATAACAAAATGAAAAGATATATTATTTATGTGATTCATGTAAGAACTACTTGCTACCTAAAATATTACTTTCTGATTTGCAGAAACTCTGATAGGTATCAACAAGAGCACACTTAATCAGCATCAGAATATTGGTTCTCAACATCAGCATCAGAAGATGCTATATCAGAATACCAGAATCAGAAGAATAACTCACGTGTATGCTGAAGCTTGATGAACAGAACTGCACTCAACACTCTGATAAAGACAACAACAGTTCATCAGCAGTTAAGCAGAGTCAGAATGAAGCCAAGCCAGAACACGCTTTAAGTAGCAACGGTACTGTGCATTGAAAGCGTATTATTACCAACAGCATCATTCCAGACAAGATCTGCTCAATAAGGAAAGTTTGTTATTGGCATTGAATCAAGTTTATTGCTCCAACGTTCAATAATTTCAGTGCTATATAAACAAGACTATGAAGATTGAATTGGCTAATGCTCTCCAACATATTACACGCCTAAAAGCTAATCATAATCTTCCTTCTCTCAGTTTTCTAAACGCTACACATCTCCTTACTCAATCATTGTTTAGCAATCTAGTTTCATAAGCTTAAGTTGTGTAACATCACAGTTGTGATACAGTTTTGTAGAAAACATTCACACACCTAGTTTTATCTTCTTTGTAAGAAAGTGTTTCCTTGACAAACCGGGTTGTGGTTTGCATCAAGAAGGCTTTATCAGTTGTTAAAGCAGATTGTAATATTCAGTTGAATATAGTGGATTAAGACCTCGTTGGAGAGAGGCGAAATCACCTTGACGGGTGGACTGGAGTAGTTTGAGATCAAACGAACCAGGATAAAAATATCTTGTTCATTGCTTTAAGTTTCAGTTTTACAATTCAACCCCCCCTTCTTGTGTTTTTCACTTCTTCAATTGGCATCAGAGCTCCTGGTTCTGAGCTAAAACACTTAACCGTGTCAGTACAAGATCCAGCGTCAGAAAAACACAATGGCAGGAAACTATTCTTACACCAGCAATGACAACCATGAGGACAGAGACAGATTCAGCGGCAAACCTCCAGTCTTTGATGGAGAAAACTTTGATTACTGGAAAGACATAATTGAAAGCTTCTTTCTGGCACATGATGCTGATCTGTGGGATATGGTGACAGATGGATACACGCACCCTGTGAATGCAAGCGGTCAGAAGATTGATAGAAAAACAATGACTGACCAACAAAAGCGTGACTTCAAGAATCACCACAAGGCCAGAACTATCCTTCTAAGCGCCATCTCCTATACTGAATATGAAAAAATCTCCAACAGAGACACAACAAAGAACATTTTTGACTCACTCAGAATGACGCATGAGGGCAACGTTCAGGTCAAAGAAACTAAAGCTCTGGCGCTCATTCAGAAGTATGAGGCGTTCAAAATGGAAGAATCTGAATCCATTGAAACAATGTTCTCAAGATTCCAGATTCTGGTAGCTGGTCTCAAGGTTCTGGACAAAGGATACTCTACTGCTGACCATGTCAAGAAAATCATCAGAAGCTTACCCAAGCAGTGGAGACCAATGGTTACAGCTCTGAAGCTAGCAAAAGATCTCAACAAAATTACTCTGGAGGAACTTATCTGCTCCCTCAGAAGTCATGAGATAGAGCTAGAAGCTGACGAGCCTCAGAAGCAAGGTAAGCCTTTAGCATTGAAATCCAACAAAAAATCTGAGTCTAAAGTTTTGCAGGAAGTTGAAGAAACATCTGATGGATCCTCATCAGAAGAAGACGAACTCTCCCTCCTCATCAGAAGAAGACGAACTCTCCCTCCTCTCCAGAAGAGTGAATCAACTGTGGAAGCAGAGGCAAAAGAAGTTCAGGAATCCCAGAAGATCTGATCAGAACGAGTCTTCTTCCAGATACAGAAGGACATATTCTTCCTCTGGATACAGAAGATCTGAAGGCTCCTCAGGAAGCAGAAAGCCAAACACCAAGGACATCATCTGCTATGAGTGCAATGAGCAAGGACACTACAAGAGTGACTGCCCAAAGCTTCAGAGGGAAAAGCCTAAAAAGAAGTTTGGAAGAGAAAAGAAGAAAAGTCTCATGGCTACATGGGATGACTCTGACTCGTCTGAAGCTGACTCAGAATCAGATGATGAGAGGGCAAACATAGCTCTCATGGCTAACATTTCAGAAGATAGTGAAGCTTCTGAATCAGACTCAGAATCAGATACTGAAGAGGTATTTCCTAACTTTGCTGTTAATTTTACCAAGGTTGAACTTGCTGAAAGCCTTAATGAAATCTTGGAAAGGTATCAGCAGATTAGAGTTAAATTCAGAGACCTGAAAAGGAATCTTGAATCTGACTCTAATAAGACTGAGAGTCTTAAATTGGAGAATTCTGAGCTGAGAATTAAAATTTCAAAATTAGAAAATACTTTACAAAACTCTCAGAAGGAACCAATTTCTGAAACTCCCAGCAACGCTGATGAGATCATCAAGGAGTATGATCACAGTTTCCAGAAGTTCCTTGCTAAAAGCATAGATAGAAGCAAAATGGCTTCAATGATCTATGGAGTTAGCAAAAACGGCAGGAAAGGAATAGGATACCAAGGTAAGGTTCCTACACCAAAGAATGTCATGGACTTAACCATTAAACACACTCCTCTGAATTCACATTTTGTGTATGGTCACACACATGATATTAAATACACTAGCAGTAAGTACTCTGTGAAACCAAAATTCAACCAGAGTTTTGGTAAATCTAACAAATCAGGACCCAAGAAAATCTGGGTACCTAAGGATAAAATAATACATGTTGCAGATATCTTTAGCAGCAAGTCAGAAACACCAGTCATGGTACCTGGACTCTGGCTGCTCGCGACACATGACGGAAAGAAGGCATATGTTCCAAAGCCTGGAACTTAAGCTTGGAGGCCACGTTGGCTTTGGAGGCAATCAGAGGGGAGAGATCATTGGCTCTGGAACTGTAGGTAATGGAAATCTTCCCTCTATTAATAATGTTCTGCTAGTAGATGGATTAATGCATAATCTGTTATCCATAAGTCAATTAAGTGATAACGGTTATGATATAATCTTTAATCAAAAATCATGTAAAGCTGTTAGTCAGAAAGATGGGACTATCCTGTTTAATGGAAAGAGGAAAAACAACATTTACAAAATCAAACTTTCTGAACTAAAAAGTCAGAATGTAAAGTGCCTTCTGTCTGTTAACAACGAGCAGTGGATCTGGCACAGAAGATTGGGGCATGTTAGTATGAGAAGAATATCTCAGATTAACAAACTCAATCTGGTCAGAGGACTTCCTAATTTGAAGTTCAATTCAGATGCTCTGTGTGAAGAATGTCAGAAAGGCAAGTTTGCAAAACCTTCTTTTAAATCTAAAAATGTTGTTTCTACCTCTAAGCCATTAGAACTTCTGCACATTGACTTATTTGGACCAGTTAAAACTGCTTCAGTCAGTGGCAAGAAGTATGGGTTAGTAATCGTAGATGACTATAGCAGATGGACATGGGTAAAGTTCTTAAGACACAAGGACGAGTCACACTCTGTGTTTGTTACCTTCTGTAACCAAGTTCAGAATGAAAAGGATCTTAGAATCGTTAAAGTCAGAAGTGATCATGGTGGAGAATTTGAAAACAAAGACTTTGAGTCATTCTTTAATGACAGAGGCATTCTGCATGATTTCTCTTGTCCTAGAACTCCCCAACAAAATGGAGTTGTAGAACGAAAGAACAGAACATTGCAAGAAATGGCCAGAACCATGATCAATGAGACAAACGTTGCTAAGATCTTCTGGGCAGAGGCAATAAACACAGCGTGCTACATTCAGAATAGAATCTCAATAAGACATATTCTGGAAAAGACTCCATATGAACTGTGGAAGAACAGAAAGCCCAACATTTCATATTTTCATCCATTTGGATGTACTTGTTTTATGTTAAATACAAAGAATTATTTGAACAAGTTTGACTCTAAAGCACAGAAGTGTATTATGTTAGGATACTCTGAACGCTCAAGAGGGTACAAAGTATACAATACAGAAACACAGATTGTGGAAGAATCAATCAGTGTTTGTTTTGATGATAAGCTTGACTCTGAAAAGTCAAAGCAGAATGAAGTTTTTGCAGGTATGGAAATTGAATTTACAGGTTCTGAAGACAAGTCATCAGAAGCTCTCAACACAGACACTCCTTCAACGTCTGAAAGGAGCACTGCTAGCAATCCTACAACAGCTGCTGATCAACCTCAGAAGAGATTACCCAGAAGCAGCTTGGATCACCCAGAAGAGACTATCTTAGGAAGAAAGGAAGATCCAATCAGAACAAGAGCAAGCTTCAGAAACTCTGAAGAAACCCTCATGGGACTTGTGTCTCTGATTGAACCTTCTTCTATTGATGAAGCACTTCTGGATAATGACTGGATTCTGGCAATGCAAGAAGAGCTGAATCAATTCACCAGAAATGACGTATGGGATCTTGTTCCCAGACCAAAAGGATTCAACGTCATTGGAACAAGATGGGTCTTCAGAAACAAGCTAAATGAACAAGGTGAAGTCATCAGAAACAAGGAACGACTGGTAGCACAAGGTTATAGTCAGCAAGAGGGGATAGACTATACAGAAACCTTTGCTCCAGTCGCCAGGTTAGAATCTATCAGACTTTTAATTTCATTTGTTGTTAATAGAGGCATCACTCTGTATCAGATGGATGTCAAGAGTGCATTCTTAAATGGTTATATAGAAGAAGAGGTTTATGTGCACCAACCCCCTGGTTTTGAAAATACAAAACATCCAGAACATGTTTTCAAACTAAAGAAGTCACTATATGGTCTGAAACAAGCTCCCAGAGCTTGGTATGAAAGGCTAAGTAACTTTCTCTTAGAAAATGAATTCACCAGAGGGAAGGTGGACACTACCTTATTCTGTAAATCAGTTAAGAATGATATCTTAGTCTGCCAAATTTACGTTGATGATATTATTTTTGGTTCTACTAATCCTTCTCTTGGAAGAAAATTTGCTAAGTGTATGCAGGCAGAATTTGAGATGAGCCTCGTGGGGGAACTGAAATTCTTTCTAGGAATTCAGATCAATCAAACTCCAGAGGGAACTTACATTCATCAGAGCAAATACATCAGAGATCTTATGAAGAAATTTGACCTCTCAGAATGTAAGCCATCAAAGATTCCAATGCATCCCACGTGCATTCTGGAAAGAGAAGAGGTAAGCAAAAATGTAGAACAGAAAGTCTACAGAGGTATGATTGGCTCTCTCCTTTATCTGACAGCTTCAAGACCTGATATATTATTCAGCGTTTGTATTTGTGCTAGATTCCAATCAGATCCTTGAGAATCTCACTTAACAGCTGTTAAGCGAATTTTCAAGTATCTGAAAGGTACTACTAATCTGGGTTTGTTTTATAGAAAATCTAGTGATTACAGTTTAGTAGGCTACTGCGATGCTGACTTTGCTGGAGACAGAGTAAAGCGTAAAAGTACTTCTGGAAGCTGCCAGTTTCTGGGAGAAAATCTGATCTCTTGGTCCAGCAAAAGGCAATCATAAATTGCACTATCAACAACAGAAGCTGAGTACATAGCAGCAGCAGGATGTAGCACACAAATGCTCTGGATGAAAAGTCAGCTTGAAGACTTCCAGATTTTTGAGAGTAACATTCCTATACTCTGTGATAATACTTCTGCTATTTGCTTAAGTAAGAATCCTATTTTACATTCTAGAGCTAAGCATATAGAAATAAAACATCACTTCATTAGGGACTATATTCAGAAAGGAATTTTGAATTTAAAATTTATAGATACAGACCATCAATGGGCTGATATCTTCACTAAACCCCTTTCTGAAGATAGGTTCAATTTCATTCTGAAACATCTCAGCATGAAAATCTGCCCAAAATGAAAATGTTTTAATTCCATATATTTATCTTCAGAATGTACTTATTTTACTGTGAACTTCTGATCAATCTCCTTTCAGAAAGATAGAACATGCAGATTGCATCAGATGCTAGTCTTAAAGATCTGAGAGTCTAAGCTCAAAGATAGACGTGCTGATCACTACACCAAACAAGTGTCATCCAATCATCAGCATATCTCTGAAGCAGAACGCGTGCATGCTTCTGAGAAGGCAAAACGCTGATTGGGTGCATTGAGACACATGTCTTGTAACCGTTTTAAGTATCTTTCTCAAATCCCCCAAAATCAGCAAGCATTAAATGAAAGTAATCATATTTTTAAAACGTAATCATGATTTTATTTCTCTTTCTTGAAAACGTTTACAATTTCAAAATATTCTGAAGCCTATTTAAACACGTTAACCTCTCACTTTAATCTTTGACAGTTTCTCATTATTTCTCAAGTATTCTCTGCATTTTTCTGTGTTCATCTCTCTCAAACCCATTTTCTCAGTTTTTCTCAAAATCCCTAAGTGTGAACATGGCAACCTCCAGCAGTGCTTCTGCAGGTTCTCAGAAGAAAGCATCATCTGAACAGTATCAAGTGCCATTCAGAACACTCCTCACTCCTGTGAAGAATCTTGAAGTGTTATCTGAATTGATCATTGATTTTGGAAGTCTGAAGGAAAACGACTTTGATTTAACAGAAGAAGTTAGGGCACAGAAATGGGAAAGGTATTTTGACAGATTGGTTGGACCAACATTCCCAATGTTAGTCAAGGAGTTCTAGATTCATGCAACTTCTTCAATGCATCAAGTCACCTCCTACATTATGGGGAAGAAGATTGTGATCACTGAGGATCACATAGCAAGGTTAATTGGTTACAGTGGCGGTGACGTCCGCTGTATTGATATGGCTGAAAGATGTGCTGACGTGGGTGTTGTACCCCAAAATTTGCCCTCCCATTTCCTCAACATTTTCTCATCACAAGACCCTTTGAAGATCAAGCTCCAGTTAGGGTTTCCTCTGCTCAAGACTTCTCCTTGCACTGTGGACCCAAATTAGGGTTTGTGTTTAAACAAAGATGTTTTGACCTAAAAAGCCTAAGATGACTTTCATGCTTCATGTTGGACTCCCAAGTTTACCCATACCAAGTTTCAAGTCTTGATTCCAAGTTTTGCCCAGTCAATTGGACATTTGACCTAGAAATTAGCTGTATTGGGGAAAAAGTCAACTGTGGCCAATTGACAGTCAAATCTCATGAAAATTGACCCACATCAACATTATAAACTCACATGGACCATTTGATCAAGTTTGGATCACAATTCCACAAGAAATTTGATCAGATCACCAAAAGGGTAAAATGGTCATTTTTAGGGTTTTGACTGCACAAAGGCAATTTTTGACTGTTTGACCTAGCCAATGGCAAACCAAGCTCACATATGGACTCAAGGACCCCATGGAATTGTCTTGACATGCTCAACAAACTCAAAAGATCCCAGGTACACAAGATTGACAGTTGAATTTCCCAGTCAATTGATCAATTTTGACTGTACACTGAAAAGTCAAACTTTGACTTTTTGGTCAAAATCAAGAGTCAAGATTCATTTTTCATCAAAACATGCCAAATCATGAAACTTGTTCACCAAGAAACCAAGAAATGCAAATTAGGATTTAAAATGGAATTTTTCATAACTTAGAATTTTTCTAAGTTATGGAAAACCCTAATTTTTTCCCAACTTTGCCCCACTTTTTCACCATGATTCATTTGGATTCAAACAAAAGTCAAAACATGAAAGTTGTAGCTTGTTGCATAATCTATAACTTTGATTCACAAAGTTTTCTCATTTGAAGCTTGTATCTCAAGTTACAAATTTTTGAATAAGGGCACTAAACCATTCTTAACTTAGTGAAAATTTGACCTATTTTGACAAGGTTTTCTACCTAACTTCAAGGCCATTTTCCATACACTTAAACTTGGAATTTCAAATTGCACTTCAAAGATGGATTGTAGTACACATTCCAAGCTTTCCAAAATGTCCAAGAACTCATCAAACAACCTCATGGTTAGGGAGAATCGAATTTCACAATATAGCAAAAACTCACTTTTGAATTGGCCATTTTTCATGTTCATAAGTTATGCAAACTTCTCAAAACCAGCATGCCCTTGATTACAGGTCCTTAAACCAAGTTACACTCAATAATTTAATGCTTGTTCATTGTGTCAAAGTGTTATTCTATGAGTTCAAGTATTATATACAAGTTTAATCCATTTTTAGATAAAGCAAAATAGCCATTTTTGAAAAGTCATGCTTTATGTCAATTGGTAAATCAAGCAAGTACAAACCAAATCTCTTTAGCACAAGATTATGAACAAATCACTCTGATCAAGAGAGGCTTTGCAGCAGGATTAGGGGTCCTCTACTGACCTAGAAACACAACTTACCATTTCTTGCTTAAGTTAGAAGAAACATTGCATAACTCATACCAACATCCATATCAGCAAAAGAACATAAGAACAAAGTTATCAAACACATTTCACACGACACCACCAAGCTAATACACGAGCCCTTAGCCTTCAAAACATCCTCCATCTCATAATCATTCTCAAACTGCAAAAACAGGGCAGGCCCTGCAGTTTGAGTGCTATCTCTCATTTCTCTCGAGCTCTCTTGCCCAAACCAGTTCACACACCTTCCATACCATCTATGCAAGCTAACCAAAAGCAAAAGCACGACCTGTAATCACTCTAACCACTTCCACCATTTTCATATTTCTGATTTGCAGGTGAAGTTCTCTAGCTCGATTCAGAAGCTTTCAAGACAAAGTAAACATTGGAATAGCATCCCTGGACCTCAAGGAAGCTTTTCCAATCATCACCTTGCACTGAAAGTTCCTACATTTCCAGATAGAACTTCAGCTGAACAGGTATCTTGGTGAACTCGTATCTCTCTTATTATGCATCATTAGCTTTAAGTTTGTGAATAAACAAGGTTCTACTCATGCCACTGAACATGTACATGTTTTTACTTTTCATTTCTTTTGCTTGAGCTGTGAGAATTTGGAGTTTAAAAATGGCAGAAAAACTAGGTTAGGATTTGGGGGAAGAGAAATTCTCCCTCGTCTTAGAGAGTTAGATCAAGTTATGCATATGGTTAGAATCGTCTCTTCATGCTGAACATTTTTTATGTTATGAGTTTTTGCTAAAAAGCCAGGAATCAGGAGTTAAGGATTGATGAAGAAAGGCGCGCATTTTTGAATTGTTTGGTCTGAAGGTTGAAGACAACCATTTTCTGGGCTGGGCCTGTTTTGTTATTCCTTTTTGAACCATACATTTACTTTTGCACCCCCTGAGCCCATTTGCTTCATTTTTTAATATTTTTGAGTTTTTCTTTTTTTAACTGATTCATTTATTTTTTCTCAGCATATTAAAAATATAAAAATATTTTTCCCATCATTTTTTGAATTTATTAAGTATTTATTTGATTGTTTTATACATAAATAAGTAAATATACATATATACTTTTTGTTTAAAATATTAAGATAATACAAATATATTTTTTATACACTTTTATTTTGTTTTTACTTCCTGAAAATATTTTGTATAAAAAATACCCTTTTTATTTTTATATTAAATATTATTATTTTTATATATAATACATATTTAGAACTTAATACATAAATATATATATTTATTAATATACTTAGAATAAAATACTAAAAATATACATATTTTATTTTATTAATATTAAACACTAAAAAAAATCATTTTTACAAATATATCTCTTTTCTTATTTTATTTTTGTATAAATAATAAATATTGCATATATTAATAAATAATACCTTTGAATTAGGGTTTTTGCCCTAAATTCAAAAATACTCCAAAAAATAATATCTTTTTATTTTCTTTTTATTTTACATAAATAATCCTTTTTTTTCGTACATATAAAAAACCTTTTTTGCATTCTTGCATATTTGTTCTATTTTTATTTTATTTATGCAATTAAATTACCTTGCAAATATTCAATATTGATGTAATAGCTTAGATTCAATTTCCTGTCTAAATACCTCCCCATTTGAAACATTGTACCCCCTTCCCTATATTATTGTGTTGTAATAGCGTAGGAATTTAAATTTCTCACTTTATCGCTTTCTAAAATACAATGCTAGACTTAGGGTTTATATGCGAATAAAAAATGAACAAAATAGTTGGACCTAATATAAGACAAACAAGCATGAAAATGGACACACAAATCACACTTGCACCCCCTAGGGTATTCCACTTGGTTGCCTTCAAATAAATGGGCTATATTGCATGTTAGGTCTCTTTGGGCAAAACAAACAAATCAAATGATCATAGTCCCTCGATGACGCTTTCAAAATGTTGCCTAAACAAATGATCAAGTCCCTTAAAGGAAATGCCCAAAGATACTTGGCACCGTTGCAATCATGGTCTAAACGATGACCCGCGCCCGTCCCTTTCACATCCTAACATGAGATTGTCCACCAAATACAATGGTGGAACAAACTTATTAAAAGGGTTAAAACATAGCAATAAACTTTGAGAAATTTAGGAGTAGATAACCTCTTGGTTACTTGAATCAAACTTGCCAAAAACAAAACACTTGCCTATTTTTTAAAACACACCTCACAACACTTTCAAAACTACTTTCAAAAACAAATGAAAACTTTTTCAAAAGACATACATCTTTGTATACATCCCCACATGGATCATTACAAAGGTTGCCTCCACATTGGCTTTCTTTTCAAAAACATTTTTAAATCCACACACACAAAGCACCATTTCAAACAATTGAAAATTAAGGCAAGTTGATCTAAGCAAGTAACTAAGAGCCCATGGATAACCATGGATAGAAAGGGTGCTAATACCTTCCCTTTCTATAATCTACTCCCCGAACCCAAGAAAAATCTCAAAGGTTTTTGCTGTGCTTTTTAAACCTTTCCTTAGGATAAAATAAAAAGTCGGTGGCGACTCTTGCTCAACCGAAACATTTGCGAAAACAAACACAAAACCTCAAGTCAGTTCTCCCACCGTATCACAGTGGGCGTCATAGCAGAAAGGATTTTTACCCTTGGGTTGCCCAGCAGCAAGATCAGAGATCTGAAGGATCACCACAGAGTTTGGGCGAAGATAATTCTGGGGTGTTTTAATCATAGGAAGCCAACCAGTTCGCCTGATTACGTAAATGTAGATCAGCAATTTCTGATCTATTTTATCAATCAGAAGGTAAAAATCAACTTGTCTCATCTTCTGTTTAATCACCTCAGAACAAGCGTGAAGGAAACCAGGGAAGAAGAAAGAACAAAGAGGGATTGGATACCCTTTGGAAGGTTAATATCAGATATTCTGACTGAGAATAGGCTGATAGAGCACCTGATAGAAGCTCAAGAGTTAAGCACCATTGAACCAACGGTTGGGAAGCCTCTGAACGCGAAGAACTTGAAGAAAATGAAGTTAATAGAGAATATCAAAAAGGAACCCAGCGCTACTCCTATTGCTGATATCACCAGCAGAAGAGTCCCACTGAGTGACTTTCCTTTATTTTCTGAGATAGAATCCAAACCAGTGGTGGTTCTCAGATATCTGGACGCGTGCAAGGCTGATGGTACAGATCCCAATCTGAATATCAAAGATCTGCACCAACCTCAACCAGAAGTGACACTAAAGAAGACGAAGAAAAGGAAGGCACCTTCAGAAGGATCATCCCAGCAGACACCCAAGAAAAGAGGTAATTTATCTGCTGCTTCTGTTTTAAATTCTTCTACTATTCCAGCATCAATCCCATCTCAAACTTCTCATAGAATCTCAATCCCCATTCCAACAATAGATGAAATTGAACCAGAAGATAACCCTTCTGAGGCACTACAACTCAGAAGACCCCAAACCAAACATCCCAAACCAACAATCTCAACAACATCAGCAATTGACAAAGTGCTGTCTGACATTGATCAACACACCTCTGATCACCCCTCCAATAATCCAAACTCTGAACCACAAATTGTCCAATCTCCACAACCAGAACAACCTCTCTCACCCATTCCAGAAGAACCTCTTATCCCTGAACAACCAGCAATTCCTTCTCCCTCTCCTCAACCAGAAATTCATCCACCATCACCTCAACCGGAGTTTCATCACTCTGAAACTCCAACTCCTCCACCTTCTGAACCCCATTCACCTCAATCATCTGAACCATAACCTCTGGCAATCCAGCTGCCATGCGGAACAACAGTCACCATGGCCCAGCTGCCATCCTCGCTAGAATCTACACCACTAAATACTCCCAAAACCCCAAACAGTCCAATCATTATTTCTGATTCTCCCACTCCATCTCCAAAACAAACAGCTCCCAAGCAAACCACCGAAAACCCCAGCAGGACCTTCATAGATTTAACAATCCTTGACCGTCTTGCTGATCTGAAAAATAAAATAGCCATTCCAAAACCAAAACAGCCAGATGTTGGCTCTGGTATTATGAATTTTGAAACAGGTTTGCAGCAGTGGATTGCTTCTCTGAAGCAAGTTTGTCCTGAAATGATTGACCCAGCTGCCTCTGACCAGCTCTGGTCACAATTCAGAATTTGGGTATGTGCTGAAGCCCTCAAGTTGCAGGATATCAACTATGAGCAGGCACAACAGAACTTCAGCAAACTGATGAAGGAAGTTGAAAGTCAGCTGCCACAGGAAGACGTGCTCCTTCTAGATAGTGAGCCATGGTCTGAGAAACAGCCAGCTTCAAAGGTGCAACCAGAAGAAGACAAGACTATTCAAGCTGAAGCAAGTCAAGCAGAAGATGTTGCAGAAAGCTCCCTGCTTCTGATGTTTCTCAAGCTGCCTTGGACAGGCAGACTCTGGAAGAGCTGAAGCTGAATGACATTCGTCTTCAGCAAAGGATGGATGAAAATGACCAGAAGATGAAAGAAAGGATGGATGTGCAGGATAGCAAGATAGACACAGTTGTCAGCATGGTGCACACGCAGAATGAGACTGCTGATCAGATCAAAGCCATGCTGGAGAACCTGTTCACACGCCTTCCTCCCCAACCTTAGTTTTTCATTCATGTCATTTTCATGTTTTCTTTGATTATCTGTTGTACTGTTTTGTTTGATTCTGAACTTCTTAATATGACAAGTTTTTCTGCTCTAAATGTTTTAGCACATCACCTACACTTTTTGATTGCTGACAAAAAGGGGGAGAACAAGAACAATATTTTAAATAATAACGGATTACTAAGACAGAAATTCTCGAACATTCTAACCCTGATATACTTGAATATGTTTTCTGTTTTTTGCTTAAGTCTACAGGTACAAGAATGCTCCATGATATTCTGAAGACTAAAGCTCTGATACTCTGACCCAAAGCAAAGCTCTGACTCTGATCTGAAGCTCTGCTCTGACATTCTGATCCAAAGCTTCTGATAGTCAAAACTCTGAGATTCTGATGTTCAAAGAAAGGCAATAAAAATCTGATCCTGAAGAACTCTTGGAATTAAAAAGGGAAGCAATAAATTCAGGGGGAGTATCTCTCAACTCTTATATCTCTTTATCCCTTATCTTTGATAACCTCTTACTCTGATACATCTTATCATTTAGTTATCTCTGATACCTTTTCACGTTATTTTTAATTAAAAATATCTAGTTTTTGTCATCATCAAAAAGGGGGAGATTGTTAGAACAAAGTTTGAATCTACTACCCTATGTTTAAGTTTTGATGATAACAAAATGATAAGATATATTATTTATGTGATTCATGTAAGAACTACTTGCTACCTAAAATATTACTTTCTGATTTGCAGAAACTCTGATAGGTATTAACAAGAGCACACTTAATCAGCATCAGAATATTGGTTCTCAACATCAGCATCAGAAGATGCTATATCAGAATACCAGAATCAGAAGAATAACTCACGTGTATGCTGAAGCTTGATGAACAGAACTGCGCTCAACACTCTGATAAAGACAACAACAGTTCATCAGCAGTTAAGCAGAGTCAGAATGAAGCCAAGCCAGAACATGCTTTAAGTAGCAACGGTACTGTGCATTGAAAGCGTATTATTACCAACGGCATCATTCCAGACAAGATCTACTCAATAAGGAAAGTTTGTTATTGGCATTGAATCAAGTTTATTGCTCCAACGTTCAATAATTTCAGTGCTATATAAACAAGACTGTGAAGATTGAATTGGCTAATGCTCTCCAACATATTACACACCTAAAAGCTAATCATAATCTTCCTTCTCTCAGTTTGCTAAACGCTACACATCTCCTTACTCAATCATTGTTTAGAAATCTAGTTTCATAAGCTTAAGTTGTGTAACATCACAGTTGTGATACAGTTTTGTAAAAAACATTCACACACCTAGTTTTATCTTCTTTGTAAGAAAGTGTTTCCTTGACAAATCGGGTTGTGGTTTGCATCAAGAAGGCTTTAGCAGTTGTTAAAGAAGATTGTAATATTCAGTTGAATATAGTGGATTAAGACCTCTTTGGAGAGAGGCGAAATCACCTTGACGGGTGGACTGGAGTAGTTTGAGATCAAACGAACCAGGATAAAAATATCTTGTTCATTGCATTAAGTTTCAGTTTTACAATTCAACCCCCCCTTCTTGTGTTTTTCACTTCTTCAGATGAGTGCTGAAATAAACAGCGAAGAAGATAAGAGACCTGTAACGGGTACCTGTTATGAAGTGCATGAGATGAAATGCGTATGACATGATTTCAAAGACAATCGGGAGATTCAAATTTGTAAACCAGCAAGGAAACACACTTTATTAGATAAACTTTAGAATTCAAATTGTTCAACTGATGCCCTTAGGGCGTTACAAGAATGAAAATACTGAAAAGTAAAATAAAAATTGGAAAGGAAATCATCAAAGGCCCATCAGTGCTCCCATGGTCTCTTCTTGTCGGTGCGGACATAGTCATTAAGGATCTGCTCGTTCTCCACCTGCCTAGTCAACCTCTGGATCTTCTGCTCTTGCTCGTTGAACTTTTCTCGGTAAGAATCCCGTTCCTCTCTCAGCTGCATCCAAGACCTTTTCAGTGTCCCAATGTCAGTGGGCATATGAGGATGGATGATGGTTGGAGGGACCCCTTCTTCATTAGCAACTTCAATAATAATAGGCCGGACGGCTTCATACGGCACACCCAGCTTTTGGGCACGAATGCGGACCCATCTGAGATATGGCTCCATCAGAAGTGAAGTCTTTGGACCCAACTCATGTGGATCAAATCTGTGAACTCTATCCCAAGCCCTTATGAACCTGCGACGTTGCTCGTCGATATCCACTTGAAAATCAAAGATGATACTAGGCATTAGCAACTCATGAGGTCCTTCTCTTTTGGCTCTTCCAAACTGACGGAGAGCTAAGCATGGGTTGTAAGAGATTCCTCCATAGGTTCCTATCAGGGAAACATTGGGGTACTCCCCACATAGATCAATAATAGTTACCTCATCCATACCCTTGAGAGTCCAGATAATGTCATTATGAGATAGAGACATAACCCTATAAGCCCAGCCCATGCCTTCTATGTTCTTCAGCACTGACTTAGGGAGGTGAGAAATAATCCACCTCGACAATAATGGAGCACAGCACATCAAGGTTCCCCGTTTTCGGGCAGTATGGGCATAAAGCTGATGAAGGATGTCACCCAAGAGAGTGGGTACAGGGTTTTGAGAGATGAAGATTTTCACCGCATTCACATCAACGAAGGAGTCAGAGTTTGGAAACAATACCAAGCCATATATCAAAAGATCCAGAATATCCTCGAATGCCTTGAAGTCTAGACTATCCCAGAAATAATTAGCCTTACCAACCAAGAACTTAGTTAGAAAGCCCTTTGCTCCACTCCTAGTTTCCCAATTAGCCATTACCTCCTCTTTGGTCAAATGAAGGCATGCAACAATCTCTTCGGGCCTAAGGGTCTTCTCCCAACCAGTAAACGGGGTCTGCTCCAGAGCAGAGATACCGAGTAGCTCAGAGAACTCTTCTAAGGTGGGGACCAACTGATAGTCCTGAAAAGTGAAGCAATGGTACAATGGATCATAAAACTGGACTAGGACACTCATTATCTGCTCGTCCAATTTGGAGGTGACCAAACTGAGAAGATAACCATGTCTCTTGATGAAGGAAGTATTATCAGGCATCTTTGCAACCAACTCTTTAAGCAAGGTGGGAACCTGAACAAAGTTAATCCGGATGGTATTCTTACGCATGGGCATCATGATGACCTACAAAACAGAACAAAGATGAATCCATGTTGTCCTTGAAATAGGTTAGTCCAATGCAAGATGTATGCAATGTTATGATGTCATGATAGTACGCGCACCACAAGTATCCACAAACAGCAAACATGGTAAAGGCACACAACTCACACAGAGAGCCCTTAGATTTCAGGCTGGTAAGGAGCTTAGGTACTACCCTCTTTCAGTTCAGTTGGTTTAAACCTGTCCTAAAAATAGTAACCGGGTTCTAGAGGATCTCAATATCACTTACTACCCTTAATCAGTCATAATTCCAGTTTAGCAACCTTTTCTTGCGGCCGAAATCATCGTGAGAGTTTAGTCACAATGAGTGTAGCATACTGCTACTGTTCTATGGACAAGTTGGTCAATTTAAAGGTTCTAAGGTCAGTTGGTGCTTAATGACCCCTTAGAAGACCCATATTCTCCTCGTTCCAACACAAGGGATATTGGTACAGACTAAAGTGCCACACCAACGTAGCTACTGCTTCAACCGTGTCAGTCTACGCCGGACAGTTCCCTCACAGTTTATTGCTACTTACTTAAAGGGTATCCCCAGATCTGGGTTAGGATCTATAGAACTCCGATACAAGCCCACAAATGTAAATCATACAAAGCATACAATTGAAAACACAATGATCTAATCCTAAGGTACACCCCACTTATTAAGAGTCCCCAGCAGAGTCGCCAGTTCTGTGATACGGTGGGAGAGAACTGACTGTTTTTGGAATGCTGGTTCGCGTTTTGCGTTTGTTTTTGCAAAATGTCGCGGTAAGCAAGAGTCGCCACCGTCTTTTATTTTATCCAACAAGGAAAGGAAAAAAGCACAGAAAAATTCCTTTTTCAAGATGTTTCTCGGGTCCGGGGGATAGATTATAGAAAGGGAAGGTGTTAGCACCCTTTCTATCCGTGGTTATCCACGGGCTCTTAGGTACTTGCTCAAAGTGTTTTCAAAATTTGCTTTTCTTTGTGTTTGTGGGTTTGAAAGAAGTTTTTGTTTGAAAAGGTGTAAGTACGAAAAGTTTTGTTTTGTTTTAGAATGAACAAGTACTTAAGAACCATCTACCTACTCGAAAAAGGGATTAAGTTGTGCTAATGTCCTTTAGACAATGTTATCCCAATATTGATGAGTAGGTAGCACCGTCGTTGGAGTTTAAGGGTCAATTCGATTAAGGGACATGTGGTCACTAAAGCAATGTTAGGACGCCTTAGCGGTAACCCTAATGTCTTAGATCATTTTTCCGAGGCAACCGTTTCGAGGCAACTATGATCTTTGGACAAGAGGGCGACCTCTAAAACTTCCTATACTCGATGACCACGTTCGAAGGCAACCAAGCGAGGTGTACCCTAAGAATGCGCATGTGTGAGTGTGTTATTTCAGTTAATTTTATCTTTGTACATGTCATGGGTGAGCCATGTTGATTTTAAGTTCATACATTTGATCTTGTCATGCAAAACATCTAACAGTGTATAATTGCAGAATTTAAATTGCGGAAAATAAAAGAAAGCGATAAAATAAAGTCCTAATTAAAAGCTATTACATTTCGGGAAGCAATTACAATATGGTTAAATGATATGCGTGCGAGAAATTAAATCGGGCGAGTTTTTAGGGTTTTGACCCCTTTTTTGAAAAGGAAGCATTTTTTTGGTTTATTTTTGAATTAAATGGAATTAAACCTAAGCTAACAATTAAATTAATTAATTAATGAAAATATTTTTGGATTTTTGAGTATTTAAAGAAATAAAATAAATTGATTAAAAGTTAGTAAAAAAAACCTAATTCTACATTAATTTTAATTATTTTGCAAAAGATATTAAAAGTTAAACCTAATTATCACTAAATTAATTAAATTAATTTATTTACAAAAATAAAGTTGAATTTAATTTTAATAAATAAAATTATATTTTTTTGTGTTTTTTGAATTTATGAGGAAAAAAATTATTAATTGGTTAGTGATTAATAATAATGATAATAATTAAATAAAACAAATAAATAAAAAGAAAATATAAAGAGAAAAGAAATAACCCAATGAGGGGTTTGGGCCCAAATCTGGAGGTGGAATCCGCATGTTCAAGGCCCACTTGCTGAAAGCCTGCGTTTGACTTTTCCAATTCCCTGTGACAACGTTGACTGGGCACTATGGTGTACGCTCCATCTGGACCATCAGATTTGGCCTGGAGGCCATCTGGCGTTGATTGCATGAGGGAGCATGGTGGGCTACGCTTTGGATAACGCATGGGAACACCTGCTGAAAAATGAAACAAAGGCATTTGGGGGACCTGGGATTCGAACCCAGGTCCCATGGGTCTTTGACACGCTTCACTTACCAACTCAACCACTGCACCTTTCTGTTAAATGGATAAATAACAATTATTATAAAGAACAAACAATTAATATGCTGGAATAAAAAACGAAAGCGCGCGAGATTTGAAACAGCCAACGGGGGAGGGACACGTGATCATCTTCTTCGTTGAAACACTGGTTTTCTTACCTGCGGATTTTTATCCGCAGCAATATCTGTGGGTTCGTCCTAAAATTAATTCTAGGCTGTAGAAATATAATCCAAGGCCATGGTTCGCCTCGTCTCTCCTTCCTGAGCACGTCTATACTCATTATTTGTCCCAATTTTTCCTGTAAAGCAAACTCCTAAAAACAAGGAACGAAAACCCTAGGTTCGGGTGTTACATTACATGACATAAAAATGAAATCGAATATTGCAAAATGCTTAGAAATCACACAAGGATCATAACCATGCCAATAATTTGTCAAAAAAATGCAAGAATGAGAGGTTGCAGTTTCGTGTACAGGGGTATGTTCAAGGGGACTTACAGCGCGTTTGATGAGGTTTCAGGGCTTGATTTTGATTCCTATAGACTCAGTGGTCGTCTTGTAAGAAGATAGCGATGAGCTTTTGCCTTGAATTTGCCTCCAATATGGATTTCAGTTTCACACTTTTCAAGCTTTTTCTCAAGTTTTGTATTTCAGATTGTGCAGCCTCTAGGTCGTGTACTCGTATGCCTTGTGTTGTATATGTATCAAGCATTGTATTAGGTCAAATATTGGGCTTTGAATCCTTGTGTATTGATGAATTAAGATTTGATATGATCCTCCATTACAAAGCTTCCAAAAATGTACCAAATCCAATATTTTGTGCATGATATGGCTTGGTATGAGTTTGATCTTGTCCATGATGATAATTGAAAGTTGTATCAATCAAAAAGATCCTATTTCATCAATATTTGGATTTTATTTGGATTTAAATTGATTTAAAATGAATTAAATTAATAAAAATTAAATAAAATAGAAAAATCAATGAATGGACACAAGACTGAAGATAGGACACGTGTGTGGTGTGACAAGATCAAATCAAGTGGAAAAAAGTGGGCCCATTTGACAAAATTTGATGTTTTGGGGATAGTTGACTTTTGGCAATTTTGGAAAAATGTCCAACTTCAACAATGCATAACTTCTTCAATTTTGAACTTTTGGAAGTGTTCTTTGACTTTTTAGAAACCTTGAGATGTCCTCTAACCAACCCTTTAGGTCGAATATCATTTTGATATACCATGCTCAAGTTATAAGCTTTGGAAAAAAAGGTGTTTTTGTTGACTTTCAAAAATGACCTATAATGTCCAAATTTGTAACTTTTTGTGAGTTCATTTCTTGATCTTAGGGTGTGAAGATGGATTGTAGGAACTTGCATCATATTCAAAATGAGCTTTGGATGGGTAATTTCTCATAAAGTATGAGAAAGTTATGCTTGGTCAAAGTTGAGTTGACTTTTCCTACAAAACCCTAATTTAGCAACTTTTGAATCTTGATGAATCTTGAGCAATCCTTGATGAATAATGATCAACCCTTGATAAAATGATGAATTATCCTTCAAAATGAGAATGTTGACAAAAAATATTGAGGTTTGACTGTTTGTAGGTCACAGTTGACTTTTGCCCTAGCGCAGACGATTTTTTGGGCCTCTTGAGCAATTGACTAACCAAACTTCCTCTGCAAGGCTTGAAATTTGATATGGATGAACTTGAGAACATATTAGGACATTGGGGAGCACTTGAGGTCATTTGGATGTAAGGACCTTGATGCAACACAAAACCCTAATTTGAGATTGACTGCCTTAGGAGATGATTTTACTGTCCAACTCTTGAGCCATCTTGAGCCATTTGGAGATTTTTCTTGCAATGTCTTGAGGCATATGGGAGGGAAAATTTTGGGGTACAACAGGTAGGAATGGGTGTCCGCCTAGAAGAGGCAGTAAGAGAAGGCCGTTTGACAAAGGGTGAAGGATCCGGAGGTGTGAAAAAGCCAGCTTATGGGTTTACAAAGAAGAAAGAGGGGGATACAAATGCTGTCATACAAGAGAGGAGAGTGAACACTCCTAGAAGTAATTATCAGCGTCACCAGCAAGTTGCCTCAGTTACTCCTGTTATGAATGTCGCTCCGACTACCATTGCTTATCAAAGATAGTCCCAGCAGGGGAACCAAGGGAATAATCAGAGAAGGGAGAACTATGACCCTATTCCCATGAGCTATGTAGAGCTAATACCAGCATTGATTCAGAAGAAGTTAGTCCAGACACGACCACCTCCCACCATACCATCACCATTGCCTTGGTATTACAAAGCAGACCAGGCGTGTGCCTTTCATCAGGGAACACCAGGAGATAGTGTTGAGAATTGTTATCCTTTGAAGACTGAAGTGCAAAGGTTGGTGAAGTCTGGAATTCTATCTTTCAAAGACATGGGACCTAATGTGAAAGACAATCCTCTACCCAAGCACGGGGGAGTGAATGTTGTAAATATGGTGGCCGATTGTCTAGGCGACTTCCAAAATTTTGATATTAATCTGGTTAGAGGAGATTTGGTGAAGATGCACGTAGACCTCTGTGAATTCAGTTATTATACGCATGACCATGCCGGTTGTGCTGTTTGAAATACAGACACACAGGATTGCGAGAAGATAAAGGCTGATTTACAGGAGATGATGGATGAAGGTTTAATCCATATAATCAAGCCTAAGGCAGAATACGAAGCGGAAGTGAATATGGTTTTTGGATGTCCGAGTGATTTCATAATTTTTGATGTGGAGCATTTGAATGAGGATCTCGTGCAGTTGCATGCTACCTTCTGCCATACTGCTGGTCAGGTGGAACACCAATATGGATCTTGCATAGTTTGCTGTCAAGACCCCCGAGGATGTTCTATTGTGAAAGAGGGTGTTCAGTTGCTGTTAGACAATGGAACTATTAAGATCACAGGTCAGAGAGATGATTATCATGAGATTGATATGGTTGAAGTTTGTTTGATGGAAGAAGCATCAGAGGAAGAGTATGCCTCGCAGATGAGTATTTCTCTTCAGACGAAGATTTGTTTGCCGGAAATGATCTTTTGATGGCTGATTGTGTTGAGGAAGGGGTAAATGTCATTGTACCTTGTTTTGGTGCACCCGCTCATCTTGAGGTGGAGTACCATAGCAAACCAGCTGTTACCCCATTGGTAATTAGTCTTCCAGGTCCCGTTCCCTATAAATCGAATAAGGTTGTGCCTTACAAATACAACGCTACAATATTAAAAGATGGGGTGGAGGTTCCCATCCAGCCAATGCCTAATGTTGGAAATATAGTTGATAATAACAGGGTGACCCGTAGTGGTCTTGTGTTTGTGCCCGTTGTACGAAGAGATGTTGTTGCTGGAAAGAAAAATGTTGAGAACGATGAGCCTAAGAAGGCTACAGGAGAGACTAGTGGAACTACATTAGAGAAAGAAGTGGATGATATCTTGAAGATAATTAAGATGAGCGACTACAGAATTGTAGATCAGCTATTGCAGACTCCTTCAAAGATATCTATCCTAGCTTTATTGATGAATTCCTCCGCTCATAGAGAATCACTGATGAGAGTACTAGACCAAGATTTTGTGGAGAATGACATGCCGTTAGATCAATTCAGCAGCATAATTGGAAACATTACGTCATGTAACAACTTGAGTTTCTGCGATGATGAGTTACCAGATGAAGGGAGGAATCAGAACCTGGCCCTCCACATATCTATGAACTGCAAGAATGATTCATTGTCCAACGTGCTAATTGATAATGGATCCACGTTGAATGTTATACCAAGGAGTACTCTCATGAAGTTAAAATATCAGGGAACACCTATGCGCCCGAGTGGCGTCATTGTGAAGGATTTTGATGGGTCGAGGAAATCTTTCATCGGTGAAGTGGACTTACCCATCCATATAGGGCCACATTTGTTCTTGATAACCTTCCAGGTCATGGACATTATTCCCGCATATAGTTGTTTGCTAGGAAGGCCGTGGATACACGAAGCAGGGGCTGTCACTTCAACTCTGCATCAGAAGCTAAAATGTGTGCATGAAGGGAAGGTAGTGATCATAAATGGGGAGCAGGCGTTATTGATATCCCATCAATCCTCTTTCAGTATTGTAGAAGCGGATGAGGCTGCTGTTGGAATACAGTTCCAAGCCCTATCCATTGACAACATAAAGAGGAATGAGAATTCTGTGGTTTCCCTGAAGGACGCGCAACAGGTTGTGCGCAATGGTCATAATGCAGTTTGGGGACAACTTGTGGATCGACCCGTGAACAAAAACAGAGCTGGTTTGGGTTTCTCTTCGAGGAATGTCAAAGGCGAAAATTTGAAGTCAAAGTCTTCTGTGAACAGTTATCATGATGTTTTCCGCAGCGGAGGCTACCTTCACCCAATTGGTTCTGGAATTAGTGTTGTTGAAGAGGATGAAGTAGCGCAGGAAGTACTGAATCATGTGACGCATGGAGTCCAAGCTCAAAACTGGGTCACCATTGATGTTCCCTCTTGCATACATGTTTCAAAGTAATTTGTTTTGTTAATCTGTTCCTTTCTTTGGAAAAGCTTTCACTCTTCCCAAGGTGGAAGTATTAATGTTGTAGGGCTTATCTGTCTGCTATAACTTTTAAGATCATTAATAAAAGTTGTCTTTGCTTCCAAAAATTATGTCTTTTATTTTCTGCTTTTTCTTGGGAAATGGTAAAAAAAACCTTTCAAAATAAATAATGACTGAAAATTAATATGCATGATCACTTGTTATATGTGTCAGTTTCTAAAAGCAATCATAAATCATATGTGCAGATTAATTAAAAAACCCGTTGAATATAATGACCCTGCACCCTCTCCCAACTTTGAAGGTCCCGTGTTTGGGGCTGAAGAAGAAGATTATGATGAGATTCCAGAAGAGATATCACGATTGCTTGAGCATGAGAAAAATACCATTCAGCCATATAAGGAGTCTTTGGAAGTGATTAATTTGGGTTCAGAAGAAGATCTGAAGGAGGTCAAGATTGGAGCATCGTTGCATCCTGATGTAAAGAGCGGGTTGATTAAGCTGTTGAAAGAGTATGTGAATATTTTTGCTTGGTATTATCAAGATATGCCTGGTCTAGATACAGACATTTTCGAGCATCATTTTCCGTTGAAGCCAGAGTGTCCGCCAGTTAAACAAAAGTTGAGAAGAACCCACTCGGATATGGCAGTAAAGATCAAAGAAGAGGTCCTAAAGCAAATTAATGTTGGTTTTATTTTGACGTCAGTGTATCCTCAATGGATTGCCAATATTGTCCTAGTACCGAAAAAAGACAGAAAAGTCCGCATGTGCATAGATTACAGATATCTAAATAAAGCTAGTCCAATAGATGATTTTCCATTGCCTCACATTGACATGTTAGTGGACAGCACAGCAAAATTCAAAGTATTCTCGTTCATGGATGGATTTTCCGGGTATAATCAAATAAGAATGGCTCTAGAGGACATGGAAAAAATGTTTATCACACCCTGGGGAACATTCTGTTACAGAGTGATGCCCTTCGGGTTGAAGAACACTGGTGCAACGTACCATAGGGCTATGACAACCCTATTCCATGATCTGATGCACACAGAAATCGAAGTATATGTTGATGATATGATTGCCAAATCCCAAACTGAAGAAGGGCATGTAGAATATTTGTTGAAGTTGTTTCAGCGTTTGAGGAAGTATCGTCTCCGCTTGAATCCAAATAAATGCACCTTCGGAGTTAGATCAGGGAAGTTGTTTGGTTTTATTGTTAGCCAGAAAGGAATTGAAGTTGACCCTGATAAAGTCAAAGCAATTCAAGAAATTCCAGCGCCAAGAACTGGAAATCAAGTCAGGGGTTTCCTCGGGCGTTTGAATTATATCTCTAGATTTATTTCCCACATGACTGCAATGTGTGAACCGATCTTTAAGTTGTTAAAGAAAGATCAAGGTTGTGTGTGGATGGATGACTGCCAAAGGGAATTTGAGAGTAATAAAGAGTATCTTCTTGAACCTCCTATCTTGATCCCTCCAGTAGAAGGAAGACCGTTGATTATGTATCTAACAGTGTTAGATAAGTCCATGGGTTGTATTCTAGGACAACAGGATGAAACAGGAAAGAAAGAGTTCTCCATTTATTATCTCAGCAAAAAGTTCACTGATTATGAGTTGCGGTATTCCACGCTAGAAAAAATGTGTTGTGCTTTGGCATGGACGGAAAAGCGTTTGCGGCAGTATATGTTGAATCATGCCACTTGGTTGATCTCCAAAATGGATCCAATCAAGTATATTTTTAGAAGCCTGCTCTTACTGGAAGAATTGTCCGCTGGCAGATGTTGTCATCTGAATACTATATCGAGTACCACGCTCAAAAGGCTATTAAAAGTAGTGTGTTGGCAGATTACCTTGCCCACCAGCCAGTGGAGGATCATCAATCTGTAGAGTATGAATTCCCCGATGAGTATGTGATGTTCCTAAAAGTGAAAGATTGTGATGAACCATTGCCTGAGGAGGGCCCCGACCCTGAATCTCGTTGGAGTATGATATTTGATGGAGCTGTGAATGCTTATGGTAAAGGAATTGGTGCCGTGATTGTTACTCCTCATGGATCACATATTCCTTTTACCGCAAGGTTAACATTTGATTGCACTAATAATATGAAAAAATAAGAGGCTTACATCATGGGTCTTGAGGAAGTTATTGATCTCATAATCAAAATTCTAGATGTGCATGGTGATTCAGCTTTGGTAATAAATCAGATTAAAGGAGAATGGGGCACTCGTCACCCTGGCTTGATCCCTTATAAAGATTATGCTAGAAGATTACTACCCTTCTTCAATAAAATTGAATTCCATCACATTCCTAGAGATGAAAATCAAATGGTGGATGCTCTGGCAACTCTGGCTTCCATGTATCAAGTGAATACTTGGAATGATATACCTTGAATTACAGTTCGACTGCTGGATAGGCCCGCTCATGTGTTTATGACAGAGGAGGTAGCAGATGAAAAACCTTGGTATTATGATATCAAGCATTTTCTTCAGACTCAGGAATACCCAATTGGTGTGTCGAGGAAACATAGAAAGACACTGAGAAGATTGGCAGGCAGTTTCTTCCTCAGTGAAAATGTGTTATACAAGAGAAATTATGACATGGTCTTGCTCAGATGCGGGGATAGACACGAAGCAGACATGTTGATGCATGATATTCATGAAGGTTCATTTGGAACTCATGCTAATGGACATTCGATGGCTAAAAAGATGCTAAGGGCAGGTTATTATTGGTTGACAATGGAATCTGACTGTTACAAATTTGCAAAGAAGTGCCATAAATGCCAGATTTATGCAGATAAGATCCATGTGCCTCCGACACTTCTCAATGTGATTTCCTCCCCATGGCCTTTCTCTATGTGGGGTATTGACATGATCGGGATGATAGAACCCAAAGCTTCGAATGGACACCGTTTTATCTTGGTTGCAATTGACTACTTTACCAAGTGGGTAGAGGCTGCTTCATATTCCAATGTTACCAAACAGGTGGTTGTATGTTTCATCAAAAATAATCTTATATGCCGGTATGGTGTGCCGAGTAGAATCATCACTGACAATGGCTCGAATTTGAACAACAAAATGATGACAGAACTGTGCGAAGAATTCAAGATTTTCCATCACAATTCATCTCCATACAGGCCAAAGATGAATGGGGTTGTTGAAGCTTCTAATAAGAACATCAAGAGAATTATCCATAAAATGGTTATCACTTATAAGGATTGGCATGAAATGCTCCCTTTTGCTCTGCATGGATATCGAACATTTGTTCGCACTTCAACAGGAGCAACCCCGTTCTCCCTAGTGTATGGAATGGAAGTTGTACTCCCTGTCGAAGTAGAGATTCCCTCGTTGCGTGTGATAATGGAAACCAAGTTGACAGAGGCTGAATGGGTCCAGAACAGGTTTGACCAATTGAATTTGATTGAAGAGAAGAGGATGACAGCTTTATGTCATGGGCAGTTATATCAGAAAAGAATGAAGAAAGCATTTGATAAAAGGGTCAAACCTCGTGAATTCAGAGAAGGCGACCTTGTGCTCAGGAAGATCATGTCTTTCAACACTGATTCTAGGGGAAAGTGGACTCCCAAATTTGAAGGCCCGTATGTTGTCAAGAAAGCCTTCTCTGGTGGTGCATTAATTCTTGAAACTATGGATGGCGAGGAGTTTCCACGTCCCATGAATGTTGACGCAGTCAAGAAATACTTCGCCTAAAGAAATAAAAAGAACAAATCGCTAAGTTGAAAACCCTAAAGGGCGGCTTAGGCAAAAAGGAGCGTCTCGGTAGGTCAAAAACCCGAAAGGGCGGTCTAGGCAAAAATTAGAGACATAAAAAAAAAAAATTCCCGCTAAGTTGAAAACCCACAAGGGAAGCTTAGGAAAAATTTATGGATTTTCTTGGCAAGTAACTACGTCAGACAAGACTTGATCGTTGAAGCAACAATCTTCTCGGATCCTCATCATACTTCAACAAAAGCTGTTGCTCAGGATTTCAAAAGTTGTTAGGGGGAATAGTGGCCATTGTATCTCAATGTATCTTTTCCATGTATTACCATTTCCCAAACTTTGTAATCATCCATGGAGTCTCTCCATTCGCGGACTACCATTCTATCAATGAAATTCTAGCTTTTGCCCAATTCTTTGTGTTCTTATTTTTATTTAGCTTGCAAAGACTCCATTTATTACTGATAATAACTGTTAAAGCAAAAAGATTAAAAAAGCAAAACTGACTTTTCAAAAAAAGAGATCTTTACAATTCAATACACTTTGGGATTTATGATGAAACAATGACAACAAAAATGGTGATCCCATGAATGAACGAACTCCGGTTGTTTTAAGAAGATTTACTTTCTTCATGAAGGTTTTCTCATGTCATTTTGCTGGTATGTGCGCAATCTTTGTGTGTTTCTCAAATAGTTAAAGACGATATCAGTGAGTGAAAGGTACAGTATTGGGTTTGTAGTATCATTATCCCCAGTCAAGTCTTGGTTCGTTTTTGATGTTGGGTTTGCATGGTCGGAAGCCTCTGTCCCAGATTCCCCATCAAAGTCTTCCCTCATATGATGAAAGGTTTTATTCCCTTGGTGTGCTGGGATGTTACTCTTTTTGTAGTATTGGCACTAGTGTTGACTTCTTGATTTCCCGGGAAGGTTATCCCCGGGCATCTCTTGTTGGAATGAGTGTTCGTGATGAAAATTTTCAATCCGCAGTTTTTTCTCCAGGGAGGTAGGCTTGAATCCCCCAGTGAGGTTTGGTTGTGTCGGCGTTAGTCTGCTTTATTTGAGGCTGGTCTTGCAATCTTCAGTAGGCAAGTTGCCTTTGGAAAACTGCTTCTCTGATGAAACCGGAAGAAGGGTGTTCTATCCCGGTATCTGTTTGATCTAGATACCTCCGGATTATGTTTCTCCTCAGTGAAGTTAAGGCAGACAATAGGTTTGGTTTTTGCAGTTTCTTTTACCTTTCTTGGATTGATCTTTCTGGTTAAAGTTTAGCCCAATGTTGATAGTACCTGAGGCGGTTTCGTTTTTTTGTACTAATTATGTATCCTTTTACCAGCATATTCACGACAACACTCATACATTCATACTTACATCATGCATGGCTAAAGACCATCGTTCATTGACATTGTGTTCTGATCTTCCTTTAACGCTCTTTGCTTAGTTGAATTTGGTTTTCCCTCTTGAGTTTATTTCTCAAAGGATGTATCTTCATTGGCCGTCTTGCTCCAGTTTATTTCTGAAATAGATTTGTGGTTGCATGACAATATTATTTACTGTGGATTTATGAGAACTTTGGGTTTTGGTTTATGCATTTATTTTGCACGGGAAGACTTTATCTCCTCAACAGGATTATTGTGGCATTTCCCCGGGAAGTCATATTTCTATCCCCAGAAAGTCATTTCTCTTTGCAATTCCCCATGACAATGAGTAATAGGACTCGTTATTTGAGACAACTTATGTTTGATCTTTTCCAGGAGGATTTCCTTGGTTAAAGAAGAAGTTGAGACCCGTTCTAGGTGAAACACCAGAACTTCGGGGATAACTTGATATATTTTCTCTTTCTACCTTCAGTGAATGTTGGTAGTACATCGGCAGTGAACGTCGGTGTTTGTTATCTTTTTTCTATCTTCAGTGAACGTTGATAGTTCATCGTCAGTGAACAGCGGTGATATGATATATTTTCTCTTTCTACCTTCAGTGAACGTTGGTAGGACATCGGCAGTGAACGTCGGTGTTTGTTATCTTTTTGCTATCTTCTATGAACCTTGATAGTTCATCGTCAGTGAGTGGCGGTGATATGATATTTTCTCTCTCTACCTTCAATGAATGTTGGTAGTACATCAGCAGTGAAGGTCGGTGTTTGTTATCTTTTTGCTATCTTCAGTGAATGTTGATAGTTCATCATCAATGAAAGACGGTGATATGATATATTTTCTCTCACTACCTTCAGTGAACGTTGGTAGTACATCGGCAGTGAACGTCGGTGTTTGTTATCTTTTTGCTATCTTCAGTGAACATTGATAGTTCATCGTCAGTGAATGGAGGTGATATGATATATTTTCTCTTTCTACCTTCAGTGAACGTTGGTAGGACATCGGCAGTAAACGTCGGTGTTTGTTATCTTTTTTCTATCTTTAGTGAACGTTGATAGTTCATCATCAGTGAACGGCGGTGATATGATATATTTTCTCTTTCTACCTTCAATGAACGTTGGTAGGACATCGGCAGTAAACGTTGGTGTTTGTTATATTTTTGCTATCTTCAGTGAACATTGATAGTTCATCGTCAGTGAACGGCGGTGATATGATATATTTTCTCTTTCTACCTTTAGTGAACGTTGGTAGGACATCGGCAGTAAACGTCGGTGTTTGTTATCTTTTTTCTATCTTCAATGGATATTGATAGTTCATCGTCAGTGAACGGCGGTGATATGATATATTTTCTCTTTCTACCTTCAGTGAACGTTGGTAGGACATCGGCAGTAAACGTCGATGCTTGTTATTTTCCTCTCTGATTCTGTTCTTGTGGTTCACCAGTGATTTATTTTCCTGGTGGGGTTGCTCCTTTGTTTCTTCATTTTTGTTGCATCCCCAATGTTACTTTGCGTCTCTTTGGTATTGTTCATATGCATTCATATGCATAAGCATTTGCATGGCATCTTAGGGCCAAAAATAGGGATTGTTTTATATTTAAGTGTCTTTGATCACGTCGACATGAAGATTTTTAACCTTCGTATCCCCGGATAGAAGAAACTTAAATAAGGGCAGTTATTGTACCACAATTTTCCCCCATAAGATCCCTTCATCATACCATGTTGACTCAATCACAACAAGATCACATTAGGACTTTTGGTTCTTCTCCCTATCATTTAGCTTTGCTCTTTTGAGGAGTTACCAAGCACCTTGACTTGTTTCCTTTTTTAATCATGGATATTTTTCTTTTATTTTCTCTCTAATTAATAAAATTCAATATGGATTTGCCTTACTTATTAATAATGTAGGTAAAGGCAATGAGGTTTAGCAGGTTGCTTCATGGGTTCATGAGTTTATTTCGATGCCCTAGTCAATAGCTTGAGAAATTCAAACTTCATTATTGGAGTGATTTTGGAAGAAATGGCATGACAAGGATTATTTTGGTTCAACATGTTTCAAAGTTATCAAAATTGATTCAAAAGTACAAGGGGTTGAGGGAAGAAGTTGTCATGATTGAACAAGGTCTTGTTCCTATGAGTCACAAGAGCACATTTCTCTCAAATTTCAAGTTATGGAAGTTATTTTGGTGGCCATGAGTTCTCATCATCATCCTCAACAACTTCTATTCACAAAGGAAGAATATTGGAACAAAAAGCTTGTTCAAACTTGGCAAAATTCCTCAAAGCATTCTCTTGATCTAGAGGCTAGGGTTTTGACCTTCAAAGGAGCATATCTTGCTCATCTTTTGGTATTTTTGAGTGATTCCAAAAACATCCTTCTCTTCAAATATTTACCAACAAATCACTTCAAAAGTTCCAAGGAGTTTTCATGTGGAAGGAACTTGGTGAAGAAGAAAGGTTACAAGTCATCCAGATGAATCCCCAATTTTCCATATGTGACTTCAAATGGTCATAACTTGGTCAATTTTTTTCACCTTGATCCCATTGTTTTTTCATGATGATCTTAAGGATGTGTACTTCATGCCTTCTTTTATGTGCAAAGTGAGAAAATGGATGGAAGTTGCCTTAAGAATGCAAAAGATTATAGGTCATTTCATGATTTTTGGCGAACTTCAATAAGTCATAACTTGCTCAACTTTTGGAGATTTTGAGTGGTTCAAATTGAAAAATTCCATTCAAGAGATCTACTTCATTCCATGTTTTTGGGTCAAGAGCAAATTCTAAGTGGAAGGCCATGTTTGGATACAAAAGATTATAGGTCATTTTTAAAGAAGAATTTGAAATATTTCTAAGTATGGAAAGTCAACTCTTTTTCTTCAACTTTGACTCCAAGTAACTTTCAGCTCAAGCATCCATTTGATTCCATTATTTTTCCATTGTAAAGTTTGTAACCTCATCTTTCCAAAGCATCAAGAGTTATGCCCTAAGACCCCTTGAGGAGGAAATGCCATGGATTTGAATTGGGTAGTTTGAAACTGAATTTTTCACAAAGTCAGGATTTTGAAATCTTTGTTTTGGCTTCTAATCACAAGATTTCCACGCATTTCTGGTTCTAATCAAGTTTAGCAACTTGCCCGAAGTGATTAGCATCATGAAACGCACGATTTGGCTGAGTTTTGAGCAAGTTTGAGTCACACTTTCTTCATGATGCAAACCCACACGAATTCCCTCCAAAATTCATCATTTGCTATTCCTTTTGATTCCATTTGCTTCCCTATAAATAGAGGGTCACCCCCATTCAATTTCCCAAGCTTAGATAGCCAGAATCACCCTGCCAAACTTGCTTCATAACCCAGAATTCAGTAACTTCGAAATCTATTCTCAAGCCTTTTTCAATCCATTTTTCCCTCAATTCACCTTCCTTGATCTTCCCTGAAGCTAACCATATAATTACATTTAAAAATCGTGCCTTATACTGCTCCATAGAAGTCCAGTTTCAGAGCTCTGTAACTCAACTTCAATATGTAGATTCCTTCATCAATTCTTCAAACTATGATATCATTATGTTACTCTCATTGCCTTGGTTCTAGTTGCAACACTTATAGTTTACTGGAAACACGTGTTGACCATGAAGTTTCAAATCCCTTTTCAAAAGATTCTTTCCAAATTGCATAAGTTACAGTTTATATAAATTAGGCGCGAGGGTGTGGTTGTTTTCGTCTTGAAGAGACGAAGCGATTGGCATAGGTCTGAGCTTCTGATTTTACAGTTTGAGAGACCTGCAAATCACGTTATCTAGAGGTTGAAGATGACCTACGTGTCATCTTCCAACCAATGATGGCGTGCCATTTGTGTTTTTCAAAAATCTGATTTATTATTGATACTGTACATTATTCATTAAAGACCATGATATGCACAGCGCGCCAGATCCTTTGGTTTTGATTACTAACGTGTTTTGACTCTCATCCAATGGTCCACATCTTTTACTTTTATTTTCTTTTTTCTGATTTTTATATTTTAATTGTTTTAAATTTCAAAAAATCATAGAAATTTCATTTTTAGTCCAAAAAATCTGAAAAAATTATGAAAAATATTTTTGATTATTCTCTTTATGATTTTTATTTTTACACAATTTAATTTTGTGTTTTGGTATTTTTTATGAATTTTACACTTATTTGATTTGTTTAAAATGTTTAAAAATACTTTTATACATTTTTAAATTCTGAAAAAATTATGGAATGATCCAATGATATTGTGACAAATATTGGGGACCTTATTTTATTTTTGTTTCTGACTTTACTATATTTTACTATTTTTTTTTATTTTGCCCATTTATTTTAATTTTTAAAAATAGTTTGACTTTTAAAAATTACCAAAATTTTTGTAAAATTACTTGGCCTCTTTTCTGATTTTTCTATGGTCTTATTTTTCATTTCTTGATTAATTTGAATATAATTGATATTTTCCTCATTATTTTCCATTTTTAAACCTTTTAATGTATATATTAAATATGATATTATTTTGTGATTATTTTCTGGCTGTCTTGGGTTGATTTTTTGGTCATGGCTTTATTCACATCATTGGATCTATGGTGTTGAGTTTAATTCCACAAAAAATGGATGAATGATTTTAATAATAGTTTGATTAAATATTAATTCAAATGTGGTTTCTCTTTTTACCATAATTCCTCTTCATCTCATCCCCTTCTCATTGCACTAAGTGTTGTTGGAGCATGATCTCTATATCATGTCTCAAAACAAATGGTTCATAGATTGCTATTGACCGGCCTCAAAATAGGTGCGACTTCTCTATAAGTCCACTTACGATTGCTTAACATAGCGCTAAATTTTGTCCCGATTCGAATAAATGATCATTCGTGGCCCAAACTTATGATTGCAAGCCCAAGTATGTTAATTTGATCTCTTTGATCCAATAACCATGAGATTTATTGTGTGGAGGCTTTGGTTCTACCAATCCTCTAATGGATCTACAACACTTTTGGTCAACGCAGATCACTTAAACATCGTTGATTATTAAATGGTACTTATGAGAATTCCAAATGGATAATATACTTGACAAAAAGCAAATGCAACTTGTTGTGTGGAAGATTTGGTTCTACCAATCCTCTAATGAGTTCCAAATGTAAGTTTCAAGATGGTCATCCAACTAACCACTAATTATTGACTTATTTTATCTTATGCTTTTATTCTTTTTATGCTTTATGTACTATTTATTTTCTAGCATTTTTCATTTCATGCCATTTTCATCTTTGCTCATTTGAGCATTTATCTTCTTTCCATTTTTATTTTGCTCACTTGAGATTTTTCTTTTTCTTTTCCTAAGATACTTAATAATCAACATAAACCCTAAAAAACTCTTAATGGTACTTGGACTATTTGGTTACTATCCTTGGCATTATGGAGCATGGGACTTTTTCTTGGACTTAGGATTAGAAACCTTGGCCTATCTTGGAGACCTTGTGATCCTATCTGATTATTTTGTCTGGAGTTCTTGAGGTTTACCTCAAGTCATTGGGTTGCTTGTTTGTTTTTTTGTGCAGGTTTTTGTGATTACATTCTCTGTTTGTGATCTGGAATTCACCTGTATACATCCGTTACTCTGCCCAATTTTTGTGAAGACTTAATACACTTGAAGTTTGGTTCTCTCAAGAGGTCTAGTATCCTTGCTTGCTTGGTTTCAATCCAAAGAATGGGAATTCTATCTTGACTCATAATGTCAAGTATTTGCTTCTTGTTGGTTATATGATTCTTCTCCTTAACTTTTACCTTATGCTTTAGGATAGTTTATTCTTCTCCTCCCATCTTCTTTAATTTCAAAAATCTTCTCCCTCATTTTGAAAACTCTTATTGTTTCTAAACTTGAACCACTTTCATAATAAACTTGGACTTAGGTCCATGCATTTTCAAAATATTTTCATAAATAAACTTCAATCAACTTAACAATACCTTGACATTTTTTGTGAGAAGACTAAAAGTCAATCAATCTCATTCCAAACTATTTTGCCACTTTGGCTTTTATCTTTAAAACTTTCTTTTTCTCAAAAGGTTAGACTCTTGTCAATCCTTGTAGTGATGCAAATAACTATACTTCTACAATATGTAGTGAAGAGAGATATTTTCCACTTGGGTGTTGAGTGAGGCATTGTTGATTTTAAAATCCAAGCCATATCCTCCACTTTGAGATGATGCAAATTCTCCTTTCTCATGATTGTGGTAGTAAGTATGTTTTCCACACGGACAATGACAATGATGTCTTATCTCTTAAAATCAACCAACACACTTGTGTTTCAAACTTTTAAAAGAGGAACTACGTGTACCCTGATCCCCTATTGCATGAAAAGTGGTACGTAGGCACTAAAGGTTCGTAATCGCGGCGGGTGCAAAAATCATAAAAAATATATTTCTTTTCTCACCTCCACCATCCATTTTATATATAACACATTTTTATAGCCAAAATATACAGATTTTACAAAGAGGTTCCTGCGGAGTACCGTAGATGTTTAGGGTTCTAATACCTTCCCTTTGCATAACCAACCCCCTTACCTTGAATCTTTCACCCTTTTTTGGGTTATTCGCTCTTTTCCCATTCCTTTGGAAACAATAAAGAGCAGTGGCGATTTTTATTTTTATTTGTATAAAGTCTAGTCAATCCAATGGCTTAGTCTTGAACATTTATACCGCCAACAATACCAAGATGTAAAGAGATCATATGTGACATCTCCAATTCATCAACCAAGATATCCATTGAATCTCAGCCTGTCGCGAGCACAAAGAACTATATCTAGTAGCCCAATGTGATAATTACTTCACATGAGACATGCAATTTTCACAAGCTTGACCAACATGCACTCTTTATAGGATCTGCACTATTGTAGCTCCAATCCATATACTTATTCTTAACTCCCCTGACATGGATGAGTAGTGTTCCCGCTAAAGATTATCATCAGAGGAAATCATAATCCCAAGTATCTTTTAAGGAAATCATTAACAAGCATGATTTTATAACTTTATTTGGAACATCAACTCCTAGTTCCAAACACCAACCAATGATCTCAAAAGAATGCAACTTCAGCAGCTAACACACATCATAGTACCATGAAAAGAAATAAACTCTCATACATTTTGTGGAATATAGAGTTCGGATTGCAGACTTACATAAACACATCAGGTAAATACACCACTCTCGTCAGAGTATTTTCCATCAGCCATATGCACACCTTCATCAAAGGAACATTTCCTTATGTTTCATCCATCACAGTTTCTCTTAGAGGTACAAAGAGCTGATAAGACTACCTCCTCTCAAACTATAGAGAATTTGATTTGACTTCCATATTATTCACACTAGCATGCGAATATTCAAACTGACATTTACTTTATACGTCATCAGTACTGCTTGATACAGTCTGGGATATTTGTCCCTTAGATCTAAAAAAAATTCATCCTAACTTGGATATCTTTTCCAACAGAATAAGAGTTCCATGTTCTCATAGACTTGATAATACACTCAAGTTTAAGTAAACAACCTTCATTCTGCTTACATGATCCAGTCAGTAGTCATTCTACTTAAACCAGCAATACATATTGAAAAAAATAAATTCTCAATTCATGATGTCAAGACATTATATCTGACATTTCTTCAAGGCCCTTCATCTTTAGATCAGGAACTCTTAAACAACTGCTAAGAGTTCCTTTAAAATCATAGTTCTCCCTCTCAATAGCAGCACAACCAATGGTTAGCAGTTAGAGCACACACAAAACTTCCCTTTTTCAGAAAACATAATTCTAGCTTTCTTATGTTAGAGAGAATCTCCTCAACATTTGAGATTGTCCTCCATTTAGAGAGAACCATGTTGTGATGACAAGATTCTTTAGAAATTTGAGCTCTGCCTCTGCACTCGTACTTACTTGGATCAGAAATAAACAACCCAATAAGTAATCATTAGATTGATCATCTCTTGACCAACCCACTTATCTAAGAAATGTTTCTTGAATATAAACTTCTTAGATACACAACTCAGACGCCTCTCCAAATAAAAAATAATATACCTAACAAAATGTGACCAATACACATCTATTAATATTCCGGAGCAGATGACATGCCATTCCTTTATCCAAAAGAACCCTGCACATAATGTTGATTTGATGTTCTAACTTCTTGTAGGACATTAGTTCCCTTTCCAATGAACACATTTTTGAGCTTCGTTCTACAGTCATTACTCTTCCCATAAAATTAAGAACTTTCCTTGATCACCTTCAAGTTCTTCAATCAATATCCACCTACCAGCCAATCATTTCTTCACTGGTCTGTCACATTCTTATCTAACTTCTTATTACCACCATATTTGAAGATGTCCTTATGAGTGGATTTGAGATGAACCTCAAGTATCTTTGGTAACTTTAATATGCTGTTTGAAGCTATCTTCTAAGTAACACAGTCATCATAGGGTAACCTTTAAGAGAAGGCCAAACAATCTTTTTTTTTAAAGAGAATGGTCATTTCTATAGCCTCAACATAGGGAACAACCAAAGGTTTTACATCAGATACACATGCAATGAAAAAAACTCCTCACAACCCTTCAGGCAAACCTAGATCCCCTTGTACACAAGCACAACTATACAGGTGGCAATAGCTCAACATAGGTTTGAAAATAAATCAACCACACAGGTCAAAACCACATCAACATCCTTGACAACTTCAAAGTGAACCATTAATCCTGCTGTTACAGATCATCCATACTCCCTCTTCAAGGAATCATCCAAACAATGATATGAGTTATCCAAAATGCAACCACATGCACAATGTCATAACATTTAGTAAGACATCATACACACATATATCACCATCAGCAGTGGAAACAGAAACACTATAGCTTTGGGAGAAAGACAATCTTGAACATTGTTGAGTAATTCTCCACCTATTACCTCTATCAAATAACCTCATGGACTCCTTGATTCTATCAAATGTTCTAGGAGTGTTACCTATGAACACGCTTGTCATCACCTATGAATATGTCTTCTTCAAATCAAAACTTTGTATAGATCCTTTGTGCATATGTCCTCCTTCTTTGCCCATTGAACCAGAAAGTATGTACCCCAAATCTCACCCAGAACAGAACAAGATGCATGCTCTGATACCAATTGAAATTATGGTATTCAGATCACAAATGTCTTAAGAGATGTTGAGATATTGTAATCTGAATTCAACATAACGAACAAGAAAAATACAATTAGTGCAGTAAGTAAACAACACATAGAATTGTTAACCCAGTCTGGTGATCATACACCTACTAAGGGGGCTACCAAGCAAGGAAGGAAATCCACTAAATAGTATCACTTCAAAGCTAAACTCCCCCATTTAGAACTTCTCACTTAACCCTTACCCATGCTATACTTCTACCTAGAAATCACCATATAGATATGAGACCCCTCTCACTTCCCTGACTATCACAACTACAACTTAAACAAATTAGAAAACAAACTTCACCTACACGCAATCACTCTATACTTAAAAGCTTAGGAGTGATTAACAAAAAAGAAGGAGACGTCCTTCAACAAACATAATTCACTCTTTCATAACAGCTTCTGAGTAATTCACAATAGTTACAACTCAACTAATAGTCTAACTCGAGTATTAAACAATACAACAGTGGCTCACAATTTATACAATCCAACTCTACTAAAGAGTGGATCACATAATCGTTGGAACACAAACCTTAAAGACAAGATAAACAGTAGAATATGTTCCATACATAATGTTGTACCCCAAAATTTTCCCTCTCTTTTCTCAATACATTTCTCACAAAGATTTTTAAAAGCTCAAGCTTGTACAAGGGTTGACTAGGTCAAGTTTTCTCCTCAACACTGATACCTCAAATTAGGGTTTGAGTTTGCAAAAGGACAATTGGACTTATAATACTTTAAATGACTTTAATGGATCATTATGGACCCTAAATATTTCTCATGTCATGTTCCAAGTCTTGGATCCCAAATATTGCTCAGTCAATTGATCAGATGACCTAAAATTTGTTGTATTGGGTAAAAAGTCAATTGTTGTCAACCTACAGCCAAACTTCAAGATTTTGGACCAATATAAACATTTTTAAGTCATATGTATCATTTTATCAAGATGGATCACAATTCGCCGAGAAAATTGTTCAAATCATCAAAAGGGCAAAATGATCAAAATTAGGGTTCTGACTGAGAATAACCCATCTTTGACTTTTGACCTAGTACATGACTTATTAGTTGGAAACATGATCTCAAGGATTCAAGTACATAATTTTGACCTAATTACATGACTCAATTCATCTCTTAAGATCATTTGATTCATAATTGAAATTTGGTCAACTGATAAAAAAGTCAATTGTACACTAAAAAGTCAAACTTTGATTTTTTTTTATCAAATTTGAGTTTCAAAGACCACATTTCATCAAGACATTCAAAAATATGAAACTTGATCATCAAGAAATTAAAAAAGTCAAAAGTCATTTCGAAAAGTCAAACTTTGCAAGACTTAGACATTTTTCTAAGTGTTTTTATATATGTTAATTTCATTACTTCATGACATTTTTCACCAAGATGCAAGATAATTCAAAGAAAACTTCCAACATGGAAGTTGTAGATATTGATGAATTCTACAACTTTGTATTAGAGGGATGATGTCCGAAAAATGCTTATATTTGAAGGTATGAGCTCATGAAGTCATGAAATTTTTGTATAAACACTTACAAAAATTTCCAACAGATTTTGGTCAGTTTTTATCTCAACTTCTTGGCCAATTTTCATTAAGTTCCAGTTTGATTTGACAAAAGTGGAAAACATGAAAGTTGTAGAGGATGTTTCAAGCTTTCCAAAACACCCAAGAGCATGAATTTATCATAATTGAGCTAGGAGATTCAAGTGCCTAAAGTTGGGCATCCATTCTTGAATTCCAAGTCATTTTGTTGAAGAACATATAACAAAATCCTTATGTCATGCTGCATAATCTTACTTTGCAGGCCTTTTGACTTGTAAATCTATACATAATCAGATGTTTACACAATTGATTGAACCATTATCCAAGTGATTCAAGTATTGTCCATTGCATCATTCCATTTATGGCACAAAGGCACCATTGTCATTCACATAAAGCATGCTTTATACAAAGTCAGCTCTCCTTGAGCCTCTCAACTGTTTTTTCTGCACACACAATGTCAAAGCAAGAAGAAACATACCTAAAAACTCCTAACCACTTCAGATCCTTTTTTACCATGCATTGGGACATCAAATTTCACATAACTTGGTTGTTTCATCTCAACCAAACCAGAATTCCACGGCTTGTGAAACAAACTCTCTCATCCTCTCAAACCTTCTCTATAAATAGAGAGGTTATTTGCAAGCTAAAGGGCCAAAAGTTTTTGTTGTGTAGACAAGTTTCTCAAAACCCCTCATACTCTAAAAAAAACATAAATGTCCACAAAATCTCCACTCTTGAGCTTTAAAGTCCAAATCTTTGAACCTCTCACACCTTGCAAGTTCTGTCCAAACAAGCCATCCAAACACTCAACATACATCATATAGGAGTTGTTCAAACATGAGAACAACTTCTGTTACATCATCATCACCATTTTCCAAGCCCAAAAACAGCCAATTGCAACTTGACTTCTCCAACTCTAAATCAAAACACGAATTTCAGTTTCAAGGTAAGTTTTCTTGACTTTGAACTCTTCATACAAGCATCATTAGTGGTTCATTTGTGAAGATAGAATGTAGATATCATAGCTCTGAAGCTAACTATATGCTTACTTTTCATTTTCACCAATCATGTATTGAGAACTGACTTATATATGTGACAGAACAATGTTAGATTTAAAAAACAGTAGTATGAGTCGATGCATATCTCTATAAGCCGACACATGTTAGGTACAAAACAGGTTATGAGTCGATACAAGGCATTATGCATCAATGAATACTGTTATCAAGACATGTTATAGAGAGATAAAATGATTATGAGTCGATACAAAACGTGAATGAGTTGATGCAAAACAGAAATGAGTCGATGCAAACCATTATGTGTTGACTCATATTGAGTTGGTTTTGATTTCCAGGGGCAAGAAATGATATGTATCAATGCATAAGTGCATGCGTCAATGCATAAAAGTTTTTGTATCAATGCATAAGCGCATGTGTCAATACATAAAAGTTGTTTTTAAAAATAATTTTCCTTTTTTTACATTATCTTTATATTTCTTTATATTTTTATTATTATTCATTATTCAATATGGTTGTAATAGTAATTAGGTTTTAATTGCTTTCATTCCCCATTTGTAAATTTGTATCCCCATCCCCTAGAGTATTCTAATAGCGTAGGACATTTAATTTCCGCAATTTATCGCTTTCCATATTATTGTTAATAATTAGGGTGTGTATGGAAAGATAAAATCAATCTTAGTGAACCCTAACCTCAAGACAAAAATGCATGAAAATAAACACTTTGCACACTTCCACCTCTAGGGTTGACCTCACTTGTTGCCTTAGAATAAAATAGTCATGTCCCTCGAACGTGAGATACTTTAGCAAAGACCCTCTAATACAAGATCGTAGTCCCTCGATGACCCTTCGATGTTGCCTTCGGTAAATGATCTTAGACCCTTACAAAAATTGTTAAGGTATCCTACAATGTTGCTTTCTATGACTGTACGACTACCCACTCCTGTCCCTTCACATCCAATGATAGGGCTTCTTATCAATCAATGATAAGATAGCACTATATAAAGGAGGAGGAAATAAACAAATACTTTTTGAGTAGGTAGAACGTTCATAGTTGCTTGCTCATAACCATTTGCAAAACATCTTTCAAAATACACCAACACTTTCAAACATGAAATATTTTCAAAAGTCAACACTTTGTATGCATTCTTATAGAGACGAGAATCATTACAAAGCTCTCCTAAACGATGGCACATTTCAAACATACTTTAAAAAACAATTATAAACACATTTTAAACAAATCATTTCAAAGTGAGCTAGCAACTAAGAACCCGTAGATAACTACGGATGAAAAGGGTACTGACACCTTCCCTTTTCATAACCTACCCCCTGAACTCAAGAAAATTCTCTAAAGGTCTTTCATGTTCTTTTCACCCTTTAATTTATTGGATTAAAGAAAAGTCGGTGGCGACTCTTGCTATCTGCAACAATTACGATAAAACACAAAACACCCAAGTCAGTTCTCCCACCGTATTACACATACATTAGATTTTTAACCTTCTTTTTATAACCATCTTCTGGGTTGGATTGGGCTTCAACAATATAGCAAATCAGTTGTTAATTCATTGCAGAATCTTTTGCATAATAATAGGACTCCTTATTATTAGTTTCCTAATTTGTCTCCATAATTAGAAACTAATAAAACTCCTTGAAATCAGCTTGAATCTTCTTCAATCTTCAAACTGAGCGCCACATAGGATAGCATAATATTCCCATAATATTTTGTACCTAAAATAACTAAATCATCCAACATCCTAGACCAATACAGTCACGATGTCGAGTGCCTCTGCATAGGACATTGTGGTACGATGGCAGAACCGACTATTATACTGGTTTGCATTTTGTATTCGTAAATGTGCGGTAAGCAAGAGTCTCCACCGACTTTTCTTTTATCCAACAAAGGAAAAGGTGAAAAGAACAGAAAAATACCTTTTTTGAGAGTTTTTTGAGTAAGGGGGGTAGATTATGGAAAGGGAAGGTGTTAGCACCCTTTCCATCTGTGGTTTTCTACGGGCTATTAGAGGTTTGCTCATTTTAAAATATCTTTGTGCTTTGTGTGTTTGAAAATGTTTTGAAAATGACTTAGTGCGGTGATTTGTTTTGTGTTTAACTCTTGTATCAGTCCTCAAGAGTGTTAACAAAGCAAATATTTTGAATTTTTTTAAAATGTTTTTGTGTAGGTGCAAAAAGTTGTTTTGAGCAAACTTCTAACAGTTATCTACTTTTATAGTCAAAAAAAGGTTTGTTCTTTTCCTCCTATCCTTTAGACAGTGTTATCCTACTATTAGTGAGTAGGTAGCCCCATCGTTGGATGTTTGAGGGAAAATCGAAGGGACGTTTAGAGTCTTAAAGGCAACATGTAGGGACACTTTAGCAATTTTATTTAGGGACTAGATCATTTACCGAAAGGAAATTGTAGGGTCATCGAGGGACTATGATCTTTTTGATTTAAGGGTCTTTGCTAAAGTGTCCCCGTTTCGAGGGACATGACTATTTTTCCGAAGGAAACCGAAGTGGGATATACCCTAGGGGTGAGCACATGCAAGTGTGTTAAGATTCAGTTATTTTTGTCTTTTTGTTAGGTTAGTTAACGTTTTAATTTACTGTCTTTCCATGCAAGCCTATTTACTAACAGTAATATAGTAAAATAATTAAGCAATAAATGTGCAGAAAAGAAAATGCAGAAAAGTAAATCCTAAGTTATTACACGGTTTTGGGAGAGATACATTATAGGTGTAAGAAAACGAAATGCAGAATTTTAAATCTAGACTATTACATCCCATAATCAGTTACATTATTTATATAAAATGCAAGAATAAAAATAACGCGCGCGAAATGAATATTACGTCTAAAAAACCTAAGAACTATTAAATAAAACTCTTTTTGTTGTTTTTGTTATGAAAAGAAATTAACTTAAAAATCCTAAGTTTATTTAATTTTAAGAAAAATGTTAAAATAATTAATTAATTTTTTTACAAAATTAATTTGACTAATAAAATGCTAACCTAATGTTTTTTGTGATTTTTGATTTAAAGTTAATTTAAATGATAAAAAAAGTCAAATAAAGAAAATAACAAAAGCAAAATAAGAATACAAAGGGGCATCCTTCGATCAGGGAGCAAAGGGGGCTTTTCGATCCAGAGGGGAAGCTGCCTTTCGACCCAGGCAGTAGACCCCTTTGATTCACCCTTCTTTTGCTTCCTTTCCATTGAGTTTGGGAGTTGGTGTGAGCAACCTTTGATTGCCACCTTTTTTGCTTCCTTCGATTGGCCTATGAAGCAATATAGACCTACAGAGCAGCATGAGTGTAGGTCCTTCGTTCACACCCTTTTTGTATTTCATTTGAGTCTATACAGGTTAGTTCCAACATATATTTGGACAAGAGAAGCAAACAAACCAAAAAGTACAAAAACAAAGAAAATAAATAAAAGGCCATTTACATGTTATGCTGAAACGAAAGATGCAAGGTCAAGAGGACTTACCTTGCTTGAAATTGGAACTTGTGTATGGACTGGTGTTATTAGATGCTTCGGTTTGACACTCCTGGGAATGGAGACAATTTCTTAGGAGCTGGTGTGGGCTCCTGGATGTCTCAGGAACAAGAATATGGTATTCGTTTGGGCTGAAGGTGCCTGCAAAAAAAATTGTTTTGATTGGGACACTTTTGGGATTTCTTTGAGCAATGTGGCAGCGTGATCTATTCGTGTGTAGAAAAATGTCTCTCTGTGATAGAGTATGTGTCTTGTATTTATAGGAGGTGGAGGATAGAAGGAAATGGGGAAAGGATCATGGAATTAAAGACCAACCATTAAACATGGTATTGAAAACAGAATCAGGCAAATTAAAAGATTGCAATTTTGAGATATATCATGCCATTTTGGAATTGAGTGAATCTGGACAGGTCAACTTGGCGCCTTGTTCGAATTTGAAAATATTCAAAGTTTCCCTCTCCAAAGCCCCTTAGACCAACCCTTGTTCCCTTAGATGGTTCTGAGTTCTGATTCGAAGTATTTAGAACTTCCCTTATCAAAACATTTTAGATTAAGACATCTCTGCACTAATATGCCATTCGAAGGATACTATGCCTTGGTATGCTAATCGAAGGACACTGCGTTCTGATGTTCCAATCGAAGGAAGCTCTAATGTTCCATTCTAAGGAAGCTCTAATGCTCGAATCTAAGGAAGCTCTGATGCTCCAATCAAAGGAAGCTCTGATGCTCCAATCGAAGGAAGCTCTGATGCTCCAATCGAAGGAAGCTCTGATGCTCCAATCGAAGGAAGCTCTGATGCTCCAATCGAAGGAAGCTCTGATGCTACAATCGAAGGAAGCTCTGATGCTCCAATCGAAGGACATTTCGTTCATATTCAAATTTTACTTTCCTCAATCAGGTGTTTGCAACCACCCATGTAAAAGAAATTTTTTGAAAGAAAATGAGAGGGAAAATTTTGGGGTACAACAGACATCTCGTCCGACGTGTTGCTTTAGTTGGTGAAACATCTCAACTCAACATGTTTCTTCATAACATAGAACTTCTCGTTCCACTAGTCTTTCTCGGCAAGTTAGAACATCCTTTTTACCATGTTGTTGTTATATTTGTTTTACTAAAATTGATGTCAGTCATAAAATCAGTGAACTAACACACAACAACAGTAAATCATAAAATGCATTTATGTGTGAAATGTATTCATCTTTTCTGCTCCAATGCATGTGGTACCAAGGTTTTGGAAATCAGAGGTAAGTTACTAATTAAATCTACTCGTCATTGGTTCCTCTCTGAACTTGGTTCCTCTATAAACCTAAAACTCATCATTGGTTCCTCTTTGAACCTGAAAACTCGTCACTGGACCAAAGTCCTCCCTATATCCAAGCTACATGAATGCATGAATGTGACATACAAATGCAATACTTGTCTCAAACCTCCAACTCCAATACTTATCAATGTTTCCTCTATGAACCTAAATCTTAGCATGGACATCGCCAATACAAGGCCACAATAATGGTTCATCTTTGAACCAAACATCTCAACATAACTAAACAATTTTATCATAACTCAATACAATAATTAAATAATATAATTTATGAACAATTCTCGTCACCATCATCAAAATAAAATCAAACAACCATCAACCCTTACCAAAACATGATCATAACTTAACATAACTCATAATTAACTCTATCATTTTTTATTAAAAGGTTACTGTTACAAGCATATCCTTACTTTAATTTAATTTCTCCTCAACTCAACTTTGAACATGTCAGATGACTCAAAATTCAACTCATTTAATTCAATATAACTCTAAAACATGCCAATGACTTATAAAAAAAATTCTAAACAACACCAAAAGACATCGAGTAAACCTAGAAAATATATTAGAATCCACTCAAAAAATCGAGCTAAAACCCTCTCTTCTTACATTATTTGTCATCCAACCAAAGACTAACAAGGGTGTTCATCCATGAGGCCATGACAGTCAGCTCGTCACCTCGCTGACACCCATCAGCTTCCACATCATAATGACGGTTGGCATGTTACAAAGGTGATGCCCATCACCTGTGCAAAATACAGAATTCTGCGATTTCACCATTGGAGCACCTTCAAAGCTCCGATTTTGATTCCTGACAGTCCCAACCACACAATAAATCATCATACATTAATAATACAACATTTATTCACATCGAACATCACAAATGCAACATTATATCATCAATTTATCACAAAGTCATCATAATTCTCACCATCTCAAAGAACATAAACACGAACAAAAAAAACTCATAATTACACATTTGATTTCATATGGAAATTGTTGTACCCAAAAATTTTCCCTCTCATATTTCTCAATACATTTCAAGTGAGGTCCTCAAATTGCTCAAGGAAGCCCAAGGGTTGTCCAGACAAGCTCTCTCCTAAGGCAGTCTACCTTAAATTTGGGTTTCATGTTGCATCAAGATACTTGAGTCCAAGAGATCCCAAATGATCACCATTGTCCTAATATGTTCTCAAGATCATCCATGTCAAGTTTCAAGCCTTGCAGAGGAAGTTTGCTCAATCAATTGCTCAAAAGCCTGAAAATCGACTGTGCTAGGACAAAAGTAAATTGTGGCCCACATACAGTCAAACTTTAAGATTTTTGGTCAACATCCTCATTTTGAAGTATTATTCATCATTTTATCAAGGTTGTATCATGATTCATCAAGGATTACTCACAATTCATCAAGAACCAAAAGTTGCTAAATTAGGGTTTTGTAGGAAAAGTCAACTCAACTTTGACCAAGCATAACTTTCTCATACTTTATGAGAAATGACCCATCCAAAGATCATTTTTAAGAGGATGCAATGCCCTACAATCCATATTCATTTCCCAAGTTCAAAATATGCACTCACAAGAAGTTATGAATTTTGACATTATAGGTCATTTTGAAAAGTCAACAAAAACACCTTTTTTGTCAAAGCTTCATACTTGAACATGGAATACCAAATTGAGACGAGACCAAAAGGGTTGCTTAGAGGACATCTCAAGCTTTCTAAAAAGTCCAAGAGAACCTTCAAAGAGTCAAAATTGAGGAAGTTATGCATTGGTGAAGTTGACCCTTTTTGCAAAATTGTCAAAAGTCAACTATGCCTCAAATTACAATTTTTGCTAAATGGGCCTAACTTTTTGCACTTGTTTTGAGTTGGTAGCACGGTCCACGAGCCCTAGACTTTGCCACTTATCATTATCTTGTTTTTATTATTTATTTTGATTTTTATTTGAATTAAATCAATTTTAATCAAAACAAATCATGGAAAAAATCAAAACATTGAAATCTCAAGATTTTATACATGTTTCAGGTCCTATATCCAAGTAGCATAAGATTGAATTCGTGTAAAGCTTTGGTGTGCACAAAAAGATTGAATTTGGCCTATTTTTGGAAGCATCTTCAAGTGAATCAAATCCAAATCAAAATCAATAATGGAGAAAGATTGAGATCATGTTTGCAACCCTAATCCAATCCTCAATACATAAGGAACATTTGCAGACCTAAAACAAGGCTAGAGAGAGGCGCAAGAACCATAACAAAACTTGAAAAAAATCACAAAAAGTGTTGAGTCGAATTCATACTTCCAGGCATTCTCAAGACCTTCTAGCCATCCCAATCGCTTCCTGGGAGTGTAAGAAAGTGAAACCAATCAAGAACAAGTCTTTTCCAGCACCAAAATGCACTGTAAGTAAGCCACGACCTTGGTTCTTTCTTGAATTTGAATTGCATCATTCTGATACTTATAGCCTGGAATAATTGTACATTCTTGTTCCTTAACATATTTGCAAGCTATCCACATCATCTAATTGCATTTTTATGGACTGAATCAAGAATTGCCATTGTTAGGTTTTTTGGTTCCGTTTTAGGGTTTTTGTGTGCAGGCAAAATTAGCCCCCATGAAGGGTATCATGATGTTCAGGATGACAAGACGGTTCGATTTATGGCATTAGAAGTCATTTATCGTGGAACCAGGGTTGTAGCTATAAACATACGTCCATTGGTAAAAGTCCCTGCATTTTTTAGCCACGGAGAGAGGACAGTGATGAAGGCATGGCACATTCCCATTCGTCCATTTAAAATTTTGTGCGCAGGGAACTAATAAAGTTGTGTCATTTTTATAATATTTGTTTGTTTCTTTACATACAACTAATACGCGCAACACAGTTGGTAATGGAACGTTTGGAAAGTGCTTTGGGGCCTGGGTTCGAATCCCAGCCCCCCCCCCCCCCCCCAATTATTCCATGTTATTTTGCTTCAGGTAATCCAGCGTGCACACAAGCCAAGAGAGCACCATGAATCCTCAAGATCCAACCTTTGGATCTCCAGATGGCCAGATCTAAAGGCCATCAGAAGAAATTCCACCAAAGCCCTCAGTCAACACATGGCAGGAGATCTGGCAAGTCAAACGTGGGTCATTCCTTCTTGGGCCAGAATTGCTACCCACACCCCCCTTAGATTGCTATTTCAGGCCCAATCTCTTTAGTCTTTTCTTTTTATATTTTTTTATTTTATTTATTTATTTGTTTTTACTAACAACTTAATTTTTCTTTTATCAAAAAAATCACAAAAAATGTTTTTCATCCAATTAGAATTAGATTTATTTTTTATACAAATATTAATTAATTAGGTTATTTAATTTTAGGTAACTTTAATTTAGTTTGTATAATAAATTAAAATTAATTAGAACAATTAGGTTTTTTTTGTTTCTAACTTAATTATATTTTATTTTTCTTAAAATAACCAAAAACATAAAAATAGGCCATTTAATTATTTTCTTTAATTAATTTAATTACTAATTGATTTTGTATTTAGTTTAAAAACCTAATTCTTTTTTTTCTTAAAAATAAATTAAAAACAACAAAAACATTTTTTCTTTAAGTTAGGTTAGACGGGGTCAAAACCCTAATTTCTTATCGTTCTTAACTCATCGCGCGCGCTTTATTATTTTATTTTTTCATATTGATGTAATTGCTCACAAGTTGTAATAGTTTAAATTAGGACTTTTACTTTCATTTATCGCTTTTGTTTTACGGGTTTGTTTTTGGCTATGTAAATACCCAAAGCCTTGTAATAGCGTAGCTTACTTTCCGCATTATTAAATTCCGCAAATATTAACTGTTAGATGTATGAATAATAGGGATGCATGACAAGAATGTATGATAACTTTAAAACAGTTAGCAAACCCCAAATGTGCAAAGATAATAAACTTGAAATTGAATCACTCGCACATGCGCACTCCTAGGGTATACTCCCACTTCGGTTGCCTTCGGTAAACGGTCATTGAGTATAGGATGTTTTAGTGGTCACTCTCTTGTCCAAAAGATCAAAGTTGCCTCAGAAAGGTTGCCTCAAAATAGTTGCCTCGAATATTGATCTTAAGACATTAGGGTTATTACTAAGACGTCCTAACATTGCTTTAGTGATCGTACGTCCCTTTTCGAATTGACCCTCAAAACTCCAACGATGGTGCTACCTACTCACTAATAGTGGGATAGCACTGTCTAAAGGAAACGAACATAGAACAATTCTTTTTTCGAGTAGGTAGATTAGTTCTTAAGTACTTGCTCAATCCAAACAAACTTTTTCACACTTACACTCCTTTCAAACAAAGTTTTCAAAAAAAAACACTTAGTAACACTCTTGAAGACAAAAGCAAGGGTTAAATCGAAGTCAAAACAAAAACTTTTCAAATCACGCAAACACACAAAGAAGCAATTTTGAAAATGATGAGCGAGTACTTAAGAGCCCGTAGAAAACTACGGATAGAAAGAGTGCTAATACCTTCCCTTTCTATAATCTACCCCCCGTACTCAAAATCTCGAAAAAGGAATTTTTCTGTGCTTTTTTCCTTTCCAGTTGGATAAAATAAAAGTCGATGGTGACTCTTGCTTACCGCGACATTTTGCGAACACAAACGCAAAACGCAAACCAACATTTTCCTAAAACAGTCCCGGTTCTGGCAATCGTATCACAGAACTGGGGACTCTGTTGGGGAGTTAATAAGTGGGGTATACCTTAGTATTAGTTCATCATATTGTTTTCTATTGTTTGATTTGATTGCTTTATTTTTGTGGGCTTTGTATCAGAGTTACTATAGATCCTAACCCGGATCTGGGGAACACCTTTTAGGTAAGTAGCAATAAACTGTGAGGGAATTGTACGGCGTAGACCGATACTGTTGAAGCAGTAGCTACGTTGATGTGGCACATTAGTTGGTACCGGTATCCCTTGTGGAGGAACAAGGAGAATATGGGGCTGCTATATGGGTCGTTAAGCATCAACTGACCTTAGAACCTATAATTGACCAACTTGGCCATATGAAGTAGTGAGATAGCCGGCCTCGGTATAAAGCTGAGAACTGGTTGATACTCGATACTACACTCATTAAGACCATACTCTCGAGATAGTTCCGGCCGCAAGAAATGATTGCGTGAGCTAAAACCATGACCAATGGAGGATGGTCAATGATATTGAGAACCTCTAGAACCTGGTTACTATTATTAGGACAGGTTGAACCAACTGAACTTCAAGAGGGTAGTACCTAGACTCCATGCAAGCCTGAGACTTAAGGGATATTGTGTGACTTGTTTGCCTTTACCATGTTTGATACCTGATATACCTGTTGTGTGTTTTATCATGACATCATTCATCATAACATAGCATGCATATTTCATTAGACTAACCATTTCAAAGACCGAGAGGATTCATCTTTGTTTTGTTTTGCAGATTATGGCTTCTATGCGCATAAATACCATTCGAGTTAACTTCGTGCAAATCCCTCCTCAGCTCAGAGAGTTGGTCTCAAAAGTTCCTGACACTTCTTCATTTGTTAGAAGACATGGTCATCTCCTTACCCTGTTCACTTCAAAGTTGGATGAGCAAATGATGAGCGTCCTTTTCCAGTTCTTTGATCTGTTGCATCATTGTTTTACCTTCCCGAATTATCAGCTAGTCCCTACTTTGGAGGAGTTTTCTGATTTACTAGTGTTGTACCCCAAAATTTTCCCTCCCATATTTCTCAAAACATTGCAAGAAAGATCCTCAAGTTGCTCAAGGTAGTCCAAGGGTTGGCCAGACAAGCTCTCTCCTAAGGCATTCTACCCCAAACTAGGGTTTCATGTTGCATCAAGATACTTGAGTCCAAGTGATCCCAAGTTCTCACCAATGTCCTAATATGTTCTCAATATCATCCATGGCATGTTTCAAGCCTTGCAGAGAAAGTTTGCTCAGTCAATTGCTCAAAGGCCTGAAAATCGATTGTGCTAGGGCAAAAGTCAACTGTGGCCCACATACAGTCAAACTTTAAGATTTTTGGTCAACATCCTCATTATAAAGGATATTTCATAATTTTATCAATGGTTGATCATGATTCATCAAGGATTGCTCATAATTCATCAAGACTCAAAAGTTGCTAAATTAGGGTTTTTGCAGGAAAAGTCAACTCAACTTTGGCCAAGCATAACTTTCTCATACTTTATGATAAATGACCCATCAAAACCTCATTGTGAATAGGATGCAATTACCTACAATCCATATTCATCTCCCAAGTTCAAAATATGCACTCACAAGAAGTTATGAATTTGGACATTATAGGTCATTTTGAAAAGTCAACAAAAACACCTTTTTTGTCAAAGCTTCATACATGAGCATGGAATATAAAAATTATATGATACCAAAAGGGTTGCTTATAGGACATCTCAAGATTACTAAAAAGTCAAAGAACACCTCCAAAGAGTCAAAATTGAGGAAGTTATGCATTGGTGAAGTTGACCTTTTTTGCAAAATTGCCAAAAGTCAACTATCCCTAAAACTTCAAATTTTGCCAAATGGGCCCAATCTTTTTCACTTGTTTTGAATTGGAAACATAACCCACATGCTCTATCCTTTTCCACTTGTCCATATATTATTTTTATTATTTATTTTGGTTTTTATTTGAATTAATTCAATTTAAATCAAAACAAATCAAATAAAATCCAAAACATTGATAACAAGAGATTTTATGATTGTTTCAGGCTTCATTGTACATTTAGCAAACATTCAAACTCGTGTAAATGCATAGTGTGAACAAAAAGATTGATTTAGGCCATGTTTGGAAAGATCTTAAAAGTGAATCAAATCAAAAAATCATTGATGGAGGAAGATTGGATGCAGTTATCAACCCTAATTCAGTCTTTGGTACATAAGGAGGCGAGGCAGACCTAAAAACAGGTTGGAGAGAGGCGTATGAGTAAGAACAAAAACTGGAAAAAAAAGCAAGAAAACTGTGAGATCGAAATCCCATTTGGAGGCAGTTTCAGGACCTTTGAACGATCCCAATCGACTCTTGGGACTCTCAGCAAGCTAAACCCATCAAGAACCAAGCATTTCAAGCCCCGAATCGCTCGATAAGTCATTCACGACATATCCCTGTTCTTGAATTCGAATCTCATGTTTTAAGCATTGTTAGGTTGAATTAATCATATATTCTTAATCTATAGAACATATGCAAGCTTTCTGCATCATTCAATTTCATTTATATGGCCTATACTTTAATTCACCATTGTTAAGGTTTATAGCTCTGAATTAGGGATTTCATTTACAGGAAAAATCAGCCTTTGTAAGTGGTACCATTGTGATCAGGAGGAATAAATGAGTCCAAACATGGTGTTGGATGTTATTTACATGGCCCATGGAATATTTTGAGAATGCACATGTCTGTAGCAACGGACGTTGTCCGTAGGTATAGGTTCTCAAGCTTTTAGCCACGGTGCAGGGAAGAAGACAAATACGTGGTCAACCATCATTCGCTCATTTGAATTTCGCGCGGAATTTCTCATTATTTTATTTGTTTTATATATTATTATTGTTTTGTAATATGATAACAACAAGGAACAGGTGGTGCAGTGGTAGCGAAGGCATGGATATTGCTTCAGGACTTGGGTTCGAATCCTAGGTCCCCCACTTTTCTCTATGCTATTTTCTTTCAGGCAATTCAGTGTGTGCGCCAACCAGGGGTCCACCCTATGTCCTCATCATCAATCATGCCAAGTGTCAGATGGCCAAATCTGATGGCTATCATCTGAAGGTGCACTAAAGCCAAGTCAAACGCACGTGTACTGGATTTCAGAGGTCAATGTGGACCTTCTCAAATGGGCCCAGAATTCTGACTATTGGCACCCCCATTTTTCAGGCCCAATTCTTTTTCTATACTCATTTATATTCTATTAATTTATTTATTTATTTATTTACTAACCAATAACTATTTTCTTTTTTATCAAAAAATCACAAAAACATTTTTTTATCCAATTAAATTCAAGAAATTTATTTTTATTAAAAAAGGTAATTAATTTAATTAGGTTTTTAATTTTAGAAAACTTTAATTTCTTTTTTACATAATTAAAATTAATTAGAATAAATAGGTTTTATTACTAACTTAATTATTTTATTCCTTTCCTAAAATAACAAAAATCCCAAAAATATGTCATTTAATTATTTTCATTAATTAATTTAATAAATAATTAATTTAGCATTTAATTTTAAAACCTAATCTTTTTCTTAAAAAAATATTAAAAACAACAAAAAAAACATTTTCTTTTTTTAATTAGGATAGAAGGGTCAAAACCCTAATTTCTCGTCGATCTAATTTTTCATCGTGCGCTTTATTATTATTTTGCCCAATTATTGTATCTGCTCACGTTCTGTAATAATTTAATTAGGACACTTATTTACTTTTACCGCTTTATTTTTCAAAAGGTTTGTTTTTGGCTATGTAAATACCCGAAGCCTTGTAATAGTTTAGTTTAAATTCCGCACTTTAATTTCCGCAAATATTTAACTGCTAGATATGTGAATAATTAGGGTTTGCATGACAAGAATGTATGTTTAATCTTAAAACGGTTACATAACCCTAAACATGTGCAAAGATAAATAATCTGAAATTGAATCACTCGCACATGCACACTCCTAGGGTACACTCCCACTTGGTTGCCTTCGGTAAACGATCATTGAGTATAGGGTGCTTTAGTGGTCTTCCTTTTGTCCAAAGATCAAAGTTACCTCGGAAAAGTTGCCTCGGACATTGTTGCCTCGGATAATTGATCTAGGACATTAGGGTTACTACTAAGACGTCCTAACGTTGCTTTAGTGACCGTACGTCCCTTTCGAATTGACCCTCAAACTCTAACGACGGTGCTACCTACTCACTAATAGTGGGATAACACTGTTTAAAGGAAACAAATACAGAACGATTCTTTTTTCGAGTAGGTAGATTAGTTCTTAAGTACTTGCTCAAAACAAACAAACTTTTTTCGCACTTACACTCCTTTACAAACAAAGTTTTCAAAAAACACTTCATTACACTCTTGAAGACAGAAGCAAGAGTTAAATCAAAGTCAAAACAAAAACTTTTCAAAGCACACAAACACAAAGAAGCAATTTTGAAAATGATGAGCAAGTACCTAAGAGCCCGTAGATAACTACAGATAGAAAGGGTGCTAATACCTTCCTTTTTTATAATCTACCACCTGTACTCAGAAATATCTCGAAAAAGGAATTTTTCAGTGCTTTTTTCCTTTCCTTGTTGGATAAAATAAAAGTTGGTGGCGACTCTTGCTTACCGCGACATTTTGCAAACACAAACATAAAACGCAAACCAGAAAATTCCTTTAAAAAAGGGAAACACCAGTCCCGGTTCTGGCCACCGTATCACAGAACTGGAGACTCTGCTGGGGAATTTATAAGTGGGGTGTACCTTAGGATTAGTTCATCATATTGTTTTCAATTGTTTGATCTGTTTGCTTTATTTTTTTGGGCTTTGTATCGGAGTTACTATAGATCCTAACTCGGATCTGGGGACACCTTTTAGGTAAGTAGCAATAGACTGTGAGGGAACTGTACATCGTAGATCGATATGGTTGAAGCAGTAGCTATGTTGGTGTGGCACACTAGTTTGTACCGATATCCCTTGTGGAGGAACAAGGAGAATATGGGGCTGCTAAGGAGTCATTAAGCACCAACTGACCTTAGAACCTATAATTGACCAACTTGGCCATAGAAAAGTAGCAGTATGCTACACTCATTGAGACCATACTCTCGCAATGATTCCGGCTGCAAGAAAAGGTTGCTAAACTGAAATTATGACCGATCGAGGATGGTTAGTGATATTCAGAACCTCTAGAACCCGGTTACTATTACTAGGACAGGTTGAACCAACTAAACTTCAAAAGGGTAATACCTAGACCCCATGCAAGCCTAAACTTAAGGCTGTTTGTGTGACTTGTGTGCCTTCAAACTTGAACTACTTGAACATTCTTGTTATCTGACAACATGAGTTCCTTGTAGGTTTTGTTTACAGTCCTTATCCAATAATTTGGATTTATTGCAGGGTCTACTTACATCACCTCACACTTTTTCTTAAACGCATAACATACACATCATAACATCATGCCTTAACATTTCCTTAACCATTTCAAGGATCTCAAGGGTTTGTGATGCAGGTTATGGTAAATCGAATGTCTAGCAAGGGGCAAAGGGGATTTATTTTCCTCTAGCCAATATCGTCTAGAGATCAAAACATGACAACTTGAGTCAGTGGATATGACCCACTCGATACGGTGAGCTTGACTCTTGAAGAAGGACTCTTAACGACACGAATTTTCTTCAATCAATCTGCAAATAAATTCTAACAATTTCTTGTTTACCCCGCGAGATCCTTGAAAACATTGCATACATACATATCATTGCATAACAGGTCTTCCAATACAGGTCTCTCATGTTCTCGCTGTTTATTTCAGCAATGGCTCTCAAACAAAACAACAAAGAACTTCAAACTCGAGAAGCTCAGTCCAGGGACGTATTCCTAAACATATCCAAGGGGCACGAAGAGTGGAAAGCACTCCTCGCTATGAACCTGGCCAAGAAAAGTCCTGAAGACAATAAGGACAAACGGTTGGAACAACTGCAGGCTGAGGTAGTTGCGATAAAAGCCCAAATGCTGGGGTAGATGGCTCTTATCCAAGGCTTAGCCCGGGAACAAGAAGCGCTGAGAACTATTATCAACCAGCTTCATCAAGACCGACACAATAATATGAAGCAAACGGTCGAGGCCGGGGATCAAATCATTAATCAGCCTCCAAGAAGACAAGAGTTTGGTATGGTGAAGAATGGACCTCTCCAAGTTGCTACTACCTCACGGGTCCAACAACAACCTTCCCATAAACAACGGGTTAATCAGAGGCAGTTTACCAAGCTCGACATGTCGTTGTCCTAAGCTTTGCAACACCTGTTGAAATTGAATCTGGTGACATTGGTAGGACCTCATCCGAATCCTAAGACTTCTTCACCCAACTACAATCCTGATGCAAGGTGTGCATATCACTCCAACAGTTCGGGGCATGATACTGACGACTGTTGGAAGTTGAAGTACAAAATTCAAAACCTGATTGATGAAGGAGCATTGGAATTCACACAAGATGGTCTGGCTGAGTTCTTCTACCATCCCTCCAAGGCACGCCCTCTGAAGTGGCAAGACCAGACGAGAAGACTTTTTGTTCATTAGAATTTTCAATTTGTAATTTTCTTTTGATTGTTCGAACATTTGTTCATGTCAAACTCTGTTACTTTATCAATGCATTGTATATGTATGTTTTGAATCAATCCATTCGTATTCACTATATTTAAATTGATTTCCTTTTTGTGATGTTCAACTCTCGATTTAAAAAACTCTAAGCCTTTAGAGGGAGGATGACGTAAATGATACCAAAATCTCTACAGTATGCTTTTGAGCAGACCCCACTGACGAGGTACATACGTTGTTTCAAATCCTAAACAGTGGAGTTATAAGGAAGATAATCCCTAGTCAACCCCTTTGAGCCAAAGAAGTTGGAGTTTTTCTTTTCACAAATTAAAACCCTTAATTATAACCTGGGGCAGTGTAGTTTTCTCAGTTAATCCAGGTGCACAATGAATGACATTAAAGAAGTCCTTCCAAAACAAAAGAAGGTGATGGTTCCATATAATCGTAAGGACAAGCAGTAATTATCTCTCAAAAATAAAAGCCTATTAAGTCAAAACATATGAAGGAGACTTAAGAAAAACTGGGGCATCCCTCTGACAGTAATCACAAAAAGACACAGTTCAGGCAAAAGACAGGGATAATAAGAATCGAAAGGAAAGAGATCCTGCAAACTCTCAACAAAGTGATTGCCTATAAACTGTCAGTATCCGAACCATCACTGGAACATCAAGGACAATATTCTAGACTCAAACGGTATCTAAATGCACAATTAGTTGAGTTTAGGATCGAAGAACATCACGAAGAGCGGGTGGACACAAATAAATTTTGAGCCTTTATCCTTTGTTTCTTAAACCGTGAACCAGGCCACGTTATAACCCTTAAAAGTCCTAGCTGAAGCATGGGTTGGTTCGAAAGCATATTGTTACGAAAGATATCCCGACTCCTGTAGGACTTGTTGTACATCCTGAGTTGACATCACATTTTACAAAATTTGCCTGTTTTACTGAAAAATGCATTTTCAAAAAAATTTCAAGACAGACATAAGCTTTGCATTCTTAAAATAACATTGTTTGCATATGACTATTTGTCCAAACAACAGAGAAATTCGCACGATGAATATCTAGTGAACAAAAAACCTTCTCAATAAAAAGGATCACCTCAAGTGGAAAAACACTTCCAATCAAGGGGCACGACATGATCATTGTCCATCATCTGGGGCAGTCAAGTCAAGATTCAAGGAATCTCTCAAAGATGCCAAAATAGCCAGGGGCAAATCTCCATTTAAATCAATTGGGGCATTGGACATGAATTCCAACAACGAATCTTGCATGATCAAACGGGCATCTTCCGGTAGTGTGGCAACACAACACTACCGACAGTGAAACCTCCCTACACCCTGAGAGCGGGGACATAGTTAAAAAAGTATTACGCATAATCAAAGACCCTCTAGGTCGACTGGCCTAGGCAAAAATAAGGGCTTCCCGGCGAACCAAAAGGGTTCGGGAAAAAATAAGGGATGAAAATGAAAAAAAACTGTACACCCAGCAAGACGAAAACCTGAAAAGGCGGCTTGGGCAAAAAAGGGTATCCCAGTGGACTGAAAACCCAAAAGGGCGGTCCAGGAAAAAATTAGGGATCAAAGCGTACGAATATGTCCCGTCATCTTGTCACTAGCCTACCAGAAGAAGACTTGTCACTTCAATCGAAAGTTACTAAGCACCTCATAGGTGGGGATAATACTCGATCCACAAGGCCTCTGCAGGCACCTTCTCCTGCAGAAACAGGGGCAGAAAAGTCTTGATGCAAAGCCATCGTCATACCCTTAGCACGCATCCCAGTAACATTTACTCCCCGCAGAATAAGAAAAAGACAGTAATGTTAACTCTCCCCAGCTGAGGCTCACAACCGCGAATGAGTCGGCAATATTCTCCCCAAGCAGAGTTTATCCATCATCAGCACTAGACAATTATCCCCAACGGAGTCTGGAAAATCTTCCCCAGCGGAGTTTGGAGAATCATCCCCAATAGACTCTAGAAGTTTGTCCCCAGTAGAGTCTAAAAGGTTATCCCCGGTGAAGTCGCAACTGAAAGATCATCCCCAAAGGATTTCATACCTTTCACAAATAGAAACTCAATCCCCAACATGATTCAGCATCACCAACAACGGTAATTCATCCCCAGCTGAATTTATCAGCGGAATCCTCAGAAGAGCATGTCCTCCCCACATAGTCATTTCCTCATCAGTTTATCCCCCAACAGAGTTATCCTCTCCCGCAGGTTTATTCTTACAATCATCTTCATTCGCTATCCCCAGCGGAAACGAAGAATTCAACTCTTTTCTCCAACAGCAATCTGGGATTTATTTTCCCCAGTTAAAAACATCATATTTCCATACATCATGACATGCATACGCATCATACAACACAATCTCATTTAATTTGAGAACATCATTTCTTGATACATATCATGCATTACATATAGCTAACCTTTACCTTTCAGGAAAGATACAATCAAATTCTCACAAAATTCAAGCTATGAAGACTTCCTCAATTGACTACGGACGACTGAAGTTCCTAAATATCAACATAAATGATTCCTCAGTTGAGTACGGACGACTGAAGTTCCTAAATATCAACAAAGATCTCACCTCAATTGAGTACGGACGATCGAAGTTCCTAAATATCAACAGAGATGATTCCTCAGTTGAGTACGGACGACTGAAATTCCTAAATATCAACAGAGATGACCCCTCAGTTGAGTACGGACGATCGAAGTTCCTAAATATCAACAGAGATGATTCCTCAGTTGAGTACGGACGACTGAAATTCATAAATATCAACAGAGATGATTCCTCATTTGAGTACGGATGACCAAAGTTCCTAAATATCAATAGAGATGTTTCCTCAGTTGAGTACGGTTGACTAGAGTTCCTAAATATCAACAGAGATGATTCCTCATTTGAGTATGGACGACAAAAGTTCCTAAATATCAATAGAGATGTTTCCTCAGTTGAGTACGGACGACTGGAGTTCCTAAATATCAACAAAGATGATTCCTCATTTGAGTACGGACGACCAAAGTTCCTAAATATCAATAGAGATGTTTCCTCAGTTGAGTACGGATGACCGGAGTTCCTAAATATCAACATATATGTTTGCTCAGTTGAGTACGGAAGACTGAAGTTCCTAAATATCAACAAAGATGTTTCCTCAGTTGAGTACGGACGACCGAAGTTCCTAAATATCAACAGAGATGACTCCTCAGTTGAGTACGGACGAATGAAGTTCCTAAATATCAACAGAGATGACTCCTCAGTTGAGTACGGATGATCGAAGTTCCTAAATATCACTAGAGATGTTTCCTTAGTTGAGAACGGACGATCGAAGTTCCTAAATATCAGCAGAGATGATTCCTCAGTTGAGTACGGACGATCGAAGTTCCTAAATATAAGCAGAGATGATTCCTCAGTTGAGTACAGACGATCGAAGTTCCTAAATATCAGCAGAGATGATTCCTCAGTTGAGTACGGACGATCGAAGTTCCTAAATATCAGCAGAGATGATTCCTCAGTTGAGTACGGACGATCAAAGTTCCTAAATATCAGCAGAGTGATTCCTCAGTTGATTACGGACGATCGAAGTTCCTAAATATCAGTAGAGATGATTCCTCAATTGAGTACGGACGATCGAAGTTCCTAAATATCAGCAGAGATGATTCCTCAGTTGAGTACGGACAATCGAAGTTCCTAAATATCAGTAGAGATGATTCCTCATTTGAGTACGGACGATCGAAGTTCCTAAATATCAGTAGAGATGATTCCTCATTTGAGTAAGGACGATCGAAGTTCCTAAATATCATAGAGATGTTTCCTCATTTGAGTAAGGACGGCCGAAGTTCCTAAAATATCAACAGAGATGACTCCTCAGTTGAGTACGGACGACTGAAGTTCCTAAATATCAACAGAGATGATTCCTCAGTTGAGTACGGACGACCAAAGTTCCTAAATATCAACAGAGATGTTTCCTCATGAGAATACGGACGACCGAAGTTCCTAAAATTCAAACAGTGACGACTCACCAACAGAATAATGGACAACCAAAGCTCCTAAAGTCCTACCTCTTTCAACAAAGATCAACTTTCCCCAGCAGAATCTTCCTCAACGACAGATATACAAGCTCTTGCTAAGGAATCTCTTATGCGATCGACACTCCTTCGTATGGCATCTTTAAGCCCATCTCCCGTAAGCAATCTCTAAATGGCATCTGTAAGCCCATTATCGATATCACAAGACAATTACCACTTCATGCGAGTGCAAATTTCTTAGCACTCTAGTGTTCAATCAACTTCCACCTTCGGATTACGAAAGGCATGAAAGCTAATCTACATCCCCAGGTTTAAGAAGATTGAACAGGGGCAGCTGTTGTACCCCAAAACTTTTCCCTCCCATATTTCTCAAAACATTGCAAGAAATATCCTCAAGTTGCTCAAGGTAGTCCAAGGGTTGGCCAGACAAGCTCTCTCATAAGGCAGTCTACCCCAAACTAGGGTTTCATGTTGCATCAAGATACTTGAGTCCAAGTCATCCCAAGTGCTCACCAATGTCCTAATATGTTCTCAAGATCATCCATGTCAAGTTTCAAGCCTTGCAAAGAAATTTGCTCAGTCAATTGCTCAAAGGCCTGAAAATCGACTATGTTAGGGCAAAAGTCAATTGTGGCCCAGATACAGTCAAACTTCAAGATTTTTTGTCAACATCCTCATTCTGAAGGATATTTCATCATTTGATCAAGGTTTGATCATGATTCATCTAGGATTGCTCATAATTCATCAAGACTCAAAAGTTGCTAAATTAGGGTTTTTGTAGAAAAAGTCAACTCAACTTTGACCAAGCATCACTTTCTTATACTTTATGATAAATGACCCATCTAAAGCTCATTGTGAAGAGGATTCAATTCCCTACAATCCATCTTCATATCCCAAGTTCAAAATATGCACTCACAAGAAGTTATGAATTTGGACATTATAGGTCATTTTGAAAAGTCAACAAAAACACCTTTTTTTTCAAAGCTTCATACATGAGCATGGAATCAAAATTATATGAGACCAAAAGGGTTGCTTAGAGGACATCTCAAGATTTCTAAAAAGTCAAAGAACACCTCCAAAGAGTCAAAAGTGAGGAAGTTATGCATTGGTGAAGTTGACCTTTTTTGCAAAATTGCCAAAAGTCAACTATCCTTAAAACTTCAAATTTTGTCAAATGGGCCCAATTTTTTCCACTTGTTTTAAATTGGCAACATAACCCACGTGCTCTAGCCTTTTCCACTTGTCCATATCTTATTTTTATTATTTATTTTTGTTTTTATTTGAATTAATTCAATTTAAATCAAAACAAATCAAATAAAATCCAAAACATTGATAAAAAGAGATTTTATGATTGTTTCAGGCTTCATTATACAATTAGCAAACATTCAAACTCGTGTAAATGCATAGTGTGAACAAAAAGATTGATTTAGGCCATGTTTGGAAAGATCTTAAAAGTGAATCAAATCAAATCAAAAATTCATTGATGGAGGAAGATTGGATGCAGTTATCAACCCTAATTCAGTCTTTGGTACATAAGGAGGCGAGGCAGACCTAAAAACAAGTTGGAGAGAGGCGTATGAGTAAGAACAAAAACTGGAAAAAAAAGCAAGAAAAGTGTGAGATCGAAATCCCATTTGGAGGCAGTTTCAGAACCTTTGAACGATCCCAATCGAATCCTGGGACTCTCAGCAAGCTAAAGCCATCAAGAACCAAGCATTTCAAGCCCCAAATTGCTCTGTAAGTCGTTCACGACATAGCCCTGTTCTTGAATTCGAATCTCATGTTTTAAGCATTGTTAGGTTGAATTAATCATATATTCTTAATCTATAGAACATATGCAAGCTTTCTGCATCATCCAATTTCATTTATATGGCATATACTGTAATTCACCATTGTTAGGGTTTATAGCTCCGAATTAGGGATTTCATTTACAAGAAAAATCAGCCTTCGAAAGTGGTACCATTGTGATTAGGAGGACGAAATGAGTCCAACCATGGTGTTGGATGTTATTTACATGGCCCATGGAAGATTTTGAGAACGCATAGGTCTGTAGCAACGGTCGCTGTCTGTAGGTATATGTTCTCAAGCTTTTAGCCATGGTGCGGGGAAGAAGACAAATACGTGGCCAGCCATCATTCGCTCATTTGAATTTCGCACGGAATTTCTCATTATTTTATTTGTTTTATATATTATTATTGTTTTGTAATATGATAACAACAAGGAACAGGTGGTACAGTGGTAGCGAAGGCATGGATATTGCTGCAGGACCTGGGTTCGAATCCCAGGTCCCGCACTTTTCTCTATGCTATTTTCTTTCAGGCAATTCAGTGTGTGCGCCAACCAGGGGTCCACCCTATGTCCTCATCATCAATCATGCCAAGTGTCAGATGGCCAAATCTGATTGTCATCATCTGAAGGTGCACCAAAGCCAAGTCAAACGCGCGTGTACTGGATTTCAGAGGTCAACGTGGACCTTCTCAAATGGGCCCAGAATTCTGACTATTGGCACCCCCATTTTTCAGGCCAAATTTTTTTTCTCTACTCATTTATATTCTATTAATTAATTTATTTATTTATTTACTAACCAATAACTATTTTCTTTTTTATCAAAAAATCACAAAAAAAAAAAGTTTTATCCAATTAAATTCAAGATATTTATATTTATTTAAAAAGGTAATTAATTTAATTAGGTTATTAATTTTAGACAACTTTAATTTCTTTTTTACATAATTAAAATTAATTAGAATAAATAGGTTTTATTACTAACTTAATTATTTTATTCCTTTCCTAAAATAACAAAAATCCCAAAAATATGTCATTTAATTATTTTCATTAATTAATTTAATAACTAATTAATTTAGCATTTAATTTTAAAACCTAATCTTTTTCTTAAAAAAATATTAAAAACAACAAAAAAAACATTTTCTTTTTTTAATTAGAATAGAAGGGTCAAAACCCTAATTTCTCGTCGATCTAATTTTTTATCGCGCGCTTTATTATTATTTTGTCCAATTATTGTATATGCTCACGTTCTGTAATAATTTAATTAGGACATTTATTTACTTTTACCGCTTTATTTTTCAAAGGGTTTGTTTTTGGCTATGTAAATACCAGAAGCCTTGTAATAGTTTAGTTTAACTTCCGCACTTTAATTTCCGCAAATATTTAACTACTAGATATGTGAATAATTAGGGTTTGCATGATAAAAATGTATGTTTAATCTTAAAACGGTTAGATAACCCTAAACATGTGCAAAGATAAATAATCTGAAATTGAATCACTCGCACATGCGCACTCCTAGGGTACACTCCCACTTGGTTGCCTTCGGTAAACGGTCATTGAGTATAGGGTGCTTTAGTGGTCTTCCTTTTGTACAAAGATCAAAGTTGCCTCGGAAAAGTTTCCTCGGACATTGTTGCCTCGGATAATTGATCTAAGACATTAGGGTTACTACTAAGACGTCCTAACGTTGCTTTAGTGACCGTACATCCCTTTCGAATTGACCCTCAAACTCCAACAACGATGCTACCTACTCACTAATAGTGGGATAGCACTGTCTAAAGGAAACAAATACAGAACGATTCTTTTTTCGAGTAGGTAGATTAGTTCTTAAGTACTTGCTCAAAACAAACAATCTTTTTTTGCACTTACACTCCTTTACAAACAAAGTTTTCAAAAAACACTTCATTACACTCTTGAAGACAGAAGCAAGAGTTAAATCGAAGTCAAAACAAAAACTTTTCAAAGCACACAAACACAAAGAAGAAATTTTGAAAATGATGAGCAAGTACCTAAGAGCCCGTAGATAACTACGGATAGAAAGGGTGATAATACCTTCCTTTTCTATAATCTACTCCCCGTACTCAGAAATATCTTGAAAAAGGAATTTTTCTGTGCTTTTTTCCTTTCCTTGTTGGATAAAATAAAAGTCGATGGAGACTCTTGCTTACCGCGACATTTTGAAAACACAAACACAAAACACAAACCAGCAAATTCCTTTAAAAAAGGGAAACACCAGTCCCGGTTCTGGCCACCGTATCACGGAACTGGCGACTCTGCTGGGGAATTTATAAGTGGGGTGTACCTTAGGATTAGTTCATCATATTGTTTTCAATTGTTTGATCTGTTTGCTTTATATTTGTGGGCTTTGTATCAGAGTTACTATAGATCTTAACCCAGATCTGGGGACACCTTTTAGGTAAGTAGCAATAGACTGTGAGGGAACTGTACGGCGTAGATCGATACGGTTGAAGCAGTAGCTACGTTGGTGTGGCACATTAGTTTGTACCGATATCCCTTGTGGAGGAACAAGGAGAATATGGGGCTGCTAAGGAGTCATTAAGCACCAACTGACCTTAGAACCTATAATTGACCAACTTGGCCATAGAAAAGTAGCAGTATGTTACACTCATTGAGACCATACTCTCGCGATGATTCTGGCTGCAAGAAAAGGTTGCTAAACTGGAATTATGACCGATCGAGGATGGTCAGTGATATTGAGAACCTCTAGAACCCGATTACTATTACTAGGACAGGTTGAACCAACTGAACTTCAAGAGGGTAATACCTAGACCCCATGCAAGCCTAAACTTAAGGTTGTTTGTGTGACTTGTGTGCCTTCAAACTTGAACTACTTGCACATTCTTGTTATCTGAAAACATGAGTTCCTTGTAGGTTTTGTTTACAGTCCTTATCCAATAATTTGGATTTATTGCAAGGTCTACTTACATCACCTCACACTTTTGCTTAAACACATAGCATACACATCATAACATCATGCCTTAACATTTCCTTAACCATTTCAAGGATCTCAAGGGTTTGTGATGCAGGTTATGGTAAATCAAATGTCTAGCAAGGGGCAAAGGGGATTTATTTTCCTCTAGCCAATATCGTCTAGAGATCAAAACATGATAACTTGAGTCAGTGGCTATGACTCACTCGATACAGTGAGCTTGACTCTTGAAGAAGGACTCTTAACGACACGAAGTTTCTTCAATCAATCTGCAAACAAATTCTAACAGTTTCTTGTTTACCCCGAGAGATCCTTGAAAACATTGCATACATACATATCATTGCATAACAGGTCTTCTAATACAGGTCTCTCATGTTCTCGCTGTTTATTTCAGCAATGGCTCTCAAACAAGACAACATAGACCTTCAAACTCGAGAAGCTCAGTTCAGGGATGTATTCCTAAACCTATCCAAGGGGCAGGAAGACTTGAAAGCACTCTTCATTATGAACCTGGCCAAGAAAAGTCCTGAAGACAATAAGGACGAACGGTTGGAACAGCTGCAGGCTGAGGTAGTTGCGATAAGAGCCCAAATGCTAGGGCAGATGGCTCTTATCCAAGGCTTAGCCCGGGAACAAGAAGAGCTGAGAATTATTATCAACCAGCTTCATCAAGACCGACACAATAGTATGAAGCAAACGGTCGAGGCCGGGGATCAAATCACTAATCAGCCTCCAAGAAGACAAGAGTTTGGTATGGTGAAGAATGGACATCTCCAAGTTGCTACTACCTCACGGGTCCAACAACAACCTTGCCATAAACAACGGGTTAATCAGAGGCAGTTTACCAAGCTCGACATGCCTCTGTCCCAAGCTTTACAACACCTGTTGAAATTGAATCTGGTGACATTGGTAGGACCTTATCTGAATCCTAAGACTTCTTCACCCAACTATAATCCTGATGCAAGGTGTGCATATCACTCCAACAGTCTGGGGCATGATACTGACGACTGTTGGAAGTTGAAGTACAAAATTCAAAACCTGATTGATAAAGGAGCATTGGAATTCACACAAGATGGTCAGGCTGAGTTCTTCTACCATCCCTCCAAGGCACTCCCTCTGAAGTGGCAAGACCAGACGAGAAGACTTTTTGTTCATTAGAATTTTCAATTTGTAATTTTCTTTTGATTGTTCGAACATTTGTTCATGTCAAACTCTATTACTTTATCAATGCATTGTATATGTATGTTTTGAATCAATCCATTCGTATTCACTATATTTAAATTGATTTCCTTTTTGTGATGTTCAACTCTCGATTTAAAAAACTCTAAGCCTTTAGAGGGAGGATGACGAAAATGATACCAAAATCTCTACAGTATGCTTTTGAACAAACCCCGCTGACGAGGTACAGGCGTTGTTTCAAATCCTAAATAGTGGAGTTATAAGGAAGATAATCCATGGTCAACCCCTTTGAGCCAAAGAAGTTGGAGTTTTTCTTTTCACAAATTAAAACCCTTAATTATAACCTGGGGTAGGGTAGTTTTCTCAGTTAATCCAGGTGCACAATGAATGACATCAAAGAAGTCCTTCCAAAACAAAATAAGGTGATGGTTCCGTATAATCGTAAGGACAGGCAGTCATTATCTCTCAAACATAAAAGCCCATTAAGTCAAAACCTATGAAGGAGACTTAAGAAAAACTGGGGCATCCCTCTGACTGTAATCACAAAAAGACACAGTTCAGGCAAAAGACAGGGATAATAAGAATCAAAAGGAAAGAGATCCTGCAAACTCTCAACAAAGTGATTTCCTATAAACTGTCAGTATCTGAACCATAACTGGAACATCAAGGACAATATTCTAGACTCAAACAGGATCTAAATGCACAATTAGCTGAGTTTAGGATCGAAGAACATCACGAAGAGCGGGTGGATACAAATAAATTTTGAGCCTTTATCCTTTGTTTCTTAAACCGTGAACCAGGCCACATTATAACCCTTAAAAGTCCTAGCTGAAGCATGGGTTGGTTCGAAAGCATACTGTTACGAAAGGTATCCTGACTCCTGTAGGACTTGTTGTACATCCTGAGTTGACATCACATTTTACAAAATTTGCCTATTTTACTGAAAAATGCATTTTCAAAAAATTTTCAAGACAGACATAAGCTTTGCATTCTTAAAATAACATTGTTTGCATATGACTATTTGTCCAAACAGCAGAGAAATTCGCACGACGAATATCTAGTGAACAAAAAACCTTCTCAATAAAAAGGATCACCTCAAGTGGAAAAACATTCCAATCAAGGGGCACGACATGATCATTATCCATCATCTGGGGCAGTCAAGTCAAGATTCAAGGAATCTCTCAAAGATGCCAAAATAGCCAGGGGCAAATCTCCATCTGAATCAATTGGGGCATTGGACATGAATTCCAACAACAAATCTTGCATGATTAAACGAGCATCTTCTGGTAGTGTGGCAACACAACACTATTGTGATTGGTGGATCTGGAACTGACTGTTTAAAGCTGGTTCGCGAAATGTCGCGGAAGCAAGAGTCGCCACCGTCTTTTATTTTCTCCAAATGGAAAGGACAAAAGCACAGAAAAATTCCTTATAGAGATTGCTCTCGGTTCGGGAGGTAGATTATAGAAAGGGAAGGTATTAGCACCCTTTCTATCCATGGTTATCCATGGGCTCTTAGATACTTGCTCATTTGTGTTTTCAAAATGGTTTGTTTGCTTTTCAACTGTGGGTTTAAAAAGTTTCTTTGAAAATTTCAGTTCGACTCTTGTATCAGTCCTCAAGAGTGTTTGAAAAGTTGCTTTCGAAAGCTTTTGAAAAGTGTCGGTGTGAAAAGTATTTTTTTGATTTGTTTTGAAATTAGAGCAAGTATCTACGAGAATCCACCTACCCTAAGGAATTCGTCTGTGTAAATGTCCTTAAAGTAGTGCCATCCCACCATTGAGAGGTAGGTAGCACCACCGTTGGAGGTGTTCGGGTCAATTCGAGTTTTGGGACAGTGTGGTCACCGAGCAAAGGTAAGACACCTTAGAAGCTACCCTTATGCCATTGATCTTTTATTCCGAGGCAACTATTCCGAGGCAACTTATTTTGAGGCAACCAGATCAATGGTACATAAGGACTCACTAAGACGTCCTATAGTCGACGACCACGTTTCGAGGGGCAAGGCAGCGGTGTGGTCACCAGAGCAATAGGAAGACACCTTAGAAGCTACCCTCATGCCATGTTCATGGACATGAGGACTTACTAAGACATCCTCTACTCGACGACCACCTTTCGAGGGGCAAGGCAACAGTGAGGCGTACCCTAGGGGTGGTGTGTGATTTGTGTGTCGTTTTCAGATATTTTTGTCTTGTTCATGTATTGGTGATCTACGCATTGATTTTATTTTTGACATTCATTCTTTCATGCAAATTAATTAACAGTTAAAAAGATGCGGAATTAAAAGTCCTACGCTATTACAAAGGCGCGGGTCCACATCGCCAAATTAATCCAAGACCCGATTTGAAATAAAATAAAGTGCGAAAGATGAATATCTAATTAAGCTATTACATAGCTTTGGGAGAATTACATTATATTCACAAAAAAGAAATAAAAATGCGAAGAGAATTAAAGTCGGGAATGCGAGGGCGTTGGACCCTTTTAAGGAAATTGAATTAAAATTACGAAATTAATTAAATTAAATGAAAAAAGAAATTGTTTTTTTGAGTTTTTTGCATTTATGGATTTTTAATGAGAAAATTAAATTGGAATTAAAAAGAAAAGTTAATTAACCCTAGTTCTAACTATTTTTAATTTATTAAAAAAAATGTTAGTTTGACCTAATTTTAGTTAATTATTTACATGGCAAATTTTATTTACAAAATAATTAATATTTAATAAATGATAAAAGAAAATAAAAAAGATAAAAATGTAAAACCCTAATTCTACATTTTTTAGTTTATTGCAAAAATATTAGAATTAAACCTAGAATTAAAAAAAACTAAATTAATTAATAAAGTTTAGTTACAAAATAATACTAAATAAAATATATTTTTTATTTTTTATAGTTTCTGAATTTTTTGGGTATTTTTTATGTTAAAGAAAAAAAATTAATTTATGAATTAAACTAAAAAAGATATAAAACAAATAAATAGAAAAGAATAAAAAAGAAAGAAAGATTAATGCAAACCAATGGGGGGTGTTGACCCCAATTTGGAGGTATCTGGTCAGCAATTAGGCCCATTTAATTCCTGGCCTTGTTGACTTTTCTGGGACGTGAGTGGCATCATTGACTAGTGCCCATGGTGATCTGCAAATCTTGACCTTTGGATTGGGATTATTAGGCGCGTGGCACACCAGATGATGGGGACACATGATAGTCATTGGGAAGAATGCTGCATAGAATTATGTTGGAAAGAAAAATATTGAAACAAAGTGAGGGACCTGGGGATCGAACCCAGGTCCTAGAGTTTACCAAATGCTTTGTCCACCAACTGAGCTGTTAACGCGCTTTGTGTATAATATGATAAACAAACAACGTAACGCAAAACAATGGTTAGTGGTTAATTTCGCGCGAAATTCAAACGTGCCAATCCCCAGCTTCAACGCCTCGTCTTCTCCACTTATTCTTCACTTTTCCTGAAAAAAAACAAACTAAATAGCGGGGGTTTTAAACCCCCACTAAGTGATGAACAAGAAAATAGCGAATAGGTCCTGGTTGCTCATAAATTGAGCGCGACCTATGCAATGGATTCGTATGAAGCTTCTGATTCTAATGGCCCTGGTCTCATGTCCCAATTTTTCCAGAATAAGGAGTTCCCAATTTGAAACCTCTGCAACCCTAAAAGACATTAATGGTAGATTCTCGTACAGGGCATGAAAATCCAATTAAATGACATCATTAGCTTTTAGAATGGTTAGATTAGTCCAAATCAGTATCAAAAACACATAAAAAATGCATGGAATTCAAGATGTGATTATGAATATATTTCAGAAAAGTGAGACACGGTTCTACCAGTTCTTTGCGTTAGAAGCAGTGGTTTTGATCCAGAAACGTTCCTTGATGCCTTGGAAGTGCAATGGAACAGTTATCTCGCTTTGAAACGCTTTGGAATGGTGTTTTCAGTTTTGACTTTTTTCACAAAAATTGCAAATTGTGTTCTTGATATGAGGCGCAGCTTCAAGGTTCTTGTGCATTAGGTTTTGATCAGTATATGTATGCCAATGGATTAGGGTTGAATCTTGAGCAAAAAGATCAATGCATTGATGTATGAGATATTTGATTTTTCATGCATATTTTTTCAAATCTTTTCCATGAATATCATGCCAATTATGACCAAATCACCTTGATTCTTTCCATATTGGATAGTGCACGAAATCTTGAAGGTATTTTATGCACAAAAAGATTTAAAAGGCATGGATGAGTATTTTTTTCATATTTTATTTAATTAAATGAATTAATGGTGATTAAAAATTCAAATAAATAATAAAAAATGATGAAATAACTCCCCTTGGGCCAAATGGTCGTGCATAGCCTTTGGATGATGAATCTTGGAAGAAAATGTGGCCCATTAGCAATTTTGAGGCATTTGAAGTAAAGTTGACTTTTCAAAATTCCCAAAAATTTCCCAACTTCCACAAGGCATATCTTGCTCAATTTTTAAGATTTGATCATGTTCTTGGACATTTTGGAAAGGTCTTGAAGTCCTATAACCAATTACTTTGGTCCCATGTCATTTTGATTTACCAATCTCAAGTTATGGTCTTTGACTTAAAGTGCCTTTTTGTTGACTTTTGAAAATGACCTATAATGTTGAGATTGATAACTTTTTGTGAGAGCATTTCTTGGACTTGAAGTGTGAAGAGGAGTTGTAGGAAATGTCTTTCTCTTCAAAATGAGCTTTGGATGGAATTTTTCTGATGAACCATGTGGAAGTTATGCCCTGGTCAAGTTACAGTTGACTTTTTCAACTGTCCAAATATGGAAACTTTTGCATCTTGAGACTTTTTGAGCCATGCCTTGAAAATCATGATCAAGAATTGATCAAATGATGTTTGTGGCTTCAAAATAAGATGTTGACCAAAAATTTGAACTTTTGACTGTCAAATGACCATTTTTCCCCTACAGTTGACTGTAGGGAAATTAGGGTTTTTGACTGTGCAATTTTGTGCTGTGAGTCTTGAAACTTGACATGAGGATGCTTGACCATGTTTGTAGGCATGTGGGACTTGATTGGGCCCTTGAAAACTTCAATTTCTTTGACAGAACCAAAACCCTAGTTTTTTGACTGTTAGGAGGCCCTTGAACTGTGCAACCCTTGGGGAGATTTTGAAGCATTGACTTGGCAAATCTTGAAGAATATGGGAGGGCAAATTTTGGGGTACAACAGTTGCCCTTGTTCAATCTTCTTAGACCCGAGGATGCAGATTGGCTGGCGTGCCTTTCGTAATCCGAAGGTAGAAGATGATTGAACACTAGAGTGCCCAGAAATTTGTGCTCACATGTTGGCAGTGTGATGGTAGGAATGGGCTTATAGATGCCATTTGGAGATTGATGGATAGGATGATGGGCTTATAGATGCCATGCTGGGAGGTGATGGATAGTGGATGGGCTTATAGACGCCATCTGGATGTCGATCGCATAAGAGATTCCTTAGCGAGAACTTGCGTACCTGAAAAAGAAAATGAGTACCTGGCATGTTACAGGAGCTGGTCTTCAAACTCTTTGTATAGATGTGTCCTGACTGGTTACAGGAATTGAATCTGGAGCTTCAAAAGATGATGAATGAACCAGGGATGGTTACTACCTCAATGGGACGGTGAGAGAACCTTGGATGATTACTACCTCAACAGGAACGCTGAGAGAATCTTGGGCGACTTCAACCTCAACAGTAACGCTGAGAGAATCTTGGGCGACTTCAACCTCAACAGTAACGCTGAGAGAATCTTGGGCGACTTCAACCTCAACAGTAACTCTGAGAGAATCTTGGGTGACTTCAACCTCAACAGTAACGCTGAGAGAATCATAGGCGACTTCAACCTTAACAGTAACGCTGAGAGAATCTTGGGCGACTTCAACCTCAACAGTAACGCTGAGAGAATCTTGGGCGACTTCAACCTCAACAGTAACGCTGAGAGAATCTTGGGTGACTTCAACCTAAACAGTAACGCTGAGAGAATCTTGGGTGACTTCAACCTCAACAGTAACGCTGAGAGAATCATAGGCGACTTCAACCTTAACAGTAACGCTGAGAGAATCTTGGATGTCTTCTACTGAGTCTTCATCAGGAAAATCTTTTAGGGATCTATTTAACTGGACTAGAGAAGGCCTTTGACTGGATAAGAAACAGGAAAATCTTAGGGTTGATTTAACTGAACCGGTCTAGGTCTTGGAATCTTCAACTGGATAAGAAACAGGGAGATCTTAGGGTCGATCTGACTGAACCAGAGAAGGTCTTGGAATCTTCAACTGGGTAAGAAACAGGGAGATCTTAGGGTCGATCTGACTGAACCAGAGAAGGCCTTTGACTGGATAAGAAACAGGAAAATCTTAGGGTCGATTTAACTGAACCGGACAAGGTCTTGAAATCTTCAACTGGATAAGAAACATGGAGATCTTAGGGTCGATCTGACTGAACCAGACAAGGCCTTTGACTGGATAAGAATCAGGAAAATCTTAGGGTCGATTTAACTGAACCGGTCTAGGTCTTGAAATCTTCAACTGGATAAGAAACAGGGAGATCTTAGGGTCGATCTGACTGAACCAGAGAAGGCCTTTGACTGGATAAGAAACAGAAAAATCTTAGGGTCAATTTAACTGAACCAAGCAAGGTCTTGAAATCTTCAACTGGATAAGAAACAGGGAGATCTTAGGGTCGATCTGACTGAACCAGAGAAGGCCTTTGACTGGATAAGAATCAGGAAAATCTTAGGGTCGATTTAACTGAACCGGACAAGGTCTTGAAATCTTCAAATGGATAAGAAACAGGGAAATCTTAGGGTCGATCTGACTGAACCAGAGAAGGCCTTTGACTGGATAAGAATCAGGAAAATCTTAGGGTCGATTTAACTGAACCACACTAAAGTCTTGAAATATAGCTGAGAACTTGACTGGATCTTTCCTGAAAGGTAAAGGTCAGTCATATGCCATGCATGATATGGATCAAGCAATAATGTTCTCACTATAAATGAGATTTGTAAGATATGATGCACATATGCATGCTATAATGTATGGAAGTGCGATGTTTATGAATGTATGTTTTTGTCTAGGAAAATAAATCCTTGACGGGTGCCGGGAAGTCATATCCTGGGCTGATGTTGAAGAATAGATCTTTGCTTCCACTTGGGATGATGGTTGCAAGAATACCGGTAGGAGAAGATAACTCCGTTGGGGAATACACTTGGCGAATGGATTACTCTGCGGGGAGAAAAGTACTCTAACGATCTTGCTGGGAAGTAAAACTCTGTGGGGAGAGAGGTGCTTTGCTGAAATGTTGATGGTAACTTCACTGGGGATACCATTGTTATGTTGGAAGTGCTGATAGACTTCGCTGGGGGTAAGAAGACTTCGCCGAGGACGATCTTTCCGTGGCTTTTGGCTGAGGATAACCCAGTTATATCCTGGTAGGGAAATAACTCTTTGAATAAAGCCGGGAGATGCATTCATGCTCTACGGGGATAAGCTTCCAGAATCTACTGGGGATAAGCTTACTGCTTGGGGAGATGGATTCCAACTTTCCTGGGGAAACTGGATTGGACTCTCCTGGGGAAGTTTTGAACTGCATCGAGGAAGTGACTCCATTGAATGTTTGATATACCGCCAGGGAACAATCTTTAGACTAAGACTGTCGGGGATGCTTGTTAAGACTGCATGTATATTGCTGGGGAATGTTGAGATCTGCTGGAGGATACCCAACTTCCTTAAGGCTGATAGTATAGCTTGGGGAGAGTGCACTGACTTGCTGACTCACTCTCTAGGGAATTAAGATATACTGGTTATGTTCTATGGCTGAACCTACCTTGATACCTTGGTGGACAGAACAATTAGATCGCTTAGACCACTCATCATTGCCCCTGTTTCCAATGTTACCTGTAATTAATCCTTTGTTTCGTATGCAAATATTTATGAGTTAGCAAATTATTGTCAATGCATATATCACAAATTGAACCTTGGACGTTCTTCGCAAAACAAAACAGAAAAGAAAAAGAAAAAGACAAATGGTAATTTGAGCTGAAAAATGTATTTGTATTGATTTTTGAATTTGCCTGTAAATAGGCGTATATATACAAGAGGCTGACGTCCTAGTAAGAGAACGCCGCCGAACAAAAGAGTTTATACAAATTTGTACAAAGGAAAATAAAACAGCTGTGTGAAATGAATGATCCACTGGGTTTCAACTCTGCTATTGCCTTTATATCTCCGAGCATCTCATCACTTGATGACCTTAGTTGAAGATGAAGCTGATTGATCAATGTCGTCTGAACCTGATGCTGATACTGGATTCTGGATGTAAGGTGATCCAATGAGACATAGTATTACGCTTTATCCCTAACTTTTTCCTGGACTGCCCTTTCGGGTTTTCAGTCCACCGGGATACCCATTTTTGCCCAAGCCGCCTTTTCAGGTTTTCGACTTGCCGGGTGTACAGATTTTTTTCATTTCATCCCTTCATTTTACCCGAACCCTTTTGGTTCGCCGGGAAGCCCTAATTTTTTCCTAGGCATGTCAGCCTAGCGGGTCTTTATTATGCGTAGTATCTTTTTACTATGTCTGCATTGGCGGGGTGAGGAAGGTCGTCACCATCCATGTTGGTTAGAATCATGGCTCCTCCTGAGAACACATGTTTAACCACAAATGGCCCTTCGTACGTAGGGGTCCATTTGCCCCTTGGATCACTCTGAGGAAGGATGATACGCTTGATTACCAGATCCCCAACTTGATATTCTTGTGGTCTGACCTTTTTGTTAAATGCCCTGATCATGCGTTTTTGATACGTCTGACCATGACAGATAGCAGCAAGTCTATTTTCGTCAATTAAGTTTAGCTGATCAAGTCGTGTCTGCATCCAATCATCTTCGTTCAGATCTGCATCCTTCATTATTTGGAGAGAGGGTATTTGCACTTCGATCGACAAGACTGCTTCCATACCGTAGACCAAGGAGAAGGGAGTTGCCCCGGTTGACGTCCTTGCTGAGGTACGGTACCCATGTAGAGCGAACGGTAACATCTCGTGCCAATCTTTATAAGTCACTGTCATCTTCTGCATGATTTTCTTAATGTTCTTATTTGCTGCTTCTACAGCCCCATTCATCTTCGGTCTGTAAGGAGAAGAGTTGTGGTGTTGTATCTTAAACTGTTCGCAGAGCTCAGTGATCATCTTGTTATTAAGATTGGTACCGTTGTCTGTAATGATCCTTTCTGGGATGCCGTATCGACAGATCAGGTTATGCCGAATGAACCGTGCCACAACAGTCTTGGTTACCGTAGCGTAGGAAGCTGCTTCAACCCACTTCGTGAAGTAATCAATCGCTACCAGGATGAAGCGATGCCCATTGGACGATGTAGGTTTAATCTCACCGATCATATCTATGCCCCACATTGCAAACGGCCACGGCGCAGTCAGAACATTTAAAGGAACTGGAGGAACATGCACCTTGTCTGCATATATCTGGCATTTATGGCATGTCTGAGAATGTTGGTAGCAGTTGGCTTCCATTGTGGACCAGAAATACCCTGCCCGAAGGATCTTCTTTGCCATAGTGTGTCCACTGGAATGTGTTCTGAAGGTCCCTTCATGTAGCTCTTCCATGATCCTTTCTGCTTCTGTCTTGTCCACACAACGCAGTAAGGTCGAATCATGGTTTCGCTTGTACAGGATGTCGTTGCTAAGGAAGAACTTCGCTGCCAACCTTCTCAGAAACGTCTTATCGTTGACAGACGCACCTTCAGGGTATTCCTGAGCTTCCAAATATCTCTTCACCTCATGGTACCAAGGCTTCTCAGTCACCAATTCAGTCTCGAGATCACAACAGTATGCCGGTTCGTCCAGTTTCCAGATGATGATCCGGGGAGCCTCATTGTCCCATTTAACTTTGAACATAGAAGACATTGTAGCTAACGCGTCCGCTAACTGATTCTCCTCTCTTGGGAAATGTTCAAAGGTTATCTTTGTGAAGTGGGGGATCAAGGTCAACACACATTCTTTGTAAGGAATAAGATTCGGATGTTTCGTATCCCACTCTCCTTTGATCTGATTGATCACGAGAGCGGAATCTCCGAAGACACTCAGAAACTTGATCCTTAAGTCGATCGCAGCTTGAAGACCCATGATGCACGCCTCATACTCCGCCATGTTATTGGTGCAGTTGAAACATAGCCGGGCAGTGAGTGGAGTATGAGTGCCTTGGGGGGATATGATTACAGCGCCGATACCATTACCCAAAGCGCTGGAGGCTCCGTCAAAGTGCATAGACCATCAGGATCCTTCCTCAGGTCCTTCATCCGGTCCAGGTACTTCACAATCAGTCACTATCATGATACTCTCGTCGGGAAACTCGAAGTTCATTGACTGATAGTCGTCTACTGCCTGATGTGCCAAGTGGTCTGCCAATACACTTCCTTTAATGGCTTTCTGGGTTGTGTACTGGATGTCGTATTCTGTCAAGATCATTTGCCATCTTGCTATTCTCCCAGACAGAGCAGGCTTTTCAAATATGTACTTTATAGGATCCATCTTTGAGATCAACAAGGTAGTGTGAGTCAGCATATACTGTCTCAGCCGGCGAGCAGCCCATACCAAAGCGCAGCAAGTTTTCTCAAGCAGTGAGTATCGGGTCTCACAGTCGGTAAACTTTTTGCTAAGGTAATAAATGGCATGCTCTTTTCGGCCAGACTCGTCATGCTGCCCCAGCACACACCCCATTGAGTTGTCAAGCACTGTCAGGTATAGTATCAGAGGTCTCCCTTCAACCGGTGGCATAAGGATGGGTGGTTCTTGGAGATACTCTTTGATTATGTCAAAAGCAGCCTGACATTCATCATTCCAACGTACTACCTGATCTTTCTTCAGCAGCTTGAAGATTGGTTCACAAGTAGCAGTTAGATGCGAGATGAATCGAGCAATGTAATTCAGGCGTCCTGAAAAGCCTCTGACCTCTTTCTCTGTCTTAGGAACTGGCATCTCTTGAATAGCTTTAACCTTGGCAGGGTCCACTTGAATACCCTTATCACTTACAACGAAGCCTAGCAACTTTCCAGATCTTACCCCGAAGGTGCACTTGTTCGGGTTCAACCTTAGCTTGTACAACTTCAGACGGTCAAACAATTTCTGCAGATGATCAAGGTGTTCCTCCTCAGTTTGGGACCTTGCAATCATGTCGTCAACATACACTTCTATCTCATGATGGATCATGTCATGAAATAAGGCAACCATGGCACGTTGGTAGGTTGCCCCGGCATTCTTCAGTCCAAAAGGCATGACCTTGTAGCAGAAGGTGCCCCACTGAGTAACAAAGGTAGTCTTCTCCCTGTCTTCAGGAGCCATCTTGATCTGATTGTAACCTGAAAAGCCATCCATGAACGAGAACACCTTGTGCTGAGCCGTATTGTCAACCAGGACATCAATGTGAGGTAGGGGGAAGTCATCTTTGGGGCTGGCCCTGTTCAGATCCCTGTAATCAACACACATTCTGACCTTTCCGTCCTTCTTAGGTACTGGCACCACATTAGCAACCCACTGAGGGTAAGAAGTCACTGCAAGGAACCCAACATCAAACTGTTTCAAAACCTCGGCTTTGATCTTCTCAGACATCTCTGGACGCATACGGCGGACCTTTTGCTTAACCGGAGGGCAGTCTTCCTTGGTAGGCAGATGATGGACCACAATGTCAGTATCCAAACCAGGCATGTCTTCGTAGGACCAGGAAAAGATCTCCACATAATCATGTAGCATCTGAGTCAACCGTTGCTTCACGCTGAGCTCTAGGTTGGCACCAATCTTTACTTCCTTCTTGTCCGTCTCAGTACCCAGATTTATTGTTTCCACCGGCTCTTCATGTGGTTGAATTGCCCTCTCTTCTTGAAGTAACAGTCTTGCAAGCTCGCCAGGCACTTCGCAATCATCTTCACCTTCGTCTTCGGCTAAGTTGATCGGATTTTCGAAGTCATAACTGGCAGTAGCAGAGTCGTTACCAGTGAGATCTAGAGTGGATTGAAACCTGTATGAGTGAGTGTGTGTAAATACAACTGTTTTGCAATATAAAGAAAGGAAAGAAAGAAAAGGAGCATAAGATTTGAAATGCGAGACAACGTCCAAGGTCTTTATTCATGATATATGAAATGACAATTAATATACCCTCACAAATGAAGCCACGGTGCCCCGGGTAAGACACCGGGCCATAGAGTTTTAATTGTTTATTACAAATAACAAAACAAAGAAGTTTATTACTGCGTAACAAAAGTAACATGAGTATGATCCCTAGCAGTCCAATTGGTCAATCCGCCATCAGTCGTCGGGTAAATCCAACTTTCAAACTATGACTCTCCCACTTCATCTTCGTCCCCAACAGCATTCACTCCTGGGTTGGTAATGAGCACAGGAGGTCTTCTGGTCTTTGCCTTGCGCATAGCCTTCTGACCCTCTGCAGTAAAACCCAGTCCAAACTTGTCAGTTTTAGGTGTAAAATCAAGGAGCCTGCCCCAGTTAGCACATTCACCTTTCTTGATCACAGCCCGGGCATCCCTCAGGGAAGCCATCTTCAATGGAAAGTCCTCTTCAACCACTGTTTCTGCTTCTGCCAAAGTTGGAGGTACTTCTTCAAAATGCTGAAAGGGGGTTTCAATAAACTCCCCGTCCATCTCAATATACCTGAAGGAATTCAAATGGCTCACCATATACTCCTCCTCTCCCTGCACAGTGACGATCTTCCCTCTGACGGGGTACTTGAGCTTCTGGTGCAAGGTAGAGGTCACTGCCCCAGCTTTATGGATCCAAGGTCGACCCAGTAGACAAGAATACGATGGACGGATATCCATCACATAGAAAGTAGAGTCGAATACTTGAGAACCCACACGAATAGGAATGTCTACCTCTCCATGAACCATCCTTTTAGAACCGTCGAAGGCTCTGACGATAATGTTGCTAGGTTTCAGCTCCAGGCCCTCACAATCCAAACGGTCTAAGGCCTTCTTGGGTATCACATTTAAGGAAGAACCAGTGTCCACCAACACGTGCGCAAGAGTAGTGCCCCTGCATTCAATAGAGACATGCAGGGCGTCATTGTGGTCCTTTCCCTTAGCAGTAAGGTCAGCATCTGAGAAACCCAAACCATTGTCCGCTGTCAGATTTGCTACGCAATCAGTAAACTGGACTGCAGATGTCTCCTGTGGCACATGGGCCGTCTTGAGAAATGAAATCAAGGCCTTAGCATGGGCCTCTGAGCACAGTAGCAAGGAGAGCATGGAGATCTTGGAGGGTGTATGCCCCAGCTGCTCAACAACATTAAAGTCACTCTTCTTGATTATTTTCAGAATTTCCTCCATCTCTTGTTGGGAGGCCTCAGCAGTCACAGATTTTGGTGCCTCCATCCGGGCAGGCTCATCTTCAATCCCTTTGCCCCGAGCATTAGATGACTCGGCAGCAGGGGACACAACTTGATCAGAACTGGGAACAGGTACACTTGCAGGTGTTATAGTGAGGGGTCTTTGAATAGTTGGTGGTGCAATGTCAGGCGAGAAGAGCCTGCCACTGCGGGTTACTTTGGCTGGACCATTGATATTGCTGACGCTGGTGCCAGTGTTGAACTCTTGCTTGATTCCATGTACATACACATCTGCCCCATAGTGCCAGGGGACAGCCTTATCAGATTCATAGGGGAGAGGCCCCGGAACAGTAATCACAATGGGTGCGACAGTCATGATTTTAATTGGCTTCCTCGGGAGAGCCTTGATCGGATTATTAAAGATTGTAACAATAGAAACTTCTTCCACCGGAACAAACTGAACAGCAGTCTTCTTGAACAGAATCTCTTTGCTGTCCATCAGGCTTTGGATGCCCAACTTCAGCAAAGGACAACCAGAAAGGGAAACAGCACAGAAAAGGCAACCTTCACTACAACCCGGAAATAAACCGGCCAGCAGTAGGTTCCTCTTAACGGTCATCAAGGGAGTAGCTACATCATTCACAGAAACGACATACACATCTTCCTCAACGGCATTCACTCTATGCTGGGGCATAGGAGCAGTCACCACATTTGGCCTCTCAGGCGCTTCAAACTGTATCTCTTTTGCGTCAATAAGGTCTTGCACCTTATTCCTTAAGGCCCAGCAGTCATCAGTGGAATGTCCCGGGCTATCGGAGTGATAAGCACAGCGGGCATTTGGATTGTACTTGGGAGAAGCCGTATTCACAACCTTTGGGGCCTCTCTAAATGTCACCAAGTTGGTGGATAGCAACTGCGGCAAGATTTGCGATAAGGTCATACTCAAACGGGTAAACTCTCTCCTAGGTCTTTCAGCCCTTTGAGGATTGGTTTGCCTAGGAGCGGCAGCAGGCTTGGCAATCATCACCGCGTTGACAGATTGGCGGCGCTCTGGTTTCTCTTGTCTTCTAGACCCATATACTGCACTGGCCTCCTTCTTAAAGGGTTTCTTCTCAGAACTTGCAGATGCACCCTTCTGAATTTTGCCGGACTTCATTCCAGCCTCTATTCTCTCTCCAGTCAGAATAAGATCAGTAAACCCTGCAGATGAGTTACCGATAAGATGGTTGAAAAATGGCCCAGATAGGGTCCCCAAGAACATATCTACCAACTCCCGGTCAGTCAACGGAGGCTGCACCCTGCCAGCCAGATCCCTCCACTTCTGTGCATACTCTTTGAAACCTTCGCTTGACCCTAGCGACATACCCTGGAGTTGGGTACGTGTAGGAGCAAGGTCGGCATTATATTGATACTGCTTGTAAAAAGCAGTAGCCAACTCCTCCCAGTTACGAACCTTGGTCCCATCCAGCTGATAGAACCATTCGAGATGAGTCCCTGAAAGACTCTCCTGGAAGAAGTGGATCCACAAGTTCTTGTCCACTGAGTACGGTTGAATTTTCCGCACATAAGATCTGAGGTGTAGCTTGGGACAAGATGCCCCGTCATACTTGGTGAAGGACGGTGCCTTAAACTTGTGAGGAATGATCACACCAGTAGATAAGCCCAAATCTCCGAAATCCAGCCCAGGCACTTGTTGGATCTCCATAGCATTCAGTCTGTCTTCCAACTGCTTATACCGGTCTTTAGCCGGAAGATACTGTTCCTCATTGAAGTCAGTCTCGTTGTCAGAGACTACTGGACTGGGACCTTTTCCCCCTTGGGGACTGCTCTTGCCTATAGAAGAACCAGCCTCTTCATTCTGCAGAGTGTTGCCAAACCTTCGGCCCGAGTTGAAAAGAACAGTTCTCTTCTTCTTCTTCTTCTCCTTCTTCAGGAGTAAAGCCTTCAGCTCTTCTTGGCCTTGAGCCAAACCCATGATCAGTTCCTGAAATTGCGCGTTCTGCGCCTGAAGAGCCTTGATAGACATCTCGGTTGATGATGAGTCAGGGTTCATGATGCTGAAATAAACAGCGAAGAACAGTAAGCAACCTGAAAAGAGGAAAACCTGCTATGCACATGATGAATGGAATGCGTATGATTTATGTTTTCAAAGACAATCGGGAATCAACTTTGTAAACAAAAAGGAACACACTTCATTAGATTCAACTTTGAAACTTAAATTGTTCAACAGGTTGCCCTTAGGCGTTACATAAAATGGAAATACTGAAAAGGGAAATAAAACTGTAAAAGAACACCCAAATCTCCTTATTGATCCCATGGTCTCTTCTTCTCAGTACGGATGTAGTCATTTAGAGCTCGCTCATTCTCCAACTGCTTTGTCAGCTTCTGGATCTTCAATTCCTGCTCGTTGAACTTCTCCCGATAAGAATCCCATTCTTCTCGCAGTTGCGACCAAGACCTTTTTAATGTCTCATAATCAGTAGGTATCTGAGGAGGGAGGACAGTTGGAGGAACCCCATCTTTGTCAGGATCCTCAAGAATGATGGGTCTGACAGCTTCGTATGGCATACCTAACTTCTGAGCACGGATGCGAACCCATTTGTAGTAGGCTTCCATAGGTAGAGAAGTTTTTGGCCCCAACTCTTGTGGGTCAGCTTTATGAACTTTGTCCCAAGCCTTGATGAACCGACGACGCAGCTCGTCACTATCCACCTGAAACTCAAAACTGATGTGAGGCACCAACATCTCATGAGGCCCTGCTCTTCTGGCTCTTCCAAACTGACGGAGCGCTAGACATGGATTGTAAGAGATTCCTCCTTGAGTACCAATCAAAGGAACATTAGGATATTCCCTGCAACGATCAATAACAGCTATCTCATCCAAGCCTCTGAAAGTCCAAATGATGTCTTTATCAGTGAGAGACATTAACCTATGAGCCCAACCTCTTCCTTCTTGGTTCTTCAGCACGAACTTAGGGAGGTGCGAAATAAACCACCTCACAAACAAAGGGATACAACACCACAGGGTTCCTCGTCTTCGGGCAGTACGAGCACAAAGTTGTTGTAGGATGTCACCCAAGAGAGTGGGCACAGGATTCTAAGACATGAAGATCCTTATGGCAGTGACATTGATGAAATTGTCAGGATTAGGAAACAAGACTAGCCCATAGATTAAGAGAGCTAGGATGTCTTCATATGCCCTAAAGTCCAGGTCATTCCAGAAACTGTTAGCTTTACCCACCAGAAACTTGGCCAAGAAACCCTTAACTCTGCTTCTAGTCACCCAGTTGTCCATTACTTCTTGATGGGTCAAAGGAAGAGCTGCAGCAACCTCCTCAAGCCTGAGGGTCTTTTCCCAACCAGTGTAGGGAGTCTGATCCAAGATAGGGATGCCAAGAAAATCAGAGAACTCTTCCAGGGTAGGGACCAGCTGGAAGTCTTGAAAGGTGAAGCACTGGTACAGAGGGTCATAGAACTGGGTCAGGACACTCATCAACTGTTGATCCCGCTTTGCAGTGACTAAACTGAGAAGAGAACCATGCCTTTGAATGAAGGAAGTGGTATTTGGAATTCTGCTAACCAACTCTTCAAGCAACTCAGGTGGGTGAACAAAGTTGAACCAGATAGTATTCCTTCGCACAGGCATCATGATGTCCTACAAAACAGAGCAAAGGTGAAACCCTCTTGTCTTTGAAATGGTCAGTCCTTATGCAGGATGCATGCAATGCTCATGATGTTATGATGTTATGATGTTATGATAAAGCACACCACAAATATTTACAAAGGCAAACATGGTAAGGCACACAAGTCACATAAGACAAGCCTTTAGAGTTTAGGCCAGCATGAGGTCTAGGTATTACCCTCTTTCAGTTTGTTGGTTCATACCTGTCCTATCAAAAGTAACCGGGTTCTTAGAGGATCCCGATATCATTGGCTACCCTCAATCGGTCATAACTTCAGCATCGCAATCTTTTCTTGCGGCCAGAACCATCACGAGAGTTTAGCCTCAATGGGCGTAGCATACTGCTACTGTTCTAATGGCCAAGTTGTGTCATTTAAGGTTCTAAGGTCTGTTGGTGCTTAATGACTCCTCAGAAGACCCATATTCTCCTCGTTGCAACACAAGGGATATCGGTACAGACCAAGGTGCCACACCAACGTAGCCACTGCTTCACCCATGTCGGTCTACGCCGGACAGGTCCCTCACAGCTTATGCTACCTAAACAGGGTATCCCCAGATCCGGGTTAGGATCTATGTAACTCCCATGCAACCCACAATTTAAAGCAAACAAGTCAATACAATTGAAAACACAGTTATGAACTATCCTAAGGTACACCTCACTTTAAGAGTAATTCCCCAGCAGAGTCGCCAGTTATGTGATCGGTGGATCTGGAACTGACTGTTTAAAGCTGGTTCGCGAAATGTCGCGGAAGCAAGAGTCGCCACCATCTTTTATTTTCTCCAAATGGAAAGGACAAAAGCACAGAAAAATTCCTTATAGAGATTGCTCTCGGTTCGGGAGGTAGATTATAGAAAGGGAAGGTATTAGCACCCTTTCTATTCATGGTTATCCATGGGCTCTTAGATACTTGCTCATTTGTGTTTTCAAAATGGTCTGTTTGCTTTTCAACTGTGGGTTTAAAAAGTTTCTTTGAAAATTTCAGTTCGACTCTTGTATCAGTCCTCAAGAGTGTTTGAAAAGTTGCTTTCGAAAGCTTTTGAAAAGTGTCGGTGTGAAAAGTATTTTTTTTGATTTGTTTTGAAATTAGAGCAAGTATCTACGAGAATCCACCTACCCTAAGGAATTCGTCTGTGTAAATGTCCTTAAAGTAGTGCCATCCCACCATTGAGAGGTAGGTAGCACCACCGTTGGAGGTGTTCGGGTCAATTCGATTTTTGGGACAGTGTGGTCACCGAGCAAAGGTAAGACACCTTAGAAGCTACCCTTATGCCATTGATCTTTTATTCCGAGGCAACTATTCCGTGGCAACTTATTTTGAGGCAACCAGATCAATGGGACATAAGGACTCACTAAGACGTCCTATAGTCGACGACCACGTTTCGAGGGGCAAGGCAACGGTGTGGTCACCAGAGCAATAGGAAGACACCTTAGAAGCTACCCCCATGCCATGTTCATGGACATGAGGACTTACTAAGACATCCTCTACTCGACGACCACCTTTCGAGGGGCAAGGCAACAGTGAGGCGTACCCTAGGGGTGGTGTGTGATTTGTGTGTCGTTTTCAGATATTTTTGTCTTGTTCATGTATTGGTGATCTACGCATTGCTTTTATTTTTGACATTCATTCTTTCATGCAAATTAATTAACAGTTAAAAAGATGCGGAATTAAAAGTCCTACGCTATTACAAAGGCGCGGGTCCACATCGCCAAATTAATCCAGGACCCGATTTGAAATAAAATAAAGTGCGCAAGATAAATATCTAATTAAGCTATTACATATCTTTGGGAGAATTACATTATATTCACAAAAAATAAATAAAAATGCGAAGAGAATTAAAGTCGGGAATGCGAGGGCGTTGGACCCTTTTAAGGAAATTGAATTAAAATTACGAAATTAATTAAATTAAATGAAAAAAGAAATTGTTTTTTTGAGTTTTTTGCATTTATGGATTTTTAATAAGAAAATTAAATTGGAATTAAAAAGAAAAGTTAATTAACCCTAGTTCTAACTATTTTTAATTTATTAAAAAAAATGTTAGTTTGACCTAATTTTAGTTAATTATTTACATGGCAAATTTTATTTACAAAATAATTAATATTTAATAAATGATAAAAGAAAAGAAAAAAGATAAAAATATAAAACCCTAATTCTACATTTTTTAGTTTATTGCAAAAATATTAGAATTAAACCTAGAATTAAAAAAAACTAAATTAATTAATAAAGTTTAGTTACAAAATAATACTAAATAAAAAATATTTTTTATTTTTTATAGTTTCTGAATTTTTTGGGTATTTTTTATGTTAAAGAAAAAAAATTAATTTATGAATTAAACTAAAAAAGATATAAAACAAATAAATAGAAAAGAATAAAAAAGAAAGAAAGATTAATGCAAACCAATGGGGGGTGTTGACCCCAATTTGGAGGTATCTGGTCAGCAATTAGGCCCATTTAATTCCTGGCCTTGTTGACTTTTCTGGGACGTGAGTGGCATCATTGACTAGTGCCCATGGTGATCTGCAAATCTTGACCTTTGGATTGGGATTATTAGGCGCGTGGCACACCAGATGATGGGGACACATGATAGTCATTGGGAAGCATGCTGCATAGAATTATGTTGGAAAGAAAAATATTGAAACAAAGTGAGGGACCTGGGGATCGAACCCAGGTCCTAGAGTTTACCAAATGCTTTGTCCACCAACTGAGCTGTTAACGCGCTTTGTGTATAATATGATAAACAAACAACATAACGCAAAACAATGGTTAGTGGTTAATTTCGCGCGAAATTCAAACGTGTCAATCCCCAGCTTCCACGCCTCGTCTTCTCCACTTATTCTTCACTTTTGCCTGGAAAAAAACAAACTAAATAGCGGGGGTTTTAAACCCCCACTAAGTGATGAACAAGAAAATAGCGAATAGGTCCTGGTTGCTCATAAATTGAGCGCGACCTATGCAATGGATTCGTATGAAGCTTCTGATTCTAATGGCTCTGGTCTCATGTCCCAATTTTTCCAGAATAAGGAGTTCCCAATTTGAAACCTCTGCAACCCTAAAAGACATTAATGGTAGATTCTCGTACAGGGCATGAAAATCCAATTAAATGACATCATTAGCTTTAGAATGGTTAGATTAGTCCAAATCAGTATCAAAAACACATAAAAAATGCATGGAATTCAAGATGTGATTATGAATATATTTCAGAAAAGTGAGACACGGTTCTACCAGTTCTTTGCGTTAGAAGTAGTGGTTTTGATCCAGAAACGTTCCTTGATGCCTTGGAAGTGCAATGGAACAATTATCTCGCTTTGAAACGCTTTAGAATGGTGTTTTCAGTTTTGAATTTTTTCACAAAAATTGCAAATTGTGTTCTTGATATGAGGCACAGCTTCAAGGTTCTTGTGCATTAGGTTTTGATCAGTATATGTATGCCAATGGATTAGGGTTGAATCTTGAGCAAAAAGATCAATGCATTGATGTATGAGATATTTGATTTTTCATGCATATTTTTTCAAATCTTTTCCATGAATATCATGCCAATTATGACCAAATCACCTTGATTCTTTCCATATTGGATAGTGCACGAAATCTTGAAGGTATTTTATGCACAAAAAGATTTAAAAGGCATGGATGAGTATTTTTTTCATATTTTATTTAATTAAATGAATTAATGGTGATTAAAAATTCAAATAAATAATAAAAAATGATGAAATAACTCCCCTTGGGCCAAATGGTCGTGCATAGCCTTTGGATGATGAATCTTGGAAGAAAATGTGGCCCATTAGCAATTTTGAGGCATTTGAAGTAAAGTTGACTTTTCAAAATTCCCAAAAATTTCCCAACTTCCACAAGGCATATCTTGCTCGATTTTTAAGATTTGATCATGTTCTTGGACATTTTGGAAATTTATTGAAGTCCTCTAACCAATGCCTTTGGTCCCATGTCATTTTGATTTACCAATCTCAAGTTATGGTCTTTGACTTAAAGTGCCTTTTTATTGACTTTTGAAAATGACCTATAATGTTGAGATTGATAACTTTTTGTGAGAGCATTTCTTGGACTTTAAGTGTGAAGAGGAGTTGTAGGAAATGTCTTTCTATTCAAAATGAGCTTTGGATGGAATTTTTCTGATGAACCATGTGGAAGTTATGCCCTGGTCAAGTTACAGTTGACTTTTTCAACTGTCCAAATATGGAAACTTTTGCATCTTGAGACTTTTTGAGCCATGCCTTAAAATCATGATCAAGAATTGATCAAATGATGTTTGTGGCTTCAAAATAAGATGTTGACCAAAAATTTGAACTTTTGACTGTCAAATGACCATTTTGCCCCTGCAGTTGACTGTAGGGTAATTAGGGTTTTTGACTGTGCAATTTTGTGCTGTGAGTCTTGAAACTTGACATGAGGATGCTTGACCATGTTTGTAGGCATGTGGGACTTGATTGGGCCCTTGAAAACTTCAATTTCTTTGACATAACCAAAACCCTAGTTTTTTTACTGTTAGGAGGCCCTTGAACTATGCAACCCTTGGGGAGATTTTGAAGCATTAACTTGGCAAATCTTGAAGAATATGGGAGGGAAAATTTTGGGGTACAACAACTACCGACAGTGACACCTCCCTACACCTTGAGAGCGGGGACATAGTCAAAAAAGTATTACGCATAATCAAAGACCCGCTAGGTCGATTGGCCTAGGCAAAAATAAGGGCTTCCCGGCGAACCAAAAGGGTTCGGGAAAAAATAAGGGATGAAAATGAGAAAAAAATTGTACACCCAGCAAGTGGAAAACCTGAAAAGGCGGCTTAGGCAAAAAAGGGTATCCCGGTGGACTGAAAACCCGAAAGGGCGGTCCAGGCAAAAATTAGGGATCAAAGCGTACAACTATGTACCGTCATCTTGTCACTAGCCTATTGTTGTACCCCAAAATTTTCCCTCTCATTTTATCAACATTTCTCATCACAAGGCTTTTGGAACTCAAGATCAAGCTAGGGTTTGCTCTGCTCAAGACATCTCCTTGCACTAATGACCTAAATTAGGGTTTGAGTTTGCAGAAAGATTTTTGGACTTTCAATGCTCAAATTGACTTTCAGCTTCATATTGGATTCATAAGTTTGTCCATACCAAGTTTTAAGCCTTGAATCAAATTTTTGTTCATTCGATTGGACAGTTAACCTAGAAATCAACTGTATTGGGGAAAAAGTCAATTGTGGCCAATTTACAGTCAAACCTCATGAATTTTGACCCACATCAACATTATGAACTCATATGAACCATGTGATCAAGTTTGGACCACAATTCCAGAATAAATTTGATCAGATCACCAAAAGGGCAAAATGGTCATTTTTAGGGTTTTGACTGTACAAAGGCAATTTTTGACTGTTTTACCTAGCCAATGGCAAATCAAGCTCAACCATGGACTCAAGGACTCAATGGCATCATCTTGACCTATTCAACAATTTCAAAAGATCTCAAATGCATGGGATTGACAGATGAATTTTTCAGTCAACTAATCAAAATTTGACTGTACACTGAAAAGTCAAACTTTGACTTTTTGATCAAAATCAAGTGCCAAGGGTCATTTTTCATCAAGATGTGTCAAATTATGAAAATTTTTCATCAAGAAACCCAAAACTGCAAATTAGGGTTTGAAATTGAAAATATTTCATAACTTTGAATTTTTCTAAGTTATGAAATTTTCTTATTTTTTCCTAACTTTGTCCCACATTTTCACCATGATGCAAATGGATTCAAAAAAAACTTACAACATGAAAGTTGTATTCCTCCGCAAATTCTACAACTTTGATTCACAAAGTTTTCTCAAAAGAAGCTTGGATCTCAAGTTATGATTTTTGGAACAATGGTCCCTAAAACTTTTAACTTAGGGAAATTTTGCCCTAGTTTAGGCAGGATTTTGACCTATCTTCTTGGCTATTTTTCACATAGTCCCACTTGGAGTCTAAAGTTTCATTTCAAATATGGATTATAGAGCATGTTGCAAGCTTTCCAAATTGTCCAAGAACTCCTCAAACACATTTGTGGTTAGGGAGAATCGAATGCTTGAAGTTGGCAAAAACTCACTTTGTATCCATGGCAAGTTCATGTTCATACAACTAGCATTTTCAAAACGGAATTCCTTGTACTAGTTTGTAGGACTCTAAACCACTTCACACTCCTTAATTAAATGCAAATCCATCAGTCTAAGCTTTTGTTTTGGCCATTTGGATATTGTACACAAGATTAAGCCTTAAGTAGAAAAAGGCAAATTCCCATTTTTGCAAAAGTGTGCTTTATGTCAAACCATGATCTTTGAGTATAGAGCCAAGATCTCAGAAGCCAAATCAAATCCAAAAATTTCAGGGACCAATAGGATTGTATGAAGCATATTTGATGGCTTGTACAGGCCTGTAATCACAACTTCGCTTTCTTACTTCAAAAACAAGCAACTTATCAAAAATCCTTAGAACTTGGAAACCAGCCATTGTGAACATACACAAACATTTCAAACAACTTTCACACAACCCTTTGAGCCAGAAACACGAGTGCTTGAGCCCCAAAACACCCTATAGCCAGAAATCACACTTCTTTGGCAAAACATGGCAGGTGCTGCAACTTGAGTTCTCCAGCTCATTTGGCTCGTGCGTTTTGCCCCAAGTTGCTTCAAACACCTTCCATTCAACTCACTCAAGCTATCCCAAACCTCCATTACCATTTGGAACTCCATTTATAGTGTTCACCATTTTCATTTCAAGCTTGTGCAGGTTGAGTTCTATAGGCTGATTCAGGGACATTCAAGGCAAGCTAGCTATTGGAAAAGATCAAGTGAAGTTCAGGCAAGCTACCAGACACCTCAAAACTTGTTGAGAAGCACTGCATTTCCCTACACGAATCCAACTAAAACAGGTTTTTCTTCACTTTCTATCTCTCTATTTAGGAACATTTAGCCTTAGGTTTGTGAATAAAAAATGTAGTATTCAATGCCATGAAGCTGTACATTTAGCCTTAGCATTTTATTTTAATTTTTCTAATATAGAAAACATTTTAAATACTTTTATATTATTTACTTAAACTTGAAAATAATATGTAAATTATACTTTTATTTTTATTTCTTATTTTTATTCACACTGAAAATATTATTTAAAATATAATTTATTTTTGTACATATTTTATTTTATATTATACATATTTAATATATTTAATATATATATATATATATATATATATATATATATATATATATATATATATATATATATATATATATATATATATATATATATATATATATATATATATATATATATATATATATATATATATATATATATATATATATATATATATATATATATATATATATATATATATATATATATATATATATATATATATATATATATATATATATAGAATAAAAATATAAAAATATTACATTTTTACTTTTATTATTATTCATACTAAAAAAATACCTTTTTAAGTATATTTTATTTTTTGTACATATTAATATATTTTTTGTATATAAATAATATATTGTATTTATTTTCTTAAAGAAATTAGGGTTTACCCTTAAACAAATAAAATTAATCTTTTTATTTATTTATTTCTTTATACTTTTTTTACATTAAAAATACTTTTACATACATAAGTAAACAAAAATCTTTTTGCATAATACATATTATTTGATATTTATTTATTTTGTTTATTTAAATATTATTCATTTGTTATTCATGCAATTAAATTCAATTTGGATGTAATAGTAAATTAGGGTTTATATTTCTTGTCAAATACCCCCCCCCCCCATTCAAAATTGTACCCCCATCCCCATAATCATGTTGTAACAGCTTAGAATTTAAATTCTCGCACTTTACGCTTTCAATTATGCCATGATTAGAGAATTAGGGTTTGTATGCAAAAAACCAAAATCAACAAATAGTTTGACCTAATCAAAGACAAAAGTGCATGAAAATCAAACACAATGCACACTTGCACCCCTAGGGTTATAATCCACTTGTTACCTTCAAAAATGGGTCATGGTATGCATGTTGGGTACTTTGGCAAAACAAAAACAAAACAAAAGATCACAGTCCCTCGATGACGCTATCTTGGTTGCCTAAACAAAAATGATCAAGTCCCTCAAGAAAATTGCCAAAGATACTTGACACAATTGCTATCATGGTCTACACGATGACCCGCGCCTGTCCCGTTTAACATCCTAACACAAGGTTGTTCACCAAATGCAATGGTGAAACAACACTGTCAAAAGGGTTAAAAACATTAGGAAAGATCTTTGAGTAAAATAGGGTAGATAGCTCTTAGTTACTTGATTAAAAGCTTGCAAAACATCCTTGCTATTTTCAAACACACTTCACAACACAATTTTAAAACATTTCCCAAATCAAACTTTCAAAACATTGAAATCTTTTCAAAAGACAACAACATCTTTGTATACATTCAAACAAGAATCATTACAAAGTTCGCCACAACGATGGCCTCTTTTCAAAACCTCTTTCAAAACCACGCACAAAGCACCATTTCAAACAATTGGAAAAGCAAAGCAAGTGATCTAAACAAGCAACTAAGAGCCCATGGATAACAATGGATGAAAAGGGTGCTTGCACCTTCCCTTTTCATAATCTACTCCCTGAACCCAAGAAAATGTCTCAAAGGTCTTTCCTGTGCTTTTTGACCTTTCCTTAGGATAAAATAAAAAGTCGGTGGCGACTCTTGCTAAACCGAAACATTTGGGAACAGAAATGCAAAACCTCAAGTCAGTTCTCCCACCGTATCACACCTACCAGAAGAAGACTTGTCACTTCAATCGAAAGTTACCAAGCACCTCATAGGTGGGGATAATACTCGATCCACAAGGCCTCTTCACGCACCTTCTCCCGCAGAAACAGGGGCAGAAAAGTCTCGATGCAAAGCCATCGTCATACCCTCAGCATGCATCCCAGTAACATTTACTCCCCGCATAATAAGAAAAAGACAGTAATGTTAACTCTCCCCAGCTGAGGCTCACAACCGCGAATGAGTCAGAAATATTCTCCCCAAGCAGAGTTTATCCATCATCAGCATTAGACAATTATCCCCAGCGGAGTCTAGAAAATCTTCCCCAACGGAGTTTGGAGAATCATCCCCAGTAGACTCTGGAAGTTTGTCCCCAGTAGAGTCTAAAAGGTTATCCCCGGTGAAGTTGCAACTGAAAGATCATCCCTAGCGGATTTCATTCCTTTCACAAACAGAAACTCGATCCCCAACAGGATTCAGCATCGCCAGCAATGGTAATTCATCCCCAGCTGAATTTATCAGCGGAATCCTCGCTAGAGCATGTCCTCCCCACAGAGTCATTTCCTCATCAGTTTATCCCCCAGCGGAGTTATCCTCTCCCGCAGGTTTATTCTCACAATCATCTTCATTCGCTATCCCCAGCGGAAACGAAGAATTCAACTCTTTTCTCCAACAGCAATCCGGGATTTATTTTCCCTAGTTAAAAACATCACATTTCCATACATCATGACATGCATACGCATCATACAACACAATCTCATTTATTTTGAGAACATCATTTCTTGATACATATCATGCATTACATATAGCTAACCTTTACCTTTCAGGAAAGATACAATCAAATTCTCACAAAATTCAAGCTATGAAGACTTCCTCAATTGAGTACGGACGACTGAAGTTCCTAAATATCAACATAAATGATTCCTCAGTTGAGTACGGACGACTGAAGTTCCTAAATATCAACAGAGATCACCCCTCAGTTGAGTACGGACGATCGGAGTTCCTAAATATCAACAGAGATGATTCCTCAGTTGAGTACGGACGACTGAAATTCCTAAATATCAACAGAGATGACCCCTCAGTTGAGTACGGACGATCGAAGTTCCTAAATATCAACAGAGATGATTCCTCAGTTGAGTACGGATGACTGAAATTCCTAAATATCAACAAAGGTGATTCCTCATTTGAGTATGGTTGACCAAAGTTTTGTGGCTAAACCAAAACAATGAACACAGAAAATAATCCAGTGATATTGAGCTCCTTAGAACCCGGTTACTATTTATAGGACAGGTTGAGCCAACTAACTTCAAGAGGGTACTTACCTATGAAACCTCATGCAAGCCTGAAACTAGGATCTTGTGTGATTTGCTTGTACATGTGCTTGTGCATACATCATGAACATCATAAAGCATCATATGCATCCACTAACCATTTCAAGGGTTTGGATCTTCATCTTTGTTCTTGTTTTGTAGGTCATGGAATCTCTTCGCAGGAAAACAATTCAATTCAACCTTGTGAGAATTCCTCCTCAACTCAAGGAGCTTACTTCCAAGATTCCAGAGAATTCTCCTTTCATTGAAAGACATGGTAGACTTCTCAGCTTGGTCAACTCCAACATTGAAGAAGACATGGTGAAAGTTCTCTTTCAGTTCTTTGACCCCCTACATCACTGTTTCACATTCCCTGATTACCAACTAGTACCTACTTTGGAGGAACTTTATCAACTCCTGAGGATTCCTATTCTTCATCAACTACCCTACAACGGTACTGAAAAAGAACCAAAGCCTGAAGATGTTTCTCAAGAATTACACTTGCAACCATCTGATATCAAGGGTCATTGGGAAACCAGAAGTGGTGTCAAGGGTTTCTTGGCAAAGTTTCTGTTTGAGAAGGCACAAGACTGCTGGAATTCTCTAGATCTACAAGCTTTTGAGGAGATTGTAGCACTTCTCATCTATGGGTTAGTCTTGTTCCCAAACCCTGATCAGCTTATAGATGTGAATGCTGTCAAGATTTTCATATCTCGGAATCCTGTACCTACATTGCTTGGGGATATCCTACACTCATTTCACACACGAACAATGAGGAAAAGAGGTGTTCTCATGTGATGTACTCCTATTCTATCAAGGTGGTTTATTTCTCACCTTCCCCAGACAGTTTTGAAGAATGAGCAGGGTTTAAGGTGGTCACAACGGTTGATGACCCTCACACATTTTGATGTTCATTGGTGTTCTCGGTCCAGAGAAAATGTCATCATCATTGATCGTTGTGGAGAGTTCCCTAATGTCCCACTACTTGGCATTAGGGGAGGCATTACCTACAACCCATGTTTGGCTTTGAGACAATTTGGATATGCTCGGAGGGATGACCCTCATGATATGCTGATTCCTGACCTAGTTTTTGACTTCGACAACAATGCGCAAGGACTTAGACAAAGGTTTATCCGAGCTTGGAGGATGCCCAACAAAGTGGATAGTAAGACACTGAGGCACAAGAATTCCATCCCCCTTGAGCCTTATCTCAAGTGGGTACGAACCCGCGCCCATAATCTTATGATGCCATACCCTCACATTCTCCCCGTGATCAAAGATCCTGTTATGGAAGGAGAGGTTCCATACACCCTCCTACATCCAGACATACCAACATCATTGGAAGAATTGCAAAAGAGTTGGATACAACTCAAGGAGGAACGGAATACTTTTGAAGCCAGCTTCTACGCCAGTGAGAAGAAGGTTTTGGAGCTTACCCGTCGACTTCACGAAGAGGATACTTTTAACACTTACATCGCACCAAAGAGGATGCGCAATGTCTTTTTACATTAAGAATTTTGTAATATTTTGCCCATGGGGAATTTATGTACTAACAAATTTCTTCTTAATATGACGTGTGTTCTTTTTGTTTGCAACAAATTTGAATTTCTGAACCCTTGAATGCATTACATGAATAACATATCATTCATCATATGCACAAAAAGGTCTTCACACCAGGTTTCCTTATCTTTCTGTTGTTTATTTCAGCAAGATGGATTTGGAGAAGACGATTAAGGATCTGCAAGCACAGAATTCGCAATTCCACCAACTCCTCATGACCTTAGCAAAGGGTCAAGAGGACCTTAAAGCACTGTTGGAGAAAGATAAATAGAAAAAGAAGAAATGGACCGGTATGGCCACTATGGGAAGAAGGTTTTAAAACCAGGCTAGAAAGTTTCTCGAGTTCCTCTCGACGTCTGATGAAGGGGTTGGTAAAGGAAAAGGAACTGCGATGCCTTCTGAATCTGAAGTTGGAGAAGAAGAAGAGGAAGAGGATGAAGATTACTCTGAATAGAAATACCCGCTGACGGATTATAAGTATAAAAATCTTGAGGATCGTTTGGCAGCCATGGAGTTGCAAAGGGTACCTGGTTTAGATTTCGAAGAACTAGGGTTGGTCGCTGGGATCGTCATTCCTCCCAAGTTCAAAGTACCTACATTTGCTAAGTATGACGGCTTGTCGTGTCCAAAGATGCATCTGAGATCCTACGTCAGAAATATCCAACCTCACTCCTTTGATAAGGATCTTTGGGTCCACTTTTTTCAAGATAGTTTGTCAGGCACACAATTGGACTGGTTCTATCAACTTGAGAGATCTGATGTTCATAACTGGGAAGATTTAGCTGCTGCTTTCTACCGACAATACCAATACAATGCAGATTTAGTGCCTACTCGTACTCAACTACATAGTATGGGTATGGCCTCTAATGAGGGATTTAAGGAGTATGCCCAGAAGTGGCGGGATTTGGCTGGAAGGGTGCAGCCACCATTGTCGGATAGAGAGCTGGTTGACATGTTTTTAGGGACTTTGTCAAGTCCATTCTTCAATCATTTAATCGGAAGTTCGTCTGCATGATTTATCGAATTAATTCTAACCGGTGAAAGGGTCGAAGCTGGCATTAAAAGTGGTAAAATTCAGAAGGATGCCTCCGCTTCCACTGCTATTAAGAAGACCTTCCCAGCCAAGAAAGAAGCTTCTGCTGTTTATTCCCAGAAAAATCAAGGAAGAACGGCGTGCCGACCAACGGTGGGGGCTATGATGATCCAAAACTCTTCAACTGATCAACCTCGAAGCAATCAACCAAGATCTAATCAGCAAATGGTAGAAAGGCCACAACGGAAATTCACCTGAATCAACATGACACCAGCTCAAGTCCTCCCTCATCTGTCAAAGCTGAACCTTACCAACTTGAAAGAAGTTCCGAAAAACCCTAATACCTCTTCTCCTTATTATCATTCCAACGCAAAATGTGCATACCACTCTGACAGTGTAGGGCGTGATACCAACAATTGTTGGGCTCTTAAAAACAGGATCCAAGACTTGATAGACGCCAAGGAGGTAGAATTCGATGCGCCCGAAAAGCCGAACGTGATTGCTTCCCTAATGCCCAAGCATGGTCATAATGTTCATGCCGTTATGGAAGATCTTCATGTTACCACTGTTGATGACCTTTTGAATCCGTTACAAGTTATTAAAGTGAATTTGATGAAAGTCGGGATATTCCCAGGCTGTGGAAAAGACTGTTACTTTTGTTCAAACTTTCAAGCTGACTGCCCACTGTTGAAATCAGGCATCCAACGCCTGATGGATACCCAAGAGATCCTCTTTCAAAAAACTCCTGTTGATACTATCACTCATGTTACTCCTGCTACCTTTGTTACTTCAACCAATGACATTGCTATAATAACCATCTCCGACAATCTTCCTAAGACCTGCAAAAGGCCTGTTAAGATTACGCCTGATCCTAAGTTTGTGCCGCTGAAAATTACCATGTCGGGGCCGGTCCCGTATAAATCTAACAAGACGATACCATGGAATTACGGAGGAGAAATCTTCTACCATGGTGTCAAACAGATTGAATCAGTCCAAGATAATTCCGATGATGAAACCCCTGATATAGGGAATATTGTGGGAACAAGCAAGATAACTCGCAGCGGAAGGATCTTCTCTCCGGAGATTGCTCCTCCACGGGCAGTCTTTGGACCCTCGAGAGCTTTTGTGCCTGTCAAGCCATCTGTGCAAAGCCCGGTAATTGAAGAATTGGATACTCCTGAAGTTAGACCCTCTGATGTTACTACCAAAGGTAAGGGGATACTAGAAGCGCCTGTCAGGACGAAGGCTCAGACTATGGTAATCCCCGAAACCACCCATAAAGAGATGGAAGAAATCTTAAAGATAATCAAGAAGAGCGACTACGATGTCGTGGAGCAGCTATGGAAGACCCCTTCCAAAATCTCCATGTTGGCTCTCCTACTCTGCTCTGAGGCTCATGCTAAGGCCTTGATCAAATTTCTAAAGACGGCACACGTGCCTCAAGAAACTTCTGCTGACCAGTTTCAAGAGTGCGTGAATAGCCTTACTGCCGATAATGGTCTTGGTTTTTCTGACGTTGATTTGACTCCTAAGGGAAGGAAGCACAACGACGCATTGCATGTCTCGGTGGAATGCAGAGGCACCACACTTGCCCATGTTCTGGTTGACACCGGTTCATCTTTAAATGTTCTACCGAAAAAGGCGTTGGACAGATTGGAATGCAAAGGTTTGACCCTAAAGCCCAGTAACATCATTTTTAGAGCCTTTGAAGGTTCTAAGAGGATGGTTCATGGAGAGGTGGACATTCCAATCAAAGTGGGAACAGAAATTTTCAACTCTACTTTTTATGTGATGGACATCCGTCCTTCATATTCATGCTTGTTGGGAAGACCGTGGATCCACAATGTTGGGGCAGTCACTTCCTCTCTGCACCAAATGCTAAAGTATCCAGTTCAGGGAAAGATCATAACAGTTCACGGTGAGGAAGAGTACATGATAAGTCACCTCAACTCCTTCTGCTATGTGGAGTTGGATGGCGAATTCATAGAAACGCCTTTCCAACATTTTGAGGAAGTTTCTCCTGAAGTCGCAGTTGCAAAGACAATAACAGATGTGCCTATCATTTCCAAGCCTGTGTCTAGGATGGCATCGGTCAAAGATGTGGAGGCCGTAATCAAAGAAGGAAGGATTACAGTGTGGGGGCAACTGCCTGATTTTTCTCACAAGACGAACAAGTTCGGATTAGGTTTTACTGCTGCTGGCCAGAAAGCTGTGCGTCGCTCCCGGGCCGGAGGACCACCCGTAAAAATCACTCACCATGGAATTAATGCCTTAGAAGATGACGATGAAGAAGACAACTTTGAAGATTGGATCTTTCCAGCCGTCGAAGGAGGATTAAGCAACTGGGAAGCGAAAGACTTTGTTCCCATCACTTTCATCAACCAGTAATCTATCTTTGACCAATTTCCTATTTTGGTCTGTAATAATTAAACAATTCGTACAATCTTTTCACCTTATGCCTTACCCGGGGCATATAGGTCCATTTGTAAGGGCTTGATTTCTTCATTATCATATGCCATGTTTAATGAATCATTGGACGGTTTCATCTATAAACTGTTGTGTTCATTTTCTTTCCTTTTACATTTTGTTTTGTTTAAGGATGGCTATCCCTTACACACACACACACTCAAAAAATGTAGGTACCCATCCACTCCGGATTCCATGGGTGACTATTCTGCTTTAGCCTTCGGTGACTCTGAAGATTTGGTCAATCATGCCGAGTACGAAGGTGATGAAGACTGTGAAGTGCCTGGAGAGTTAGCCAGACTTTTGCAACAAGAGGAAAGGGCTATTCTGCCCCATGAAGAGTTGCTAGAGACCATCAATTTGGGAACAGAGGAAGACAAGAAAGAGGTAAAAGTGGGTGCCAACCTGGAGCCAAGTGTCAAAGAGCGCTTAATTCAGCTATTGAATGAGTATGTTGAGATATTTGCCTGGTCCTACGAAGACATGCCGGGACTCAACACAGATATCGTGGTTCACCGTCTCCCTTCAAGAGAAGACTGTCCACCGATCAAACAAAAAGTACGCCGAATGAGGCCCGACATGTATGAAAAGATCAAAGCTGAGGTGATGAAGCAATTCAATGCTGGCTTTCTAGCTGTTACTTCCTATCCATAATGGGTTGCTAACATTGTGCCCGTACCTAAGAAGGACGGCAAAGTCAGAATGTGTGTGGACTATCGGGACTTAAACAGGGCTAGCCCTAAAGATGATTTTCCACTACCACACATTGACATCTTGGTTGACAATACAGCTCAACAAAAGGTATTTTCCTTCATGGATGGATTCTTGGGATACAACCAGATCAAAATGGCCCCCGAAGACATGGAGAAAACTACTTTTCTCACGCAGTGGGGTACCTTCTGCTATAAAGTGATGCCATTCGGATTGAAGAATGTCGGGGCAACTTATCAACGCGCCATGGTAGCTTTGTTTCATGACATGATACATCATGAGATCAAAGTCTACGTAGACGACATGATAGCCCGTTCACAGACAGAAGAAGAGCACCTCGACCATCTGCAAAAGCTGTTTGTCAGATTGAAGGAGTATAAGCTCAGACTGAACCCAAGCAAGTGCACTTTTGGAGTCAGGTCTGGTAAACTTTTGGGATTTATCATCAGCAACAAAGGCATTGAGGTTGATCCTGCTAAAGTCAAGGCTATACAAGAAATTCCTGCCCCTCGCACTGAAAAGGAGGTTAGAGGTTTCTTGGGACGCTTAAACTATATCGCAAGGTTCATCTCTCACCTAACATCTACCTGTGAGCCAATCTTCAAGCTGTTGAAGAAATATCAGGTGGTTGAATGGAACAATGATTGTCAAGTTGCTTTTGATAAGATCAAGGAGTATTTGTTGGAGCCTCCTATCTTGATGCCACCCGTCGAAGGAAGGTCGTTAATCATGTATCTGACTGTTTTGGATAACTCAATGGGGTGCGTACTGGGCCAACATGACGAGTCTGGCTGAAAAGAGCATGCCATTTATTACCTTAGCAAAAAGTTTACCGGCTGTGAGACTCGCTACTCACTGCTCGAGAAAACTTGCTGCGCTTTGGTATGGGCTGCTCGCCGGCTAAGGCAGTATATGTTGACTCATACCACTTTGTTTATTTCTAAAATGGATCCGATCAAGTATATCTTCGAGAAGCCTGCTTTATCTGGAAGAATTGCTAGATGGAAAATGATCCTGACTGAGTATGATATCCAGTACACAACCCAAAAATCTATAAAGGGGAGTGTACTAGCTGACCATCTAGCTCATCAAGCCGTCGAAGATTACCAATCTATGAGATTCGACTTCCCTGACGAGGACATCATGACATTGGACAACATTGAAGGTAATGGACCGTATGACGGACCTGAACAAGGATCCCGATGGACCCTGTACTTCGATGGTGCTTCAAATGCACTTGGCAACGGTATCGGTGCGGTACTTATTTCTCCGGAAGGTTGCCATACACCCTTCACTTCCCGACTTTGCTTCAGCTGCACCAACAACATGGCTGAATATGAAGCTTGTATCTTTGGTCTCAAGGCTGCTATTGACTTGGGAATCAAATCTTTGGTCGTATTTGGGGACTTAACTTTGGTTATCAGTCAAATCAAAGGAGAGTGGGACACTAAACATCCTAATCTTATCCCATACAAAGAACATGTCCTGACATTGTTGCCTCATTTCGAGCAGATTACCTTTGAGCACTTCCCGCGAGAAGAAAATCAGCTAGCAGATGCTCTGGCTACAATGTCTTCCATGTTTAAACTCAACTGGGATAATGAGGCTCCCCAAATCACCATTGAGCGAATGGACGAACCTGCACACTGTTATGAGATTAATACCGAAGAAGTAGTGGAACAACCCTGGTTTCATGAAATCAAAAGGTATCTCCAGACTCGAGAATACCCTGAAGGAGCTTCAATCAATGACAAAAATTTCTTAAGGAGATTTGCTGCCAAACTCTTCCTAAGCAATGGTATCTTATATAAGCGCAGCCATGATTGTGTTCTACTTCGTTGTGTGGACAAGGTTAAAGCAGAGTTGATCATGACCGAAATACATAGTGGCACATTTGGCACCCACTTAAGCGGACATACGATGGCTAAAAAGATTCTAAGGGCAGTCTACTACTGGTCTACCATGGAAGTTGATTGTCATCAACATTCCCGTACTTGTCACAAATGCCAAGTCTATACTGACAAGGTACATATTCCTCCTGTTCCTCTCAACATTATAACAGCTCCTTGGCCATTCGTAATGTGTGGAATCGACATGATTGGAGAGATCAAGACTACGGCATCCAATGGATATCGCTTCATCTTGGTGGATATTGATTATTTTACCAAGTGGGTCGAAGCAGCTTCCTTCACCTCCGTTACAAAGAATGTGGTTGCCCGCTTCATCAAGCAGAACCTCATATGCCGGTATGGTATCCCCGACAGGATCATCACGGACAACGGTACAAATTTGAACAACACTGTGGTCACCGCTCTGTGCAAACAGTTCAAGATTCAACATCACAATTCATCTCCCTATCGGCCAAAGATGAACGGTGTTATTGAAGCTGCGAACAAAAACATCAAGAAGATCATTCAAAAGATGACAGTCACCTACAAGGACTGGCATGAGATGTTACCGTTTGCTCTGCATGGATATCGTACCACGGCGCGTACTTCAACCGGGGCAACCCCATTTTCTTTGGTATATGGCATGGAGGCTGTTTTACCTATGGAAGTTCAGATTCCTTCCTTAAGGATCATGAAGGATACTGGTTTGAGTGAAGACGATTGGATTCAGACCAGGCTTGATCAACTTAACTTGATCGACGAGAAGCGACTTACTGTTGTTTGTCATGGTCAGACGTATCAAAAACGGATGATCAAGGCTTTCAACAAGAAAGTCAGGCGTCAGGTATATCAAGTCGGAGATCTTGTAATCAAGCGGATCATCTTGCCACAAAGTGATCCCAGGGGCAAGTGGACTCCTACTTACGAAGGACCATTTGTGATCAAGAACATCTTTTCCGGTGGGGCAATGATTCTGACCACCATGGACGGCGACGACTTACCGCACCCTGCGAACGCAGACATAGTCAAAAGATACTACGCATAAAACGACCCGACAAGTTGAAAACCCGAAAGGGCGACTTGGGAAAAAATGGGCATCCCGGTGAATCGAAAACCCGAAAGGGCGGTTCAGGCAAAAATTAGGGATAAACAAAAAAATCTGTACACCCGGCAATTTGAAAACCCGAAAGGGTGACTTGGGCAAAAAAGGGTTTCCCGGTGGATCGAAAACCCGAAAGGGCAATTCAGGCAAAAGTTAGGGAATTAAAGCGTATGACTATGTCTCGTCGGATCACTTTAAGGACAATCTCTTCACTGACAAGCTCCAAGCTTCTGATCAATCACCCGCGGACGAAGCAACAAATGGACAAGATACTCAGGGTTGTGAAGGCTATCGCAGAATGGGAACCCCATGGAATTGTTACACATAGCCATCTTTCTTCTTGTATAAAATTTTTCTCAATTTTTCGACAACATTCTCTTACTAGGATGTCTGTCTCCCTTGTACAAAAATATTTACAAAAGTTAATACAAATATACTTCAAAGGGCAGAAATTTGCTTGTCTTTCTTTTCTTTTTACAATTATGTTTTATTTGAAAACATCCAACGATTTGTTAAATGAGCATATGCATTTGAATATAATCACCGCTTACAAATAAAACGAAATGAGAAAGGATAATTACTGGTAGGTTGAAAGGGTAGGAAGATGTCCTTGTGCTATTCCAGAAGAAATCCCCTGCAATATGTCATTCAGATCCTCAACAAAGTTAAAACCTTGGAGTATATATCCCCAGCGGAGTTAAATTTCAAGATCCCCAGCGGAGCCAGAGTATTCTAAACTTTATCCCCCAGAGGAGTTAAGTTTCAAAATTCCCATCAGAGTTGAGTCTCTAAACTCCCGATCCCCAGTGGAGCTCGAAAACTTTGAACTACAGTCCCTCAGCGAAGATGAAACCTTCTTCCCTAGTGAAGTCAAATTTCCAACTATCAATCCCCAGCGGGAACCATTCAATTTTCCTCAATTTCACCAGCAGGTTACCTTAAAAGTCTGAGAATCAACCAGATAATAGTTAACTTTATTGTCTTATCCCCAACTAGGATGATTCCCCAGTAGATTGGCATACAACCCAAGCTCCTGATTTCCCCGACAGAATAAACACTCTCCCCACGGAGTTATTTCCCAACAGAACGAAGATTCTAGTTCCTGTTTCTCCTTTTGAAGCCTCCCAGGTTTTAATTCCCCAGTAGAGATCGTCGGATTTTTCCTTATTTCCCCAGGAAAGTCATAAAGGATTCTCACATCCCCGCAGAAGTTGTCAAAACTCTTGTTAAATCCCACAAGTCACTAAGGATTTTCGATCCCCAACAGTGATCCCAGGATTTCTCATTCTCAACAATCAAAGATTTTTTGGAATCCCCAACATCGGTCAAGGATTTACTTTCTCCGATAGCAGTCAAAGATTTCATTATCTCCAACTATCAAGGATTTATTTTCCTCAGCAAGACAGCTAATCAGCTTACATGCACATCCATTACATTCATATAATCATGAACATTGATGGAACACATTTTATTGCATCATACATATCATGCAACATAACTTTGTGTTTTAGCTAACATTCTACCCTTTTCAGGATAAGATTAAAAAGCTATCGTTAACAACTAATCAGAGATTTCAGATACAGTTCAGATACACCCCAGACACGGCGGTCATTCTATTACTCATTCAGAATTTCAAGTCAAGATACAATATGGATACACCCGAGACACGGAGATCATTCTACTACTCATTCAGACTCCAGCAATCATATACAGACTAGATACGCTCCAGACACGAAAGCCATTCTATTTCTCATTCAGATTCAACTATCAACTTCAAGTTCATATACACTCCAGACACAAAAGTAATTCTGTCACTTTTCCGGATCCCAGTTACAGTGCGGATACACTCCAAACACGGAAGTCATTATGCTACTCATACAGATATCAACTTCAAATACAGTCCAGATACGCTCCAGACACGGTTGCCATTCTGTCACTCATTCGGAATTTATCCCCAGCACATAAGTGCTCCCTACACAGATGTTTCTCTGTTACCCATTCATAATACAAATACACTCTAGACATGGCAGTCATTCTGATATTCATTCAAGAATCAGTCTACAGTTACAACTCAGATACGTTCCAGATACGGATACCATTCTGATGTTCATTCTACTGATTTTCAACAAACAAGTTTTGGATGGCATCTCTAAGCCCATCTCCAGCAAGATTCTACCATTTCCAAATGGCATCTTTAAGCCCATTCCCTCAGCTACATTTTGACGAGTGCAAATTTACGGGCACACTAGTGTCCAATCCTCTTTTACCTTCGAGTCACGAAAGGCAAACTTGCCAATCTAACTCTTCAGGTTCAAGAAGATTGAACAGGGGAAATTGTTGTACCCCAAAATTTTCCCTCTCATTTTATCAACATTTCTCATCACAAGGCTTTTGGAACTCAACATCAAGCTAGGGTTTGCTCTGCTCAAGACATCTCCTTGCACTGATGACCTAAATTAGGGTTTGAGTTTGCAAAAATATTTTTGGACTTTCAATGCTCAAATTGACTTTCATGCTTCATATTGGATTCATAAGTTTGTCCATACCAAGTTTTAAGCCTTGAATCAAATTTTTGCCCATTCAATTGGACAGTTGACCTAGAAATCAGCTGTATTGGAGAAAAAGTCAATTGTGGCCAATTTACAGTCAAACCTCATGAATTTTGACCCACATAAACATTATGAACTCATATGAACCATGTGATCAAGTTTGGACCACAATTCCACAAGAAATTTGATCAGATCACCAAAAGGGCAAAATGATCATTTTTAGGGTTTTGACTATACAAAGGCAATTTTTGACTGTTTGACCTAGCCAATGGAAAATCAAGCTCAACCATGGATTCAAGGACTCAATGGCATCATCTTGACCTATTCAACAAGTTCAAAAGATCTCAAATGCATGGGATTGACAGATGAATTTTTCAGTCAACTGATCAAAATTTGACTGTACACTGAAAAGTCAAACTTTGACTTTTTGATCAAAATCAAGTGCCAAGGGTCATTTTTCATCAAGATGTGTCAAATTATGAAACTTGTTCATCAAGAAACCCAAAATTTCAAATTAGGGTTTGAAATTGAAAAAATTTCATAACTTTGAATTTTTCTAAGTTATGAAATTTTCTTATTTTTTCCTAACTTTGTCCCACATTTTCACCATGATGCAAATGGATTCAAACAAAACTTACAACATGAAAGTTGTAGTACTACACAAATCCTACAACTTTGATGCACAAAGTTTTCTCAAAAGAAACTTGGATCTCAAGTTATGATTTTTGGAACAAGGGTCCCTAAAACTTTTAACTTAGGGAAATTTTGCCCTAGTTTAGGCAGGATTTTGACCTATCTTCTTGGCCATTTTTAACATAGTCCCACTTGGATTCTCAAGTTGCATTTCAAATATGGATTATAGAGCATGTTTCTAGCTTTCCAAATTGTCCAAGAACTCCTCAAACACATTTGTTGTTAGGGAGAATCGAATGCTTGAAGTTGGGAAAAACTCACTTTGTATCCATGGCAAGTTCATGTTCATACAAGTTGCATTTTCAAACCAGCATTCCTTTTACTAGTTTGCAGGCCTCTAAACCACTTCACACTCCTTTATTAAATGCAAATCCATCAGTCTAAGCTTTTGTTTTGGCTATTTGGATATTGTACACAAGATTAGGCCTTAAGTAGAAAAAGGCAAATTCCCATTTTTGCAAAAGTGTGCTTTATGTCAAACCATGATCTTTGAGTATAGAGCCAAGATCTCAGAAGCCAAATCAAATCCATAAATTGTAGGGACCAAGAGGATTGTATGCAGCATATTTGATGTCTTCTATAAGCCTGTAATCACAACTTCACTTTCTTACTTCAAAAACAAGCAACTTATCAAAAATCCTTAGAACTTGGAAACCAGCCATTGTGAACTTACACAAACATTTCAAACAACTTTCACACAACCCTTTGAGCCAGAAACATGAGTGCTTGAGCCCTAAAACACCCCATAGCCAGAAATCACACTTCTTTGGCAAAACAGGGCAGGTGTTGCAACTTGAGTTCTCCAGCTCATTTGGCTCGTGCGTTTTGCTCCAAGTTGCTTAAAACACCTTCCATTCAACTCACTCAAGCTATCCCAAACCTCCATTACCAACTGTAACTCCATTTACAGTGTTCACCATTTTCATTTCAAGCTTGTGCAGGTTGAGTTCTATAGGCTGATTCAGGGACATTCAAGGCAAGCTAGCTATTGGAAAAGATCAAGTGAAGTTCAGGAAAGCTACCAGACACCTCAAAACTTGTTGAGAAGAACTGCATTGCCCTACACGAATCCAACTGAAATAGGTTTTTCTTCACTTTATATCTCTCTATTTAGGAACATTTAGCCTTAGGTTTGTGAATAAAAAATGTAGTATTCAATGCCATGAAGCTGTACATATGCTCAGTTTTCATTTATATTAAGTGTGCTAGGAGAATTTCGTCCATGAACATGCTAAAAAAACCAGGTCAGATTTTAGGGCCAGAGAAATTCTCTCAGGTCTTTGAGAGTTATGATTAGTTTTTTATATGGTTGAAATCGTCTTGAAATTCTCTACAAGTTTGATGTTGTGAGTTTTTGCAATAGATCACGTATACAGGATGTCCAAGTTAGTACAACAGGCGCGCGCTTTTCAGTCTGGAGGAAGAAGATGAAGTTGGCTTGGGCTGGGCTTGGGCTGGCTACTTTTGACACCCCCCTCTTTTCTTTTTGCACCCCCTGGCCCAATTTCTTATATTTTTACATTTTTGCATTTTTGTTTTCTTTTCTGACTTTGTTTATTTATTTCCAAATTTAATAAATGCTCAAAAAATATTTTCATAATTTTTTTTATTTATTTAGCATTTTATTTTAATTTTTCTAATATAGAAAACATTTTAAATACTTTTATATTATTTACTTAAACTTGAAAATAATATGTAAATTATACTTTTATTTTTATTTCTTATTTTTATTCACACTGAAAATATTATTTAAAATATAATTTATTTTTGTACATATTTTATTTTATATTATACATATTTAATATATTTAATATATATATATATATATATATATATATATATATATATATATATATATATATATATATATATATATATATATATATATATATATATATATATATATATATATATATATATATATATATATATATATATATATATATATATATATATATATATATATATATATATATATATATATATATATATATATATATATATATATATATATATATATATATATATATATATATATATATATATATATATATATATATATATACTTTTATTTTATTAAATACTTAGAATAAAAATATAAAAGTATTACATTTTTACTTTTATTATTATTCATACTAAAAAAATACCTTTTTAAGTATATTTTATTTTTTGTACATATTAATATATTTTTTGTATATAAATAATATATAGTATTTATTTTCTTAAAGAAATTAGGGTTTACCCTTAAACAAATAAAATTAATATTTTTTTAAATTTATTTCTTTATACTTTTTTTTACATTAAAAATACTTTTACATACATAAGTAAACAAAAATATTTTTGCATAATACATATTATTTGATATTTATTTATTTTGTTTATTTAAATATTATTCATGCAATTAAATTCAATTTGGATGTAATAGTAAATTAGGGTTTATATTTCTTGTCAAATACCCCCCCCCCCCCCAATTCAAAATTGTACCCCCACCCCCATAATCATGTTGTAACAGCTTAGAATTTAAATTCTCGCACTTTACGCTTTCAATTATGGCTTGATTAGAGAATTAGGGTTTGTATGCAAAAAAACAAAATCAACAAATAGTTTGACCTAATCAAAGACAAAAATGCATGAAAATCAAACACAATGCACACTTGCACCCCTAGGGTTACAATCCACTTGGTGCCTTCAAAAATGGGCCATGGTATGCATGTTGGGTACTTTGGCAAAACAAAAACAAAACAAAAGATCATAGTCCCTCGATGAGGCTATCTTGGTTGCCTAAACAAAAATGATCAAGTTCCTCAAGAAAATTGCCAAAGATACTTGACACAATTGCTATCATGGTCTACACGATGACCAGCACATGTCCCGTTTAACATCCTAACACAAGGTTGTTCACCAAATGCAATGGTGAAACAACACTGTCAAAAGGGTTAAAAACATTAGGAAAGATCTTTGAGTAAAATAGGGTAGATAGCTCTTAGTTACTTGATCAAAAGCTTGCAAAACATCCTTTCTATTTTCAAACACACTTCACAACACAATTTTAAAACATTTCCCAAATCAAACTTTCAAAACATTGAAATCTTTTCAAAAGACAAAAACATCTTTGTATACATTCAAACAAGAATCATTACAAAGGTCGCCACAACGATGGCCTCTTTTCAAAACCACGCACAAAGCACCATTTCAAACAATTGGAAAAGCAAAGCAAGTGATCTAAACAAGCAACTAAGAGCCCATGGATAACCATGGATGAAAAGGGTGCTTGCACCTTCCCTTTTCATAATCTACTCCCCGAACCCAAGAAAACGTCTCAAAGGTCTTTCCTGTGCTTTTTGACCTTTCCTTAGGATAAAATAAAAAGTCGGTGGCGACTCTTGCTAAACCGAAACATTTGCGAACACAAATGCAAAACCTCAAGTCAGTTCTCCCACCGTATCACACCTACCAGAAGAAGACTTGTCACTTCAATCGAAAGTTACCAAGCACCTCATAGGTGGGGATAATACTCGATCTACAAGGCCTCCGCAGGCACCTTCTCCCGCAGAAACAGGGGCAGAAAAGTCTCGATGCAAAGCCATCGTCATACCCTCAGCATGCATCCCAGTAACATTTACTCCCCGCAGAATAAGAAAAAGACAGTAATGTTAACTCTCCCCAGCTGAGGCTCACAACCACGAATGAGTCAGAAATATTCTCCCCAAGAAGAGTTTATCCATCATCAGCACTAGACAATTATCCCCAGCGGAGTCTAGAAAATCTTCCCCAGCGGAGTTTGGAGAATCATCCCCAGTAGACTCTGGAAGTTTGTCCCCAATAGAGTCTAAAAGGTTATCCACTGTGAACTCGCAACTGAAAGATCATCCCCAGCGGATTTCATTCCTTTCACAAACAGAAACTCAATCCCCAACAGGATTCAGCATCGCCAGCAACGGTAATTCATCCCCAGCTGAATTTATCAGCGGAATCCTCGGCAGAGCATGTCCTCCCCATAGAGTCATTTCCTCATCAGTTTAACCCCCAGCGGAGTTATCCTCTCCCGCAGGTTTATTCTCACAATCATCTTCATTCGCTATCCCCAGCGGAAACGAAGAATTCAACTCTTTTCTCGAGCAGTAATCCGGGATTTATTTTCCCCAGTTAAAAACATCACATTTCCATACATCATGACATGCATACGCATCATACAACAAAATCTCTTTTATTTTGAGAACATCATTTCATGATACATATCATGTATTACATATAGCTAACCTTTACCTTTTAGGAAAGATACAATCAAATTCTCACAAAATTCAAGCTCTTAAGACTTCCTCAATTGAGTACGGACGACTGAAGTTCCTAAATATCAACAGAAATGATTCCTCAGTTGAGTACGGACGAATGAAGTTCCTAAATATCAACAGAGATCACCCCTCAGTTGAGTACAGACGATCGAAGTTCCTAAATATCAACAGAGATGATTCCTCAGTTGAGTACGGACGACTGAAATTCCTAAATATCAACAGAGATGACCCCTCAGTTGAGTACGGACGATCGAAGTTCCTAAATATCAACAGAGATGATTCCTCAGTTGAGTACGGACGACTGAAATTCCTAAATATTAACAAATGTGATTCCTCATTTGAGTACGGACGACCAAAATTCCTAAATATCAATAGAGATGTTTCCTCAGTTGAGTACGGACGACTGGAGTTCCTAAATATCAACAAAGATGATTCCCCATTTGTGTACGAACGACCAAAGTTCCTAAATGTCAATAGATATGTTTCCTCAGTTGAGTACAGATGACTGGAGTTCCTAAATATTAACAAAGATGATTCCTCATTTGAGTACGGACGACCAAAGTTCCTAAATATCAATAGAGATGTTTCCTCAGTTGAGTGCAGATGACTGAAGTTCCTAAATATCAACAGAGATGTTTCCTCAGTTGAGTACAGACGACTAAAGTTCCTAAATATCAACAGATATGTTTCCTCAGTTGAGTATGGACGACCGAAGTTCCTAAATATCAACAGAGATGACTCCTCGGTTGAGTACGGACAACTGAAGTTCCTAAATATCAACAGAGATGACTCCTCAGTTGAGTACGGACGATCGAAGTTCCTAAATATCACTAGAGATGTTTCCTCATTTGAGTACGGACGATCGAAGTTCCGAAATATCAGCAGAAATGATTCCTCAGTTGAGTACGGACGATCACAGTTCCTGAATGTCAGCAGAGATGATTCCTCAGTTGAGTACGGAAGATCGAAGTTCCTAAATATCAGCAGAGATGATTCCTCAGTTGAGTACGAACGATCGAAGTTCCTAAATATCAGCAGAGATGATTCCTCAGTTGAGTACGGACGATCGAAGTTCCTAAATATCAGCAGAGATGATTCCTCAGTTGAGTACGGACGATCGAAGTTCCTAAATATCAGCAGAGATGATTCCTCAGTTGAGTACGAACGATCGAAGTTCCTAAATATCAGCAGAGATGATTCCTCAGTTGAGTACGGACGATCAAAGTTCCTAAATATCAGCAGAGATGATTCCTCAGTTGACTACGGACGATCGAAGTTCCTAAATATCACTAGAGATGATTCCTCAGTTGAGTACAGACGATCGAAGTTCCTAAATATCACTAGAGATGTTTCCTCATTTGAGTACGGACGACCGAAGTTCCTAAATATCAATAGAGATGACTCCTCAGTTGAGTACGAACGACTGAAGTTCCTAAATATCAACAGAGATGATTCCTCAGTTGAGTACAGAAGACCAAAGTGTCTAAATATCAACAGAAATGTTTCCTCATGAGAATACGGACGACCGAAGTTCCTAAAATTCAAACAGAGACGACTCACCAGCAGAATAATGGACAACCAAAGCTCCTAAAGTCCTACCTATTTCAATAAAGATCAACTTTCCCCAGCGGAATCTTCCTCAACGACAGGTATACAAGCTCTCGCTAAGGAATCTCTTATGCGATCGACACTCCTTTGGATGGCATCTTTAAGCCCATCTCCCGTAAGCAATCTCCAAATGGCATCTGTAAGCCCATTCTCGAAATCACAAGACAATTACCACTTCATGTGAGTGCAAATTTCTGAGCACTCTAGTGTTCAATCAACTTCCACCTTCGGATTACGAAAGGCATGATAGCCAATCTACATCCTCAGGTTTAAGAAGATTAAACAGGGGAAGCCGTTGTACCCCGAAAATTTCCCTCCCATATTTCTCAAAACATTGCAAGAAAGATCCTCAAGTTGCTCAAGGTAGTCCAAGGGTTGGCCAGACAAGCTCTCTCCTAAGGCAGTCTACCCCAAACTAGGATTTCATGTTGCATCAAGATACTTGAGTCCAAGTGATCCCAATTTCTCACCAATGTCCTAATATGTTCTCAAGATCATCCATGGCAAGTTTCAAGCCTTGAAGAGAAAGTTTTCTCAGTCAATTGCTCAAAGGCCTAAAAATCGACTATGCTAGGGCAAAAGTCAACTGTTGCCCACATACAGTCAAACTTCAAGATTTTTGGTCAACATCCTCATTCTGAAGGATATTTCATCATTTGATCAAGGGTTGATCATGATTCATCAAGGATTGCTCATAATTCATCAAGACTCAAAAGTTGCTAAATTAGGGTTTTTGTAGGAAAAGTCAACTCAACTTTGACCAAGCATAACTTTCTCATACTTTATTAGAAATGACCCATCCAAATCTCATTGTGAAGAGGATGCAATTCCCTACAATCCATATTCATCTCCCAAGTTCAAAATATGCACTCACAAGAAGTTATGAATTTGGACATTATAGGTCATTTTGAAAAGTCAACAAAAACACCTTTTGTGTCAAAGCTTCATACATGAGCATGGAATATCAAAATGGGATGATACCAAAAGGGTTGCTTAGATGACATCTCAAGATTTCTAAAAAGTCCAATAACACCTCCAAAGAGTCAAAATTGAGGAAGTTATGCATTGGTGAAGTTGGCCTTTTTTGCAAAATTGCCAAAAGTCAACTATCCCTAAAACTTCAAATTTTGCCAAATAGGCCCAATCTTTTTCACTTGTTTTGAATTGGAAACATAACCCACGTGCTCTATCCTTTGCCACTTGTCCATATCTTATTTTTATTATTTATTTTGGTTTTTATTTGAATTAATTCAATTTAAATCAAAACAAATCAAATAAAATCCAAAACATTGATAACAAGAGATTGTATGATTGTTTCAGGCTTCATTGTACAGTTAGCAAACATTCAAACTCGTGTAAATGCATAGTGTGAACAAAAAGATTGATTTAGGCCATGTTTGGAAAGATCTTAAAAGTGAATCAAATCAAATCAAAAAATCATTGATGGAGGGAGATTGGATGCAGTTATCAACCCTAATTCAGTCTTTGGTACATAAGGAGGCGAGGCAGGCCTAAAAACAGGTTGGAGAGAGGCATATGAGTAAGAACAAAAACTGAAAAAAAAAGCAAGAAAAGTGTGAGATCGAAATCCCATTTGGAGGCAGTTTCAGGACCTTTGAACGATCCCAATTGACTCCTCGGACTCTTAGCAAGCTAAAGCCATCAAGAACCAAGCATTTCAATCCCCAAATCTCTCTGTAAGTCGTTCACGACATAGCCCTGTTCTTGAATTCGAATCTCATGTTTTAAGCATTGTTAGGTTGAATTAATCATATATTCTTAATCTATAGAACATATGGAAGCTTTCTGCATCATTCAATTTCATTTATATGACCTATACTGTAATTCACCATTGTTAGGGTTTATAGCTCCGAATTAGGGATTTCATTTACAGGAAACATCAGCCTTCGTAAGTGGTACCATTGTGATCAGAAGGAAGAAACGAGTCCAACCATGGTGTTGGATGTTATTTACATGGCCCATGGAAGATTTTGAGAATGCACAGGTCTGTAGCAACGGACGTTGTCCGTAGGTATAGGTTCTCAAGCTTTTAGACACGGTGCAGGGAAGAAGACAAATACGTGGCCAACCATCATTCACTCATTTGAATTTCGCGCGGAATTTCTCATTATTTTATTTGTTTTATACATTATTATTGTTTTGTAATATGATAACAACAAGGAACAGGTGGTGCAGTGGTAGCGAAGGCATGGATATTGCTGCAGGACCTGGGTTCGAATCCCAGGTCCCCCACTTTTCTCTATGTTATTTTCTTTCAGGCAATTCAGTGTGTGCGCCAACCAGGGGTCCACCCTATGTCCTCATCATCAATCATACCAAGTGTCAGATGGCCAAATCTGATGGCCATCATCTGAAGGTGCACCAAAGCTAAGTCAAACGCGCGTGTACTGGATTTCAGAGGTCAACGTGGACCTTCTCAAATGGGCCCAGAATTCTGACTATTGGCACCCCCATTTTTCAGGCCCAATTCTTTTTCTCTACTCATTTATATTCTATTAATTTATTTATTTATTTACTAACCAATAACTATTTTCTTTTTTATCAAAAAATCACAAATACATTTTTTTTATCCAATTAAATTCAAGATATTTATTTTTATTAAAAAAGGTAATTAATTTAATTAGGTTATTAATTTTAGACAACTTTAATTTCTTTTTTACATAATTAAAATTAATTAGAATAAATAGGTTTTATTACTAACTTAATTATTTTATTCCTTTCCTAAAATAACAAAAATCCCAAAAATATGTCATTTAATTATTTTCATTAATTAATTTAATAAATAATTAATTTAGCATTTAATTTTAAAACCTAATCTTTTTCTTAAAAAAATATTAAAAACAACAAAAAAAAACATTTTCTTTTTTTAATTAGGATAGAAGGGTCAAAACCCTAATTTCTCGTCGATCTAATTTTTCATTGCGCGCTTTATTATTATTTTTCCCAATTATTGTATCTGCTCACGTTCTGTAATAATTTAATTAGGACATTTATTTACTTTTACCGCTTTATTTTTCAAAGGGTTTGTTTTTGGCTATGTAAATACCCGAAGCCTTGTAATAGTTTAGTTTAAATTCCGCACTTTAATTTCCACAAATATTTAACTGCTAGATATGTGAATAATTAGGGTTTGCATGACAAGAATGTATGTTTAATCTTAAAACGGTTAGATAACCCTAAACATGTGCAAAGATAAATAATCTGAAATTGAATCACTCGCACATGCGCACTCCTAGGGTACACTCTCACTTGGTTGCCTTCGGTAAACGATCATTGAGTATAGGGTGCTTTAGTGGTCTTCCTTTTGTCCAAAGATCAAAGTTGCCTCGGAAAAGTTGCCTCGGACATTGTTCCCTCAGATAATTGATCTAAGACATTAGGGTTACTACTAAGACATCCTAACGTTGCTTTAGTGATTGTACGTCCCTTTCGAATTGACCCTCAAACTCCAACGACGGTGCTACCTACTCACTAATAGTGGGATAGCATTGTCTAAAGGAAACAAATACAGAACGATTATTTTTTCGAGTAGGTAGATTAGTTCTTAAGTACTTGCTCAAAACAAACAAACTTTTTTCGCACTTACACTCCTTTACAAACAAAGTTTTCAAAAAACACTTCATTACACTCTTGAAGACAGAAGAAAGAGTTAAATCGAAGTCAAAACAAAAACTTTTCAAAGCACACAAACACAAAGAAGCAATTTTGAAAATGATGAGCAAGTACCTAAGAGCCCGTAGATAACTACGGATAGAAAGGGTGCTAATACCTTCCCTTTCTATAATCTACCCCCCGTACTCAGAAATATCTCGAAAAAGGAATTTTTCTGTGCTTTTTTCCTTTCCTTGTTGGATAAAATAAAAGTCGGTGGCAACCCTTGCTTACCGCGACATTTTGCGAACACAAACACAAAACGCAAACCAGCAAATTACTTTAAAAAGGGAAACAAGTCCCGGTTCTGGCCATCGTATCACAACTGGGTATATCCATTCTCGAGCAGACTCCCTTCACAGGTTTGGAGGAGGTTCCAAAGCCAGAGGATATTGCTTCAGCCCTACATCTAAAAAGGGTTGTTGTAGTGTCCAATTGGGAGACACGAAGTGGGGTTAAAGGTTTCTTGGATAAATTTCTAATGGATCAAGCTCAACAATTCTGGGATAATTTGGACTTTCAAGCATTTGAAGACATCTTGGCTCTCCTCATCTACGGCTTGGTTCTTTTCCCGAATCCAGATTCTTTCATAGATATGAATACGGTCAAGATCTTCATGTCTCGTAACCCAGTGCCTACTCTTATGGGTGATATCCTACATGCTCTCTATACCCGTACTATGCGGAAAAGGGGAACTCTCATGTGTTGTACACCGCTGCTGGCGAGGTGGTTTATTTCGCACCTCCCCAAATTTGTATTGAAGAATGAGGAAGGTGTAGGTTGGGCTTACAGAATCATGTCCTTGGCTCATACGAACATTCTTTGGAGTTATAAGGATATGGAAAGAGTAGATATCATTGATCGATGTGGGGAATACCCCAATGTTCCGTTGCTTGGAATTAGAGGGGGGATAACCTACAATCCTTGTTTGGCTTTACGACAGTTTGGATACGCTCGAAGAGACGGTCCTCATGAGCTACTCCTTACAGATATCGTCTTTGATTACAAGGGGGACGTTAATGAGAATCGTCGAAGGTTTATACGAGCCTGGGGCAGCGTGAACAGGTCTGACCCATACGAGCTAGGACTGAAGACTTCTCTCCCGATGCAACCTTTTCTCCGGTGGGTTCGAGCTCATGCTCAAAAGCTGGGGATGTCATATGAAGCTGTTTTACCGGTGATTGTAGAGCATACCAATGAAGAAGGTGTTCCTTATACAGTCATCCATCCCTATATGCCTACTGATCTAGGGGCATTGAAGAGATCTTGGATCCAGTTGAAGGAAGAAAGGGATACCTACAGGGAGAAGTATCATGAGCAGAAAAAGAAGATCTTGAAGCTCACGAGGAAGCTTGAGAATGAAAGAACAATCAACGATTATGTCAGCACGAAGGGAAAATGACCATGGGATTTCTGATGTCTTTTATTGTTTCTAGTTTAGATTTGCTTTTCAGTCATTTCTTTTGTAACGCCTTAAAGGAATTGTTAAACATTGTTACAAGTTTTAATCTAATAAAGTGTGTTTTATTTGGTTTTACAAAGTTGAATCTCCCAAAGTCTTTGAAATCATTTCACACACATTCCATTACCATGCACCTCATTACAGGTACCATTACAGGTTTCTTATCTTCTTCCCTGTTTATTTCAGCATAAAATGTCTTCTGAAACACCTACTGATCAAGCTATTAAGGCTCTTCAAGCTCAGAATGCTCAGTTCCAGGAGATGTTCTTGAACTTGGCTAAAGGACAACAAGATTTGAAGACTCTCATCTTGAAGGACAAGAAGAAGAAGAAGAAGAAGAAGAAGGTGGCTCTGCTGAATATGGGTCACAAATTTGGGAATAGGTTGCGAGAGGAAGCTGGTCTGTCTCATTCATTTGGAGGGGGAGAGAATCAAGAGGAAAGGAAGGGTCCTAGCCATGTGGTCTCTGATAATGACACTGATTTTGATGATGAACAGTACCCTCCTGCTGAGGATAGGTACAAATAACTTGAAGACCATCTGAGTGCCATGGAGATTCAGAAGGTCCCGGATTTGGATTTTGGAGATCTGGGACTAGCATCAGGGGTGGTAATCCCTTACAAATTTAAAGCTCCTGTCTTTGCTAAGTACGATGGAGTATCTTGTCCAAAGCTCTGTCTCCGCTCATACGTCAGAAAAATTCAACCCTATACTGCTGATAGAAACCTGTGGGTCCATTTCTTTCAAGATATGTGAAATCAAGCTTCTCAAATAAGCTTTTATTTTGATGAAGACAAACCATGGCTAACAAAGAAGGAAAAGACTTTGATCAAGAATCTAAGCATCTAAGGATAATATCTTCAATCAAAGTTCTCAACAACTTTAAATGTATAATAATATTATCTACTTTGATCTTAAGATATAGATTCTCAAAAATGAAAAAGAAATGTTTAAGAATCATTACTCAAGCTTTTCAAAGATAAATTTTCACTTTTCTTATGCATGCAATCGATTTACATCTTAGTGCAATTGATTGCACTCTTCAAAATTCCAAATCTTTTGCTTTTGTTTCTTTATGCAATCGATTACATTGTTAGTGCAATCGATTGCACACTTAAATTTTTCAAAACATTTGGTTCTGTCTTTGCATGCAATCGATTACATAGTTGGTGCAATCGATTGCACTCAGTTAATTTTTTGCTACTGACTTTGCATGCAATCGATTACATTGTTAATGCAATCGATTGCACTCTTAAAATTTTGAAAATATAGCTGTTGAAAACCTTGTGCAATCGATTACACTAGAGGTGCAATCGATTACACACTGCACGAATTTGAAAAATTACAGCTTTGTTCATGCCTTTTGATCATGCCTTTTCATTACATCTTTTCACTCAAACTTAGCATTTGTTCATGATACATTTCCAGATCTTCATGATGTTTCAAAAGGGTGTTATGAACATATAAATATTCAATTTCAAATCCAGATCTAACACCTTCTTTCATAATATTTTTCTGAACTTTAAAATACAAACTCAAGCATTCTTCATTTTCATGCATAAGTTTTCTGCACATTTTCATACTTTAAACAGAAAACTTTGAGCAAATATATCTTGAGTCTTTGTACAATATTATTATTGAAAGAAGAATATTATACATTGTCAACATCACTCTTAGTGATCAATATTACTCTACTCACTCAAACTCATAAATTGATATTTACTTACTTATTTTCCAGGATTGTTGGAATTAAGTTTAAGTGTTTTTGTTGAAATCTTGTCTTTCCAAGTTGTTGGATACATGTGTAGTTACATTGAGAGGATTGTTCTCATAGGTAACTTAGTGAAAATCCAAGAGGATTTTTCTTGGTCCAAGAGGATTGTTCTTGGTTTGGTTGGTAGTTCTTGTGTAAGTTTTCCACAATAAGGAAATCTCTTTCATGTTGAAAGGGTACTGGAGTACTCTCGGACTGTGAGGGGAACCAGGATATATCGCCCGTGTCTCTTTATTTTTATGCATCTTTAAGCTTTCCTAAACTCACTTATAACCAGAAAAATAAGAATCATCATCACTAAAAACCATAATTTTTAAAAGTACCTAATTCACCCCCCTCTTAGGCGCACTTCGTACTTACAATTCGTATCAGAGCAGGTTATAGGTAACCTGCTCCTAAAAGATCCAGAATGGCTTCCGCAAATCATAATCCCGTTTTCAGAGATGGTGGTAGTAACAACAAGCCTCCTCTATTATGTGGTGAATATTTTGACTTCTGGAAAATTCACATGAAGGCGCATCTAGAAGCGCAAGGAGAAGAAATATGGGATGCCATCGAAAATGGTCCATTTATCCCGATAACGGTAATCAATGGTGTTGGCTCATCAAAGCCTAAGACTGCATGGGACGATGATGATAAGAAGAAAGTTCTCTATGACAAAAAGGAAATAAACCTTCTTCAAGGTGCACTTAGCATGGACGAATTCTTCCGCGTCTCGACATGCAAAACAGCAAAGGAAATATGGGATACCTTGGTACAAACTCATGAAGGAACGGCTGAAGTAAAAAGATCAAGACTAAATACCCTAAGTCAAGAATACGAACTATTTCGAATGCAGCCCGGAGAAACCATTCTTGACTTACAAAAGAGATTTGTGCACTTGACAAATCATCTAAGTGCTCTTGGTAAAACTTTGACGAATAATGAATTGAATCTGAAAGTACTTAGGTCCTTAACTAGGGAATGGCAACCAAAGGTAACAGAAATTTTAGAAAAGAAAAGTCTCTCCAACATGACATCCGCAACTCTATTTGGAAAACTTCAAGAATAAGAAACAGAACTCGGAATACTCGAAAAGCATGAAAATCAAGAGAAGAAATCCAAGAATATTGCTTTGAAGATAGACTCCAAGGAAGTTAAAAAGGAAAACAATCAAGAAGAAGATGAAAACTTCATGCTTCTTGTTAAAAGGCTTGGTAAGTTCTTCGGTAGAAATGAAAAACCTTTTTCTCATGCAAAAGGAAAGAAACATTTTCAGAAAAAGGAAGGCTCAACATCAACACAAGAAATCACATGTTATGAATATGGTAAGCAAGGTCATATCAAGCCGGGTTGTCCAAAACTCTCCAAGAAAAGTGGCTTCAAAAGCAAGAAGGGATTCAAAAACAAAAAGGCTTATGTCGCATGGGAGGACAATGAAATAAGTTCCTCATCTGATTTCGATAGTGATGAAAGTGAAAATCTAGCATTGATGGCCTCACACCATTCTGATGATGAAGACAATGAGGTTAGTAATAAAATTTCTCTTTTTGATAGTGATGCACAAGGTGCTATAGATGAACTATTAAATGAATGCAAAATTCTGTATAAAACCATTTTATCACAAAAGAAACAAATTTCATCCTTAGAAGAAAAATATGTTTCAATGGAAAAATATTTCAAAGAAGAAAAACAAAAATCAAGTGATGAACAAAAATAGAATTTTGTATGCAAAAATTGTGATTCACTCTCTTTCCAAATTGTCCAATTAAAAAGAGTCATTGAAAGATATGAAAAAGGGCAAATTGGATTGGAAGGTGTTCTTATCCAACAAAGATACTCCAATGATAAAAGTGGGCTTGGATATTCAAATTTTTCAAAACCAAGTTCTAACAAAACTATCTTTGTTAAGGCAAGTGATCAATCTTCCAAAGAGAAAGTGAACAAACCTAAAATAGTTCGTCACTATCCGAAAAAGAAAACATTTCCTAAGAAGAAATCATATCCTTCTAGATATAGAAGTAAATTTGAACCTACTTGTTTTTATTGTGGTATTAAAGGCCCTACACCTAATGCTTGCTATGTCAGAAACTTCAGTGTGGCAAGTGGGCATTATGTATGGGTAAAGAAAGGCACTAATTATGAAGGACCCAAAGCAACATGGGTACCTAACAAAATCTAATTTGTTTTGCAGGTATGCTTGAAGAACACATGCAATCTTTGGTATCTTGATAGTGGTTGTTCAAAGCATATGACAGGAGACATAAACCAATTTTCACATCTAGCGCTAAAGGCCAAGGGTTTTGTCACTTATGGAGACAATAATAAGGGAAGAATCCTAGGAAAAGGCAAAGTTGGTGCTCCACCTTTTTCACATCCATTGAAGATGTTCTTTATGTTGAAGGACTAAAGCACAATCTTCTAAGTATTAGCCAACTTTGTGACAAAGGCTTCAAAATTAAGTTCACCAAGGATGAATGTTTGATAGAAGACGAAGTCACTCATGAGGTTATACTTAAAGGTAAAAGAATCAATAATATATTTATGATTTCCCTTGATGAACCATCTTTGAAGGTTAAATGTCTCATGGCGAACAACGATGATTCATGGCTTTGGCACAAAAGAATTGCTCATATTCATATGGAACACTAGAATAAATTAATCAAGCATGATCTTGTCATTGGATTGCCTAAGAGAAATTTCGTCAAAGATAGACTATGCAATGCTTGTCAAAAAGGGAAACAAACTAGATCAACTTTCAAATCTAAGAATGTGGTGTCCACTACAAGGCCACTACAATTGTTACATATGGATCTATTTGGTCCATCGAGAACAAGGAGTTTCAGAGGTAATGTATATGCTTTGGTTATTGTTGACGATTTCTCTAGATATACTTGGACATTCTTTTTAGTGCAGAAAAGTGATGCATTCAAGGCATTCAAGAAGTATGCTAAACAAATTCAGAATGAGAAGTCTCTAACAATTGCCTCAATAAAGAGTGACCATGGCGGAGAATTCCAAAATGCTCTATTTAAAGAATTCTATGGAGAACATGGAATATCTCACAACTTCTCGGCACCAAGGACTCCACAACAAAATGGAGTGGTTGAAAGAAAGAATAGGTCTCTTGTTGAACTTGCTAGAACCATGCTTAGCGACTCAAATCTTCCAAAATACTTTTGGGCGGATGCGGTGAGCACGGCATGTTTTGTTAGCAATAGAGTTAAACATTAGACCAATCTTAAAGAAAACTCCATATGATCTTTTCAAAGGGAGAAAACCAAACATTTCTTTCTTTCATATATTTGGGTGCAAATGCTTTGTCCTAAACAATGACAAAGATAATTTGGGTAAGTTTGATGAGAAATCCGATGAAGGTATATTATTTGGTTACTCACTCTCTAGTAAAGCAAATAGAATATGCAACAAAAGAACTTTGACTATTGAAGAATATATGCATGTTTCTTTTGATGAATCTAACCCCTCCAAGGAGGATAATATTGTTTGTGATAATGATGATGAAATTTTAGAAGGTCCTCGAGAAAATTCTTCCAAGGATCAATCCATTCAACTAGAAGAATCACCTCAACAAGAATCGAATCTCAAAGATCTACCAATAGAATGGAGAACTCATAGAGATCATCCTATTGATAAAGTTATTGGTGATATAAGTCAAGGCGTGTCTACAAGATTAAATCTCAAGGATGCTTGCCTAAACATGGCGTTTGTCTCTCAAATTGAACCTTCCAAAGTTGATGAAGCTTTAGGCGATGACCAATGGATCATAGCTATGCAAGAAGAATTTAATCAATTTGAAAGGAATCAAGTTTGGGAACTCGTTCCTAGGCCAAGCAACAAACACATTATTGGAACAAGATGGGTGTTCAAAAACAAACTTGACGAGAATGGAATAATTGTTCGCAACAAAGCAATATTGGTAGCACAAGGCTATAATCAAGAAGAAGGAATAGACTTTGAAGAAACTTTCGCTCCAGTTGCAAGGTTAGAAGCTATTCGACTCTTACTTGCCTATGCTTGTTCATTAAATTTTCAGCTTTTCTAAATGGACGTCAAAAGAGCAATCTTGAATGGATATATCACTGAAGAAGTATACGTTAAGCAACCCCCGGGTTTCGAAGACTTCAAGAATCCATCTCATGTATTTAAATTAAGAAAAGCTCTCTATGGACTGAAACAAGCACCAAGGGCATGGTATGATTGTTTAAGCAACTTCTTATGCGAAAAAGGTTTCGAAAAAGGCAAAGTTGACAAGACTCTATTTATCAAGAAAATCAAAGATGACACTTTGCTAGCACAAGTCTATGTTGATGACATCATCTTCGGTTCTTCAAATCAAGAAATGTGTGAAGAGTTCTCATCAATGATGCAAGGAGAATTTGAAATGTCTATGATGGGTAAAATGAACTATTTTCTTGGACTTCAAATCAAACAACTAAAAGATGGCATCTTCATCAACCAATCCAAATATTGCAAGGAACTCTTGAAAAGGTTTGACATGGATAGCTGCAAGGAAATGTCTACACTTATGGGTTCTGGTTCTTATGTTGATCAAGATGAATCAGGTGTTTCCATCGACATCACTAAATATCAAGGTATGATTGGCTCCTTATTATATTTGACGGCAAGCCGTCCTGACATAATGTTCAGTGTTTGTCTCTGTGCCCGCTTTCAAGCTAACCCAAAGGAATCTCATCTCACGGCGGTAAAGAGGATCATGAAGTATCTAAAAGGGACAACAAATGTCATATTATGGTATCCAAAAGGTAGTATCTGCAACTTAATTGGTTATTCTGACGCAGATTATGCAGGATGTAAAACAGATAGAAAAAGCACAAGTGGTACTTGTCATATTCTTGGTAATGCATTAGTATCACGGGCCTGCAAGAAACAAGCATGTGTTGCTCTAAGCACGGCCGAAGCTGAATATATTGCAGCGGGTAGTAGTTGCGCTCAAATTTTGTGGCTGAAACAACAACTTCGTGACTACAGACTCGATCTAGGGTGCATTCCTCTAAGATGCGACAACACCAGTGCAATCAACATCACAAAGAATCCCGTCATGCATTCAAGGACTAAGCATATAGACATTCGACATCATTTTCTCTGTGATAATGTTCTTCAAGGAGATGTCGAGGTAACCTTTGTAGATACTCATAATCAACTTGCCAATATCTTCACCAAACCTTTGGCAAAAGAACCTTTCTACAAAATTTGTCGAGAGCTTGGAATACTTGACGAACGCGACTTATAAGGTGCATTCTACCCTTGATATTTCTTTTATATATGTCTCTATACATGTCATATAAGTTTTTATGCTATGTGATACTTATATTTTCAAGAAAAATTTGGTTTTGGACAATTTTTGTTGGTGCAAATCGATTGCACAAAGAAATTTTTTCATTTTGTCCATTTTGTTTCATGTGCAAATCGATTGCACCTTTACTGCAATCGATTGCACTATGTGCATTTTGCTTTTATTTTTTATTCTGTTTGTGTGCAAATCGATTGCACATGGTAATGCAATCGAATGCACTCACTAAAAATAACTTTTATGACAGAAAATTAATATTGGTCAGAATTTCTCTCTCATCTTCCCAAGCCAAATACACTTCAATACTAATAAATCATTCCATACCTACCAAAATCACTTCCAATTCTATCTCACAAAATCTTTCTCTCTCACAAAAACCCTAAAACCACAAAACCTAAAACACCATATCCATGGCTTCAAGAACAAAGAGAAAGGCATCAGCTTCAGATAAAGGGAAAAAGAAGATTGACTCATCATCCAATCTACTACTCTCAACTCTTACCGAAGCACAAGAAGTCAGATTTGTCAAAGACTTTCAGAGAAAAATTGTTTCCAACCCTAAGTATGATATTCTCTCCTCCTTCCCTGAAGAATGTTTTTCATTTCAGAACGATCTAGCTGCTTATGGTCTGGAACCATTGATTTCTTCGTACGTCCCATACTACCCGGATTTGGTAAGAATGTTTTTCAGTAACCTAACTCCCTACAAAGAAAAGATAGTCACATATGTGCTGGGCACTCGCACCTCCCTAACTCCTCAGGTTGTTGGTGAGATCTTGCATATTCCTTTCACCGAAAGCTCCCTATATGATCCTGAAAATGAAATATGGGATGGCTATACGAAAAAGGGATTCTCTTACAGCATTGGGCGGTTAAGTGAAGCTGAATTTCGCGCCAAATAGATACATGGTCTTGGCGGAGTAATTCCTTCCAGAAATTCCTAGAGTGCAGGTAACCTCTATATAGACGATCGTTTATTTCATTATTTCTTTGTCTATATACTTTTTCCAAGGGATGGAAACCATTGCACGGTTACCGACTTCAAGATGCAGCTTATTTACGCAAGGAAGAAAGGAGTTAATGTAAACTAGGCAAGGATGATGATGATACATATGCTGAGAGTGGATGAAAAATCTAAATTCCTTCCATATGCTTATTTTGTTACTTTGATTATGGAGGAATTTGGTATAGATTTTCGCGGTTTTGAAAAGGTGGATATGGATCCTATTCTAAACAGAATTTCAATTAAGAATGTTGATTCAAGGATGGGCATACATTTTAATCCGGAGACAAAGACCATCACCTATATTGGTGAAGATGTTGTTGGCAATGAAGATAATGACCAAGAAGTTGAAGGTGGTGAAGTTGTGCCTCCTCCTCCTACTGCTCCCTCTGGTCCAAGCAACCAAGAACTCCTAGACTACATGGCTCAACAGTTTGCTTCTATGAACACCAACATCAACAATCAATGGATTGCAATCAATGACTCCACTACAACCCAGATAAATGATTTTCGCTCGGATGTGAACCAACAATTCTCATACCTTTATTCTCACCTTCATATCCCACCATACGACCCAAACAACCCAGCTGCACCTCCTCCTCATTACACAGAACCTCCACTTCAACAACAATTCTCGAACCAGGGCTCTTGGCCTTACAATCATCCAGACATTCATCACCCCTAATGTTCTGGCTGATATTTTTTTTCTTTCTGTTATGTTATTATCTTACTCTTTCATTGTTCCATTTGTGTAATTCTTAAACAATGTTTGTTAATGTTTTTATTCTATAATTTTTGTCAAAATATTGCTCGATTATTATTTTCTTGAAGCATCTTTCCCTTCTTTTTGATAATGTCAAAGGGGGAGAAAGATGTATGGTACTTTATGCTTGTATTTCCTTGTCTTAAATTTTCAAGGTACTCTCCAAATCAAGATGAAGAATTGCAAAGTATTCCAACCCTCTCTTACATAGGGGGAGTTTTGCATCTCAGGGGGAGAAGCTCTTCTGGAAAGTACATCGCATAAAGAAAGATTGTTTGTCATCATCAAAAAGGGGGAGAATGTGAAATCAAGCTTCTCAAATAAGCTTTTGTTTTGATGAAGACAAACCATGGCTAACAAAGAAGGCAAAGACTTTGATCAAGCATCTAAGCATCTAAGGGTAATATCTTCAATCAAAGCTCTCAACAACTTTAAAGGTATAATAATATTATCTACTTTGATCTTAAGATATAGATGCTCAAAAATGAAAAATAAATGTTTAAGAATCATTACTCAAGCTTTTCAAAGATAAAATTTCACTTTTCTTATGCATGCAATCAATTTACATCTTAGTGCAATCGATTGCATTCTTCAAAATTCCAAATCTTTTGCTTCTATTTCTTTATGAAATCAATTACATTGTTTGTGCAATCGATTGCACACTTAAATTTTTCAAAACATTTGGTTTTGTCTTTGCATGCAATCGATTACATAGTTGGTGCAATCGATTGCACACAGTAAATTTTTGCTATTGACTTTGCATGCAATCGATTACATTGTTAATGCAATCGATTGCACTCTTAAAATTTTGAAAATATGTTGAAAACCTTGTGCAATCGATTACACTAAAGGTGCAATCGATTACACACTGCACGAATTTGAAAAGTTACAACTTTGTTCATGCCTTTTGATCATGCCTTTTCATTACATCTTTTCACTCAAACTTGGCATTTGTTCATGATACATTTCCAAATCTTCATGATATTTCAAAAGGGTGTTATGAACATATAAATATTCAATTTCAAATCCAGATCTAACACCTTCTTTCATAATATTTTTCTGAACTTTAAAATACAAACTCAAGCATTCTTCATTTTCATGCATAAGTTTTCTGCACATTTTCATACTTTAAACAGAAAACTTTGAGCAAATATATCTTGAGTCTTTGTACAATATTATTATTGAAATAAGAAGATTATACATTGTCAAAATCACTCTTAGTGATCAATATTAATCTACTCACTCATACTCACAAATTGATATTTACTTACTTATTTTCCAGGATTGTTGGAATTAAGTTTAAGTGTTTTTGTTGAAATCTTGTCTTTCCAAGTTGTTGGATACAAGTGTAGTTACATTGAGAGGATTGTTCTCATAGGTAACTTAGTGAAAATCCAAGAGGATTGTTCTTGGTTTGGTTGGTAGTTCTTGTGTAAGTTTGCCACAATAAGGAAATCTCTTTCATGTTGAAAGGGGACTGGAGTACTCTCAGACTGTGAGGGGAACCAGGATATATCGCCCGTGTCTCTTTATTTTTCTGCATCTTTAAGATTTCCTAAACTCACTTATAACCAGAAAAATAAGAACCATCATCACTAAAAACCAGAATTTTTAAAAGTACCTAATTCACCCCCCCTCTTAGGCGCACTTCGTACTTACAAGATAGTCTGTCAGGGACTCAACTTGAATGGTTCTATCAATTGGAAGGAGCTAATATACGCAACTGGAAGGACCTTGCTGCCACTTTTTACAAGCAATACCAGTATAATGCCGACCTTGCTCCCACGCATACTCAGCTTCAGAGTATGTCCATGGGTGCAAGCGAAGGTTTTAAGGACTACGCTCAAAAGTGGAGAGATCTAGCTGGAAGAGTACAACCCCATTTGTCTGATAGGCAGTTGGTGGATATGTTTCTTGGGACTTTGTCTGGTCCATATTTCAATCATTTGATCGGTAGTTCATCGTATGGATTCACTGAATTGATTATGACTGGGGAGAGAGTAGAGGTTGGTATCAGAAGTGGCAAAATACTGAAAGGTACTTCATCAAGTACAGAAAAGAAGCCTTTCAGGAAAGAAGCTAGTGCAGTTTACAGCTCGAGGAGCCAAAACCGACCTGAACACCGCCAAGCAGTTAATGCGGTAGTAATATCAAGACCCACTATTGACCCACAACGCAACAATCAGCAAAGAGTAGAGAGACTGCAAAGACAGTATACTCGGCTCAGTATGACCTTATCTCAAATTTTACCGCAGTTATTGAAGACTAACCTGGTAACTCTGAGGGAAGCTCCGAAGAATCCCAGTACCACCTCTCCGATGTATAAGCCGAATGGCCGTTGTGCCTATCACTCTGATAGCCCAGGGCATGATACCAACAACTGCTGGGCCTTGAGGAATAAGCTGCAAGATTTGATTGAAGCTAAATAAATTGAGTTTGACGCACCAGAAAAGCCTAATGTCATGACTGCTCCTATGCCCAAGCATGGAGTAAATGTTGTGGACGACGATTCATTTGTGACCTTCGTGGAAGACATTTCCACTCTGTTGATGACCGTTAAGAAGAATCTATTGTTGGCCGGTTTATTTCCGGGCTGTGGCGAAGGTTGCCACCTATGTTCAATCCTGCCTACTGGTTTCCATTTACTGAAATCAGGTGTTCAGCGCTTGATGGATAACAAAGAGATCTTGTTCGAGAAAACTTTGATTCCGTTGATTCCTGTTGAAGATGTTTCCATAATAACCATTTCCTCCAATCCTTCCAAGGCTTCCTCGAGAAAGCCTGTTAGGATTACATCTGTTCCGAGAATTGTTCCATTAATCATTACTATTCCTGGTCCTATCCCATACACTTCGGATAAGGCTGTCCCGTGGCACTATGGGGCCGATGTGTATTATCATGGGATCAAACAAAACTTGAAGATCGAAGAGGCTGATACTGATGTCATCAATATTGTTGGGTCTAGCAAGGTCACCCGAAGCGGAAGACTCTTCTCTCCTGAGATTTCTCCTCTGACTATTCAAAAGCCTATTGTCATTCCATCCGCCAGTACGTTATCTACTGTTCCAATTCTTACTTCAATTATCACCCTTGTCGCCGAGTCATCTGACACTCGGGGCAAAGAAGTTACAGGTGAGCCTGCCCGGACGGAGGCGCCTAAGAAAGTCATTGTTGAAACCTCTAGGCAGGATATAGAGGAAATTCTGAAGATTATTAAGAAAAGTGACTACAACGTAGTCGAACAGCTGGGGCAAACCCCGTCGAAGATCTCCATGTTATCTTTATTGTTGTGCTCAGAAGCCCATGCAAAGGCTTTAATTGCTTTCCTTAAAACTGCGCATGTGCCGCAGGAAAAATCGGCTGATCAATTCAAAGACTGTGTGGCTAGTTTGACCGCTGACAACGGGTTGGGTTTCTCCGACGCAGATCTGACTGCCAAAGGAAGGAATCAAAATGATGCTCTGTATGTTTCGATCGAGTGCAGGGGCACTACTTTGGCCCACGTGTTGGTGGATACTGGGTCCTCATTAAATGTTTTACCCAAGAAAGCGTTAGATCGGCTGGATTGTGAAGGGTTGGTTCTGAAGCCGAGTAATATTGTGGTTAGGGCCTTTGACGGGACCAAAAGGATGGTGCACGGGGAGGTAGACGTCCCTGTTAAAGTCGGCTCTCAGACTTTTGCGTCTATGTTCTATGTGATGGACATTCGACCATCTTGTTCTTGCTTGTTGGGTCGCCCATGGATTCAAAAATCTGGGGCAATAACTTCTATGCTCCATCAGATGTTGAAATATCCAGTGAAGGGGAAGATTGTTACGGTGCAGGGTGAGGAGGAGTACATGGTGAGTCATCTTAACTCCTTCCGGTATGTGGAGATGGATGGGGAGTTCATTGAAACCCTGTGCCAGAATTTTGAAGAAGTCCCCCAGACTCTAGCGTCGACTGAGATTGCTGCTGACAAACCTCCAATGAAGATGGCTTCCCCCAAGGATGCTAGGGCTGTTATTGAAAAAGGTGGGTGTGCGAATTGGGGCCAACTCCCTGACTTTTCACACAAGAATGATAAGTTTGGTTTGGGTTTTACTGCAGAAGCTCAAAGGGCTATTCGGCGTGCGCGGATTAGAAAACCTCCTTTGCGCATCAGTAATCCGGGAGTGAATGCAATTGAAGATGATGATGAAGAGTTAGATATCGAAATTTGGATTTACCCGACTACTAACGGTGGCTTGAACAATTGGACGGCGAAGGACTTCGTGCCCATTTCTTTTATTACACAGTAATAGACTTTTGTTTTGAGACTTGTAACAGACAATTTGAAACTTTTACGGCCCGGTGCCTTGCCCGAGACATCGTGGCTTTGTTTGTGAAGGCTTATTATGTGTCATTTCCATATACCATCAATAAAGAATTGGACTTTTTTCTTGCATTACAAATTTTGCGCTCCTTGTTTTTCTTTTCTATCTTGCAATTTATCAAAACAGCTATTTATCTTACACACACTCACATATCATAATACAGGTCCACATCCACTCTGGATCCCACTGATAACGACTCTGCTACTGCCATTTATGACTTTGAAAGTACGATCAACCAAGCCGAAGACGAAGGTGAGGATGATTGTGAGGTTCCTGGAGAACTTGCTAGACTGTTACTTTAGGAAGAGAGGGTCATACAGCCGCTTGAAGAGCTAGTGGAAACAGTAAATCTGGGTATAGAAGAAGACAAGAAAGAGGTCAAGATCGGTACAAATCTGGAGTCTAGTGTCAAGCAACGGTTGATACAGATACTACGAGACTATGTTGAGATATTCGCTTGGTCTTATGAAGATATGTCGGGTTTAGACACTGACATTGTGGTACACCGCTTGCCAACTAAAGAAGACTGTCCTCTGGTAAAACAGAAGGTTCGCCGAATGCGCCCCGAGATGTCTGAGAAAATCAAAGCTGAGGTCATGAAACAGTTTGATGTCGGTTTTCTAGCTGTCACTTCTTACCCACAGTGGGTTGCCAACGTGGTTCCGGTGCCGAAGAAAGATGGTAAGGTACATATGTGTGTGGACTATAGGGATTTGAACAGGGCGAGTCCCAAAGATGATTTCCCTCTGCCTCATATAGATGTTCTGGTTGACAACACCGTACAACATAAGGTCTTCTCCTTTATGGATGGTTTTTCCGGTTACAATCAGATTAAGATGGCTCCCAAAGACATGGAGAAGACGACCTTCGTTACCCAGTGGGGTACCTTTTGCTACAAAGTCATGCCATTAGGATTGAAGAATGCTGGGGCAACTTATCAGCGCGCCATGGTCGCTTTGTTTCATGACATGATTCACCATGAGATCGAGGTTTACGTTGATGACATGATTGCAAGGTCCCAGACTGAAGAAGAACACCTTGACCATCTTCATAAACTATTCAACAGGTTGAAGATGTATAAGCTGAGGTTAAACCCGGACAAGTGCACCTTCGGGGTGAGGTCTGGTAAGCTGCTGGGTTTCGTCGTTAGTGATAAAGGTATTCAAGTAGATCCTGCTAACGTGAAGGGTATACAGGAGATGCCAGCTCCCCGAACAGAAAAAGAAGTCAGAGGATTTTTGGGACGGTTGAATTACATTGCCCGATTCATTTCACACATGACTGCTACTTGTGAGCCAATCTTCAAGCTGCTGAAGAAAGATCAAGTGGTAAGATGGAATGATGAATGTCAGGACGCTTTCGAAAGGATCAAAGAATATCTCCAAGAGCCACCTATTCGGATGCCTCCAGTTGAAGGAAGACCTTTGATCTTATACTTGACAGTACTCGACAATTCAATAGGGTGCGTGTTGGGGACGCATGACGAGTCTGGCGGAAAAAAGCACGCTATTTACTAACTTAGCAAAACGTTTACCGACTGTGAGACCCGATACTCACTGCTTGAGAAAACTTGTTGCGCTTTGGCATGGGCTGCTCACCGGCTGAGACAGTATATGCTGACTCACACTACCCTATTGATATCAAAGATGGACCCAATCAAGTATATCTTCGAGAAGCGTGACTTGTCCGGAAGAATAGCAAGATGGCAGATGATCTTAACTGAGTATGACATCCAATACACGACCCAAAAAGCAATCAAGGGACGTGTGTTGGAGGATCATTTAGCGCATCAGGTCGTGGATGATTACCAGTCTATGAACTTCGAATTCCTGGATGAGAACATCATGTTGGTGACTGACTGTTAAGAACCTGGACCGGATGAAGGACCCGAGGAGGGATCCTGATGGTCTATGTACTTTGATGGAGCTTCAAACGCTTTGGGTAATGGCATTGGCGTTGTGATTATATCTCCTGAAGGCTGTCATACTCCATTCACAACCCGATTATGTTTTAACTGCACCAACAATATGGTGGAGTATGAAGCGTGCATCATGGGTCTTCGAGCAGCTATTGACCTAAGGATTAAGTTCTTGAGCGTATTTGGAGATTCCGCTCTGGTGATCAGTCAGATCAAAGGCCAGTGGGATACGAAACACCCAAATCTTATTCCTTACAAGGAGTATGTATTGACATTGCTTCCATACTTCGAGGAGATAACCTTTGAGCATTTCCCCAGAGAGGAGAATCAGTTGGCGGACGCGCTAGCTACTATGTCTTCTATGTTCAAGGTCAGGTGGGACAATGAGGCTCCCCGGATTACCATCGAGAGGTTGGACGAACCCACACACTACTGTGATATTGAGACTGAAGATGTAGCAGATAAACCCGGGTTTCATGAGGTAAAGAGGTATCTTGAGGCTCAGGAATACCCTGAGGGTGCATCTGTTAATGATAAGAAGTTCTTGAGAAGGTTCGCTGCAAAATTCTTCATCAGTAATGGCATCCTTTATAGGCGTAACCATGATTCAACCTTACTGCGGTGTGTGGATAAGAACGAGGCAGAAAGGATTATGGCAGAGTTACATGAAGGTACTTTCAGAACTCATTCCAGTGGGCATACCATGGCGAAGAAAATCCTACGGGCTGGATATTTTTGGTCTACTATGGAAGCCGACTGTTATCAGCATTTACGGACCTGTCATAAGTGCCAAGTCTATGCTGATAAGTTGCACATACCTCCAGTTCCTCTGAATGTTTTGACGGCACCTTGGCCTTTTGCTATGTGGGGCATCAATATGATTGGCGAGATCAGACCTACGGCATCCAACAGGCATTGTTTCATCCTGGTAGCTATTGATTACTTTACGAAGTGGTTTGAAGCAGCTTCCTTTGCTACAGTAACCAAGAACGTCGTGGCACGGTTTATTCAACACAATTTAATCTGTCGATATGGTGTACCAGAGAGGATCATTACGGACAATGGTACAAATCTCAACAATACGATGATCATCGAGCTCTGCAAATAGTTCAAGATACAGCATCACAACTCTTCTCCTTACCGCCTGAAGATGAATGGGGCTGTTGAAGCGGCTAATAAGAACATCAAGAAGATTGTGCAAAATATGACGGTGACATACAAAGACTGGCATGAGATGTTACCCTTCGCTCTTCATGGGTACTGTACCTCAGCGCGAACGTCAACAGGGGAAACGCCCTATTCCTTGGTAAATGGTATGGAAGCAGTCTTGCCCATTGAAGTTCAAAAACCCTCTCTTTGGATTATGAAAGATGCAGGTTTGAGCAAGGATGACTGGATCCATACCCGACTTGATCAGCTGAACTTAATCGACGAAAAGAGACTTACTGCTATTTGTCATGGTCAAACATATCAAAAGCGAATGATCAAGGCATTTAACAAGAAAGTTAGACGACAAGAGTATCAAGTCAGGGATCTGGTGATCAAACGCATCATACTACCACAAGGTGATCCCAGGGGAAAATAGACCCCTACTTACGAAGGGCCATTTGTGGTTAAGAACATTTTCTCAGGAGGAGCTATGATTCTAACCACCATGGATAGTGACGACCTTCCTCACCCTGTCAATGTAGACATAGTGAAAAAATACTACGCATAATCAAAGACCCCTAGGTCGACTGGCCTAGGAAAAAATAAGGGCTTCCCCGCAAACCAAAAGGGTTTGGGCAAAAGTAAGGGATGAAAATAAAAAAATTGTACACCTGGCAAGTCGAAAACCTGAAAAGGAGGCTTGGGAAAAAAAGGGTATCCCGGTGGACTGAAAACCCGAAAGGGCGGTCCATTAAAAAATTAGGGATCAAAGCGTAACACTGTGTCTCATTGGATCACCTTGCAACCAGGTTTCGGTATCGATTATCAAGTACGGACGGCGCCGATCAATCTGATCTACCTTCAACCAAGTAGAAAATTAATGAGACGCTCAAATACATAAGGGCAATAGCAGAGTTGGAACCCAGTGGGATTGTTCACATAGCTGTTTTTCTTTGTTTTTCACAAATTGTGTAAATTCTATCATTCAGCGGCGTTCTCTTACTAGGACGTCAGCCTCTTGTACAAAACTCCTATTACAGGCCAACTTCAAAATCAATACAATTCATTTTCACAAAGAAATTTCAAATTGTTTTCCTTTTTTCTGTTTTGTTTTGCAAGAACGTCCAATGGTTCATTTTTGATATATGCATTTGACAATAATTGCTGCTCATAAATATTTACATGCGAAACAAAAGACGATTACTCGTAATGACAGGAATAGGGGCAAACAGAAATGTCCAAACCTTACAGTTTCTCTATTCACCAGGTACAGGGATAAACCCAGCTGAAGAATATGACTAAAAATGCATACACTCCCCGCAGAGTAGGAAGTACCAGAATACAGTATTATCAACTCTCCCCAGCTGAGGTTCGCAATCTCGAATGATTCAGTAAGATTCTCCCCAAGCAGAGTTCATCTTTCACCAACAAGGGAAGACCATCCCCAATGGAGTTTATTTCTTCCACAAACAGGAACTTTATCCCCGACAGAGTTTATCATCACCAGCAACGGTAATTCATCCCCAGCCGAGGTTATGGCTCCAAATCAGCGGGCCTTCTAACAGATTATCTCTTTCCCATAGTGTCATTCTCTCACCAATGTATTCTCCAACAGGATTATTCTCCCAATCACCTTTTGTCGTTATCCTCAGCGAGAGAAACTCTTTCACTCTCCAGCAGCAATCTGAGATTTATTTTCCCCAGCTAGAGAACATCATAAAAACATTGCATGTCCATACATCATGACATGTGCATACACATCATACAGCACAATCTCATTTATTTTGAGAACATAATTGCTTGATACATGTCATGCATTACATACGACTAACCTTTACCTTTCAGGAAAGATACAATCAAATTCTCACAAAGTTCAAGCTATAAAGCCCAGATCCGACCGGATAGTATCTTGATTTCTACAGCATATTGTGAAGCCCGGAGAACGGTCGGATAACAGTATCAGATTACCGCGAAGCCTGGATTATGACCAGATAGTGGTATCTCTTAAGTTCAAGCTATGAAGCCCGGATCCGACTGGATAATAGTTTAATCCCCAGCAAGCCGTGAAGCCCGGATTATGACCGGATAACAACTCAGCAAGTTACTGTGAAGCCTGGATTACGACCAGATAGCAGTGCGATACACCATGAAGCCTGGATTCGACCAGATAGTGGTATATCATAATCACAAGCCGTGAAGCTCGGATTCGACCGGATAACAGCTTAGCAAGTTATTGTGAAACCTGGATTACGACCAGATAGCAATACAAGACCATGAAGCCTGGATTACAACCAGATAATGGTAGAAGACGTTGTGAAGCCTGAATTACGACCAGATAGCAGCCAAGAGTACTAGGAAGCCTAGATTACGACCAGATAGTGGTTTATCTTTAACACGAGTTATGAAGCCCGAGTTTGACCGGATAGTATCTTGATTTCTCCGAACACCATGAAGCCTAGATTCGACCAGATAATGGTATGAGACATCGCAAAGCCTGGATTACGATCAGATAGCGGTAAAAGACACTGAAGTCTGGATTACGACCAGATAACAGTAAGGGACATTGCGAAGCTTGGATTTTGACCAAATATCAGTTTACCCGGCCAATTACTATGAAGCCCGGAGTCGACCAGATATTAGTAGGCCTTAAAATCAAATGGAAGCCCGGATGCGACTGGATAACCACTTGATTTCTTCTGAAGCCTGGATTTCGACCAGATAAGAAGTGAGGTATTGTGAAGCCTGGATTCGACCAAATAACAGTACAAGACACCATGAAGCCTGGATTCAACCAGATAATGGTATGGAACATCGTGAAGCCTGGATTGCGACCAGATAGCGGTACGAGACACTGTGAAGCTTGGATTTCGACCAAATAGCAGTTTACCTGGATAATTACTAAGAAGCCCGGAGTCGACCGGATATTAGTGTGCCCTAAAGACAAGTTGAAGCCCGGAGGCGACCGAATAACAACTGAATTTATTCTGAAACCTGGATTACGACCAGATAAGAATTGAGAAATTGCGAAGCCTGGATTACGACCAGATAGTAGTTCATTCTCACCTCTTCAACTAAGAGGCGATTCCTCAGTAGAATAACAGACGACCGAAGTTCCTAAAATTCAAATTTTCTCAAAATAGAAATGATTCACCAGTAAAATAACGGATGATCGAAGCTCCTATAATTATATTTCTCCCAAGACAAAGAACAACATTCCCCAGCGGAATCTTCCTCAACAACAGGTATACAAGCTATCGCTAAGGAATCTCTTATGCAATCGACACTCCTTCGGATGGAATCTTTAAGCCCATCTCCCGTCATCAATCTCCAAATGGCATCTGTAAGCCCATTCCCGACATCACAAGACAAATACTACTTCATGCGAGTGCAAATTTCTAGGCACTCTAGTGTTCAATCATCTTCCACCTTCAAATCACGAAAGGCAGAAAGGCCAATCTAAATCCTCAGGTTTAAGAAGATTGAATAGGGGAAGATACTGTACCCCAAAATTTTCCCTCTCATATTTCTCAATACATTTCAAGTGAGGTCCTCAAATTGCTCAAGGAAGCCCAAGGGTTGACCAGACAAGCTCTCTCCTAAGGCAGTCTACCTCAAATTAGGGTTTCATGTTGCATCAAGATACTTGAGTCCAAGGGATCCCAAATGCTCACCATTGTCCTAATATGTTCTCAAGATCATCCATGTCAAGTTTCAAGCCTTGCAGAGGAAGTTTGCTCAGTCAATTGCTCAAAAGCCTGAAAATCGACAATGTTAGGGCAAAAGTCAATTGTGGCCCACATACAGTCAAACTTCAAGATTTTTGGTCAACATCCTCATTTTTAAGTATTATTCATCATTTGATCAAGGGTTGATCATGATTCATCAAGGATTGCTCACAATTCATCAAGAACCAAAAGTTGCTAAATTAGGGTTTTATAGGAAAAGTCAACTCAACTTTGACCCAGCATAACTTTCTCATACGTTATGATGAATGACCCATACTAATCTCATTTTGAAGAGGATTCAATGCCCTATAATCCATCTTCATCTCCCAAGTTCAAAATATGCATTCACAAGAAGTTATGAATTTTGACATTATAGGTCATTTTGAAAAGTCAACAAAAACACCTTTTTTTATCAAAGCTTCATTCATGAACATGGAATACCAAATTGAGATGAGAACAAAAGGTTGCTTATAGGACATATCAAGCTTTCTAAAAAGTCAAAGAACACCTTCAAAGAGTCAAAATTGAGGAAGTTATGCATTGGTGAAGTTGACCCTCTTTGCAAAATTGTCAAAAGTCAACTATGCCTCAAATTGCAATTTTTGCTAAATGGGCCTAACTATTTGCACTTGTTTTGAGTTGGTAGCATGGTCCACGAGCCCTAGCCTTTGACACTTATCATTATCTTGTTTTTATTATTTATTTTGATTTTTATTTGAATTAAATCAATTTTAATCAAAACAAATCATGGAAAAAATCAAAACATTGAAATCTCAAGATTTTATACATGTTTCAGGTCCTATATTCAGCTAGCATAAGATTGAATTCGTGTAAAGCTTTGGTGTGCACAAAAAGATTGAATTTGGCCTATTTTTGGAAGCATCTTCAAGTGAATCAAATCAAAATCAAAATCAATAATGGAGAAAGATTGAGATCATGTTTGCAACCCTAATCCAATCCTCAATACATAAGGAACATTTGCAGACCTAAAACAAGGCTAGAGATAGGCGCAAGAACCAGAACCAAACTTTAAAAAAATCACAAAAAGTGTTGAGTCGAATTCATAATTCCAGGCATTCTCAAGACTTTCTAGCCATCCCAATCGCTTCCTGGGAGTGTAAGCAAGCGAAACCAATCAAGAACAGGTCTTTTCCAGCACCAAAACACACTGTAAGTCAGCCACGGCCTTGGTTCTTTCTTGAATTCGAATTGTATCATTCTGATACTTATAGCCTGAAATAATTGTACATTCTTGTTCCTTAACATATTTGCAATTTATCCATATCATCCAATTGCATTTTTGTGGACTGAATCAAGAATTGCCATTGTTAGGTTTTTTGGTTCCGTTTTAGGGTTTTTGTGTGCAGGCAAAATTAGCCCCCATGAAGGGTATCATGATGTTCAGGATGACAAGACGGTTCGATTTATGGCATTAAAAGTCATTTATCGTGCCCATGGAGGATTTTGAGATGAACCAGGGTTGTAGCTACGGACATACGTCTGTAGGTAAAAGTCCCTGCATTTTTTAGCAACGGAGAGAGGACAGGGATGAAGGTGTGGCACATTCCCAGTCATCCATTTAAAATTTCGCGCGCATGGAACTTATAAAGTTGTGTTATTTTTATAATGTTGTTTGTTTCTTTACATACAACTAATACGCGCAGCACGGTTGGTAATGGAACGTTTGGAAAGTGCTTTGGGGCCTGGGTTAGAATCCCAGGTCCCCCCAATTATTCCATGTTATTTTGCTTCAGGTAATCCAGCATGCACACAAGCCAAGAGAGCATCATGTATCCTCAAGATCCAACCTTTGGATCTCCAGATGGCCAGATCTAAAGGCCATCAGATGAAAGTCCACCAAAGCCCTCAGTCAACGCATGGCAGGAGATTTGGCAAGTCAAACGTGGGTCATTCCTTCTTGGGCCAGAATTGCTACCGACACCCCCCTCAGATTGTTATTTCAGGCCCAATCTCTTTAATATTTTCTTTTTATATATTTTTTTATTTAATTTATTTATTTGTTTTTACTAACAACTTAATTTTTCTTTTATCAAAAAAATCACAAAATGTTTTTCATCCAATTAGAATTACATTTATTTTTTATACAAATATTAATTAATTAGGTTATTTAATTTTAGGTAACTTTAATTTATTTTGTATAATAAATTAAAATTAATTAGAACAATTAGGTTTTTTTGTTTCTAACTTAATTATATTTTATTTGTCTTAAAATAACCAAAAACATAAAAATAGGCCATTTAATTATTTTCTTTAATTAATTTAATTACTAATTGATTTTGTATTTAGTTTAAAAACCTAATTCTTTTTTTTCTTAAAAATAAATTAAAAACAAAAAAAAAAATTCTTTAAGTTAGGTTAGACGGGGTCAAAACCCTAATTTCTTATCGTTCTTAACTCATCGCGCGCGCTTTATTATTTTATTTTCCATATTGATGTAATTGCTCACAAGTTGTAATAGTTTAAATTAGGACTTTTACTTTCATTTATCGCTTTTGTTTTTGGCTATGTAAATACCTGAAGCCTTGTAATAGCGTAGCTTACTTTCTGCATTATTAAATTCCGCAAATATTAACTGTTAGATGTATGAATAATAGGGATGCATGACAAGAATGTATGATAACTTTAAAATTATTAGCAAACCCCAAATGTGCAAAGATAATAAACTTGAAATTGAATCACTCGCACATGCGCACTCCTAGGGTATACTCCCACTTCGGTTGCCTTCGATAAAAGGTCATTGAGTATAGGATGTTTTAGTGGTCACTCTCTTGTGCAAAAGATCAAAGTTGCCTCGGAAAGGTTGCCTCGGAATAGTTGCCTCGAATATTGATCTTAAGACATTATGGTTATTACTAAGACGTCCTAACATTGCTTTAGTGATCGTACGTCCCTTTTCGAATTGACCCTCAAAACTCCAACGATGGTGCTACCTACTCACTAATAGTGGGATAGCGCTGTCTAAAGGAAACAAACATAGAACAATTCTTTTTTCGAGTAGGTAGATTAGTTCTTAAGTACTTGCTCAATCCAAACAAACTTTTTCACCCTTACACTCCTTTCAAACAAAGTTTTCAAAAAAAAAAACACTTCGTAACACTCTTGAAGACAGAAACAATGGTTAAATCGAAGTCAAAACAAAAACTTTTCAAATCACGCAAACACACAAAGAAGCAATTTTGAAAATGATGAGCAAGTACTTAAGAGCCTGTAGAAAACTACGGATAGAAATGGTGCTAATACCTTCCCTTTCTATAATCTACCCCCCGTACTCAAAATCTCGAAAAAGGAATTTTTCTATGCTTTTTTCCTTTCCAGTTGGATAAAATAAAAGTCGGTGGCGACTCTTGCTTACCGCAACATTTTGCAAACACAAACACAAAACGCAAACCAGCATTTTCCTAAAACAGTCCCGGTTCTGGCCACCGTATCACATAAATCAATCAATTATACAATACGAAAATCATACCATATTACAATAATCAAGAGAGTTTTTGCACAAACTATCTCAAGACTTAAAACAGCATCAATGGAGCAAAAAGAAAAAGGAAATAAGAAAGACAAGGAACCCTCTTTATCCTTCATGCTTAAAACACCTAGAGTAGAACAATTCCCCCACCCTGTTACCTCGAATTTGCAGAAAAGGATGTAGCTTTTGTTATGGGTCTCTCTATTCTCCTTCCAAAAGCTCTCATAGGGTTTGTTTTTGTCTCCATTGCCTTTTTTACAAATTTTCATGTACTAACCAAACTAACTCCCAACATTTCTATTTAAATAAATAAATACCTAATTTATAATTTATTTTAATTAATTCCTTAAACTTCTTTCAACTCTCACCATTTCCACTCACCTCTTTATTTTATTAAAAACTTTATTTTTCTCCCCAAAATCACAATATCTCATATTCTTTATTATTTTTAATTAATTAAAAATTAAAGCAATTTCTACCCACACTCATAATAAATAAATAAAGCAATTAAATAATTCAAAACTACACCAAAACTATAAAAAAATAAGGGTAATTCAGGAGATCAAAGTATCCTTGGATGGGAAGTGATTCAGGACATCGAAGTATCCTTAGATCGGAAGTGATTAAGAAGACCCTAGATAAGATAAGGGTAATTCGAAAAAATATGAAGAAAATTTAGGACCAAAAAAAGAGTAATTATGTCGATCAAAGGAGGAAACCTTTGGAGTTCAAAAATGGAGATCATGTGTTTTTAAAGGTCACTCAAGGACTTGGTTTAAAGGGCCCCTTCAAGAACAAGAAGTTGAGCCCGAGATACATTGCCCATTATCAAATCATGGACCGAGTAGGCAAAATGGCTTATCATTTAGCATTACCATCTTCCATATTTGAACTTCATGATGTCTTTCATGTATCTCAGCTCTGAAAGTTTGTACCAAATCATTTTCAGCCTATTTTTCCAAAAACAATTGAAGTTGTCGCAAATCTTACCTTTCAACCTCAGCTTGTTCATATAATGGATTATGCAATTAAGACTCTTTGTATGAAGGAGATATCTTTGGTAAAGGTGATGTGGGAGAAGGTGCGTCCAAACGAAGCTACTTAGGAACTAAAATTTGAGATACGATAGAAGTATCCTAATTTTTTCAGGTACGTTTCAAATTTGGGGACGAATTACAATTTAAAATGGGGGATATACTACCCCATATTATTATTCCATGTATCTAGTGAGAATGGGTAAGTTATATAAGAATGAATAAGAACTATCCGATTTAAAAAGAAAAAGTTGATATTAAATTGGTGTTTTCACTAAATCATGTGTCATTTAAAAGAAAGAGAAATCATTAATCAAATTTTAAAAATGTTTTTTAATCCTAACCGTTAAATATAAATCCAATGTTTGTTATTTAAATTCTTATATATATATATATATATATATATATATATATATATATATATATATATATATATATATATATATATATATATATATATATATATATATATATATATATATATATATATATATATATATATATATATATATATATATATATATATATATATGATCTTACCGGTTGATCAGAACCTACAAGCTGGTCGGAGGATGATCTTTGACGGGCTGGAAAGTTGAGGAGAAAATGGGGTGTTGTACCTACAAGGCACTCCGACGATCAAGTAAGTGTTGAAGTAAAGAGATACAAGAAAGGTATTAGGGTTTCAGAGATGAATATTAGATATTTGGCCCTCACATGTTTGAGGGTTTATATAATGTTCACCCGGCGCGTAGCCTTTGGTTCCTATTTTTGGGCCTAGATATACGGGTCCTCAAAAATAGGTAACTGTCAGGACTCAGTCAAAATGGGCATGTGTGCCTGTAATTAGACATTTGTTCCGAGGAGGACGATTGCGGGCATATGGCCATTTTGGTCGTTTCTTGGGTGTCTGCCTGATTTGTGTCGGGCCGACAGGAGATATTCGTTGATCTGGTCAGGCGTGTGTGTCGGGCATAACTGGTAGGATGACAAGTGTCATTGTCGACTAGAGTGTTGGGCCGATTTCATCGAGTTGTGCCAAGGGCAGGAGTAGATTGGGCCACTTCTAGTCATTGGGCCAGTTCAGAACAGAAGCCCTCAAGTCGTTGCTTTTGAGCACAAGAGCGATGACTTAGAATTAGCCCGCGAAACGGGGATGCTTCTTGGTCGACATTTCTCGAGGGTTATAAATGATGTTCGTCTCATTTGCCTCCAAGGAGGGGAACGGTTGAGCGATTCATATTGAGGAGCCATTTTGCGTGTTTGTTGCGGGGTTCCCTCCTATCCAACATGCGGGCAGAAATGGGAAGCCGATTGTTAACAAAGAAGGGAAGGAGGTTCTTGATTTGGGTTTGATATGCGTCAAGGATATCCTCGAGATCAAGGACCTTGCAAGTATCTTGGTAGTCGCTTTTACGATCTGATTTTCTTTATATGCATGACATAGTTGTTTTTTATGTATGTTGGTCATTTTTTTTGTTTCTTCGTAGATAAGATGAATCTCGCTCAAGAACGTCTGACAAAGACGACTGCTTTCAACCTGAAGAAGGCTCATAAAGGTGCCAAGTCCTCTCAGCCCGACACAGAGATGGATCCTCAGTCAGGCTCGGGTGCTTTATCAACAGGCCCAGCGGCCAGGGCACTTTCCCTTTTGCATGTATCCTCGAGGCTTAAGAGGCAGCACAATGAAGGCACTATCGACCTTCCTGGGGAGAAGGGGAAGGGGAAAATATGAGATGCCTCCTTGCTGGCACAACAGGGACTTATTTGAAGGCTCTTCCTTGTATTTCCTACGGGGCTAGTCCCTTTTGCTCGAGGAGTTGGATCGTCTGGCCAGGCGGGTTGCATTGGCTCAGGATGCTGGGCCGTTATGAGGGCCTTGGAGATGGTTTTTACGTACACAGAGGGAGGCTCCTCTCAAGAAGTCGATATAAGAAAATTGTGGGCTAAACTGTCCAATATTGAGAAGGAGCGCGCCAACGAGGGGGCTGCTCGAAAGTTGACAGAGGAGAGGCTGGAGAAACTGACCAAGGACCATATGGCGCTACTCCTCGAGAAGAGAACTTCTGAAGAATAGGTGGCGACCTTGACTATTGAAGTTTCTCCTAACGAGGACGAGTCGAGGAAGCCCGGGGTTTAAGGACTCGTGCAGAATTGGTTGCATGTCTCAACCTGGCTTTGGACAATGATATCGCCGCTTCTCAGGGGAGCTTTGATAATGTAGTGAATCTGCTTTGGATTTTGAACCCTGAGGTCGAGCTCAATGTGAGTAGGATGGGAATCCATTATTATGTTGCTGATGGCAAGATCGTGATCCCTGAGTACCTCAGAGACGTCGGGGATGTGCTCGTAGGGGAGTCATCGCGTCAAGATTCCTCCATCAAGGAAGATCCCCAGCCAGATATTTGACTGCTTCTTGTTATTCCTTTTTATGTTCTGGCATGCCTGCCGTATTGATGTAATTCGTTTTGTGGGCTTTGGCCCATTTTGATTATGTTTCAAATAGTTGTGGTCTTTACGGCCACATGATTAATTTTTTGGATGGGGGCCTTGGGCCTCCCTTTTGTAAAATCTTGTACAATAGCGGCCTTGGTGGTTGTCCTTAATTTTTGACCGTGGTTGTCGTTTGTTTTAATTTTTTATTGTGTTTGCATGTTTATTGTATGCTTGTCTATTTGAGACGTATTTTATTGGCTAATTTTTCAGCGGGGATTTGCTTGTTAGTTAGTGTGTTTGCCAATATGGGGAAACTGGTCAAACGGCCAGGGTAAATAACGGGCATGGGCTGGAACTCAGGTATCGTTTCGAGGACCTGAGCTCGGCAGAGTGAACTACCCATCACAAGCTGGGCATTCTACCGGTGTGGTATGATGATGATGGAGCTCGGTCGAGTTATCCATGTCGGGCTAAGGATCTGCTCGTCAAAAAGAGTAGAGTTTTCCCCCTCATTAAATTGGAGGGTCATGCTTGTACCTAGGCATGCCCGTATGGTCGGGCTTGGATGAGTTCGTCTTGTCAATGACACTCGCCGATTGCTTAGTGTTTTAACTGTAATATTGTTTTAGCTTTTCAGTGTTCCATGGTCGAGCAAGTTGCTCCCCTTGTAGATTTTCTAGGTAGTACGCACGGGTCCCTGTTTTTGCGTAGACGCGATAAGGACCTTCCCAGTTTGCTGTGAGCTTACCTTCGCGAGATTCTTTGCGATTTCTCTTCAAGACAAGGCTTCCAACCTCAAACTCTCATCGTATGACTTTCGTGTCGTAGCGTATGGATATTTTTTGTTTGAGAGAGGCCTCTCATAGGGACACTCCTGTTCAGATTTCTTCGACTAGATCTAATTCTTCCCGTAGGCCAACGTTGTTCATCTCCTCGTCTAGGGGAGCTTCGATTCTCCTGGAGGGTTCCTAGATCTCTATGGGGATGAAAACCTTCGTTATGTAAGCTATTCGGAAATGAGTTTCCCCGATGGATGAGTGTGTTGTTGTTCGGTAGCCCTTGAGTATGTTGTGCAGCTCCTCGACCCATCTTTTCTTGGTTTCGTCTAACCTTTTTCTGAGACCCCTGAGTATCTTCCTACTTGCGGACTCAGCCTGGCCGTCCGTCTGAGGATGCTCGACAGAGGCAAAGTGTTGGGTGGTTCCCAACTTGGCGACGAATTCCTGAAAGGCTTGGTCTGTGAACTGGGTTCCATTGTCGGTGGTGATCGCTTGCAGGACATTGAACCGAGCAAGGATGTTTCTTTTGTATAAGCGCATGACATTTTGGGCGGTAAATTTTGCCAATGCTTCCGCCTCTATCTATTTGGTGAAGTAGTCGACGACCACTATCAAGTATTTGTTTTGATTTGTACCTACCACAAACGGCCCGAGGAGATCTAACCCCCACTAGGCGAAGGGCCAGGAGGAAGAGAGGGAGCTAAGCTCGTTCAGGGGAGCTAAGTGCATGTCCTCACGCCGTTGGCACTTGTCGCATTTCTTTATATGCTCTTTTACATCATGATGCATGGTGGGCCAGTAATACCCCGCTCCCAGAGCTTTCCTGATGAGGGATCTTCCGCCCAGGTGTTGGCCATTTATTCCTTCATGGATTTCGAGCAGGATGTGATACGTGCTACTTCGATCAACGCATTTGAGGAGGGGGATGGAAAATCCTCTCCTATACAATTTGCCTTCGTCCATGACGTAGGAGCAGGCTCTTTGTCTGACCACGACCGCCTTCTTTGATTCAACGGGTAGCTCCCCTTTTGTGAGGTAGTTATGTACAGAGATTATCCAGCAGTCGTTGTCTCCTATAGAAAATACTTCCAAAGTCGAAGGGGGTCTCTGGGTGCTCGATCGAAGAAGAATTTCCTGTATCACCGACTTATCCCCCCATTTCCTCTTTATGCTTGCTAGTTTGCACATGATGTCTGCTCAGGCGTTATGTTCGCGGGAAACATGTTGTATGTCCACGGATTTGAATTTCTTCTTTCTTTCTTGGACCAGGGCCCAATACTCAGTGAGGTGATTGTTTTTCACCTGATACTCCCCTTAGACCTAGGATGCAACGGGTTGAGAGTAAGTGAAGATCTTTACCTTCACGGCTCCCAGATCTTTGGCCAGGCGTACCCTTCTAAAAATGCCTCGTATTTTTTTTGGTTGTTGGAAGTTGGGAAGGATAATGTGAAGGATACTTCTATTAGGATCCCCTCCTTGTTCTCCAAGATAATTCTCGCTTTTCTTCCCATTGAACTGGAGGAACCATTGACGAAGATTGTCCACTGGTGTGTCCCGTCCAAGGGTGCGCGTGAATTCATTTTAGCCACAAAGTTGGGCAACACCTGAGCTTTGAGGGCTTTCTTGCCTTCGTACTGGATGTCGAATTCGAAGAGTTCTAACGGCCATTTTAGCATCTTGCCCACCATATCAGGCCTACTGAGTAGTTGCTTTATTGGTTGCTCTGCTCAAATGATTATGGTATGTGCCAAGAAGTAGTGTCGGAGCCTTCTCATTGAGTTGATGAGGGTTAGGGTCACTTTTTTGATTTGTTGGTATCTTACTTCAGGGCCCTGTAGGGCTTTGCTCGTAAAGTAGATAGGCTTCTTCCCCTATGGGGTTTCTCGGATTAGTGCAACATTTATTGCTTCAGAGCTTATAGATAGATAGAGATAGAGGATCTCATCCTTCTCTGGTTAAGAAAGGACAGATGGTTGTGACAGTGCTTACTTCAGGTGGGTGAGAGCTTGCTCGCATTCGTCCATCCATTTGAAGGCAGTTTTTTTGCAGAGATTTGAAGAGGGGGAGCACGTGTTGGGAGGATTTCTCCACAAAGCAGGAGAGTGAATTAAGCATGTTGTTCAGGATTTGATGGATTTTTTGAAGTGGGCGTTGGAAACTCATAAAATGATCTGCATTTGTCGGGGTTAGCCTCAATTTCTCATTCTGTGAGGTAGAACCCAAGGAACTTGCATGCCTGTACTCCAAAGGTGCATTTTTCTGGGTTAAAGCGCATCTGACATTTCCTGGCCTACTCGAAGACTTTCTTCAGGTGGAGGGCAATGTCGTCTTCTTTCATTGATTTGATTATCATGTTGTCCATGTAGACTTCGAGCATGTCACTTATCTCGTTACGAAAAACTGTGTTCATCATGCGCTGATATGTAGCACCCACATTTTTAGGCCGAAGGTCATTACGTTGTAGTAATAGTTTCTCGATTCTGTCATAAAAGCGGTATATTTTTTGTCCACTTTCACCATGGGAATCTGGTTGTATCTAGAATATGCGTCCGTTAAAGATAATAATTTGAAATTGATTGAGTTGTCGACCAGTTTGTCGATATTGGGAAGGGGTAAGCATATTTCAGGTAAGCCCGGTTAAGATCGGTATAATCAATGCATAAGACCATTTTCCATTAGATTTTTTCACGAGTACTACATTTGAGACTCAGGTTGTGTATTCGGCTTCAGAAATAAAATGTGCCTCTAGGAGGTCTTTGACAGCCTGCTCGGCGGCCTCTGTCTTTTTGGGAGACTACTTCTGCCTATGTTTAGAAACTTCCTTATGGGAAGGATCTATGGTCAGATGATGACTTGCAACCTCTGGGTCCAATCTAGGAATTTTAGTCGCGCTCCAGGCGAACAGATCAGCATTCTCCCTCAAGCAAGCTTTAAGTTTCCTCTTCGCTAATTCGAGGTGGTCGACTCTGATCTTAACTCCTTTGGAAAGATCGTTCCTGAGGGGTATGGTTTCAAAGTCCCTGTCTAGAATAGGTCGCATGGGATCTGAAGGCTCCTCATTTTCTGCAGTCAGGGATGAGTTCTCCCCTTCGACCATGGGCTCTTTCCCCTTTCTCCTTTGCTCTTCACAATCTTCCTTGGAGAAGCAGTTGTCGAGGTCGATGGTGTCGACCCTTGGCAGTAGCTTGGGCTCCTCGGAGCTGTAGGGTAAGGCGGATCTAATGGTCATTCGGGGCTGAGCGTTGATGGAACTCAGATCCTTGGCTGAAGCTTCAAAACACCTCTTTGCTGCTTGGACGTCCCCGTGGAGGGTGGTGACCAAGCCTTCAACAATGTAGTATTTCATCTTGAGGTGCACGGTGGAGGGAACCATAATTAGTTCGGTTAGGGTGGGCCTTTTGAAGATACATTGATAGAGAGATAGTCAGTTCACTACTAGAACTGAGTCTCAATGGTTATACTGGTCACCCCTCTCCCTAAGGTTACAATTAGTTCGACACACCCCCAGGGTTTAGTGCTAGCCTCGTTGAAGCCCTGGAGGTCAGAGCCCACGTACGGGGTCAAGTGGGTTTCGTTCAGCTGGAGGGTGGTGAACAGTTAGGTGTACATGATGTCCATCGAGCTTCCTTAATCGACCAGGATACGTTGAACTTCAAAGTTTTCCATGCAAGCCCACACGAGCAGTGGGATGGTCAAGTTGGGAGCTCTGCCTGGCAGTTCTTCTCGGTAGAATGCGAGGGGATGACAGCCTCCTCTGAACTTGTCAAGGGTAGAATCCATGTCGGAGTTGGCTTTGATAAGCTGATCGAACCTTCTCTTCACGGACTCCACCGTGTGCTTATTAAATCCTCCACCGAAGATGACCATCGCGGCGGGGAAAGACTCCCAAGGACTATGTGTGGAGAAGTATAAGGGGACACCCTCCATGTCCGGGAAGTAGAAATCTTCTGGTCGCATGATGCTCATGGTGACTGGTATGATGTCGTTGTAGGGGGACTCCTTCCCTTCTTCGATGCTCTTGGATTCTAGAGACTCCTCACGGGAACCCTTTTTCTTCTTCTTATACTGCTTGAGGTGTCCATCTCAGATTAGCATCTTGATCGCATCCTTGAGATGGATGCAATCGTCGGTGTTGTGACTATGGATTTTATGGAACCTATAGTACTTTCTCTTGTCGACTTCGGGCTTGGCGGGCGTCTGGCGAGGAAAGCGCGTCCCAGCATGTTTGAATTATGAGTTGGCGCATTCGGTCAGAATACGCTCCCTCGAGGTGGTCAAAGGGGTGTAGTCGTGAAATCGACCAGTAGGCCCCTTGTAATATTTAGAGTCTCGGGATTTGTCTTCCCACTTCTTCTCTCCCCTCTAACGGGATGTCGATGGCTCGTTGCTTTTCGAGGACTTGGCACTCTCTCGGTGCCTGGAATCCCTAGCATTGTTGGCCGCTTCTTTCTCCTCGTACTGAATGTACACTTGAGCTTTGAGGATGAGGGAGTTGAGCATGGTTGGAGTTTCGATACCATAACCTTTCCAAAGTCGCTGCATGGATGAGGCCCTTTTTCAAGAAGGTACTTCTTCATGGTATCGGTCGTTGAGACTTGCACGACTTCTTTATTTAAGCACTCGATATATGCTCGCAAAGACTCATCCCTACCCTGGATAATCTCTTTTAGTGACATCTCTGATTTCAGATGTCAGCGGGAGGCGGTGAAGTGCCTCAAAAATATATTTCCTAGTTGTTTCCAAGAAGTGATAGATTCAGCGGACAGACTCTTGTACCAAGTCATGGCACCTTTTCTTAGAGTGTTCGGGAACAACATGCATTTAATTGCACCCTTCACGCCTCGGTAATCAAGTTAGGCATCGATGTCTTCTATGTGGTCATCTGGGTCGGCCGTACCGTCATAGGATCACAATGGGGGAGGCTTCTCAAGCCTGACCGGGAGTGTGCCTTCATAATTTCTTTTGATACAGATCGCAGGGCTTGTCGTCATCGGTCTCTTCTGACAATGATGGAGAGGAGTGATGGTTTCTTCTTTGTCGAGTGTCATTATCTCGTCGAGGGGATGGGCTCCGCCATTGTCGCCTCGGTTTGGGTGATAGTGACTTGTTGCGGTCATCTTTGCACGTGCTCTTCATTTTCTTGGAAAGCAGGGAGTCTTTATCATTCTTGGGAGATGCTCGATCATATTTCTTGCAAAATTAAACTTCGAGCATTTCCTTTCTTAGAGGATACTGATCAGTGGTATTTACACATTTATTTATTGTTAATTGTAGTTATCTTTTCTTTTATTTCCGAGTGTTTTATTTCATTTTACCGTATTTTATGCTTTGGTTGTGTGTTTTAGTGTTTTCAGGGTCAGAAGAATAAAACAGAATAGTTCAGGGCGAAAAAGTCCAAAAACTCGGAGTTTTAGAGAAAGTCAAAAATCCACCTACAGGAGGCCTGACACGACCACCTATGTCAGGATTGGCGAATAAAGAAAGATGGAAGTCAGGGGTGCAACACGGGCGGTCGTGTTACTCTACACGGGCCATGTTGCAACCCCTGGGAACTTAAAAGAATATTTGGGAGTTTGGGGCCAACACGGGCGGTCGTGTTGCCTGGAACGAGCTGTGTTGGCTTATGACACTGATTTCCTGATTTGTTTTCATACTTTTTCCATATGTTAAGTTGTGATGGATTTTTGGGTACTTTCAACTAACCTAGATGAATTGTGACTATTTAAATGAGTTTTCACAAGGAATAAAGGAAATTTTTGGTAGCAAATAATATTTTACACGATCAAAGATTGGAGAAGTCAAGTTTTTCGGAGAGGGAAGATTTTCATGCGTGGAAGCAATTGAAGATCAAAGTTGATCCCAATCCTTGTAATGCATATATTTTGTCTTGTAATCATTTTGGACAATATGAGTAGCTAAACCCCTCAATGTTATAGGGGTGTCCCTGATTTGAATATGTAATGATTATGAATTCCTGAGTTCTTTAATAAAGTCTTATCTATTCGATTTAATTGTACAATGTTTTTATGCCTTCCTGATCAGAATAATTAGGATTGATTTATGGTTAACAACCAATTGGACCATGGTTGTTAAGGTTTTTGTATAATTAGGCTATAGTAGATATCATCTAGGACTAGGGATACCCTATAGTTACTAGATTTAATCCTTGATAAAATAAAGGCTTGACTCTATCAGATATCTCTAAGGACTTAAGATTTAGGATGGATAGTTAAAGGTTTTCCCACTAAGGACTTAGGGGAAGATAATCTAAAGGGCTGGTAATTGAAGGATATCAACTTGTTGAAGAGATCAGGATTCAAGGTTTTTATAGGGAAAATTATACACCCTACCATATCATACTCCTCATATCTGTGAAAAAGCCCTAATTTACATTCTGCTTATTTTTATTTCTGCTAAGTGACAATTCCTAAACCAAAACCCCAGTTAAAGTTTTTGTTTAATTGAACGTGAATTAAACTCGATAATTATATGCAGTCCTTGAGATCGACAATCGGGGAATTTCCCATTATTACTGCAAGGAAAAAATAGTACACTTGCTATTTTTCCCATCAAGTTTTTGGCGCCGTTGGTGGGGAATTCTTAGTTATTGAGTGTAATTTGAGTTCAATTATAATTTTATTACTCTGCAACTAAAATTTATTTTTTGTAATTTTTATATTTTTGTTATTCCTGATTTTTCCTAACCTTTGCATGCAAGGAAAACCCTCAGTTGAATTTCCTTTTGACGTAGAAATTGAAATAACTTTTCACGTAAGGCGCAAACAAGCTCGGTTAGTTAGATAGGAATCAGAACGTTCATCATATCATTCAGATTCAGAGTCTGAAAAGTAAAAAACAATGGATGAAGACCCACCACCACCAAAGAGACTTCTTGGGGACTACGGAGGAGCAAATGCTCTAGTAGGTCGATTGACTATTATGAATCAACCGGTCAATGTTACAAATTTTCATCTACATCCTTCAACCATCCGCCAGCTCGAGAACAGGTCTTTCACCAGAAAGATCAATGAAGATGCCAATAAGCATTTGCAGAGTTTCCTCACCATGAGTACTACTTTGAAGATTAAGGGGAACTCTGAAGAAGCCTAGAAATTAAGGATGTTCCCGTTCACGCTGTCTGAAGATGCTGAAGATTGGTTTTACTCATTACCTGCTAGAAGTATCACCACTTGGGAACAGATGAGAAGACTTTTCTTGATGAATTCTTTCCTGCTTTTGTTTACATTCACAAAAGATATGATATTGTGAATTTTAAACAGGAGGAAGGAGAATCACTTGGTGATGCTTATAAGAGGTTAAAGAGCTTATTAGTAGCATGTCCCACTCACAACATGGGTCAACTGGAGTAAATGCAAATGTTTGTAAATGGCCTTCGAATAAAGACAAAGCAGCTTATTGATACAGCAGTTGGTGGCTCATCCAACTTTACAGCAGCAATTGGTGTGAAGAAGATTATTGAAGCCATTGCTGCAAATGAGCATCTGGAGCTATATGACAGAGTTGTAAGCAAACTAGAGGGAGTGATTGATTTGAAGATGGAAATTAATAAGCAGTTGAAAATTGAAGAAGCAATTGCTCCAGAAGTAGATAAAAAGCTTAAAGCAATGAACGTGGGTACTCAAAAGGTAGCTCAAGTTCAACAGGTACAGAAGGTTGTTTGTGAAATTTGTAGTGGACAACACCTTACTGTGCAATGTCTTGCAACTCCATAACAAATTGAGGGGATAAATTTTTTGAGGCAAAATAAGCCGTATTCTAACACCTATAATCCTGGGTGGAAGAATCATCCTAACTTCTCCTGGAAAGATTAGCAGTAACAAGCTCCTCAAAAGGAAGAGTGGGGGTAGCTATTGAAAAGATGAATTCCCACACCTCTCAATTTCAAGAAGAGACAAGGAGTAATTACAGGATTACCAGAGCTACAATAAAAATTTTGGAGGTTCAAATGGGACAGATTGTGCAACAGGTAGCGCTGCGAGCACAAGAGAATCAGAAAAATCATGAGAATGTTAATGTTGTCACAACAAGGAAGGAGAAAGATGCTGAAGAAAAGAAATATGAGGTAAAATTTGATAATAGTATCATAGAAGTAGAGCTGGAAGTGAGAGACAATAAGAAAAAACAGGAACAAGTGGTATCACCTGCAAAGCCAGTTGAAGTGAAGAATAAACCAGTGATTAAGTTACCGTATCCATCTCGAGTGGAAAAGAAGGACACAAAAGAGAAAGAGTTTGATAAATTTGTCCAGTTGTTCAAAAACTAGAGATCAACATACTATTCTTTGAAGCACTCGAGAAAATACCTTTGTATCAGAAATTCATGAAGGAAATATTATCAAAGAAGAGATCAACGGGAGAGGGATCAGTACCCTGTAATGAGAAATTTTATGCATTTGCGCCCGAGAGAAAAATACTTGTCAAGCAGAAGGATCTGGGGTCAGTTGCAATACCATGCACCATAAAAGACAGAACTTTTAAGAGGGTTCTAATTAGTTCTGGTTCTAGTGTAGGTTTGATGCCATTGTCTATTTTCAAAAAGCTGGGTATTGAGAAGATAAGCGAGTGGGACAAAATTGAAATTTATTGATCACACCATCAAGCAGTCATATGGGATAACTAAAGATGTATTAGTAGAAATTGACAATTTTGTTTTCCTAGTTGATTTTCAGATCATGGACATCCCTGAAGAAGATGAGACTTCTATCATTCTTGGTCGACCATTTATGCTGACTAGTCGATGCAATTTTGATATCGAGACAGGTAATCTAACAATGAAATCATTTGATGAGGAGATAACTTTGAAGGTGTTGGAGAACCAGAAGCAAGGTGCAAGTGGAAAGAATAAATATTTAGTAGGAATGATCAAAGTAGAAGGAGAAAGAAATCGTTAAAAATCACTCCTAGAAGAAGTCTCAGGAAAAATCTCTCAGGTGGCATCAATAAAAATTCCTAAGCTCAATCAAGAAGGAAATAAGAGAAAGAAGAAGGAACACCGACCTGAGAAGATGGAAGTTGGAAGTGACTAGAAGCACAAATGGGTTGATACTTTTGATCTGAATGAGTTCTGGATTGCGGAAGATACAAACAACAAGGTATGGGAGAGGAAATACCCCCATAAGGGGATGAACCGTCGAGCCATGTGACGTTAAATGGAGCGCTTCATGGAAGGCAACCCACGCTTTTAATAACTTAATTTTTGTTTAATTTTTCCTGCAGGTAATAGAAAGGGAGTCTTATTGGTGAAAGCTAGGAGGAAGCAACATGTGTTGCATTCCTCTCTGTGAGTCACCTTCCTTGAGCTTGTTCTGAGACATTTGGGTCAATGTTTAGTTCAAGTTTGGGGGGTTTTACTACTTTTCTTTTTATTTATTTTCTTCTTTTCGAATTATTTATTAGTTCTATGGGAATTGCTATGTAGATACGCGAGTTGAAGTCCTCCAAATTTTGGCCGAAATTTTTTGTTTTGTTCAAGAACTTTGTTCTTATAGAGTTTGGGAATAGTATATAGAGACAACGGGATGGTTGGTTAAGGGTAGGAAGTTCGGAATAACGTGACAAGAATACAATTCTTTGAGTAGTTTATCAATAAAGTCTGACATAATCTAAATTCACATGCAAGTATGATTGGTTGAGAAATAAATAAAGCTGGCACCAAATGATGAAAAGGCGATAAAAGGTAACTGACTCGCTAATTTGGATAGCCCTAACCCGGTTATTCACCCCAAAGGGGTTGATCCCTAAACGTCGTTGTTGTACCCCAAAATTTTCCCTCTCATTTCATCAACATTTCTCATCACAAGACTCTTGGAATTCAAGATCAAGCTAGGGTTTGCTCTGCTCGAGACACCTCCTTGCACTGTTGACCTAAATTAAGGTTTGAGTTTGCACATTGATGTTTTGACCTACAATGCCCAAATGGACTTTCATACTTCATGTTGGACTCATAAGTTTGTCCATACCAAGTTTCAAGCCTTGATTCAAAATTTTTCCCAGTTAATTAGACAGTTGACCTAGAAATCAGCTGTATTAGGGAAAAAGTCAATTGTGGCCAATTGACAGTCAAACCTCATGCATTTTGACCCACATCAACATTATGAACTCATATGAACCATTTTATCAAGTTTGGATCACAATTCCACAAGAAATTTGATCAGATCACCAAAAGGGCAAAATGGTCATTTTTAGGGTTTTGATTGTACAAAGGCAATTTTTGACTGTTTGACCTAGCCAATGGCAAATCAAGCTCAACCATGGACTCAAGGACTCAATGACATTGTCTTGACCCATTTAAAAAGTTCAAAAGATCTCAAATGCATAAGATTGACAGATGAATTTTTCAGTCAACTAATCAAAATTTGACTGTACACTGAAAAGTCTAACTTTGACTTTTTGGTCAAAATCAAGTGCCAAGGGTCATTTTTCATCAATACATGTCAAATTATGAAACTTGTTCATCAAGAAACCCAAAAATGCAAATTAGGGTTTAAAATGGAAAAATTTCATAACTTAGAATTTTTCTAAGTTATAAAATTTTCTTATTTTTTCCTAACTTTGTCCCATTTTTTCACCAAGATTAAAATGGATTCAAACAAAACTTGCAACATGAAAGTTGTAGTCCATCGCAAAGTCTACAACTTTTATTCACAAAGTTTTCTCAAAAGAATCTTCGATCTCAAGTTATGATTTTTGGAATAAGGGTATCTAAAACTTTTAACTTAGAGAAATTTTGCCCTAGTTTAGGCAGGATTTTGACCCATCTTCTTGGCCATTTTTCACATAGTTCCACTTGGAGTTTCAAGTTACATTTCAAAGATGGATTATAGTAAATGTTGCAAGCTTTCCAAATTGTCTAAGAACTCCTCAAACACCTTTGTGGTTAGGGAGAATCGAATGCTTGAAGTTGGCAAAAACTCACTTTGATCCATGGCCAATACATGTTCATACCAAGTTGCAAATCTGACCAAGATAGCTTTGTACACAATTACAGGCCTCAAAACCAGTTTTTACTCCATAATTTAATGCAAACCCATTGATCTAATGCATTGTCTTGGTCATTAGGGTATTGTACACAAGTTTAATCCCTAAATGGTAAAAGGCATAGTTCCATTTTTGAAAAGTTATACTTTATGTCAAACCAAGATCTTTGAAGCATGGGGCCATATCTCTGAGGCAAGATCAAATCCACAAATTGCAAGTATCAAGGGCAAAGTATACATATTACAAGATAGAGTGTACATGCCTGCATTGAGTAGTTACACATTCTTGCTTCACAAAGAAGAAATTGGTCCAAATGTTGTAAACTTGAAAACCAACCATAGTCAGCTTACACAAACATTGCAAACACATTTCACACAATCCTTTGAGTCATAAACACGAGCTCTTAACCACTCCAACCTCCTTGTACACAAAATCACCATTTTTCTACAAAAACGGGGCAAGCCCTGCAGAACCACCTCTATCTCCACTTTCCCTCGTGGGTTTTGCCTCAAACTTGTTCCAATACCTTCCATTCAACTCACCTGAACTATTCCAGACCTCCATTTCCAGCTGTAACACCATTAACACACATTGCCATTTTTGTTTGGAAGCTTTGTAGGTTGAGTTCTGTAGCACGATTCAGGCTACTTCAAAACAAACCAAGCATTGGGAAAGCTTCATTGGACATTAGGCAAGCTCAAAAGAACATCAAGCACCTTGGAAGTTGCTGCATTGTCCAGCTCGAAGTCAACTGAAACAGGTATTTCATGAACTTCTATCTCTCTATTTAGGAATAGTTAGACTTAGGTTTGTGAATGAAATATGTTGTATTCATAGCCCTGAAACCATACATGTGCTTAATTTTCATTTATATTAATCGTGCTAGGAGAATTTCATCCATCAACTTTCTGAAAAAACTAGGTTAAGAATTAGGGCCAGAGAAATTCTCTCTGGTCTTTGAGAGTTAGCTTAAGTTTTTTATATGGTTAGATTCGTTGTTTGATGCTCTACAAGTTTCATGTTATGAGTTTTGTCAAAAAAGCACAGAATCAGGAGATAGCATTTTGTACATAACACGCGCGCATTTCTGTTCAAAGGAAGAAGATGAAGTTGATTTTAGGATGGGCCTGGATTTCTTTGCTTTTGACACCCCCCAATTCACTTTCAGCACCCCTTGGCCCATTGCTTTGTATTTTCATTATTTTTGCATTTTTATTTCTTCTATGACTTTGATATTTTATTTGCAAGCATAAAAAATATTCCAAAAATATTTTCACTTTTTTTTCATTTATTAGATATTTTATTCTAATTTTTCCTAATGTAAACATGTTTAAATATCTTATATTCTTTTGTTAAAACTTAAAAATAATACAAATAATACTTAAATAATTTATTTTATTGTTACATACATTTGAAAATATTTTCTTGAAATATATACATTTTTGTAAATAATTTATTTAATTACACTTAATATATTTAATATATATTTATATACATATATACTATATTTTATTAAATAATTAGAACAAAAAACACAAAAATAATACATTTTTATTTTTATTAATATTTTATACTAAAAAATCCCTTTTTTTTATATACTTTTATTTTTGTACAAATTGATGAATTATTGTATATAAATAATAAATAATACTATTTATTTAAGAAATTAGGGTTTTTGCCCTAAAAAAACAAAAAATAATTAAAATTGACTTTTTATTTATTTACATTTCACATAAAAAATACTTTTTACATACATAAAAACTTTTTTTTGCATAATACATTTTATTTGATATTTATTTAATTATATTTATTTAAATATTGTATTGTGCCTTATCATTCAATTTGGTTGTAATAATTTAGGATTTAATTTCTTGCAAAATAATCCCCAATTCAAATTTGTACCCCCCCTCCCTATATCATGTTATAATAGTGTATAATTTAAATTCTCGCACCTTTAAAGCTTTCAATTATGCCATGATTAGACTTAGGGTTTTGTATGCAAAAATCAAATTAACAAATAGTTTGACCTAATCCAAGATAACAATACATGAAAAACAAACACAATACACACTTGCACCCCTAGGGTTTCAATCCACTTGTTGCCTTCAAAAATGGGCCATGGTATGCATGTCAAGTACTTTGGAAAAACAAAAACAAAACAAAAGATCATAGTCCCTCGATGACGCTATCTGAGTTGCCTAAACAAAATGATCAAGTCCTTTAAGAAAATTGCCAAAAATACTTGACACCATTGCTATCATGGTCTATACGATGACCCGTGTCTGTCCCGTTTAACATCCTAACACAAGGTTGTTCACCAAATACAATGGTGAAACAACACTGTTAAAAGGGTTAAAAACATAAGAAAGATCTTTGAGTAAAATAGGGTAGACAACTCTTAGTTACTTGATCAAAACTTGCAAAAAGCATCCTTGCTATTTTCAAAAATACCCTTCACAACACAATTTCAAAACCCTACTTTCAAACATTGAAAACTTTTCAAAAGACAAAAACATCTTTGTATACATTCAAACAAGAATCATTACAAAGGTTGCCACAATGATGGCCTCTTTTCAAAACATCTTTCAAAACCACACACGAAGCACCATTTCAAACAATTGAAAAGCAAAGCAAGTGATCTAAGCAAGTAACTAAGAGCCCATGGATAACCATGGATAGAAAGGGTGTTAATACCTTCCCTTTCTATAATCTACTCCCCGAACCCAAGAAAACATCTCAAAGGTCTTTCCTGTGCTTTTTGACCTTTCCTTAGGATAAAATAAAAATTCGGTGGCGACTCTTGCTAAACCGAAACATTTGCGAACACAAACGCAAAATCCCAAGTCAGTTCTCCCACTGTATCACAGTCTTCCAAAAGGATAATATATAACTGCAAATTTTTAAAATTTCATCGATAATTAAAAGTAGCCCATGCTGCTTATTTGGTTCCTAAACAAAAATTCTTGATTAGTCTTGTGCATGTGATGATCATCATAATTCTCACTGCCTTAATTTGACTGTCCAAATAAAAAGGGAGGAAAATCAGAAAGAGACATAAGTATAAAGTATAGTTAGAGAGGTATCTGAAGAGGAAGCTCGAGATTTAAAGGTTCTTACACAAACTCTTCGCTTCATGTGAACATCGGACATATTTTTTTTTATCAAATTGAACGGATGTCACACGTATGAGTATCGGGTGTAGCGGTAGAAATGTTTAAGACTAAGCCATTGGATTGACTTCACTTATACAGATCAAAATAAAAATCTCCACCGTACTTTGTTGTTTCCAAAGGAATGGGAAAAGATCGAATAACCCAAAAGGAGGGGAAAGATTCAAGGTAAGGGGGTTGGTTATGCAAAGGGAAGGTATTAGCACCCTAACATCTACGGTACTCCATAGGAACCTCTTTGTAAAATTTGTATATTTTAGCTATAAAATGTTGTATAAAAATAGATGGGGGAGGTGAGAAGAGAAATATCTTTTATGATTTTTGCACCCACCACGGTTGCGAACCTTTAGTGCCTACGTACCACCTTTCATGCAATAAGGGATAAGGGTACACGTAGTTCCTCTTAAAAAAAATTTAAAACACAAGTGTGTTGGTTAATTTTATGAGATAAGACAGCATCGTCATTGTCTGTGTGCGAAAAATACTCACTATCTGTGATATGGTGGCAGAGCCGACAGTTATATTGGTTTTGCGTTTGAATTCGCAAATGTCACGGTAAGCAAGAGTCGCCACCGACTTTTCTTTTCTCCAACAAAGTAAAGGATGAAAATAACAGAAAAAGACCTTTTTCGAGATTTTCTGAGTAGGGGGTAGATTATGGAAAGGGAAGGTGTTAGCACCTGTAACACGGTGGGAGAACTGACTTGGGTGTTTTGCATTTGATCACAATGTTGCGGATAGCAAGAGTCACAACAGAATTTTCTTTTATCCAATAAGGAAAGGCTGAAAAGAACATGAAAGACCTTTAGAGACGTTTTCTCAGTTCGGGGGATAGATTATGAAAAGGGAAGGTATTAGCACTTCTAGATCACTTTCTTTTGTTTGAAAGTCTTCTTGTGGTGTGGGTTTTGAAAGTATTTTGAAAATTTCTTTGTAATGGTTCTCGTTTCTATAAGAACACGTACAAAGTGTTGTCTTTTGAAAATGTTTCAAAATGAGAGCGTTAGTGTATAAAATGTTTTTGTTGTGAGCAAGCGAGCAACTAGGAGAAAATCTACCTACTCAAAAGGTCTTAGATGTTCTTTTCCTCCTCCTTTAGATGTTGCTATCTTACCATTGTTTTGGTAAGAAGCTCCATCGTTAGATGTGAAGGGACGGGCGTGGGACGTTTGTATAGTCATAGAAGGCAACTTATGGGACATTTTAGCAATGTCGTTTTAGGGACTAGATCGTTTACCGAAGGCAACATCGAGGGTCATTGAGGGTCTTTGCTAAAACGCCCATGTTCGAGGGACATGACTATTTTCCGAGGCAACAAGTGTTTGATTGCATGCATTGTCTTTGATTTTTAGGTTGTCTACTTGTTGGTTTTATTTTGCCATATACACCTAATTACTATCATTTGTACAAAGCAATAAAAAGTGCAAAAAATAAATCCTACGCTATTACAACCATATTGAAAGGCAAGGAAAATGTAAAGGAAAAAATGAAATAAAAGCAAGAAAAAATGAATGTCTTTCGATTGGGGCAAGAGAACTCTTTGATTGGCAGTTCTGGGCCTCCTTTTAGTGGGAGTTGGCACCAATGCAGGCGTGTCCTTCGATTGGGGCTGGAACCAGTGTAGGCGTGTCCTTTGATTGGGGCTGGCACCAGTGTAGGTGTGTCCTTCGATTGGGGCTGGCACCAGCATGTTGTATCCTTCGACTGGGGCCTAGAAGTAACACGTTTTATCCTTCGACTGGGTTAGAGACAGTGGGGGAGTTCCTTTCGTCTGGGCATGTAGGTCAGTGTATTCGAAGCAAGTGTGTGTGTATGATAAACATGCTTGTGTCAAAGCCTGTGTGTGCATTGAAGCAGGTATATCGAAGCGTGTATATTTTTATTCCAACATTTTTAGGGGGGTTGTACAGATTAGTTCTTAAAGGGAAACAACAAAAGATTAACATCGAAGGCCATGATTATTATATGTTGGTTTAAAAGATGAATCAATGAAGATGTTTGAAATGAAAGAGTTAAAGTCAGCAAGACTTACCTCAAAGATGGTGTGGAGGTTTTCGAACTTGAACTGCTGGCGCTAGAACGAGGGAATCCGATGAGTTGCCACAAAGGGGAGGTTTACTGTTGGTTCGAAGATTTGTCACAGGAGGTTGTTTTTTTAGTTTGAACAAAACAACTTCTAGGTGTGGGGTGTTCTTCGGAATCGAAGGAGACTGAAGTATGGTTCTGGATTTTTTTATTTCTCAAGTGTTGATGAACTTGAGAATTTTTTGTGTTTGTGTCTGAGAAAAATTTGGAGATTCTTTTCTTTCGTCCAAAAAGTCCTCCCTTTGGCTATGTTGTGAAGCCTTATATTTATAGGAGAGCTTTGATGTGGTTTTGAGGGGAATCAAATAATATTTGAATTATCTGGGTATATTTCCCCCTTATTTTCTTTGATGCAACTCTTATGCATTCCTTTTTTGTATAAGTACGGGGCTGAGACAATGGAGGCTCAGCAGTATTTTGGAGCGTTGTGGCAGGTTGGTGCAGGACTGTTGTATAGCAGCACAACTGGCTTGAGTTTGGCAGTATATGGGACTGGTCAACAAAACTCCTTGAATACTCCCCCTTTCGTTTTGATCACTTCGACCAGATTCATCAGAAACGTTCGTTTCCAAACAATGTGTGCTCCAAGCACGTTGCTTAGAAAGGTTTAATTACCCAAATTGTAAATCGAAGGAGGCCACCTTTAAGGAAATCACATGCCCATCTTGTGGATCGAAGGGGGTCACTTCGAAGGAAACTATATGGCCAGATCGAAGGGGGTTACTACGAAGGAAGCTATATGTCCAGATTGAAGCTTGTGACTGAAGGGAGACTCTATTGCCCAATCGAAGCTTTGCTAAATCGAAGCTAACTTGTTTCTTTTTTGACCTAATCAAAAGGCACATTAACATCTTCAAAATTTTGCATTTTCTTTATTTCTTTAAACATGTTTTTGTGATCACACGTGCGAGAGAAATCTTGAGAAAATGAGAGGGCAAATTTTGGGTACAACAGCTGCCCTTGTTCAATCTTCTTACATCTGAGGAGTTAGATTGGCGAATCTGCCATTCGTGACTTGAAGGTGGAAGATGATTGAACACTAGAGTGCCCAGAAATTTGCACTTGATGATGGTGTGGTTGATTGTGTAGGGAATGGGCTTAAAGATTCCATTTGGTAAGATGATAGAGAGTTGTTGGAGATGGGCTTATAGATTCCATCCAGAGGTGATTGTTGACAGAAATTAGACTAATTCTAAATTCTGACTTCAACTGGAGGAGAAATCAGAATAAATCTTTGGAGCGATTTATCTAAACCAGACGAAATGTCTACCAGAAAGAATCAGGATAAACCATTTGAGAGATTTAAACTTAACCAGTAGAGGTCTTGGATATTCTTCAATTTATGATGGGCCTGTGTAGGGATGCTTCATGATGATTCCGTGTAAAACTGCATTTTGAAATGAGAAGGAACTTGGGTAGGGTTGCTTGATGATGATTCTGTGTTAAACTGTATCTGGAAATGAGAAGGAACTTGGGTAGGGTTGCTTGATGATGAGTCTGTGTTAAACTTCATCTGGAATTTTCTGAGAAGGAACCTGGGTAGGGTTGCTTCATGATGAGTCTGTGTTAAACTTCATCTGGAATTTTCTAAAAAGGAACCTGGGTAGGGTTTCTTCATGATGAGTTCGTGTTAAACTTTATCTGGAGTTTTCTAAGAAGGAACCTGGGTAGGGTTGCTTCATGATGAGTCCGTGTAAAACTTCATCTGGAATTGTATGAGAAGGAACCTGGGTAGGGTTGCTTCATGATGAGTCCATGTAAAACTTCATCTTGAGAATGAGAAAAGGAACCTGTGTAGGGTTGCTTGATGATGAGTCCGTGTTAAACCTCATCTTGGAAATGAGAAGAAACTGAGTAGGGTTACTTCAGCTGGTCGTGTAGATAATTGCCCTGACTTGTTACATGTATTAATATGGAACTTGAAAATGGTTGATGGTAGCCATCTATTGATTAACCTTTTCCTGAAAAAGGTAAAACGTTAATTGTATACAATGTCATGATGTATGAAATGCAAGGTGCAATAATGTTCTCAAAACAAATGAGATTGTGTCGTATGCACTTGTCATGTATGTAACCAGGATGTATGAAGTGTGAAATATTAATGAATGTATTTTTGTCTGGGAAAATAAATCCTTGACAAATTCTGGGGAGTCATTAAATCCCGGACTGTTGTTGAAGAGTAGGTGTGTCTTCAAACTTTGCTTAGAATGTTTCCACCGGGGATTCCTGTTTTATTGTTTGAGGAGAATTCTGCTGGGGAATATTGAAAACTCTATGGAGAGTGTTGATTCTTGCTTGGGGAATAAGATTTCAGGAGTCTCAATTTTTAATTGCTCTACTGGGGAGTCGAAGTTGAACTGATATTTGGTCGGGTCTAGGCTTCACAGTAACTTGCTGGGGATTGTAGATTAGTCTACTGGGGAAGAGGAGTTGTGGTCCTTTAATTTGTAATAGTCGAAGAGGAAAACTCAAGCTGGGGAGTCCTGCTGTTTGTTGGGGAAATAATCCATGTTGCCGGTCTATTGGAGAGGTGGTGACTTCATTGGCAGAAATCCTTGAGGATTCTTGAGGTCGACTCAGCTAGTGAGAAGTTTTCAAAGATTGAAACCCTCGTTGGGAGTCATCCTATGAGAAGGATTCTGTGGAGATTTGTCACTTCCCCTAGTAGCAAGTGTTTGTTGCACTGCCAGGAAATGTTTGACTGTACGTAACCCTTTGTTGGGATTTGCGTTCAATGCCCCAAGTGATGGAGATGGAGACCTGGCCCTGGTTATTCAGCACATCTTGAGAGATTTCTTAGAATCTTGACTGGAATGCCCCAGGTGTGCTGGATAGTGACATGTCATGCCCCCTTGTTGATAGGAGATTTGTCATTGGAAATGTCATCCCACTTGAAGTGATTTTGTTCACTGAGAGAGCTTTTGTTCACTAGATATTCCTTGTGTGAATTTCTCCGCTGTCAAACAAATAACCATATGCAAATAATGATATTCAAATAAATGCAAAGTTTATGCTTGTCTTGAAGTTTTGAAAATGTGTTTTAGCAAGTAAAGAAATTTTTTAAGAAAATTCAAACTCAGGATTTAGAGTAAAGCCTTACAGGAGTCAGGGTACCTTTTGTAATAGTATGCTTTCAAACTAACCCATGCTTCAATTAGGACTTTTGAAGGGTTGTAATGTGGCTTGGTTCACGGTTTAAGAAACAAAGGATAAGGCTCAAATTATATTTGTACCCTCCAGTTCTGTGATGTTATTCAGTCCTAAACTCAATTAATTGTGCATTTGAACTCTAATTGGGCCTGGAATGACGTTTTGGTGATGGTTCAAGCAAGTTTAGTTTATTGGCAGGCAGTCATTTTTTTGCAACATTCTTCATGTTGTTGAGGATTTGTAGTGATATCTTTCTTTTGATATGTTATCCCTAATTTTTGCCTGACTGTTCTTGTTTTGAGATTATGGTCAGCGGGATGCCCCAGTTTTTCTTAAGTCTCCTTTGTAGGTTTTGACTTATGGGCTTTTCTTTTTGAGAGATAATAACTGCCTATGTGATAGGGAACCATCATCGTCTTTTGATTCCAGAGGAGTGTTTTTGATGTCATTCGTTGTTTTACAAGATGAGAGGTTACGATTTGAACGCGCCTTTGAATTAACTGAGAGACTACCCTACCCCGGGTTTTGATTAAAGGTTTCAATTTGTGTAAAAAAGAAAACTTCTACTTCTTTGGCTCGAAGGGGTTGACTAGGGATTATCTTCCTTATAACTCCAGTGTTTAGGATTTGAAAGAACGCTTGTACATTGTCAGCAAGGTCTGTCCAAAAGCATATTGTATGAGATTATGGCATTATTTTCGTCATCCTCCCTCTAAAGGCTTGCAACTTTTAAAGCAAGAGTTGAATATCATAGAAGGAGTAAAAAGCATAATTTAAATAGAATGAAAATGAATGGATTAATTCGAGACAAACATATTTAATGCATTAATGAAATAAAGTTTGACATTAATAGATAATTGTTTGAAAAACAAAAGAAAATACAATTGAAAATTCAAAATGAACAAGACGCTCTCAATGATTCGGCATAGGAGCAGTGATCATGTTTAGAGTCTCCGGAGGGTCAAACTCGATCTCCTTGGTGTTAATCAAATTCTGAATCTTGTACTTCAACGCCCAAAAATCGTCAGTATCATACCCGGGACTGCCGCAATGATAAGCACACGTTGCATTAGGATTGTAGTTAGGAGAAGAAGTTTTGGGGTTTGGATGAGGTCCTATAAACGTAATCAGATTCATCCTCAACAAGTGTTGTAGTGCTTGAGACAGCGGCATGTTGATGTTGGTAAACTGTCTTTTGGGCTCGCCTGGCCTTCGTTGATTTCCCCTTTGTTGTTGTCGGTGCGATGCAGAACCAGAGATCAGGACTGCCCCCACATGTTGGTCATGATGACTCTTTTGACCATACATAGCATTGGACTCTTTCTTCATATTGTATGGATTTTTCTGAGCATCGGAGGGTGTAGCTCCTTGGATCTTTCTGCTTTTGATTCCAGCTTCGACCCTTTCGCCAGTCAGTATTAGCTCGGTGAACCCGACCGAGGACCTTCTAATTAGGTACTTGAACAAAGGTCTCGTTAAGGTTCCCATAAAGATGTCAATCAGCTCCTTTTCAGTTAAAGGGGGCTGCACCCTACCAGCCAAATCTCTCCATTTTTGGGCGTATCCTTTGAAGCTCTCGTTGGAACCCATGGTCATGTTCTGCAATTGCACACGAGTTGGTGCAAGATCAGCGTTGTATTGGTACTGCTTATAGAAAGCAGCAGCTAGATCCTCCCAGGTATAGATGCGAGAACTCTCCAATTGATAAAACCATTCTAGTTAAGTCCCTACTAAGTTCTCTTGGAAGAAATGGATCCAAAGCTTCGGATCAGTTGTGTATGGTTGAATCTTTCGGACATAAGACTTTAAGTGCATCTTAGGGCAAGAGACTCCATCGTACAGGGAAAAGGTGGGGATTTTGAACTTTGGCGGGATGACCACCCCAGAAACCAAACCCATGTCTCCTAAATCCAAGCCAGGTATCTGCTGAATCTCCATAGCATTGAGGCGATCCTCCAACTGTTTTTACTTGTTATCAGCGGGAGGATATTGTTCCTCAGAGTAGTTAGCTTCGACTTCATCAATCTCCAAACTGTTGTCTTCTTCATGACTATCCCCCATGTTGGATGTGTAATACCCCAAATTTGTCCCACCCCTTTTGCTTTTATTTGTCTTAGGCATCTCTGACTTTTCACATGCACATAACCTTCCATTAGGCCATTTAACACATCATGCATCATTAGTCAGTAAATTTAGCATGGGAACAAGGATCTTGAAGTTAGGGTTTTATATGTGCTTTTAGACTCTTATCTTCACTCAGGCTTAAATCAATTGGTTTCTCATTTAACTGTGGTTTGTGGGGGCTAGGGTTTAGATTCTTGATCATTGAGAACTTCTTTCTCTCATTAAGCTACAAGGTTGTCATCTTCACCTAGGGCAGGATCATTAGGGTTTCACTAAAGGTTTAAGTAAAGACTATGTGAGCTAGGGTTTAAGGTCAAAGTCATCTTAAATATTTTCTTCAAGGATCCAAGACATTGTTATTCTATTGCTCATACAATGAAGACGTGATACAAGATGCGGATTATAACCAAAGCGTCATTCATTAAAATTGTTTGTTTCTTGTCGTGCTAGTTAATTTTGATTAAGGTTGAAGTGGATTTAAATGATTCCATGGATTCAAACTTGGTTCAATTCATCAGAGTTGTTGGAGGCTTATAAGGTTGAAAAAGAAATGTATTTGGATTTCTTAAGATTTAAGTAATGAGGTATACAAGTCCAAGGTTATTCAAATATTATTCAAGATACCAAGTTCATTTAAAAAAGAATCATCAGAATATCAAAATGCAACATCTTTCACTTTCCTTCAGAGTTCGTCAAAATCCACTTAGGGATTCAAGAAATTTCCCACCATTTCATCCATCATCTAACGTCATTGTACATGGCTCACAATTTTAAAGATTCAAGTCCATTCACATGACAATTTACAAGCAAATCTCTCTCAAAAGATAATCATTCATATTTAAAATGTAAGATCGTCCAGCTTGCAAATATCATTCCATTCAAAGAATTACATGAAGGAGAAGGAATTACTAGCCATTACAAAATAACATAACCTCACTATAATTTACATTACAATTTAAAACATATATACCATTATACACATGGAACTTTACACAACAATTAGAACCTATTCTAATCCCTATCACCCTCCATGTTTTGAGTCTTAACCGAACGTCATGCCATGCCATACGGATCAATCTCCATGTCCATCCTCACTGCTAAATGTCATGCTTCTAACTTTGCACCAAATGCCTTGTACCCCGTCTTCCAGTCTTGTCTTGCTAATGGACTTCAATACCATGCTTATTTTGAAAGTCAATCCCAACCTGTATCCTTTCCATCACAACCTACATATAGCAGGAAAAAAACAGCACATCAGTTACAAGACATGCATTTTGAGCTAGCAGTTGACATATGAAACTTAATACAAGTCATGAACAAACCGCAACATATATGGTCAGGTTAATGCATGCAATATCCATTCTTGATATGAGGATTTAGTGTATGGACCAAGCTAGAAGTAAGTTGCAGTGAAATATCAATATGTCCCATAACTTATCATGACCAACTTGCCGCATATTACTGCAGTAACGTCAGAATCTGGTTCGAACTTAATAAACAAGACATAATAAATCACTCATTCAATAATTCGATCCAAGTGTGAAAGGGATGAAAAAGCTAATTTTTGTAACAAACTGTGACCAAGCCTCACTGGAAAAAAAACTGTTAACCAATTTCATAATGGGATTTCTTATCAATTTGCAACAAAACTGTCATATTCCTTAAACTGTCCAGCAGAAAAATAACTAAACAGCAACCTAAATACCCTGGAAAATAGAATTTCAACTAACCTTTTAACAACCAATGCAAAATCTCTTAATTGTTATCCAACTCTAAGCCATATAACAAACTCACAAAAAACAGTTAACCAAATTCCTAACCAACTTTTTTAATTCTACAACTAATTAATTGCTAACTAAGCAGTAACTAACTTTTTGATCTAATCGAATTTCCAACTGATTTCATAAGCTTTACTAAACAATTAACAGAAGTATATGGCCAGGAATCAATAACTTCTAACAACTAACATTTTAACTAACTTTCACAGCAGAAAACAAAAGAACTAAAATTTTGAAGTTTTAGTTTAGTTTAGTTTTATAACTAACTTTTAACATCTAATAGAATATTCGAATAACTGTCTCTATCCAACAACAACAGATTTTGGCACCTATAACTAACTAAGCAGAATTTTCAACTAACTAACTTTCACCCAATTCTGTTAATTGTTTTTGAACTGAAACACAAGGCTTAAATTGATCACAGACTCATTGAGACAAAAATATTAGAACTAACTAACTGCTAATAGTAGCATTAACAGAGTTAACTAACATCAACAAAAACTAACTATAACTATAACAAAACCCCTTTTAACCATATCCCTACAAAAACTAATTGTTAACAGTTTCTAACTAAACGAGAACCAATCCAATCTCACCATATATCCCTAACTGATTGCAATAGACCTAAGGGTTCAAATGGCTCACCCTCTAACTATTCTAACCACCTCTAACAGAATTCCATAATTGTTTCTAAACAGAAGCATAACAGAACTAGCAGTTAGCTAACATAACAGACTTCAAAGCTATTAACTGTTTAAAATCCAGCCAACCAACTCCTAACTATAATAGAAAAAATGTAACAGATTCAAAGAGGATGGATTCACCAGAAAGGTCATAGAAAAATAACAACATACTCACCTTTCAAGGCTCCCACTCGACAATCTTGAGATCCTTCATCAACTTCATCTTCATGTTCCTCAAATCGCTCATTCACCTGAATTCATCATTCGTTATCATCCTCGGCATCAATCTTCGACGCAGAGGGTTAACTATAACGACATTTATCTTCGTCTTGCCTCCTCAATCTTCACCCTCAACCTACAAAATTCTCAGCGTCTTCAACGTTATGTTCACGCTTCAGGCGACACCATCATCTTCACGTGAATTTGTCGACCTTCATCTTCTCGGAATCGCGACTTCTTAGATTTCGGTTTCACATTACCAGAACAAAGAAATTGTTACGCATCAAATGATTGATATCAGAAGAAGTAGATGAAGATGATTCAAATTTGCATATAGAAGAAAGAGTGAAATCACGGAAGGGAGAGGTTGTAGAACATACCTAGAAAGCATTCATCTTTGGTCTTCTCTTTCTCTTCGCCATTGTCAAAACCGCATCGGACGATCTCCGAAAGGTAACTCTCGCCTCTCCTCTATTTCTCATCTTTTCGCTTGGATTTTGTTACCATTGTAAAGCGTGAAGCTCCGTGAACCATTCCCCTAAGGCTGCTAGATACGGTTCGTCGCCATTCAGACTGAATTGCTATTTTGTTAGACTTAGGGTTTGTTACGATTAGGTTAACTGAGAAAGGATTAAGGAAAATTGAGTGAAGTCTTGAAAATATGAGGTGGAGATAAACGTTTTGGTATTGAGATGTTGAGTTTATAGGCGGTCTGAACAGTGGCGATACGGCAACGAGTTCGGTTGAATACGAACAAAGAAGAAGAAGATTCTATTGAGAATTTGAAGCGTCACACGATTTCTAACCCCCTATCTCTTTCCAAATGCATTGTTTCAAGGTTTTTTTTCTTTTAACTTTTCTTAAGTTTTTTATTCAATGTTAATGGAATTATTATTGAAAATGATGATAGAGTGATGGAGGCTGGGCCGAATCCACTTAGGCCTCGCGTGACATTTTCCCTTAAAGCCCAATGCAGTCTTTTTGTTGTTTAATTGGATGCTGATACAAAAATTTGTTCATGGACTCATACGTTGGGCCTTAGGGCTTATCTTCTGCTTGGATCAGCGCCTGGATTACTAGGCCAAAGCCCCCTGGATTTCAATTCTCACCCCCCTGATTCTCTTAGTTTCCTTTTATAATTTTAATGTTTTCTTCCATTTATTTTTAATAACAAAAATACATAATAAAAAATGGTAAAAATATTAGAAGGCATTTTAGAAGTTAATTAGGAATATATTTCTTCTTTTGCTAACTTTTTAGTCAATTTTAATCATTAGTTTTATTCATTTTATATCATGTATTTTGTTTGCGATTTTTGAGTATGGATCGTATGCAATACTTTAATACTTGCTACCAATTTTACTTGTTTGTATAGTCTTTCATGATCCCTTAGGATATTTTGGTTCAAATTTAATCTTCGATTTAATTGAACTAAAATTGGACATTAGGATTCTAAATCCAAGCATGCAAACATTAGGTAGATTTCCCTCAAAATTCTAACTTTAGGTCTAACAATGCATGATAAAATTAGGTTTAGAAATAGGCTAGTCTCCCTGTGACCTTTCTTCCCCTTCTGCATTTGCATTAAAACCACAACTTATTTTTCTTTCAAACTTCAAAAAACTTTTAAACTACTGATGAGAATCATGCCTTTGCTTAGTATGGGAAATGATAAGTCGGTCTCTTCTCGATCTTATTGTTCTTCATCTCAAGCCTAGGTATGGTTCAATTCTCAAAAGAAAACTCCTTTCATGGATAAGTAGAAAAGCGGCTAATATCTCTCTCTTGAGGTCAACTAGTCATTATCTGCAACAAAAATACAAACCAATTCAAATCTTTTTGTGCGCTCAAGCACCTTTCTCTAAAACTCTTTTCAGGTAAGGACATGATTAGTTTACTTATGTGTCAACGCATAAGTCTCCAAAGGTTGAGTTACGGCAGAAGGCGGGATTAACTCCGTCCATAAAAAAAACACAAACAAACAAAAACATATGAGCCGAACTACGGTAGCTCTGATTCCTTAAAACTGATACGTAGGCATTGGGGTAGGGCCCAAGTGAGCATAATTTTATTTTCCCTACATTCTTTTCCCCTTTCTTTTGCATGCATTCTCCCTTTAGCAGTAGTATAGTAGACAGTAAGCATAGATTAAACGCACCCATAAGATAGATAACAAGAGTGGATACTGTAGAGTACTACGGGCGTGTGGGGTGCTAATACCTTCCCCTCGCGTAACAGACTCCCTTACCCGATCTCTCGGTCGCAAGACCATGACTTCTCTCTTTTCAGGTTTTCTCGATGTTTACCTTTCCCTACATGTGGGATAAAATACGTTCGATGGCGACTTCATTGTTTGATGATTTTCAGCCGGTTGTTTCTGCTGGCGACTTCACTGGGGACAGGTCGACCAAATGATGGTCCATCCTGGAGTCGCTCCTAGCTCTTGTTTCTTTTCTTTGGGTGTTTATTTTTATGCTTTCAGTATATTCACTCATTTTGTATATACTTGAGCATATGTATGCATTACATTTTACTGTTTTCCATATACTACTGTTGTATTAGATCTGCTTCTTGATTGGGTTGGGATGTTACTATTGAGGTAAAAGGCCCAGTACCCAGGCCAGAGTGCACTAGGACACTAGGAATAGAGTGGGGGCATGACGGCTATATGACGTGGTCTGACTAGTGCAGTCATGTCATATACCACGCTCGGATGAGGTTCAATTGGAGGTACTTTCATCATGCACGTCTGTGTTGCGATGATTTTACTTTCAAGCGAGCCTGTGATTTTCGAGTTACCATTGTCTTACCCTGACCTAGTCTTCACCCGTGAGGGGGGGGATCATTATTACAGGTACAGATGGTGACTATGTTCAGATGGTTACTCATGTTCAGATAGTGACTATACCCAGACGGTGACTATCGTTCCTAATGGGTATACTCTGGATTTCTGTCAGTGACTAGGAGGTTCTCAGATTTATTTTCTGAGTCCCGAATTTGTTCATAAGATTATGTGGTTTATGTTTCGGACCTATGATCCTGGTACTTACAGACTACACAGAGACAGTACAGCAGAAATTAGTATCATGGAAGTAGTAACCCCAGGATCACTTGCAATTACATCATAGCATGTTTATTTCTCAGAAAGAAATATCAGAAAGATGAAATGTACTAACCTTGCATGTGCATGTCCATTTCGGGATACCTCTCTGGCATAATTTCCGTCAGTAACGTTTGGCAACAGTGATGTTCTCAAGAGTACCAAGAGAGACAATTATACTCATCGGTTCTGCTCAAGTTTTCCGCTCAAGTTCTCAGCCTTCTTTGAAGAGTTTAAAAGACCGTTTGGTCTGTCCCAACGCAAAGATTTTTATCGGAATACATGATGGTGCTTTGACTCTACTTCAGTTTTACAACTATGAGTTACATTATTTCGCCTTCCAGGACTATCAGATGAACACCTACTTGTTGCTGCTCTAAACGAGCATGGTTTTGAAGCTATTACTAAGGCACTTTACTTTGAGCCTTAGTGATGTGAGATAGAGATGGAGGAAGAATGGTAGCCTACCTTCAGACTGATTATTATATTGTTACTACGATTACCGCCAAGTTAGGTGGACGGAATCACTCATCTTGTACTCCCATAACTTTCTTGTATTCAATTCTATGGGAATTTCTCTTATTTTTTGATGTTTTCTTCATACGGTCGTTCTTATCATCATGTTGCTCGATTACTGCTGATGGTAATTGAACTGTGGAAAACCGGAATGGACAATCATTTCATACATCATACATATCATGCATTTCATGAATTGCAGGTTTTCTGGCAGGAATTCTTACCTGATGATTTTGCCTTTTATTATAGAATCTACAAAACGACTTCCCTGCATCCTTATCGCACCCGAGCCAACAAGTTGAGGATTATGGAACAGATTGAGCAGAACCAGACCGCTCTCCGCAAAGACATTGACACTATGGGTGATCAAATGAATCAGCTCATGGAAACTCTTCATGATGTCATCCAAGGGCAGGAAGAGCTCAGAATAAGCATTAATAACTGGTAAATGGCGCCTCCACGTCCGAGAATGGTGGACCCAAGAATGACCATGGGGGGATTCCTAAGGAGAACCCACGATTGGTTATAGATGACCACCATGATGTCATCGATCTCGATGACCCTCCGAAGGATTCTACAGCTGATTTGTCTGAAACTGCTAAGATGTACAAGGCTCTGGAAGAACGCTTAAAGGCTATGGAGACTTCTAAGAAACCAGGATTCAGTGTCGCTGCTATGTGTTTGGTTCCAGGGGTTGTGATTCCGCCAAAGTTTAAGGTACCTGATTTCGATAAGTATAAGGGGGTTACATGCTCAGAGACTCATCTCCGATCTTACTGTAGAAAGATGGTTGCTTATGCTAGCAATGAGCCGTTGCTTATGCATTTCTTTCAGGACAGTCTTGCTGAAGCTCCATTAGAGTGGTACATGCAGTTGGAGCAAACTCATGTTAGTAACTGGAGCGAGCTTGTTGAAGCTTTCCTAAAAAATTATCACTACAACACTGCCATGGCACCTAGCCGTGCGCAACTGCAGAGTATGTCTCAAAAGGCTAGTGAGTCTTTCAAAGAGTACGCCCAGAGATGGCGCAGTTTGGCCGCAAGAGTTCAACCTCCTCTCCTAGAATGGGAACTGGTAGATCTGTTTATGAGTACCCTCTGAGGCCCGTATCTACAACATATGCTCAGTAGTACTTCAGATTCATTTTCGGATATGGTCATCATCGGGGATCGGGTTGAAATGTGTATTAAAGTAGGGACTATTTCAGGTGCATCTGGCATAAATGGTAATAACAACTCAGGTGGTGGGAAGAAACCGTACTCTAGTGGCTTCGTCAAGAAAAAGGAAGGAGAAGTAAGCAATGCCTATAATGAAAAGGGGAAAGCTATTCTATAGGTTCCATGTTACCAAACTCCTGTTACTGCTCCACAGCAATAGTATGCACCGCCGCGAAACTATCAACAGAACCAAAGGCCCCAGGGGCAGAGGGGTCAACAAAGGCAGCAAAAGTATCCTAAGAGGAAGTTGGATCCAATCCCGATGTCGTACGCCCAGTTGCTTCCACAATTGCTAGTTGGTCAATTGGTACAGCTCCGAGTATTGGCTCCCCCACCAGTAGAACTTCCAAGGGGTTATGATGTAAATGCACGTTGTGAGTTTCATTCAGGAGCTCCAGGTTATTCAATCGAAAATTGAAGAGCTTTAAAGTACAAGGTGCAAGATCTTTTGGAGGCGAAGGAGTTAAGCTTCGCTCCTATAGGCCCTAATGTTCAGAATAATCCTATGCCTCCCCACCATAGGGCTGCTTCCAATGCTATTGGGTTCGACGTTGACCACGACTTAGTGACTCAGGTTTAAGAGATTCAGATGTCAATGATAGTTCTAAGAAAGCATCTTTTGCAGCAGGAAGTTCTACAAGGGCTTCATGGCTTTTGTTTGAATTTCCCATCCAATCCAGACGAGTGTGATGATTTGAAAGATTCCATTCAGAGACTAATGGACAAAGGGGTTGTTAGGGTGGAGAAAGTCATCTCCGAAGATGTTGTCGCTATTCTGCAGATTCTGTATTATCCGGCCAATATTCAGAGGAATACTTCAAGAGTTCCATTGGTTATACAAGTTCCGACATTCCCTGCGCCAAATCTGAATCTGGTTTCTCCCCTGCCAACCTAGGCATCAACACTTCCAAGTTCGGTTCCTGATCCGTTAACTGATAACAGGGCAGTGCCATGGGAATATAATGTCGTTTACATTCGGGGAAAGAAAGTTGTTTGTCCGCCGATTGAAAATAAGGATGTAACCAACATTGCTGGGACTAGTAGAATAACTCGAAGAGGAAGAGTCTTTGCTCCTACTCCACCACCTCCTGAAGAAGTTATCAAAGAGATTTCTGTGAGAGATAAAGGGAAATAGGTAGTTAATGATTCTCCTGGGACGTCTTTTGAACAACAAGTGGAGCAGCTAATCAGGGTAATTAAGAAGAGTGATTTCAAGGTGGTTGACCAGCTGAATCAAACACCTGCAAAGATCTCAATCTTATCCCTCCTCATGTACTCTGAAGCTTATCGAACCTCTTTGATGAGAATTCTGCACGGTTCCCATGTGAATCCTGAAATTTCTGTGGCCCAATTTGAAGGGGTTGTTACAAATATTTCTGCAGGAAACTGTCTAGGCTTCAGTGATGACGATCTCCCTCCTGAGGGCCGAGCTCATAATAAGGCATTGCATATTTCCATCAGGTGCTTAGATACTGTAATGTCTCGAGTCCTAGTAGACATTGGGTCTTCTTTGAACGTCATGCCTAAGCATACTCTACTCAAGCTGAATATGGATGGGGTTATGATGAAACCCAGTACGCTGACAGTCAAGGCTTTTGATGGGTCGAGGAGATCTGTGGAAGGGGAAGTTGACTTGCCTATCAAAATCGGCCCTCACGTGTTCTACCTATCGTTCTATGTCATTGAAATTCGTCCATCTTACACTTGCTTACTGGGACGCCCGTGGATTCATATGGCAGGGGTCGTTACCTCAACTCTGCATCAACGTATTAAGTTCATTGTCCAGGACAAGGTCATCATCATTGGCGAAGAGGAGGATGTCGGGATCAATAATGTTACTTCCTTCCATTATATCGAAGTAGACGGGGAAGTTCATGAAACCCCTTTCCAAGCCTTGGAAATCATTTTTGTTGACAGAGTACCCACCATGCTAGAAAATACAAAGAAGTCTGGAGTTCCAATGGTTTCCTTGAGGGATGCCAAGGCTATTGTGGAATCTAGGATTCCTAATGAAGACTGGGGCAAAGTGATAGAGGTGCGTGAAAAGCAGGATAAGTCTGGACTTGGGTTCGGGTCCTCGTTTTCAGACCGTGTTAGTACGAGTCTAATTATGCTCAAGGGAAAACAAGTTCCTCCGCTTTCAAAGGTATTTGTTAAGGCCGGTCTGGGGGCTCAAGGACAAATCCATGTAGTAGATGATGAAGACGATGCAGACATGGCTCAATACATCTATGAGATTGCGCCTGATCAGGAGCTCGACAATTGGACTGCCACTGATATTCCCGAAGTGGTTTTCTTTGACATGTAATGTTCTTGTTTTAAATATGTCGCATGCTTTTGCCCAAAGCACATTGATGGCTTGTGAAAAGGGCCCCCTCATGTTTCTATGTTTGTTTAAAAAGTTGAATAAAATGTCATTTTTGCATACAATTTCTGCTCTCTATCTTTTCTTATTTTCGCAAAATAAAATGGCAATGTTTTTTCTAACTCTTTAACCATTTTCCAATTCGCATCCATATTATAAAATAAGGCATGATTCATCAAATCATGCAGGTCTGCCTTGAATTCCATAAAAAACAATGATGTTACAATTCCTTGCACCAATATCCTTGGAAATCCGAATGACCAAGCCGATGAGGGTAGTGGGGAAGATTGTGAAATTCCAGAGGAATTGGCAAGGCTGTTGAAACAAGAAGAGAAAATGATCTTGCCTCATCAAGAAGCTATTGAAGTCATCAATCTCGGCACCGACGCAGTAAAAAAGGAGGTCAAGATAGGGGCCACTTTGCAAGATGACGTAAAGAAGGGGTTGATTGAGCTTCTCAGAGAGTACTCCAACATCTTTGCCAGGTCGTATGAAGATATGCCTGGTCTAGATATGGATATAGTCATGCACCACTTGCCACTCAAGCCAGAATGTCCTCCGGTAAAGCAGAAGCCGAGGAGAACTCGTCCAGATATGTCTCTCAAAATCAAAGAAGAAGTTGAAAAGCAGTTGAACCCAGGCTTTTTATTGGTATGTGAATACTCATATTGAATTGCCAACATCGTACCTGTCCCTAAGAGAGATGGGAAGGTGCGCATGTGTGTAAACTATCGAGATTTGAACAAAGTAAGCCCAAAAGACGACTTCCCATTACCACACATCGACCTATTGGTTGATAATACAGTTCAGTCCTCGGTTTTCTCCTTCATGGATGGTTTTTCGGGATACAATCAGATAAAGATGGCCCCGGAAGACATGACAAAGACGACATTCACTACTCCATGGGGTACTTACTGTTATAAGGTCATGCCTTTTAGCCTCAAAAATGCTGGTGCAATATATCAACGTGCCATGGTGACACTTTTCCATGATATCATTCATAAGGAGATCGAAGTATATGTTGATGACATGATTGCAAAATCACAAACTGAGGACAAACACTTAGTCCATCTGCGAAAGTTATTTGCGCGTCTGCAAAAGTTTAGACTAAGGCTTAATCCAAATAAGTGCACCTTCAGGGTGCGATCCGAAAACTACTCGATTTTATCGTAAGTCAACGAGGAATTGAGGTAGATCCCAACAAAGTAAAAGCAATACAGAATATGCCAGCACCAAAAAATGAAAAAGAAGTAAGGGGATTCCTTGGGAGATTGAACTACATAGCCAGGTTCATTTCTCATCTAACAGCTATTTGTGAACCCATCTTTAAATTGCTGCGCAAGAATCAAGATGTCTGATGGGACGATAATTTCCAAGAAGCCTTTGAAAAAATCATACGGTACCTCTAAGAGCTACCAATCCTTATCCCTACAGTGCCTGGGAGGCCACTCATCATGTACTTGACGGTGCTGGAAGGATCCATGGGTTGTATGCTCGGACAGCAGGATGAAACAGGACGTAAAGAGCACCCCATTTATTATCTGAGTAAAAAGTTTACCGATTGTGAATCCAGGTATTCTTTACTTGAAAAAACTTGTTGTGCACTTGCTTGGGCTGCTCGACGTCTGACGCAGTATATGCTGACATACACGACCTTTCTAATATCAAAAATGGATCCGATAAAGTATATCTTTGAGAAGTCAACGATCACAGGAAGGCTTGCTCGATGGCAGATGCTTTTATCTGAATATGACATTCAGTATGTTACACAAAAGGCTATCAAAGGTAGCATTATTGCGGATCATCTTGCTCATCAGCCGTTGGAGGAGTACCAATCAATGAAATTCGAATTCCCTGATGAAGATGTCATGAAGATTGATGATTATGATGGGGTTGATCCAGAAGAGCGATGGACTCTTACGTTTGACGGAGCCTCGAATGCTGCAGGTCATGGCATTGGGGCAATACTGACTTCTCCATGTAATACGCATACACCGTTTATGGCCCGGTTATGTTTCGATTATACAAATAATATGGTGGAATATGAGGCATGTGTAATGGGGCTAGAGGCAGCTATCGACCTTAAAATCAAAATCCTTGAAGTCTTTGGAGACTCTGCTTTGGTCATACATCAGCAGGTATGAGGTGATTAGGAGACGAAACACCCCAGTTTGATTCCGTACAAAGACTACATCTTGCAGCTAATACCCGCTTTTGATGAAATCACCTTTGAACATATTCCCATAGACGAAAACCAGTTGGTTGATGCTTTAGCCACACTAGCATCCATGTTTTCGGTGAGCTTTCCAAATCAAGCACCTAATATACGCATCCTCAGGTACAAAGAGTCGGCACATGTCTTTCCTGCCCATTGTCTCTCAACCGAGGATATGACTGATGAGAAGTCGTGGTATTACGACATTAAACGGTACCTCGAGAAGCAAGAGTATCCCGAAAATGCTACAATTTGTGATAAGCGTATGCTTAGAAGGTTAGCATCCAAGTTCCTCTTATCAGGAGACGTCCTGTATAAGAGAAATTATGACTCGGTTCTGCTCAGATGCGTGGATAGACACGAAGCAGAGTCAATCATAAAGGAAATCCATGAGGGTTCTTTCGGGACTCATTCGAGCGGGCCTTCTATGGCGAAGAAAATCCTACGAGCAAGATACTTCTGGATGACAATGGAGAGTGATTGCTGCATATATGCAAAATTGTGCCATAAATGCCAAGTATATGCATACAGAATTCATGTTCCTCCAATTCCTCTTAATGTTATGACCTCCTCGTGGCCGTTTGCAATATGGGGAATTGACATGATTGGAAGGATTGAACCAAGTGCTTCGAATGTTCATAGATTCATCCTAGTGGCTATCGACTATTTCACCAAATGGGTAGAAGCAGCTTCTTACAAGAATGTAACTAAATAGGTCGTCACCAATTTCATCAGGAAAGAAATCATACGTCGTTACAGAGTCCCTCATAGAATCATCACTTATAATGGTTCAAATCTTAACAACAACATGATGAAGGAATTGTGTGAAGAGTTCAAAATTGAACATCACAATTCATCGTCGTATCGACCAAAAATGAACGGTGCAGTCGAAGCTGCTAACAAAAACATAAAGAAGATCGTCCAGAAGATGGTCAGAACATACAAAGATTGGCATGAAATGTTGCCTTTTTCTCTACATGGCTACAGAACGTCTGTACGCACTTCAACAGGGGCAACTCCAGTTTCGCTTGTCTATGGAACTGATGCCGTGCTTCTTGTCGAAGTAGAAATTCCTTCATTGAGGGTTCTGATGGAGACCAAGCTTGATGAGGCAGAGTGGGTTCAGACAAGGTTCGGCCAGCTTAATCTGATTGATGAAAAGCAGTTGACGGCCATCTGTCATGGCCAGTTATACCAACAAAGAATGAAAAGAGCATTCGACAAAAAGATTCGTCCTCGAAAGTTTTATCCTGGTGATCCGGTCTTGAGAAGGGTCATCGTGAAAGCCATTCTGACCCAAGGGAAAATGGACTCCCAATTACGAGGGACCATACATCGTGAAGAGAGCTTTTTTGGGAGGTTCTCTAATCCTGACATACATGGATAGGGAAGACGTTCCACTCCCAGTTAATTCAGACTCAGTCAAAAAATTCTACGCATGAAGAGACCCGCTAGGTCGAAAACCCGAAAGGGCGACTTAGGCAAAAAATGGGCATCCCGGTGGACACGAAAGTCCAGGCAAAAGTTAGGGATAAAATGAAAAATAACAACCCGCTAAGTTGAAAACTCGGAAGGGCGACTTAGGCAAAAATGGGTATCCCGTTGAGTCAAAAACCCGAAAGGGAGATCCAAGCAAAAATTAGGGATCTTAAGCGAGACGCTGTAGTCTAAATGCTCTTCATGAATGACACGTGTACATCTATAGCACCTTGGCGGCAGATTGACCGGTCCAACTACTACTCTTCAGAGGCAAGGCATTGAGATAACTTAGGATATGGGAACTGTAACAATATCAGTTTTAATGGAAATTCGAGCATCTCTCATTGCCATTTATACTTGTTGTATTTTTCGTTTCTGTTTCGCAGCTACCTCATATAGGAGTTGCTTCCTTGTACAAATGACTATTCACAGGCCAATCAATGAAATCTTTTTTCATCAAAGTTGTCTCTTATTATCATGAAATGTTTTTGTATGCAGAATATGTTTTATTTGTTGTTAAACATGGCATTAAAAACATAGGGAATAAAAATTCTCAATCCGAGATAAAACTTGACTTTACGTCGATGTATAGCCATGTGGGAATGTCGTACGCATTCCAAGTGTTGTTTTTCCTTGCAGGTAGCAATTCGTAACGGTCACCCTGACCTCGCCAGCACACGAAGCTGCCTTCGTCCACTGCAGACAACTTCAAATTTGATTCCCCAAGTGAGTTCAGAAAATTCGGAGTCGTCGTTTGACTCAGCATGCGCAAGTGCATCCCCAGTGGAGTTAATCAAGAACGTCCCCAATAGAGCTAAACTGGGGAATTCGCAGAGCTAAACTGGGGCATTCGCAGAGTTAAACCGGGGCATTCGTAGGTTCATGCCCATATCTTATCCCCAAGTGATTCAAGAGGCAGTCCCCTCAGTGTGCGTAAACTTGGGGCATGTATTCAAAGAGATCCACATGGTGTTCAGTATCCATTCTTCGGCGTATTCAGTTCCACCATCTTCATCGGTTCAGGATGTACGGAAGTCTGGCCAGATTATCTCTTCCCCAACGGTACGATTCAGAATTCAGCGGCATATTTGAAAACTCGCTTCGTCAGCAATTCAATCTTCAGCAGAGTCATCATCAATCTTCGGTATCATGGGCTCCCCAATGCAATTCTTATCGGTATCCCCAACGACCTCTAGTAATGCAGGTTTCCAGCGCCGATATGTACTGACATCCCCAGTGATGAACAATGGTTCCCAGTGGACCTTCTCTTATCCCCATGAATTTTATTTCTTTGCATTACATATAGTTATCATTACATAACATTGCATCCTCAAAGGCGTGTAGCCAATCCGTCATCACAGATCTTTGCGGCAAAAGAAATTCAAACACACATATGAAGCATAGGCCAGATCAGGTACCTTACACGAAAGACCTGAATCATTCAAGGACAACAATACGTCCCTACAAAAGGATATCATTCCCAAAATCCCCAGTCGATGACCTTCACCTTTTCAAGTGCCCAGCAAAATCAATACACCATGTCCAAGCCCAATACTCGTCCATGTAGATTCCTAAACACTCGTCTGTGTTAATTCCTAAACACTCGTCGTGTCAACTTCTAAACACTCATCCGTGTAAATTTCTAAACACTCGTCTGTGTCAATTCCTAAACACTCGTCGTGTCAACTTCTAAACACTCGTCCGTGTAAATTCCTAAACACTCGTCTGTGTCAATTCCTAAACACTTGTCTATGTCAATTCCTAAACACTCGTCGTGTCAACTTCTAAACACTCGTCCGTGTAAATTCCTAAACACTCGTCTGTGTCAATTCCTAAATACTCGTCCATGTTTAAATTTTCCTTGGTACTAGTCTGTACCTTCTCTCAATACTCGTCTGTATTGATCCAAACACTCGTGTGTGTCAGGTTTCCTAAACTCCCATCTGACAAATAATTCAGACTTCCAACACTCATCAGTGTCAGTTATCCAAAAACTCGTCCGTGTTTCACCTTTCAATACCCGTCCGTATCTTCTTTCAATACTCATCCGTATTGATTCGAACAATCGTCTGTGTTTAACCTTTTGATACTCGTCAGTATCTTATTTCAATACTCGTCCGTATTGATTCAAACACTCGTCCGTGTTTAACCTTTTGATACTTGTCTGTATCTTCTTTCAACACCCGTCCGTATTCAAACACTCGTTCGTGTTTGACCTTTCTTGATACTTGTCTGTATCTTCTTTCGATACTTGTCTATATCGATTCAAAACACTCGTCCATGTTGTACCTTCCTTGTATGGGCATCATGCTACGTTACAAGTCCAATCTTCGTCTCTTCACTAAAAAACAAAATAATTCTTCCCCCAAAAATAAATAAATACTTACACTTCCTCCCAGGACAAATTTTTGACATTGATATTAATCATCTTCAACCTTGAACTTCCGAAAGGCACGCACCAATCGTAATTTCAGGTTTGAAGACGATTAAATAGGGGCAGTTGTAATACCCCAAATTTGTCCTACCCCTTTTGCTTTTATTTGTCTTAGGCATCTCTCACTTTTCACATGTACATAACCTTCCATTAGGTCATTTAACACATCATGCATCATTAATCAGTAAATTTAGCATGGGAACAAGGATCTTGAAGTTAGGGTTTTATATGTGCTTTTAGACTCTTATCTTCACTCAGGCTTGAATCAATTGGTTTCTCATTTAACTGTGGTTTGTGGGGGCTAGGGTTTAGATTCTTGATCATTGAGAACTTCTTTCTCTCATTAAGCTACAAGGTTGTCATCTTCACCTAGGGCAGGATCATTAGGGTTTCACTAAAGGTTTAAGTAAAGACTATGTGAGCTAGGGTTTAAGGTCAAAGTCATCTTAAATATTTTCTTCAAGGATCCAAGACATTGTTATTCTATTGCTCATACAATCGAGACGTGATACAAGATGCGGATTATAATCAAAGCGTCATTTATTCAATTCATCAGAGTTGTTGGAGGCTTGTAAGGTCGAAAAAGAAATGTATTTGGATTTCTTAAGATTTACGTAATTAGGTATACAAGTTCAAGGTTATTCAAATATTATTCAAGATACCAAGTTCATGTAAAAAAGAATCATCAGAATATCAAAATTCAACATCTTTCACTTTCCTTCAGAGTTCGTCAAAATCCACTTAGGGATTCAAGAAATTTCCCACCATTTCATCCATCATCTAACGTCATTATACATGGCTCACAATTTTAAAGATTCAAGTCCATTCACATGACAATTTACAAGCAAATCTCTCTCAAAAGATAATCTTTCATCTTTAAATATGTAAGATCGTCCAACTTCCAAATATCATTCCATTCAAAGAATTACATGAAGGAGAAGGAATTACTAGCAATTACAAAATATCATAACCTCACTATAATTTACATTACAGTTTCCAACATATATACCATTATACACATGGAACTTTACACAACAATTAGAACCTATTCTAATCTCTATCACCCTCCATGTTTCTAGTCTTAACCGAACGTCATGCCATGTCATACGGATCAATCTCCATGTCCATCCTCACTGCTAAATGTCATGCTTCTGACTTTGCACCAAATGCCTTGTACTGTGTCTTCCAGTCTTGTCTTGCTAATGGACTTCAATACCATGCTTATTTTGAAAGTCAATCCCAACTTGTATCCTTTCCATCACAACCTACATATAGCGGAAAAAAACAGCACATCAGTTACAAGACATGCATTTTGAGCTAGCAATTGACATATGAAACTTAATACAAGTCATGAACAAACCGAAACATATATGGTCAAGTTAATGCATGCAATATCCATTCTTGATATGAGGATTTAGTGTATGGACCAAGCTAGGAGTAAATTGCAGTGAAATATCAATGTGTCCCACAACTTGTCATGACCAACTTGCCGCATATTACTGTAGTAACATCAGAATCTGGTTCGAACTTAATAAACAAGAAAGAATAAATCACTCATTCAATAATTCGATCCAAGTGTGAAAGGGATGAAAAAGCTAATTTTCGTAACAACCTGTGACCAAGCCTCACTGAAAAAAACCTGTTAACCAATTTCATAATGGGATTTCTTATCAATTTGCAACAAAATTGTCATATTCCCTAACCTGTCCAGCAGAAAAATAACTAAACAGCAACCTAAATACCCTGCAAAATAGAATTTCAACTAACCTTTTAACAGCCAATGCAAAATCTCCTAATTGTTGTCCAACTCTAAACCATATAACAAACTCATAAAAAATAGTTAACCAAATTCCTAAACAACTTTTTTGACTCTACAACTAATTAATTGCTAACTGACCAGTAACTAACTTTTTGATCTAATCGAATTTCCAACTGATTTCATAAGCTTTACTAAACAATTAACAGAAGTATATGGCCAGGAATCAATAACTTCTAACAACTAACATTTTAACTAACTTTCACAGCAAAAAATAAAATAACTAAAATTTTGAAGTTTTAATTTAGTTTAGTTTTATAACTAACTTTTAACATCTAATAGAATATTCGACTAACTGTCTCTATCCAACAACAACAGATTTTGGCACCTATAACTAACTAAGCAGAATTTTCAACTAACTAACTTTCACCCAATTCTGTTAATTGTTTTTGAACTAAAACACAATGCTTAAATTGATCACAAACTCATTGAGACAAAAATATTAGAACTAACTAACTGCTAACAGTAGCATTAACAGAGTTAACTAACATCAACAAAAACTAACTATAACTTTAACAAAATCCCTTTTAACCATCTCCCTACAAAAACTAATTGTTAACAGTTTCTAACTAACCGAGAACCAATCCAATCTCACCATATATCCCCAACTGATTGCAATAGATCTAAGGGTTCAAATGGCTCATCCTCTAACTGTTCTAACCACCTCTAACATAATTCCCTAACTGTTTCTAAATAGAAGCATAAAAGAACTTGCAGTTAGCTAACATAACAAACTTCAAAGCTATTAACTATTTAAAATCTAGCCAACCAACTCCTAACAGAACATCTAACCAAATTCCAGCTCAGCTCTAACCTCCTAACTGCTTCTAACAAACTTCTAGTAGAGATCTATAATAGAAAAAATGTAACAGATTCAGAGAGGATGGATTCACCAGAAATTTCATAGAAAAATCACAAGATACTCACCTTTTAAGGCTCCCACTCGGCAATCCTGAGATCCTTCATTAACTTCATCTTCATGTTCCTCAAATCGCTCATCACTAGAATTCATCATTCGTTATCATCCTCGGCATCAATCTTTTACGCAGAGGGTTAACTATAATGACATTTCTCTTTGTCTTGCCTCCTCAATCTTCACCCTCAACCTACAAAATTCTCAGTGTCTTCATCGTTCTGTTCACGCTTCAGGCGACACCATCATCTTCACGTGAATTTGTCGACCTTCGTCTTCTCGGAATCGCGACTTCTTAGATTTCGGTTTCACATTACCAGAATAAAGAAATTGTTATGCATCAAATGATTGATATCAGAAGAAGTAGATGAAGATGATTCAGATTCGCGTATAGTAGAAAGAGTGAAATCACGGAAGGGAGAGGTTGTAGAGCATACCTGGAAAGCATTCATCTTTGGTCTTCTCTTTCTCTTCACCATCTTCAAAACCGCATCGGACGATCTCCGAAAGGTAACTCTCGCCTCTCCTCTATTTCTCATCTTTTCGCTTGGATTTTGTTACCATTGTAAAGCGTGAAGCTCAGTGAACCATTCCCCTAAGGCTGCTAGATCTGGTTCGTCGCCATTCGGACCGAATTGCTATTTTGTTAGACTTAGGGTTTGTTACGATTAGGTTAATTGAGAAAGGATTAAGGAAAATTGAGTGAAGTCTTGAAAAGATGAGGTGGAGATGAACGTTTTGGTATTGAGATGTTGAATTTCTAGGTGGTCTGAACAGTGGCGATACGGCAGCGAGTTCGGTTGAATATGAACGAAGAAGAAGAAGATTATGTTGAGAACTTGAAGCGTTACACGATTTCTAACCCCCTATCTCTTTCCAAACACACTGTTTCATAGTTTTTTTTCTTTTAACTTTTCTTAAGTTTTTTATTCAATGTTAATGTAATTATTATTGAAAATGATGATAGAGTGATGGAGGTTGGGCCGTATCCACTTAGGCCTCGCGTGACATTTTCCCTTAAAGCCCAATGCAGTCTTTTTGTTGTTTAATTGGATGCTGATACAAAAATTTGTTCATGGACTCATACGTTGGGCCTTAGGGCTTATCTTCTGCTTGGATCAGCGCCTGGATTACTAGGCCAAAGCCCCCTGAATTTCAATTCTCACCCCCCTGATTCTCTTAATTTCCTTTTATAATTTTAATGCTTTCTTTCATTTCTTTTTAATAACAAAATTACATAATAAAAAATGGTAAAAATATTATAAGGCATTTTAGAAATTAATTAGGAATATATTTCTTCTTTTGCTAACTTTTTAGTCAATTTTAATCATTAGTTTTATTCATTTTATATCATGTATTTTGTTTGCGATTTTTGAGTATGGATCGTATGCAATACTTTAATACTTGCTACCAATTTTACTTGTTTGTATAGTCTTTCATGATCCCTTAGGATATTTTGGTTCAAATTTAATCTTCGATTTAATTGAACTAAAATTGGACATTAGGATTCTAAATCCAAGCATGCAAACATTAGGTAGAATTCCCTCAAAATTCTAACTTTAGTTCTAACAATGCATGATAAAATTAGGTTTAGAAATAGGCTAGTCTCCCTGTGACCTTTCTTCCCCTTCTGCATTTGCATTAAAACCAAAACTTATTTTTCTTTCAAACTTCAAAAAACTTTAAAACTACTGATGAGAATCATGCCTTTGCTTAGTATGGGAAATGATAAGCGGGTCTCTTCTCGATCTTATTGTTCTTCATCTCAAGCCTAGGTATGGTTCAATTCTCAAAAGAAAACTCCGTTCATGGATAAGTAGAAAAGCGGCTAATATCTCTCTCTTGAGGTCAACTAGTCATTATCTGCAACAAAAATACAAACCAATTCAAATCTTTTTGTGCGCTCAAGCACCTTTCTCTAAAACCCTTTTCAGGTAAGGACATGATTAGTTTACTTCTATGTCAACGCATAAGTCTCCAAAGGTCGAGTTGCGGCAGAAGGAAGGATTAACTTCGTCCATAAAAAAAACACAAACAAACAAAAACATATGATCCAGACTACGGTATCTCTGATTCCTCAAAACGGATACGTAGGCATTGGGGTAGGGCCCAAGCGAGCACAATTTTATTTTCCCTACATTCGTTTTCCCTTTCTTTTGCATGCATTCTCCCTTTAGTAGTAGTATAGTAGACAGTAAGCATAGATTAAATGCACCCATAAGATAGATAACAAGAGTGGATACCGTAGAGTACTACGGGCGTGTGGGGTGCTAATACCTTCCCCTCGCGTAATAGACTCCCTTACCCGATCTCTCAGTCACAAGACTGTGACTTCTCCCTTTTCAGGTTTTCTCGTTGTTTACCTTTACCTACATGTGGTATAAAATACGTTCGATGGAGACTTCATTGTTTGATGATTTTCAGCCGGTTGTTTCATGATGGAGTTGAAATATCTAGAGCTCCCTTGACTGGTCCTCTAAGTCTTCTTCATAAGTTCAGGACGCCTACTGACTTCTTGGACTTTTTCTTCTTGTCTTTGAGAAGAAGAGTCTTCAGGTCCTCTTGCCCCTTATCCATGGTCAGGAACATTTGTTGAAATTGGCCATTTTGAGCTTGGAGATCTTTCACCGTTTGTTCCATATCCATCTTACTGAAATAAATAGTAGGAAGATAAGGAGACATGTATGGGAGAAACCTGTCATGATATGATGCATGATATGTGGATGCATGTTTTCAAGGACCTCGCGGGGTAAATGTTAGTAGTCACTTACATCTTTGATTGGAGAACTTCGTATCGGTGGATGTCCTTCCACGAGAATTAAGCTCACCATGTCAAGTGGGTCATAGCCTTTGACTCAAGTTGTTGTACTTGATCTTTGATGACGTTTGTTTAGAGGAAAATAAATCCTCTTGTCCCTTGATAGACGTCTGGTTCAACGTGACCCTGCATCATAGGCCCTTGAGATCCTTGAAACGGTTATTGAAAATGCTATAGTATGATGTTATGTACAAGTATGCAAAGTAAGCAAGTTTATATGCAAATAATCATATATACACAAAGCAGACAAGTCCTTAGGTTTAGGATTGCATGTAGTTTGTAGGTAAGTACCCTCTTGAAGTTTAGTTGGCTCAACCTGTCCTAGTAATAGTAACCAGGTTCTAAAGGATCTCAAAATCACCGATTTATCTTTTCGGGCATTGTTTCAGCGCAGGCCTCTTTCAGTGTGACTGAAATATCCCGAAAATCAAACATCAATAAGTGTAGTATCGAGTATCTACCAACTTTAGACTGCACCAAAGCCGGTCATCTCACCACGTCCTAATGGCCAAGTTGGTCAAGTAAAGGTTCTAAAAGTCCGTTAGTGCTTCATGACATCACTCAGCGGCCCCGTATTCTCCTTGACCACTCAAGGGTTACCGGTACCCATAAATATGTCACACTAACGTAGCTATTGCTTAGACCATGTCGGTATACCCTGTACAATTTCCACAACGTATTGTTATTTACCTATAAGGTATCCCAAATCTGGGTAGAGGATTTAAGCTCAAACAAATAACCAAAATGTAAAGCATATAAGTCAAATAAAGAAAGCAAGTAAAGGTGATCTAGCCCTAAGGTAACCCCAATTTTAAGTCATTCCCCAGCAGAGTCTCCAGTTCTATAACGCGGTGGGAGAACTGACTTGGGTGTTTTGTGTTTGATCGCAATGTTGCGGATAGCAAGAGTCACCACCGACTTTTCTTTTATCCAATAAGGAAAGGCTGAAAAGAACAGGAAAGACCTTTAGAGATGTTTTCTCAGTTCGGGGGATAGATTATGAAAAGGGAAGGTATTAGCACCCTTTTCATCCGTAGTTATCTACGGGCTCTTAGTTTCTTGCTAGATCACTTGCTTTTGTTTGAAAGTGTGCTTGTGGTGTGGGTTTTCAAAGTATTTTGAAAGTGTCTTTGTAATGGTTCTCGTTTCTATAAGAACGCGTACAAAGTGTTGTCTTTTGAAAATGTTTCAAAATGAGAGTGTTGGTGTATAAAATGTTTTTGTTGTGAGCAAGCGAGCAACTAGGAGAAAATCTACCTACTCAAAAGGTCTTAGATGTTCTTTTCCTCCTCCTTTAGATGTTACTATCCTTCGATTGGGAATTGGCACCAATACAGGCGTGTCCTTTGATTGGGGTTGGCACCAGTGTAGGCGTGTCCTTCGATTAGGGCTGGCACCAGTGTAGGCGTGTCCTTCGATTGGGGCTGGCACCAGCATGATGTATCCTTCGACTGGGGCCTGGAAGTAACACGTTGTATCCTTCGACTAGGTTAGAGACAGTGGGGGAGTGCCTTTCGTCTAGGCCTGCAGGTCAGTGTATTCGAAGCAAGTGTGTGTGTGATAAACATGCATGTGTCAAAGCCTGTGTGTGCATCGAAGTGTGTATATTTTTATTCTAACATTTTTAGAAAGGGCTGTACAGATTAGTTCTTAAAGGGAAACAACAAAAGATTAACATCGAAGGCCATGATTATTATATGTTGGTTTAGAAGATGAATCAACGAAGATGTTTGAAATGAAAGAGTTAAAGTCAGCAAGACTTACCTCAAAGTTGGTGTGGAGGTTTTCGAACTTGAACTACTGGCGCTAGAAGGAGGGGATTCGAGGAGTTGCCACAAAGGGGGGGTTTACTATTGGTTCGAAGAGTTGTCACAGGAGGTTTTTTTTTTAGTTTGAACAAAACAACTTCTAGGTGTGGGGTGTTCTTTAGAATCAAAGGAGACTGAAGTGTGGTTCTGGGTTTTTTGATTTCTCAAGTGTTGATGAACTTGAGAAATTTTTGTGCTTGTGTTTGAGAAAAATTTGGAGATTTTTTTCTTTCGTCCAAAAAGTCCTCCCTTTGGATATGTTGTGAAGCCTTGTATTTATAGGCGAGCTTTAATGTGGTTTGGGGGGGAAATCAAATAATATTTGAATTATCTGGGTATATTGCCCCCTTATTTTCTTCGATGCAACTCTTATGCATTCCTTTTTGTATAAGAACGGGACTGAGATAATACAGGCTCAGCAGTATTTTGGAGCGTTGTGGCAGGTTGGTGCAGGACTGCTGTATAGCATCATAGCTGGCTTGAGTTTGGCAGTATATGAGACTGGTCAACAAAACTCCTTGAATACGCCCATTTCGTTTTGATCACTTTGACCAGATTCATCAGAAACGTTCATTTCCAAACAATGTGTGCTCCAAGCACGTTGCTTCGAAAGGTTTAATTACCCAAATTGTGAATCGAAGGAGGCCACCTTGAAGGAAATCACATGCCCATCTTGTGGATCAAAGGGGGTCACTTCGAAGGAAACTATATGGCCAGATCGAAGGGGGTTACTTCGAAGGAAGCTATATGGCCAGATCGAAGCTTGTGACTGAAGGGAGACTGTATTACCCAATCGAAGCTTTGCTAAATCGAAGCCAACTTTTTTCTTTTTTGACCTAATCGAAAGGCACATTAACATCTTCAAATTTTTGCATTTTCTTTATTTCTTTAAACATGTTTTTGTGATCACACATGCGAGAGAAATCTTGAGAAAATGGGAGGGAAAATTTTGGGGTACAGCAGCACCCTTTCCATCTGTGGTTTTCCACGGGCTCTTAGGTACTTGCTCATTTTGAAAACGGTTTTCGTGTTTGTGTGTTTTGAAAAGTTTTATTTGCTTTATGATAACTCTTGTATCAGTCCTCAAGAGTGTGATAAATCATTTTTGAAAAGAGTTTTGAAAGTGTGGTGTGAAAATGAATTAGATTTGAGCAAGTACTTAACATATATCTACCTACTCGAAAAAGGCGTTATTTTCCTTCTTTCCTTTAGATAGTGTTATCTTACTATTAGTGAGTAGGTAGCCCTATCGTTGGATTTTGAGGGACTATTGAAGGGAATTTTACGGTCATTTAAGGCAACATGTAGAGATACCTTAGCGGTTTGAAGGGACTGTCATCATATATTTGTAGGCAACAGCGAGGGACAAGATCATTTCTCGTAGGAAACTCAAGGGACGTTAAGGGACTATGATCTTTATGATGACTTTAACTGAGGGTCTTTGCTAGGGTATCCCTACGTTCTAGGGACATGACCATTTCTGAAGGCAACCAAAGTGGGAGATACCCTAGGGGTGTGAGTGTGAAATAGTGTGATTTTTCAGGTATTTTTATCTAGATCTTAGTGATCTAAGATTTATTATTTAGTTCTTGCCATACACGCCTAATTACTAGCAGTTTATATACTGGCATACAATATAGTGCGGAAAATGAAACCTACAACTATTACAAGGCTTCGGGGCAGTTACAGTTATATCTAACTGAAATGTAAAGTGCAGAAAGTAAAGATCCTAATTAGGCTATTACAAACTGGGAAACAGTTACAATAAATTGCAAAATGATAAAACGGAAAATAATAAGCGCACGAAGATTAAGATGGGAACAAGTTTGAAACCCTAAAAATCTAACTGCTTAACAAAAATATTTTTTGTATTTTATATGAAAAAATTTGAGATTTAACCTAATTTCTAATTAATTTTAAATTAAAGAAAACAAATTAAAATCAATTAAATTAAATTAATTTTCAAGAAATAATTTTAATAATAAAAAAAACCTAAATCTATTTTTTTGTGATTTTTGTTGATTTTATGATTTAAAAAAACATAAACTAATTAAAAAAAGAAAATTGAAGTAAATTGAAAAAAGAGAGAAATGGGCCTGGAGTAAGAAGCCAATTGGGGGGTATAGCACTGAATTTATTAGGGCCCAGATCTATTGGCCCACTACAGCATATGATCCAACAGTGTTGCATCTGGAAGGTCCACCATGGGGAAGCACGCTTGGAGACGCTAGATCCAAGCCAACTGGGATCTGATGGTGTGAGTTTGATGGACTATAATGCATGCCTTGCTTCTGGGCACACTGAATCTACAAATGGCCTGTTAGAAAAACAAAACTCCAGACCTGGGTATCGAACCCAAGTCCTCCCTTTCCCACATGCCTTGCTTTGCCATCTGTGCTAACTCTTCATTCGTGTATATAAATGAAACGAAAATTATATGTTAGAAAAATAGCACTAATATTTGAAATTCAAACAACGCGCGCCCAGGGTGGGGCCCTGGTATTTGGATAGACGAATGAGAAACATCCACGCTTGCATCGGTGAGTCTGACCACCCCTCATGGTGGTCAACTCCTTCTCCGGTGATATCAAAATTGGACCCTACAAAATAATAAGAATCAAAGCAAGAGATTAAGCCTACCCCCCTAAATCATATGCTGTGAGTTCAATGGTGGTTTCCATTTGGCCTGAAAGTCCCTGTATTGTAAGGTTTGAAGGTTTCAGTTTGTGATGCCCTAACAATGGAATCATATGATTCAAGCATCAAAGCTTTCATGCGAAACGTACAACTTGTTCTAATGGATGTCCTGAACACAAACCAACGCATCAAACATGTCAACAATGCATGAATTATTAATTTTGAATTTATCAAACCTTACCAAACCGGTGGTGCTTGGTTACAGTGATCTGGGGTGCTACGAGCTTTAAGAATGATAGGGATGGACTCCTGGGACCTTCAGGAGTGTGATGGAGTGTTTGGATCGGATGGAGAATGGCTGGATCGTACAATGCAAGTTGCACCTTCTCTTTGAATTTTTTTGAAATTTTGTAGGGTTATTTTAGAGGCAGTTGTGCATATATGTTAGGTTTGGAATTGTTGTGCATATATAGTGTATCTCATTAGGTCAACAAAAAGAGTAAGGATCCATGGCATTGAGTTCAAGATTTGTTTCAAATATTCACTTGAAAATCTTTGTTATTTTGGATATCCTTTCCCATCTTGGCTTGCGCGTTTTTACCTTGATATGCTAGCATATTTTGTCCATTATTTGATAAGAAAAAGATTCCAAATCAAATCTTCCATTATTTCTATTATTTATTTATTTAATTTTGCATTTAATGAATACAATATCAAAATAAATAGTATAAATAATAAAATAATGTATGAGTGATCTCAGAGGTCGTGGGCCATGTTATAAACAAGTTTCAAGCATGAAGAGATGGGCCCATTTGGAAAAAATTCAAGTTTGGTCAATATTGGCTTCATGCACTTTTCTAAAAATTGGTCAACTTTAGCAATGCATATCTCTCTCATTTTTAACCCTAAGAGGGTGTTCTTTGACTTTTTAGAGAGCTTAGGATGTCCTATAAACAACCTTTTTTTTCATTTCAATTGGATCTTCCATGTTCATGTAAGGAGCTTTGACCCAAAAGGTGTTTTTGTTGACTTTTTGAAAGGACCTATAATGTATGAGCTTGCATCTTTTACTGGGGCATTTCTTGAAATTGAGAGTTGAAGATAAGTTGTAGGGGATTGGATCTCTTAAAAATGAGCTTTAGTGAAAAAATTCTGATTAAGTATCAGAAAGTTATGCCTGGTCAAAGTTTGGTTGACTTTTCCTATAGAAACCCTAATTTGCCATTTTTGACTTTTGATGAGTTAGGAGCATTTCTTGAGGAATCATGATCAACCCTTGATAAAATGATGGATATCACTTTAAAATGTTGATGTTGACCAAAAATCTTGAAGTTTGACTGTATATAGGTCATAGTTGACTTTTGACCTTGTATAATTGATTTTCAGGCATTTAAGCAGTTGACTGGGCAAACTTGTTGTGTAAGGCATGAAATTTGCATAGATGATCTTGAGGACATATTAGGACCATGTACAACATTTGAGATCATTGGGGTTCACACATCTCGATGAAAGTTAAAACCCTAGTTTGAGGTTCATTGCCTTTAGGAGGAGAATTTGTCTGGTCAATTTTTGGTCATCCTAGGGCAAGTTAGGGATCTCAATGGACAAGTCTTGAGTAAAATGAGAGGGAAAATTTTGGGGTACAATAGCTGCCCCTGTTTAAGCTTCTTAAACCTGAGGATATAGATTGGCTGGTCTGCCTTTCATGATCTAAAGGTGGAAGATGATTGAACACTAGAGTGCCCAAAAATTTGCACTCGTCTGAAGTGATAATGTTGGTGGATAGTATCGGGAATGGGCTTATAGATTACATTTGGAAAAGATGACGGAAGATCATCGGAGATGGGCTTAAAGATGCCATCTAGAGAATATGACAGAGAGTCGTCGGAGATGGGCTTAAAGATGCCAACTAGAGAACAATGTTGATTTTATGAGATATTCTTTTGTGGGGATTCCTATTCCTGTTGTTGAGGAGGACTCCGCTGAGGAATGTTGGTCTTTGTCTTGAGAAATAGAGTTTAGGAGCTTCAGTTGTCCATTACTCTACTGGGGAGTCATCTCTTGATTGAAGAGACGGGAGTGAACTGCTATCTGGTCAGGATCCAGGCTTCACAGCGACTTACTGAGGATAATAAGGTTGACTGCTATTTGGTTGTATTCCAGGCTTCACAGTGACTTACTGGGGGAACATGAAATTAATTGCTATCTGGTCGGACTCCAGGCTTTACAGTTTCTTTAATTGGGTAAAAATCAGAAAAATCTTAGTGTCGATTTAACTGAACCAGAGAAAGGTCTTGAATTATCTTCAATTGGAATAGAAATCAGAAAAATCTTAGTATCGATTTAACTGGACTAAAGAAAGGTCTTGAATTATCTTCAATTGGAATAGAAATCAGAAAAATCTCAGTATCGATTTAACTGAACCAGAGAAGGGTCTTGGATTAACTTTGACTGGAATGGAAATCAGGAAAATCTTAGTATCGATTTAATTGAACCAGAAAAGTGTTAGAACAAAGTTTGAATCTACTACCCTAAGTTAAAGTTTTGATGATAACAAAATGCAAGAGTATATAAATTGTATGATTCATGTAAGACATATATGCTACCTAAAAATCATATTGTGTTTTACAGAAACTCTGATGAGTATCAGCATAAGAATATCATCATCAGCATCAGAAGATGAAATATCAACATCAGCTTCAGAGGATGTTATATCAGATGCCAGAATCAGAAGATCAAAGCATGTGCTTACGCTGAAGCTTGATGAACAGATCTGCGCGTAACAATCCAAACTCTGATCAAGACCACAACAATTCATCAGCACCTTACAGCGTCAGAATAAGCCAAAGCCAGAACACGCTTATTTGGCAACGGTACTGTGCATTCAAGATACTTTATTGTCAACGGCATTATTCCAGACAAAGATCTTCTCAATATGGAAAGAATGTAATTGGCATTGAAACGGAATAACTGACTCCAACGTATCATTTCCAATGCTATATAAACAAGCAAGTGAGGAACGGATTGGATAATGCTCTACAACTCTCTACACGCCTAAAGCGATTCATCTTCATCCTCATTCACAGTTTGCTAAAGCTCTCAAATTACTTACTCTATTGTTTTAGTATTCCAGTTCTCATAAGCTTAATTTGTGTAGTATCACAGTTGTGATAAACAGTTTTGTAGAAAACATTCGACACACTTAGATTTCATTTATCTGTAAGAAAGTATTTCCTTGAGAAACCAGTTTGTGGTTTTGACTCAAGAAGGCTTTAGCATTTGTTAAAGCAGTTGTAATATTCAGTTGAATATAGTGGATTAAGACCTCGTTGGAGAGAGGCGAAATCACCTAGACGGGTGGACTGGAGTAGTTTGAGATCAAACGAACCAGGATAAAAATAACGTGTTGTCTGCATTTGAATTCAAGTTTTACAATTCAACCCCCCTTCTTATGTTTTTCACTTCTTCAATTGGCATCAGAGCGCCTGGTTCTGAGCTAAAACACTTAACCGTGTCAGTACAAGATCCAGCATCAGAAAAACACAATGGCAGGAACATATCAACACAGCAGCAATGACAACAATGAATATAGAGACAGATTCAGCGGAAAACCTCCAGTCTTTGATGGAGAGAATTTTGATTACTGGAAAGACAGAATCGAAAGCTTCTTTCTGGCACATGATGCTGATCTGTGGGACATGGTGACAGATGGATACACGCACCCAGTGAATGCAAGCGGTCAGAAGATTGACAGGAAAGCAATGTCTGATCAACAAAAGCGTGACTTCAAAAATCACCACAAGGCCAGAACCATTCTTCTCAATGCCATCTCTTACGCTGAATATGAAAAGATATCTAACAGAGACACAGCAAAGAACATGTTTGACTCACTCAGAATGACGCATGAAGGCAACATTCAGGTCAAAGAAACTAAAGCTCTTGCGCTCATTCAGAAGTATGAGGCATTCAAAATGGAAGAAAGTGAATCCATTGAAACAATGTTCTCAAGATTCCAAATTCTGGTGGCTGGTCTCAAGGTTCTGGACAAAGGATACTCTACTGCTGATCATGTCAAGAAGATCATCAGAAGCTTGCCAAAACAGTGGAGGCCAATGGTTACAACGCTGAAGCTAGCTAAAGATCTCAACAAAATTTCTCGGGAGGAACTTATCAGCTCCCTCAGAAGTCACGAGATAGAGCTAGAAGCTGATGAACCTCAGAAGCAAGGTAAGCCTCTAGCATTAAAATCTAACAGAAAATCTGACTCTAAAGTTTTGCAGGCAGTTGAAGAAACATCTGATGGGTCCTCATCAGAAGAAGACGAACTTTCCCTCCTCTCCAGAAGAATGAACCAACTGTGGAAGCAGAGGCAAAGGAAGTTCAGGAATCCCAGAAGATCTGATCAGAATGAGTCCTCTTCAAGATACAGAAGGTCAGACTCTTCCCCTGGATACAGAAGATCTGAAGGCTCTTCAGGAAGCAGAAAGCCAAACACCAAGGACATCACTTGTTGTGAATGCAACGAGCAAGGACACTATAAGAGTGACTGTCCAAAGCTTCAGAGGGAAAAGCCCAAAAAGAAGTTTGGAAGAGAAAAGAAGAAAAGTCTCATGGCTACATGGGATGACTCTGACACGTCTGAAGCTGACTCAGAATCAGATGATGAGAGAGCAAACATAGCTCTCATGGCCAACATATCAGAATACAATGAAGCTTCTGAATCAGACTCAGAATTAGACACCGAAGAGGTATTTCCTGACTTTGCAATTAATTTTACTAAGGCTGAACTTGCTGAAAGCCTTAATGAAATTCTGGAAAGGTACCAGCAGATCAGAGTTAAATTCAGAAACCTGAAAAGGAATCTTGATTCTGACTCTGACAAAACTGAGAGTCTCAAATTGGAAAATTCTGAGTTGAAAAATAAAATTTCAAAATTAGAAAATGTTTTACAAAACTCTCAGAAGGAAACAATTTCTGAAACTCCCAGCAGCGCTGATGAGATCATCAAGGAGTATGATCATAGCTTTCAGAAGTTCCTTGCTAAAAGCATAGATAGAAGCAAAATGGCTTCAATGATCTATGGAGTTAGCAGAAAGGGATTAGGATACCAAGGTAAGGTTCCTACACCAAAGAATGCCATGGATTTAATTATTAAACGCACTCCTCTGAACTCACACTTTGTGTTTGGCCACACACATGATATTAAATATACTAGTAGCAATTATTATGTGAAACCAAAATTCAAGTAGAGTTTTGGTAAAGCTAACAAATCAGGACCCAAGAAAATATGGGTACCTAAGGATAAAATAATACATGTTGCTGTTTCCAGTGATTTCTGGTAAACAACTGCTAGTCTTCCAAACTATCGAATAATCTTTCTGACTATTATTCAATTCCTCTGGTAACTCACAGGATCGACTAGATTGATCCTAGGATTCCTTGGACATTAAGGTTACTCTCACGATCGAACAGATATTCATGGTTGATATTTGAGTGTTGTATATGCGTTTGGCTTATTTCGATTTCTCTCTCAAAAAGTCTAAAGATGTAATCAAAATGTGCGTGTACGAAACTAAGTTGCATGAATAAATGTTAATTGTAAAGACATGTAAAATTGCATAAAAGTCAAGTAAATGGTTTCGAATTATAAAACAGTTAATGTGAAGGATTTCTGGAACGTAAAAGGTTTGAAATATGAAGAAAGCGTTTAATGCAAGAAATCTGTAAATGAATTTAAGTAAAAATATGCGTTCGAAGGATAAGACTTGAAGGTAAAGGTATGGAAAATATGACAGTTTTCTGAGATGTAAAGTGCTTGAAATGTGAAGAAAGCATTAAAATGTAAAACTTTGAAGAAGAGATTTCGAAGTGAAAAGACTGTAAATGAGAAAACTTGTAAATGTTATTTGACAAAAAGATAAAGGAAAGTGCTGGAAATGGTAAAAGGTTTTCATTAAATCAGAAATACATGGTGCTATCATACGTACATTTCTCTTGCATTTGTTTCCCTTGCCATGTGGTAGTTTGAATGTTACTGAGTATTTAGTACAATAGATATGACACACGAAATCCTAATACTAAGACTTCTATTTATACTAATTCGACCATAACGGTCTTGCTATAGGATTATGCCACGTTCAGAACATGCAGAACAATGCCTCTTTCTTCTTTCCACGTGTCCCCAAATGCTCCAGCACATAACTTTCAAACTTCGAATGTCCCGCTTCCATTTGAATTTCAAATGCTTTGGTACTTCTCCGTTTCGAACGCACTTCCAAGACACAGCCTTGTTGTTATTTCGAGACTTCTTTAGATATGTTCCCATAATTGCCACTCAAAGCTCCAAGCTTTGACATGCTTATTCGAAACACTGCTTCTGCTACTTCGAAACATGACGCTTTACCTCATTTCGATCGAAACGTTTAATTCATTTGGCTTCTAATAACATTATCAAAATCTTCAGCCAACATATTGCCCCTTTAAAATATGTATTTCGATTCCTCTGAGAAATACCTATTTTAAACATCTACACAAGATTTTGATGTGACTTTCGAATCATCGTAACATTTAATGCATTTGACTCCAGTCACGTCAATCATAGCACCTTTTGGATTCCTTAACCGCCTGGAGCCACTTCACAGCATGGTGCAGTTACAAATAATGATTATCTTTAAATCACGCCTATTACCCATGTTAACTTTACGCCACCTCTTCATCACACCAACCCATGATTTCCACGTATCACACCCTTATTCAGTGGATGCTTAAACTTCCCCATTATAAAACATCACCAACTTAATCTTTTTCTTTTCTTTTCACACTCTAAATCTTTTACCCTCCTTCTCTCGTCAAAAAAACCCAAGCTTTCAACATCTTTCAAAAATGTCTTCTTCTACTTCATCCCAACTCAAGAAAGTCTCCAAGAAGAAAGGAAAAACTGCAGGAACTACCATGGAAAGTAAAATCATCACTCACCAAGGTCAATCCGTTCTTGCCCCTCAGATGATTTCAAAGGAAAAAGAAATGTTGTATGCGTCACAGGTACTCATTCCTACCAACGTTGCTGGTAAGAGGTTAGCTTTAAATGGCCCTCTTACGGTTTTTGAAATATTAAAAGACACCAGGACAATTTTCCCAGTTTGTTATAGTTTTAAACCCTTGTTTAACAAAATGGACGCCCCTAAGGCAGTAGAATCTTCTAGTTCAAATACCATAGAAAACCCAATTGTTCCTCCTAAGGACCCCTTTGTATTGGATTATGTAAAAAGTAATTTTAAGCCATTTCGATCTTGCCCCACCTCTGATACTGCTTATCAAAATTGGTTCAAGAAAGTAGAAGCTAAGAAATCCCAGCAATGGGAAGAATTAGGTATCTTTAACCCGATTAAGCTATCGAAACCTGGTTTCACCTACAGCCACCCTCTGCTATTCGCGTCCCTCTATTTCTGGGACAGTACCTATAACACTTTCCATCTCCCAGGTGGAATGATCACCCCAACCTTCTTCGACATAGCGGCCATCACTGGGCTATCGCCAGTGGGAGAAACTTATATACCCGACAACGAAGAACATTCAAGCCTAATTGACTTCGAAGTCAAGCTAGCCAGTTTTTCCAAGTTTATCAGTCATTACCATGCTGAGGGGGACAATGTATCTGACGTAGATCACATTGCTTTCTTAACCCTGTGGCTGTCAAGATACGTTTTCTGCAGTAGATCCCTACAGGTAGCTAGTAGGTTCATTCCTCTAGCTAGGGACTTGCATGAAAATCGAAAAGTGTGCCTAAGTGAACTACTCTTAGTTGACCTTTATGAAAGCCTAAGGTCAGCTGTTTCGAGCCTCAAATCCCACACCTCCAAAAATATTCTGTTGGCTGGCCCTTTTTGGTTACTTCAACTATGGCTAAATGCCATGTTCGAACCCTCCTTATCAACCGCCAACACCATTGATGAGCAAGATTCTGAGATATATGATAGGATAGTCGAAGGCACTAGGCTTCGAAGATTAACTCCCAATGACGACAAAGATGACTTCAAAGTCCAATTCTCGAAGTACATCATGATATTCTCCAAAAGGCACAAGTTCGAAGAGAGCATGGCGCCTTTTGCTTCGAGGGCTCATGGACCTTCTTGGTTCACCATGGCTCTCTCAGAAGCTATCAAGAGCAAGGAGATTCAGGATGTATGGAGAGCTTTTTTGCTACCTAGACTCATTTCTTCAAGAATAACTCCAGCCAAGAACCAGATTTTTTTCTTTGCCTACCAACCAAACTTTGTTTCGAGGCAGTTTGGCTTATGCCAACTGATTCCTGAACCTTTATTTCAAACTGAGAGTGCCATCACTTCTGGACGAACTTTCAAGGCACGGGAAGCCAAAATACAGCAAGAACAATATCAAGGCTTTGCCCAATTTGAGCTGATAACCTTCGAACCTACCCATCTCACAACTAAAGGGTTTCTGGAATGGTGGACCAAGTTTTATCAAACTTATATGTTCGATACACTTACAATTCAACAGAAACTAATTGATGCCTTCGATGTGCAGGTACCAACAAAGAAAGGTATGTTTACTCATGCCAAAGAGATTAAAGCTTTCCAAATTATTTTGAAACTACTTATGACCCCACGCGCTTGGACTCCACTGTGCATCAAGCGGCTGAGACCTTGAAGGAAAAATTTAAACAAAAAGTTTCTAAGTTAAAAATTCCTTCAGGGCTGTCACCTGAGGATAGGTATAGGTTGGCATTCGAAATGCATCCACCTAAATTTCCCAGATTACCTACCTCAGAACTGGCTCTGGCTTGGTTTCCCCCATATCCTTGGTGGTTTACTTGCAAAGAGATGTTCAAATATCTTCAAAGGAAACCAAAGCCATATGAGACTGTGACATGGGCTTGATACTGGCTTCATGATTTCCCAGGACACCTTCGATACGACCTTTCTGCCATGTCAATTAAATCTGATCAAGGCACAGGTGCGAATGCTTGGGAAAATCCCAAACGTCTTTTATTTTCCATACCTTTAACCTTTGCTTTAATTGTTTCGATTTTCAGCCATCAGGATAAAGACAGCTGCCTCGAAGTCGAAAGAAGGGAGTGCCTCTCAAGCCTCCATCGAAACTACTGACAAAGTGACTCCACCCGAAACAACCAATATTGCTGCAACCACAACAACAACAATAATACCAACAACAACCAGTGTTCCAGTTCCAACGGTAATCACTTAGCCTTGATGTTTCGAATTCACTCATGTTTTATGGTTTGCATCTAACTCTTCGTTTAAAATCCTTTCAGACCAACAAGCTTCCTCCTACTACTCCCAAGAAGCGGAAATCAAGCACCACTGGGGAAGATCCCAAGGCTGGAGGAAACTTAAACACTGCTTCGAAGAAGAAGCCAAAGAAAGATATTTCGAAAAGTACCGTTCCAACTAGTGTCTCTGGACTTGATTCCAGGGATGCTGCTCCCTCACCCAAATCCAAAAATCCACCTTCGACCTCCAACACAACGTTGGAACGTATAGCTAGTAACCTCTCCTCCGAGAGTCCACAGGTAAATTGAACCTTTAAATTTTTGACAATAATAACTTCTTATTACCTTGGTGAATGTTTTTTTTAACATTATGTTGTTCCTTGCAGAACATCTTGAATCCAGCTTCCACTACTTCGAACTCACCATCCAGAGCTGCTGCTCCGCTCAACTCCTCTCCTCAAGGAGATTCCAGCAACCTGGTTCAAAATAAAGGTTCCTCCAATATGGCGGTTCTGGCTGGAACTTCTGAACAGCAGGATGATCAAGGTACCTCCATTCCTCTGAAAGAGATAAACGAAACACCACTTCAAACATCTGCAGAGGATTTGCAAAGGGCTTCTCTTCAAAAGTCCCCTCTTGAAACTCTTCAAGAGGACCCAAAGGACACTCAAACTGAAGAAGAGAAAGCTGATTCTGGGCAAAGAGCCGAAGAATCTGCAGACGAAGAATCTGAGGAGGAGAATGCCAATGACGGTTCGACTGCTGGGACGAAGTCCAACGCAAATAGCAGTGAAAGGGATGGTATCGAAGTGGTGGACTTGGATGAGGATGAAGAAGACCAAGAGCACGAAACGAATGAAGGGGATGGTAATGCAACCAACGAACCCATAGAGGTTGAAATGGACGTGGCTCCCCTTCGTGTGGAACTCCCTCAATCCTCTTTGTCTCGAATAACTGACGAGGAACTGGCACTTCTGAGACGAAATGACCCTATTGGGTACATGAAGGCAAAGTTGGCTCAGAGGGACGTCCCACTTGCTAGGGCTGGCACAAGTTCGACCAGCTATCCTCTTCCCACAGATGAAAGAATTGTTCTTCTTAATAAAATTAGGAAAACCATTCTCAATGTGGATATATTCGAAGTGCTTAAGCAAGATAGTACTGCTTGCTATACTATGAAGGAGCTGCTCACAAAGGTCAATCTTTCTACCTGCTCCTTGCCAGTTAGTACTCTCTTGTTCGATCTTCAGGCTTTGCTGGACAACGTAACTGGTTACCTTCTCCAAGACGAATATGCTGCCAAGAAGGTTCAAGAGAAACGCATTTCCATGGATGCTGCTTATGAACAAGCTTCGAAACTCTCTCAAGAAGCTGAGGATCAAGCTATGCATCTGAAGCAGGCGAAAACTGATTATGAGGCTCGAGCTGAGTCCATACTTCTTTGGGAAAGGCAGATTCTGGAACTTCAACAGAAGGTTAAGGAGGCTAAAGAACAACAAATAGCCTTCGAAACCAATACTGCTGGTAACCAATTCGAAGAGCTTCTCAACCAGGGGCTTGCGGAAATGGAGACTGCAGAACAACTTAAAGGAGAAGTGGCAACCTTGGAAGGAGCCAGGCGGTTCGCTCAGCAGAAACTTGAATCATTTCGAAGCACTTTTAATCGATTGAAAAATAACTCTTATTTCTAGATTTTGATGTTTATTTGACTACAATTTTGGTTTCTTATATGTAATATTCGAACAACGCCATTTTGGCATTTTATCTTGCCATCTTGGCCTTTTATAACATCTTGGTTACATTGTTACTATTCGAATCTCCTGCAGGCGTGGCTTATATTTCTTTAAATATTTCCCATTAACCTTTAGGATACGTTTATCATCCACGAGTTCTTCGATTTCGTATGCATTGTTTGAGAATACTTTTAATATTCGAAAAGGTCCTTCCCAATGAGGTGACCATTTACCTAACGCTTTATTCTTCTTGTCCATAGGCAATATGACTCTCCAAACCAAGTCATTAATAATGAATACTTTTTTCTTCACCCTTTTATTGTATGTTCTGGCCACTCTTTCTTTTTGTCTCATCAAAATTTCCAATGCATGTAATCTAATTTCGTCCAACTCAACTAATTCATTCATCATCATTTCCCAATATAATGCAGCTGGGATTTCGTTTTGTCTCTGAATTCGAACTGATTGTAGATGAATTTCTACTGGCAACACTGCATCATGACCAAATGTGAGTTGGAAAGGCGTAGTGTTAGTAGCTTCCTTAGGAGATGTTCTACAAGCCCATAATATTTGGTCCAGAGTTTTGTGCCAGTTTCTTGGCTTTTTGCCAATATGCTTCTTGATTAATCCTATTATTACTTTATTTGCTGCTTCGACTTGACCGTTTGCTTGAGCATAATATGGCGTTGATGTTATCAATCTAAACCCCATTTCTTGGGCAAATCCTTGCATCTTTCTACCAGTAAACACAGAGCCTTGGTCTGTGGTTATGCTCTCTGGCAATCCGAATCTATAGATAATGTGCTTTTGTATAAATTCAATAATAGCCTCTTGATCAGCAACTATCAGTGGTATAGCTTCGATCCATTTGGTAAAATAATATATTCCCACCAAGATGTATTTCTGTCCTTTGGACGAAGCAGGATTTATTTCTCCTATCAAATCCAATGCCCATCCTCTAAATGGCCATGGTTTGATGATCGAATGCAACTCACTTGCAGGGGCATGTTGAATTCCTGCATGTTTCTGACATTCCTCACATCCTTTAGCAAAGTCTATGCAATCTTTGAGCATGCTAGGCCAATACAAGCCGTATCGAAATAACAGCCATTTCATTTTATGGCCTGCTTGATGTGCCCCACATGCCCCATTATGGACTTCAGACAATGCTAAATATGCCTCACTTTCTCCTAGGCATTTCAATAATACACCCTCTTGGGTCTTTTTAAACAATTCGTTCCCCATGAGGAGATATGACAATGCTCTATATTTTGTCTTTCTATCCACATTTAGAGTTGGGTCTGCTAAATAACTCTTCAGTGGACTTCGCCAATCTGCATCTGACAAAGTATTTATGGCTAATATTTCGAATCCCTGTTTCTCAGCATATCCCAATTTCATACTTTCCAGATCCGATGGTGTGAATCTAGTAGCCATAACTCTTCCCCTTAATTCAACCAAATCCTTGAAGTTCTTGGTAGACACTTTATAACCTGAAGCCAACTGTGCTAAGTCATTTGCTTCTTGGTTCTCTATTCTTGGTATGTGTTGAATATCCATGTATTCAAATTTCCTCAATAGCCTATTGACTATGACGAAGTATACCATTAAATTTTCCTTTATGCACTTGTATTCCTTTGTGATTTGTTTGACCACTAATTCAGAGTCTCCTTTAATTTCGACTCTGGTTGCCCCCAATTCCAACAAAGCTTCAAGTCCAACAATGAGCGCTTCATACTCAGCTTCGTTGTTCGAACAACGAGGACCATCTAATTTATACTTGAATTTTGTTGGAATTCCTTCAGGAGAAATCAGAAGGACTCCAACATCACTTCCATTCCTGTGGGTTGAACCATCAAAGTACAATTTCCATGGTTGCATTTCGACGTAACTCATGACAGTCTGCTCAACCAAAGAATGGTCCACAATGAAGTCAGGAATCACTTGACCTTTCATAGCTTTTAAAGGCATGAAAGTCAAAGAATATTCTGTTAAGGCTAAAGCCCACTTGCCAACTCTGCTATGCATTATTAGTTTTGAAAGCATATGTTTAATGACATCGAAATGAGATGAAACATAAACATCAACAGGTTTTATATAATACTTGAGTTTCATACAAGAGAAATACAAGCAGAGACATAGCTTTTCTAAATTGCTATATCTGGTCTCTGCATCATTTAGCACTCTACTTAAATAGTATATGGCTCTTTCGATGCCATTGCTATCTTCTTGTGCTAGCATACTACCTATACTAACTTCAGAGGCAGATATGTACAATCTCATGGGCTTCCCCCATGAAGGTGGAGACAAAATAGGAGGCTGAGAAAGGTATTCTTTTATCCTGTCAAATGCCTCCTGGTGAGCTTCGTTCCATTCGAAGGCTTGGCCTTGCTTTAGACGAAGTAACAGAGAGAAAGCTTGGGTTCTTCCACTTAGGTTCGAAATGAATCTTCTGAGGAAGTTAATTTTCCCTAGCAGAGATTGCAACTCCCTTTTTGACGTAGGTGCTTTCGTCTCCATTATGGCTTTGGTTTTGTTCTGGTTGATTTCAATTCCTTTCTTGTGAACCACAAAACCAAGAAAATCTCCAGCCTGCACAAAAAATGCACATTTAAGGGGATTCATCTTTAAGCCATGTTTTCTCATTCGCTCGAATGATTGGCTTAAATGATGCAAATGTGTTTCTACAGATATAGATTTGATGACTATATCATCAATATACACCTGCATGAAGGTTTCAATGAAATCATGAAAAATTGAATTCATTGCCCTTTGATAAGTTGCCCCAGCGTTCTTTAAACCAAAAGGCATCACCACCCATTCGTAGGTACCTAAGGCTCCTGGGCAACGAAATGCTGTCTTTGCAACATCTTCTTCAGCAATGAAAATCTGGTTATACCCAGAGTATCCATCTAACATACTCAAGTATTCGAACCCTGCAGCAGAATCTACTAGCATTTCTGCCACAGGCATGGAATATTCATCTTTAGGGGTTGCAGTGTTTAAATCCCTAAAATCTATGCAAATTCTTAAAGAACCATTTTTCTTAATAACAGGTACTATGTTTGCTAACCATTCGACGTACCTTGTTGTTCTGATGAATTTGCAACGCAGCAACCTTTCGATCTCAGCTTTAATTTTTGTGAGAACCGCTGGTGCGAATCTTCTGGGAGTTTGTTTGATGGGCCTCTTGCCATCTTTGATTGGCAGTCTGTGTTCGACCAACTCCCTCTTTAAACTAGGCATCTCGTCATAATCCCATGCGAAGCAATCTTTGTTTTCCTTGAGTACTTCGATCACTTCCTTCTTGAGGCCTGGGCTAAGTTTAGCACTTATGTAGGTTACTCTTTTCGTTTTTTCATCCCCTAAGTTGACTTCTTCGAGTGGATCTTGTGCCAACATTTTGGCACCTGAGTTTATGGGGTCCCTTTCGAAGCCTAAGGGTTCTTTATCATAGATGGCATCCAACCTTTGATCCATCTCAAACTCTTCGAAGGGTGAGCATTTCGAACCATCCCCACTTACTTCGTTCATCTTTATAGTTGATTTATTTATTTCAGCCTCTAAGGCCGCTTTTGATTCGTTCTCAGCCATATAGGCCGAAATCCTTTCGAAAAAGGTAGACTCAGTCATGGATAAGGTTGTCGAAGTCCCAGCCTGCTGGCCGTTTTTGTATAGTGCTTTCGACTCCCTCTTCTTCACTGATTATTGTTCTATCCCAGTAAAGGCCATCATGGCGAAGGGTCATGTAGTAGTGGGCATTTCTAGTTTCATTAATCTCATCATTTGGAACACACGGAGCAATCTTTGCCAGATTTTTATCATAATCCCTCTTGTCAACTAAATTGACAGTTGACATAAAGTAACTCTGGTCTGCTTCTATGTTTTCCACGATTCCATCATCTCTCCACAGAACTAGTTGCTGATGCATTGACGAAGGAACTGCCCCCACGCCATGGATCCACTCCCTTCCCAGCAGTAAGTTATAGTTGGCCTTGGCTTCGATCACCATAAACATGGTGGGCCTACAGCTTGAGCCTATTGTCAATTCCAACTGGACCACTCCCAGTGTTTTGCCCACTTTTCCCTCATAATTGGACAGAACCATATTATGGGGCTTGATGTCTCCTTCGCGGATCTCTAATCTTTTTAGCATGAAACGGGGTATCAAATTGACTGCAGCACCCCCATCCACTAGAACTTTGTTCACACCATGGACACCAACTTTCGCCCGAATAAAAAGTGGCTTGAGATGGTTCTTCATTGCAGGTTCTGGATGTTCGAAGAACGCATTTTGTTCCTCAACAGCCCCATTGTCCATCACATAGTAGCACACAGGCCTATGTTTCATCAAATCTGTGGTGTCTTCCTCCTCATATTCATCGATTTCGGTTTCCTGCCCAAATTCGCAGGGAAGCACAGACACCACGTTACAATTCAGGTTAAATGAAGACTCCCCCTCCGATTCGAAGTTATCTGTTATCATATCTTCGTCCTCTTCCAGACCTGGAGTGTATTCCTTTGGTTCATCGCGTTGTACTTCAGAGAAGAGCCTCCTATTGACTGGAGGTTTGTCTTCAGTTTGATTTTTTGGTTTGTTGGTGCTAGATTCACCTTGGTTTTTTGTTGAAGTAACCCCTTTGTTTGCTACAGCTTCTCTCTCAGCCTTTCGAATCCTTTGCTGTCTGCGCCACTGGGATCTTGACATGGGGTTCCTTCCTTTGTAATTTTCTAATCTCACCTCCTCCCTTTTTGCTGTGTTGAATTGCCTCTTGTATGTCACAGCATGGCGTGCATTTCGTTCAGCGTTTCTCCATCTATCTTTGCCTTTGTCATTTCTGACCTGTAACCATCTATCGGTTGGCACTTCAGCAGGGAGTTTGAAAGTCACTCTTCGAGCAGCCTTGGGGTGAGGGCTATCAGGCCTTCGCTGTTTGTGTCTGTTGTCAAAACGTGGGCCCATCTGGACAGTTTCTTGATGGTTCCAGCAAGGGGCGAAGGGAATCGTTTCGAAGGCCCTGGCCATGCTTTGGTCATACACAGCAGAACACCTTGGGCAAATCAAGCACTTGGTTGCCCCTTTGTAGCAGCGAAACACAAATTCCAGCAAACTTTCTCCAGCCTTGGGATAACACCTAAAAAGCTGGTTATCCTGGCGCCAATTGTTGCCAGTTCGAGTCCTCTGTACCCTTTCGAAATTCGCAGCGATTCTTTGATTGCAGAGGATGCTGCACCTAGGGCACAATATCATGCCTGAATCTCCTTTGTGGCATGTCATGAGATAATCCTTGAGACTAGCATCTCCAGTGTGATTATCCCCCATTCTATACTTTTCTTTTTCTAAGTATTTTTCTACTTCCTCCATCTCAGAGCGAGGTCTTTCCATATCCACCATATTTATTTCAACATCTTCCCCCTTAGCTTCATCATCGCCCCATCCTGTGGGCTTTATATCCTTAATCTGAACCTTCGAACTCTCTGGGGCAGAATATTTGACCAAATAGTCAAATTTTCCACTGGGTTCCCCTAGAGTGTCCCATATTTCCTTCTGAGGGGAAATTGGCTGCGTGATTTGGACTTTCTCCAATTCCAGCCTCAAGCCTTCAGTGACTTGTGTTAGTTCTTGGTTTTGATTTCCCTGGCCTTCAGTAGCCTGGGTTTCTCTTGCAACAGCTACAGGTGCGGAAATCGAAGTCTCTGGCGTATTCTGGATGTCTTCAGTGACCTCCTTATTGACTTCGACCATCACCCAGTTTTCAGCTTCAGTACCCTTCTCTCCCGTTAGGGCGTCGCTTTGATCAGTTTCCACCATGTTGACCTCTCCAATGCATGCAGGCTCGGAGTAGTTGGTGTCTGCGACGTCCAAGGGATCTTCGTCCACTTTCATCTTCACCTTATCAGCAAACTTTAGTCTGCCATATTTGATCGCGTTTTGAATTAGGTCCCTGAAAAGAAAACATTGTGAGGTTTTGTGGCCTAGGAAACTATGATATTTGCAAAATCCTCTCTTCTTTCTCTGATCCAAAGGAGGTATTTTGACATTTGATGGCATAATTAGTTGGCCATCTTTGACAAGTAAGTCAAAAATCTCGTCACATTTAGTGACATCGAAGGTATAAACCTTCTTTGGAAATTTGTCACTTTTCTCATTTTCAACAATGTCTTTCCCTTTTGTGGGAACTAACAATTTGCAGGAATAAGGCGGGGCCTGTTTTAATTCAGCGAGGTCGATTTCGAACTCTTCGAATTCGAATTCAGGATATTCTTCTGCTTCCTCAGTCCCAACATAGGAAATCCTTTCTTTCTTGCTATTCTTAAAGACTCTGGCTTTTTCGGCCTTTAGTCTTTCGACTTGTCGAACCCTATCGGCTAACTGAGCCATATCCCTCAAATATTGAGTGTCTAGTTTCTTTCGAATAGAATAATCCAAGCCACCAGCGGCCATTTCGACTAACTCATGTTCAGGCACTACTGTGTAACATCTGGATTTCAAAAGCCTAAATCTATTCAGATAATCGTCTATGGGTTCGGTGAACTTTCTCTTAACACTGGCCAATTCCTTCAAACTTATTTTCGACTGTCCCATGTAAAATTGTTCATGGAATAATCTCTCTAAGAGAGCCCAAGTGTCAATGGACCCAGGAGGCAAAGTGGTAAACCATGTGAAGGCGTTTTTAGTCAAGGAACTTGGGAAGTATTTGATCCTGAGATCTTCATTATTGGCTATATCTCTCGCTTCGGTTAGATATCTCGCTATGTGTTCGACTGTTGACTCATTGGTATCCCCAACGAACTTTGTAAATTTAGGGACTTTATATCCCCTTGGTAAATCAGTATGCATTATGCAATCCAATATAGGAGAAGCATAATTTGGCCTTCTCATTCCTGTGTTGAGGCCATTCTAGGCCATGACTCTCTCTATCATGGTGGTTAGGTTGTTTTCTGCCAAGATGTCATCGTTTCGAATTCTATGAACGACAGCATCGGCATCTTGATTTCGACCAACCAAGACAACTCCCCTAGGTTGTTCTTCTCGAAACTCTGGGGCTTCTAGCCTTTCGACCCTTGCCCCTGGTTCCATAATTTCTCTTTGTGGGCCTGGGATTATTGGGGCTTCTAACCTTGGTGCTCTGGCCCCTAAGTTAACTTCTTCTCTGGGTGGTCTATAAATTGGGTCGTTAGCAATTTGTTCTATAACAGGCATGTTTGCTCGAAATCCCGCCTGATTCTGCCTACGCCTTTCTGGGGGAGCAAAGAAATCTGCTATTCGACTCATATTGTCAGCGTTTTCTCTGTTTGTCACAGTCACATTTTGCACTATTGGGGCAAATATCTCCTGCATGGTTTGTGCTAACACCCCTATCATATTATGGTTACTGTCATCCATCAATTGCCTAAAAGCCAACTGGTTGTCTGTGGTTAAGATAGGCATTGTGCTATAACCCACTGACCCTTGGTTATTTGTCATAAACTGATTCGCCCCAGACCCAGACCCTAGTTGTGGGGATGAATTCGATGTGGAATTGTGTAAACCTGCCATAAAAGATGTTGGCATTCCATAAGAGGAATTTCTGGTTCTATTCCCATCGAAACCGGGTGGTCTAGTTAATGGAGTGGCGAAATGGGATTGTGTCCCTGATGGTGGAACGAATCCCCCAGGGTAACCAATGGTTCCAGTATTTCCTAAGATCGAACTATTAGTTGATATGCCACTTACTCCATTGGTGGCTATGTTACTGGTTGAAGATGCAACAGACTGTGCATTCGAAGGGATTACATTAGATGTTCCGATCGAAGTGGACGCATTAGTGCCTGTTGTATGTGGGCTATTTTGGTCCCCTTGTTGATTGTCAGAATTAGACATTTTGTCCAAACGTTTTCTTCTGGATGAAGGTTGGTTGCTGTTGGTTATTTTACCACTTCTCAGGTTCATAAAACCGCAAAATTCTTAGGTTCCAACGTTTTTATAATGGTTATGTCTCAACAATCTTTATTTCTAATATCCAATTATTGGTCCCACCAGGTGTGCCAATTTGTTTCCAGTGATTTCTGGTAAACAACCGCTAGTCTTCCAAACTATCGAATAATCTTTCTGACTGTTATTCAATTCCTCTGGTAACTCACAGGATCGACTAGATTGATCCTAGGATTCCTTGGACATTAAGGTTACTCTCACGATCGAACAGATATTCATGGTTGATATTTGAGTGTTGTATATGCATTTGGCTTATTTCGATTTCTCTCTCAAAAAGTCTAAAGATGTAATCAAAATGTGCGTGTACGAAACTAAGTTGCATGAATAAATGTTAATTGTAAAGACATGTAAAATTGCATAAAAGTCAAGTAAATGGTTTCGAATTATAAAACAGTTAATGTGAAGGATTTCTGGAACGTAAAAGGTTTGAAATATGAAGAAAGCGTTTAATGCAAGAAATCTGTAAATGACTTTAAGTAAAAATATGCGTTCGAAGGATAAGACTTGAAGGTAAAGGTATGGAAAATATGACAGTTTTCTGAGATGTAAAGTGCTTGAAATGTGAAGAAAGCATTAAAATGTAAAACTTTGAAGAAGAGATTTCGAAGTGAAAAGACTGTAAATGAGAAAACTTGTAAATGTTATTTGACAAAAAGATAAAGGAAAGTGCTGGAAATGGTAAAAGGTTTTCATTAAATCAGAAATACATGGTGCTATCATACGTACATTTCTCTTGCATTCGTTTCCCTTGCCATGTGGTAGTTTGAATGTTACTGAGTATTTAGTACAATAGATATGACACACGAAATCCTAATACTAAGACTTCTATTTATACTAATTCGACCATAACGGTCTTGCTATACGATTATGCCACGTTCAGAACATGCAGAACAATGCCTCTTTCTTCTTTCCACGTGTCCCCAAATGCTCCAGCACATAACTTTCAAACTTCGAATGTCCCGCTTCCATTTGAATTTCAAATGCTTTGGTACTTCTCCGTTTCGAACGCACTTCCCAGACACAGCCTTGTTGTTATTTCGAGACTTCTTTAGATATGTTCCCATAATTGCCACTCGAAGCTCCAAGCTTTGACATGCTTATTCGAAACACTGCTTCTGCTACTTCAAAACATGACGCTTTACCTCATTTCGATCGAAACGTTTAATTCATTTGGCTTCTAATAACATTATCATAATCTTCAGCCAACAGTTGCATATATCTTTAGCAGCAAATCAGAAACACCAGTCATGGTACCTGGACCCTGGCTGCTCGCGACACATGACGGGAAGAAGGCATATGTTCCAAAGCCTGGAACTTAAGCCTGGAGGCCACGCAGGCTTTGGAGGCAATCAGAGGGGAAAGATCATTGGCTCTGGAACTGTAGGTAATGGAAATCTTCCCTCTATAAACAATGTTCTGTTAGTAGATGGATTAATGCATAATCTGTTATCCATAAGTCAATTAAGTGATAACGGTTATGATATAATCTTTAATCAAAAATCATGTAAAGCTGTTAGTCAGAAAGATGGGACTATCCTATTTAATGGAAAGAGGAAAAACAACATTTATAAAATCAAACTTTCTGAACTGAAAAGTCAGAATGTAAAGTGTCTTCTGTCTGTTAACAACGAGCAATGGATCTGGCACAGAAGATTGGGGCATGTTAGTATGAGAAGAATATCTTAGATTAACAAACTCAATCTGGTCAGAGGACTTCCTAATCTGAAGTTCAATTCATATGCTCTGTGTGAAGCATGTCAGAAAGGCAAGTTTGCAAAACCTTCTTTCAAATCTAAAAATGTTGTTTCTACCTCTAAGCCATTAGAACTTCTGCACATTGACTTATTGGGACCAGTTAAAACTGCTTCAGTTAGTGGCAAGAAGTATGGGTTAGTAATCGTAGATGACTATAGCAGATGGACATGGGTAAAGTTCTTAAGACACAAGGACGGGTCACACTCTGTGTTTGTCACCTTCTGTAACCAAGTTCAGAATGAAAAGGATCTTAGAATCGTTAAAGTCAGAATTGATCATGGTGGAGAGTTTGAAAACAAAGATTTTGAGTCATTCTTTAATGACAAAGGCATTCTGCATGATTTCTCTTGTCCTAGAACTCCCCAGCAAAATGGAGTTGTAGAACGAAAGAACAGAACATTGCAAGAAATGGCCAGAACCATGATCAATGAGACAAACGTTGCTAAGATCTTCTGGGCAGAGGCAATAAACACAGCGTGCTACATTCAGAATAGAATCTCCATAAGACCTATTCTGGAAAAGACTCCATATGAATTGTGGAAGAACAGAAAGCCCAACATTTCATATTTTCATCCATTTGGATGTACTTGCTTTATGTTAAATACAAAAAATTATTTGAACAAGTTTGACTCTAAAGCACAGAAGTGTATTATGTTAGGATACTCTAAACACTCAAGAGGGTACAGAGTATACAATACAGAAACACAGATTGTGGAAGAATCAATCAGTGTTCGTTTTAATGATAAGCTTGACTCTGAAAAGTCAAAGCAGAATGAAGTTTTTGCAGGTATGGAAGTTGAATTTACAGGTTCTGAAGACAAGTCATCAGAAGCTCTAAATAAAGACACTCCTTCAACATCAGAAAGAGGAACTGCTAGCAATCCAGCAACATCTGTTGACCAACCTCAGAAAAGACTACCCAGAAGCAGCTTGGATCACTCAGAAGAAACTATCTTAGGAAGAAAGGAAGATCCAATCAGAACAAGAGCCAGCTTCAGAAACTCTGAAGAATCCCTCATGGGACTTGTTTCTCTGATTGAACCTTCCTCTATTGATGAAGCACTTCTGGACAACGACTGGATTCTAGCAATGCAAGAAGAGCTGAATCAATTCACCAGAAATGACGTATGGGATCTTGTTCCCAGACCAAAAGGATTCAACGTCATTGGAACAAAATGGGTGTTCAGAAACAAGCTGAACGAACAAGGTGAAGTTATCAGAAACAAAGCACGACTGGTAGCACAAGGTTATAGTCAGCAAGAGGGGATAGACTATACAGAAACCTTTGCCTCAATCGCCAGGTTAGAATCTATCAGACTTTTAATTTCGTTTGCTGTTAATAAAGGCATCACTCTGTATCAGATGGATGTCAAGAGTGCATTCTTAAATGGATATATAGAAGAAGAGGTTTATGTGCACCAATCCCCTGGTTTTGAAAGTACAAAAAATCCATAATATGTTTTCAAACTAAAGAAGTCACTATATGGTCTGAAACAAGCTCCCAGAGCTTGGTATGAAAGACTAAGTAACTTTCTGTTAGAAAAAGAATTCACCAGAGGGAAGGTGGACACTACCTTATTCTGTAAGTCAGTTAAGAATGACATCTTAGTTTGTCAAATTTATGTTGACGATATTATTTTTGGATCTACTAATCCTTCTCTTGGAAGAAAATTTGCTAAGTGTATGCAGGCAGAATTTGAGATGAGCCTCATGGGAGAACTGAAATTCTTTCTGGGAATTCAGATCAATCAAAATCCAGAGGGAACTTACATTCATCAGAGCAAATATGTCAGAGAACTTCTGAAGAAATTTGATCTCTCAGAATGTAAGACATCAAAGATTCCAATGCATCCCACGTGCATTCTGGAAAGAGAAGAGGTAAGCAAAAAGGTAGTACAGAAGGTCTACAGAGGTATGATTGGTTCTCTTCTTTATCTGACGGCTTCAAGGCCTGATATTTTATTCAGCGTATGTATTTGTGCAAGATTCCAATCAGATCCTAGAGAATCTCACTTAACAGCTGTTAAGCGAATTTTCAAGTATCTGAAAGGTACTACTAATCTGGGTTTATTTTATAGAAAATCTAGTGATTACAGCTTAGTAGGTTACTGCGATGCTGACTTTGCTGGAGACAGAGTAGAGCGTAAAAGTACTTCTGGAAGCTGCCAGTTTCTGGGAGAAAATCTGATCTCTTGGTCCAGCAAAAGGCAATCCACAATTGCGCTATCAACAGCAGAAGCTGAGTACATAGCAGCAGCAGGATGCAGCACACAAATGCTCTGGATGAAAAGTCAGCTTGAAGACTTCCAGATTTTTGAGAGTAACATCCCTATACTCTGTGACAATACTTCTGCCATTTGCTTAATTAAAAATCCAATTTTGCATTCTAGGGCTAAGCATATAGAAATAAAACACCATTTCATTAGGGACTATATTCAGAAAGGAATTTTGAACTTAAAATTTATTGATACAGACCATCAATGGGCTGATATCTTCACTAAACCACTTTCTGAAGATAGGTTCAACTTCATTCTGAAACATCTCAGCATGAAGCTCTGCCCAGAGTGAAAATGTTTTAAGTTTATATGTTAACCTTCAGAATTTGTTTTACTTCACTGTGAACTTTTGATCAACCTTCCTTCAAGAATTTTAGACATGCAGATTGTATCAGATTCTATTCTTAAAGATCTGAGCATTTCAGTTCAAGGATAGATGTGTTGTTCACTAAATAAAACAAGTGTCATCCAGTCATCAGCTTATTCCTGAGGCATAACACGCGTGCACGTTTCTGAGAAGGCAAAGCGCTGATTGGATGCATTGAGACACATGTCACTGGTAACCGTTCCAAATATCTTTCTCAAATCCCCCAAAATCAGCAAACATTAAATGCGTGTAATCATGAGTTAATTCTCTCTCTTAAAATCGTTTACATTTTCAAAACATCTTTTGAAACATATTTAAACGCCTTAACATCATTCATTAATTTTTTACCGTCTCTTACAATCATCAAAATATTTCTGTGTTCTTACTGTGTGTTCATCTTTTTCAAGAAAACCCTTTTTCAAGCTTTTTCTCAAAAAACCCTAGTGTGAACATGGCGTCCTCTAGCACTGTTTCTGCAGGTTCCCAGCAAGATGCTTCTTTTGATCAGTACCAAATTCCCTTCAGAACTCTACTCACACCGGTGAAGAACTTGGAAGTTCTGTCTGAACTGATCGTTGATTTCACCAGTTTGAAAGAAAATGGCTTCGATTTGACTGAAGAAATTAGGGCACAAGGATGGGAAAGGTACTTTGATAGGTTGGTGGGTCCAACGTTCCCTGTATTGGTCAAAGAATTCTGGATACATGCGTCTTCATCAACACATCAGGTTACTTCATATGTCATGGGCAAGAAGATTGTGATTACTGAAGATCACATTGCTAGACTGATTGGATACAACGGTGGTGGCATCCGCTGTATTGACATGGCAGAAAGAGCTGGAAACACTGCCATAGTTGCTAGATAGATTTTCACGCACGGGGTTCCATCCAGCAAGATCAGAGATTTGATGGATCAGCACAGAATCTGGGCAAAGATCATCTTGGGCTGCTTCAACCACAGGAAGCCCACAAGCTCTCCTGACTACATCAACATAGATCATCAATTTTTGCTCTATTTTATTGCAAAGAAGACCAAGATCAACCTTGCTCACCGTCTGTTCAATCATCTAAAGACCAGCGTCAAGGAGACGAGAGAAGAAGAAAAGACTAAAAGGGATTGGATACCCTTCGGCAGATTAATATCAGATATTCTCACTGAGAATAGGCTAATAGAACACCTGACAGAGGCACAGGAAATAAGCTCTCTGGAACCAGCTGTTGGCAAGCAGCTGAACGCCAAGAATCTGAAGAAGATGTGTTGTACCCCAAATTTTGACCTAAGATATCGTCTCCTACCTGCATCATTACATTACAAGTGTTTTGATCCATCGATTTTAAAATTCATAACTTTTTTCAGGCCAAGAGCTATTTATGTTGAACACTAAATCATTTAATCGATTCGTGCTAAAATAATGTTTATTAATTATTTATTATCTTAAATTTAAATAATTGAAATTCGTTTTCGATTATTATGTAGTTTAAAGATGTATAGATAATAAAATAAACATTAGAGAAGAGGCGCATTAATTGTGCAGACAGTATTTATTTATTACTCACTATCTTAAATTTAAATAACTGGAATTCATTCTTAGTTATTACATAATTTAAAGGTTTATGAATAATATAATAAATATTCGGAAAAGTTTATTGGTCAATAATGATTATTTAATCATTTGTCATTCTAAGTTAAATAATTGAAATTCTATTTTAATTATTTTAATTTAGAAAGTTATGGATGATGAATTAAATAATTGAGGCTATTAATTGATCAATGATAATTATTTATTTATCTGTTTATTATTCTGAATGTAGGTAGTTGAAATTCGTTTTCAATTATTATACGATTAAAGAATTGTAAACGATAAAATAAATAATTAGAGAGAAAGAAGAAATTAATTGGCGAATATTGGATTTTTATTCATTTTTTCTAATTGTACAATTATTATGTAAATATTGTATCTATTACAACAAAATTACAATAATAAATTTACAAAGCTAAAATGAAATAAAAAACTAATCTAATATTCCTAATTCTAAATCTTCTGATCCAATGCGTTTTTGTCTGCTCACTTGATGTTACCTGCAAAATTAAAAGAAATTAGAATTCGAACAAATAATTAAAAAGCGAAATTATTTAAGGTTCATCATTAAAAGCAATGGCCGGAATCAGTTACTCTTTTTTGCAAATCACGGGATTTCTCCCGGTTCACAAAAAAGAGAGGAATTTTTAAATGAATGCACAAATTCACTTTTGTCTAAAAATTGCATGTTTTAAATTAATTGCATTTTTTCAAAATCCAAATGCATATTTCAAAAAAAACATACAGCATACAAAGTCCCTGCATGATCTCAACATATGCAAGCAAATGCCAACGTAAACCTATGCCCACATAGTAAAAAACAAAACAAGTTACTATTGCATTAGAAGTCAAAAAATATGCAGTTTAACAACATATGCAAGCAATGTAATATTCCTTATTTTCATCATTTTCTGGCCATTTGCAATTTCATAAAAGTACAGCATATCATTTTATTGTCAAACTGTACTGAGAGAGAAAAAGAGAGGGAGAAGTGTGGTTTTACAGGTTTGGCATAGGCAGGAAAGAGATACAAGACAAACTGCAAAATATAGCCAGTAGAAATAAAAACATAAAAGAAGAATAGAAACAAATTGGAGATAGCAGTCTGGTGCAGAATGCCAGGGAAGAGGGAAAGTATTTCAAAACCTCCAGCCTGTAACGTAAACAAAGAAAAAGGAGAAAACTGTTATAACATAACCATCCAAGAATCATATATCAGACAATCAATATCCAAGCCCTCAAGACTTAGAAAAATAGTTATCAACAATCTCACACAAAAACCAGCAGACCTGCATAACCATTCCCCTACTGTCAAAAAACCATTTCACCATATGGCCTAAACCTCACAAACTGATTGAGCCTTTAAGCCAACATCACCACTACTGTCAAATAGATATCAAAAACAATCTCACACAAGAACCAATTCAAACCACACCATCAATATGGCCTAGCAACAAAAAGACCTATTCCCCTGTTTCCATCAACCTGTCCAACCAACACAAAACCAGTATACTCACAAACCTGTCAAACCTATTACCCAAGCCAAAAACATCATCAGTCACAAATCTACTGAAGCCAAGCTAGGCCAAACCTGAAACGTTCCGCCCAAAACCAACCCTGAAGGCAACACAAGCAAGGCCTCAGTGTTACCATCACTGGCCATTCAAAGCATACAACTCAAAGCCAAAAAAAAAAAACATTATCATAGGCCAAAGATCGAAGCACAGTACCAGCAAGAAGAAGAGAAACATCAAAGCACAGTGTCAAGGCAGAAGAAGAAGAGAAACATCACAGTACAGTACCAACAAGAAGAAGAAGAAGAAAATCACGTAAAATACCAGTCACCGAAGCGAGCTCGCGACCCTCCTCTCCTCGCCGCCTGGCCTCCTTCGCTCCCGACCTCCTCCTCCGTCTCCACCTAGGTAACGATTCCCTCTCCCTTTTTACTTCTATGGTACCTCAATCAAACAATAAGAATCAAACAATAAGAATCAAAACGGTAAGAATCATGTAATCCGAATCTATGCATGCAAAAACGAACTAAGCTTTAACGAATCAGAAGCATATTTTACCGAATCCGTAGCCATCCTTTTTTTCGTTCGGCTAGAGGGAAGAGGAGTTTGGAGTGGGTGGCCATGGCAAGAAGAGATAGCGAAACTCAGAGGCAAGTATGGAGAAGAAGACGCGAAGAAGATGACAAAGAGAAGAGAGATGAGCGCCATTCTGCCTAGCAGAACCCTAATCCCCATTATGTTAAACAAAATTAACCCTAAGTGATTTGTAAAAACCAATGGGCCTCACCCCATTTCTCCTCCTTAAGCCCACACGACTTGCTTCTGCACCCCCCATTTTGAATTCTGCGTGGGCCTTCAAACCATCTAGCCCATATACCTTTCTTGCTTGTTTTTTTTATTTTGATACACTTTTTCACTTTTTTATTTTCTCTAATCTTTTTTTTAGAATTATTATTATGATGATTAATTAGTAAAAACAAAAAAATATGTCTAACTATGTTTTTTTAATTAATTAGTTTGACCTCTTAGTTTAAACTTTGGATTTAATTTAAGAGTTTTAATTTTATTTCATTAGGGTAAATTAATAACTTTCCATTTAATTTAAAATCTCTTAATAAGTATTCTATTTTCATATGCATAAAAAATATAGAATTTAAGAAGATAGACATTTTAGTTTTATTAATTCTCCTCTCACATCCTTATTAAACAAAATTCTAAACACATAAAAAATAGGAAAAACATAAAAAATATTTTATTAATTCATTTTCTTGCCTTATTAATATTAATATCAAAATATATAAAATAAAAACTTAAAAATAAAAAAAAACATTATGTCCTCGTTAAATAATTCTCTTGCTTTTTATCCCTATCAAAATGCGTAAAAATTAAAAATACTTTCTTCCCGTTAATATTAAACAAAAATCATAAAAATACATTATTCGCATCATTTATTTTATCATTTAGATTATCGTTATTTAATCATTATTCGCATATTTTGCCTGTGTATTTATTCCATATTTATTTGTTTATTCTGTTTATGTTTAAATCCAAAGGAAAAACAGTAAATTTGCTTGACTTCATGTCCTCAAGTCTAACTGCGCGAACTTTCGCATTTCATTAAAACTTAGGATAATTTTTCCTCAAATATTCAACCCTTTTCAAAATTTATGCCCTTAAGCAAAAACTTCGACATTAGGTCGTCGCATTCAAAAAACCCGTCTGTATCCCGTTTCGGCCAAAACAATTTATTTTCAATCAAGCAATCAATTTTAAATAAAACAGATATTTCAAAAGGTTCCTATAGAGTACTATAGATGCATTGGGTGCTAATACCTTCCCATTGTATAACCAACCCCCGAACCATAAGATCTCTTTTCAAAAACGCTTTGTATTTTTATTATTTACATTGCATATTTAGGGTTTTATTTCGCTCTTTTCCCTTTTCCTTTGGAAACAATAAAGTGCGGTGGCGACTCTTGCTTTTGTGAGACGAATTAATCAATAATTCGATCTCCGATTTACCCCGCTACATTTTTTTATCGCTACAGAATTGGCGACTTTGCTGGGGAAAGATTGACCTCTTGCTGGTCCATCCCTAAGTGGGTTAAGCCTAATTTGTTTTATCTATTTCCTATTATTTGATTTGCTTGATTATATGTTTAAATTGGGGTGTTTGGGTTTTCTTTGCAAAGGACGAATCCTATACCCGAATTAAGTAACACTTAAGGAATAGGACGGGCGGTATAGTCATGTTAACTTTGAGGGAGTAATCCCGAAGAAGGAGGCATGAGATCCCCCACTCAATGGAAGGCCCTCTTGAACTTAATATTTGTTTACCGAGTAATCGGGAAGACATTAATATTTTCGACCTAGGAGCCCGAGAAGTTGAGGACCGTAGAACCCCAACCCATCTTGGCCTTTTTAGGTGTAGCGCGGAGACTATAACGGAGTAATTCGGAAGTATTTGTTACGCGATGCTACGCTCGGACGAGTTTCTCTTGAGAATATTGCTAATTATTGAGTAATCAAGACGTTGGTAATATCCGAAGGAGGAATGTAGACTCTGGGAACTCTTAGAACCTTATCTTACAGGTGTGATTGAAACGTTAGTACATACCTGTGGGTGGGCTTTACCCTCGACTCCATGCTGAACGTTGAACCTTTGAACCCCATGTTTGCAAACTTGTGTGTGACTGTTGCATTATCATTCATTCATGCATTCATCAACATCTTTGTAAAAAGTTTGTTTTTCAAGGAACTTTGGAATGATTTTTGCAAACGTCTCAGGGTATTATGGAACTTGGAGGAGAAATACTCGAAGCTTTAGCTTCAAAGAGCCCGAGATTGAAGAACTGAAGAGTTTGATTCCGAAGATAGAGAGTCCGACAGATTTTCAGAAGAAGTATGGGTCCATCGTACCGCTCATGAAGCGCAAGATGAAGAAAGGCATCCTCAACATGTTGGTTCAGTTCTATGATCCCCTGTACCGATGTTTCACCTTCCCGGATTATCAGTTGATGCCCACTTTAGAGGAGTACTCCTATATTCTTGGTTTGCCGATCGCCGACCGTGTTCCTTTTTCTGGATTAGAAGAGGAGCCCAAATCCCACGAGATAGCAGCTATCACCCACCTGAAGAAGTCAGAGATAGAGGAGAATATGACTACGAAAGGGGGAATCCGGGGTTTGCCGGCGCGGTTTCTGTTGAAGAAAGCTCGCCACTTTGCTGATACAAAGGATATTGTTGCCTTCGAAGACGTGTTTGCTTTACTCGCATATGGTCTTTTCTTATTCCCTAACGTTGATAAATTTGTGGATATCAACGCCATCAGAATTTTCCTTATTGGAAATCCGGTCCCTACGCTGCTAGGGGATACTTATTACTCCATCCATCTTCGAAACTCTTATCAAGGAGGGATGATTATTTGTTGTGTGCCGTTGTTGTATCAGTGGTACGTCTCGCATTTACCTGGGTCCGATGCTTTCTGGGATCTCGAGAAAGAACCGCGTTGGGCGCCAAAGATTATGGCTCTCACTCATTTCGACATTGACTGGTACAATCGAGTTTACCATGACATGGAGATCATTGATAGCTGTGCTGCTTTTCCCAACGTACCTCTTCTCGGTACGAGGGGTGGAATCAACTACAACCCTGTTCTAGCGCGCCGTCAGTTCGGGTACCCGATGAGAGATAAGCCGAACAGTATCCATGTGAGTGGTTTCTCTCTTCAGGAAGGACAAGATCATCAGGCTGCTAAGAGGGAGATTGAAGGAGCTTGGCGCCATATCCACAAGAAAGGGAGAGATATGCTGGGACATAGAGGTGCCGTTTCTTTGGAACCTTACCTGCAGTGGGTCCGTGCTAGGGCTTGTGCTCTCAAGATGCCATATAAACTTGAGAAACCTTTATTCCCTGCCATCGCACCATCATCTGTTGTTATCCCTATCGCAGATGTAGGAGAATATCAAGGAAATCTGGCTAGGATGAAGTCCGAGAGGGATGCTTGGAAGGAAAAGTACCATATGTCTGAATATGAGAATCGAGTCCTGACTCGACAGCTGAAAGAAAAGAAGGAGTTGCTGCTTATTCAAGACGGCCGGTTCGTTGATCACGATGTGAAACTTCGTCAGAAGGATGCCTTGCTGAAGAAGTATGCGAGTGAAAGGAAAAGAAAGAGGGAGGGTTCGGTAAGCGTGGCTCTCGTTCCTAATCCGCAGGAAGAAATCATCGATCGACTGATAGCTGAAAAGAAGGATATGGAAGACTTTTACAAAGAAAAGATCAAGAAGCTCCGATTACAGCTGGTGTTTGGTCCGTCATCTGAGGATTCCGAGTGAGCTTTAGCTTTTAGTTTATTTTATTGATGTCATTTTGTAAAACTATGTAAAAGAGCTTCATGCTCCGAAGTTGTAATTTATTGTTTTATTAAGGGCTTCATGCTCCGAAGTTGTAATTTATTGTTTTATTTTGGGCTTCATGCTCCAAAGTTGTAATTTACTGCTTTCATGTTTTAAAATTGTAATTTATCACTTTATTATGGTTTTCATGTTTCGAAGTTGTAATTTATTGCTTTCATTATTGGATTTGTTATCCCAAGGTTGTAATTTACTGTTCCAAAATGTAAGTTGTAATTTATCGCTTTCTATTAATGGATTGAGTTTTTGTTGTTCCAAATTCCTTTACCATTGATGTATACAAAATTATTAAAGTTCCTTGAAAAACTTTCAAAATGAGTCATCATTTGCATCGCTATCATGCATCATTTCACATTCCACCTCACATGTTTTCTAGAGTCTCATCCTTGTTCTTTTTCCACCGAAGGTTGTCAAGCTGTCTCACCGATACGACACTCGGGCCAATCGTCAGAGGAAAATGGAAGATTTGGAACAGGAAAATCATGAGCTTCGTGGGGAAGTTGCTACACTTCGTGTCGAGATGGAAAAGTTAACTGCGTTAGTGGAAAGTTTGGTGGCTGTTCAGAATCAGCCATCGACTACGGCTGCCGAGATTCAGACTTCAACCCCAGTGGTTTCCGAGATTGTCACAGTTCCTGCCTCCATAACTCAAATCAACTCTCCGCTTCAACATCAGATGCCGAAAGGTTTTCCGTGGGGAATGCCTTATAACTTTGTGCCAGAGGGGTATCAGCCTGCCGTACAACCTCTATTTCAACCTGCATTGTCTCTTCCTCAACCAGAGACAACTGCCATGCCGCCAGTAATTTCGTCTGTAACACCTTTTCCACAACCAATTATGACAACTGTTGCTCCTGTGGTCCACTCTGTGCCATACTTGAATGAACCAATTTATCCTGCCGAGCCCGCTGAAAGTTTGGGTCTTTTTGATAGAATGGAAGAATTTCAGGATCAGTTCCAGGAAATGCAGAAGGAGCTTAGAGCATTGAAAGGGAAGGATTTGTTTGGGAAGAGTACACATGACCTTTGTTTAGTTCCGAATGTCAAGATTCCAGCGAAATTCAAAGTGCCAGACTTTGAGAGATATAAGGGTGATTCGTGTCCTAGAAGTCATTTGATAATGTACGTGAGGAAGATGTCTACGTACTCCGATGATCATGATTTGTTGATTCATTATTTTCAAGACAGTTTGACGGGTGCTGCTCTAAAGTGGTATATGGGTTTAGACAGCATTCGAATCCGCAACTTTAACGATCTTAGTGAAGCCTTTGTCCATCAGTACAAGTACAACGTTGACATGGCGCCGGACAGGGATCAACTCCGGGCGATGTCGCAAAGAGACCGAGAATCTTTTAAGGAATATGCCCAGAGGTGGCGTGAAATTGCTGCTCAAATCTATCCACCTCTTGAGGAGAAAGAGATGACTAAGATATTTTTGAAGACTTTAGGGTCCTTTTACTATGAAAGAATGATAGTCAGCGCACCCAGTGACTTCACTGAAATGGTAAGCATGGGCATGCGATTAGAGGAAGGGATTCGCGAAGGGCGTTTGGTTAAAGAAGGGAGTCCGTCTAGCAGTGCGAAGAAGTTTGGAAGTGTTTTCCCGAAAAGAAAAGAGCAGGATGTCAGTGCTTTGTTTCCAGGTAGGCCTAGGAGAGGTTACTCTCACGTTGCGGGAGTCACTCCGGCTGTCCGCCCAACTTTGATGACCCCAGCTCATCAAATTCCACCAACTCAACCACGGCCATTTCAGCAGCAGCCTCGACAACAGGCTTATCCGTTCAACAATCAGAACCGTTCACCCAGAAAACCGCAGTTCGATGCCATTCCTATGACGTATACTGAATTGTTCCCTGCTCTCATCAGAAAGAATCTCATCACAACAAAGCCTCCTCCTGTCGCACCGAACAGTGCTTCTCCGTGGTACAAGGCGGATCAATTTTGTGAATATCATCAAGGGTCGCCGGGGCACAACCTTGAGAATTGCTTTGCTCTGAAGGCGGATCTACAGAGATTAATTAAGAATGGCATCTTGTCTTTTAAGGATGTTAATCCAAATGTTAGAGATAATCCTTTGCCTCGACATGGGGCAGCTTCAGTGAATATGGTGGAAGGTTGTCCGGGGAAGTTTCGGGTTTTTCAAGTCGAACACATAAGAGAATCATTGATCAGGTTACATCAGAGTTTGAGAAGACTTGCCTTTGTTAGGCGCTAGCACGATTATGACGTTTGTGAGTTTTGTTCGAGAGAGGATGACTGTCCTATTGTGAAGGAGGATATTCAAAAGTTGCTAGATTAGAGAATTATCACTATTACCTATGACCGAAATCTGGAAGATGAAGTGAATGTTATCACACCATAATTCAATTTGCCAGAATCAGTAGAGATTGCTTACAACAGTCAGACTGCGTCTGTTGATCCTTTGATTATTTACCCACCTGGCCCTGTGCCTTACAGCTCAGACCAAGCTGTGCCGTACAAGTATAACGCCACAATGATTGAGAATGGGGTAGAAGTCCCCATAACAACCAGACCGTCTTTTGTTAACATTGCTGATGTGAGTAGAGTTACAAGAAGTGGGCGTGTTTTTGCAGCAGTACCGTCGAGGAGACCAGAAGTTCAAGTCAGGAGGCCCATACCGGCAGAGATTCCAGTAAGAAATGTTGAACCAAGGGTTGAGATAGGCCGATCCAGTGAACCTATCCCTCACCCTGAGGAGGATGAGATCCTAAAGCTTATCAAAAGGAGTGAGTATAAGATTGTGGACCAGCTTTTGCAAACACCTTCCAAGATTTCCTTGCTTGCCTTATTGAGAGATTCTGGTGCACATAGAGAAGCCTTGATGAAGGTCTTGGACCAGGCGTTCGTGGACCATGATGTGACGGTTGATCAGTTTGATGGGATTGTGGGAAATATAACTTCGTGTAACAATCTTGGTTTCAGTGATGAAGAACTCCCGGAGGAGGGGAGAAACCATAATATGGCTTTGCACATTTCAGTAAGTTGTGGAAACGATACCTTATCGAGCGTGTTGGTGGATACAGGCTCGTCGTTGAATGTGATGCCCAAGACTACGTTGTCTCGGCTCTCATATCCAGGTGCTCCTATGAGGCCTAGTGGAGTAATTGTTAAAGCATTTGATGGTTCCAGGAAGACAGTTATTGGTGAAGTGGATCTTCCCATAGTGATTGGTCCCCATACTTTTCAAATCACATTCCAAGTGATGGACATCCGTGCTGCCTACAGTTGTTTATTGGGTCGTCCCTGGAGCCATGATGCCGGGGCAGTCACCTCTACGCTCCATCAGAGACTAAAGTTTGTAAGACATGGGAAGCTAGTGATGATTGGGGGAGAGCAGGCTATGGTGGTAAGCCATTTATCATCGTTTTCTTTTATTGATGCTGACGAGGATGTTGGGACCCAGTTCCAGGGCTTATCTGTTGCTAAGAATACAGTGAAGAAGCAAGGAGCCTCCATCTCTTCTTTTGAGGATGCGCGGCGAGTGGTGGAAAGTGGTTCGGCCAAAGGATGGGGCCAGGTGTTGACATTACCCGAGAACAAGTCTGGGGAAGGTCTGGGTTTTCATCCAATATCTGCAAGGGTCAAGAAGGAGGTGGTTGTTCGTCCGATTCAAGAGGTTTTCCGAAGTGCAGGGTTTGTACATCCTGAGGTTGATGCTATCATAGATGATGATTTCGAGGAGGATTTGCCCGTGTTTGTGACGCCTGGATTGGCTTGCCAAAACTGGATAGCTATTGATGTTCCTGTGGTTATGCACATTTCCGAGTAATGTTTTGTTTATTTTCCTTTGAAAAATTCGCTCTGCCCAAGGCGAAACGTATTTTGTGTCGGGCTACGAAAAATAACTCCTTTTGCTCTGCCCAAGGCAAAAGAGAAATGTCTGGGCTTTTTGTTTCAAGTATTTCCCTTTAATGAATAAAAATGTTATTTTGTCCACTGCTGTTTTATTTTTCACTTTTTCTGGGAAATAGCAATGAAAATTAATTAATAACCTTTTGTTTTATTTGCACAAATCGATTTCTAAAATAAAGCATAATCATATGTGCAGATTAATCCATGACTTAACCATCGAAAACAGTGATCCTATGCCCTCTCCCAACTTTGAATTCCCTGTGTTCAGAGCCGAAGAAGAGGATGATGAAGAGGTTCCTGTTGAGATTTCCCGTTTGCTTGAGCATGATGAGAAGGTCATTCAACCATTTGAAGAACCTGTAGAGTTGGTCAACTTGGGTGATGAAGAAGATAGAGAGGAAGTTAAAGTCGGAGCATTGCTTATCCCGGAAGTTAAGGAGAAAATGTTGGAGCTTCTCAGAGAGTATGTTGACGTGTTTGCTTGGTCCTACCAAGATATGCCAGGGTTGGACAATGACATTGTGGAGCATCTTTTACCGTTGAGACCTGAGTGTCCACCGATCAAGCAGAAATTGAGAAGGACTCGTCCCGACATGGCTGACAAGGTTAAGGAGGAGGTTCAAAAATAGATCAACGCAGGTTTCCTTGTTACGTCGGTATATCCTAAGTGGTTAGCCAACATCGTGCCTGTTGCTAAGAAAGACGGCAAAGTTCGGATGTGTGTAGACTACAGAGATCTGAATAGAGCTAGTCCGAAGGATGACTTCCCATTACCTCATATTGACGTATTGGTCGACAGTACCGCCAAGTTCAAAGTCTTTTCTTTCATGGATGGTTTCTCTGGTTACAATCAAATCAAGATGGCGTCGGAAGATATGGAGAAGACCGCTTTCATTACACCTTGGGGAACTTTCTGTTATCGGGTTATGCCATTTGGTTTGAGGAATGCTGGCACAACATACCAAAGGGCCATGACTGCTTTGTTCCATGACATGATGCATAAGGAGATAGAAGTGTATGTGGATGATATGATTTCCAAATCACAAACTGAGGAGGATCACTTGGAACATTTGTTGAAGTTATTCCAGCGTTTGAGGAAGTATAAACTCCGTCTGAATCCCAACAAGTGTACTTTTGGCGTTCGTTCTGGAAGACTTCTGGGTTTCATTGTCAGTCAGAAAGGTATTGAGGTAGATCCTGATAAAGTCAAAGCTATTCGGGAAATGCCCGCACCCAAGACGGAAAAACAAGTAAGAGGATTCCTTGGGAGACTGAACTACATTTCTAGATTTATATCTCATATGACTGCTACTTGGGGGCCGATTTTCAAGCTTCTCCGAAAGAACCAAGGATGTGTGTGGACAGAAGATTGTCAGAGAGCTTTTGATAGCATCAAAGAATATTTACTTGAACCTCCCATTTTGATTCCTCCGGTGGAAGGAAGACCGTTGATTATGTACCTGACTATATTGGAAGACTCCATGGGATGTGTGCTTGGTCAACAAGATGAGACTGGAAGAAAGGAACATGCTGTATATTATTTGAGTAAGAAATTCACAGACTGTGAGTCTCGGTACTCATTGCTTGAGAAAACCTGTTGTGCTTTAGCTTGGGCTGCTCGCCGTCTGCGCCAGTATATGATTAATCACACTACTTGGTTGATCTCCAAAATGGACCCGATCAAGTATATCTTTGAGAAGCCCGCCTTATCTGGAAGAATAGCCCGTTGGCAGATGTTGTTATCTGAATATGACATTGAGTATCACACTCAGAAAGCAATCAAAGGGAGTATTTTAGCCGATCATTTGGCTCACCAACCAATTGAAGATTATCAATCCATCAAGTTTGATTTCCCAGATGAAGATGTTATGTACTTGAAAGCTAAAGATTGTGAAGAGCCGTTACCTGAAGAAGGACCTGATCCTGAATCCCGTTGGGGTTTGATTTTTGACGGAGCTGTGAATTCCTATGGAAATGGAATTGGGGCAATCATCGTTACTCCCCGAGGTACTCATATCCCGTTCACGGCAAGACTGAAGTTTGACTGTACGAACAACATGGCGGAATATGAGGCATGTATTTTGGGTCTCGAAGAAGCAGTGGATCTAAGGATTAAGATTCTTGATATTTATGGAGATTCGGCATTGGTAATTAATCAAATCAAAGGAGAATGGGAAACTCGTCATCCTGGTTTGATCCCTTACAGAGACTATGCTAGAAGGTTGTTAACTTTCTTTAACAAGGTGGAATTACATCATATCCCTAGAGACGAGAATCAAATGGCTGATGCTTTAGCTACTTTGTCTTCAATGTTTCAAGTGAATGATTGGAACGATGTGCCTACAATCCGAGTTATGCGCCTCGACAGACCTGCTCATGTGTTTTCAGTGGAAGAGGTCACCGATGACAAACCGTGGTTCTATGACATTAAACGTGTTCTTCAAACTCAAGAGTACCCGCCTGGGGCATCAAATAAAGATAGGAAGACGTTGAGAAGATTAGCAAGCAGTTTCTTTCTCAATGAAGAAGTTTTGTATAAGAGGAATTATGACATGGTCTTGCTCAGATGTGTAGACAGGCGTGAAGCAGACATGCTGATGCAAGAAGTGCACGAAGGATCCTTTGGCACTCATGCCAATGGACATGCGATGGCTAGAAAGATGTTGAGAGCTGGTTACTACTGGATGACAATGGAATCTGATTGCTGCAGAAATGTGAAGAAGTGTCATAAATGCCAGATTTATGCGGACAAGATGCACATGCCGCCGACCCTCCTCAATGTTATATTTTCACCTTGGCCTTTCTCTATGTGGGGCATTGATATGATTGGGATGATTGAACCCAAAGCTTCAAATGGTCATCGTTTCATCTTGGTAGCGATTGATTATTTTACTAAATGGGTGGAAGCAGCATCTTATGCTAATGTAACCAGACAGGTGGTAGTCAGATTTATCAAGAATCAGATCATTTGTCGATACGGCATCCCGAACAAGATCATCACTGATAATGGTTCGAATTTGAATAACAAGATGATGAGAGAGCTTTGCGAAGAGTTCAAGATCGAACATCATAATTCTTCTCCTTACAGACCGAAGATGAATGGGGCTGTTGAAGCTGCTAACAAGAACATCAAGAAGATTGTCCAGAAGATGGTGGTAACTTACAAAGATTGGCATGAAATGCTTCTGTTTGCCCTGCATGGATACCGTACTTCAGTTCGAACTTCAACGGGCGCAACCCCATTTTCCCTAGTTTACGGTATGGAAGCAGTACTCCCCGTGGAAGTTGAGATTCCGTCTCTGAGAGTGTTGATGGAAGCTAAACTTTCTGAGGCCGAATGGTGTCAAAGTAGATATGATCAGTTGAATTTAATCGAAGAGAAGATATTGACAGCTTTGTGTCACGGTCAATTGTATCAGCAGAGGATGAAGAAGGCTTTTGATAAGAAGGTTCGACCGTGCGAGTTCAGAGAAGGTGACCTTGTACTCAAGAAAATATTATCTTTCCAACCTGATTCTAGGGGCAAGTGGGCTCCGAATTATGAAGGACCGTATGTTGTTAAGAAAGTCTTCTCTGGAGGTGCCATGATTCTCACCAATATGGACGGTGAAGATCTTCCGCGTCCCATGAACGCCGATGCAGTCAAGAAGTATTTCGCTTAGGCAAATTTCTGGTCAAATCAGTCTTGGCATCTGAACACATTCTGGAATTCAAAGTTGTTAGGGAGAATAGTGATCATTGTTTTTGTATGACCTTTTATTTCATGTACTATTTCCCCAAGCTTTTGTAAACCGTTGGAGTCGCATTGTTAGCGAACTACCATCTTATTAATGAAATTTGAGCATTTATCTGTTGTGGGCAAAATTTTAATTTTTATGGAAATACTTGAAGCAAATTTACTTAAAATGTTCTTATTTTAAATATGTGTCGTGGATAACGAAAGGAATATTAACAGTTTGTTCCAAGGATGGTCAAGTCATGAAATGCAAAACAGTACAGTAGTTTATCCTTGCATGATGAGCATGTTTCGTTTCAAAATCGTCATGAGGTGTTGGTTGTGTAAACTTGCGTTTCTCGTGGTACTAAGTTTGGTGACTCCCCAGCTGTCCCAGTTAAGCATTGTTTTGGCTATCTCTATTTGGGCGATTTCTGAAGTTTGGTACGCTTTGTCTCATACCGTGGTCTATTGGTGTTAGAATATTGGATTTGGATGCTTTTCTCCTCAGAAGACTTGAGCCTTGTAGCGTGATACTCTCCGACGTTGCTTTGTGTTTCCAGTTCCGTTTATCTTCCGTCTTTTCAAGATTGGCCGAGTATCTATTTTGCTGTGACATCTTATTATCTCCAAGATATTCCATCTGTCTGTTTTGTCAGCATAACATTCATTTACTCATTTACACTCATATCAGCATGCATATCCACATTTGCCGTTGATTTTGGGGTCGTACTTTGTTTATTCGAACAACGTACATATTTCTTTCCAAGTAGAAGGTTAGCTTAGGCAGAAAATGTGCTTCCTTTTTAAATTCCCCAACTGAGCTAATCCTCGTGGATGATTTTTGATTCAGCTTACCTTGTCCATTTCTGGATAGGATGAATTCCCCAATCGAGTTACTTTCTCATTGGGTGGAGTCTTGTTTGACTGTTTTCTCTCTAGGTTATCCCTGGATGAAGTTGCTGCCTCTTGCATAGGCTATTTCTTTGATTCTCCCCAGTAAGTTCGTGACCTAGACGGCTGGTGCATTTATGTCGCACCTTTAAGTAGGTGATCTCCTCGGGAAGGATTGATTCATGGTTCTCTTTGACGAGGATTTTATTCTCTGCCAATATCATCGCAATTTCCTTCTGTTTGGTTTTGGAAAACGACAAGCGGCAGCTCTTCATGAGCAACTTGTACGTTATAGACACCGTTGGAAAACGACAAGCGACAGCTCTTCATGAGCAACTTGTACGTTACTTTTTGAAAGCGCCGAGCAGCAGTTCTTCACGAGCTACTAGTGCGTCATTTACTTTTTGAAAGCGCCGAGCAGCAGTTCTTCACGAGCTACTAGTGCGTCATTTACTTTTTGAAAGCGCCGAGCAGCAGTTCTTCACGAGCTACTAGTGCGTCATTTTATTTTTCTGAAAGCGACAAGCAGCAAACTCTTCATGAGTTACCAGTACGTTACTACTTTTCTGGAATACAACAAGCGGCAGCCTCTTTATTTGAGCAGCTTGTATGTTATTGGTATTTTCTTTGGACAACAGCAAGTGGTAGCCTCTTTATTTGAGCAGCTTGTATGTTATCGGTATTTTCTTTGGACGACAGCAACTGGTAGCCTCTTTATTTGAGCAGCTTGTATGTTATCGGTATTTTCTTTGGACAACAACAAGCGGCAGCTTCTTTAAATGAGCAGCTTATATGTTATCGGTATTTTCTCTGGACAACAACAAGTGGCAGTTTTCTTTATTTGAACAACTTTCGTATCTACAATCTTATCACTTCAGCATTAATTGGTATCTCTCCGAAAATCTAGCAGAGAAGTCTGTTACGAATCTGTACCTCCAGAAGTCGGTAATCAGTTATCAGCAATTTGATACTCTCTGTCTATCATTGACCTTGAGTTGCGAACTCGCTGTTTTGGATCAATGATCTGTTATGGCCTATGCAAGACGCTCTCTTTGTTAAGGTTAGAGGTTGTATCCCCTCGGTTTTTGTTCACTGTCAAGAGTCTGTCGTTTAAAATCGATAGCTTGTTTCCCCAGTAATGTATAATCCATGCCGCTGTGTTTTGTTGGTGTTCGATTCCCCCAACATTGTCTTGTTTCACACAATATCATTCTCTGTGAGTTCGATCGCTGCATTCATATCAAACATGACGACGGCATCTTAGGACAAAATTTGCGTAGTTATGTATTTAAGTACCTTCAATCTCGTCGAAACGAAGATTTCAATCTTCATATCTCCGGATAGAAGAAACTTAAATAGGGGCAGCTGTTGTACCCCAAATTTTGACCTAAGATATCGTCTCCTACCTGCATCATTACATTACAAGTGTTTTGATCCATCGATTTTAAAATTCATAACTTTTTTCAGGCCGAGAGCTATTTATGTTGAACACTAAATCATTTAATCGATTCGTGCTAAAATAATGTTTATTAATTATTTATTATCTTAAATTTAAATAATTGAAATTCGTTTTCGACTATTATGTAGTTTAAAGATGTATAGATAATAAAATAAACATTAGAGAAGAGGCGCATTAATTGTGCAGACAGTATTTATTTATTACTCACTATCTTAAATTTAAATAACTGGAATTCATTCTTAGTTATTACATAATTTAAAGGTTTATGAATAATATAATAAATATTCGGAAAAGTTTATTGGTCAATAACGATTATTTAATCATTTGTCATTCTAAGTTAAATAATTGAAATTCTATTTTAATTATTTTAATTTAGAAAGTTATGGATGATGAATTAAATAATTGAGGCTATTAATTGATCAATGATAATTATTTATTTATCTGTTTATTATTCTGAATGTAGGTAGTTGAAATTCGTTTTCAATTATTATACGATTAAAGAATTGTAAACGATAAAATAAATAATTAGAGAGAAAGAAGAAATTAATTGGCGAATATTGGATTTTTATTCATTTTTTCTAATTGTACAATTATTATGTAAATATTGTATCTATTACAACAAAATTACAATAATAAATTTACAAAGCTAAAATGAAATAAAAAAACTAATCTAATATTCCTAATTCTAAATCTTCTGATCCAATGCGTTTTTGTCTGCTCACTTGATGTTACCTGCAAAATTAAAAGAAATTAGAATTCGAACAAATAATTAAAAAGCGAAATTATTTAAGATTCATCATTAAAAGCAATGGCCGGAATCAGTTACTCTTTTTTGCAAATCACGGGATTTCTCCCGGTTCACAAAAAAGAGAGGAATTTTTAAATGAATGCACAAATTCACTTTTGTCTAAAAATTGCATGTTTTAAATTAATTGCATTTTTTCAAAATCAAAATGCATATTTCAAAAAAAACATGCAGCATACAAAGTCCCTGCATGATCTCAACATATGCAAGCAAATGCCAACGTAAACCTATGCCCACATAGTAAAAAACAAAACAAGCTACTATTGCATTAGAAGTCAAAAAATATGCAGTTTAACAACATATGCAAGCAATGTAATATTCCTTATTTTCATCATTTTCTGGCCATTTGCAATTTCAGAAAAGTACAGCATATCATTTTATTGTCAAACTGTACTGAGAGAGAAAAAGAGAGGGAGAAGTGTGGTTTTACAGGTTTGGCATAGGCAGGAAAGAGATACAAGACAAACTGCAAAATATAGCCAGTAGAAATAAAAACATAAAAGAAGAATAGAAACAAATTGGAGATAGCAGTCTGGTGCAGAATGCCAGGGAAGAGGGAAAGTATTTCAAAACCTCCAGCCTGTAACGTAAACAAAGAAAAAGGAGAAAACTGTTATAACATAACCATCCAAGAATCATATATCAGACAATCAATATCCAAGCCCTCAAGACTTAGAAAAATAGTTATCAACAATCTCACACAAAAACCAGCAGACCTGCATAACCATTCCCCTACTGTCAAAAAACCATTTCACCATATGGCCTAAACCTCACAAACTGATTGAGCCTTTAAGCCAACATCACCACTACTGTCAAATAGATATCAAAAACAATCTCACACAAGAACCAATTCAAACCACACCATCAATATGGCCTAGCAACAAAAAGACCTATTCCCCTGTTTCCATCAACCTGTCCAACCAACACAAAACCAGTATACTCACAAACCTGTCAAACCTATTACCCAAGCCAAAAACATCATCAGTCACAAATCTACTGAAGCCAAGCTAGGCCAAACCTGAAACGTTCCGCCCAAAACCAACCCTGAAGGCAACACAAGCAAGGCCTCAGTGTTACCATCACTGGCCATTCAAAGCATACAACTCAAAGCCAAAAAAAAAAAACATTATCATAGGCCAAAGATCGAAGCACAGTACCAGCAAGAAGAAGAGAAACATCAAAGCACAGTGTCAAGGCAGAAGAAGAAGAGAAACATCACAGTACAGTACCAACAAGAAGAAGAAGAAAATCACGTAAAATACCAGTCACCGAAGCGAGCTCGCGACCCTCCTCTCCTCGCCGCCTGGCCTCCTTCGCTCCCGACCTCCTCCTCCGTCTCCACCTAGGTAACGATTCCCTCTCCCTTTTTACTTCTATGGTACCTCAATCAAACAATAAGAATCAAACAATAAGAATCAAACAATAAGAATCAAAACGGTAAGAATCATGTAATCCGAATCTATGCATGCAAAAACGAACTAAGCTTTAACGAATCAGAAGCATATTTTACCGAATCCGTAGCCGTCCTTTTTTTCGTTCGGCTAGAGGGAAGAGGAGTTTGGAGTGGGTGGCCATGGCAAGAAGAGATAGCGAAACTCAGAGGCAAGTATGGAGAAGAAGACGCGAAGAAGATGACAAAGAGAAGAGAGATGAGCGCCGTTCTGCCTAGCAGAACCCTAATCCCCATTATGTTAAACAAAATTAACCCTAAGTGATTTGTAAAAACCAATGGGCCTCACCCCATTTCTCCTCCTTAAGCCCACACGACTTGCTTCTGCACCCCCCATTTGGAATTCTGCGTGGGCCTTCAAACCATCTAGCCCATATACCTTTCTTGCTTGTTTTTTTTATTTTGATACACTTTTTCACTTTTTTATTTTCTCTAATCTTTTTTTTAGAATTATTATTATGATGATTAATTAGTAAAAACAAAAAGATATGTCTAACTATGTTTTTTTAATTAATTAGTTTGACCTCTTAGTTTAAACTTTGGATTTAATTTAAGAGTTTTAATTTTATTTCATTAGGGTAAATTAATAACTTTCCATTTAATTTAAAATCTCTTAATAAGTATTCTATTTTCATATGCATAAAAAATATAGAATTTAAGAAGATAGACATTTTAGTTTTATTAATTCTCCTCTCACATCGTTATTAAACAAAATTCTAAACACATAAAAAATAGGAAAAACATAAAAAATATTTTATTAATTCATTTTCTTGCCTTATTAATATTAATATCAAAATATATAAAATAAAAACTTAAAACTAAAAAAACATTATGTCCTCGTTAAATAATTCTCTTGCTTTTTATCCCTATCAAAATGCGTAAAAATTAAAAATACTTTCTTCCCGTTAATATTAAACAAAAATCATAAAAATACATTATTCGCATCATTTATTTTATCATTTAGATTATCGTTATTTAATCATTATTCGCATATTTTGCCTGTGTATTTATTCCATATTTATTTGTTTATTCTGTTTATGTTTAAATCCAAAGGAAAAACAGTAAATTTGCTTGACTTCATGTCCTCAAGTCTAACTGCGCGAACTTTCGCATTTCATTAAAACTTAGGATAATTTTTCCTCAAATATTCAACCCTTTTCAAAATTTATGCCCTTAAGCAAAAACTTCGACATTAGGTCGTCGCATTCAAAAAACCCGTCCGTATCCCGTTTCGGCCAAAACAATTTATTTTCAATCAAGCAATCAATTTTAAATAAAACAGATATTTCAAAAGGTTCCTATAGAGTACTATAGATGCATTGGGTGCTAATACCTTCCCATTGTATAACCAACCCCCGAATCATAAGATCTCTTTTCAAAAATGCTTTGTATTTTTATTATTTACATTGCATATTTAGGGTTTTATTTCGCTCTTTTCCCTTTTCCTTTGGAAACAATAAAGCGCGGTGGCGACTCTTGCTTTTGTGAGACGAATTAATCAATAATTCGATCTCCGATTTACCCCGCTACATTTTTTTATCGCTACAAGATGAAACTGATAGAGAATATCAGAAAGGAGCCCAGTGTCACTCCTCTTGCTGACATCACCAGCAGAAGAGTCCCTCTGAGCGACTTTCCCATATTCTCTGAGATTGACTCTAAACCAGTCACTGTTCTCAGATACTTGGACGCGTGTAAAGCTGATGGCACAGATCCTGATCTGAACATCAAAGATCTGCACCAGCAAGCACCAGAGGTTACCTTGAAGAAGACTAAGAAGAGAAAGGCTGCTTCAGAAGGACCGTCTCAGCAGACCCCAAAGAAGAGAGGTAATCTATCTGCTGTTAATGTTTTAAATTTATCTGCTGTTCCAACATTGATTCCAACCCCAGCTTCATATGAACTCCCAATTCCCATTCCAACCATTGATGATACCGAACCAGAGTTTGACCCTTCTGAGTCACTAACTCTCAGGAGATCCCGCACCAAACCTCAAAATCCAAAACCCACAACATCAACAGAATCAGAACTTGATAAAATTCTTTCTGAAATTGATCAACGTTCTTCCGCTCCCCTCTCAGAAAATCCAAACACTCAACCAGAAACTGCCCATTCACCTCAACCTGAATATACACTCTCACCAATACCAGAAAATCCACAATCACCAGAACCAGAAACTTCTCCACCTCCTTCTCCACAACCAGAACTTAATCCACCTCCCTCTCCACAACCAGAACTTAATCCACCTTCCCCTCAACCATCATCTCCACAACCTGAGTCTCAACACTCTGAAACTCCATCACCTGAACCTCAAACCCCTGAACCTCAATCACCTGAATCCTCTGAACCACAACCCTTGTCCATTCAACTGCCTTGTGGTACAACTGTAAACATACCCCAACTGCCATCCTCACCAGAAACTACCCCTCCTAATACTCCACACAGTCCAATAATCATTTCTGACTCTCCTACTCCCTCACCCAAACAAAATACAGATGACCACAACAAGACCTTCATTGATCAAACAGTCCTTGACCGCCTTGCTGCCCTTAAATATAAAACCACCATTCCCAAACCCAAACAACTAGATGTTGGTTCTAGCATCTTGAATTTTGAAACAGGCATGCAGAATTGGATTGCCTCTCTAAAGCGGGCTTGTCCGGGAATGATTGATCCTGCTGCGTCAGACCAACTCTGGACACAATTCAGAAAGTGAGTACGCGCTGAATCCCTTAAGCTGCAAGACATAAACTATGAACAGGCTCAACAGAACTTCAGCAAGCTGCTGAAAGAAGTTGAAGGTCCAGTCATGAGTCAGCTACTGAAGGAGGAAGTGCTCTTTCTGGATAGTGAGCCATGGTCTGAAAAACGTCCAGCATCAACAGTTCAACCAGCAGAAGATGTGTGTCAAGAAGAAGACTTTGCAGAAAGCTCTCAGAAGCACCCTGACTCTGACATCTCTTAAGCTGCCTTGGACAGGCAGACTCTTGAAGAGATGAAGCAAAATGATCTTCGTCTGTAGGAGAGAATGGATGAAAGTGATCAAAGGATGAAAGCAAGGATGGATGTTCAGGACAGCAAGATTGACTCAGTAGCCAGCATGGTGCATCAGCAGAAGGAAACCACTGATCAGATTAAGAACGTGCTTGAGGCTCTGTTCACACGCCTTCCACCTGCCCCTTAGTCTTTTTTCTCTTGATATTTTCATTGTTTTCTTTGCATATCATCTGTACTATTTTTCTGGCTCTGACCTGAATACAATCATTTTCTGCACTAATTCTCTTACTTCAATTATTTTTTTACTTCCTCAATTATGTGCACTTTTTGATTGCTGACAAAAAGGGGGAGAAAGACTGATATTTTTCAATAACGGTTTACTGAGACAAAAGTCTCAAACATTCTAACACTCTGATATACTTGAATGTTCTTGTTCTGCATAGCTTACAGGTACAAGAATCTGATGTTCAAGAAAGTCAATAAAGATCTGATCCTAAAGAACTCATGGAATTAAAGGGAAGTAATAAATTCAGGGGGAGTATTTCCGATCTAAACTCTGATACCTCTTTATCCCTTATCTCCTTATCTTTGATAACTTCCTATTTAACTCTAATACAATTTATTATTTGGTTATCTCTGATACTTTTCTCGTTAATTTTCAATTGAAAAAATCTAGTTTTTGTCATCATCAAAGAGGGGGAGATTGTTAGAACAAAGTTTGAATCTACTACCCTAAGTTAAAGTTTTGATGATAACAAAATGCAAGAGTATATAAATTGTATGATTCATGTAAGACATATATGCTACCTAAAAATCATATTGTGTTTTACAGAAACTCTGATGAGTATCAGCATAAGAATATCATCATCAGCATCAGAAGATGAAATATCAACATCAGCATCAGAGGATGTTATATCAGATGCCAGAATCATAAGATCAAAGCATGTGCTTACGCTGAAGCTTGATGAACAGATCTATGCGTAACAATCTAAACTCTGATCAAGACCACAACAATTCATCAGCACCTTGCAGCGTCAGAATAAGCCAAAGCCAGAACACGCTTATTTGGCAACGGTACTGTGCATTCAAGATACTTTATTGTCAACGGCATTATTCCAGACAAAGATCTTCTCAATATGGAAAGAATGTAATTGGCATTGAAACGGAATAACTGACTCCAACGTATCATTTCCAATGTTATATAAACAAGCAAGTGAGGAACGGATTGGCTAATGCTCTACAACTCTCTACACGCCTAAAGCGATTCATCTTCATCCTCATTCACAGTTTGCTAAAGCTCTCAAATTACTTACTCTATTGTTTTAGCATTCCAGTTCTCATAAGCTTAATTTGTGTAGTATCACAGTTGTGATAAACAGTTTTGTAGAAAACATTCGACACACTTAGATTTCATTTATCTGTAAGAAAGTATTTCCTTGAGAAACCGGTTTGTGGTTTTGACTCAAGAAGGCTGTAGCAGTTGTTAAAGCAGTTGTAATATTCAGTTGAATATAGTGGATTAAGACCTCGTTGGAGAGAGGCAAAATCACCTTGACGGGTGGACTGGAGTAGTTTGAGATTAAACGAACCAGGATAAAAATAACGTGTTGTCTGCATTTGAATTCAAGTTTTACAATTCAACCCCCCTTCTTGTGTTTTTCACTTCTTCAAAAAGGTCTTGAGTTGTCTTCAATTGGAATAGAAATCAGAAAAATATTAGTATCGATTTTACTGAACCAGAGAAGGGTCTTGAATTATCTTCAACTGGAATAGAAATCAGAAAAATCTTAGTGTCGATTTAACTGAACCAGAGAAGGGTCTTTAGTTATCTTCACATGGAATAGAAATTAGGAAAATCTTAGTGTCGATTTAATTGAACCAGAGGAAGGTCTTGAATTAACTTTGACTGGAATGGAAATCAGGAAAATCTTAGTATCGATTTAACTGAACCAGAAAAAGGTCTTGAGTTATCTTCAACTGGAATAGAAATCAGGAAAATCTTAGTGTCGATTTAACTAAACCAGAGGAAGGTCTTTTGAGAATGATCTTTCTGAGGAAGATGTTGAAATAGCCCTTCGTCAGACGTAGCCTTTGAGAAGAATTCCAGGTAATATAAATAGCCAATGGTGTTTGTTGATTTGATCTTTCCTGAAAAGGTAAAGAGTTAGTCGTATGCAATGTCATGATGTATGAAATGCATTGTGTAATGATGTTCTCTAAATGAATGAGATTACATTGTATGCAATATGTATGTGCATGCCCTGATGTATGAATATGGAATGTTGTTGCGGTATCTCCTAGTCTGGGAAAGTAAATCCCTGACTGCTGCTGGAGAGTACTGGGAAGATGAATCCCGGACTGCTACTGGAGAGCACCGGGAAGCTGAATCCCGAACTGCTTTTTGGTAGATGAGGAAAGTGATTCTTTCATTTTCGCTGGGGATGATGAATGGAGATGATTTGCTGGGGATTTCCTCTTTCTGTTTGAGGATATTCTTTCGGGGATCTTCGACTCCTGCTTGAGAATGACTCTATGGGGAGAAAGATGCTCTGTTAGAATATTTTACCGATGTAGAGAAATAAACTTTGTTGGGGGATAAACTTCTGCAGCTAGAGAGATAAACTCTACTGGGTATAAGGCTTTATAAACTGTTCGAGATTATAAAAACTTAGCTGGGGAACATGGATTTCAGCTCTCTGAGGGAACTTGGCTGGAGGAGGTCATTCCTGCTTGGGGAGGTATAGGTAAGGATTTTGGTTGTTTTTACTCTGCAGGGACATAAGCATCATTGGGTCGTATGCTAAGAATGTGACAGGAGGATGCCCCTGTACCTGCTGAAAAGAGTAACTGTCGAGACTACAAATGGCTTTTTTTAGACTTTGCCCCGTTTCTTAAAGTCATTAGCAATTGTCTTCCAGTTTCATATGCAAGTATTTGTAAACAGTAATCATATTCAAATACATATGTCAAAAATAATCACTGGACGTTTTTGCAAACAAAACAGAAAAATAGAAAACAAATAGTTTTGTACTTTAAAAGAAATGATTTGCATTGATTTTGAAGTTTTCCTATTACAGGAATTTTTGTACAAAGAGACTGACGTTCTAGTAGGAGAACGCCGTCGTGAAAATGAAAACTATACAAAATAATGTACAAAGAGAAAACAGCTATGTGTAATAATCCCATCGAGTTTCAATTCTGCTATTGCCCTAATGTCCTTGAGCGTATCCTCACTTTGCTACTCGTTCGAAGCTGACTGGATTGATCGGTACCGTTTGAGCTTGATAGTTGATACTGATGTCTGGTCACAAGGTGATCCAATGGGACATAGTTGTACGCTTTAAATCCCTAACTTTTGCTTGGACCGTCCTCTCAGGTTTTCAGTCCACCAGGATACCCTTTTTTGTCCAAGCCGCCTTTTCAGGTTTTCGACTTGACGGGTGTACAGATTTTTTGTATTTATCCCTAATTTTTGCTCGAACCCTTTTGGTTTTCCAGGATGCCCTTATTTTTACCTAGGCCAGTCAACCTAGCGGGTCTTTATTTATGTGTAGTATCTTTTCACTATGTCCGCATTCACGGGGTGAGGAAGGTCGTCACTATCCATGGTAGTTAGAATCATGGCTCCACCGGAAAATATGCTTTTGATTACAAATGGCCCCTCTTATGTGGGATTCCATTTGCCCGTGGGATCACCTTGTGGAAGTATGATGCGCTTGATTACTATATCACCCACTTGATATACCTGACGTCTGACCTTTTTGTTGAAAGCCTTTATCATTCGTTTTTGGTACATCTGACCATGACAAACAGCAATGAGCCTTTTCTAATCAATCAGATTCAGTTGGTCAAGTCAAGTCTAGATCCAATCATCTTCGTTGAAACTTTCATCCTTCATGATTCTCAAAGAAGGGATCTGAACCTCAATTGGTAGGACAACCTCCATACCATACATCATAGAATAAGGTGTTGCCCCTGTTGACGTATGTGCTAAGGTGCGGTACCCATGAAGAGCAAATGGTAACATCTCATTCCAGTCTTTGTACGTCACCATCATCTTCTGTATGATTTTCTTAATGTTCTTGTTAGCAGCCTCCACAATGCCATTCATCTTCGGTCGGTGGGGAGAAAAGTTATGATGCTGGATCTTGAATTGCTTACAGAGTTCGGTGATCATCGTATTATTGAGATTTGTACTTGTTGTACCCCAAAATTTTCCCTCTCATTTTATCAAGATTTCCCCTCACAAGACTCTTTGGACTCCAGACCAGATTAGGGTTTGCTCAGCTCAAGACACCTCTTTGCACTGATGACCTGAAAATAGGGTTTGAGTTTGCACAGGGATTTTTGGACTTTCAATGCTCAATGTGACTTTCATGATTCATGTTGGACCTCTAAGATTTCTCATACCAAGTTTCAAGCCTTGAATCAAATTTTTGCCCAGTCAATTGGACAATTGACCTAAAAATCAGCTGTATTGGGGAAAAAGTCAATTGTGGCCAATTTACAATCAAACCTCATAATTTTTTATCCACATCAACATTATAGACTCGTATGAACCATTTGATCAAGTTTGGACCACAACTCCTCAAGAAATTTGATCATATCATCAAAAGGGCAAAATGGTCATTTTTAGGGTTTTGACTACAGAAGGGCAATTTCTGATTTTTAACCTAGCCAATGGCAAATTGAGTTCAAGCATGGTTTCAAGGACTCAATGGCATCATCTTTAACTAATCACAAGGTTCAAAAGATCTCAAATGCATTGGATTGACAGATGAATTTTCCAGTCAACTGATCAAAAATCAACTATACACTGAAAAGTCAAACTTTGACTTTTTGGTCAAAATCAAGTGCCAAGGGTCATTTTTCATCAAGATGTGTCAAAACATGAAACTTTTTCACCAAGAAACCTAATTTTGAAAATTAGGGTTTAAGATTGAAAATTTTCATAACTTAGAAATTTTCTAAGTTATGAAAATCTCTTATTTTTTTCCCAACTTTTCCCGACTTTTTCACCATGATGCAATTGGATTCAAAGAAAACTTCCAACACGAAAGTTGTAGTCCTCCACAAATTCTACAACTTTGATTCACAAAGTTTTCCCAAAAGATGCTTGGATCTCAAGTTATGATTTTGTGAATAGGGGTCCATGAAACTTTTAACTTCGTGAAATTTTGCCCTAGTTTAGGCAGAATTTTGACCTATCTTCATGGCAACTTTTCACATAGTTCCAAGTGGAATATCAAAATTCATTTCAAAGATGGATTGTAGATCATGTTACAAACTTTCCAAAATGTCCAAGAACTCTCCAAGATCATTTATGGTTAGGGAGAATCGAAGATTTGAAAATGGCCATTTCTCACTTTTGTCCAAGGCATTTTGCACATTGCTACAAGTTGCAAATCTATCCTAAGAATGCTTGTACTTGTTTTACAGGTCTTAAAACTTTCCACACTCCTTAATTTAATGCAAATACATTGGGCAATGGTCTTATTCTGAGTTATGGAGCATTACACAAAGAACTATTCCAAAAATGGCAAAAAGTTCACATTGCCACTTTGATAAAGCATACTTTTAGCAATTTTGTTTATCTTGAGCATTGGACCCAATCTCTTGCAGCAAACAAAGTCCATGAATATCAGGCAATTTGTATCAACTATGTTCAGGCCTTGAGCTAGCCTGTACAGGCTTTGAGCTTTGTCAACTCAACTTTTGCTTCAAAAGCAAGTAAGCTTGCAAAAAGTCCATAACTTGTGCATCTGTTAAAACCAAGCTTAGATATCATTTCAAACAACTTCAGCATATTGTAGCAAGCCTAAAACACGATTGCCCAAGCTCTCAAACACCCTCTAACACAGAAAACCCCATTTCTACCTAAAATAGGGCAACTTCTGCAAACACCAAGCCAAAACCAAATTGCCTTGTGTGTTTTGTCTTGAATCACTTCCAACACATTCCATATATCAGATCTGAACTATCCAAGTCTCTGTCCAGCAGCTGTAACCTCATTTTCACACTTCACCATTTTCATTTTGAAGCTTTGCATGTTGAGTTCTACAAGGAGATTCAGGCAAGTTCAAAGCAAGCTGGGCATTGGGAAAGCTTGAGGGAACTTCAAGAAAGCTTACAAGTACCTCAGGCCTCACTCAAAGTTGCTACATTGCCCTATTCAAATTTAACTGAACAAGGTAATTTTCAAAGTTCTATCTCCTTATTTAGGCATCCTTAGGCTTAGGTTTGTGAAGCAAAAATGTAGTCTTCAATGTGATTGAGATGTACATATGCATAGTTCTTATTTATATTGACTGAGCTAGGAGTATTTGATAGTTGAAGTTGCTGAAAATTTTAGGTCATAAATTAGGGGCACTGAAATTCTCCCTGGTTTCTTAGAGTTAGGTCACAAAATGGATATGGTTGGAATCGTGATTGAAAATGCTATAACTTTCATGTTGTAAATTTTTGATTTCATGCAAGCATGAGCAAGAACAGGTTTGAGTTGCAGAACGCGCGCGTGTTTGGCCAGAGGACAGGGATAAAGCTAGTTGGGCCTGGCGCTTGGGCTTGTTTCTTTTGACATCCCCTGTTTACTTCCTGCACCCCCTTGGCCCATTTTCTCTATTTTGTATTATTTTTCATTTCTTTTATATTTTCTGACTTTATTTATTTTTTCTAAGTATTTAAAATCACAAAAAATATTCTCTTAATTTTTCACATTTTATTTTATTATTTTTATTATTTTCTTGGCATAAAAATAGTTTATTAAATAATATATACTTTATTTTCTTAAATAAAATTGTAAATAATATTAAAATACTTACATATTTTATTTTATTATATTATACATATAAAATAATATTTTCTCACATATTTTATTTTTTAACATTTTTGTATATATTTTTATTTATTTTCTTGTACATAAAAGTGAATAAATAAATAATATAGAATATATCTTTTTAAACAAAAATTAGGGTTTCTTCACCCTTTCAAAAATAATCATTTTATTTTCTTATTTTTAGGACTTAAATACATTCATTTTTTACATACATAAAATAAATACAAAAACATTTGTGCATATTTACATTTTTATTGTACATTTAAATAATTGTTCATTTATTTATTGTATATAAATTCAATTGGGTTGTAATAGCTTTAGGGTTTTATTTTGAGCAATATCCCCCTATTCAAACTTGTACCCCCATTTCCATAATATTGTGTAATAGTCTTAGATTTACTTTACGCATTTATTGCTTTTATATGCCATGATAGTAAGAACTAGGGTTTTGTATGCAAAAAAACCAAAAATCAAACAAATAGCATGACAATACAAGACAAAAATGCATGTAAAATGACAACACATTGCACACAAGCACCCCTAGGGTTTCATCCACTTTGTTGCCTTAAAAATGGCCATGGTATGCATGCTAGGTATCTTGGCAAAATCAAAACAAAACAAAAGATCATAGTCCCTCGATGACGCTATCTTGGTTGCCTATACAAAGATGATCTTAAGTGCCTCAAAACTTGCTAAGATACTTGGCAATATTGTTATCATGGTCATACGATGACCCACGCCCGTCCCGTTTAACATCCAAAATAGGGTTGTTTACCAAATACAATGGTAAAACAACAATGCTAAAGGGTTAAAAATGCACAAGAAAGACTTTTGATTAGGGTAGACAACTCCTAGTTACTTGATCAATTTGCAAACATCCTTGCTATCTTCAAAAACACATACACAATTTCCCAACAAACTTTCAAATATTGAAACATTTTTCAAAATACATACATCTTTGTATACATTCTTCAAACAAGAATCATTACAATGATTGCCAAAAATGATGGCCTCTTTTCAAAATACTTTCAAAACTACATAAAGCACCATTTCAAACAATTGAAAAAAGCAAAGCAAGTGATCTAAATAAGTAACTAAGAGTCCATGGATAACCATGGATGAAAAGGGTTCTAGCACCTTCCCTTTTCATAGTCTACCCCCCCGAACCCAAGAAAACATCTCAAAGGTCTTTCCTGTGCTTTTTGACCTTTCCTTTGGATAAAATAAAAAGTCGGTGGCGACTCTTGCTAAACCGAAACATTTTCAAACACAAACGCAAAACCTCAAGTCAGTTCTCCCATTGTATCACAGAACAGGCGACTCTGCTGGGGAAATGAGAATGGTGGGGTTACCTTAGGGTTTAGATCACCTTTACATACTTATCTTGTTTGCCTTGTATGCTTTACACTTTGGTTCTATTGTTTGGGTTTGAATCCTCTACCCGGATTTGGGAAACATTCATAGGTAAATAGCAATACGTTATGGAAACTGTGCGGGGTATACCGACACGGTCTAAGCAATAGCTATATTAGTGCGACATATTTGTGGGTACCGGTAGCCTTTGAGTCAATCAAAGAGAATACGGGGCCGCTGAGTGATGTCATGAAGCACTAATGGACTTTTAGAACCTTTACTTGACCAACTTGGCCTTTTAGGATGTAGTGAGATGACCGGCTTTGCTGCAGTCCAAAGTTGGTAGATACTCGATACTACACTCATTGAGGGTTGTTTTCTTGGAATATTTCGGTCGCCAGTAAAGTGGCTAAACTGAAACAATGAACACATAAAATAATCCAGTGATATTGAGCTCCTTAGAACCCGGTTACTATTTCTAGGACAAGTTGAGCCAACTAAACTTCAAGAGGGCACTTACCTATGAAACCCCATGCAAGCCTAAACTAGGAACTTGTGTGACTTTCTTGTACATATATACTTGTGCATAACATCATGGACATCATGAAACATCATTTGCATCCACTAACCATTTCAAGGATTTTGGATTTTCATTTTTCTTCCTATTTTGAAGGTTATGGATTCCCTTCGCAGGAAAACAATCCAAGTCAACCTTGTGAGAGTTCCTCCTCAACTCAAGGAGATTTCTTCCAAGATTCCAGAGTATTCTCCATTCAATGAAAGACATGGTCGACTTCTCAACTTGGTCAACTCCAACACAGAGGAAGACATGGTGAAAGTTCTCTTCCAGTTCTTTGACCCCCTACACCACTACTTCACATTTCCTGACTACCAGCTAGTGCCTACTTTGGAGGAATTTTCTCAACTCCTAAGGATTCCTATTCTCCATCAACTACCTTTCAATGATACGGAAAGAGACCCAAAGCCTGAAGATGTTTCTCAAGCCTTGCACTTGCAACCATCAGATGTCATAGGTCATTGGGAAACCAGAAGTGGTAACAAGGGTTTCTTGGCAAAGTTTCTGTTTGAGAAAGCTCAATACTGTTGGAACTCTCTAGACCTACAAGCTTTTGAGGAGATTGTAGCACTTCTCATCTATGGGTTGGTCTTGTTCCCAAACCGTGATCAACTTATAGATGTGAATGTTGTCAAGATTTTCATGGCTCGGAATCCTGTGCCTACTTTACTTGGGGACATCCTACACTCTTTCACACTCGAACAATGAGGAAAAGAGGTGTTCTCATGTGTTGTACTCCTCTACTGGCAAGATGGTTTATTTCTCATCTTCCCTAATCAGTCTTGAGGAATGAGCAAGGCTTAAGGTGGTCACGAAGATTAATGACTCTTACACATTATGATGTTCATTGGTGTTCTCGATCCAGAGAAAATGTTATCATCATCGACCATTGTGGGGAATTCCCTAATGTCCCTCTACTAGGCATTAGGGGAGGCATTACCTACAACCCATGCTTGGCTCCGAGACAGTTTGGGTATGCCCGAAGGGATGGCCCACATGACATGCTGATTCCAGACTTGGTTTTTGACTTCGACAACGATGATCCAGGACTTCGATAAAGGTTCATCCGAGCTTGGAGGATGCCCAACAAGGTGGACAGTAAGACCTTGGGACACAAGAATTCCATCCCCCTTGAGCCTTACCTCAAGTGGGTACGAACCCGCGCCCAAAGTCTTATGATGCCTTACCCCTACATTCTCCTAGTGATTAAAGAGCCTGTTAAGGAAGGAGAGGTTCCATACACCCTCCTACATCCTGACATGCCAACATCATTAGAAGATTTACAAAGGAGTTGGATACAGCTCAAGGGAGAACGCGATACTTTTGAAGCCCAATTCTACGCCAGTGAGAAGAAGGTTTTGGAACTTACTCGTCAACTTCACGAAGAGCATACTCTCAACACCTACATTGCACCAAAGAGGATGCGCAACGTCTTTTTACATTAGAATTTTGTATTATTTTGCCCATGGGGCATTTATGTACTAATAATTATATCTTATTAATATGACGTGTGTTTTTTTTTTGTTTAAAACAAATTTGAATTTCTGAATCCTTGAATGCATTACATGAATACATATCATTCATCATATGCATAAATAGGTCTTCACACCAAGTTTCCTCATCTCTCTGTTGTTTATTTCAGCAAGATGGATATTGAACAAACGGTCAAAGACTTACAAGCGCAGAATTCACAATTCCAACAGCTACTCATGACCTTGGTTAAGGGTCAGGAGGAGCTCAAAACTTTACTAGAAAAGGAAAAGGAGAAAAAGAAGAAGAAGAGAGTTGGTGTGGCTACTTTGGGCAGAAGATTTGAAGGTCAAGCCAGAAGGGTCCTAGATTTCCCATCAACATCTGAAGAGGGTGAAGGAAAGGGTAAAGGAGTTGTAGTGCCTTCTGATTCTGAAGCTGGAGAAGAGGAAGATGAGGATTACTCAGAACAACAGTATCCTCCTGCAGATGAGAAATACAAAAACTTGGAAGAACGTCTGGCAGCCATGGAGATATAGAGAGTGCCTGGGCTGGACTTTGAAGAGTTAGGGTTGGTATCTGGAATTGTTATCCCTCCGAATTTCAAGGTGCCTCTTTTTTCTAAGTACGATGGGGTGTCTTGCCCAAAGATGCACTTACGATCTTATGTCTGGAAAATTCAACCACATTCTTCTGACAAAGACCTGTGGGTCCACTTTTTCCAGGACAGTTTGTCGGGGACGCGGTTGGATTAGTTCTACCAACTAGAGAGGTCTGATGTGCATAATTGGGAGGATTTGGTTGCTACCTTCTACAAGCAGTATCAATACATTGCGGACTTAGCACCAACCCGTACTCAATTACAGAGTATGGGCATGGTCTCAAATGAAGGCTTCAAGGAGTATGCCCAGAAATGGAGAGACTTGGCGGGACGAGTACAACCACCTCTATCTGAGAGAGAACTTGTAGATATGTTCTTGGGTACACTGTCAGGTCCCTTTTTCAATCACCTAATTGGAAGTTCGTCTGTGGGGTTCACTGAGTTGATTCTAACTTGTGAGAGAGTTGAAGCCGGAATCAGGAGCGGGAAAATTCAAAAAGATGCATCTGCTTCCGCTGCCATCAAAAAACCTTTTCCAGCAAAGAAAGAAGACTCATTTGTCTACTCTCAAAGAGGTCAAGGAAGAGTTGAGCGCCGGCCAGCGGTGGGGGCCGTAATGATTCAGAAGTCTGCAGTTGATCAGCCTAGAAACAATCAACCCAGAACCAACCAAGCAAGGGTGGAAAGGCCTGTACGGAAATTCACCCAGATAAACATGACTCCTGCTCAGGTTCTTCCCCATCTCTTGAAGTTAAACCTTTCCAGTCTGAAAGAGGCCTCGAAGAATCCGAATACAACTTCTCCTTACTACCACTCGAACGCCAAGTGTGCTTATCATCCAGGGAGTATAGGGCATGACACCAACAATTGTTGGGCCCTCAAGAATAAGATTCAGGATTTGATAGATGTTAAAGAAGTTGACTTCGACGCCCTTGAAAAGCCGAACATAATCTCTGCTCCAATGCCAAGGCATGGCCATAATGCCCATGCTATTGAAGACGATCTGTTTGTTGCTACTGTTGATGATTTGATAACGCCGCTACCAATAATCAAGTTGAATTTGCTGAAGGCTGGGATTTTCCCAGGTTGTGAAGAAGATTGTGGCCTTTGTTCATCCTTACCATCCGACTGTCCATTGTTGAAGTTAGGCATCCAATGCCTAATGGATAACCAAGAGATCCTTTTTGAGAAGACTCCTGTTACACCGACTCCTGTCAATGATGTTTCAATAATTACCATATCCGCCAATCTTTCCAAGGTCTCCAAAAGACCTGTTAAGATTACATCTGATCTGAAGATTGCACCTTTGAAGATAACCATGTCGGGGCCCATCCCGTACAAGTCCAACAAATCAATACCGTGGAACTATGGTGGAGAGATCTATTACCACGGTATTAAACAAATTGAATCAACTGAAGAGAGTTCTGATGAAGAGACTTCCGACATTAGAAACATCGCTGGAACGAGCAAAATAACCAGCAGTGGAAGGATTTTCTCTCCAGAGATTGCCCCTCCAAAGGCAATCTTTGGACCCTCAAATGCTCCTAAGGTTACCCCTGTGTCGGTCAACATATCTGCGAGAACTCCAATTATTGAAGAAATTGTAACTCATGTGGTTGTCCCCTCTGCTGTTGTTGATGATAGAGGGAAAGGGATCCAAGAAGCGCCCGTCAGGACGAGGGCTCAGCCTTTGGTCATCCCTGAGACCTCTCAAAAAGAAATGGAAGAGATTTTGAAAATAATCAAAAAAAGCGATTATGATGTTGTGGAACAACTGGGGAAAACCCCCTCAAAGATCTCTATGTTGGCCCTGCGGCTTTTTTCAGAAGCTCATGCCAAAGCTTTGATAAGATTCTTGAAGACGGCCCACGTACCACAGGAAACCTCCGCGGATCAGTTCCAGGAATGTGTAGCTAGCTTAACGGCTGACAATGGTCTAGGATTCTCCGGTGCTGATTTAACATCTAAAGGGAGAAAACATAATGACGCTCTGCATGTCTCGGTGGAATGCAGAGGGACTACCCTAGCACACGTTCTAGTGGATACTGGGTCGTCTTTAAATGTCTTGCCGAAGAAAGCCTTGGATAGATTGGACTGTGAAGGCCTAACTCTGAAGCCCAGCAATATAATTGTCAGAGCCTTTTATGGTTCTAAAAGGATGGTCCACGGGGAGGTGGACATCCCGATTAAAGTGGGAATTGAAACCTTCAACTCCACATTCTATGTGATGGACATCCGTCCTTCCTATTCTTGCTTGTTGGGTAGACCCTGGATTCATAATGCTGGACCTGTCACTTCCTCTATGCATCAAATGCTCAAGTACCCAGTCCAGGGGAAAATTATAATTGTTCACGGCAAAGAGGAATACATGATAAGCCATCTAAATTCTTTCCGCTATGTAGAATTGGATGGTGAATTCATCGAAACCCCTTTTCAGCATTTTGAAGAGGTAGCTCAGGAAATTGCGGCAACCAAGACATTGTCTTATGTACCCATGATTACCAGACCTCCGCCTCGGATGTCGTCTCTCAAAGATGCAAAGGTTGTGATTGAAGAAGGGGGAAGCACAATCTGGGGGCAGCTTCCAGACTTTCCTTTCAAATCAGATAAATTCGGCTTAGGTTTCACTGCTTCTGCTTAAAAGGTTGTACGCTGCACCCGTGCTGGAGGGCCACCAGTGAAGATCACCCATCATGGAGTCAAGGCTTTGGAGGATAGTGAAGAGGAAAGCAACTCGGAAGACTGGATTTTCCCTATTGTTGACGGAGGACTGTGCAACTGGGAAGCAAAAGACTTTGTTCCGATTACTTTCATAAATCAGTAATTTATCCTTCAAACATTTCTGTTGGTTTGTAATAATTCTCAAACAATTCGTACACTTTTAGCCTTGTGCCTTACCCGAGGTACATAGGTCCATTTGTAAGGGTTTGATTTTTCATCTTCATATGCCATTTTAATGAATCATGGACGTTTTCACATATAAACTTTTGTGTTCATTTTCTTTCTTTTTACATTTTTATTTGTTTAAAGGTGGTTATCCCTTACACATACCCACACTCACAAATGCAGGTACCCTTCCATTCCGGATTCCATGGGTAACAATTCTTCTATGGCCTTCAGTGACTCTGAAGATCTGGTCTACCATGCCGAATACGAAGGTGAGGAAGATTGTGAGGTGCCAGGAGAATTGGCTAGACTGCTACAACAGGAAGAAAGGGCTATTCTACCTCATGAGGAGCTGTTAGAGACAATCAACTTGGGTACTGAGGAAGACAAAAAAGAAGTCAGAGTGGGTGCCAACCTAGAGCCAAGTGTCAAGGAGCGCTTAGTTCAACTGTTGAATGAATATGTTGAGATCTCCGCCTGGTCATATGAAGACATGCCGGGACTCGATACAGATATTGTGGTTCACCGTCTCCCTACAAGAGAAGATTTTCCACCAATTAAACAGAAAGTCTGCCGAATAAGGCCCGACATGTCAGAAAAGATTAAAGTCGAAGTTATGAAGCAAATCAATGCTGGATTTCTTGTTGTTACTTCCTATCCACAATGGGTTGCTAACATTGTGCCCGTGCCTAATAAGGACGGCAAAGTCAGAATGTGTGTGGATTACAGAGACTTAAATAGGGCTAGCCCTAAAGATGACTTTTCGCTACCGCACATTGACATCTTGGTTGACAATACAGCTCAGCACAAGGTATTTTCTTTCATGGACAGATTTTCAGGGTACAACCAGATCAAAATGGCCCCTGAAGACATGGAGAAAACTACTTTTTTTACCCGATCACAGACAGAAGAAGAACACCTCGACCATTTGCAAAAGATGTTTGTCAGGTTGAAGGAGTACGAACTCAGATTAAACACTAACAAGTGCACTTTTGGAGTCAGGTCCGGTAAACTCTTTGGTTTCATTGTCAGCAACAAAGGCATCGAGGTTGATCCTGCCAAAGTCAAAGCTATACAAGAAATGCCTGCCCCTCGCACTGAGAAGGAGGTCATAGGTTTCTTGGGACGCCTAAACTACATTGCTAGGTTCATTTCTCACCTAACATCTACCTGTGAGCCAATCTTCAAGATGTTGAAGAAAGATCAGGTGGTTAAATGGAATGATGACTATTAAGTTGCTTTCGATAAAATCAAGGAGTATTTGCTAGAACCTCCTATCTTGATGCCTCCCGTCGAAGGAAGACCGCTAATCATGTATATGACTGTTTTGGATAACTCAATGGGGTGCGTATTGGGCCAACATGACGAGTCTGGCCGAAAAGAGCATGCCATTTATTACCTTAGCAAAATGTTTACCGACTGTGAGACCCGATACTCACTGCTCGAGAAAACTTGTTGTGCTTTGGTATGGGCTGCTCACCGGCTAAGGCAGTATATGTTGACTCATACCACTCTACTGATATCTAAGATGGATCCAATCAAGTACATCTTTGAAAAGCCTGCTTTGTCTGAAAGAATAGCTAGATGGCAAATGATCCTTACAGAGTACGATATACAGTACACGACCCAAAAAGCTATAAAGGGGAGTGTACTAGCTGACCATCTGGCTCATCAAGCTGTCGAAGATTACCAATCCATGAAGTTTTACTTCCCTGACGAGGATATCATGACATTGGACAACATTGAAGATTTCAGACCATATGACGGACCTGAACAAGGATCCTGATGGACCCTGTACTTTGATGGTGCTTCTAGTGCACTTGGCAACGGTATCGGTGCAGTACTTATCTCTCCAAAAGGTTGCCATACACCTTTCACAGCCAGACTTTGCTTTAACTGCACCAACAATATGGCCGAGTACGAAGCTTGTATCTTTGGTCTCAAGGCTGCAATAGACCTGGGAATCAAATCTTTGGTTGTGTTTGGAGACTCAGCTTTGGTCATTAGTCAGATCAAAGGAGAGTGGGACACTAAACATCCCAATCTCATCCCTTACAAAGAACATGTCTTGACATTGCTACCACATTTCGAGCAGATTACCTTCGAGCACTTCCCGCGAGAAGAAAATCAGCTAGCAGATGCTCTGGCTACAATGTCATCCATGTTTAAACTTAACTGGGAAAATGAGGCTCCCCAAATCACCATTGATCGGATGGACGAACCTGCACATTGTCACGAGATTAATACCAAAGAAGTAGTGGACCGACCCTAGTTTCATGAAGTCAAAAGGTATCTCGAGGCTCAAGAATATCCTGAAGGAGCTTCAGTCAACGAAAAAAGTTCTTAAGGAGATTCTCAGCTAAGTTTTTCCTGAGCAATGGTATCCTATACAAGCGCAATCATGATTGCGTTCTGCTCCGTTATGTGGACAAGGTTGAAGCTAAGCAGATCATGGCTGAACTGCACAATGGTACCTTTGGCACTCACTCTAGCGGGCATACGATGGCTAAGAAGATTCTACGGGCAGGCTATTACTGGTCTACCATGAAAGCTGACTGCTATCAACATTTGCGTACTTGTCACAAATGTCAAATCTATGCGGACAAGGTACATATACCTCCAGTTCCTCTCAATGTCTTAACAGCTCCTTGGCCATTCGCTATGTGGGGAATTGACATGATTGGAGATATCAAGCCTACAACATCCAATGGACACCGCTTTATTCTAGTGGCCATTGATTACTTTACCAAATGGGTCGAAGCATCTTCCTTCGCATCTGTCACAAAGAATGTTGTTGCCCGCTTCATCAAGCAGAACCTCATTTGCCAGTATGGCATCCCCGAAAGGATCATCACCGACAATGGTACAAACCTTAACAACACTATGATCACCGCCTTGTGCGAGCAGTTCCAGATTCAACATCACAATTCATCTCCCTATCGGCCGAAGATGAACGGTGTTGTCGAAGCTACGAACAAAAATATCAAGAAGATCATACAAAAGATGACAGTCACCTACAAGGACTGGTATGAGATGTTATAGTTTGCTCTCCACGGGTACCGTACCACGGCACGTACATCAACTGGGGCAACACCCTATTCTTTGGTATACGGCATGGAAGTTGTTTTGCCTATCGAGATTCAGATTCCCTCCTTGAGAATCATGAAGGATGCTGGTTTGAGTGAAGACGATTGGATTCAGACCCAGCTTGATCAACTTAACTTGATTGACGAAAAGCTACTTACTGCTGTTTTCCATGGTCAGACGTATCAAAAATGGATGATCAAGGCTTTCAACAAGAAAGTCAGGCGCCGGGTATATCAAGTCGGAGATCTTGTAATCAAGCGTATCATCTTGCCACAAAGTGATCCCAGGGGCAAATGGACTCCTACTTACGAAGGACCATTTGTGATCAAAAACTTCTTTTCTGGTGGGGCAATGATCCTGACCACCATGGACGGTGATGACCTGCCGCACCCTGCAAACGCAAACATAGTCAAAAGATACTACGCATAAATGACCTGCTAGGTTGACACACCTAGGCAAAAAAAAAAGGTATCCCGGTGAATCGAAAACCCGAAAGAGAGGTTCAGGCAAAAATTAGGGATAAACAAAAAAAAATTGTACACCCGGCAAGTTGAAAACCTGAAAGGGCGACTTGGGCAAAAAAGGGTTTCCCGGTGGATCGAAAACCCGAAAGGGCGGTCCAGGCAAAAGTTAGGGAATTAAAGTGTATGACTATGTCTTGTCGGATCACTTTAAGGATAATCTCTTCACAAACAAGCTCCAGGCTTATGATCAACTCAATCATCTTCGGACGAAGCGATGAATGGACAAGATATTCAGAGTTACGAAGGCTATAGCAGAATGGGAACCCCATGGAATTTTCACACATAGCCATCTTTATTTGTATAAATTTTTCTCATTTTTATGACAACATTCTCTTACTAGGATGTCTGTCTCCTTTGTACAAAATACTTACACAAAGTTAATATAAAGATACTTCAAAGTGCAGAAAACTATTTGCCTTTTCTTCTTTTTTACACTTGTGTTTTATTTGAAAACGTCCAATGATTTATTAAATGAGCATATGCATTTGAATATAATCACTGTTTACAAATAAACGGAATGGGAAAGAATAATTACTGACAGGTTGAAAGTATAGGAAAACGTCTTTAGGCTATTCCAGGAGAAATCCCCTGCAGTACATCATCTAGATCCCCAGTGGAGCTAAAACCTTTAAATACATATCCCCATCGGAGTTATAATTTCAAAATCCCCATCAGAGTTAAAACTTCAAACTCCCAATCCATAGCGGAGTCAAAAAACTTTGAACTACAGATCCTCAGCGGAGATGAAATCATCTTCCCCAGCGGAGTCAAATTTCTAACTACCAATCCCCAATGGGAACCATTCAATTTTCCCCAATTCCCCAGCAAGTTGTCTTAAAGTCTGAGAATTAACCAGATAACAGTTAACTTTTGTCTTATCCCCAAACTAGGATAATTCCCCAGTAGAGTGGCATACAACCCAAACTCTTGAATTTTTTCCAAACAGGAATAAGCTTTTTCCCAGAATCCTGAACTTACTCTCCAGCAGGATAGCTAATCCCCAGCAGTATAGTTACTCCCCACAGAGTATTTCATCCCCTAGCAGATTGAAGATTCTCATTCTCATTTCCCCGGTAAAGTTGCCAGAGCCTTCTTGACTCCCCAGCATGAAATCCCCAAGGATTCAAATTCCCCAGGAGATTGAAGATTCTCATTCTTGGTTCCCCGTAGAAATCATCAGAGTTTTTCACTTCTCAACAGAATGAAGATTCTCATTCCCAGCAGAAATCATCAGAATTATCCTTATTCCCCAGCCGAGTAAGGATTCCCATTGTGTAATCCCCAGCCATAGTCATCAGAGTTCTCGGGATTCCCCAAGCAGGTTTCTCAAGCAACACTTGGCATTATTCTCACAACAAAATGTTTATCATCCTCTAACTCCAAAGACTTGAAGGATCCCTATATCCCCAGGAATGTCGTGAAGGATTATCACATCCCTACAGAAGGTGTCAAGGATCTTTAATCCCAAGCAGTCAGCAAGGATTTCTCATCCTCGGCAATCAAAGATTTTGAATCTCCAGTAGTAGTCAAGGATTTATTTTCCCCGGCAGCAGTCAAAGATTTTATTATCCCCAGCCATCAAGGATTTATTTTCCTCGGCAAGACAGCAAATTAGCTTACATGCGCATACATTACACTCATATATTATAAACATTGATAAAACACATTTTATTGCATCATACATTTCATGCAACATAACTTTGTGTTTCAGCTAACATTTTACCCTTTTCAGGATAAGATTAACAGCTATCTTTAACAAATATTCAAAGATTTCAGATACAGTACGGATACACTCCAGACACGGAAGTTATTCTGTTACTCATTCAGATCTCTTATTCAGATACAGTACGGATACACTCCAGACATGGAAGTCATTCTGTTACTCATTCAGAATTCAAAGTCAAGATACATTATGGATATGCTCCAGACACGGATGCCATTCTGTCACTCATTCAGACTTCAACAATCAGATACAGATTAGATACGCTCCAGATACGGAAGCCATTCTATTTCTCATTCAGATTCAATTATCAATTTCAAGTTCAGATACACTCCAGACACGGAAGTCATTCAGTCACTTATTCAGATCCCAATTACAGTTCAGATACACTCCAGACACGGAAGTCATTCTGCTACTCATACAGATCTCAACTTCAGATACACCAGATACGCTCCAGACACGGTTGTCATTCTGTCACTTATTCTGACTTTTTTCCCCAGCCCAGAGATGCTCCAGACACAGATGCCATTCTGTCGCTTATCCAGATTTCAGATTCAGATACAATACAAATACACTCAAGACACGGAAGTCATTCTGTCATTCACTCAGATTCAAGTACAGTTACAGCTAGGATACGCTCTAGACGCATACGCCATTCCATTGCTCATACAGACACAGTCTCCAGATACAGTTCAGATACGTTCCAGACGCGGATACCATTTTGATACTCATTCTTCTGACTTACAACCTGCAGTTCAAAAAACATTCTTGGATGGTATCTTTAAGCCCATCTCTGACAATATTTTTTCACCTCTCCAAATGGCATCTTTAAGCCCATTACCTCAACTACATTTTGACGAGTGCAAATTTACGGGCACTCTAGTGTCCAATCATCTTTTACCTTCGAGTCACAAACGGAAAAATTCGCCAATCTAACTCTTCAGGATCAAGAAGATTGAACAGGGGCAGCTGTTGTACCCCAAAATTTTCCCTCTCATTTTATCAAGATTTCCCCTCACAAGACTCTTTGGACTATAGACCAGATTAGGGTTTGCTCAACTCAAGACACCTCCTTGCACTGATGACCTGAAATTAGGGTTTGAGTTTGCACAAGGATTTTTGGACTTTAAATGCTCAAAGTGACTTTCATGCTTCATGTTGGACCTCTAAGATTGCTCATACCAAGTTTCAAGCCTTGAATCAAATTTTTGCCCAGTCAATTGGACAGTTGACCTAAAAATCAACAATATTGGGGAAAAAGTCAACTGTGGCCAATTTACAATCAAACCTCATAATTTTTTATCCACATAAACATTATAGACTCATATGAACCATTTGATCAAGTTTGGACCACAACTCCTCAAGAAATTTGATCAGATCATCAAAAGGGCAAAATGGTCATTTTTAGGGTTTTGACTGCAGAAGGGCAATTTCTAATTTTTAACCTAGCCAATGGCAAATTGGGTTCAAGCATGGTTTCAAGGACTTAATGGCATCATCTTGACCTAATCACAAGGTTCAAAAGATCTCAAATGCATTAGATTGACAGATGAATTTTCCAGTCAACTGATCAAAAATCAACTATACACTGAAAAGTCAAACTTTGACTTTTTGGTCAAAATCAAGTGCCAAGGGTCATTTTTCATCAAGATGTGTCAAAACATGAAACTTGTTCAGCAAGAAACCTAATTTTGAAAATTAGGGTTTAAGATTGAAAAATTTCATAACTTAGAAATTTTCTAAGTTATGAAAATCTCTTATTTTTTCCCAACTTTTCCTGACTTTTTCACCAGATGCAATTGGATTCAAAGAAAACTTCCAACATGAAAGTTGTAGTCCTCCACAAATTCTACAACTTTCATTCACAAAGTTTTCCCAAAATATGCTTGGATCTCAAGTTATGATTTTGTGAATAGGGGTCCATGAAACTTTTAACTTCGTGAAATTTTGCCCTAGTTTAGGCAGGATTTTGACCTATCTTCATGGCAACTTTTCACATAGTTACAAGTGGAATCTAAAAATTAATTTCAAATATGGATTGTATATAATGTTACAAGCTTTCCAAAATGTCCAAGAACTCTCCAAGATCATTTATGGTTAGGGAGAATCGAAGATTTGAAAATGGCCATCTCTCACTTTTGTCCAAGGCATTTTGCACATTGCTACAAGTTGCAAATATGTCCTAAGCATGTCTGTACTTGTTTTACAGGCCTTAAAACTTTCTACACTCCTTAATTTAATGCAAATACATTGGGCAATGGTCTTATTCTGAGTTATGGAGCATTAAACAAAGAAATATTCCAAAAATGGCAAAAAGTTCACATTGCCACTTTGATAAAGCATACTTTTAGCAATTTTGTTTATCTTGAGCATTGGACCCAATCTCTTGCAGAAAACAAATTCCATGAATATCAGACAATTTGTACCAACTATGTTCAGGCCTTGAGCTAGCCTGTACAGGCTTTGAGCTTTGTCAACTCAACTTTTGCTTCAAAAGCAAGTAAGCTTGCAAAAAGTCCATAACTTGTGCATCTGTTAAAACCAAGCTTAGATATCATTTCAAACAACTTCAGCATATTGTAGCAAGCCTAAAACACGATTGCCCAAGCTCTCAAACACCCTCTAACACAGAAAACCCCATTTCTACCCAAAACAGGGCAACTTCTGCAAACACCAAGCCAAAACCAAATTGCCTCGTGTGTTTTGTCTTGAATCACTTCCAACACATTCCATATATCACACCTGAACTATCCAAGTCCTTGTCCAGCAACTGTAACCTCATTTTCACACTTCACCATTTTTATTTCGAAGCTTTGCAGGTTGAGTTCTACAAGGAGATTCAGGCAAGTTCAAAGCAAGCTGAGCATTGGGAAAGCTTGAGGGAACTTCAAGCTAGCTTACAAGTACCTCAGGCCTCACTCAAAGTTGATACATTTCCTTATTAAAACTTAACTGAACAAGGTAATTTTCAAAGTTATATCTCCTTATTTAGGCATCCTTAGGCTTAGGTTTGTGAAGCAAAAATGTAGTCTTTAATGTGATTGAGTTGTACATATGCATAGTTCTTATTTATATTGACTGAGCTAGGAGTATTTGATAGTTGAAGTTGCTGAAAATTTTAGGTCATAAATTAGGGGCACTGAAATTCTCCCTGGTTTCTTAGAGTTAGGTCACAAAATGGATATGGTTGGAATCGTGATTGAAAATGCTATAACTTTCATGTTGTCAATTTTTGATTTCATGCAAGCATGAGCAAGAACAGGTTTGAGTTGCAGAACGCGCGCGTGTTTGGCCAGAGGACAGGGACGAAGCTAGCTGGGCCTGGCGCTTGGGCTTGTTTCTTTTGACACCCCATGTTTACTTCTTGCACCCCCTTGGCCCATTTTCTCTATTTTGTATTATTTTTCATTTCTTTTATATTTTCTGACTTTATTTATTTTTTTCTAAGTATTTAAAATCACAAAAAATATTCTCTTAATTTTTCACATTTTATTTTATTATTTTTATTATTTTCTTGGCATAAAAATAGTTTATTAATTAATATATACTTTATTTTCTTAAATAAAATTATAAATAATATTAAAATACTTACATATTTTATTTTATTATATTATACATGTAAAATAATATTTTCTCACATATTTTATTTTTTAACATTTTTGTATATATTTTTATTTATTTTCTTGTACATAAAAGTGAATAAATAAATAATATAGAATATATCTTTTTAAACAAAAATTAGGGTTTCTTCACCCTTTAAAAAATAATCATTTTATTTTCTTATTTTTAGTACTTAAATAAATTCATTTTTTACATACATAAAATAAATACAAAAACATTTGTGCCTATTTACATTTTTATTGTACATTTAAATAATTGTTCATTTATTTATTGTATATAAATTCAATTGGGTTGTAGTAGCTTTAGGGTTTTATTTTGAGCAATATCCCCCTATTCAAACTTGTACCCCCCCTTCCCATAATATTGTGTAATAGTCTTAGATTTACTTTACGCGTTTATTGCTTTTATATGCCATGATAGTAAGAACTAGGGTTTTGTATGCAAAAAAATCAAAAATCAAACAAATAGCATGACTAATACAAGACAAAAATGCATGTAAAATGACAACACATTGCACACAAGCACCCATAGGGTTTCATCCACTTTGTTGCCTTAAAAATGGCCATGGTATGCATGCTAGGTATCTTAGCAAATTCAAAACAAAACAAAAGATCATAGTCCCTCGATGACACTATCTTGGTTGCCTATACAAAGATGATCTTAAGTCCCTCAAAACTTGCTAAGATACTTGGCAATATTGTTATCATGGTCATACGATGACCCACGCTCGTCCCGTTTAACATCCAAAAATAGGGTTGTTTACCAAATACAATGGTAAAACAACAATGTCAAAGGGTTAAAAATGCACAAGAAAGACTTTTGATTAGGGTAGACAACTCCTAGTTACTTGATCAATTTGCAAACATCCTTGCTATCTTCAAAAACACATACACAATTTCAAAACAATTTCCCAACAAAATTTCAAACATTGAAACATTTTTCAAAAGACATACATCTTTGTATACATTCTTCAAACAAGAATCATTACAAAGATTGCCAAAAACGATGGCCTCTTTTCAAAAATACTTTCAAAACCACACAAAGCACCATTTCAAACAATTGAAAAAAGCAAAGCAGGTGATCTAAACAAGTAACTAAGAGCCCATGGATAACCATGGATGAAAAGGGTGCTAGCACCTTCCCTTTTCATAATCTATCCCCCGAACCCAAGAAAACATCTCAAAGGTCTTTCCTGTGCTTTTTGACCTTTCCTTTGGATAAAATAAAAAGTCGGTGGCGACTCTTGCTAAACCGAAACATTTGCAAACACAAATGCAAAACCTCAAGTCAGTTCTCCCACCGTATCACAGTACCGTTATCTATGATGATTATTTCTGGGGCACCATACCGACAGATAAGGTTATGCTTGATAAACTGCGCCACAACATTCTTGGTAACAGTAGCAAAAGAGGAAGCCTCAACCCACTTCGTGGAGTAATTAATGGCCACTAGGATAAAGTGATGCCCATTGGAAGCAGTAGGTCTAATCTCTCCGATCATGTCAATTCCCCACATTGCAAAAGTCCAGGGAGCCGTCAATACATTCAAGGGAACCGGAGGTACATGTACTTTATCAGCATAGATCTGGCATTTGTGATAAGTTCAGGAATCCTGATAACAGTCTGCTTCCATAGTGGACCAATAATATTCTTCCCGTAGGATCTTTTTAGCCATGGTGTGTCCACTAGAGTGGGTGCCAAAGGTACCTTCGTGTAAATTTGTCATAGTCCTCTCTGCTTCGCTCTTGTCTACACACTGAAGTAAAGTAGATTCATGCTTGCACTTGTAGAGGATTCCATTACTGAGGAAGAACTTTGCGGAGAACCTTCTCAGAAACTTCTTATCATTGACAGATGCTCCCTCAGGATATTCTAGAGCCTCGAGATGCCTTTTCACTTCATGGAACCAAGGTTTGTCTGTTACCCCTTCAGTATCAATCTCATAGCAGTATGCTGGTTCATCCAATCTCTCAATAGTGATCTGAGGAGCTTCGTTGTCCCATCTGACCTTGAATATAGATGACATAGTAGCTAGCGCTTCTGCTAACCGATTCTCTTCTCGTAGAAAATGTTCAAAGGTGACTTCTTCAAAGTGTGGAAGTAATTTCAACACATGTTCTTTGTAAGGGATGAGATTAGGGTGTTTCGTGTCCCACTCTCCTTTGATTTGACTTATTACCAAGGTTGAATCCCTAAAAACGCTCAAGAACTTGATCCTTAGGTCAATAGAAGCTTTGAGACCCATGATGCATGCTTCATACTCCGCCATATTATTGGTATAGTTGAAACATAATTTGTAGTTGAAAGGAGTATGACAGCCCTCGGGAGATATGTTTACAGCACCGATGCCATTTCCGAGTACATTGGAGGCTCCATCAAAAACCATAGTCCATCGGGATCCTTCCTCAGGTCCTTCATCCGGCCCAGGTTCTTCACAGTCAATCACTAACATGCTATTCTCATCCGGGAATTCAAATTTCATGGATTGGTAGTCATCCACAGCCTGATGAGCCAAATGATCAACTAATACACTTCCCTTGATTGCTTTCTGGGTCGTGTATTGGATGTCGTATTCGGTTAGGATCATTTTCCATCTTTCTATTCTTCCAGAGAGAGTGGGCTTCTCGAAGATGTACTTGATCGGATCCATCTTAGATATCAACAAAGTAGTGTGGGTCAACATATACTGTCTCAGTCGACGAGCAGCCCATGCCAAAGCGCAGCAAGTTTTCACGAGCAATGAGTATCTTATTTCACAGTCGGTAAACTTTTTTCTAAGGTAGTATATTGCATGCTCTTTTCGACTGGACTCGTCATGCTTCCCCATCACACACCCCATTGAATTATCTAACACTGTTAAGTATATTATCAAAGGTCTTTCTTCAATCGGCGGCATCAGAATTGGAGGCTCTTAAAGGTATTCCTTGATTCTCTCAAAGGCAGTCTGGCATTCGTCATTCCATTTTACCACTTGATCTTTCTTCAGGAATTTGAAGATTCGCTCACAAGTAGCAGTTAGATGGGAAATGAACCTGGAAATGTAATTTAGGCGTCCCAAGAAACCTCTAACCTCCTTCTTAGTGCGAGGAGCCAGCATCTCTTGTAGGGCCTTCACCTTTGCAGGGTCTACCTGAATACCTTTGTCACTGACAACAAAAGCTAAGAGTTTACCAGACCTTACTTCGAAGGTGCACTTGTTCGGATTTAACCTCAACTTGTATGTATTAAACCTATCGAATAGCTTTTGTAGATGATCAAGGTGCTCTTCCTCAGTTTGAGACTTGGCTATCATGTCATCAACATAGACCTCTATCTCATGGTGAATCATGTCATGGAACAAAGCTACCATGGCTCGTTGATAGGTTGCCCCAGCGTTCTTCAATCCAAACGGCATCGCTTTGTAATAGAAAGTGCCTCATTAAGTGACGAAGCTTATCTTCTCCATGTCTTCGAGTTCCATCTTGATCTGATTGTAGCCAGAGAAACCGTCCATGAAGGAAAAGATCTTATGTTGTGGGGTGTTTTCAACCAGAACATCAATGTGAGGAAGCGGGAAGTCATCCTTGGGGTTTTCCCTGTTCAAATCTATGCAGTCCACACACATCTGTACCTTGTCGTCCTTCTTAGGCACTGGGACTACGTTAGTAACCCATTATGGATAAGAGGTGACAACTAAGAACCCAACATTGAATTGTTTCATAACTTCTGCCTTGATCTTCTTCGACATTTCAAGGCGCATACGATGAACCTTCTTCTTTACTGGAGGGAAATCTTCTTTAGTTGGTAGATGATGAACCATAATATCAGTGTCTAACCCCGGCATGTCTTCATATGACCAGGAAAATATCTCGATGTAATCATGCAACATCTGTATCAATCGTTGTTTGACACTAAGCTCCAAATTTTCACCTATCTTGACTTCTTTTATGTCCTCTTCTGTGCCCAAGTTCACTGTCTCAACTGACTCTTCATGAGGTTTTATAGCTCTTTCTTCCTGCTGTAACAGTCTGGCAAGTTCTCTGGGTACCTCACAATCTTCCTCACCTTCGTCCTCGGCTTGGTTGATCTGATTTTCAAAGTCATAACCGGCAATAATAGGACCGTTATCAATGGGATCCAGAGTGGATATGGATCTGCGGTTTGATTTGTGAGTGTGTGTAAGAGCATAGCTATATTGACAAAGTAAAAAGTAGAAAAGAAAAATAGAGAGTGCAAAATTTGTATGTAAAACGTCTAATGCTTTATTAATTACATATGAGATTGAAACAGGATAACCCTCACGAATAAACCATTTTTCCCCGGGTAAGACACATGGCCATAGAGTTTATATTGTTTAATTATTACATATTTGAAAACAAGAAAGACAATTACTTCTAAATAAAAGTAATTGGTACAAAGTCCTTTTCCATTCATTTACTGGGTCCACCGTTGGTAGTAGGGAAGATCCAGCTATCCATGTCATAGTCACCATTACTGTCTTCTAAAACGTTGAACCCATGATTGTTGATGCGTATGGGAGGTCCTCCAGCACGAGCAGGACGAACAGCCCTTTGATCCCCTGAAGAGAAACCCAAACCAAACTTATCCGATTTGTATGGAATGTCAGGGAGTTGGCCCCAAATGGTACACCCACCTTCTTCAATAACTGCTTTGGCGTCCTTGAGATAAGTCATTTTCAAGGGAGGTCTGGTGATCTTCGGCGGACTTGTGACATTCTTAGCTGCGGCCATGGTCTGGGGCACCTCTTCGAAGTTATGACAAGGAGTCTCGATGAACTCGCCATCCATTTCCACATACCTGAAAGAGTTCAGGTGGATTACCATGTATTCCTCTTCACCATGCACCGTGACAATCTTTCCTTTCACCGGATACTTTATCATCTAATGCATAGTGGACGTGACAACTCCAGCCCTATGGATCCAAGGGCGACCCAACAAACAAGAATAAGATGGCTTAATATCCATCACGTAGAAGGTGGAGTCAAAGGTCTGAGAACCAACTTTGATGGGGATATCCACCTCCCCGTGCACCATTCTTTTTGACCCATCAAAAGCCCTCACTATAATGTTGCTGGGTTTCAAGGTCAAACCTTCGTAGTCTAATCTGTCCATAGCCTTCTTGGGCGGCATGTTCAATGATGAACCGGTATCTACTAGAACATGGGGCAAAGTAGTGCCCCTGCATTTGATGGAGACATGCAGCGCATCATTGTGTTTTCTTCCTCTGGGTGTCAGATCAGCATCAGAAAAACCCAAACTGTTATCAGCCGTTAAACTGGCCACACAATCTTCAAATTGGTCAGCGGAGGTTTCTTGTGGCAAATGGGCAGTTTTGAGGAATTTTACCAAAGCTTTTGCATGAGCTTCGGAACACAGTAGTAGGGCTAACATTGAAATCTTAAAAGGGGTTTGCCCCAGTTGTTCGACCACATTGTAGTCGCTCTTTTTAATTATCTTTAAGATTTCTTCCATTTCCTTCTTGGAATCCTCTAGAATGGATTCTGAATGTGCCTTCATCTGGACAAGCTCAATCAATATGTCTTTGTCCCGAGTCTCGGCCGACTCGGTGATAGGGGTGGCAACAGAGGCAATCACAGGAATTATGGTGGTAGCATCAGCAGGAACAACAGTAGGAATGATCACAGGAATAGTAATGGCTTTTGGAGGAGAAATCTCAGAGGAGAACACTCTTCCACTTCTTGTTATTTTGCTGGTCCCAATGATGTTGCCAATGTCGGGATCAGTATTTCTAGAAACTTGGTCTTCAGCAGCCAACAGGTCTTGCTTGACGCTATGGTAATAGACGTCAACCCCATAGTTCCAGGGAACAGCCTTGTCCGATGAGTATGGGATTGGCCCTGACATAGTGATGATCAGAGGAGCCAACTTTGGAGCAGATGTAATCCTGACGGGTCTTTTGGTGGAGACTCTGGGAGGATTAACGGAAATGGTTATAATCAAAACATCCTTATAAGCAACATTTGTGACGGGAGTCTTCTCAAATAGGATCTCTTTATCATCCATCAGGCGCTTAACACCTGCTTTCAACAAATAACAACCAGTCGGTAGAGATAAACATAAGTGGCAATCTTCACCACATCCCGAAAATAAACCGGCTTGCAACAAATTCCACTTAACAGTCATAAGAGGAGTAACAAGTTCCTCAACAGAAGTAACAAACATATCATCGTCAACAGCATTAACACCACGGTTGTGCTTGGGCATGGGAGCAGCTATAATATTGGGAATCTCAGAAGCGTCAAATTCAATCTCCTTTGCTTCAATAAGGTCTTGCACCTTGTTTTTCAAAGCCCAACAGTCATTTGTATCATGGTCTGGACTTTCTGAATGGTAAGCACAGCGAGCATTTGGGTTGTAGCAAGGAGATGGGGTGTTGGATTCTTGGGAGCTTCCCTCAAGGTAACCAGATTGGATTTCAGTAGGTGAGGCAAGACTTAAGACAAAGTCATATTTATCCGGGTGAATTGCCTTACAAGTCTTTCTGCTCTATGCTGATTAATTCGTTGTTGAGTAGTCGCAGGCTTGGATATCATAACATCCCCAACCGTTGGATGATGCTTGGTTCTGCCCTGATTTCGTTGATTGTAAACATCACTGACCTCTTTTTTTCCTATGAAAGGTCTCTTTCCCGCACTTGAAGAGGCATCCTTCTGAATCTTGCCACTTCTAATCCCAGCTTCCACTCTTTCTCCTGTAAAAATCAACTCAATAAGTCCAGCTAAGGAGCTTCCAATCAGATGATTAAAAAATGGACCAGATAGGGTACCCAAAAACATATCCACTAACTCCCTATCAGACATGGGGGGTTGGACTCTTCCTTCTAAGTCCCTCCACTTTTGAGCATATTCTTTAAAACCCTCGCTCAAACCCATAGACATACTTTGGAGTTGTGTACGGGTGGGAGCAAGGTCTGCATTATACTGATACTGCTTGTAGAAAGCAGCAGCCAGGTCTTCCCAGTTACGAATATTAGTCCCTTCCAGCTGGTAGAACCACTCTAGTTGAGTCCCGGATAGACTATCTTGAAAGAAGTGGACCCATAAGTCCTTGTCTGTAGTGTGAGGCTGAATCTTCCTCATATAAGATCGGAGATGCATCTTGGGACATGAGACCCCATCATATTTAGCAAATACCGGAACCTTAAACTTTTACGGGATGACAACCCCAGAAACCAAACCCAGTTCTTCAAAATCCAGCCCAGGTACCCTCTGGATTTCCATTGCATTCAGACGATCCTCCTGTTGTTTGTATTTTTCATCGGCCGGAGGATACTACTCCTAATTATAGTCAGTCTCATTATCAGATTCCCTTGGATTGGGGTCTTCCTCTCTTGTTTCCCGTTCTTGATTGTCTCCTTCTTTTGACAAAGATGCTAGTGCTACAACCTGCCTTAATGGCCCTCTGAACCTCCTTCCTAAATTCACCACACCAGCTGGCTTCTTGGGTTCTTGGTCTTCTCTTTGACAATCGGGGCTTTCAGTTCCTCCTGTCCCTTGGCCAGAGCCATGATAATTTGTTGAAACTGAGCATTTTGAGTTTGTAAGCCCTTCACTGTTTGTTCGAGATCCATTTCTTTACTGCTGAAATAAACAGCGAAGAAGATGAGAAACCTGCTATGAAACTTGTTTATGCAATGATATGTATGATATATGTATGCAAGGATTTTTAAGACTTAAATTTGCTTAAACAGAAAAGAACAAATGTTAATTGCATTAAGGAGTTTTATCGGTCACCATGATGCCTCTTGGGCTTACAAAGGAAGTGACCAAGCAAAAATAAACTCTCCAAGCAAAGAAAGACTCAAGCTTCCCACGGGTGCATCCTCTTTGGTGCAATGTAAGCATTTATACTATTCTCTTCGTGAAGTAACCTGGTGATCTCTAAAACCTTCTTCTCGCTGGCGTAGAATTGGGTTTCGAAGGTGTCTCATTCTTCTTTGAGTTGGATCCAGGATTTCTGTAGCTCCTCAAAATCAGTTGGCATGCCAGGATGAAGAACAATGTAAGGAGTGTCTCCCTCAGCAATTGGCTCCATAATCACAGGTAAGACGGCGGGGTAAGGCATCATAAGACATTGAGCACGAGATCACACCCATTTGAGGTAAGGCTCGAGAGGGATGGAATTCTTGTGCCCTAGTGTCTTGCTATCAACTCTGTTTACCATGTCCTAAGCTCGAATGAACCTCTTACGATAACCCTGAACATCATTCTCATAGTCAAAGATGATTCCTTGGACAAGTGCATCATGAGGACCATCCCTTCTAGCATAACCAAACTGTCACAATGCCAAACAGGGATTATAAGTGATTCCTCCCCTAATTCCTAAGAGAGGGACATTAGGGAATTCCTCATATCGATCAATGATGGTAGCATTCTCCAAGGATCGAGAACACCAATGAATATCCGAATATGTGAGGGGAATCAACCTATGAGATCATCTCATACCTTGCTCATTCTTCAAAATAGACCGAGGTAAGTGCGAAATAAACCACCTAGCCAACAGAGGAGTGCAACACAGAAGGGTCCCTCTTCTCTTTAGAGTGCGAGTATGCAGAGAGTGTAGAATATCTCCAAGTAAAGTAGGCACCGGATTATGAGACAGAAAAACCTTGACCACATTCACATCTATGAGTTGGCCTGGATTAGGAAATAGCACCATCCCATAGATGAGAGGAGCCAACACTTCTTCAAAAGCTTGTAAATCCAGGGTATCCCAAAAATAGTGAACTTTCTCAAATAGAAACTTAGCTAGAAACCCCTTGACGCCTCTTCTAGTTTCCCAATTTGCCACTATATCAGACCGTTGTAAAGACAGAGCTTGAGCAATCTCTTCAGGCTTTGGGTCTATTTCCATACCATTGAATGGTAACTGATTAAGGATAGGTACCGTCAATAACTGAGAAAACTCCTCCATAGTAGGCGCTAACTGGTAATTAGGAAAAGTTAAGCAATGATGTAAAAGGTCAAAGAACTGAAAGAGCACCTTTATCATTTCTTCATCAGAGTTTGAAGTGACCAGGTGGAGAAGTCGGCCATGTATTTCAGTGAAGGGAGAGCTTTCAGGAATCCTTGATGCTAATTCCTTGAGTTGAGGAGGTACCCTCACAAGGTTGACTTGAATAGTGTTCCTACGAGCGGATGCCATGTCCTACAAACCAAGACAAAGATAAGCCCTAGAAAATCCTTGAAATGGTTAGTATGATATGCCATGTTATGATGTCATGATTATGCTAAGAAATCACATATATAGCAAGCACAAGCAAATCATACAAAGACCTTAGGTTTAAGGCTTGCATGGGTTTTAAGGTAATACCCTCTTGAAGTTTTGATTGGTTCAATTTGTCATATAAATAGTAACCGGGTTCTAAGGGATCTCAATATCACTGATCTTTCCCACAAGTTTCATTTTGATAGACAACTGACTTGCCACCTGTTGTACCCCAAAATTTGCCCTCCCATATTCTACAAAGTTTGCCAAGTCAAAGCTTCAACATCTCCCCAAGGGTTGCACAGTGCAAGGGCCTCCTAAACAGTCAAAATTAGGGTTTTGGTTATGACAAAGTAAATGAAGTTTCCAAGGGTCCAATCAAGTCCCACATTCTTATAAACATGGTCAAGCATCCTCATACCAAGTTTCAAGACTTACAGCACAAAATTGCACAGTCAAAAACCCTAATTGCACTACAGTCAACTGTAGGGGCAAAATGGTCATTTGACAGTCAAAAGTCCAAATTTTTGGTAAACACCTCATTTTGAAGCCACAAACATCATTTGATCAATGCTTGATCATGATTCTCAAAGCTTGGCTCAAAAATCTTCAAGATGCAAAAGTTTCCATATTTGGACAGCTGAAAAAGTCAACTGTAACTTGACCAGGGCATAACTTCCACATGGTTTATCAGAAAATTTCCATCCAAAGCTCATTTTGAATATAAAGACATTTCCTACAACTCCTCTTCACACTTCAAGTCCAAGAAATGCTCTCACAAAAAGTTATCAATTTCAACATTATAGGTCATTTTCAAAAGTCAACAAAAAGGGACTTTAAGTCAAAGGCCATAACTTGAGATTGGTAAATCAAAATGACATGGGACCAAAGGCATTGGTTAGAGGACTCGAAGACCTTTCCAAAATGTCCAAGAACATGAGCAAAGCTTAAAAATTGAGCAAGTTATGCCTTGTGGAAGTTGGGAAATTTTTGGATATTTTGAAAAGTCAACATTGCTTCAAATGACCTAAAATTGCTAATGGGCCTCTTTTTCTTCCACAATTCATCATCCAGGGCATGTGCACGACCATTTGGCCCAAAGGGAAGTTTTTATCATTTTTATTTTATTTATTTGAATTTTTAAATGCTAGAAATTCATTTAATTAATTAAAATATATAAAAAATACTAAACTTAGGTTTTTAAATCTTTTTATGCATGATATACACTCAATATTTCGTGCAAATCAGGTTAGGAAAGAATCAAAGGTGATTGGATGTGATTGAAGCCAAAAAGCATGAAAAAGATTTGGAAAATTATGGCTTGAAAATCAAATATCCTTTTCATTAATTCATGGATTCTTTGATCAATTTTCTTTGACCTAATCACTCACATACATATATGAATGCAAACCCTATTCCAGAAGAGGTCCAGGCTGCGCAGAAAGACAAAAGAGAACTTTGCAATTTTGATCAAAAAATTCAAAACTGAAATCACCATTGCAAGGGTTTTCAAGCCAAAACAACCATTCTATCACATTCCTGGGACATCAAGGAAGGCTCCTGGATCAAGAACACCAACTCTAACGCCTTGAATCAGTGTACAGAAATCAAATTTTTTTCATGTAAATGCATATTCGTATTCTGATTTTTAGGCATTTTCATGGCATTTTGTTTATGAATTCATACTAAGTGAGGTATTCTGAAGCTAACCCTATGATTTAATTGAGCTTTCATGCATTATTGGAGATTTCGCCATTGTTATGTTTTAGGGTTACAGGGATGTTGATTTAGGGCTTTACATTCAAGGAAAAATTGGGACACGACAATGGCACCATGAGAATCAGAAGCTTCCAACCAATTCATTGATGGGGTCGCGCCCAATTTCTGATTAGAAACAAGCTAATCGCTATTTTCCCAAATGGCCTATTTTGGAACGGTGCAAAAACCGTTGCTGATTCTTTTTGTGTTTCAGGAAAAAACAAAAGCAACGAAGAAGATAATGAAGTGGCGAGCTGTGGTTGGTCCATTTAAAAATTCGCGCTAAAAAGGCCACTAACCCTTATGTTTGCTTATGTTATTTGTTAGTTATATAATTAACAAAACGCGTTCATGGTTCAGCTGGCAGGACACTTGGTTGGTAATCATCAGGACCTGGGTTCGAGCCCCAGGTCCCTCACCCTTTCCATATTATTTTTCAGTTAATGCTCATGTGCAGTTTCAATGCTAGCGCCCACCGTGCGTCCACAAAATCAAGCCATCCACGTGCCTACTGGAAAGAATCAAAGGGTCATAATTGAAGGAACATGATGGACCTGAGTCAACGCCCTACACGCGTCCTGAAAAGGTCAAAAGGGCTTGATGTATGTGGGCCCAAAATGCTAAAGTCTCACCTCCTAATTTGGGGACAGACCCCCCTAGGTTTGCAACATCTCTTCTATTTTATTTTTATTTTGATTCAATTATTATTGTTAATTAATTCTTTTAATTTAATTACTTTCATAAAAAACACAAAAACAATAAAAAATCAGAAAAAGACAAAATTAAAATATATTTAGTTAATTAATATTTTTTGTAAATAAAATTTATTAATTAACTTAGTTTTAAATCTAGGATTAATCTTAACATTTTTCAATAAAAAACCTAAAATTTGGTAGAATTAGAGTTTCAAATCTTTTTCATCCTTTTTTCCTTTTTACCACATTAATTATTAATTCTCCCTATTATTTTTATAAATCAAGATTGCATGTAAATAATTAGGTTAATTTAGGTTTAACTTTAATACTTTCTTAATAAACTAAAAAACAATTAGAATTAGGGTTAGCATTTTAATTTCAATTAATCTCATTAAATTCTCATAAATACAAAAAAACCAAAAAAATATTTTCTTTTTCTTTAATTTAATTAATTTGCTAATAATTTAATTTCGTTAAAAGGGGTCCAACGCCCTCGTTTTTTTAGTTTAATTCAATTCGCGTATTTATTTCTTTTTCTTTTAATTATTTATGTACCTCTCCCAAAGCCGTGTAAATTTAATTTCTCGCACTTTACCTTTATTTCTCTATTTTCTGTCAAATCGGGTTCTGGAAATTTGGGCGATGTGGACCCGCGCCTTTGTAATAGTTTAGGAATTTTATCTTTCCGCACTTTTTTAACTGCTAATAAATCGCATGCAAGAATGAATGGCCTAAAATAAAAACAAACGCATAGATCACTTTGACATGAACAAGATAAATGCAATGAATCTGACACTCAAATCACAAACCACCCCTAGGGTATGCCTCACTGTTGCCTTGCCTCGAAAGGTGATCGTCGAGTAGAGGATGTCTTAGTAAGTCCTCATGATCCGGGAACCTGGCATGAGGGTAGCTTCTAAGGTGTCTTCCCATTGCTCTGGTTATCACCATGTCCCGAACCTCGAATTGACCCGAACACCTCCAACGGTGGTGCTACCTACCCCTCAATGGTGGGATGGCACTACTTTAAAGGACATCTACACAGACGAATTCCTTAGGGTAGGTAGACGACTCTAGATACTTGCTCTAAATTTCAAAACAAATCCAAAATACTTTTCACACCGACACCTTTTCAAAAAGCTTTCGAAAGCAATTTTTCAAACACTCTTGAGGACTGATACAAGAGTCGAACTGAAATTTTCAAAGAAACTTTTTAAAACCCACAGTTGAAAAGCAAGCAAACCATTTTTGAAAACACCATGAGCAAGTATCTAAGAGCCCATGGATAACCATGGATAGAAAGGGTGCTAACACCTTCCCTTTCTATAACCTACCTCCCGAACCGAGAGCAATCTCTTTAAGGAATTTTTCTGTGCTTTTGTCCTTTCCAATTGGAGAAAATAAAAGACGGTGGCGACTCTTGCTTCCGCGACATTTCGTGAACCAGCGTTAAACAGTCAGTTCCAGATCCAACGATCACACCACCAAACAAAACTCGGGAGTCAAATCTCAATGAGTGTAGCATCGAGTATCAATCGACTTTGGGGATACACCAAAGACGGCTATCTCACTACATCCTAATGGCCAAGTTGTTCAATTAAGGTTCTAAGGTCAGTTGATACTTCATGACACCACGCATCGGCCCCGTATTCTCCTTGATTAACTCAAGGGCCACTGGTATCCACCAAAGTCTCGCATCAACGTAGCTATTGCTTCAACCATGTCGGTATACCCCGCACAATTTCCACGATCTATTTCTAATTACCTAAAAGGTTTCCCCAGATTCGGGTGTAGGATCTATAATAACCCAAACAATACCCTTAAAAGTAAAGCAATCAAAATAAACAAAGAAAGCAGATTAGAAATGAACTAGACCCTAAGGTAAATCCCACTTTTATTATTTTCTCCAACTGAGTCGCCAGTTCTGTGATACGGTGGCAGAACTGACTATTATACTGGTTTTGCATTTGTATTCAAAAATGTCGTAGTAAGCAAGAGTCACCATCGACTTTTCTTTTATCCAACAAAGGAAAGGGTGAAAAGAACATAAAAAGACCTTTTTCGATATTTTCTGAGTAAGGGGGGTAGATTATGGAAAGGGGAGGTGTTAGCACCCTTTCCCTCTGTGGTTTTCCACGGGCTCTTAGGTACTTTCTCATTTTGAAAATTGTTTTCGTGTTTGTGTGTTTTGAAAAGTTTTGTTTGCTTTATGATAACTCTTGTATCAGTCCTCAAGAGTGTGATAAAGTGTTTTTGAAAAGAGTTTTAAAAGTGTGGTGTGAAAATGAATTACATTTGAGCAAGTACTTAACAGCTATCTACCTACTCGAAAAAGGCGTTATTTTCCTCCTTTCCTTTAGATAGTGCTATCCTACTATTAGTGAGTAGGTAGCCCTATCGTTGGATGTTGAGGGACTATCAAAGGGGCGTTTACGGTCATTGAAGGCAACATGTATAGATACCTTAGCGGTTCAAAGGGACTGTCATCATATATTTGTAGGCAATAACAAGGGACAAGAGCATTTCTCGTAGACAACTCGAGGGACATTAAGGGACTATGATCTTTATGATGACTTTAACAGAGGGTCTCTGCTAAGGTATCCCTATGTTTGAGGGACATGACCATTTCCAAAGGCAACCAAAGTGGGAGATACCCTAAGGATGTGAGTGTGCAATAGTGTGCTTTTTTCAGGTATTTTTATGTGAGTCTTAGTGATCTAAGATTTATTGTTTAGTTCTTGCCATACACGCCTAATTACTAGCAGTTTATATACAGGCATAAAATATAGTGCGGAAAATGAAACCTACAGGTATTACATGGCTTCGGGGCAGTTACAGTTATATCTGACTGAAATGTAAAGTGCGGAAAGTAAATATCCTAATTAGGCTATTAAAAACCGAGAAATAGTTACAATAAATTGCAAAATGATAAAACTGAAAATAATAAGCGCGCAGAGATTAAGATGAGAACAAGTTTGAAACCCTAAAAATCTAACTCCTTAATAAAAATATTTTTTGTATTTTATATGAAAAAAAATTGAGATTTAACTTAATTTCTAATTAATTTTAAATTAAAGAAAACAAATTAAAATCAATTAAATTAAATTAATTTGCAAGAATTAATTTAAATAATAAAAAAAACCTAAATCTATTTTTTTGTGATTTTTTGTTGATTTTATGATTTAAAAAAAATGAATTTTAAAAAACATAAACTAATTAAAAAAATAAAAATAAAGTAAATTAAATAAAGAGAGAAATGGGCCTGGAGTAAGAAGCCAATTGAGGGTGTAGCACTGAATTTGTTAGGGCCCAGATATGTTGACCCACTACAGTGTATGATCCAGTAGTGCTGCATCTAGAAGGTCCACCATGGGGAAGCACGCTTGGAGATGCTGGATCCAAGCCAACTAGGATCTGATGGTGTGAGTTTGAGGGCCTATGATGCATGCCTTGATTCTGGGCACACTGAATCTTCAAATGGCCTGTTAGAAAAATAAAACTCCATACATGGGTATCGAACCCAGGTCCTCCCTTTCCCACATGCCTTGCTTTGCCATCTGTGGTAACTCTTCATTCGTGTATATAAATGAAACGAAAATTATATGTTAGAAAAATAGCACTAATATTTGAAATTCAAATAACGTGCGCCCAGGGTGGGGCCCTGGTATTTGGATAGACGAATGGGAAACAGCCATGCTTGCACCGGTGAGTCTGACCACCCCTCACGGTGGTCAACTCCTTCTTCTCCGGTGATATCAAAATTGGACCCTACAAAATAACAAGAATCAAAGAAAGAGATTAATCCTACCCCCCCTAAATCATATGTTGTGAGTTCAATGGTGGTGTCAATTTGGCCTGAAAGTCCCTGTATTATAAGGTTTGAAGGTTTCAGTTTGTGATGCCTTAACAATGACATCATGTGATTCAAGCATCAAAGCTTTCATGCAAAGCGTCCAACCTGTTCTAATGGATGTCCTGAACACAAACCAACGCATCAAACATGTCAACAATGCATGAATTATTAATTTTGAATTTATCAAACCTTACCAAACTGGTGGCACTTAGTTACAGTGATCTGGGGTGCTACGAGCTTTAAGAATGATAGGGATGGACTCCTGGGACCTTCAGGAGTGTGATGGAGTGTTTAGATCGGATGGAGAATGTATGGATCGTACAATGCAAGTTTCACCTTCTCTTTGAATTTTTTTGAACTTTTTTAGGGTTATTTTAGAGGCAGCTGCGCATATATGTTAGGTCTGGAATTGTTGTGCATATATAGTGTATCTCATTAGGTCAACAAAAAGAGTAAGGATCCATGGCATTGAGTGCAAGATTTGTTTCAAATATTCACTTGAAAATCTTTTTTATTTTAGACATCCTTTCCCATCTTGGCTTGCATGTTTTTACCTTAATATGCCAACATATTTTGTCCATTATTTGATAATAAAAATATTCCAAATCAAATCTTCCATTATTTCTATTATTTATTTATTTAATTTTGTATTTTAATGAATAAAATATCAAAATAAATATTATAAATAATAAAATAATGTATGAGTGAGCTCAGAGTTCGTGGGACATGTCAGAAATAAGTTTCAAGCATGAAGAGATGGGCCCATTTGGAAAAAATTCAAGTTTGGTCAATATTGGCTTCATGCACTTTTCTAAAAATCGGTCAACTTTATCAATGCATATCTCTCTCATTTTTAATCCTAAAAGGGTGTTCTTTGACTTTTTAGATAGCTTAGGATGTCCTCTAAACAACCCTTTTTGTTTAATTTCAATTGTATCTTCCATGTTCATGTAAGGAGCTTTGACCCAAAAGGTGTTTTGTTGACTTTTTGAAAGGACTTATAATGTCTGAGCTTGCATCTTTTAACTGGGGCATTTCTTGAACTTGAGAGATGAAGAGAAGTTGTAGGGGATTGGATTCTATTCAAAATTAGCTTTGGTGGAGAATTTTCTAATAAAGTATGATAAAGTTATGCCTGGTCAAAGTTTGGTTGACTTTTCCTATAGAAACCCTAATTTGCCATTTTTGACTTTTTATGAGTTAGAGCATTTCTTGAGGAATCGTGATCAACCCTTTATCAAATGATGGATATCACTTCAAAATGTTGATGTTCACCAAAAATCTTGAAGTTTGACTGTATATAGGTCACAGTTGACTTTTGACCTAGTATAGTTGATTTTCAGGCATTTGAGCAGTTGATTGGGAAAACTTGTTGTGCAAGGCATGAAATTTGGCATATATGGTCTTGAGGACATATTAGGACCACGTACAACATTTGAGACCATTGGGGTTCACACATCTTGATGAAAGTTGAAACCCTAGTTTGAGGTTCATTGCCTTTAGAAGGAGAATTTTTCTGGTCAATTCTTGGTCATCCCAGGGCAAGTTGGGGATCTCAATGGAGATGTCTTGAGTAAAATGAGAGGGAAAATTATGGGGTACAACACTACCCACAATCATGAGAAAGTAGTATTTGCATCATCTCAAAGTGGAGGATATGGCTTTGATTTTAAAATCAATAATGCCTCACTCAACACCCAAGTGAAAAATATCTCACTTCACTACATATTGTAGAAGTATAGTTGTTTGCATCACTAAAAGGATTGACAAGAGTCTAATATTTTTGAGAAAATTTTAAAGATAAGAGCCAAAATGGAAAAATGGTTTGAATGAGATTGATTGACTTTTAGTCTTCTCACAAAAATGTCAATATATTATTAAGTTCATTGAAGTTTATTTATGAAAATGTTTTGAAAATGCATGGTGTGATACGGTGGGAGAACTGACTTGAGGTTTTGCGTTTCTTCGCAAATGTTTCAGTTTATCAAGAGTCTCCACCGACTTTTATTTTATCCAAAAGGAAAGGTAAAAAAGCATAGGAAATACCTTTGAGATGTTTTCTTGAGTTCGGGGGGTAGATTATGAAAAGGGAAGGTGCTAGCACCCTTTTCATCCATGGTTTTCCATGGGCTCTTAGTTACTTGTTTAGATCACTTGCTTTACTTTTGAAATTGTTTGAAATGGTGCTTTGTGTTTTGTGTGATTTTGAAAGTATTTTGAAAAGAGTCCATCGTTTAGGCAATCTTTGTAATGATTCTCGTTCGTAAGAATGTATACAAAGATGTTTGTCTTTTGAAAAATGTTTCAATGTTTTGAAAGTTGTTTGGAAATGTTTTGAAACGTATGTGTGTGTGTGTTTTTGGAAATAGAAATTTTTTATTTTGAAGAGAGCAAATAACTAGGAACTATCTACCCTACTCAAATGTCTTTCCTATGTATTTTTATTCCTTTGACATTGTTGATTTACCATTGTTTTGGTAAACAACCCTATCTTTGGATGTTAAACGGGACGGGCGTGGGTCATCGTATGACCATGATAGCAATGTTGCCAAGTATCTTAGCATTTTGAGGGACCAAGATCATTTGTTTTAGGCAACCTTTTGATAGCGTCATCGAGGGACTATGATCTTTTTGTTTTGTTTTTCCAAGATACTTTGCATGCATACCATGGCCATTTTTATTTAGGCAACCGAATGGAGATACCTTAAGGGTGTTTGTGTGCGAGTGTGTTATCATTTTATATGCATTTGTTTGTCTTGTATTAGGTCATTCTATTTGTTTGATTTTGATCTTATCATGCAAAACCCTAGTTTTTACTAAACATGGTATAAATACGATAAATTGCGTAAAAGTAAACTAAACTATTACAACAATTATTATGGGAGGGGGGATACAAGTTTTTGAATGGGGAATATTGCACAAAATAAACCCTAAAATACTATTACAACCCAATTGAATATTTGCAATTTAAATAAATGTACAAATATTAAAATGCAATAAAAATGTAAATATGCAAAAAAAATTGTATTTGATTTTTTGTATGAGAAAATTAATTATTTAAACCCTAGAAAATAAGAGAAAAATATTATTATTTTTGAAAGGGGTAAAACCCTAGTTTTTGATTAAAGAAAATATGTGTTCTATATTTATTTTATTCATTTTTTGTTCAAAAATAATAATAATAATATTATGTACAAATATTTAAAAAATTAAAATATGTATGAAAATAATATTTTATGTGTACAAATAATAAAAATAAAAATGTATGATATTTTTAAATGTGTTTACTATTTATTTTAGGAAAATAGATTCTATTTATTCTAAATAATCAATATTTTATGCAAAAAATAAGATAAAAAATAAAATAAAATGCAAAAAATAAAGAAAATATTTTTCATGATTTTTTAACGTTCAGAAAAAAATAATAAAGTCAGTAAACATAAAAAATATGAAAAAAAATATGCAAAATATAAGAATATGCAAAGGGGGTGCAAATAGTAGTCAGGGGGGTGTGGAAAACAAAACAAACAGGCCCAAGGCGCGCCAGGCCCAGGACACTTCATCCCTGTCCTCCAGCTTCCATTTGCGCGCGTATCTACCTTAAACCTGTAACTTGTTGTAGCTTGCATAAAAATGAAAACTCATAACATAAAAAATGTAGCATTTTTTATCACGATTTCAATGATATAAGATTTGAAACCTAACTCTAAAAAACCATGGAGAATTTCAGTGGACCTAGTTCCTGACCTAATTTTTTCAGCAAGTTCAACATTCAAATACTCTTAGCTCAGTTAATATAAATAACAACTATGCATATGTACAGCTTCGCCATGCTAGAGACTACATTTTTGCTTCACAAATCGTGGCTTGAGGATGCCTAAATAGAGAGATAAAGTTTTGAAAAATACCTCCTTCAGCTGGATTTGGATATGGTAATGTGAGGACTTTGAGTGAGGCTTGAGGGTCGTGTGAGCTTCCTTGAAGTTCTCTCAAGCTATTCCAATGCCTAGCTTGCCTTGAGGATGCTTGAAACTCCCTGTAGAAGTCAAGCTGCAACCTTCCAAAATGAAAATGGTGATGTCTGAAATAGGGCTTACAGAACCAGGACAAGGGCTTGGATAGCTTTGGTAGGATGTATGGAATGTGTTTGAAGTGTTACAAAGCAAAACGCACGAGCAAGTATTGAGTTGGAAAGAGTTTTGTAGAAGCTGCAAGTTTGGGCAGAAAAAATGTGTTTTTGTGTTTGGGAGAGTTTCAGATGCTATCCAATCGTGTCCTGGCTTGTGATGAGTTTGTGAATATGTATGGAGTGATACAAAGTCCACTCTCTAGCAGTTGTACAAGTTCTTATCCCTTTTGCCACTATTCTTGCCTTTGAAGAAAGTTGAAGTGACTTAAGCCAAAGTGCTTGTACTGCTTGCTTTCTTGCTGCAGAGAGTTGGTACAAGTTACTTGATATTTGTGGACATTGCTTGTGACAAAAGAACAGGTCCAAGGCTCAAGGATAGCAAAGTTTCAAAAAGCTTGCTTTATGAAAATGGCAATGTGCCCTTTATGCCATTTATGGATTTATTCTTTGTACAATGCTCTAAAGGTCAAAATAAAGCCATTAACCACTGAGCTAGCATTTAAATATGGAGTGTAGAAGGGATTTAGGACCTGTAATGCAAGGTACAAGCATGCTTGATCAGATTTGCAACTTGATGCATTGTAAAAATGGCTTGAACAAAAGTGACAAAATGCCATTTTCTCTTCTTCGACTCTCCCTAACCACAAATGATATTGGAGAGTTCTTGGACATTTTGGAATGCATGAAACATGCTCTACAATCCATCTTTGAAATGAATTTTGAGATACCTCTTGGAACTAGGTGAAAAATGTCCATGAAGTTGGGTCAAAAACCTGCCTAAATTATGGCAAATTTTCACTAAGTCTTTTAGTTCATGGACCCCTATTCACAAATTTATATCTTGAGATCCAAGCATCTTTTGGGAAAAATTTATGAATCAAAGTTGTATATTTCATGGAGGACTACAAATTTCATTTTGGAAGTTTTCTTTGAATACAATTGCATCATGGTGAAAAAGTTATGAAAAGTTGGGGAAAAATAAGAAATTTTCCATACTTAGAAAAATTCTAAGTTATGAAAAAATTTCAAATTAAAACCCTAATTTGCAATTTTAGGTTTCTTGGTCAACAAGTTTCACATTTTGACATATCTTGATGAATTATGACCTTTGTCACTTGATTTTGACCAAAAAGTCAAAGTTTGACTTTTCAGTGTACAGTTGACTTTTGATTAGTTGACTGGAAAATTCATCTGTCAATCCTATGAACTTGAGATCTTTTGAGCTATGCAACTAGGTAAAGATGATGCCATTGAGTCCTTGAAATCATGCTTGAACCCAATTGGTCATTTTCTAGGTTAAAAATCAGAAATTGCCATTTCTCAGTCAAAACCCTAATTTTGACCATTTTGCCCTTTTGATGATCTCATCAAATTTCTTGAGGAGTTGTGATCCACACTTGATCAAATTGTACATATGAGTCTAAAATGTGGTTGTGGATCAAAAATTATGAAGTTTGATTGTAAATTGGCCATGGTTGACTTTTTCCCCAATTCAGCTGATTTTTAGGTCAACTGTCCAATTGACTGAGCAAAAATGTGATTCAAGGCTTGAAACTTAACAGGAGCAATCTTAGGGGTCCAAGATGGTGTATGAAAGTCACATGAAGCATTGATGGTCCAAAAATCTTTGTGCAAACTCAAACCCTAATTTCAGGTTATCAATGCAAGGAGATGTCCTGAGCTGAGCAAGCCCTAAATTGGTCTTGAGTCCAAGAAGTCTTGTGAGGAAAATCTTGATAAATGAGAGGGAGAATTTTGGGGTACAATAGCTACCCCTGTTAAATCTTCTTGAACCTGAAGATTTAGATTGGTGAGTTTTGTCGTTCGTGACTCGAAGGTAAAAGATGATTGGACACTAGAGTGTCCGTAAATTTGCACTCGTCAAAGTGTAGTTGAGGGAATGGGCTTAAAGATGCCATTTGGAGAGGTGATAGAACCTTGTTGGAGATGGGCTTGTAGATTCCATCCAAGAACGTTTGTTGAACTGTAAGTTGTAAATCATAAGAATAAGTATCAGAATGGTATATGTGTCTAGAATGTATCTGAACTGTATCTGGAGACTGAATCTGTATGACCAAAGGAATAGCAGCCGTGTCGGGAGCATATATGAGCTGTAACTAAACTTGAATCTGGATGAATAAAAGAATGACTTTCGTGTCTAGAGTGTATCTGTATTGTATCTGAATCTGAAATCTGAATGAGCGACAGAATGGCATCCGTGTCTGGAGCGTATCTAAGCTGGGGAAAATCAGAATAAGTGACAGAATGGAAACCGTGTCTGGAGCGTATCTGGACTGTATCTGAAGTCTGAATCTGAATGAGTGACATAATGGCGTCCGTATCTGGAGCGTATCTGAACTGTATCTTGAATAAGTAGCAGAATGACTTCCGTGTCTGGAGTGTATCTGAACTGTATTTGAAAGTTGTTGAGATCTAAATGAGTATTAGGATGGAATCCTTGTCTGGTGTATATCTGTATTGTATCTGAAATCTTTGAACATTGTTAATGATAGTTGTTAATCTTATCTTGAAAAGGGTAAAATGTTAGCTGAAACACAAAGCTATGCTGCCTGAAATGTATGATGCAATAAATGTTCTTTATCAATGTTTATGATATATGAATGTAATGTATGCGCATGTAAGCTGATTTGCTATTTTGTTGAGGAAAATAAATCCTTGACTGCTGCCGGGGAAAATAAATCCTTGACCGCTGCTGGAGATTCAAAATCTTTGATTGCTGAAGATGAGAAATCCTTGGCGACTGTTGGGGATTAAAAAATCCTCGATGCCTTTCCTGGGGATATAGGGATCCTTCAAGTCTTGAAGTCTGAGTATTTGACAAAAATTCTGTTGAGAAAGTAATGCCATGTACTGCTTAAGAAAATCTGCCTGGGGAATCCAGAGAACTTTGATGACGTCTAATGGGGATTATACAAAGGGAGCCCTTGTTCTGCCGGGGAATAGAGAAAACTCCGATGACTTCTGCGGGGAATTAAGAATGAGAATCTTCATTCTGTTGGGGAGCAATAAAAAATCTGTGGGGAAGAAGACTTATTGTTGGGGAGTAGGTTCAGGAGTTTGGGTTGTATGCTACTCTACTGGGGAATCAACCTAGGTTGGGGAGGAACAAAAGGTTAACTGTTATCTAGTTGTTTTTTAGACTTCAAGATAACTCGCTGGGGAATTTGGAGAAACTGGATGGTTTCTGCTGGGGATTGGTGGTTGGAAATCTTGGCTCCGCTGGGAATTGGGAGTTTGAAGTTTTAACTCTGATGGAGATTAAGGGTTTGAAATTTTAGCTCCGTTGGGGATTGGGATGATGCACTATAGGGATTGCTCCTAGAATAGCCTAAAAACGTTTTCCTATCCTTTCAACCTGTCAGTAATTTTTCTTTTTCATTCATGTTTATTTGTAAAGAGTAATTATGTTCAAATGCATATGTTCATTAATGAATCATTGGACGTTTTTGCAAATAAAACACAAATGTAAAAAGAAAAAGGCAGATAGTTTTCTGCTCTTTAAAGAGATATCTTTGTATTTACTTTGAATAAGTATTTTGTACAAAGGAGACAGTCATCCTAGTAAGAGGATGGTGTCGTAAAAATTGAGAAAAATTTTATACAAAGAAATATAGCTATGTGTAAAAAATTCCATGGGGTCCCCATTCTGCTATAGCCTTTATAACTCCGAATATCTTGTCCATTCGTTGCTTCGTCCTAAGATGATTGGATTGATCAGAAGCTCAGAGGTTTGTCAGTGAAGAGATTGTCCTTAAAGTGATGCAACGAGACATATCATACGCTTTAATTCCCTAACTTTTGCCTGAACCGCCCTTTCGGATTTTCGATTCACCGGGAAACCCTTTTTTGCCCAAGTCTCCCTTTCGGGTTTTCAACTTGTCGGGTGTATAGATTTTTTTATTTTTATCCCTAATTTTTGCCTGAACCGCCCTTTCGGGTTTTCGATTCACCGGGATGCCCTTGTGTTGCCTAGGTGTGTCAACCTAGCGGATCTTTTATGCATAGTATCTTTTGACTATGTCTGCGTTTGCAGGGTGCGACAGGTCGTCACCGTCCATGGTGGTTAAGATCATTGCCCCACCAGAAAATATGTTCTTGATTACAAATGGTCCTTCGTAGGTAGGAGTCCATTTGCCCCTGGGATCACTTTATGGCAAGATAATATGCTTGATCACAAGATCTCCAACTTGATACACTTGTCGTCTGACTTTCTTGTTGAAATCCTTGATCATTCGTTTTTGATACGTCTGACCGTGGCAAACAGCAGTAAGTCTCTTCTCGTCAATTAAATTCAACTGATCAAGTCGGGTTTGAATCCAATCGTCTTCACTCAAACCTTCATCCTTCATGATTCTCAAAGAGGGGATCTGAACCTCAATAGGTAAAACAGCCTTCATGCCATAAACCAAAGAATAGGGTGTTGCCCTAGTTGATGTACGAGCCGTGGTACGGTACCCGTGGAGAGCAAACGGTAGCATCTCATGCTAGTATTTGTAGGTGACTGTCATTTTCTGTATGATCTTTTTGATATTTTTGTTCGCAGCTTCAACTGCACCATTCATCTTTGGCCGATAGGGAGATGAATTGTGATGTTGAATTTCGAACTGCTCGCACAAGGCGGTGATCATAGTATTGTTAAGGTTTGTACCGTTATCAGTGATGATCCTTTCGGGGATACCGTACCGGCAAATAAGATTTTGCTTGATGAAGCGGGCAACAACATTCTTAATAACGGATGCAAAGGAAGCTGCTTCGACCCATTTTGTAAAGTAATCAATGGCCACTAGAATGAAGCGGTGTCCATTGGAGGCTATAGGCTTGATCTCTCCAATCATGTCGATTACCCACATAGCGAAGGGCCAAGGAGCTGTTAAGACATTTAGAGGAACTGGAGGCACGTGTACCTTGTCTGCATAGATTTGACACTTATGGCAGGTCCGGGAGTGTTGATAGCAGTCAGCTTCCATGGTAGACCAGTAATAGCCTGCCCTTAGAATCTTCTTTTCCATCGTATGCCCGCTAGAGTGAGTGCCAAAGGTACCTTCATGCAATTCAGCCATAATTCTTTCAGCTTCAATATTGTCCACACAACGGAGTAGAATAGAATCATGATTGCGTTTGTACAGGATGACATTACTTAGGAAGAACTTAGTTGAGAATCTCCTTAAGAACTTTTTTTCATTGATTGTAGCTCCTTCAGGGTATTCTTGGGTCTCGAGATACCTTTTGACTTCATGAAACCAAGGCTGGTCCACTACTTCTTTGGTATTAATCTCGTGACAGTGTGCAGGTTCGTCCATCCGTTCAATTGTGATTTGGGGAGCCTCATTATCCCAATTAAGTTTAAACATGGATGACATTTTAGCTAGGGCATCTGCTAGCTGATTTTCTTCTCGCGGGAAGTGCTCGAAGGTAATCTGCTCGAAATGTGGTAACAATGTCAAGACATGTTCTTTGTAAGGGATAAGATTTGGATGCTTAGTGTCCCACTCTCCTTTGATCTGACTGATGACCAAAGCTGAGTCCCCAAACACAACTAAAGATTTGATTCCCAAGTCTATGGCAGCCTTGAGTCCAAAGATGCAAGCTTCATACTCTGCCATGTTGTTCGTACAGTTGAAGCAAAGTCTGGATGTGAAAGGAGTATGGCATCCTTTTGGAGATATAAGTACAGCACCGATACCGTTACCAAGCGCATTGGATGCCACATCAAAGTACAGGGTCCATCGGGATCCTTGTTCAGGTTCGTCATATGGTCTGAAATCTTCAATATTGTCCAATGTCATGATGTCTTCGTCAGGGAAGTCAAACTTCATGGATTGATAATTTTCTACATCTTGATGTGCAAGATGATCAGCTAGCACACTACCCTTTATAGCTTTTTGGGTCGTGTACTGTATGTCATACTCTGTTAGGATCATCTGCCATCTAGATATCCCTCCAGAAAAAGCAGGCTTCTCGAAGATGTACTTTATCGGATCCATCTTAGATATCAGCAAAATTGTATGAGTCAACATATACTACCTTAGCCGGCGAGCAGCCCATACCAAAGTGCAGCAAGTTTTCTCGAGCAGTTAATATTTGGTTTCACAGTCGGTAAACTTTTTGCTAAGGTAATAAATGGCATGCTCTTTTTGGCCAGACTCGTCATGCTGCCCCAATACGTACCCCATTGAGTTATCCAAAATGGTCAGATACATGATTAGCAGTCTTCCTTCGACGGGTAGCATCAAGACAGGAGGTTCTTGTAAATACTCCTTGATTTTATCGAAAGCAATTTGACAGTCATCATTCCATTTAACTACTTGATCTTTCTTCAACAGCTTGAAGATTGGTTCACAAGTAGATGTTAGGTGAGAAATGAACCTAGAAATGTAGTTTAGGTGTCCCAAGAAACCTCTGACCTCCTTCTCAGTGCGAGGAGCAGGCATTTCTTGTATAGATTTGACTTTGGTAGGATCAACCTTGATGCCTTTGTTGCTGACAATAAAACCCAAGAGTTTACCGGACCAGACTCTGAACATGCACTTGTTAGGGTTTAACCTTAGCTTGTACTCCTTCAACCTGACAAACAGCTTTTGCAAGTGATCAAGGTGTTCTTCTTCAGTTTGTGATCGGGCTATCATGTCATCTACGTAGACCTCTATCTCATGATGTATCATATCATGAAACAAAGCTACCATGGCGCGTTGATAGGTTGCCCCGGCATTCTTCAGTCCGAATGGCATCACTTTGTAGCAGAACGTACCCCACTATGTAACAAAAGTAGTTTTCTCCATGTCCTCAGGTGTCATTTTGATTTGGTTATAGCCTGAGAATCCTTCCATGAAAGAAAATACTTTGTGTTGAGCTGTATTGTCAACCAGGATGTCAATGTGCGGAAGTGGAAAGTCATCTTTAGGGCTGGCCCTGTTTAAATCTCTATAATCCACGCACATTCTTACTTTGCCGTCCGTTTTAGGTATGGGCACAATGTTAGCAACCCATTGTGGATAGGAAGTAATAGAAAGAAATCCAGCATTGAACTGTTTCCTAACTTCTGCTTTGATCTTCTCTGACATGTCAGGTCTCATGCGGCGGACTTTTTGCTTAACTGGTGGACAGTCTTCTCTTGTGGGTAGATGGTGTACCACAATGTCTGTATCGAGTCCCGGCATGTCTTCGTATGACCAGGAAAAGATCTCAACATATTCATGAAACAGCTGAATTAGGCGCTCCTTGACACTTGGCTCTAGGTTGGCACCCACTCTGATTTCCTTCTTGTCTTCCTCAGTACCCAAGTTGATTGTATCCAACAGCTCCTCATGAGGCAGGATATCTCTTTCCTCTTGTTGCAGAAGTCTGGCCAGTTCCCCTGGCACCTCACAATCTTCCTCACCTTCGTAATCGTCTTGGTAGATCAGATCTTCAGAGTCACTGAAGGCTATAGCAGTATCGTTACCCATGGGTTCCGGAGTGGAAGGGTACCTGCATTTGTGAGTGTGGGTGTGTGTAAGGGCATAGCCATCTTAAAACAACAAATTGTAAAAGAAAGACAATGAGCACAAAAGGTTTATATATGAAAAGCGTCCATGATTCATTAGAATGACATATGAAAATGAAATAAGAACCCTTACAAATGGATCATTGTGCCTCGGGTAAGACACAAGGTTGAAAAAGTACGAATTATTTGTGAATTATTATAGATCCAACAGAAATGGAAAAGATAAATTACTGCGGTATGAAAGTAATCGGAACAAAGTCCTTTGCTTCCCAGTTGCACAATCCTCTGCCGACAGTAGGAAATATCCAGTCTTCTAGGCTGCCCTCTTCTTCACTGTCCTCTAGTGAATTAACCCCTTGGTGGCTGATCTTCACAGGTGGCCCTCAGGCACGGGCGCGGCGAACATCTTTCTGAGCAGTCGAAGTAAATCCTAGGCCAAACTTGTCTGATTTGAAAGGGAAGTTGGGAAGCTGCCCCCAGATAGTGGATCCATCTTCTTCCACTACTTCCCTTGCATACTTTAGAGAAGACATCTGAGGTGCAGGTCTTGTGATCACAGGAGTTGAGGATACCGCTTTGGTCGCTGCTATTTCCTGAGAAACTTCTTCAAAATGTTGGAAAGGGGTTTCAATGAATTTGCCATCCAATTCTACATATCGAAAAGAATTTAGATGACTAATTATGTATTCCTCTTCCCCATGGACGGTTATGATTTTCCCTTGGACAGGGTACTTCATCATCTGATGCAAAGTCGAGGTGATCGCATCGGCGTTGTGAATCCAGGGACGTCCCAACAGCCAAGAGTAAGAAGGACGGATGTCCATCACGTAGAATGTTGAATTTAATGTCTGGGTACCCACTTTGATCGGGATTTCCACCTCCCCATGGACCATCCTTTTAGAGCCGTCAAATGCTCTCACAATGATGTTGCTAGGTTTTAAAGTCATCCCCTCACAATCCAATCTATCCAAGGCTTTCTTTGGCAAGACGTTCAAGGATGATTCAGTACCAACCAAGACATGAGCTAGGGTGGTTCCTCAACACTCCACTGAGACATATAGTGCGTCGTTATGTTTTCTCCCCTTGGAGGTCAAGTCAGCATCGGAGAAACCCAGGTCATTATCAGCTGTTAAACTGGCCACGCACTCTTGGAATTGATCAGCCGAAGTCTCTTACAGCATGTGCGCTTTCTTCAGAAACTTGACCAAAGCTTTAGCATGTGCCTCATAGCACAGCAGCATGGCTAACATAGAGATTTTGGAGGGGGTCTGCCCCAGTTGTTCGACCACATCATAATCACTTTTCTTAATGATCCTCAGGATTTCTTCCATCTCCTTCTTGGATGTCTCAGGAATAACTAGTGACTGAGCCTTCGTCAAGACAGGCTCCTCTTGAACATTCTTTCATTTATTCTCAGCAGCGGAAGTAGGGATAGGAATTGCATTGTCATTGTTGGCGGGTACACTTGCAGGTGTAATCACTGGTACAGCTGTAATCTTCGGAACGGCAACGGGTCCAGAGACTGCCTTTGGAGGCACAATCTCTGGAGAGAAAATTCTCCCACTGCAGGTAATTTTGCTTGTTCCAGCAATGTTACTGATTTCGGAATTGTTTTCTTTAGAGCTCTCGTCTTCGGCAGTCTGTTCAATCTGTTTGACACTGTGGTAGTAGATTTCTCCACCATAGTTCCATGCTATCATTTTATCAGATTTGTATGGGGTTGGCCCAGGCATTGTTATCTTCAACGGAGTATTCATAGGAGCAGATGTAATCCTAACGGCTTTTTTAGGAACCCTGGAAGGATTGGTGTATATGGTTATTATTGAAACTTCTGGAACTGGAATACGTGAAATAGGAGCTTTCTCAAACAAAATTTCCTGGTTATCAATCAATTGTTGGATACCTTTCTTCAACAGAGGACAGTCAAATGATGAGGACAGGCAAGTATGGCAATCTTGGTCACAACCTGGGAACACCCAAGCTTTCAACAAATTCAACTTGATGGTTAGGAGAGGAGTTAACAGTTCATCCACAGTAGAAACAAACATATCTTCTTCCACAGCACTGGCATTGTGTCCATGCCTAGGCATTGGAGCGAAGATAACATTCGGTTTTTCAGGAGCTTCAAATTCAACTTCCTTTGTGTCAATCAGATCTTGAATCTTGTTCTTTAGAGCCTAAGAGTTGTTGGTGTCGTGCCATGGACTTTCTGAATGGTAAGCGCACCTGGCATTCGGATGGTAGTGGGGAGATGCAGTATTGGGATTTTTAGGGGCCTCTTTTAGCATGGCCAAATTCAACTTCAAGAGATGTGGTAATACTTGAGCGGGAGTCATGTTTATCTTGGTGAATTGCCGTACAGGCCTTTCCACCCTTTGCTGGTTATTTCTCGGCTGATCATTTCTCGGTTGATTGTTTCTTGGCTGGTCTGATGCAGACTTTTGAATCATGATGGCCCCCACAGTTGGTCGTCGTTTGATTCTTCCCTGATTTCTCTGTGCATAGACGGGAGACACTTCCTTTTTTCCAGTGAAGGGCTTTTTTACAGCAGCAGAGGTAGATGCGTCTTTCTGAATTTTCCCGCTCCTAATACCGGCTTCAACCCTCTCGCCAGTTAGAATCAACTCAGTGAAACCTGCAGAGGAGCTTCCAATCAGGTGATTAAAGAAAGGACTTGACAAAGTTCCCAAAAACATGTCCACTAGCTCTCTTTCAGATAAATATGGTTGCACCCTTTCGGCTAAATCCCTCCACTTTTGGGCGTAGTCTTTGAAGCCCTCATTGGAGTTGAGTACGGGTTGGTGCCAAGTCGGCGTTGTATTGATACTGTTTATAGAAGGCGGCTGCCAAGTCTTCCCAATTATGGACATCAGACCTCTCCAACTGGTAGAACCAATCTAGTTGCGTCCCCGATAAATTGTCCTGAAAAAAGTGAACCCACGGGTCTTTGTCAGCAGAATGTGGCTGAATTTTCCTGACATAAGATCGTAGGTGCATCTTGGGACAAGACAACCCATCATACTTGGCAAATATAGGCACTTTAAACTTAGGAGGGATTACAATTCCAGACACCAACCCTAACTCCTCAAAATCCAGCCCTGGAACTCTCTGTATCTCCATAGCAGCTAGACGCTCTTCCAAGTTTTTGTATTTTTCATCGGTTGGAGGGTATTGTTGTTCAGAGTAGTCCTCATCTTCCTCTTCCTCTTCTTCAGAATCAGATGGTACTGCTGTCTCTTTACCTTTTCTTTCCTCTTCCTCAGAGGTTGATGGAAATTCCAAGGTCCGTCTGGCTTGTCCTTCAAACCTTCTGCCCATGATAACCACACCGGCTTGCTTCTTCTTCTTTTTCTCTTTCTCTAGAAGATTCTTGAGCTCCTCCTTCCCCTTGGCCAAGGTCAAGAGTATCTGTTGAAATTGTGAATTCTGAGCTTGCAAATCTTTGATTGTTTGTTCAATATCCATCTTGCTGAAATAAACAGCAGAGAGACGAGGAAACTTGGTGTGAAGACCTGTTTATGCATATGATGAATGATATGTATTCATGTAATGCTTTCAAGGATTTGAAAATCAAATTTGTTTCAAACAAAAAGGAACAAACGTTATATTAATAAAATAGAATTTGTTTACATCAATGCCCCTAGGGCAAAATAGTACAAAATTCTAAGATAAAAAGACGTTGTGCATCCTCTTTGGTGCAATGCAGGTGTTGAGAGTCTGCTCTTCATGGAGTAACCGAGTGAGTTCTAAAACCTTCTTCTCGCTTGCGTAGAATTGGGCTTCAAAAGTATCTCGTTCTCCCTTGATTTGTATCCAACTCCTTTGTAGATCTTCGATTGATGTTGGCAGGTCAGGATGTAGAAGGGTGTATGGAACCTCTCCTTCCTTAACAGGCTCTATAATCACTGGGAGAACAGAGGGGTAAGGCATCATAAGACTTTGGGCGCGGGTTCGTACCCACTTGAGGTAAGGCTCAAGAGGGATGGAATTCTTGTGTCCCAAGGTCTTACTGTCTACCTTGTTTGGCATCTTCCAAGCTCGGATGAATCTTTGGCGAAGTCCTTGATTGTCGTTGTCGAAGTAGAAAACTAAGCCTTGAATCAGCATATCATGTGGGCCATCCCCTCGAGCATAACTAAACTGTCTTAGAGCCAAGCAAGGGTTGTAGGTGATGCCTCCCCTAATGCCAAGTAGAGGGACATTAGGGAATTCCCCACAACGGTCGATAATAAAAACATTCTCTTTGGATCGAGAACACCAATGAATATTTGAATGTGTAAGGGTCATCAACTGTTGTGACCACCTCAAACCTTGCTCATTCTTCAAGATTGATTGGGGAAGATGAGAAATAAACCATCTTGCCAGTAGAGGAGTGCAACACATGAGAACACCTATTTTCCTCATTGTACGAGTGTGAAAAGAGTGCAAGATATCCCCAAGCAATGTAGGTACCGTGTTGCGAGACATGAAGATTTTGACAGCATTCACATCTATGAGTTGATCAAGGTTAGGGAACAAGACCATCCCATAGATGAGAAGGGTTACAATCTCCTCAAAAGCTTGTAAGTCCAAGGAATTCCAGCAGCTTTGGGCCTTCTCAAACAAGAACTTTGCCAAGAAGCCTTTGACACCACTTCTAGTTTCCCAATGGGTTGTGACATCAGATGAGTGCAAGTGCAGGGCTTGAGCAATCTCTTCTGGCTTTGGATCTCTTTTTGTACCGTTGTAGGGTAGTTGATTGAGAATAGGAATCCTCAAGAGTTGAGAAAATTCCTCCAAAGTGGGCACAAGCTGGTAATCAGGAAATGTGAAACAGTGATGCAAAGGGTCAAAGAATTGGAAGAGAACTTTCATCAAGTATTTCTCTGTGTTGGAAGTGACTAAGTTGAGAAGGCGACCATGTCTTTCGGTGAATGGAGAATTCTCAGGAATCCTTGAAGCTAGCTCCTTGAGTTGTGGAGGAATTCTTACAAGGTTGACTTGGATAGTTTTCCTGCGAAGTAAATCCATAACCTACAAAACAGGAACAAAGATGAATTTCCAAAATCCTTGAAATGGTTAGTGGATGCATATGATGCTTCATGGTGTCCATGATGTTATGCACAAGTATATATGTACAAGCAAGTCACACAAGTTCCTAGTTTAGGCTTGCATGGGGTTTCATAGGTAAGTACCCTCTTGAAGTTTAGTTGGCTCAACCTGTCCTAGAAATAGTAATCGGGTCCTAAGGAGCTCAATATCACTGGATTGTTTCCTTGTTCATTGTTTTAATTCAGCCTCTTTACTGGTGACCGAAATATTCCAAGGAATCAACCCTCAATGAGTGTAGTATCGAGTATCTACCAACTTCGGACTGCACCAAAGCCGGTCATCTCACTACATCCTAAAAGGCCAAGTTGGTCAAGTAAAGGTTCTAGAAGTTCGTTAGTGCTTCATGACATCACTCAGCGGCCCCATATTCTCTTTGATTGAATCAAAGGCTACCGGTACCCACAAATATGTCACACTAACATAGCTATTGCTTAGACCGTGTCGGTATACCCCGCACAGTTTCCACAACGTATTTCTATTTACCTATAATGTTTCCCAAATCCGGGAAGAGGATTTAAACCCAAACAATATAACCAAAGTGTAAAGCAAACAAGGAAAACATGGTAAGCAAATAAAGGTGATCTAAACCCTAAGGTAACCCCACTTTTATTATTTTTCAAATTCCCCAGCAGAGTCGCCAGTTCTGTGATACGGTGGGAGAACTGACTTGAGGTTTTGCGTTTCGTTGCAAATGTTTCGGTTTAGCAAGAGTCGCCACCAACTTTTATTTTATCCAAAAGGAAAGGTAAAAAAGCACAGGAAAGACCTTTGAGATGTTTTCTTGAGTTCAGGGGGTAGATTATGAAAAGGGAAAGTGCTAGCACCCTTTTCATCAATGGTTTTCCATGGGCTCTTACTTGTTTAGATCACTTGCTTTGCTTTTGAAATTGTTTGAAATGGTGCTTTGTGTTTGGTGTGATTTTGAAAGTATTTTGAAAAGAGGCCATCGTTTAGGCAATCTTTGTAATGATTCTCGTTCGTAAGAATGTATACAAAGATGTTTGTCTTTTGAAAAATGTTTCAATATTTTGAAAGTTGTTTGGAAATGTTTTGAAACGTGTGTGTGTGTGTGTGTGTGTGTGTGTGTGTGTGTGTGTGTGTGTGTGTGTGTGTGTGTGTGTGTGTGTGTGTGTGTGTGTGTGTGTGTGTGTGTGTGTGTGTGTGTGTGTGTGTTTTTGAAAATAGCAAGGATTTATTTTGAAGAGAGCAAATAACTAGGAACTATCTACCCTACTCAAATGTCTTTCCTATGTATTTTTATTCCTTTGACATTGTTGATTTACCATTGTTTTGGTAAACAGCCCTATCTTTGGATGTTAAACGGGGCGGGCGTGGGTCATCGTATGACCATGATAGCAATGTTGCCAAGTATCTTAGCATTTTGAGGGACCAAGATCATTTGTTTTAGGCAACCTTTTGATAGCGTCATCGAGGGACTATGATCTTTTTGTTTTGTTTTGCCAAGATACTTTGCATGCATACATGGCCATTTTTATTTAGGCAACCGAATGGAGATACCTTAAGGGTGTTTGTGTGCGAGTGTGTTATCATTTTATATGCATTTGTTTGTCTTGTATTAGGTCATTCTATTTGTTTGATTTTGATCTTATCATGCAAAACCCTAGTTTTTACTAAACATGGTATAAATACGATAAATTGCGTAAAAGTAAACTAAACTATTACAACAATTATTATGGGAGGGGGGATACAAGTTTTTGAATGGGGAATATTGCACAAAATAAACCCTAAAATACTATTACAACCCAATTGAATATTTGCAATTTAAATAAATGTACAAATATTAAAAATGCAATAAAAATGTAAGTATGCAAAAATGTTTTGTATTTGATTTTTTGTATGAGAAAATTAATTATTTAAACCCTAGAAAATAAGAGAAAAATATTATTATTTTTGAAAGGGGTAAAACCCTAGTTTTTTATTAAAGAAAATATGTGTTCTATATTTATTTTATTCATTTTTTGTTCAAAAATAATAATAATAATAATATTATATACAAATATTAAAAAAATTAAAATATGTATGAAAATAATATTTTATGTGTACAAATAATAAAAATAAAAATGTATGATATTTTTAAATGTGTTTACTATTTATTTTAAGAAAATAGATTCTATTTATTCTAAATAATCAATATTTTATGCAACAAATAAGATAAAAAATAAAATAAAATGCAAAAAATAAAGAAAATATTTTTCATGATTTTTTAATGTTCAAAAAATAATAATAAAGTCAGTAAACATAAAAAATATGAAAAAAAAATATGCAAAATATAAGAATATGCAAAGGGGGTGCAAATAGTAGTCAGGGGAGTGTGGAAAACAAAACAAACAGGCCCAGGGCGCGCCAGGCCCAGGACACTTCATCCCTGTCCTCCAGCTTCCATTTGTGCACGTATCTGCCTTAAACCTGTAACTTGTTGTAGCTTGCATAAAAATGAAAACTCATAACATAAAAAATGTAGCATTTTTTATCACGATTCCAATGATATAAGATTTGAAACCTAACTCTAAAAAACCAGGGAGAATTTCAGTGGCCCTAATTCCTGACCTAATTTTTTCAGCAAGTTCAACATTCAAATACTCTTAGCTCAGTTAATATAAATAACAACTATGCATATGTACAGCTTCACCATGCTAGAGACTACATTTTTGCTTCACAAGTCGTGGCTTGAGGATGCCTAAATAGAGAGATAAAGTTTTTAAAAAATACCTCCTTCAGTTGGATTTGGATATGGCAATGTGAGGACTTTGAGTGAGGCCTGAGGATCATGTGAGCTTCCTTGAAGTTCTCTCAAGCTCTTCAAATGCTTAGCTTGCCTTGAGGATGCTTGAAACTCCCTGTAGAAGTCAAGCTGCAACCTTCCAAAATGAAAATGGTGATGTCTGAAATAGGGCTTACAGAACCAGGACAAGGGGTTGGATAGCTTTGGTAGGATGTATGGAATGTGTTTGAAGTGTTACAAAGCAAAACGCACGAGCAAGTATTGAGTTGGCAAGAGTTTTGCAGAAGCTGCAAGTTTGGGCAGAAAAATGTGTTTTTGTGTTTGGGAGAGTTTCAGATGCTATCCAGTCGTGTCCTGGCTTGTGATGAGTTTGTGAATATGTATGGAGTGATACAAAGTCCACTCTTTAGCAGTTGTACAATTTCTGATCCCTTTTGCCAATTTTCTTGCCTTTGAAGAAAGTTGAAGTGACTTAAGCCAAAGTGCTTGTACTGCTTGCTTGCTAGCTGCAGAGAGTTGGTACAATTGCTTGATATCTGTGGACATTGCTTGTGACAAAAGAACAGGTTCAAGGCTCAAGGATAGCAAAGTTTCAAAAAGCTTGCTTTATGAAAATGGCAATGTGCCCTTTATGCCATTTATGGATTTATTCTTTGTAAAATGCTCTAAAGGTCAAAATAAAGCCATTAACTACTGAGCTAGAATTTAATTATGGAGTGTAGAAGGGATTTAGGACCTTTAATGCAAGGTACAAGCATGCTTGATCAGATTTGCAACTTGATGCGTTGTAAAAATGGCTTGAACAAAAGTGACAAAATGCCATTTTCTCTTCTTCGATTCTCCCTAACCACAAATGATCTTGGAGAGTTCCTTGAAATTTTAGAAAGCTTGCAACATGCTATAAAATCCATCTTTAAAATGAATTTTGATATACCTCTTGGAACTAGGTGAAAAATTTCCATGAAGTTGGGTCAAAAACCTGCTTAAATTAGGGCAAATTTTCACTAAGTCTTTTAGTTCATGGACCCCTATTCACAAATTTATATCTTGAGATACAAGCATCTTTTGGGAAAAATTTGTGAATCAAATTTGTAGATTTCATGGAGGACTACAACTTTCATGTTGGAAGTTTTCTTTGAATCCAATTGAATCATGGTGAAAAAGTTATGAAAAGTTGGGAAAAAATAAGAAATTTTCCATACTTAGAAAAATTCCAAGTTATGAAAAAATTTCAAATTAAAACCCTAATTTGCAATTTTAGGTTTCTTGGTCAAAAAGTTTCACATTTTGACATATCTTGATGAATTATGACCTTTGGAACTTGATTTTGACCAAAAAGTCAAAGTTTGACTTTTCAGTGTACAGTTGACTTTTGATTAGTTGACTGGAAAATTCATCTGTCAATCCTATGAACTTGAGATCTTTTGAGCTATGCAACTAGTTCAAGATGATGCCATTGAGTCCTTGAAATCATGCTTGAACCCAATTGGTCATTGGCTAGGTTAAAAATCAGAAATTTCCCTTTCTCAGTCAAAACCCTAATTTTGACCATTTTGCCCTTTTGATGATCTGATCAAATTTCTTGAGGAGCTGTGATCCAAACTTGATCAAATGGTACATGTGAGTCTAAAATGTGGTTGTGGATCAAAAATTATGAAGTTTGACTGTAAATTGGCCATGGTTGACTTTTTCCCCAATTCAGCTGATTTTTAGGTCAACTGTCCAATTGACTGAGCAAAAATGTGATTCAAGGCTTGAAACTTAACATGAGTAATCTTAGGGGTCCAAGATGGTGTATGAAAGTAACATGAAGCATTGATGGTCCAAAAATCCTTGTGCAAACTCAAACCCTAATTTCAGGTTATCAGTGCAAGGAGATGTCCTGAGCTGAGCAAACCCTAAATTGGTCTTGAGTCCAAGAAGTCTGGTGAGGAAAATCTTGATAAATGAGAGGGAAAATTTTGGGGTACAACACATGGACCTAAGTCCAAGTTTATTATGAAAGTGGTTGAAGTTTAAAAATAAGAAGAGTTTTCAAAAGGAGGGAGAAGGTTTTTTGAAATTAAAGAAGATGGGAGGAGATGAAGGGACTATCCTAAAGAATAAGGTAAAAGTTAAGGAAGAGAAATGTCTAACCAACAAGAAGACAACACTTGACATTATGAGTCAAGATAGAATTTCAATTATTTGGATTAAAACCAAGCAAGCAAATATACTAGACCTCTTGAGAAGACCAAACTTCAAATGTATTAAGTCTTCACAAAAATTGGACAGAGTAACGGCTATATTTGGGTGAATTCCAGATTACAGACAAAGTATGTAATCACAATAACCTGCACACAAAACAAACAAACAACCCAATATCTTGAGGTAAACCTCAAGAGCTCCAGACAAAATATCAATTAAGGTCACAAGGTCTCCAACATAGGTCAAGGTCTCTAATCCTAAGTCCAAGAAGTCCAATACTCCATAATTCCAAGGGTAGTAACCAAATAGTCCAAGTATCATTAATTTTTTTTGTGGTTCATGTTGATTATTAAGTATCGTTAAAAGGAAAAGAAAAGCTCAAGTGAGCAAAATAAAAATGACATAAAAGTAAACTCTCAAGTGAGAAAAGAGGAAAATAGCATGAAATGTAAATGCTAAAGTAAATGGTATATAAAGTAAAAGTATAAAAATAAAAGCATAAAATAAAGTTAATTGTTAGAAGTTAATGGTTAGTTGGATGACCATCTTGAAACTTGCATTTGGAACTCATTAGAGGATTTGTAGAACCAAATCCTCTCAACAACAAGTTGCATTTTCTTTTTGTCAAGTATATCATCCATTTAAGAATCCTCAAGGCAACATTTAATGATCAATGATTTTTAAGTGATCCGTATTGACCAAAATTTATGAAGATGCATTGGGGGATTGGTAGAACCAAAGCCTCCTAACAATGAATCTCAAGGTTATTGGATCAAAGGGTTCAAATTAACATACTTGGGCTTGCAAACATAGGTTTGGGCCACGAATGATCATTTTCTCCAATTGGGACAAAATTTAGTGTTATATTAAGCAATCGTAAGTGGACTTATGTAGAAGTCGCACCTATTTTGAGGCCGGTCAATAGCAATTTATGTACTTCATGTTTGGATAAACTCTATAGAGATCCTCATCCCATATCATGTAGAACAAATAAAAAAGAAATGGATAAGATGAAGAGGGAGGGGAATGATAAGCTAATTTGGATCACTACCTCAAATTTCTTTCATCTTTAAATTCAATCACTCATCTCAATGGATTAAATTACTAAACATATCATTAATCCAAAGCACCAAAAATGAATTAAATAATTCACTCTTTGGTAGATTTGAACTAATGAACATTTATCCAACTTCATCTACACCTAAAGTCCATTGAATTTAAAGAGAAATTAGACATTTAAAATTGCAATCCAAATCAACAATCAAAAGAAGTGAGTAGAAAAAGATAGATGGATTAAAACAGCCCCAAAACAAGGCAGAAAAAGCATTTTGTCATTGTTACAATCGATTGCACTCTGGGAGCAATCGATTGCATCAGTTCTTTTTTTCAAAAAAATGTAAAATTCTTCTGTGACAATCGATTGTGTTGTGAGTGCAATCGATTGCACCCTGTGAAAAATTGAAAATCAGCATCTCAAAAGGCCAAATTCTTGTTCAAACTTTCCATCAAACACCTTATGATCATGGATTTAATTAAGCACGAAAATTCCATCAAATAATGAGAAAATAGCACCAATGGAATCACAAAACAATGCTCAATGAATCAAACCCAAAGATCAACAAGAGATCACATTGTGAAAGATGAAAAATCCAACTTACCAAAGGTAGATCTAGAGAATTATCAAAATAACTTCAAGAATTTGCTTCAATTCATCCCCAAGAATCAATTTCTCAAGCTTGGATGTAGAGAATTGATAAATAAAAAGTGTTTGGATGAAGGTTTAGCTCAAAGATTAGTAAGCTTCAATGCAAAGCTTACTAGCTTTTTTTTTAAATGGAGCTTTGAGTGAATTTGGTAGATGAAGGGAATTGAGAGATTTTTTAGCAAAGTGAATTTGGATATCAAAAGCTTGAGATTTAAATGAAATGAGGGCTCTATTTATAGAGTTTAAGCTTGGGATTAGTTGTGGTTTGGAGTTTGGTTTGGGAAATGAATTTAGGCTTGGTAAATAATTCTTGGAGCCAAAATTTGAATTAATGATATATCTTTCAAAAAATGAAGAAAAATTGGAGCCAAAATTTGAATTAATGATATATCTTTCAAAAATGAAGAAAAATTGGAGCCAAAATTAACAAGCTTGAAATTGATCATTTTTTCAAAATTTCACTGTGCAATCGATTGCACTCTAAGAGAAATCGATTGTACAGTGAAAAAAATGAAAATTTTTAATTATTTTTTCTTTGCAAATAGAGATTTTAGGAAAATAATACCGGAAAACCTTATTTGTCAGATGCTTTAACTCGGTACCTACAAAACAAAAATATTCAAAGACAAATATTTTTTGTATTTTGATTAGAAGTTAGTCGACAACACATATACAAAACATACCACTAAGATGCTTAGAGATCCCTCAAAAGAAAACTTAAAGATAGGATGTAATAGGAGAAAAAACCCAAACCTTAGTTTGTGATCTGGTTGCATTGTGATGGCATGAGACGATAGAGGAATCTTAGGGGGGGAAATTAGGGTACAATAGCTGCCCTTATTTAAGTGTCTTCTATCCGGAGATACGAAGGTTAAAAATCTTCGTGTCGACGCGATTGAAGATACTTAAATATAATACAAATCCTATTTTTGGCCCTAAGATACCATGCAATGCTTATGAGTATGAATACAGATGAATAAGTCTAAAGAGACGCAAGACACCACTGGGGATGTAGCAAAGGAAACAAAGATCAAAAGAGAAACCCGAATAGGAAAATGAATCACTAGTGAAGGAAAGACAAGCCTCTGCTGGGGTAATGTCTAAGATATGATCCAAAGCATCGTCGACTTAATAGAGTAAAGGATAATGGTGACGGGCAGATGACTGTGAACTATCCAATCTTTGAGGGGATAGAAAAAAAGTAACGTCGACCCATCGGAGAAAGAGATGGTAAGATAATACCAGGAAATCTCAAGATGTATCCAATATTCATAACCGCGAACATATGAACTTCCATTGGAGTAACAGAATCTCGACGACGAACTACCTTCCATGATTACAATGCTATCATCCATCGGAATGAAAAATCTCAACAACAGACTATCTTCCATAATGACAAGGCTACCATCCATTGGAGTAACAAGAAATCTCAACAATAGACTACCTTCCATAATGACAAGGCTACCATCCATTGGAGTAACAAAAATTTCAGCAACAGACTACCTTCCATAATGACAAGGCTATCATCCATTGGAGTTACAAGAGATCTCAACAACATACTACCTCCCATAATGACAAGGCTACCATCCATTGGAGTAACAGAATCTCAATGACGGACTACCTTCCATAATGACAAGGCTATCTTCCATCGGAATAAAAAATCTCAATAATAGACTACCTTCCATAATAACAAGGCTATCATCCATTGGAGTAACAAGAAATCTCAACAACAAACTAACTTCCATAATGACAAGGCTACCATCCATTGGAGTAACAAAAATTTCAACAACATTCTACCTTCCATAATTACAAGGCTACCATCCATTAGAGTAACAAGAAATCTCAACAACAGACTACCTCCCATAATGACAAGGCTACCATCCATTGGAGTAACAAAAATTTCAACAACAGACTACCTTCCATAATGACAAGGCTACCATCCATTGGAGTAACAAGAAATCTCAACAACAGACTACCTTCCACAATGACAAGGATACCATCCATTGGAGTAACAAAAATATCATCAATAGACTACCTTCCATAATGAAAAGGCTACCATCCATTGGAGTAACAAGAAATCTCAACAACAGACTACCTTCCATAATGACAAGGCTACCATCCACTCGAGTAACAAGAAATCTCAACAACAGACTACTTTCAATAATGAAAAGGCTACCATCCATTGAAGTAACAAAAATCTCAACAACAGACTACCTTCCATAATGACAAGGCTACCATCCATTGGAGTAACAAAAATCTGAATCTTCTCTGGGAGTTATCAGATCCATTAGGGGAAGTACAGGTTGCTCAAATAAAGAGACCTGCTACTTGCTGTTATGAGGAGGAAATGCAATAAAGACTTTCCTGAAGGAGGAAAATATGGCTTCCTGGGGAAAGAGATGGAACTCTTGGAGAAATGCCAATAAATTCCAACTGAGGGGATAAAATCTTCTTATGCAAAATAAATACACATTCTCAAACTAAAGCTCAAAGCTTACCAAAATCTGAATAATAATGTTGCTGAGGGTATCCACTCTAAACAGAAATAAACCGAAATGAAGCAGTCAACCAAAATATATCTCCTGAGAAATAAACTCAAGAAGGAATCCCATTTCGTCCAGACAACGAGCTGAAACAAAAATTCTCCCACGAGGGATAACTCAGTGGGGAAGTTGAAGGAATATACAATTTTGCTTAAGGTTAACACTCTATTGGAGAGGGATTAACATAACTCAGCAAAACAGGATAATATACTAACAAGATATTAAAAAATGCCAATGAGAAATGATTATGCATGATGCTGATATGAAGGTATGAATGTTATCATGTGTATGCTGACGAAACAGTCGTATAACACTAGGGATACACACAACACCAAAAAAGGGTACAATCAATACCGGGCTAAATCACAAACATGATGGAAATTCCATAAGATAGTAAGCACAAACCAAGGAAACAAATTCTTATTCCATATCTTAACTTTGTTGGGGAGGCACAAGATCAAAAGGTGATGTAACATCTTCCTTCGAGCTTCTACTGGGAAACCATACGAACTTCGGGGGGGGGACAAAATGTTTGAAGTTCATACTTCTTCCAGGGTTGACTTCACTGGGGGAAAACAATATCACCTTATTGAGACATCAGTTGGGGATGACATACTGACTTTATTGGGAAGGATAATACTATACTAGCAAAGAATACTTCAAGATACATTCTCAATAATAAGAGTGATAATTGCACCAACTTCTCTGGGGAGGAAGTACGAAAACATCACGGGGCAACAATTTCAGAAAAATATCTCGTCTCAACATCACCCGGGGAATTCTCAAGAAGTCAAACACTATAGCAAGAAAACTTATGGGGATTTTAAATCCAACCTAGCACTCGATGGGAGAAAACCCAAACAGTTGATAACCAATTCAACACTTCTTCAGTAAGGCATTACCCTTGTCTGACTGCCGAGTAAACAAACAAATGCTAGTACTACCGAAAGGAGTTGTTTCATAAATGAGTCCAATCTCAGCATGCACGGAGAGACAAAACCTTTACCAAATGAGTGAAGCCTTCACTAGGGAGACATGGATAGAGTCCTCATATTACACAAACCTTTTGATTTTACCCGTCCCAGAAATTACTAATCTTGTCCTCCTTGTATCACAACATTTAAAGCAATTTATAAATTCTTTTCAAAAATAATTTTGTTATTTAATCTGTTTACTTTGATCATTACTATCAATAATAAATGGAATCTTTATAAGCCAAATAAAATAAGAATTGTAAAGAATTGGATAAAAGGCTCAAATTTTATTAATAGAATGGTAGCCTGCAAATGGCAAGACTCCATGGATGATTACAAAGTTTGGAACATGGTAATATATATTGGAAAAGATAAATTGAATTACAATGACCACCATTCTCTCTAGCAACTTTAAATTCCTGAGCCGAAACTTTGGTCGAAGAGTAGCAAGATCTAAGAAGATTGTTGCTCCATTGATCAAGTCTTGTCTAATGCAGTTACTTGCCAGAAAATCCCTAACTTTTACCTAGGTTACCCTTGTGGGTTTTCAACCTATCAGGAAAATTTATTCTGTTTATGTCTCTAATTTTTTTCCTAGACCGCCCTTTCGGGTTTTCGGCCTACCGAGACGCTCCTTTTTGCCTAAGCCGCCCTTTCGGGTTTTTGTCTTAGCGAGTTGTTCTTTTATTTTTCTAGGCGAAGTATTTCTTGACTGCATCAACATTCACAGGACGTGGGAACTCCTCACCATCCAATGTATCAAGAATCAATGCACCTCCAGAGAAGGCTTTCTTGATAACATATGGGCCTTCAAAATTGGGAGTCCACTTGCCCCTAGAATCAGTGTTAAAAGACATGATCTTTCTAAGTACGAGGTCGCCTTCTCTGAATTCACGAGGTTTGACCTTCTTATCAAAAGCTTTCTTCATTCTATTTTGGTATAATTGCCCATGACACAAGGCCATATTCTTTTCTCTTCTATTAAATTCAACTGGTCAAACCTGTTCTGGACCCATTCAGCCTCCGACAACTTGGATTCCATTATTACTCGCAAGGAGGGAATCTCAACTTCAATGGGGAGAACTGCTTCCATGCCATATACAAGAGAGAATGGGGTTGCTCTTGTTGAAGTGCGGACAGATGTTCGGTACCCATGTAAAGCAAAAGAGAGCATTTGATGCCAATATTTATAAGTAACAACCATCTTCTGGATGATCTTCTTGATATTCTTATTAGCAGCTTCAACAGCCCCATTCATCTTTGGCCTATATGGAGATGAATTGTGATGGAAAATCTTGAATTCTTCACAAAGTTCTATCATCATCTTGTTATTCAGATTCGAGCCATTAACGGTGATGATTCTGCTTGGCACACCATACCGACATATGAGATTATTCTTAATGAAGTGCACTACCACCTGCTTAGTAACATTAACATATGAAGCAGCCTCCACCCATTTGGTGAAGTAACCAATTGCTACCAATATAAAACGGTGTCCATTCGAAGCTTTGGGTTCAATCATTCCAATCATGTTAATACCCCACATAGAGAAAGGCCACGGGGAAGAAATAACATTGAGAAGTGTCGGAGGCACGTGAATTTTGTCCGTATAAATCTGGCATTTATGGCACTTCTTTGTAAATTTGCAAAAATCAGATTCCCTTGTCAGCCAATAGTAACCTGCCCTTAGCATCTTCTTAGCCATCGAATATCCATTGGCATGAGTGCCAAAGGAACCTTCATGAATCTCATGCATCAACATGTCTGCTTCGTGTCTATCCACGCATCTGAGCAAGACCATGTCATAATTTCTCTTGTACAACACATTTTCATTGAGGAAGAAACTTCCAGCCAATCTTCTCAATGTCTTTCTATCTTTATTCGATGCACCAATCAAATATTTTCGTGTTTGGAGAAAATTCTTGATATCATGATACCAAGGTTTCTCATCTACTACCTCCTCTGTTGTAAACACATGAGTGGGCCTATCCATTCGCCGAACTATAATTTGAGGTATATCATTCCAATTATTCACTTGATACATAGAAGCCAGAGTTTCCAAAGCATCCGCCATTTGATTTTCATCTCTGGGGATGTGATGGAATTTAACCTTATTAAAGAAGGGTAATAATCTTCTAGCATAATCTTTGTAAGGGATCAAGTCGGGGTGACGAGTATCTCACTCTCCTTTAATCTGATTTACTACCAAAGCTGAATCCCCATACACATCTAGAATTTTAATTCTGAGATCAATAACTTCTTTGATACCCATGATGCAAGCCTTATACTCTGCCATATTATTAGTGCAATTGAATGTCAACCTCGCAGTAAAAGGTATATGTGATCCATGAGGAGTGACAATCACAGCACCAATTCCTTTACCATAAGCATTCACAGCTCCATCAAATATCATGCTCCAACGAGACTCAGGATCAGGACCTTCCTCAGGTAATGGTTTATCACAATTTTTTACTTTCAAAAACATCACCTCCTCATCGGGGAAATCATACTTCACAGACTGATAACCATCAACTGGTTGGTGAGCAAGATAATTTGCTAACACGCTGCTTTTAATAGCTTTTTGAGCGGGGTATTCAATGTCATACTCAGATAACAACATCTGCCAACGGGAAATTCTCCCAGTGGGAGCAGGCTTTTCAAAAATGTACTTGATTGGATCCATTTTTGAGATCAACCAAGTATGTGATTCAACATATACTGCCGCAAACGTTTTGCCGCCCAGGCCAAAGCGCAACATTTCTTTTCCAGCATAGAATACCGCGACACAGTCAGTAAACTTTTTACTGAGATAATAAACGGCATACTCTTTCTTCCTTGTTTCATCTTGTTGTCCCAGAATACAGCCCATAGAATTATCTAACACTGTCAGATACATAATCAATGGTCTTCCTTCAACAGGAGGGAGCAAGATAGGAGGTTCAAGTAGATATTCTTTAATACTTTCAAATGCCCTTTGACAGTCATCTGTCCACACACAACCTTGATCTTTCTTTAACAACTTAAAGATCGGTTCACACGTTGCAGTCATGTGGGAAATGAATCTGGAGATGTAATTCAAACGCCCGAGGAAACCTTTGACTTGCTTTTAAGTTCTCGGCGCTGGCATTTCTTGAATTGCTTTGACTTTATCAGGGTCAACTTTAATCCCTCTTTGGCTGACAATGAAACCCAACAATTTCCCTGATCGAACACCAAAGGTACATTTATTTAGATTCAAGCGGAGACGATACTTCCTCAAACGCTGAAACAGCTTAAACAAATATTCAACATGCCCTTCTTCGGTCTGGGATTTAACAATCATATCATCAACATATACCTCAATTTCTTTGTGCATCAGATCATGGAATAGGGTTGTCATAGCCCTCTGGTACGTTGCACCAGCGTTCTTCAATCCGAAGGGCATCACGCTGTAACAGAATGTACCTCAGGGTGTGATAAATGTTGTTTTTTCCATGTCCTCAGGAGCCATCCTTATTTGATTATATCCGAAAAATCCGTCCATGAACAAGAAAACTTTGAATTTTATTGTGCTATCCACTAATATCAATGTGCGGCAATGGGAAATCATATTTTGGACTAGCTTTATTTAGATCTTTGTAATCTACGCACATGCAAACTTTTCCGTCTTTCTTCGGTACTGGGACAATATTTGCAATTCACTGAGGATACACTGATGTCACAAGAAAACTGGCATTAATCTACTTTAGAACCTCTTCTTTGATCTTTACTACCATGTCAGGATGAGTTCTTCTCAACTTTTGCTTGATAGGCGGGCACTTTAGCTTCAAAGGCAAATGATGCTCCACAATATAGGTATCTAGACTTGACATATCTTGGTAAGACCAAGAAAAGGTGTCTACATATTACCTCAACAGTCCAGTCAACCTGCTCTTCACGTTAGGATGCAATAATGCTCCAATCCTGGCCTCTTTTGGCTCTTCTTCTGAACCCATATTGATTACTTCTAATGGCCTTTATATGGCTGAATGGCACTCTCCTCGCGCTCAAGTAACCGTGATACCTCTTCCAGAATCTCATCATACTCTTCGTCTTCTTCCCCTAACACAAGATATTCAAAGTTGGGAGAGGGTGCAGGGTCATTTTATTCAACGGGTTTATTAATTAATCTGCACATATGATTTATGATTGCTTTTAGAAACTGACATATATATCAAATGATTATGCAAATTTATTTTCAAATATTATTCTATTCAAAAGGGTTTTTTATTATTACCATTTTCCATGAAAAAAAACAGAAACATAAAAGACACAATTTTGTGAATCAAAGACAACTTTTATTTATGATTTTAATGATCAAAGCAAACAGATAATCCCATACAATATTAACTTTCATCTTGGGCATAATGAAAGCTTTTTGCAAAGAAAAAACAAATTACTTTGAGACATGGATGCAAGAAGGAACATCATAAGTGATCCAGTTCTAGATTCTGACTCCAGGCGTCACATAACTCGGAATTTCCTGATCTTCTGCACCCTTCTCAATAGCATTAACCCTAGATACAGTTGGATAGAGGTAACCCTCCGCTGCGAAAAACATCATGATAACTGTTCATAGTAGACTTCAGCTTTAAACTTTCATTCTTGCCATTCTTTGCAGAGAATCCTAAACCAAACATGTTCTTGTTTACCAGAGGATCAATAACCTGTCCTCATACTTTGCTTGGCCCGTTGTGCACAACATACTGAGAATCCTTTAATGAAACCATAGAGTTATCATTCCCTCTTACATTATCAACAAATAGAGCTTAGAAATGTGTCCCTACATTAGTCTCATCTGCTTCAACAACACTAAAAGATGATAAGTGAGATATCAGTAATGCTTACTCCCCGTTTATAATAACCACTTTGCCTTCACGCACGAACTTCAGCTTTTGGTGCAGAGTGGAAGTGACAGCCCCTTCTTCGTTTATCCATGGTCTTTCCAGTAGACAACTATTAGCGGGTACAATATCCATGACTTGGAAAGTGATCTGGAACAGATGCGGGCCTATGTGAATAGGTAGATCGACCTCCTCAATAACGGACTTCCTTGACCCATTGAAAGCTTTAACAATAATACCACTTGGGTGCATAGGATCCCCTTGATATTTCAACTTTATCAGCGTACTTCTCGGTATCACATTCAATGCGGATCTATTATCAATCAGTACATTGGATAATGAATCATTCTTGTAGTTCATAGAGATGTGGAGGGCCAAATTGTGATTCCTTCCTTCATCGAGAAGTTCATCTTCGTAGAAACTCAGGTTATTACATGATGTGATGTTCCCTACTACACTGCTGAATTGGTCTACTAGCATATCACTTTCCACGAAATCTTGGTCCAATACACTCATCAAAGATTCTCTGTGAGCAGCAGAGTTCAACAATAAAGCCAAAATAGATGTTTTTGAAGGAGTCTGCGGTAACTGATCCACAATTCGGTAGTCACTCATCTTGATTATCTTAAAAATATCATCCACCTCTTTCTCTAGTGTAGCACCACTGGATTCACCTGTAGCCTTCTTTTCTTTAACATTTTCCACAACCTTCTTTCCAGTACTAACATCCCCACGAACAACCGGTGCAAAAATACAACCACTACGGGTCATTCTGCCAGTCTCGGAAATATTCTCAACATTAGACATTGGTTGGATGGGAACTTCCACACCATACTCTAAAAGTGTAGCATTATACTTGTATGGCACAACTTTGTTGGATTTGTGAAGAACGGGCCCTGTTAAGCAAATCACCACAGGGGAAACAACTGGCTTACTATAGTATTCAATTTCAACAGGGTCAGAATCATTGAAACACGACACAATCATATTCACGCCTTCTTCAGTCATCAAAGAATCATCACCAGAGAACAAATCCTCATCTGAGGAAAAGAATTCATCTGCGGAAGCATACTCATCATCATTTGATTCTTCCTCAACCTCAATCTCGTTAACCTCATAGTAATTATCTCTTTTCCCTGAACCTTGATGGTTCCATTATCCAACAACAATTGAATACCTTTTCTTACAATTAAACATCCTCGGGAGTCCCGTCAGCAAATTCGGCAAGATCCATATTGATGTTGTACCTGACCAACCATGTGGCAGAAAATAGCATACATTTGTACGAGATAATCATTCATGTGTTCCACATCAAATATTTTGAACTCTCCGGGACATCCAGAAACCATATTTACTTCCTCCTCATACTCTTCCCTAGGCTTGATTATGTGGATGAGGCCCTCATCCATCATCTCTTGCAAATCATCCTTTATCTTATTGCAACCTTGTATATTAGTACTACAGGTACCACAACCAACATGGTCATGAGTGAAAAGGCATGCATGCATATTTACCAATTCCCCTCTTACTAGGTTAATATCATAAATGCGAAAATCCCCTGGACAGCCAGCAACCATGTTAACAGCATTTGTTCCTCCGTGTTTTGGGAGAGGATTATCTTTTACATTCGGAATGACATTGACAAAAGGCCAGATCTAACCATTTTGTGTACCTCGGAATTCAGAGGATAACAATTTTCCACATTATATCTCGGTGCACCCTGATGGAAAGCGCACGTTTGGTCTGCCTTATAGTACCAATGTAAAGGGGATGGTACAACAAGAGGTGGCCTAGTCTGGACTAACTTTTTCTGGATCAATGCTGGGAGTAGTTCTACATAACTCATAGGGATAGAGTCAAAGGGTTCTCTTCTCTGATTCTGCCCTTGACTTCCCTGAGGGGCTAGTCTTTGATAAGCAACTGTAGTGGGAGCCGTGTTCACAACTGGAGTTACTGAGGCAACCTGTTGATGGCGCTGATGATTTCTTCTAGAATTATTAACCCTTATCTCTTGACTAATAGCATTTATTTGCCATTCTTTCTTCTTAACAAATCCAAAAGATGGCTTCTTCACATTACTGGAACTTTCATGCTTTGTGATACGCCCTTCTCTCACAACCTCTTCCAAACGAACGCCCATTCCCATCATTTCAGTAAAATCATTGGGCTCACTCGCCATCATCCTCTCATAAATAGAATGCACCTAGTGTCTTCAGGAAAATCATTGTCATTTCTTTTTCTTCCATTGGAGGAATCACCTGGGTGGCTACCTCACGCCATCTCTGGGCATATTCCTTGAATGATTCCTTATCCTTCTGGACCATGGCCCTGAGTTGATTATGGTCAGGCGCGATGTCCATGTTATATTTGTATTGTCTGATAAACGCTTCTCCTAAGTATTTAAAATAATGAATATTGGCACTGTCCAAGTTCATATACCATTTCAACGCTGCACCAGTTAGACTGTCTTGAAAGAAATGAATCAACAGACGTTGATTGTCTGTGTGGGTAGACATTCTCCTTACATACATCACCAATTGATCACGAGGGAAAGTGTTGCCCTTGTACTTTTCGAACTCTAGTACTTTAAACTTCGTAGGTATCTTGACATTGGGAACCAAACACATGTCATTCACATTCTGCCCAAACAACTCTTTTCCCCTTAGGGCTTTCAATTATTTCTGCATTTTGTCAAACTGGTCTTGAAAATCATCCATTCTATCACAGAAGCCCAAGCTTTCACTTGGTGGAGAAATAGGACGATACACATCATCATTAGTAAACAGGATCACATTCACCGAGGGTGGTGCAGCATAGTGAATCTCGTTTCTAGAGGCAGGGGTAACATGCACCACAGGAAGTGCGGGAGCAATAGCATTCTGAGTAAGCGGAGCAATCTGAGGATCCTGGTTAAAACCTTATGACACAAAGTTTTCTGCCATCCCCCAAGGATATCCTGAAGGCATACGATTTTGAACAATAGTTGGAGTAGAAGATGTGGGAACAGTAGGAGCTTCAGTAGTAACCATTGTCTGCTAAGGATGAACACTCGGTGGCTGATTCTGAGAAGCCACCAGAGATTTCATCAGAGCAGTGAGATTGGCCATACCAGACTTCAGAGTAGAAACTTCCTCGCGCAGCTCGCGGTTCTCTTGTTCTAGATTATCCATCATTCTTCTGAAATTAGCTTGGGTATTGTACTAGTGAGACAGCTTGCTGAACAAAGTAAGGAAGCTCAGTAAGACACCTGGATATGCACAAAGTATGTACCATATGATGCATGATGTGCAATGCACATGATTTATTTTATTATTATCATTTCAAGGGACTTAAAAATTTATAGAAAACATTGCAAATATCAAAGTAATAACACATTTGAAATACTTAAAAAATTTATTATAACTTCAAAATAGATTACAAGTTTAAATAATCCCAAGTACAAGATGAAAAAGGTCTAAAACTCTAAGAAGCAAAGCTGATGGAGATCACTTTGTGCGCTGACGCTTCCCGGTAAGTCTAGCAATCTGAGCCTTCAACCTCTGGTTTTCTTCTGCATACCTGATGGAAACCTCCTTCCAATCACCTGAATTAGAAAGTGAGCAACCAGCACCTGACTGAGGCTTAGGGGAAAATAAATCCCCTTGCCTCCCCATCGTCTCTACAGCCCGACTCTCAAGAATCTCAATCAAGTCGTCTTTTTCCTTCAAATTTGCTTTGTAGGAAATCTCTGGAGTTTGGCACTTATTCTTCCAAGCTTCCTTTTCATGTTGTATTATGACTAAAGCAAGTTGTAGCTCTTCCACATCATCCAATAAGGGAGGAGTGGTCTTCATAAAAAAATCAGGCATAGGTGCTTCCCGAGAATACGAAATCTTCAAATGAATAGCTCTCTCTTGGACCCACGGAAGATAAGGCTCCAAAAAAACAGCCCCTCTAGGTCCCAAGTCTTTCCTACTCTTCCTGTGAATGTGACGCCAGGATTTCGCAATCTTCTCCCTAGCTTCCTTATGGTTTTCTCCCTATTTTAGGAAGAAACTAATCAAATGAATACTATTTGGTTTATCCCTCATCAAATATCCAAGTTATTGTCTTGCAAGAACAGGGTTGTAGTTAATTCCTCTCTTTGTACCAAGAAGAGGTACATTGGGAAAACTGCCACAACTGTCGACAATCTCTACATCATGGTAAGCCTTATGATACCAAACAATATCCGAGTGAGTAAGTGCCATGATCTTAGGAGCCCAATGGGGTTCCTTCCTGACATCCCAGAAATCATCAGACTGAGGAAAATGAGAAGTAAACCACCGATATAACAGAGGCGTGCAGCAGATAATCATCCCCCCATGATAAGAATCTCGAAGATGAATAGAGTAATAAGTATCGCCCAACAATGTAGGAGCTGGGTTTCCAATCATGAAGATCCTAATGACATTAATGTCAACAAATTTTTCTACATTAGAAAATAAGAATAACCCGTAAGTAAGTAGAGCAAAAATGGCCTCAAAAGCGACTGTACTCTTCATCCTGGAAAAGTAACGAGCTTTCTCCAATAAGAACTGAGTTGTTAATCCTCTAATCCCTCCTTTAGTAGTCATGTGGGCTTCAACCTCAGACTTCCCCAGATGGATCAAAGCAGCAATCTCATATGGTTTTGGCTCACCCTCTAAACCAGTAAAAGGAACACGATCGGTAATAGGCAAACCCAGCAGATAAGAGTACTCCTCTAGTGTAGGCATCAACTGATAGTCAGGGAAAGTAAAGCATCGGTACATCGGATCATAGAATTGGACCAAGGTCGGGAGAATACCCTCCTTCATCCTAAGCTTCATGAGAGAAATGATGGACCCATACTTCCTCTGAAAATCTGCAGAACACTCAATCTCGGGAATCAAACTCATCAATTCATATATCTTGGGATCTTTGAAACTGTACTTTCCGGTCTTTCTTTTCCAGAATCCATAGTCAAAAAGTACCTGAGTTATTCACAAATGGTCAACTTTTAAATCCCTTGAAATAAAATTTCTTCAAAAGATGCTTATGAGTGCATGGATGCATGATGCAATAATCACACACAAGATCACAAACATATAGTTCATAGGTTCAACATCATGATCATGAGGTCGAAGGTATTACCCATAAGGTATGGTCTAAAAGTTATCATCTGTCGAACAAGGTTCTAGAGGTTCCTAGAGTCTACATCCTTCCTCGAATATTACCAACTTCCTGTTTAACTCGGTAATTAGTAATATTCTCAAGAAAAACTCATCCGAGCATAGTATCGCGTGACAATTATTTCCGGATTACTCCGTCATAGCTTCCGCACTACACCTAAAAGGCCAAGATGGGTTAGTTATTCTACGGTCTTCAGTTTCGGCAGGCTCCCAGGTCGAAAGCAGTACGTCTTCCTGATTACTCGGTAAACGACAATACAGTCAAATCGGCCTCCACTGAGTGGGGGATCTCATGTCTCCTTTTTTGAGATTACTCCCTCAAAGTTAACATGACTATACCGCCCGTCCTATCTTAAGTTTTCCCAAGTTCGGGTATAGGACTCATGAGTAATCACCGAGCACCCTAAAAACCAGAAAAGTCCAAACAAACATATACACAACATATAACATAAACAATAATAAAACATATACAGATATAAACAAAGATAGGTTCAACCCACTTAGGTATGGACCAACAAGAGGTCAATTTGTCCCCAGTGAAGTCGCCATTTTTTTTCTGTAGCGGTAGAAATGTTTAAGACTAAGCCATTGGATTGACTTGACTTATACATATCAAAATAAAAATCGCCACCACGCTTTATTGTTTCCAAAGGAATGAGAAAAGAGCGAATAACCCAAAAGGGGGGTAAAGATTCAAGGTAAGGAGGTTGGTTATGCAAAGGGAAGGTATTAGCACCCTAAACATCTACGGTACTCCGCAAGAACCTCTTTGTAAAATCTGTATATTTTGGATATAAAATGTTGTATAAAAATAGATGGGGGAGGTGAGAAGAGAAATATTTTTTATGATTTTTGCACCCTCCGCGGTTGCGAACCTTTAGTGTCTACGTACCACCTTCCGTGCAATAGGGGATCAGGGTACACGTAGTTCCTCTTTAAAAAAATTTAAAACACAAGTGTGTTGGTTAATTTTATAAGATAAGACATCATCGTCATTGTTCGTGTGTAAAACATACTTACTACCCACAATCATGAGAAAGGAGTATTTACATCATCTCAAAGTGGAGGATATGGCTTGGATTTTAAAACCAACAATGCCTCACTCAACACCCAAGTGGAAAATATCTCACTTTACTACATATTGTAGAAGTATAGTTGTTTGTATCACTACAAGGATTGACAAGAGTATAATATTTTTGAGAAAATTTTAAAGATAAGAGCCAAAATGGAAAAATGGTTTGAATGACATTGATTGAATTTTAGTCTTCTCACAAAAATGTCAAGGTATTATTAAGTTGATTGAAGTTTATTTATGAAAATGTTTTGAAAATGCATGGACCTAAGTCCAAGTTTATTACGAAAGTGGTTCAAGTTTAGAAACAAGAAGGGTTTTTAAAAGGAGAGAGAAGGTTTTTTGAAATTAAATAAAATGGGAGGAGATGAAGGGACTATCCTAAAGCATAAGGTACAAGCTAAGGAAGAGAACCGTCTAACCAACAAGAAGCCAACACTTGACATTATGAGTCAAGATAGAATTCCCATTCTTTGGATTGAAACCAAGCAAGCAAAGATACTAGACCTCTTGAGAAGACCAAACTTCAAATGTATTAAGTCTTCACAAAAATTGGACAGAGTAACGGCTGTATACGGGTGAATTCCAGATTACAGACAAAGTATGTAACTACAATAACCTGCACACAAAACAAACAAACAACCCAATGTCTTGAGGTAAACCTCAAGAGCTCCAGATAAAATATCAATTAAGGTCACAAGGTCTCTAATCCTAAGTCCAAGAAGTCCAATACTCCATAATGCCAAGGGTAGTAACCAAATAGTCCAAGTATCATTAATTTTTTTTATGGTTCATGTTGATTATTAAGTATCGTTAAAAGGAAAAGAAAAGCTCAAGTGAGCAAAATAAAAATGACATAAAATTAAATGCTCAAGTGAGCAAAGATGAAAGTAGCATGAAATGTAAATGCTAAAGTAAATGGTACATAAAGTAAAAGCATAAAAATAAAAGCATAAAATAAAGTCAAATGTTAGAAGTTAATGGTTAGTTGGATGACCATCTTGAAACTTGCATTTGGAACTCATTAGAGGATTGGTAGAACCAAATCCTCTCAACAACAAGTTGCATTTGCTTTTTGTCAAGTATATCATCCATTTAAGAATCCTCAAGGCAACATTTAATGATCAATGATGTTTAAGTGATCCGCATTGACCAAAATTGATGAAGATGCATTGGAGGATTGGTAGAACCAGAGCCTCCTAACAATGAATCTCAAGGTTATTGGATCAAAGGGTTCAAATTAACATACTTGGGCTTGCAAACATAGGTTTGGGCCACTAATGATCATTTTCTCGAATCAAGACAAAATTTAGCGCTATGTTAAGCAATCGTAAGTAGACTTATGTAGAAGTCGCACCTATTTTGAGGCCAGTCAATAGCAATCTATGTACTTCATGTTTGGATAAATCATATAGAGATCATCATCCCATAACATGTAGCACAAATAAAAAAATAAAGGGATAAAATGAAGAGGTAGGGGAGTGGTAAGCTAATTTGGATCACTACCTCGAATTTCTTTCATCTTTAAATTCAATCACTCATCTCAATGGATTAAAGTACTAAACATATCATTAATTCAAAGCACAAAAAATGAATTAAATAATTCACTCTTTGGTAGATTTGAATTAATGAACATTTATTCAACTTCATCTACACCCAAAGTCCATTGAATTTAAAGAGAAATTGGACATTTAAAATTTCAATCCAAATCAATAATCAAAAGGAGTGAGTAGAAAAAGATAGATGGATCAAAACAGCCCCTAAACAAGACAGAAAAAGCATTTTATCACTGTTATAATCGATTGCACTCTGGGAGTAATCGATTGCATCGGTGTTTTTTTACAAAAAAACGTAAAATTCTTATGTGACAATCGATTGCGCTGTGAGTGCAATCGATTGCACCCTGTGAAAAACAGAAAATCAGCATTTCAAAACGCTCAATTCTTGTTCAAACTTTTCATCAAACACCTTATGATCATGAATTTAATTAAGCACGAAAATTCTATCAAATTATGAGAAAATAGCACCGATGGAATCATAAAAAAATTCTCAATGAATCAAACCCAAAGATCAACAAGAGATCACATTGTGAAAGATGAAAAATCCAACTTACCAAAGGTAGATCTAGAGAATTATCAAAACAACTTTAAGAATTTGCTTCAATTCAGCCCCAAGAATCAATTTCCCAAGCTTGGATGTAGAGAATTGATAAAGAAAACGTGTTTGGATAAAGGTTTAGTTCAAAGATTAGTAAGCTTCAATGCAAAGCTTACTAGCATTTTTTTGAAAATGGAACTATGAGTGAGTTTGGTAGATGGAGGGAATTGAGATATTTTTTAGCAAAGTGAATTTGACTATCAAAAGCTTGAGATTTGAATGAAATTGGGGCTCTATTTATAGATTTTAGGCTTGGGATTAGTGGTGGTTTGGAGTTTGATTTGGGAAATGAAATTAGGCTTGGTAATTAATTCTTGGAGGCAAAATTTGAATTAATGATATATCTTTCAAAAAATGAAGAAAAATTGGAGCCAAAATTTGAATTAATGATATATCTTTAAAAAATGAAGACAAATTGGAGCCAAAATTAACAAGCTTGAAATTGATGATTTTTTCAAAATTTCACTGTGCAATCGATTGCACTCTGGAAGCAATCGATTGCATCAGTGTTTTTTTCAAATATTGCGCAAAATGCACTATGTGCAATCGATTGCACTCTAAGAGAAATCGATTGTACAGTGAAAAAAATGAAAACTTTTAATTATTTTTCTTTGCAAATAGAGATTTTAGGGAAATAATACCGAAAAACCTTATTTGTCAGATGCTTTAACTCGGTACCTACAAAACACAAATATTCAAAGAAATATTTTTTGTATTTCGATTAGAAGTTAGTTGACAACACATATACAAAACATACCACTAAGGTTCTTAGAGATCCCTCAAGAGAAAACTTAAAGATAAGATGCAATAGGAGAAAAACCTCAAACCTTAGTTTGTGATCTGGTTGCATTGTGATGGCATGAGACGATAGAGGAATCTTAGGGGGAAAAATTGGGGTACAACACCGGGCTACTGTGATTTTCATGAGTTCTTGTAATGGTAGCTTGAGGTCAAGCAACAGTTTAAGTTTTGGGGAGTTTGATCAGTGGTATTTGCATAGTTATTTATCATTAATTGCAGTTATCTTTTCTTTTATTGCGAGTATTTTATTTCACTTTACCGCATTTTATGATTTGGTTGTGTGTTTTAGTGCTTTCAGGGTTAGAGGAATAAAATAGAACAATTCAGAGTGAAAAAGTCCAAAAACTCAGAGTTTCAGAGAAAGTCAAAAATCCACCTGCAGGAGGTCTGACACGGCCACCCGTGTCACCTGACACGGCCACCCGTGTCACCTGACACGGGCTGTGTCAGGATGGGCAAATGAAGAAAGATATAAGTCAGGGGTGCAACACGGGCGACCGTGTTACCTGACACGGGTCGTGTTGCAACCCCTGGGACCTTAAAAGAAGATTTGGGAGTTTGGGGGCCAACACAGGCGGTCGTGTTGCCTGACATTGGCCCTGTTGGCTTGTGACGCTGCTTTCCTGATTTTTTAATACTTTTCCATATATTAAGTTGTGAGGGCGTTTTGGGTACTTCCAATCGACCTGAATGAATGATGACTATTTAAATTAGTTTTCATAAGGAATAAAGGAACTTTTTGGCAACGAAGAATATTTTACATGACTGAAGATTGGAGAAGTCAAGGTTTTCGGAGAGCGGGAGATTTTCATACGCGAAAACAATTGAAGATCAAAGTTCATCCTAATCCTTGTAATGTATATATTTTGTCTTGTGATTATTTTGAATAATATGAGTAGCTAAAACTCCCAATGTTAGGGGAGTCCCTGATTTAAATATGTAATGATTATGAATTCATGAGTTCTTTAATAAAGTCTTCTCTATTCTATTTAATTGTACAATATTTTCATGCCTTCCTGATCGGATAAATTAGGATTGATTTAAGGTTAACAACTAGCTGGACTGTGGTTGTTAAGGTTTTTGTATAATTAGACTATAGTAGATATCACCTAGGACTAGGGATACTCTATAGTTACCAGATTTAATCCTTGATAAAATAAAGGCTTGACTACATCAGATATCTCTAAGGACTTAGGATTTAAGAAGGATGGTAAAAGGTTTACCCACTAAAGACTTATGAGAAGATAATCTAAAAGACTGATAATTGAAGGATATGAACTTGTTGAAGAGATCAGAATTCAAGGTTGTTACAGGAAAAATTATACAGCATACCTTAGGATACTCTTCATATCTGTGAAAATGCCCTAATTTACATTCTGCTTATTTTTATTTCTGCTAAGTGACAATTCCTAAACCAAAACTCCAGTTAAAGTTTTTTTAATTGAACGTGAATTGAACTCGATAATTGCATGTAGTCCTTGAGATCGACATTTGTTCCCATTATTACTGCAAGGAAAAAATAGTACGCTTGCTATTTTCCCCATCAGATGCCCACCTCGGGGAGGCAATATGCGGGAGAAGTTATGTCGTCGGTGTCTCCGAGGGGGAGACCTTGACTGTTTCCGCTCCAGAGCCCCCATCCTTTTGCTCTGATGGAGGATGAGGGAGTTGGTTTGGTTAAGGGAAGCGATCAGTGCTGCTATAGATGGGTCGGTATTCGGTTGAACGGGGATCGATTATAGAATTTCGGGCTGGTCTTCGATAGGGTTCTTGGGAAACTGTTTGTCCAAGAATAGATTATTGTCATGTTCAGCGTCGATGGAATCCGGGGACGTAGTATGTCCATCACGGGCGTCGAAGTTATCCTTGGGGTGAGGATGTTCTTGGCTTCCGTCAGTCTTGCGTGTCGGGAAGAACACAATCTTTCCAGATAGTTGATGATCATCAATGTCGACCATGATTGATGGATGAGAAGGATCTTTAGTCTTCATGTTTCGGGGAACAAAAGACAGAGAAGATAGTTTCCCATAATTGGCGCCACTGATCTTACCGGTTGATCAGAACCTGCAAGCTGGCCGAAGGATGATCTTTAACGGACTGGAAAGTTGAGAAGAAAAGGAGGTTGTACCTGCAAGACAATCTGACGATCAAGTAAGTGTGAGAGTAAAGAGATACAAGCAAAATATTAGAGTTTCAGAGATGAATATTGGATGTCTGACCCTCACATACTTGAGGGTTTATATAATATTCCTCCGACGCGTAGCTATTGGTTCCTATTTTTAGACCTAGATATACGGGTCCGCAAAAATAAGTAACTGCCGAGACTCGATCAAAACGGACATGTGTTCCCGTAAGTAGTCGTTTGTTCTGAGGACGATGATTACAGACAAATAGTCGTTTTGATCGTTTCCTGAGTGTCTACCCGACTCGTGTCTGATCGATAAGAGACATTCACTGATCTGGTCAGACGTGTGTGTCGGACATAACTTGTCGGATGACAAGCGTCGTGGTCGACCAGAGTACTGGGCCGCTATCATCGGGTGGTGCTAAGGACATGAGTGGATTGAACCACTTCTAATCATTGAGTCAGTCAAAACTATATATATATATATATATATATATATATATATATATATATATATATATATATATATATATATATATATATATATATATATATATATATATATATATATATCAAATTCATTAAACTAATTTTCATTCATTATATAAAAATTAAACACAATATCCAAAAATGATATCTCAGAGATAATTTATCCAATCCATTTACATATAAAATTAATTAATTAATGAAGATTAATCATGGTCGACATTGATGATCATCAACTATCTGGAAAGATTGTGTTCTTACCGGTTGATCAGAACCTGCAAGCTGGCCGAAGGATGATCTTTAACGGACTGGAAAGTTGAGAAGAAAAGGAGGTTGTACCTGCAAGACAATCTGACGATCAAGTAAGTGTGAGAGTAAAGAGATACAAGCAAAATATTAGAGTTTCAGAGATGAATATTGGATGTCTGACCCTCACATACTTGAGGGTTTATATAATATTCCTCCGACGCGTAGCTATTGGTTCCTATTTTTGGACCTAGATATACGGGTCCGCAAAAATAAGTAACTGCCGAGACTCGATCAAAACGGACATGTGTTCCCGTAAGTAGTCGTTTGTTCTGAGGACGATGATTACAGACAAATAGTCGTTTTGATCGTTTCCTGAGTGTCTACCCGACTCGTGTCTGATCGATAAGAGACATTCACTGATCTGGTCAGACGTGTGTGTCGGACATAACTTGTCGGATGACAAGCGTCGTGGTCGACCAGAGTACTGGGCCGTTATCATCGGGTGGTGCTAAGGACATGAGTGGATTGAACCACTTCTAATCATTGAGTCAGTCAAAACTATATATATATATATATATATATATATATATATATATATATATATATATATATATATATATATATATATATATATATATATATATATATATATATATATATATATATATATATATATATATATATATATATATATATATATATATATATATATATATATATATATATATATATATATATATATATATATATATATATATATATATATATATATATATATATATATATATATATATATATATATATATATATATATATATATCAAATTCATTAAACTAATTTTCATTCATTATATAAAAATTAAACACAATATCCAAAAATGATATCTCAGAGATAATTTATCCAATCCATTTACATATAAAATTATTTACATATAAAATTAATTAATTAATGAAGATTTAATATTTTTCTCTCTCTTATTTTAATTTATTTAATATTTTTTTCTCTCTTATTTTAATTTTATAGTCATTTTGATCCCTATTCTTTAACTCTTTAAAATATTCTATGTTAGTCATTTTAGTATTATTAACATAGAAAAAGTAAAAAATCAAACTAAAAAATCAATATCATTGCTAATTTGATTAAAAGGATTAACATGATATTTAAAGATTTAAAAAATCAATATAATTTTTTTAAATTTAAGTAACCAAAATAAATCTGAAATTAAAATACACGACTGAAAAGAATAGTAAACCATTAATTAATAAATTTGTTCAAATCCATCCAATTATGAGAGTTTTTTTTAAAGAAATTAAAAAAAAAAAGGCTTTAACAAATTTTAAAATAAAATAATTTTTTTTGTAAAAAAAAATAATTAAAATATTTTAATTAATTTTATGTATGAAGGAATATTCATCCATTGAAAAATATTAATGGGCTGATTGAATGAATTTCATACTTAATGGATGAATTAACTTTTCAAAAAATTAGTATATTATTAATAGATTGTTTTCAATACCAACCCTAATTTAAAAAGTAAACAACCAAAGTAGTTCTAATAAAATAGAACATCAATATCAAGTGCCACCTAAATAAATTGGACATCAATGATGCCCAATGAGTTCAGCCCCTTTAATGGATAATCTGTTCCTTTCATCAAGGTCTAACAAATTTTATCTAAAGAATATCAAATCGAATGAGGAAGCTGAACCAAATCAATTGGTGTTGCAGTTAACTACAATGGGAAATTCAAAATAATGATAATAATAAATAAAAATGAAGAGACGCTTTCATTTCAAACAAAAAGTATACAAAAGTTCAATGCACCCAATGCAACCGTTTCAATCAATGACATCTAGGCTGTTTAATATGGATGGTACTGATTTGTTTCAAGGGCTAGAAAGGTTCTTCAAATTCTCCTCCTTTGCATACCAATTTGGTATTATCTTTGAAACATGGGGATAAAGATCCTTGTACGAGTTCCTAATGGTCCCTTCTGCAACTCCTGTAGCAAGTGATATATCTGTACCAATATGCAATAGCTTTTATCAATTATTTTCTCAGTTAATAAATATATATACAGATTCTAGCATAAGTATATGTTAACTGTCCCAGACCTTTGAGAGGTTTTTTGTCATCTGAAAGTTGAGTAATGATGTATATAACTGCAGCAGCAATTGATATGGGACTTCTCCTGTCAAATTAGATGTTATTAGTAATCAAATACTACAATAATACAACAAGAATCCATAAAAATTAAGGTACAGTGTAATAATCTTAGTTTTATACAATTGAGTCTACTTAGTCGAGTTTAGGGTGAACCATGAACAATATATGATTTTTTTGGGTTTCCATAGTTTTCTCCACCGAAATTAATCCTATTAGAGGTCGGACACCGAATGTGACACCTATCTCAGCAAGGATTTGAACCATGGTTCTCAGGTTTAACCAGATAAGGACACTAAATGTGACACCTCTCTCAGCAAGGATTCGAACCATGGTTCTCGGGTTTAACCAGACAATGCCAAAATAAATATAAAAAGTAGTGGTTCTAAGTCATACGATGACTGATTGGATAGCTGAGTTGAAATATAACAAAATTACAAAGCTGTCATTTTCACCGAAAACTCAAGCTCCTCGACCTGTTTCCAAAGTTGTGTCTGTAGCATAAATTTTTCATTTTGAAAACATCTTATGATGCTTACTATAATTTATGTTTTACAATCTTACAAGGCTCACCCCATCTTAGATAGGAGCTTGATCTTGACAACATTGTGTTGGGGCTAAACCTAACCCTAATCTGCACAAGCTAGCTCTAATCTAAAACTAATACAGTTGGATGTAGGTTATCATCACAGAAACCTTGCACAAAGTTCTCACCATTGCCAACCTCTTGCAGTGAACATATATTCCATAATTTAAAGTCTGAAGAAATAAATCAAACTAAAATTTACCTTATATCAAATTCTTCAGATTTTGTAACAGATTCCTGAGCAGCTTTAACAGCTTGATTATTCATACCAAGATTGGAACAAAATCGCCTCTAAAGATTGAGATGAAAAATATGTTAGTAATACAACTATAAGACTTATGGGAGTGGGTTACAGTGCTACACAATGATTGAAGTAGAAAGTTATATTGTACAGTGCACAACACTAAAGAAAACTCACCATGAAGTCGCCAGCATGTATTGTTCCCATTTCTACACTTTGACCGCCATTCTCCAAACCCAGTTGCTTCACTATGTATTCTTTTGCTCGGCCAATTTCCTTCTTGGTGGCTCCATTGGCAATTGAGCAAATTTCTATTTGAAATTCATCGGGATCAGAGCTCGTGTCTCCAGGGAAGCACTGATATATTAAAAAAATCACAGTATGTACCTTTTACGGTTCGCGGTATTTCTTCTTGTCGACAAGCAATGTAGAGGCAAGCAGCCAACAATGCATCTTGATTTCTTCCCCTACTAGATTTCTGATCTTCAACCCGCTTGAATATTTCATTAGCCCGGTCCTTCAAATTGATAATAAAAGGAACATAAGAGAAGCAAACACTAGCTTTACATGTAAATTGAAAGTTGGAAGATTGAAGAACTACAACATTTGTTTCAAAGTGCAACTAGTACGATACCGACAATCTAAAAACAGTTTCATCAGCCTTGATACATGAGAGGATATCACAAGAAACGTTTTCTGGCCCTTTCTCTTCGTTAGATAACATTCAGCTGTCACTCCTCATTACTCGGTTAATAAAAATTGCTAGAGATGCTTTGCCAACTTATGACAAAAAAAAAAAATCGAACCATTCAGAAATTTTCAATGTTTTGTTCCCAAAACTTCTACACACCATTCTCAAAGAATTTTACAAAAAAATTTGAAAAAGGTCAGAGTCCGATGATACAAATTGCAAACCACATCAGAAAAATCATTGAAATCTCTCTCTGCTTTGAATAATACACAATACATACTCTCGTAAAACAGCATGGTAGTTCAATACAATCTAATCTAATTTAACAAATGATAAGAACAATCTAAAACTCTCCTCAAATTGAAGTTGAAGATTGAAAAACTACAACAATTGTTTCAAAGTGCAACTAGTACGATACCAACAATCTAAAAACAGTTTCATCAGCCTTGACACGTGAGAGGATTTCACAAGAAACATTCTGGCCGTTTCACTTCATTAGATAGCATTCAGCCATCACTCCTCGTTACTTGATTAGTTAAAAATTGTAAGAGATGCTTTGCCAACTTATAACAAAGTGAACTTCAACACAAAAAGAAATCAAACCATTCAGAACTTTTCAATGATTAGTTCCCAAAACTTCTAACAAACATTCTCAAAGAATTTTACAAAAAAGTTGAAAAAAGTCAGAGTCTAATGATACAGATCGCAAACCACGTTAGAAGAAGCAATGAAATCTCTCTCTGTAATACACACTACAAACTCTGGTAAAACAGCATGATAATTCAATACAATCTAATCTAATTTAACAAATGAAGAACACTTGATGCATCATAATATGATTGAGTTAATCATAATCATCAATCAATCACATTTAGTACATTCTAATGACGGTAAGTGAATGTGAAGGGGACAATAACAATCCGAAACAAAAGATGATACCTTGACGGTTCCAACAAGTCCCAACCTGAAATTGAATCGGATTTGTCAGCATATTTCATAATTGCCTAGTTCATAAGATTGAAACTAATTTCATGTTACAATCAATAAAAGCACCAAACTACAAGAGTTCAATTCAATATTCAATCATATATATTTATTGTATGAAACCCTAACTAACCTCTCACACATGGTGCCAATTGTTTTGAAAGCAAGGATCAAGCCACGATCGGGATTGGAGCCGCGATTCTGCCAGCGGCCAAGGGAGGACGAAAGGAAATCACCCGAGGCGCCGTTAGGTTTGGCAATGACGGTGGAGAGACCGCCGTCGGTGAGGAGAGGGTTGTTAGGACCTCCGACACGTACGGGATCGTTGTCGCCAGACTCGTTGGCGAATGTTCGCCACTCAGAGGTCTCGTCAATGGAGTGAGATTCCAAGACAAGGCCACACTCCGAACAGACGGCGTCCCCCGCCGAGTGGTCGAACACCACCTCCGTCTGGCGCTTGCAATCGCTGCAAAATGCATCAGACATGATTGCTCCGTTATCGCTAGGGTTGATTTTTATTTGTTTTCAGTTGCTGTTAGATCGATTAAAAAAATGAGATTTTACGCTGTTAATGTTTCTATCGTTTTTTTTTTTTTTTGAGGCGTTATGTTTCTTCTTCTTGGATTGAAACGGAGAAAGAATAATGGATGATTTGGTCGGAGTTGTGTATTGGTATTTATAGGAGGTGTTGAAAGTAGCCAAAAATCGAAATGAAAAAAGAAAAAAGAAAAAAGTGGGTTCGGTTTGTGATTGTGAGACTCGTTGGTTTTGGGAAAGTCATACGGTTTTCGTGCTTAAAAAAACACGGGTCGGTTCGATGAACATACTTGTATTTGATTTATGGATACACAGATTATAGATACGGATATATTTATTACTTTATTCATCAAAAGTATTAAAAAAATACAGGTTCTGTTCGATGAACTTATTTGATTTATGGATACAGATATACATATATTTAATATTTTATTCTTCATCAGAAGTATTAAAAGTATGGTGGTTTAGATTCATACTAATTAAAAAACCGACAAAAAATTCGAAAACTCTAGATATTATTATGTGTTCGGATATCATTTGATTTTTTCAAATCAAATTGAACTACGTATATATATTTTATGAAATTAGTATAAAAAATTTTACACTATTAATACATCACAACCACTTATAAATATTAATTCATTAATAATAAAATAAAAATCAAATCTAATAATTATCATTCTTTGTTAAATTTTTTTATACTATTAGAGTATTTCAATTAAATTTTTATTTTATTTATTATTGTTCTGGACTGGGCCGGGCTGACCCAAAAGCAAGGATGAAGGCCCAATCCAAACGGTCTTGCAGGGGGTCGCACCGACCAAGAAGCTACAGCCGTGCCCGATTTTATCCGCGAGCGCGACATCCTCGACTTCATACAGTTCAGCTCGACCTCAGCTCGAGCGTCCCTCGTAGGGCAGACTATGACCATTACACCATCACCTGGATTCTGAAAAGACCGCGTTCTCGTCTGTCCGTACTTCTCGTAGAACACCCAAGAAGGAGACCACGTGCGGGTCCCCACTACACACGTAGAACCTGGCAGTTCCTTCATTGGGCCAAATCTGCCCGGCCCAATGAAGGGACCTTGGTCCAGCGCTGGGGGCTATAAATACCCTCTGTTCCCAGAGGGTCAGGTATTCATTCTTTTACCCATTGTTGGCTGAAGATTTTGATGATACTGTTTGAAGCGAAACAAGCTGGATGTTTCGTTGGAATTAAGCAAGATGTCATGTTTCGAAATGGTAGAAGGAGTGCTTCGAATGGGCATGTCAAAACTTTGAGCTTCGAGTGACAGTTATGTGGGTATATTCAAAATAACTCTCGAAGTGGTAACAAGGTTATGTCCAAGAAATGCGTTCGAAACGAAGAAGTGCCAAAACATTTGAAATTCAAATGCAAGCGGGATGTTCGAAATTTAAAATATATGCGCTGGAGCATTCGAAGACGCGTGTGTTTCCAGTGATTTCTGGTAAACAACCGCTAGTCTTCCAAACTATCGAATAATCTTTCTTACTGTTATTCAATCTCTCTGGTAACTCACAGGATCGACTAGATTGATCCTAAGACTCCTTGGATATTAAAGTTACTCTTACAATCGAACAGATATTCATGGTCAATATTGTATAAGTGTTTGGCTTATTTCGACCTCTCTCTAAAATGTAGTCAAAATGTGTATAAAAACTAAGTTACACGAATAAATGCTAGTTGTAATGCTGAATTGTAAAGACATATAAGACTGCATGAAAATGAAGTAAATGGTTTCGACTTACAAAAACGGTTAACATAAAGGGTTTCTGGAACATAAAAGTTTTAAAAGAAGGAGAAACGTTTAATGCGAGAAATCTATAAATGATTTTAAGTAAAAGTATGCGTTCGAAGAACAAGGCTTAAACGTAAAGGTATGGAAAATGTGATGGTTTTCAGAAATATAAAACGCTCGAAACATAAAGATAACATTAAAGTGTAAGATTTTGAGGAAGAGATTTCGAAGTAAAAAGGGCTGTGAATAAGAAAACTTGTAAATGTTGTTTGACAAAAGGAATAAAGGAATAAAGGAATAAAGGAAGTACTGGAAATGGTAAAAAGGTTTTCACTAAATTAGAAATACATGGTGCTATCATACATACATTTCTCTTACATTCGTTTCCCTTGCCATGTGGTAGTTTGAATGTTATTGAATATTTTGTATAATAGATATGACACACGGAAATCCTAACATTAAGACTCCTATTTATACTAATTCGACCCTAACGGTCTTGCTATAGGATTATGCCACGTTTCGAACATGCAGGACAATGCTTCTTTCATCTTTCCACGTGTCCCCAAATGCTCCAACACATAACTTTCAAACTTTGAAAGTCCCGCTTCCATTTGAATTTAACATGCTTTGGTGTTTCTCCGTTTCGAACGCTTTTCCCAAACATAGCCTCGCTGTTGTTTCGAGACTCCTCTGGACATGTTCCTATAATTGCCGTTCGAAGCTTCAAGCTTTGACACACTTATTCGAAACATTGCTTCTGCAACTTCGAAATTTGGCGTTTAATTCTATTTCGATCAGAACATTTAATTCTTTTGGCTTCTAAATAACATTATCAAAATCTTCAGCCAACAAATTGCCCCTTTAAAATATGTATTTCGATTTCTTTGAGAAATACCTATTTTAAATATTTACACAAGATTTTGATAGGACTTTCGAATCATCGTAACATTTAATGTCTTTGACTCCAGTCACATCAATCATAACACCTTTTGGATTCCTTAACCGCCCGGAGTCACTTCACAGCGTGGCGCAGTTATAAGTAATGATTATCTTTTTTAATCACGCCTATTACCTATGCTAATTTTCACGCCACCTCTTCATCATACCAACCCATGATCTCCACGTATCACACTTCTATTCGGTGGATGCTTAAACTTCCCCATTATAAAACGTCAACTTAATCTTCTTCTTTTCTTTTCACACTCTAAACCTTTCATACTCTGAATTTTTTACCCTCCTTCTCTCACAAAACAATCTAAGCTTCCAAAAAAATGTCTTCTTCCACTTCATCCCAACTCAAGAAAGTCTCCAAGAAGAAAGGAAAAACTACAGGAGCTACTATGGAGAGTAAAATCATCACTATTCAAGGCCAATCTGCTCTTGCTCCTCAAATGATTTCCAAAGAAAAGGAAATGTTGTACGCATCACAGGTACTCATTCCTACCCACGTTGCTGGTAAGAGGCTAGCCTTAAATGGCCCTCTTACAGTTTTTGAAATATTAAAGGACACCAGGACAATTTTTCCCGTCTGTTATAGCTTCAAACCCTTATTCAACAAAATGGATGCCCCTAGGGCAGTAGAATCTCTTAGTTCAAATGCCGTAGAAACCCCAACCGTTCCTCCCAAGGACCCCTTTATTTTGGATTATGTAAAAAGCAATTTTAAGCCATTTCGATCTTGCCCTACTTCTGATATCGCTAATCAAAATTGGTTCACAAAGGTAGAAGCCAAGAAATCCCAGCAATGGGAAGAATTAGGCATTTATAACCTGATTAAGCTATCGAAACCTGGATTTACCTACAGCCATCCTCTGCTATTCGCGTCCCTTTATTTCTGGGACAGTACCTACAACACTTTCCATCTCCCAGGTGGAATGATCACCCCCACCTTCTTCGATATAGCAGCCATTACTGGGCTGTCGCCAGTGGGAGAAACTTACGTTCCTGACAACGAAGAGCACTCAAGCATAATTGACTTCGAAGTCAAGTTAGCCAGCTTTTCCAAATTTATCAGCCATTATCATGCTGAAGGGGACAATGTGTCTGACGTAGAGCACATTGCTTTTTTAACCCTGTGGCTGTCTAGATACGTTTTCTGCAGTAGATCCCTGCAGGTAGCTAGCAGGTTCATTCCTCTAGCCAGGGATTTACATGAAAATCGAAAAGTGTGCCTAAGTGAATTACTCTTAGTTGACCTCTATGAGAGTCTGAGGTCAGCTGTTTCGAGCCTCAAATCCCACACCTCCAAAAACATTTTATTGGCTGGCCCATTTTGGTTACTCCAACTATGGCTAAACGCCATGTTTGAACCTTCCTTATCAACCGCCAATACCATTGATGAGCAAGATTCTGAAATAAGTGATAGGATAGTCGAAGGCACTAGGCTTCGAAGACTAACTCCTAATGATGACAAAGATGACTTCAAGGTTCAATTCTCGAAGTACATCATGATATTCTCCAAAAGGCACAAGTTCGAAGAGAGCATGGCGCCTTTTTCTTCGAGGGCTCATGGACCTTCTTGGTTCACCATGGCTCTCTCAGAAGCCATCAAGAGTAAGGAGATTCAGGATGTATGGAGAGCTTTCTTGCTGCCTAGACTCATCTCTTCAAGGATAACCCCAGCCAAGAACCAAATTCTTCTCTTTGCCTACCAACCAAACTTCGTTTCGAGGCAGTTTGGCTTATGCCAACTGATTCATGAACCTTTGTTCCAAACTGAGAGTGCCATCACTTCTGGCCGAACTTTCAAGGCAAGGGAAGCCAAGATCCAGCAAGAACAATATCAAGGCTTTGCCCAATTTGAACTGATAGCCTTCGAACCTACCCATCTCGCAGCCAAAGGATTTCTGGAGTGGTGGATTAAGTTTTATCAAACTTGCATGTTCGATACTCTTACGATTCGACAGAAACTAATTGATGCCTTTGATGTGCAGGTACCAGCAAAGAAAGGTATGTTTACTCATGCCAAAGAGATTAAAGCTTTTCAAAATTATTTTGAAACCACTTACGACCCCACGCGCTTGGACTCCACTGTGCATCAAGCAGCTGAGACCTTGAAGGAAAAATTTAAACAAAAAGTTTCTAAGCTAAAACTTCCTTCAGGGCTGTCACCTGAGGATAGGTATAGGTTGGCATTCGAAATGCATCCACCTAAATTTCCCAGATTACCTACCTCAGAACTGGCTCTGGCTTGGTTTCCCCCATATCCATGGTGGTTTACTTGCAAAGAGATGTTCAAATATCTTCAGAGGAAACCAAAGCCATTTGAGACTGTGACATGGGCTCGATACTGGCTTCATGATTTCCCAGGACACCTTCGATACGACCTTTCTGCCATGTCAATTAAATCTGATCAAGGCACAGGTGCGAATGCTTGGGAAAAATCCCAAATGTCTTTTATTTTCCATATCTTTAACCTTTGCTTTAATTGTTTTGATTTTCAGCTATCAGGATAAAGACAGCTGCCTCGAAATCGAAGGAAGGGAGGGCCTCTCAAGCCTCCATCGAAACTACCGAAAAAGCTACTCCACCCGAAACAACTACTACTGCTGCAACTACAACAACCACAATAACGCCAACAACAACAAGTGCTCCAATTCCAACGGTAATCACTTAGCCTTGACATTTCGAATTTACTCAAGCTTTGTGGTTTATATCTAACTTTTCGTTAAAATTCTTTCAGACCAACAAGCTTCCTCCCACTACTCCCAAGAAGCGGAAATTAAGCACTACTGGGGAAGACCCCAAGGCTGGAGGAAACTCAAATACTGCTTCGAAGAAGAAGCTAAAGAAAGATACTCCTAAAAGCACTGTTCCGACTAGTGTCTCTGGACTCGATTCCAGGGATGCTGCTCCCTTACCTAAATCCAAAAATCCACCTTCGACCTCCAACCCACCGTTGGAACGTATAGCTAGTAACCTCTCCTCTGAGGGTCCACAGGTAAATCGAACTTCTAAAAATTGTTTCCAACACTAACTTCTTATTACCTTGGTGAATGTTTTTCTTTAACATTTTGTTGTTCCTTGCAGAACATTTTGAATCCCACTTCCACCATTTCGACCTCACCATCCGGAGCTGCCGCTCCGCTCAACTCCTCTCCTCAAGGGGATTCCAGCAACCTGGTCCAAAACAAAGGTTCTTCCAATGTGGCGGTTGTGGCTGGAACTTCTGATCAGCAGGAGGATCAAGGTACCTCCATTCCTCCGAAAGAGGTGAACGAAACAATACTCCAAACGTCTGCAGAGGATTTACAAAGGGCTTCTCTTCAAAAGTCCCCTCTTGAAACTCTTCAAGAGGACCCAAAGGACACTCAGACTGAAGAAGAGAAAGCTGACTCTAGGCAAGGAGCCGAAGAATCTGAGGGGGAAAGTGCCAATGACGAGGAAAATGTCAATGACGGTTCAACTGCTGGGACGGAATCTAACGCAAATAGCGGCGAAAGGGATGGTATCGAAGTGGTAGATTTGGACGAGGATGAAGAAGACCAAGAGCACGAAGCAAATGAAGGGGATGGTGGTGCAATCAATGAAACCCTAGAGGTTGAAACAAACGTGGTTCCCCTACGCGTGGAATTCCCCCAATCCTCTCCGTCTCGAATGACTGACGAGGAACTGGCACTTCTGAGGCGAAATGACCCCATTGGGTACATGAAGGCAAAGTTGGCTCAGAGGGACGTCCCACTCGCTAGGGCTGGCACAAGTTCAACCAGTTATCCTCTTCCCACAGATGAAAGAGTTGTTCTTCTTAACAAAATTAGGAGAACTATTCTCAATGTGGATATATTCGAAGTGCTTAAGCAAGATAGTACTGCTTGCTATACTATGAAGGAGCTTCTCACAAAGGTCAATCTTTCCACCTGCTCCTTGCCAGTTAGTACTCTCTTGTTTGATCTTCAGAATTTACTGGACAACGTAACTGGCTACCTTCTCCAAGACGAATCTGCTGCCAAGAAGGTTCACGAGAAACGCATTGCCATGGATGCCGCTTATGAACAAGCTTCGAAACTTTCTCAGGAAGCTGAGGATCAAGCTATGCATCTGAAGCAGGCGAAAACTGAATATGAGGCTCGAGCTGAGTCCATTCTTATTTGGGAAAGGCAGATTCTAGAGCTTCAGCAGAAAGTTAAGGAGGCTAAGGAACAACAACTAGCCTTCGAAACTAATCCTGCAGGTAACCAATTCGAAGAGCTTCTCAACCAGGGGCTTGCAGAAATGGAGACTGCAGAACAACTTAAAGGAGAAGTGGCGACCTTGGAAGGTGCCAGGCGGTTTGCTCAACAGAAACTTGAAACATTTCGAAGCACCTTTAATCGATTGAAAAACAATGCTTATTTCTAGATTTTGATGTTTATCTGACTATAACTTTGGTTTCTTACATGTAATATTCGAACAACGCCATTTTGGCATTCTATCTTGCCATCTTGGCTTTTTATAATATTTTGCATACGTTGTTACTATTCGAATCTCCCGCAGGCTTGGCTTATATTTCTTTAGATATTTCCCATTAACCTTTAGGACACGTTTATCATCCAAGAGTTCTTCGACTTCGTATGCATTGTTTGAGAACACTTTTAATATTCGAAAAGGTCCTTCCCAATGAGGTGACCATTTACCTAACGCTTTATTCTTCTTATCCATAGGCAATATGACTCTCCAAACCAAGTCATTAATAATGAATACTTTTTTCTTCACCCTTTTATTGTATGTTCTGGCCACTCTTTCTTTTTGCCTCATCAAAATTTCCAACGCATGTAATCTAATTTCGTCCAACTCAACTAATTCATTCATCATCATTTCCCAATATAATGCAGCTGGGATTTCGTTTTGTCTCTGAATTCGAACTGATTGCAGATGAATTTCTACTGGTAACACTGCATCATGCCCAAATGTAAGTTGGAAAGGCGTAGTGTTAGTAGCTTCCTTAGGAGATGTTCTACAAGCCCATAACACTTGGTCCAGAGTTTTGTGCCAATTTATTGGCCTCTTGCCAATATGCTTCTTGATTAATCCTATTATTATTTTATTTGCTGCTTCGACTTGTCCGTTTGCTTGAGCATAATATGGTGTTGATGTTAGCAATCTAAACCCCATTTCTTGGGCAAATCCTTGCATCTTTCTACCAGTAAATACGGAGCCTTGGTATGTAGTTATGCTTTCTGGCAATCCAAACCTATAGATAATGTGCTTTTGTATAAATTCGATAATTGCCTCTTGATCAGCAACTACCAGAGGTATAGCTTCGATCCATTTGGTAAAATAATCTACTCCCACCAAGATATATTTCTGTCCTTTGGACGAAGCAGGATTTATTTCTCCTATCAAATCCAATGCCCATCCTCTAAATGGCCATGGTTTGATGATCGAATGCAACTCGCTTGCAGGGGCATGTTGAATTCCTGCATGTTTCTGACACTCCTCACATCCTTTAGCAAAGTCTATGCAATCTTTGAGCATGCTAGGCCAATACAAACCGTATCGAAATAGCAACCATTTCATTTTATGGCCTGCTTGGTGTGCCCCACATGCCCCATTATGGACTTCAGACAATGCTAAATATGCCTCACTCTCTCCTAGGCATTTCAATAATACACCCTCTTGGGTCTTTTTGAATAATTCGTTCCCCATGAGGAGATATGACAATGCTCTATATTTTGTTTTTCTATCCACCTTTAGAATTGGGTCTGCTAAATAACTCTTCAATGGACTTCGCCAGTCTGCATCTGACAAAGTATCTATGGCTAGTATTTCGAATCCCTGTTTCTCAGCATATCCCAATCTCATACTCTCCAGATCTGATGGTGTGAATCTAGTAGCCATAACTCTTCCCCTTAATTCGACCAAATCCTTAAAATTCTTGGTAGATACTTTATAACCTGAAGCCAACTGCTGTTGGCTCCTAAATTCGACACCTTTGTTTTGATTGATGTCAGCCATTAAAGCTGAAAGATGCTTTCGACTGGCTAAGTCTGTCGAAGTGCCCGTCGAAAGATGGCAAAAGTACTTAGAAGAATTCTTCCAAGGAAGAAGGCTGGTTACCTTCGATGTCGAAGGAGTTTTCGTCGAAGATGTCTCTTGACGAAAGTGTTCGATGGTTCAGAGTGGGGCAGTTTGAAATTCAAGCGTTTGGAGGGAAAACGGTTTCCAACGGTTACCACGTGCAAACGTGCAAGAATCTGGAGCGTCGAGCATGGAGAACGTGCCAAGTGGATTGATCTCGAAGCAGTGTAACTGCCCGACGGTTACTTGGGATGTTTTAGTATAAATAGGAGTAGACATGTAGTTTCTCGCGTGTGTTCACAATCCTATACAAAGTCACTCATATAGATTCGAGTACCCAGCGTGTGAGAAAGAATTGTTGAGAAATGTATGTGTGAAACACCAATTTTATCAATTAAAGTCATTTACTTTTCCAGAATTTTACTTGCTTTTCTCTTTACATTTCCTGTCGAACCTTTTACTTTAAAGCCTTGTTTAAATTACCAAGTCTTTCCTTCATGCAGTTTACTTGAAACCTTTTTATTTAAAGCCTTATCCACCTTAATCAAACTTCAAAATCAACCTATGTCCTAGGATCAATCTGATCGATCCTGCGAGTAACCAAATAAGTAACCATTTGGAGGATCAGCGGTTGTTTACCAAAACCCAAGGTAAACAAATTGGCACGCCCAGTGGGACCGTGTGTTGATTGTTGAAAATAATCTCATCTTTTCGAGTTGTATGTTATTGAGAAGTGGTAATATATACACTAACGATAACAATACTGCCAGAAGAAGGGAAGAGATGGCGAATCCGCCAAACAATAACGAAATCCCACAAACGAGTGTGGGAGCAACGGTTAGTATGACCGTAAGTGAAGCGACAAACGTTGGTTCGACACCAGCAGTGTCGGTCACAACTACGGGGCCAATACCTTCGTTAACAGGCCCCAGGATACCTTTGGGGACTCCCCCACCAAGGGGAAATTTAGGCACAAGGCCTGTGGTTCCCCCAGGATTTATTCTATTCTATGGTATGCCAACTTCTGAAGTGGCAAGCCTGACGAATGCTGCGTCCACTTTTTCAGACCCTTTCGTGAGTGCCTCTTCGCCACTCCAAGGCTCTGGAGTAGGCATGGCAAATAGAAATAGGACCCAACTCTTAGGAGGAACGTCCCAAGTAGCCCATGGCCTTACAAATGCCTCGACAGCAGTCTTGAGGCAACAGATGGACGAAAGCAACCATGATATGGTGCAAATGTTGGCACAAACTTTGAGTACAGTGCTAAACCCTCTAATACAAAACACTACTCAATCGAATCAGCAAGTGACAGCGCAAATGACGCGCTTGGCTGATTTCTTTGGAGTGCCCCAACCTATTCGACAGCCCCAAAGGGCGCAAATAAGGGGAAATCAGGGGATATTTGTAGAGGAAGAAACCACCATTAACCAGGCTCAACAGCCTGTCGAAGAAAACCTTAGGGCACGATTGGAACAACCTGTCGAAGAACCTAGGGTAATAACCCCAGAGGTAAGGTTAGTTAACAGAAACCAAAATGCTGACGAAGTGGTTCAGCATATCCAATACCAAAACATGGGTTTGGAAAACAATCTGGCAACTATGATCGAAAGGATCATGACTCAGAATGGGATGAACATGGGCTTTCGAAGGCCCAACTTTACATCTCCATTGTCAGAATACGTGTTACAAACGGACTTACCTCCTAGATGCAAAGTCCCCAAATTTACTAAGTTCTCTGGGGACACGACAGAATCTACTGTCGAGCATGTGGCGAGATACTTGATCGAAGCAGGAGACATTTTGAATAACGAAAACCTAAGGATCAAGTACTTCCCAAGTTCTTTAACCAAGAACGCTTTTAGTTGGTTTACAACTCTCCCCCCCAATTCGATCCATCATTGGGCCCAGTTGGAAAGATTGTTCCATGAACAATTCTACATGGGGCAAACCAAGATAAGCCTGAAAGAACTGGCCAGTGTGAAGAGACGTTTCACTGAACCTATAGACGAATATCTAAATAGGTTTAGGTTGCTCAAGGCGAGATGTTTTACACAAGTGCCAGAACATGAGTTGGTCGAAATAGCCGCAGGCGGTTTAGATTATTCCATTAGGAAGAAGCTAGACACCCAGTACCTAAGAGACATGGCCCAACTGGCCGATAGAGTTCGACAGGTCGAACGCCTCAAAGCTGAAAAAGCTAAGGCAACGAAAACTCACAAGAGAGAGAGGATAGCGTACGTTGAGATGGATGACGAAGATCTAGAATCCTTCGACGATACATTAACTGTCGAAGAAGGAGAAGTCGATTTAGCAGAACTAAAACAAGGGCCACCATACTCTTGTAAACTGTTAGTCCCCTCAAATGGGAAAAACCCCATTGGTCCAGAAAGGACCAACGATAGGTTCCCAAAAAAGACTTATAGTTTTGACATCACGAAATGTGATGAAATATTCGACTTGCTAGTTAAAGATGGCCAAATGATAGTACCCCCTGGGGTAAAAGTGCCTCCTCTTGATCAAAGAAAGAAGAGAGGTTTTTGCAAATATCATAATTTTTTGGGCCATAAAACTTCTCAATGTTTTCTTTTCAGGAATCTTGTGCAAGACGCTATTGAGGAAGGGAGATTAAAGTTTGCAGACAAATCCCCCATGGCTGTCGACTCCAATCCACTGAAGGCTGAAGCCCACTATGCTGAACCCTCTGAGGTGAACATGATAGAGGCAACCAGGATCCAGTCGAAGAAGCCAGGAATTAACATGGTCGAAGTCTCAAAGGACCACATCAACATGCCAATCTTTGGCAGTTTTTCTGGAAATTTATCCAGGAAGACAATTGAAGCTGTCCAGAAAGCGGTCGAAAACCCGAAGTCGGAGACTGCTGAAGCACAAAGAACTGGATCAAAGCCCAGTTCCCACTTGGCCACTGTTCAAGGCCAGACGGAGAATCTGGAGATACAAATGAAGCAGTTAACTCTTGCTAATAAAGATACAATGAATATCAACATGGTTGAACTTTCTGACCCAAAAGCATCAGAAGAGGCCATAAGGCAAGAGCAGGCTAATAAGACGGCTTTCCCTCGGGAAAACGAAAACTTGGCAGATTTTTTACAAAGATGCCAGAAAAAGAAATCAGAGGTGATGCTGTGTCCAAGATGCAGTTCGATCTTTGATAAAAAAGCTGCTGAGCACATTCAAGGCGTGAGAGCAGCGAACAAGAGAAGGGAGAATGCTGACCTTCGACATGATCCCAGAAGGGGTTCTAACCAAGACAAGAGGCCATTGACCTTTAGGCCTCCAACAAATGTACCAGTAGACACTTGGTACAAAACCTCTGGCCGGAAAAGGCCAAGTGAGGAGAAATGGCATTCTTTCGATGTGCCAAGAGGTTCCTCTTTAACTCAAAAGAAAGAGCCTCAAGTTGCTGCACCTAAGGTTGCACAAGTGTCCAGCAACTACAAGGGTAAAAATCCTATGTCTCGATCTCAATGGAGGAGATATCAAAGGAGACGAAAAGCTGAAAGGGAGGCTGCCAACGAACCTAAGGCAGAAACTAGTTCGAATGTTCCTCAAAGGAAACAAAGGAAGCCTCTAGAGAGAGAGCCAGTTACCAACAGGCTAGTTTGGCCTAACCAAAGTGAAGTCGAAGACGAAGACGATGCTGAGTCTGATGATACTTTGGATATAATGGTGAATATTGTTTCAGTGCTGCCCAGAGAATTCAATCGACAGGTAGAAGTCGAAGCAAGTGACTGGGAAGTGGAACAAGAAATGGCCAAACATAGGCCAGTGTGCTATTTTGTCATGGACAATGGCACTACTGAGGAACAAAATGGCTTCTTCGAGCCACCTACAGAGGCGATGAAGAATCACCTCAAACCTTTGTTCATAAGGGCCAAGCTCGAAGAAACTATTGTGAATAAAATATTGGTCGATTGTGGGGCAACTATCAATATTATCCCTCACTCTATGCTAAGGAAAATTGGCAAAAGAGATGAGGACATTAAACCTCACAATATGGTCCTGTCGAACTATGAGGGCGGCATTGGGACCACCATGGGAGTGATTCAGCTAGATATCAAAGTTGGGTCTATCCTTCGACCAACGATGTTCATGGTCATATCGGCCAAACCTAACTACAATCTTTTGTTAGGCCGTGAATGGATTCATGGTGTTGGCGCTGTGCCTTCATCGATACACCAAAGACTGCTGCTATGGCGTCCAGATGGGATGGTCGAAAACATAGAGGCAGATCAAAGCTACTACCTTGGCGAAGTGAATCACTTGGGTGTGGCAGATTTCGACAAAAACTTGGCTCACATAGGGCCATGTCCAACACCTGACTTCGACATGGCGCCAGCGCCAAACACCTTTTGTTCCCTATACCTGCATCCTGAGCATGGTTTCCAATGGGACAGAGAAGACTTGTCCCACATAGACTTCAGTGGGTTAACTGATATCCAACCAACTGGTTGGGGAAGTGAATTCAGTGATAATGACTGAGTCACAATCTTTGAAGCGAATTTCGGCTTATGTAGCCGAAACCAAGATGATAACGGCTCTCGAAGCCGAAGTAAAGTACATGGCCACACAGGCCAATGATCAACAATTATCTGTTGTTGGCCCAGGAAAGGATTTCGATCCAAAACCTCCTGATATCATGCCAGGAGAAATGCAGGAACAGAGGCTCGACGCCATCTATGACGATGAGCCTTTGGGCTTCGAAAAGGATCCCTTGGCGAACAACATTAAAATGTTGGCACAAGACCCTTTAGAAGAAATCAACTTAGGCGAAGGATCAGAGAAAAGGCCAACTTACATCAGCGCTAAAATCGATCCAGAACTTAGGTTGGAAGTAATCCAATTGCTGAAGGAGTTTAAAGACTGTTTTGCATGGGATTATGACGAAATGCCTGGTCTCGACAGAGGATTGGTAGAACTTCAGTTGCCAATCAAACCTGGAAAGAAGCCAATCAAGCAAAATCCAAGGCGCTTCGCTCCAGAAATATTGTCGAAGATCAAAACGGAGGTCGAAAGACTTCTGAAATGCAAATTCATCCGTGTTACAAGGTATGTCGAATGGATTGCAAATATTGTGCCAGTAATTAAGAAAAATGGCACATTAAGGGTGTGCATAGATTTCAGAGATTTGAATGCTGCCACCCCCAAAGATGAATATCCTATGCCTGTGGCGGAAATGCTAGTCGATTCTGCCGCTGGTTATGAATACCTGAGTATGCTCGATGGTTATTCAGGATATAATCAAATATTTATTGCTGAAGAGGATGTGTCGAAAACAGCTTTTCGATGCCCTGGGGCCTTAGGCACTTACGAATGGGTAGTGATGCCTTTTGGCCTAAAGAACGCTGGGGCAACGTACCAGCGAGCAATGAATACTATCTTCCATGATTTCATTAACACTTTTATGCAAGTATATATTGATGATATTGTTATAAAATCTGTTTCCAGGAAGAATCACATTGACCACCTTCGACAATCATTCGAAAGAATGAGAGAACATGGTCTGAAGATGAACCCTTTGAAGTGTGCGTTCTGTGTGAAAGCTGGAGATTTCTTGGGCTTCGTTGTCCATAAGAAAGGAATCGAAATCAACCAGAACAAGACGAAGGCAATTCTGGAAGCGAAAGCGCCATCGAATAAGAAGGAATTGCAATCTCTCTTAGGCAAGATAAATTTCTTAAGGAGGTTTATATCTAATCTAAGTGGGAAAGCTCAGGCCTTTTCACCCTTACTTCGACTGAATAAAGAGGGGTTCGAATGGGGGCAGGAGCAACAAGAAGCCTTCGACAAAATCAAAGGGTACCTTACTAAGCCACCTATTTTGGTGCCTCCTTGTAGCAATAAGAGTATGAGATTGTACATAGCTGCATCTGACAAAACTCTGGGAAGTATGTTAGCCCAAGAAGATGAGAATGGAGTCGAAAGACCCATTTACTATCTCAGTCGAGTTTTGAATGATGCAGAAACTAGATATAGCGAAGTTGAAAAATTGTGTCTATGTCTGTATTTCTCTTGTACAAAACTCAAGCAATATATAAAACCAGTTGATGTTTATGTTTCGTCTCATTTTGATGTTTTCAAATATATGTTGTCGAAACCTATCTTGCATAGTCGAATTGGCAAGTGGGCATTAGCATTAACTGAATACTCCTTGACCTTTATGCCTCTTAAGGCAGTAAAAGGACAAGTGGTTGCAGATTTCATAGTCGACCACTCAATTCAAGTCGAGGATATTAATTACGTGGAGATAGAACCTTGGAAATTCTACTTCGATGGTTCCAGCCATAAAGATGGAACAGGAGTAGGAGTCTTGATTATTTCTCCAGATAAAATTCCAACAACATTCAAGTACAAAATAGCAGGTTCTTGTTCGAACAATGAGGCTGAGTATGAAGCTCTAATTACTGGCCTTGAGATATTGTTGGAATTGGGGGCAACTCGAGTCGAAATAATGGGAGACTCAGAGTTAGTCATCAAGCAAGTCACAAAGGAATATAAATGCATAAGGGAGAATCTCATTATGTACTTTGTGATAGCAAATCGTTTATTGAAACAATTTGAAGCGATCAATATTCGACACATACCCAGAGTCGAAAATCAAATAGCCAATGACTTGGCACAAATTGCATCTGGGTATAGGATTTCAAAAACGAAACTACAAAGAGCAATCGAAGTTCGAGAAAAGATAAAGGCAACTTGTCTATCACCATCAGACTTGGAACCGACGAGACTAGGATATGCTGATCACAGAAACTTCGAGATTTCGTTCATTGATAATTTGTCAGAGCAAGATTGGAGAAAACCCATTGTGGACTATCTTCAAAATCCAGGAGCTTCGACAGAACGAAAAACAAAATACAGGGCGTTGAGTTTTGTACTCATGGGTAATGAGTTATTCAAGAAGACGCCTGAAGGGGTGTTGCTGAAATGTTTAAGTGAAACTGAAGCATACATAGCCCTTTCGATGACGCATGCTGGGGCATGTGGGGCTCACCAAGCAGGCCATAAGATGAAATGGTTGTTGTTTCGACAAGGACTATATTGGCCCACTATGCTGAAAGATTGTGTTGAGTTCGCCAAAGGTTGCCAAGAGTGCCAAGTCCATACAGGCATCCAACATGTACCAGCAAGCGAACTTCACTCGATAGTGAAGCCTTGGCCCTTTAGAGGATGGGCGTTGGACCTCATTGGAGAGATTCGACCAGCATCATCAAAGAGTCAGAAATACATATTGGTAGGCATTGATTATTTTACTAGATGGATCGAAGCTATCCCTTTAGTCAATGTGGACCAAGAAAATGTCATTGAATTTATTCAAAAGAACATTATCTTTAGATATGGAATTCCTGAGACAATAACAACTGATCAAGGGTCAGTTTTCACTGGTCGAAAGATGCAGGAATTTGCTCAGGAAACAGGTTTCAAACTCCTAACATCCACGCCTTATTATGCACAGGCAAACGGTCAAGTCGAAGCAGCTAACAAAGTGGTGATTGGCTTGATAAAGAAACATGTTGGGAAGAAACCAAAGAATTGGCATAAGACGTTAGACCAGATTTTATGGGCTTGTCGAACGTCCCCAAAAGAAGCCACTGGTACAACACCATATAGGCTAACTTTTGGCCATGATGCAGTGTTGCCAGCAGAAATTTGTCTTCAATCTGCAAGGGTTCAGAGGCATTATGATATTCCTTCTGAGGTTTATTGGAACATGATGTTAGATGAACTGGTGGATTTAGACGAAGAGAGGTTACACGCTCTCGACTTACTCAGGCTTCAGAAGAAAAGAGTAGAAGACTCTTATAATAAAAAGGTAAAACCTAAGGTATTTTTGCCTGAAGAACTAGTTTGGAAGGTAATTCTTCCCATGGATCGAAGGGATCGAAGCATGGGGAAATGGTCACCCAAATGGGAAGGACCCTTCAGAGTTATCCAAACTTTTTCTGGTGGAGCCTATGAAGTCGAAGAGTTAAGTGGAGATAAAAGGCTCTTGAGAGTAAATGGTAAATATTTGAAAAAATACAAACCTATACTTCAAGAGATAAAAATAAAATAATAAAAGAACAAGTCTAAATTAACCATAAAAATGCCAAAATAGGAATTTTATTAATTTCAGCCAAGATGGCAATTGTTGTCGAATAACGATTACAGAAGATGGTTACAAAAGAGAATCAATCAAAAGGTAAGAGAGTTCCTGAGTCAAAGATACTTGGCGTGCTGCAGCTCCAACCTCTTCTTGCACCAGGAGTTTTCCTGCACTAGTTTGGCAATTTGAGCGTCGAGGCCTTGGGCCCTCTCAGCGAATTCCAGGCCTTGTTTGATCTCAGTCTGGCTCTCAGTGTCTGAGATGGTCGAAAGAATTTCCTCCTTGAGTACAGTGTTGGCGTTTATCTTCGCCTCTATTTCTGCGATTTGTGCCCGAAAGGAAACATTCTCTCGATCAATGGCATCAACTCTTTCCTGTGCAGACGCTTTTTGTTTCGACAACTCAGCAATTCGAGAAGTCGAATCTGAGACAGCGGTCCACGCAGATGAGCTTTTGCCATACAACACTTCAAGCTGACTGTTAAACCCTCTTTGACGCCTGTAATCCGCTGAGACTTGATCAATCATAGAGTGTAACTCCATGATCAAGTCTGAGATTTCTGGGGCTACAGCTTCAAAGTCGACAGCATTCAAGACCTCTTTTAAGCATGATGGAGCAGTGGGGTCCCCCTCTAAAGCCTTCATCAAGTCCCTCTTGAAGAACTGGGCCTTAACCTTCGCCAAAGCATCATCAAGGGGAGAAGTTTCAGTAGACTTCCCCGACAGGGTAGGAACTTCCTGACTCGCGTCAGACGAACTCTTGCTCTCAATGATGGCGTTGAGGTAGCTAACAGGGTCAGTTTCTTTCAAGAGTTCCAAGTCCTCTTTTGACCTGTGCTTCGAGGAGGTAACCCTTGCAACCGTATTATCTTGGGTTTGAGGTTCTTGAGTGTTAGGTGCTTCGACTGGTTGCTCTTCGACTCGGACTGAGGAAGTACCAGCGTCGACTTGTGGTTCTTCGTTAGCATCACCCTGGGGTCCTTCGCCAGCGGCATTTTGTGGCTCTTCGCTAGCGTCACCCTGGTGTCCTTCGCCAGTACCACCTTGGTTCTCTTCGACGGCAGCATTTTGATTTTCTTCGCCATCATTGCCTTGGTCCCTTTCTTCATGATTCTCTTCTGACAGATCCACCACCTGAACCGTTTCTGGCTGTGGTTCCTCCGTTTGAGGCTCCTCCGCTGGTTTTTCTACTGTTTCAGCATTGGCCTCATTCTCAGTATGGGCTTCGTCATTGCCCAAGCCTTTTTCCTGAGGCCTGCTAAGTTCAGCAGATTCCAGCGTTTCTGAGGTCCTGGGCGGAGAACTCTCAGTAGTGTCCTGAAAAGGGAAAGAAGACAAATCTTCAGATGTCGAAAGAGACACAATCGAATATGGGTATCTATGCCTAAATTATAAAAAGGTCTAAGGGATTACCTGTGGATTAACTTCAGCCCCAGGGCTGGAATTGTCACTTTCGACAGGCTTGTTAAGAAGAACGTTCAGTTCCTCCTCAGTTGGCTCCTCGATGATCACTGGAGGTGGCCTAGGCTTTCTCACAGCAACCTTTATTCTGACGGTTCGACCTTCAGGAGCAGGAGCAGGAACAGAAGCATCCTTCGTCAACTTTCGCCTTTTTAAGGGGGCAGGAGGGGAATCACTCTCTTCATCACTCCCAGATTCGACCACCAGTCCTGGCCGTTTCTTGGGCGAAGGTGCCTAGAAAAACCAATAGGAATTCGATTTAATAATTACATCGAAAATCAAAATCGAAAGCCAGAAGAAAAATGAAGAAAGTCTGGTTACCGATATAGGAGGCCTCTTCGAAGAGCCTTCCCCCTGTTGGTTGCCTGTGGTCTTCGCCGGCGCTGCAGTCTTCGCCGGTGGAGGTTTTGTTGAAGGGGCTCCTCCCTGTTGGCCTTCTGTAGCCTTCTTGGCTACATGCTTTCGAACAACTGGAAGCAAATGAAAAGTTAACAGGCTAGCAGTCGAAGAGAAAGACAAAAAGTAATGTGAGAGCATGAACTTACATTTCTTTACTTTGTCCAACACAAGGACAAAAGACTTCTGCAGCTCATCCATGAAGTCCTTCTCGTCGAAGAAGTACTCAGCATAATAGCTTCTCCACCACTCCTCGAAGGATGGTGAACAAAGAAAATTAAGCTGGTAGTCAAACAGCGAGAGGATTGTTCGACCAGCATATCTTCCGATATGCTTGATGGCAGCTTCTTCTGTATAATCGTTGCAGAAGTACAACATTGACTTCTCTCTTTGAAAAATCGGAGAAGGCAGGGTTTGGATAATACCAAACTGGCGAGATACCAGATTTGGTTGGTAGGCAATCAGACTCAGATGAGTCTTAGAACTCTTGAATCGAAGAGGCATGATCCTTGGTGTAAGGAACGCCTCCCAAAGTATTATATGCTCATCGACATTGGGACCACTCGACTCCTTTGGATGTGGCCTTGTGAACCATGCTGGCCCCACCCGTCGTTGAGCAAATGGAGCCATAGTTGAAACAAACTCCTTCCTTCGAGCAAACATTAGAACGAAGTTGGTGAAGGTTTGTTGAAACTCCAGTCCATCGTCCGTAGGTGTCAGCAGAGCCAGCCTGATTCCTTCGATGCGTCTATTCGCTATCGCCGGAGCCTGTTCATTTATCTGAACTTTCTTGGGCAAGAAAGATTCGAAAGTGGCATTGAGCCACAGTTGAAGTAGCCAAAAAGGCCCAGCGAGTAGCAAACTGGCCCTGTCCTCGATATGTTTCAGAAGAGTAGCCCCATTGCTGATCGAATCGTAGAGGCTAGCCAGAATCAGTTCTGCCAAACAGATGTTTTGGCGGTGATGCAGTTGGGTAGCAAGAGTGACCATCTTTTTGGTCACCTGTAGAGACTTCGAGCAAAACACAAAGCGAGTTAGCCATAAGGCTAGAAACGCTATGTGTTCGACATCCGACACAGCATCTGTCGACCTGTCGTGATAATGGTTGATGAAAGTGGTGTATGTTGGCTTGGTCTCAGAGAAGCCAATTTGGTCCTCCGACATCTCCTCCGGATCGAAGTAATCCCCGGTTGGTCGAAGGCCAGTAATAGCGGCCACGTCGAAGAGTGTGGGGGTTAGCATCCCACATGGAAGATGAAAAGTGAAATGGGAGTAGTCCCAGAACAACAGTGAAGCTATCAGCATCTCCGGGGAGTAGTTCAAACCCGTCTTCGACAGCATCACTAGGTCGAAGATTCCCATATCCTTCCAGATCGAAGTTTGGTGCTTCTCCAACTTTGTTAGCCAAGCAACATAATCGGAGGTCAGATTAGGGCAAGACCTGAAGACCCTAACCCCCCTGTTGAAGAAGCGGAGGTCGATTTTTTCACGTGTAGGGTCTTCATTGTCTTCTGCGTCTTTCTTGGCGCATGCTACTGGCTTGAGTTTCTCGACTATTGGGAAATAGCTCTTGATCTTCAGAGCTTCAGAGATGCTTGGATTCATGGGGCCAGACATTGCAAAAATCTGGTTGGAGTATCCAACCGGGATCATCAAGTGGCGCGAGTAAGCGTCGCGAACGGCGATGTCAGAAGGTTCAGGAACCCTTCGTTTGCCTGTAGAATTCACTACCGGAGCAGTGACGAAAACCTTGGGTTTAACATGTTCAGTTGGTGCGTTAGCACTAGGAGCAGTGGAAGCAGAGGCCATTGTTTGAAATGAGTTTGAAGATGAAGTGAAAGAGGAAGAGTTTCTGCAAAGATAGCAAACTGGTATGAAAACAGGGAAGTTTGAAGGCTAGATGGCGTAAAAAGTCCCACAATGGGATATTCACTGCTATTTATAGTAGTGGGAAAAATCCCCAATAACGAGGACATTAAATGTCATTTAATGCTGCAGGAGTTAGTGGGACGCGTGGCAACCCCCTGTTGTTTTGGCCGTTTCTGCAGAGATAGAGGGACGCAGCGTGCGTCCTCGTTTTTGGGATTTGTCATAATGACAAATTCTGAAATGACGTTTGGTACTGCACGCCGTACTGAAAGTGACGTCCTAGGATCAAATCAATGATGGTTTTCTTGGGATTGCCAATAGTTGGTAAAAAGCAACAAAAAGTGCACAAGTTAACTTGTGACTAAGCGTGGAAAGACAGGTGTCGAATGGCGTTTCAAAGAATGCCTTTTTCTTTCAGAGTCGAAATAAGGCATCCTTGGGGGGCAATTTGTTGGCTCCTAAATTCGACACCTTTGTTTTGATTGATGTCAGCCATTAAAGCTGAAAGATGCTTTCGACTGGCTAAGTCTGTCGAAGTGCCCGTCGAAAGATGGCAAAAGTACTTAGAAGAATTCTTCCAAGGAAGAAGGCTGGTTACCTTCGACGTCGAAGGAGTTTTCGTCGAAGATGTCTCTTGACGAAAGTGTTCGATGGTTCAGAGTGGGGCAGTTTGAAATTCAAGCGTTTGGAGGGAAAACGGTTTCCAACGGTTACCACGTGCAAACGTGCAAGAATCTGGAGCGTCGAGCATGGAGAACGTGCCAAGTGGATTGATCTCGAAGCAGTGTAACTGCCCGACGGTTACTTGGGATGTTTTAGTATAAATAGGAGTAGACATGTAGTTTCTCGCGTGTGTTCACAATCCTATACAAAGTCACTCATATAGATTCGAGTACCCAGCGTGTGAGAAAGAATTGTTGAGAAATGTATGTGTGAAACACCAATTTTATCAATTAAAGTCATTTACTTTTCCAGAATTTTACTTGCTTTTCTCTTTACATTTCCTGTCGAACCTTTTACTTTAAAGCCTTGTTTAAATTACCAAGTCTTTCCTTCATGCAGTTTACTTGAAACCTTTTTATTTAAAGCCTTATCCACCTTAATCAAACTTCAAAATCAACCTATGTCCTAGGATCAATCTGATCGATCCTGCGAGTAACCAAATAAGTAACCATTTGGAGGATCAGCGGTTGTTTACCAAAACCCAAGGTAAACAACTGCGCTAGGTCATTTGCTTCTTGGTTCTCTATTCTTGGTATGTGTTGAATATCCATGTATTCAAATTTCCTTAATAGCCTATTGACTATTACGAAGTATACCATTAAATTTTCCTTTATGCACTTGTATTCCTTCGTGATTTGTTTGACCACCAATTCAGAGTCTCCTTTAATTTCGACTCTGGTTGCCCCCAATTCCAACAAAGCTTCAAGTCCAACAATGAGCGCTTCATATTCAGCTTCGTTGTTCGAACAACGAGGACCATCTAATTTATACTTGAATTTTGTTGGAATTCCTTCAGGAGAAATTAGAAGGACTCCAACACCACTTCCATTCCTGTGGGTTGAACCATCGAAGTACAATTTCCATGGTTGCATTTCGACGTAGCTCATGCTTGTCTGCTCAACCAACGAATGATCCACAATGAAATCAGAAATCACTTGACCTTTCATAGCTTTTAAAGGCATGAAAGTCAATGAATATTCTGTTAAGGCTAAAGCCCACTTGCCAACTCTACTATGCATTATTGGTTTTGAAAGCATATGTTTAATGACATCGAAGTGAGATGAAACATAAACATCAACAGGTTTTATATAATACTTGAGTTTCATACAAGAGAAATAAAAACAGAGACATAGCTTTTCTAAATTGCTATATCTGGTCTCTGCATCATTTAGCACTCTACTTAAATAGTATATGGCTCTTTCGACGCCATTGTTATCCTCTTGTGCTAGCATACTACCTATACTAACTTCAGAGGCAGATATGTACAATCTCATGGGCTTCCCCCATGATGGTGGAGACAAAAGAGGAGGCTGGGAAAGATACTCTTTTATTTTGTCAAACGCCTCTTGGTGAGCTTCGTTCCATTCGAAGGCTTGACCTTGCTTCAGACGAAGTAACGGGGAGAAAGCTTGGGTTCTTCCACTCAGGTTCGAGATGAATCTTCTGAGGAAGTTAATTTTCCCTAGCAAAGATTGCAACTCCCTTTTTGACGCAGGTGCTTTCGTCTCCATTATGGCTTTGGTCTTGTTCTGGTTGATTTCGATTCCTTTCTTGTGGACCACAAAACCAAGAAAGTCTCCAGCCTGCACAAAAAATGCACATTTAAGGGGATTCATCTTTAAGCCATGCTTTCTCATTCGTTCGAATGATTGGCTTAAATGATGCAAATGTGCTTCTGCAGATACAGATTTGATGACTATATCGTCAATATACACCTGCATGAAGGTTTCGATGAAATCATGAAAAATTGAATTCATCGCCCTTTGATAAGTTGCCCCAGCATTTTTTAAACCAAAAGGCATCACCACCCATTCGTAGGTGCCTAAGGCTCCTGGGCAACGAAATGCTGTTTTTGCAACATCTTCTTCAGCAATGAAAATCTGGTTATACCCAGAGTATCCATCTAACATACTCAAGTATTCGAACCCTGCAGCAGAATCTACTAGCATTTCTGCCACAGGCATGGAATATTCATCCTTAGGGGTTGCAGTGTTTAAATCCCTAAAATCTATGCAAATTCTTAAAGAACCATTTTTCTTAATAACGGGTACTATGTTTGCTAACCATTCAACGTACCTTGTTGTTCTGATGAATTTGCAGGGCAGCAACCTTTCGATCTCAGCTTTAATTTTTGTGAGGACCGCTGGTGCGAATCTCCTGGGAGTTTGTTTGATGGGCCTCTTGCCATCTTTGATTGGCAGTCTGTGTTCGACCAACTCCCTCTTTAAACCAGGCATCTCATCATAATCCCATGCGAAACAATCTTTGTTTTCCTTAAGGACTTCGATCACTTTCTTCTTGAGGCCTGGGCTAAGTTTAGCACTTATGTAAGTTACTCTTTTCATTTTTTCATCCCCTAAGTTGACTTCGTCGAGCGGATCCTGTGCCAACATTTTGACACCTGAGTTTATGGGGTCCCTTTCGAAGCCTAAGGGTTCTTTATCATAGATGGCATCCAACCTTTGATCCATCTCAGACTCTTTGAAGGGTGGGCATTTCGAACCCTCCCCACTGACTTCATTCGTCTTTATAGTTGATTTGTTTATTTCAGCCTCTAAGGCCGCTTTTGATTTGTTCTCAGCCATATAGGCCGAAATCCTTTCGAAAAAGGTAGACTCAGTCATGGCTAAGGTTGTCGAAGTCCCAGCCTGTTGGCCGTTTTTGTATAGTGCTTTCGACTTCCTCTTCTTCACTGATTATTGTTCTATCCCAGTAAAGGCCGTCATGCCGAAGTGTCATGTAGTAGTGGGCGTTTCTAGTTTCGTTCATCTCATCGTTTGGAACACATGGAGCAATCTTTGCCAGATTTTTATCATAGTCCCTTTTGTCAACCAAATTGACAGTTGACATAAAGTAACTCTGGTCTGCTTCGATGTTTTCCACGATTCCATCATCTCTCCACAGAACTAGTCGCTGATGCATTGACGAAGGAACTGCCCCCACGCCATGGATCCACTCTCTTCCCAGCAGCAGGTTATAGTTGGCCTTGGCTTCGATCACCATAAACATGGTGGGCCTGCAACTTGAGCCTATTGTCAATTCCAACTGGACCACTCCCAGTGTTTTGCCCACTTTTCCCTCATAATTGGACAAAACCATATTATGGGGTTTGATATCTCCTTCGCGGATCTCTAACCTTTTTAGCATGAAATGGGGTATCAAATTGACTGCAGCACCCCCATCCACTAGAACTTTGTTCACACCATGGACACCCACTTTCGCCCGAATGAAAAGTGGCTTGAGATGATTCTTCATTGCAGGTTCTGGACGTTCGAAGAACGCATTTTGTTCCTCAACAGCCCCATTGTCCATCACGTAGTAGCACACGGGCCTATGTTTCATTAAATCTGTGGTGTCTTCCTCCTCATATTCATTGATTTCGGTTTCCTGCCCAAATTCACAGGGAAGCACAGACACCACGTTACAGTTCAAGTTGAATGAAGACTCCCCCTCTGATTCGAAGTTATCTGTTATCATATCTTCGTCCTCTTCCGGGCCTGGAGTGTATTCCTTTGGTTCATTGCATTGTTCTTCAGAGAAGAGCCTCCTATTGACTGGAGGTTTATCTTCAGTTTGATTTTTTGGTTTGTTGGTGCTAGATTCACCTTGTATTTTCGTTGAAGTATCCCCTTTGTTTGCCACAGCTTCTCTCTCAGCCTTTCGAATCCTTTGTTGTCTGCGCCACTGGGATCTTGACATGGGGTTCCTTCCTTTATAATTCTCTAATCTCACTTCCTCCCTTTTTTGTGTGTTGAATTGCCTCCTGTATGTCACAGCATGGCGTGCATTTCGTTCAGCACTCCTCCATCTATCTTTGCCTTTGTCGTTTCTGACTTGTAGCCATCTATCGGTTGGCACTTCAGCAGGGAGTTTGAAAGTCACTCTTCGAGCGGATTTGGGGTGAGGGCTATCAGGCCTTTGCTGTTTGTATCTGCTGTCGAAACGTGGGCCCATCTGGGCAGTTTCTTGATGGTTCCAGCAAGGGGCGAAGGGAATCGTTTCGAAGGCCCTGGCCATGCTTTGGTCATACACAGCAGAACACCTTGGGCAAATCAAGCACTTGGCTGCCCCTTTGTAGCAGCGAAAAACAAACTCCAACAGACTCTCTCCAGCCTTGGGATAACACCTAAAAAGCTGGTTATCCTGGCGCCAATTGTTGCCAGTTCGAGCCCTCTGTACCCTTTCGAAATTCGCAGCAATTCTTTGGTTGCAGAGGATGCTGCACCTTGGGCACAATATCATGCCTGAATCTCCTTTGTGGCATGTCATGAGATAATCTTTGAGACTAGCATCTCCAGTGTGATTATCCCCCATTCTGTACTTTTCTTTTTCTAAGTATTTTTCCACTTCCTCCATCTCAGAGCGAGGCCTTTCCATGTCTACCATATTTATTTCCACATCCCCCTCTTTAGCTTCATCATCACCCCATCCTGTGGGCTTTATATCTTTAATCTGGACCTTCGAACTCTCTGGGGCGGAATATTTGACCAGATAGTCAAATTTTCCACTGGGTTCCCCTAGAGTGTCCCATATTTCCTTCTGAGGGGGAATTGGCTGCGTGATTTGGACTTTCTCCAATTCCAGCCTCAAGCCTTCAGTGACTTGTGTTAATCCTTCGTTTTTATTCCCTTGGCCTTCAGTAGCCTGGGTTTCTCCTGCAACAGCTACAGGTGCAGCAATCGGAGTCTCTGGCGTATTCTGGATGTCTTCAGTGACCTCCTCGCTGACTTCGACCATCACCCAGTTCTCAACTTCAGTATCCTTTTCTTCTGTTAGGGCGTCGCTTCGATCAGTCTCCACCATGTTGACTTCTCCAATGCATGCAGGCTCGGAGTAGTTGGTGTCTGCGACGTCCAAAGGATCTTCGTCCACTTTCATCTTCACCTTATCAGCAAATTTTAGTCTGCCCTCTTTGATCGCGTTTTGAATCAAATCCCTGAAAAGAAAACATTATGAGGTCTTGTGGCCCAGGAAACTATGATATTTGCAAAATCCCCTCTTCTTTCTCTGATCCAAAGGAGGTATTTTGACATTTGATGGCACAATTAGTTGGCCATCCTTGACAAGCAAGTCAAAAATTTTGTCGCATTTGGTGACGTCGAAGGTATAAACCTTCTTTGGAAATTTGTCACTTTTCTCATTTTCAACAATATCTTTCCCTTTTGTGGGGACTAACATTTTGCAGGAGTAAGGCGGGGCCTGTTTTAACTCAGCGAGGTCGATTTCGACCTCTTCGAATTCGAATTCAGGATATTCTTCTACCTCCTCAGTCCCAACATAGGAAATCCTTTCTTTCTTGCTATTCTTAAAGACTCTGGCTTTTTCGGCCTTTAGTCTTTCGACCTGTCGAACCCTATCGGCTAACTGAGCCATATCCCTCAAATACTGAGTGTCTAGTTTCTTTCGAATAGAATAATCCAAACCGCCAGCGGCCATTTCGACTAACTCATGTTCAGGCACTACTGTGTAACATCTGGATTTCAACAGCCTAAATCTATTCAAATAATCATCTATGGGTTCGGTGAATTTTCTCTTAACACTCGCCAATTCCTTCAAACTTATTTTCGATTGTCCCATGTAAAATTGTTCATGGAACAATCTCTCTAGGAGAGTCCAAGTGTCAATGGACCCAGGGGGTAAAGTGGTAAACCATGTGAAGGCGTTTTTTGTCAAAGAACTTGGGAAGTATTTGATCCTGAGATCTTCATTATTGGCTATATCTCCCGCTTCGGTTAGATATCTCGCTATGTGTTCGACTGTTGACTCATTGGTATCCCCAGTGAACTTTGTAAATTTAGGGACTTTATATCCCCTTGGTAAATCAGTATGCATTATACAATCCAATATAGGAGAAGCGTAATTTGGCCTCCTCATTCCTGTGTTGAGGCCATTCTGGGCCATGATCCTCTCTATCATGGTGGTTAGGTTGTTTTCTGCCAGGATGTTATCGTTTCGAATCCTATGAACGACGGCATCGGCATCTTGATTTCGACCAACCAAAACAACTCCCCTAGGTTGTTCTTCTCGAAATTCTGGGGCTTCTGGCCTTTCGATCCTTGCCCCTGGTTCCATAACTTCCCTTTGTGGAGCCGGTATTATTGGGGCTTCTAATCTTGGTGCCCTGGCCCCTAAGTTAACTTCTTCTCTGGGTGGTCTATAAATTGGGTCGTTAGCAATTTGTTCTATAACAGGCATGTTTGTTCGAAATCCCGCCTGATTCTGCCTACGCCTTTCTGTAGGAGCAAAAAAATCTGCTATTCGACTCATATTATCAGCGTTTTCCCTGTTCGTCACAGTCACATTCTGCACTATTGGGGCAAATATTTCCTGCATGGTTTGCGCTAATACCCCTATCATATTATGGTTACTGTCATCCATCAATTGCCTAAAAGCCAACTGGTTATCTGTGGTTAGGATAGGCAATGTTCTATAACCCACTGACCCTTGGTTATTTGTCATAAACTGATTCGCACCAGACCCAGACCCTAGTTGGGGAGATGTATTCGATGTGGAATTGTGTAAACCTGCCATAAAAGATGTTGGCATTCCATAAGCGGAATTTCTGATCCTATTTCCATCGAAACCGGGTGGTCTAGTTAATGGGGTGGCGAAGTGGGATTGTGTCCCTGGTGGTGGAACGAATCCCCCAGGGTAGCCCGTAGTTCCAGTATTTCCTAAGATCGAACTATTAGTTGATGTGCCACTTATTCCATTGGTGGCTATGTTACTGGTTGAAGATGCAACAGACTGTGCATTCGAAGGGATTGCATTAGATGTTCCGCTCGAAATGGACGCGTTAGTGCCTGTTGCATGTGGGCCACCTTGGTCCCCTTGTTGATTGTCTGAATTAGACATTTTGTCAAAATGTTTTCTTCTGGATAAAGGTTGGTTGCTGTTAGTTATCTTACCACTTCTCAGGTTCATAAAACAGCAAACTTCTTAGGTTCCAACGTTTTTGTAATGTTTCCGTCTCGACAATCCTTAATTCTGATATCCAATTATTGGTCCCACCAGGTGTGCCAATTTGTTTCCAGTGATTTCTGGTAAACAACCGCTAGTCTTCCAAACTATCGAATAATCTTTCTTACTGTTATTCAATCTCTCTGGTAACTCACAGGATCGACTAGATTGATCCTAGGACTCCTTGGATATTAAAGTTACTCTTACAATCGAACAGATATTCATGGTCAATATTGTATAAGTGTTTGGCTTATTTCGACCTCTCTCTAAAATGTAGTCAAAATGTGTATAAAAACTAAGTTACACGAATAGATGCTAGTTGTAATGCTGAATTGTAAAGACATATAAGACTGCATGAAAATGAAGTAAATGGTTTCGACTTACAAAAACGGTTAACATAAAGGGTTTCTGGAACATAAAAGTTTTAAAAGAAGGAGAAACGTTTAATGCGAGAAATCTATAAATGATTTTAAGTAAAAGTATGCGTTCGAAGAACAAGGCTTAAACGTAAAGGTATGGAAAATGTGATGGTTTTCAGAAATATAAAACGCTCGAAACATAAAGATAACATTAAAGTGTAAGATTTTGAGGAAGAGATTTCGAAGTAAAAAGGGCTGTGAATAAGAAAACTTGTAAATGTTGTTTGAAAAAAGGAATAAAGGAATAAAGGAATAAAGGAAGTACTGGAAATGGTAAAAAGGTTTTCACTAAATTAGAAATACATGGTGCTATCATACATACATTTCTCTTGCATTCGTTTCCCTTGCCATGTGGTAGTTTGAATGTTATTGAGTATTTTGTATAATAGATATGACACACGGAAATCCTAACATTAAGACTCCTATTTATACTAATTCGACCCTAACGGTCTTGCTATAGGATTATGCCACGTTTCGAACATGCAGGACAATGCTTCTTTCATCTTTCCACGTGTCCCCAAATGCTCCAACACATAACTTTCAAACTTTGAAAGTCCCGCTTCCATTTGAATTTAACATGCTTTGGTGTTTCTCCGTTTCGAACACTTTTCCCAAACATAGCCTCGCTGTTGTTTCGAGACTCCTCTGGACATGTTCCCATAATTGTCGTTCGAAGCTTCAAGCTTTGACACACTTATTCGAAACACTGCTTCTGCAACTTCGAAATTTGGCGTTTAATTCTATTTCGATCAACATTTAATTCTTTTGGCTTCTAAATAACATTATCAAAATCTTCAGCCAACAGCGTGGAAGCTAGAGAGGGGCATTGCTTTGCATGTTATGAACGTGGCAGAATCTTATAAACAAGACCGTTATGGTCGAAGTAGTATAAATATAAGTCTTAGCTTTAGGATTTCGTGTGTCATATCTATTGTACAAAAATTCAGTAAACATTCAAAATACCACATGGCTAGGGAAACGAATGCACGAACAATGTACGTATGATAACACCAAGTGTTTATGATTCAATAAAACTCTTTATCATTTCCAGTTTTTTCCTCTATCTTCATGTCAATATCATTCAAAAGCCTTTACATTAAAGTATTTTCATTCGAAGTCTTTTTACTGATGTCTTACATTTAAATGTTTTCTTTCCATTTCAAATCCTTTACATTTCAGAAACTTTTGTATATTTCATGCCTTTATCTTTATGCTTTTATCATTCGAATACCTTTTTCATTTAAAGTCATTTTACTGATTTCTTGCATTTAAACGCTTTCTTTACATTCCGAGTCTTTTACATTCCAGAGAATCTTTTACATTACATGCTTTTATACTTCGAAGTCATTTACTTGTCTTTTTACAGTTTTACATGTCTTTACAATTGAACCTTTATTCATGCAATTTAGTTTCGCACACATTTACTTGATCATGTCATTAGATCTTTAATAGAGTAATCGAAGTAAGTTGAACACCTACACAACATTCTAAATACCAACCATGAATACCAGTTCTATAAATAAGAATTATCCAAATGACCAATACATCCTAGGATCAATCTAGTCGATCATGCAAGTTACCAGAGAGATTAAATAACAGTCATTAAGATTATTTGATAGTTTGGAGGACTAGCGGTTGTTTACCAGAAATAACTGTAAACAAATTGGCACACCCGGTGGGACGCGTCATTGGTCATTACGAAATTTAGAACAAAGTAAAAATTGTTGAGACATAACCATTGTAAAAGTACTCTCTGAGTAATAAGTTTATTGGTATATGAACCTTAGAAGTGGTAGAATAACCAATAGCAACCAACCCTTACCCAGAAGAAAACATTTAAACAAGATGTCTAATCTAGACAATCAATAAGGGGAACAAAATATCCCACATACAACAGGCACTAATATGTCCGCTTCGATGGGAACATCCAATGTAATCCCTTCGAACGCACAGTCTGTTGCATCCTCTACCAGTAGTGTAGCCACTAATGGAACAAGTGGCATGACAACTAACAGTTCGATCCTAGGAAATACAGGAACCATTGGTTATCCTGGGGGATTCGTCCCACCATCAGGGACACAAACCCATTTCGCCACCCCACTAACTAGACCACCCGGGTTCGATGCTAACAGACACAGAAATTCCTCTTATGGGATGCCAACATCTTTTATGGCGGGTCTTCACACTTCGACATCGAATGCATCACCACAATTAGGGTATGGGTCTGGGGCAAACCAATTTATGACAAATAACCAAGGATCAGTGGGTTATAGTACAATGCCTATCTTAACCACAAAAAATCAGTTGGCCTTTAGGCAATTAATGGATGACAGTAACCATAATATGATAGGAGTATTAGCACAAACTATGCAGGAGATCTTTGCCCCAATAGTGCAAAATGTAATTGTGACAAACAGAGAAAACGCGGATAACATGAGTCGAATAGCAGATTTTTTCGCTCCCCCAGAGAGGCGTAGGCAGAATCAGGCGGGAGTTCGAGCAAACGTTCCTATCATAGAACAAGTTGCTAATGACCCACCCTATAGACCAGCCAGAGAGGAGGTTAATTTGGGGACAAGGGCACAAAGGTTAGAAGCCCCAATGATTCAAGGCCCACAAAGGGAAATTATGGAACCAGGGGCAAGGATCGAAAGGCTAGAAGGCCCAGAGTTTCGAGAAGAACAGCCTAGAGGAGTTGTCATGGTGGGTCGAAATCAAGATGCTGATGCAGTTGTTCACAGAATTCGAAACGATAACATCTTGGCAGAAAATAATTTAACCACCATGATAGAGAGAATCATGACCCAGAATGGCCTCAACACAGGAATTAGAAGGCCAAATTATGCCTCTCCTATATTAGATTACATAATGCACACTGATTTACCAAGGGGATATAAAGTCCCTAAGTTTACAAAGTTTGGTGGGGATACCAATGAATCAACAGTCGAACATATAGCCAGGTATCTAACCGAAGCAGGAGATATAGCGAATAATGAAGACCTTAGGATCAAGTATTTCCCAAGTTCCCTAACTAAGAACGCTTTCACATGGTTCACAACTTTACCTCCTGGGTCCATAGATACTTGGGCTTTGTTGGAGAGATTATTCCATGAACAGTTCTACATGGAACAATCTAAAATAAGCCTGAAGGAACTAGCCAGTGTCAAGAGGAAGTTTACTGAACCCATAGATGATTATCTGAATAGATTCAGGCTCTTGAAGTCTAGATGCTTTACAGTAGTTCCTGAACATGAGTTAGTCAAAATGGCTGCTGGCGGCCTGGATTACTCTATTCAAAAGAAATTAGACACTCAATACTTGAGGGATATGGCTCAATTAGCCGATAGGGTTCGACAGGTCGAAAGGCTAAAGGCCGAAAAGGCCAGAGTTTTTAAAAATAACAAGAAAGAAAGGGTCTCTTGTGTTGGAGTTAAGGAAACAAAAGATTATCCTGAATTCGAATTCGAAGAGGTCGAAATCGACCTCGCTGAATTAAAACAGGCACCACCTTACTCCTGCAAATTATTAGTTCCCACAAAAGGGAAAGAAATTGTGGAAAATGAGAAAAGTGACAAATTCCCAAAGAAGGTTTATACCTTCGATGTAACTAAGTGTGACGAGATTTTTGATTTACTTGTCAAAGATGGCCAACTCATTGTGCCATCAAATGTCAAAATACCTCCTTTAGATCAAAGGAAGAAAAGAGGATTTTGCAAGTATCATAGTTTCCTAGGCCACAAAACCTCACAGTGTTTTCTTTTCAGGGACCTAATTCAGAATGCAATTAAAGATGGCAGACTGAAATTCGCTGATAAACCAAAAATGAAAGTGGATGAAGATCCTTTGGATGTCGCAGACACCAATTACTCCGAGCCTGCATACATTGGAGAAATTAACATGGTGGAAGCAGATCAAAATGACGCTCCAGTAGGAGAGAAAGGTACTGAAAATGAAAGCTGGGTGTTAGTCGAAGTCAACAAGGGGGTCACTGAAGGCGCCCACAAGCAACCAGAGACCTCGATCGAAGCAGCACCTTTAGCTGTTGCAAAAGAAATCCAGGCTACTGAAGGCCAGGAAAACCAAAAGGGAGAGTTGACACAAGTTACTGAAGGCCTGAGGCTAGAATTGGAGAAAGTCCAGATCACGAAGCCAACATCCCCTCAGAAGGAAATATGGGATACTTTAGGGGAGCCCAGTGGAAAGTTTGACTACTTGGTCAAGTATTCTGCCCCAGAGAGTTCGAAAATCCACATTGAAGATATAAAACCTACAGGATGGGGAGATGATGACACTAAGGGGGAGGATGTTGATGTAAACATGGTGGACATGGAGAGACCCCGTTCTGAAATGGAGGAGGTGGAGAGATACTTAGAAAAAGAAAAGTATAAAATGGAGGATAATCATGCTGGGGATGCTAGTCTTAAGGATTACCTCATGATGTGCCACAAAGGAGATACGGGAGTGATACTATGCCCTAGGTGCAGTATCCTCTGCAACCAGAGAATTACTGCAAACTTCGAGAGGGTACAAAGGGAACAAACTGGCATCAACTGTCGCCAGAATAACCAGTTATTCAGGTGTTATCCTAAAGCTGGAGAAAGTCTGTTGGAATTCTTGCTTCGCTGCTACAAAGGGGCAACCAAATGCTTGATATGCCCAAGGTGTTCCGCTGTGTATGATCAAAGCATGGCCAGAGCCTTCGAAACAATCCCTTTCGCCCCTTGCTGGAACCACCAAGAGACTGTTCAGATGGGCCCACGTTTCGATAGCAAATACAATCAACGAAGGCCTGATAGTCCTCATCCCAAGAGCGCTCGAAGAGTGACGTTCAAAATCCCTGCTGAAGTGCCAACAGACAAATGGCTGCAAGTCAGAGCTGACAAAGGCAAAGACAAATGGAGAAACAATGAACGAAACGCACGCCACGCTATGACATATCGAAGGCAGTTCAACATATCGAAAAGGGAAGAGGTGAGGTTAGAGAACTACAAAGGTAGAAACCCCATGTCAAGATCTCAATGGCGAAGGCAACAGAGAATTCGAAAGGCTGAAAGGGAAGCTGTGGCAAATAAAGGAGCGACTTCAATAAAAAACCAAGGTGAATCTAGCACCAACAAACCCACACCAAAAAATCAAACTGAAGACAAACCCCCAGTTAGTAGGAGACTCTTCGCTGAAGTACAACCAAATGAATCAAAGGAATACACTCCAGGTCCAGAAGAAGACGAAGATATGCTAACGGACAACTTCGAATCAGAGGGGGAGTCTTCGCTCAATATCAACTGCAACGTGGTATATGTACTTCCTTGTGAGTTTGGATAGGAAACTGAAATCGAAGAGTATGAGGAAGAAGATACCATAGATCTGATGAAGCATAGGCCTGTGTGTTACTATGTGATAGATAACGGAGCTGTTGAGGAGCAGAATGTGTTCTTCGAGCATCCAGAACCAGCTATGAAAAATCATCTGAAGCCATTATTCATTCGGGCAAAGGTTGGTGCCCATGGCGTAAATAAGGTTTTAGTGGATGTGGGAGCTGCAGTTAACTTAATACCCCATTTCATGTTGAAAAAGCTAGAAATACGCGAAGGGGACATCAAACCACACAACATGGTTTTGTCCAATTATGAAGGAAAAGTAGGCAAAACATTGGGAGTGGTTCAGTTGGACTTGACGATAGGCTCAAGCTGTAGGCCCACCATGTTCATGGTGATCAAAGCCAAGGCCAACTAAAACTTGTTGCTGGGAAGGGAGTGGATCCATGGCGTAGGAGCAGTTCCTTCATCAATGCACCAGCGATTAGTTTTATGGAGAGAAGATGGGATAGTGGAGAACATTGAAGCGGACCAGAGTTACTTCATGACAGCAGTCAACTTAGTTGACAAGAGGAATTATGACAAACATCTGGCAAAGATTGCTCCTTGTGTCCCAAATGATGAAATCAACGAAACCAGAAACGCACACTATTATATGACCCTTCGCCATGATGGCATATATTGGGATAGAAGAATAATCAGTGAAGATGAAGGAGACGAAGGTACTATGCAAAGACGGCCAGCAGGCTGGGAATTCGACAACCTTGCTCATGACTGAGTCCTCCTTTTTCGAAAGGATTTCGGCCTATATGGCTGAGAACGAATCAAAGGTGGCCCTAGAGGATGAAATAAATAAACTAGCTGTAAAGGTGAACGAAATAAATGGGGGTAGCTCGAAAGGCTCACCCTTTGAAAGACTCGAAATGGATCAAAGGCTGGACGCCATCTATGATAAAGAACCCTTAGGCTTCGAAAGGGACTCCATAGACTCAGGTGCCAAAATGTTGGCGCAGGATCCACTCGAAGAAGTGAACTTAGGGGATGAGAACACGAAAAGAATAACCTACATAAGCGCAAAACTTAACCCAGGCCTCAAGAAGGAAGTGATCGAAGTCCTCAAGAAAAACAAAGATTGCTTTGCGTGGGATTATGACGAAATGCCTGGTTTAAAGAGGGAGTTAGTGGAACATAGACTGCCAATCAAGGATGGCAAGAAGCCCATCAAGCAAACTCCTAGAAGATTCGCACCAGCGGTTCTCACAAAGATCAAAGCTGAGATCGAAAGGTTGCTGCGTTGTAGATTCATCAGAACCACAAGGTATGTCGAATGGTTAGCAAATATAGTGCCTGTTATTAAGAAAAATGGTTCTCTGAGAATCTGCATAGATTTTAGGGATTTAAATACTGTAACCCCTAAAGATGAGTACTCCATGCCTGTGGCAGAAATGTTAGTAGACTCTGCTGCAGGGTTTGAATACTTAAGTATGTTAGATGGATACTCTGGGTACAATCAGATTTTTATTGCTGAAGAAGATGTTGCCAAGACAGCATTTCGTTGCCCAGGAGCCTTAGGCACCTACGAGTGGGTGGTGATGCCTTTTGGTTTAAAAAATGCTGGGGCAACTTATCAAAGGGAAATGAATTCGATTTTCCATGATTTCATTGAAACTTTTATGCAGGTGTATATTGATGATATAGTCATCAAGTCTATATCTGCAGAAACCCATTTGCATCATTTGAGCCAATCATTCTAACGAATGAGAAAACATGGCTTGAAGATGAACCCCCTTAAATGTGCATTTTTTGTGCAGGCTGGAGATTTCCTTGGATTTATGGTTCATAAAAAAGGAATTGAGATCAACCAAAATAAAACCAAAGCCATAATGGAGACGAAAGCACCTACGTCAAAAAGGGAGCTGCAATCTTTTCTAGGGAAGATTAACTTTCTCAGAAGGTTCATTTCGAATCTGAGTGGAAGAACCCAAGCTTTCTCTCTGTTGCTCCGTTTGAAGCAAGGCCAAGCCTTCGAGTGGAACGAAGCCCATCAGGAGGCATTTGACAAGATAAAAAGATATCTCTCTCAGCCTCCCATCTTGTCTCCACCTTCATGGGGAAAACCCATGAGATTGTACATATCTGCCTCTGAAGTTAGTATAGGTAGTATGTTAGCACAAGAAGATAGCAATGGCATCGAAAGAGCCATATACTATTTAAGTAGAGTGTTGAATGATGCAGAGACTAGATATAGCAATATAGAAAAGTTATGTCTCTGTTTGTACTTTTCTTGTATGAAACTTAAGTATTATATAAAGCCTGTTGATGTTTACGTTTCATCTCATTTTGATGTTATTAAACACATGCTTTCGAAACCAATAATGCATAGTAGAGTTGGTAAATGGGCTTTAGCTTTAACAGATTCCTTGACTTTCATGCCTTTAAAAGCTGTGAAAGGCCAAGTGATTTCTGATTTCATTGTGGACCATTCACTGGTTGAACAGACTGTCATGAGTTACGTTGAAATGCAACCTTGGAAATTATACTTTGATGGTTCGACCCACAGAAATGGTAGTGGTGTTGGATTCCTTATAATTTCTCCTGAAGGAATTCCAACAAAATTCAAGTATAAATTAGATGGTCCTCGTTGCTCGAACAACGAAGCTGAGTATGAAGCGCTTATTGTTGGACTTGAAGCTTTGTTGGAATTGGGGGCAACTAGAGTCGAAATTAAAGGAGACTCAGAGTTAGTGGTCAAGCAAATAACAAAGGAGTACAAATGCATAAAGGAAAATCTGATGATATACTTCGTCATAGTTAACAGGCTACTTAGAAAATTTGAATACATGGATATTCAACATATACCAAGAATAGAAAACCAAGAAGCAAATGACTTAGCACAGTTGGCTTCAGGTTATAAAGTTTCTGCCAAAAACTTTGAGGATCTGGTCGAATTAAGAGGTAGAGTTATGGCTACTAGATTCATACCATCAGATCTAGAAAGTATAAATTTAGGTTATGCTGAGAAACAGGGATTCGAAGTACTAGCCATAGACACCTTATCAGATACAGATTGGCGAAGTCCACTTGTGAGTTATTTAACAAATCCAACTCTGAATGTTGATAGGAAGATAAAATATAGAGCATTGTCATATGTCCTCATGGGAAACGAATTGTTCAAAAAGACCCAAGAAGGCGTATTACTGAAATACCTAGGAGAAAGTGAGGCATACTTAGCATTGTTAGAAGTCCACAATGGGGCATGTGGGGCACATCAAGCAGGTCATAAAATGAAATGGTTGTTATTTCGATATGGCATGTATTGGCCCAGCATGCTCAAAGATTGTATAGACTTTGCTAAAGGGTGTGAAGAATGCCAGAAACATGCAGGGATTCAACATGCTCCTGCAAGTGAGTTACATTCGATCATTAAACCTTGGCCCTTCAGAGGATGGGCATTGGATTTAATAGGAGAAATAAATCCTGCTTCATCTAAAGGACATAAATATATCTTGGTAGGAATAGATTATTTTACCAAGTGGATCGAAGCAATACCATTAATAGTTGCTGATCAGGAGGCTATTATTGAGTTCATACAGAAACAAATTATCTATAGGTTCGGATTGCCAGAGAGCATAACCACAGACCAAGGTTCTGTGTTTACTGGTAGGAAGATGCAAGAATTTGCTCAAGAAATGGGGTTTAGATTATTGACATAAACGCCATATTATGCTCAAGCAAATGGTCAGGTCGAAGCAGCTAATAAAGTGATAATAGGGTTAATCAAGAAACATATTGGTAAAAAGCCAAGGAACTGGCACAAAACTTTGGACCAAATACTATGGGCCTGTAGAACATCTCCTAAAGAAGCTACTAACACCACACCTTTCCAACTCACATTTGGTCATGATGCAGTTCTGCCAGTAGAAATTCATCTACAATCGGTTCGAATTCAAAGACAAAACGAAATTCCAACTGCATTATATTGGGAGATGATGATGAATGAGTTAGTTGAGTTGGACGAAGTTAGATTGCATGCATTGGAAATCCTGATGAGACAGAAGGAAAGAGTGGCCAGGGCATATAACAAAAGGGTGAAAGGAAAAGCATTCACTATTAATGACTTAGTCTGGAAAGTCATATTGCCCATGGACAAGAAAAATAAAACGTTGGGTAAATGGTCACCTCATTGGGAAGGACCTTTTCGAATAATAAAGATATTTTCAAACAATGCATATGAAATCGAAGAGTTGATGGATGATAAACGAATCCTAAAGGTTAATGGGAAATATTTAAAGAAATATAAGCCACGCCTGCAGGAGATTCGAATAATAACAATGTAATCAAAATATCATAAAAATGCCAAAATGGTAATATGGGATTGCCAAAATGGCGTTGTTCGGATATTACAGACAAAAACCAAATTTCAAAACTAATTAAAACTAAGATTTAAAAATAGACATGATTCTTCAATCTGTTAAAGGTACTTCGAAAAGACTCAAGCCTTTGTTGAGTAAAACGTCTTGCTCCCTCTAAGGTAGCCACTTCTCCCTTGAGTTGCTCTGCGGTTTCCATTTCTGCAAGTCCTTTGTTGAGGAGCTCTTCGAATTGGTTGCCAGCAGTATTGGTTTCATAGGCTAATTGTTGTTCTTGAGCCTCCTTAACCTTCTGTTAAAGTTCCTGAATTTGCCTTTCCCAGAGAAGGATAGACTCAGCTCGAGCTTCATAATCAGTTTTTGCTTGCTTTAGATGCATGGCTTGATCCTCAGCTTCTTGAGAGAGCTTTGAGGCATGCTCATAAGCAGCATCCATTGCAGTTCGTTTTTCTTGGACCTTTCTGGTAGAAAATTCATCTTGGATAAGGCACCCAGTCACGTTGTCTAGCAGAGATTGAAGGTCGAACAAGATAGTGTTGAATGGCAAGGAGCAGGTAGCAAGGTTGATTGTTGTAAGTAGCTCTTTCATAGTATAACAAGCTGTACTATCCTGTTTGAGCACTTCGAACAAATCCACATCAAGGATTGTTCTCCTAATTCTGTTAAGAAGTACAATTCTATCATCTGTGGGCAACAGATTGCTAGTCGAACTAGTTCCAGCCCTAGCAGGAGGAATATCCCTCTGAGCTAGTTTCGCCTTCATGTACCCAATAGGGTCATTTCGTCTCAGGAGAGCAAGCTCCTCTTCAGTCATTCGGGATAGAGACGGTTGAGGGAGTTCCACGCGCAAGGGAGTCACATCCATTTCGACTTCCATGGATTTATGGGTCGCGTCACCGTCACCTTCACTCGTTTCCTGCTCGTTGCCTTCTTCATTATCGACCAAATCCACCACTTCGATATCTTCGTTCTCACTGCTATTTGCATCTGACTCTGTCCCAGCAGTCGAACCATTGTTGGCATCTTCTTCCTCAGACCTTTCCTCTGCAGATTCTTCGTTTCCTTGATCAGAATCAGCTTTCTCTCCTTCGGCGTGAATGTCCTTTGGATCCTCTTGAAGGGTTTCAAGAGGGGACTTTTGAATAGAAGTTCTTTGTAAAGTCTCTAAAGATTCATGAAGCGTTGCTTCATTTGTTTCTTTCAGAGGGGGAGAAGTGCTTTGGTCATCTTGCTGCTCCGAAGCCCCAGTCGGAACCGCCATGTTGGAGGAACCTTTGTTCTGCACCAGGTTGTTGGAGTCCCCTTGAGGAGAAGAGTTGATGGGAGCAGCAGTCTTTGATGGTGAAGTCGAAGTGGTAAGAGCTGGATTCAAAATGTCCTACAGAAGCAAAGAATGTTAAGAGCATGCACCAAGGTAATGAATAATTATTTTGTTAAAAATTAGAGTTTAATTTACCTGTGGATTCTCAGAAGAGAGGTTGCTATCTATATGTTCCAACATTACGTTGGAGGTCGAAGGTGGATTTTTGGATTTAGTTGAGGGAGCAGCATCTTTGGAATTGAGTCCAGAGATACTAGTTGGTACAACACTTTTGGAGATTTCCTTCTTCTTTTTCTTCTTCGAAGCAGTTGGTGAAGTCCCTCCAGCATTGGGGTCCTTCCCAGTAGTATTTGTTTTTCTTTTCTTTGGAGTGGTTAGGGGGAGTTTGTTAGTCTGAAAAGATTTAAACATGAGTTAGATACAAATCATGAAACATTAGTGTATTCGAAACATCAAGGCTAATTGATTACCTGTGGAGTTGGAGCAGTGGTTATCACTGGTGTTGTTGTTGTTGTTGCAGCAGTTGTTGTTGGTTTGGATAAAGTCACATTATCAATAGTTTCGACAGATGTTTGGAAGGCGCTTCCCTCTTTGGACTTTGAAGCAACAGTCTTTATCCTGATGGCTGAAAATCGAAACAATTAAGGCAAAAGTTAAAAATGTAGAAATTGAGAAACATTTGGGATTTTTCCCAAGCATTCGCACCTGCGCCTTGATCAGATTTAATCGACATGGCAGAAAGGTCATAGCGAAGTTGTCCTGGGAAATCGTGGAGCCAATGACGAGCCCATGTCACAGTCTCAGATGGCTTTGGTTTCTTTTGAAGATATTTGAACATCTCTTTGCAAGTGAACCACCAAGGGTATGGAGGAAACCAAGCCAGGGCCAGTTCTGAGGTAGGCAATCTAGGAATTTTAGGTGGATGCATTTCGAATGCCAACCTATACATATCCTCAGGTGACAGCCCTGAAGGAAGTTTTAACTTAGAAATTTTTTCTTTAAATTTTTCCTTCAAGGTCTCAGCCGCTTGATGCACAGTGGATTCCAAGTGTGTGGGATCATAAGTGGTTTCGAAATAATTTTGAAAAGCCCTAATCTCTTTGGCATGAGTAAACATACCTTTCTTGGAGTGTACCTGCACATCGAACGCATCAGTTAGTTTCTGTTGAATAGAGAGGGTATCGAACATATAAGACTGGTAGAACTTTGTCCACCATTCCAAAAAAACCCTTTGCTGTGAGGTGTGTAGGTTCGAAAGGTATTAGTTCAAAGTGGGAGAAGCCTTGATATTGTTCCTGTTGTAGTTTTGCTTCTCTTGCTTTGAAGGTTCGCCCAGAGGTGATGGCACTTTCTGTTTGGAACAGGGGTTCAGGGATTAGTTGGCACAGGCCAAATTGTCTCGAAACGAAGTTGGGTTGGTAAGCAAAAAGGAAGATTTGATTCTTAGAGGGAGTAATTCATGAGGAGATTAGTCTGGGAAGCAAAAAGGCTTTCCATACATCTTGAATTTATTTGCTTTTGATTGCTTCTGAGAGAGCCATGGTGAACCATGATGGTCCATGAGTCCTTGAAGCAAAAGGCGCCATGGTCTCTTCGAATTTATGTCTCTTGGAGAAAATCATGATATATTTGGAGAAGAGAACTTTGAAGTCATCTTTATCATCGTTTGGGGTAAGTCTTCGCAGCCTAGTTCCCTCAATGATTCTGTCCGCTATCTCCGGATCTTGTTCAACAATGGTATTGTCAGTTGATAATGAAGGTTCAAACATGGCATTAAGCCATAACTGGAGTAACCAGAAGGGACCAGCTAGCAGGATGTTTTTGGAGGTGTGGGATTTCAAACTCGAAACAGCTGATCTTAGACTTTCGTAAAGATCAACAAGCAACAGTTCGCTTAAACACACCCTCCGATTCTCGTGTAAATCTCTAGCTATAGGAATGAACCTGCTGGCTACCTGCAGGGACCTGCTGCAGAATACATACCTTGACAACCATAAGGTGAGGAAAGCAATGTGTTCCACATCTGACACACTATCTCCTTCAGTGTGATAGTGGCTAATGAACTTCGAAAAGCTGGCTAACTTGACTTCGAAGTCAATAATGCTCGAATGCTCTTCATTGTCAGGAATATATGTTTCTCCTATTGGTGATAACCCAGTAATGGCTGCTATGTCAAAGAAGGTGGGTGTAATCATTCCACCTGGGAGATGGAAAGTGTTGTAGGTACTGTCCCAGAAATATAAGGACGCAAATAATAATGGATGGCTATAGGTGAAGCCTGGTTTCGATAGTTTAATCAAGTTATAAATGCCTAATTCTTCCCATTGCTGGGATTTCTTGGCTTCTACTTTAGTAAACTAGTTGTGGTAAGCTGTGTCAGAGGTGGGGCAAGATCGAAATGATTTAAAGTTACTCTTTACATAACCTAACACAAAAGGGTCCTTAGGGGGAATGTTTGGAGTTTCCACGGTTGTTGGATCAGAAGACTCCCCTGTCTTAGGGATATCCATTTTATTAAACAAAGGCTTAAAATTATAACAAACAGGAAAGATTTTTCTAGTGTCTTTTAAGATTTCAAAGACTGTAAGAGGGCCCATTAAAGCAAACCTCTTGCCAGCGACGTTAGTGGGAATTAGTACCTGGGATGCGTAGAGCATTTCCTTCTCTTTAGAGATCATCTGAGGAATAAGCACATATTGACCTTGATAGGTGCCAACCTTGCTTTCCATTGTGGTTCCTGTGTTCTTTCCTTTCTTTTTTGAAGCTTTTTTCAGTTGGGATGATGTTGAAGAAGACATTGTTGAAGAGTGTTGGAGATTTAGGGTTTCGGTGAAAAAAGAGGAAGAAAAGATTCAGAATGTGGAAAGAAAAATAAAAGACTAAGTTGATGGGTTTTTATAGTGTGGAAATTTAAACATCCACTGAGTAAGGTTGGGATTCGTGGAAGTCGTGGGTTGGATTGAGAAGGAGGTGGCGTAAAGTTGATATTGGTAATAGGCGTGATTAAATAATAATCATTGTTTTGTAACTGCACCATGCTGTGAAATGGTTCAAGACGGTTAAGGAATCTGAAAAGCGTCGTGACTGACATGACTGGAGTCATATGCAATAAATGTTACTATTATTCAAAGGTCGCATCAAAATCTTGCATATTTGTTTAAAATAAGTATTTCTCAAAGGATCGAAATACATATTTTAAAGGGGCATTTTGTTGGCTGAAGATTTTGATGATACTGTTCGAAGCGAAACAAGCTGGATGTTTCGTTGGAATTAAGCAAGATGTCATGTTTCGAAATGGTAGAAGCAGTGCTTTGAATGGGCATGTCAAAACTTTGAGCTTCGAGTGACAGTTATGTGGGTATATTCAAAATAAGTCTCGAAGTGGTAACAAGGCTGTGTCCAAGAAATGCGTTCGAAACGAAGAAGTGCCAAAACATTTGAAATTCAAATGCAAGCGGGATGTTCGAAATTTAAAATATATGCGCTGGAGCATTCAAAGACGCGTGGAAGCTAGAGAGGGGCATTGCTTTGCATGTTATGAACGTGGCAGAATCTTATAAACAAGACCGTTATGGTCGAAGTAGTATAAATAGAAGTCTTAGCGTTAGGATTTCGTGTGTCATATCTATTGTACAAAAATTCAGTAAGCATTCAAAATACCACATGGCTAGGGAAACGAATGCACAAACAATGTACGTATGATAACACCAAGTGTTTATGATTCAATAAAACTCTTTATCATTTCCAGTTTTTTCCTCTATCTTCATGTCAATATCATTCAAAAGCCTTTACATTAAAGTATTTTCATTCGAAGTCTTTTTACTGATGTCTTACATTTAAATGTTTTCTTTCCATTTCAAATCCTTTACATTTCAGAAACTTTTGTATATTTCATGCCTTTATCTTTATGCTTTTATCATTCGAATACCTTTTTCATTTAAAGTCATTTTACTGATTTCTTGCATTTAAACGCTTTCTTTACATTCCGAGTCTTTTACATTCCAGAGAATCTTTTACATTACATGCTTTTATACTTCAAAGTCATTTACTTGTCTTTTTGCAGTTTTACATGTCTTTACAATTGAACCTTTATTCATGCAATTTAGTTTCGCACGCATTTACTTGATCATGTCATTAGATCTTTAATATAGTAATCGAAGTAAGTTGAACACCTACACAACATTCTAAATACCAACCATGAATACCAGTTCTATAAATAAGAATTATCCAAATGACCAATACATCCTAGGATCAATCTAGTCGATCCTGCAAGTTACCAGAGAGATTAAATAACAGTCATTAAGATTATTTGATAGTTTGGAGGACTAGCGGTTGTTTACCAGAAATAACTGTAAACACCCATACTCGTACTTTTTGCCTGCTCGTACTCTCACTCACTTCAGCATCGGAGTGCCTTGCAGGTACCCCCCCCCCCCCCCATCTCGTTCAACTTCAGCTCGGAGCCAGTCGTGACGGTCCAAGTCTGATCCGGTAAGATCAGTGGCGCCGTCTGTGGGAAACTAGCTTCCCCATCTTGCAACAGCTCAAAGACCAAAGCTCAACTTAACTACCACCGTCATGGCTGACCAAGTTCGTGATGAGCAAAACATCTGCGCCGTCGACACCAACCACGGCCTCGCGGATAAAAATGGACACCTGGATAACACCGATAACCCCGGTCACAACACCACCCCTGTGTCGACTGCCCCAGGGCCTTCAATCCACCGCGACGGAGCTACCGTGTCATCTTCCTCGGTCCCTCCGCCACTCGAAGAGGACGATGCAGCTCTCGCGAACTACCTGGCTGCCAAGTTTCAGGAAGTCCCCGTCCCCGCCGGGGTGGATGCCACAACCCGAGCGCTGTTCGCAGCGATTAATCAGACAAATTACCTCATCTTCGCCCAAGGGGAAAGATTGAGGGCACTTGAAGACGATCGAAGACCCCCGAGGAGGCATCGGAGGCCCCAGACTCCACCTCCTCGAGTGACTGAAGTTCATCTCCCGTCTCCCCCGCGGAGACATTACAGAGATACCTCTCGAAGCTCGTCACCCCACCCATCGGGGAAACGACCCCCTTTGGAGAGGCAACCCATCATCGAAGCCGGAGGACGCGGCCGCGCCCCCGCAAGATAGGAGAGAAGACACTCTGGAGACGGGCGTGGAAGAACCAATCAGCGAGCACCACGCTCGAGAGATACCCAACACGACCAGGACCATTGTGCCTGACAGTATTACAGGTTCCCATCTCCGTCCCCAGAGCGGAGCGACGAGGACGACCCCCGCGGTCCCCTGTCGCAGGCTATCATGGAGGCGCCCATCCCCCCGGGCATGGAGAAGCCTCCACACTTGAAGGAATACAATGGAGTCGCGGACCCGGTCGACCACATAGACGGGTTCGAGGCTATGCTGCACTATCACAATGTCGGGGGGGCCATCAAATGTCGCCTCTTCCCCACGACCCTCAGGAAGGCAGCAATGGACTGGTACAAAGGACTCGCCCCGGGGTCAATCACCTCATGGAGGAACCTGAAGAACCAGTTCATCAGTTTATTCACGGCATCTCGCCGACACCCAAAGATCGAGGCGGCTCTCGAGGCCATCATCCAGAGACAGGATGAAACCTTGAGAGAGTTCATCAATCGCTTCAACCGCGAAGCCATACAGGTCCCCTGCACGGACCATATGAAGTGATATCTGCTGGAGAGGGGGCTCCTCCTCGGCACGGAATTCAGAAAGGCCGTGGGCATCGAGCCACCCAGAACATTCGATGCCCTCCTCGAAAAGGCTCGGGCATACATGGACTACGAGGAGAGAGAAGCGGCCAATAGAGCCCGAGACCCCAGGACTTGCGGGTCCAACAGCAACTCGCGCCAGGAAGATCCTCCTCGACGAACCGGGGAGAAAAGAAAAGAAGACAGACCTCGGGAAGTCCGGGAGCAACGGGGACCCTCGGGGAGTTTTACCGAGTACACTCCGCTCACAGCTTCCCGCGAGCGCATTTTGGCGGAGTGTGCCAGCACGGACTTCAAGGACGGCAGCGTCAAACGTCCTCGACCTGCTCCTGCCAAGCCCGGAGCAAACAAGAACAAATATTGTCAGTACCATAGGAGCCATGGTCATCTGACTGAGGATTGCGTCCACCTCAAGGATGCCATCGAAACCCTCATCAAGGGAGGAAGGCTTGCACAATACCGGCGAAATGACGCTCCTCGCCGTGACGCCTGGGAGACAGGAGAGTCGGGGGAAGACGCCCGACCATCTGACGAGTCGGTCCCCATCTAGACCGCCTTCTCCATGACCAGACCCGAGGACTTCGACGTCCCCGAACACCTGTAGGAGCCGCTCACAACACACAGCAGGTGGGAATATTTCCCCTCCGCCATGGTCATCAACGGCGGAGAATTCAACGACTTGACCATTAATTCGACAAAGAGAAAGCTGGATGAGCTGGTCGACGCGGCACCCCCGCAAACAGTGACATTTGAAAGGGTGAAGGGCAGGGCAGAACCCACACCTTCTATCTAGAAGAGCTCCCCGAGGGAGCCCCCAACGCGGTCATCCCCTTACTGATAAGGGCAAGAATGGCCAACTTCGATGTGCATCGCATCCTCGTCGACGAAGGAAGTTCCGTCGACGTAATGTACAACCAATTGTTCCGAACTCTACAGCTGGACGACTCACATCTCTCGCCATATGTAGGGTCGGACTTACAGGGTTTCAACGGCTCGACCTCCAAACCTTGGGGCTATGTCAAGCTCCTGGTTACATTCGGCGAGGGAACAACGACAAGACAGGTCAAAGTACGCTTCCTCGTCATCGACTGTCCGTCCCTCTACAACTGCATCCTGGGAAGACCAACATTGGAAGAACTGACAGCGGTGCCCTCCACCGTCCACCTGAAGATGAAATTCTACACCAAAAGGGCACGGGTAGCTACTATCTAAGGAGACCTAACCGTTGCTTGGAGGTGTTTCAACGCTGCATCTAAGGGACGCGACACTGTCGACGTAGGGACAAGGCCCGCCAAAAGGACGCGACAGGAGCCCGACAAGCAAGAATCCGCCAAGGAAGAAATCCAGAAAGCTCCACCAAAGGTCGACTCTATAGTTCTGGACGCTCGTTTCGACCAGGACGAACCTCCTAACGGTGAGCAAGTTCCACTCCGACCGATACCGGACGGGGATTTTGAGCTCGTTCCCCTCGGCACAGACCCGAGCAAAGGAGTGAAGATTGGCAAGGATCTCCTCGACCTGGCAAGGAAGCAAATCAAGGCCTGCTTGCGCGAGAATGCTGACCTGTTCGCCTGGAGCGCCGCAGAGATGCCCAGACTCGACCCTGAGGTCGCCTATCACCACCTCGCCATAGATCCTGCCGCTAGGGCTGTAGTACAACATAGGCGTAGGCAGTCTCCAAAGAAAACAGAGGCTGCTGAAAAAGCTGTAAAAGACCTCCTAGAGGCAAATTTTATTTCTGAAGCCCGGTATTCCACCTGGCTGTCAAACGTTGTACTTGTTTAAAAAAATAATGGAAAATGGAGGATGTGTGTTGACTATATCGATCTCAACCGGGCCTGCCTGAAAGATGTTTTCCCTTTACCGAACATAGACATGCTGCTCGACAACTCGGCCGGCTACAGAACATTGTCGTTCATGGATGCTTATTCGGGCTATAACCAAATCCCGATGGACGTGGGCAACAAACATTGCACGGCTTTCATGACCAGCTCGGGCAACTATTACTACAACGTAATGCCCTTCGGACTAAAAAACGCCGGGGCAACCTACCAACGCATGATGAACAAGGTTTTCCACAAGCAGATTGGGGACATGCTCGAGGTTTACATGGACGACATGATCGTCAAATCCCGAGCAGATACCGACCATGCAGCACACCTTAAGGCAGTCTTTGCCCAAGCAAGACAAAACAAAATGAGATTCAACCCCGAGAAATGCACGTTCGGGGTCAAGGCAGGAAAATTCCTCGGATTCTACCTAACAGAATGAGGAATCGAAGCCAATCCCGACAAGTGTCGAGCGTTCTCCGACTTCCCGACACCGACCTCGAAGAAGTCGATACAAGTCATGAACAGCATGCTCACATCATTGTCCCATTTCGTCGTGAGGTCCGCTCAGCACGCCCTCCCCTTCTTCAAACTCCTTCGTAAAGAAGCAGCCTTCGAATGGAACGAGGAGTGTGAAAGGGCACTGCGCCACCTAAAGAAAAGTTTATCTCAACCGCCAGTATTATCTCGACCAGCCGATGGGGAGCCACTGTTCCTATACTTGGCCGTCTCAAACGAAGCCATCAGCGCGACTCTCATCCGCGAGACCACCGACGGACAAAAACCTATTTACTTCACGAGCAAAGCCCTACAAGGACCCGAAAGCAGGTACCAACAGATAGAAAAGGTAGCCCTAGCCCTCGTCAACGCGGCGAGGAGACTCAGACACTATTTTCTGGCCCACAAAATCATCGTACGAACCGACCAACCAGTGAGGCAACTCCTGGGTCGGCCCGACATGGCGGGCAGAATGTTGAAATGGTCCTTGGAGCTCTTTGAATTCGACATTCAGTACGAGAGCAGGAAATCCCTGAAAGCACAAACCCTGGCCGACTTCGTCGCGGAAATGACCGCTCATGACCCACCCGCCGGGAAGGAACACAAATGGACCATCTTCGTCGATGGGGCCTCCAGCTCGTCCAGAAGTGGCGCGGGAATCCTCCTGGAGAACGAAGAAGGCGTAGTGGTCAAACACTCGTTAGCTCTCTCCTTCCCAACGTCGAACAACCAAGCAGAGTACGAAGCCCTGCTCGCAGGACTGAGGCTAGCCGAGGACCTGGGAGCCCACGAAGTACAAATCTACACAGACTCCTAACTCGTCGCCTCCCAAGTCCATGGGAGTTACCAAGCCAAGAACGATAGCCTCGTCGAATACTTAAACTTAGTCAAAAAATACATGACAAAGTTTGAACGAGCGGAGATCTCACATGTCCCCCGCGAGCAAAACACAAGGGCAGACATATTGTCCAAACTCGCGAGCACGAGAAAGAAGGGCAAAAACAAATCCGTCATACAAGAATCCTTAGAACGCCCGAGCATCGAAAGATCCTCGACACTAGTCGAAGTCCACGCCATAGGAGATGCCTCGTCCTAGATGACCCCGGTGTACAATTTCCTGACGAAAGGCGAACTACCCTCGAACCAGACTGATGCAACCACCACAAAGCGACGAGCATGCTCGTACGTGGTGCTCGAGCAAAAACTATACCGTCGAGGATTCTCCATCCCCCTCCTGAAGTGCATCGATGAATCCACAGTCCCCGAGGTACTACGGGAGATACATGAGGGGATCAACGCCCAACACATGGGCGGTAAATCCCTGGCGAGGAAAGCCCTTCGAGCGGGGTATTATTGGTCGACGATGCAATAGGGCGCCAAGGAACACGTCAAGAGGTGTGACAAGTTCCAGAGGCATGGGGACATGCACCTCGCCCCCCCTCACGAACTGAGTATACTTTCATCCCCGTGGCCGTTTGCATGGTGGGGTATGGATATCCTCGGTCCCTTCGTGCAAGGGACTTATCAAAATAAATTGCTCATCGTGGCCATGGATTACTACACGAAATGGATAGAGGTCGAGGCTCTCGCGAAGATCACCTCGCATAACATCCCCCGTTTCTACAAGAGAAACATCCTCGCCAGATTTGGAATCCCGAGGGCACTGGTGACCGACAACGGCACCCAATTCACCGACCACGGGTTCCAGGACTTCGTCACCAAACTAGGAACAAAACAACACTTCACCTTGGTCGAACACCCTCAAACCAACGGGCAAGCCGAAGCCGCGAACAGAGTCATTCTCCGGGGACTCAAACGCCGACTCGGCGAAGCAAAGAGGGGTTGGGTCGAGGAACTGCACAACGTCTTGTGGGCATACCTCACCACGCCCCACTCAACGACGGGCAAGACCCCCTTCCGACTAACGTACGGCACCGAGGCCGTCATCCCGGTAGAAATCAGGGAACCCTCCAGACGGACAGAGAATCCCCTCGACAAAGAAATGAGCGACGAGACACTCAGGGACGAACTCGACTTAGTCGAGGAAATTCGACCGGGGGAAGCCCTACGCGAAGCCACCCTAAAACAACGAGTGGCTCTGCGCCACAACGACAAGGTCATTAAACGCGAGTTCGAAATCGGAAGCCTGGTGTTACAAAGGAACCAGAAAGACGCCCGCGAAGGGAAATTGGCCGCGAACTGGGAAGGGCCTTACCGCGTCCACGACACCACTGGTACCGGGGCATATTACCTCGAGCAATTGGACGGAGAACCACTACCACGACCATGGAACGCTGCTAAACTAAAGCAGTACTATAGTTAAAAACCCTTAACACCGAGGACCCTCGCCGTCGACACCCACGTCCGGCCAACGAGGAAAAACGTACGACCCTGTAGAAAGGCCAAGGTACAGGCCTGACCTACGCCCAAACGGCATAACATCGTTCAACAGACGAGTATGAACGATAGTGCCCGACGTGGACACCTCAACCGAGCTCCACCGTCGAAGTACCTGTAGGGCAGAACACCCAGCTCACGATGGGCAGTTCACGCCGTGGGTGAACAACCCCGATCTGGGTCATGTACCCGAACAAGCGGCTTCGCTCCGCACGCCTGATGAATCTCGAAGAACATCGGGCCATCCAAAAGGGTCGAAAAAGAAATCTCTCCTCGAGGTCGTCACTTAGGCGAATTTGGCCACTGAATAGAAAGCCGAGCACGGACACGACCCGAACAAAAGACTTAGGCAAATTTGCTAACAAAGTCACAACCACACATGGGCATGACTCGGGGCCATAACTTAGGCCAGTTTTAGCACAAAAATATTAAAACATAAACACGGGCAAACAATTAAAAATCGAAACAAACATTCATTCGAAAAGCCCGTGGGCAACAAAACAAATAGAGATAAACCGACCAAGAAGGCCGACGATGTTCAAGAATCACAAAGAACGGGCACGCAGGCCCAAAAAGTAAAATATGAACGGGCACGCAGGCCCCAACACAACCATCAATAAAGGCGCGCAGGCCCTACTAGAATCTCACAGCTAGACTTCCCCGGAGCTATCACCACCGACAACAGGAGACTCGGGCGGGGGCACGACCTGGCCGTCGATGATCTGAGACATGTAACCCGCTCCTTCAGTATTCAGATCAGGATTCAATAGGGAGAGCTGGCTAACCACGGCTTCAAAGCCATCCGCCATAGCACCGACACAATCCGCCTAGAGGAGTTGAATGCGAGCAACCAGTTCCGACCGACTTTGCAAAAGAGTTGTCTCCTCCGACTCATCCTCGGTAGGGAGCATGACGGCCTTTAGTTTCTCGACCTCTTTGGCGAGGCGCCCGTTGTCAGCCTCCAAGCGTTCCCGGTCCTCACGGAAGTACTCCCTCTCCTCGACAATCTTCCCCGAGTTCTCTTTCTCTGCCGCCAGCAGCTCGGCTTGCTCGCGGAACATCTCCTCGGAGCGCTCCAGGGCAGCCTTCAACTTTCATGAGCTCACAGTAAGGGCAACTTTCTCCTGTTCCAGCTCCTTGATGCGATTAGAATCTGCCCCCTCCTCGGCCAGCACAACGGCCATCTCGGCCATTTTTACCATCCCGACCATGTTGGCGGCCAGATGCTTTCTCCGATTCTCCTTGCTCAGCCGCCTAATGGTATCAGCTTCATCAGCACTTACGGACAAGGGAAATCCCTTGAAGAAACCCTCCTCTTTAAAACAGGGGGGCAACCCGAAGGACCTCACCGCACTAGAGTCCTCGCCGACCTCTGGTTGGACCTCATCAGGTCGGTATGTGGCTCGACATCCTGAGCATCTGGGGACCCTCCAGAAGCATCACCCGGGCTAGTTGGCGGGCCCATCCTCGTCACCTGAGGAGCTCGCACCACTCTCTTATTGACTTTCTTATCCTGTGTCAGCTTCAGGAGCCTCTCCTTTCGTCCAGCCATGAGACCTGCATAAAATGACCCCGGGTTAGTGACGAGCAAATAAACAAGCGAAGAAAATCAAACAAAACGAAAGAGGTAATGACCTAGCAGGTTCTTGGCCTGCCCGAAGGACTGGCACTCCACGAGTGCCTTCGTATTGATAGGTCGGGCCTCAAAGGTCGGATAACCATCTTCGTCAAGAATATTCTTTCCTTCCCTCGTGGCCCACCGGGCAGGGAAGAAACTATCAACGTATCTGCATAGGGTACCATATGCCTCCTCATCTTCGGTACTCATCCCACCCACGGGCATATGGTAGTGCCCGGTCCCGTGCTCGTAGTGATGCGAGGTCCAATGCAAAGGAAATTTGGCCACACGCCCCAACACCGGGCGTCCCTCGTCGTCTAGAAGAGCCTCCTCGTGATCGTCGGTCACCACCGTTTCTTCCTCGTATACGGACTCTAGACCAATTTTGGTAACCGGATGCACGATGTACCATTTGTCCTTGAACCCCCGGACAGAATCCATATACATCCTGAACAGTCTATTCGACTGTTTCAGGGAAACCCAACTGTGCCTACCTCCCCGAGACTGGCGCTGTAAATGGAAGACGCGGAAGAAGAGAGGTATGGTCGCCCCAATCTTTAAAAAGCGACACGTCAGTTCGAACGCCCGGAGGAAAGCGATCGAGTTGGGGTGAAGCTGCGACAGGGCCAGTTCCAGATGACTAAAGACCCCGACCTGAAAATCGCTAAAGGGGAGCTTTAGTCCAAGGTCCTTGAAAGCAATCTCATACATAGGGAAACTGTACTCAGGGAACTCCGAGCAGATCTGCACGGTAAGAGTCGGTCTGGTGACAACGAAGTTTTTCTGAAAGCCGGGCTGACTACCACCCTGCTCGACGATGGTATACGCACTCCGACTGCATCGACTATAGGCAGAGGCAATCCCTCTGGGCTCGGCGCCCACCCACTCCAGCAGAGGATCATCGATGGTATCGACCAAATTCACATTCTCCTTGGCACTTTGGTCTTCCACCTCAGTGCGCCCCGAGGAACACGGTTCGTCCGCCATTGTTACCTACAAAGCACAGGAAACCGGTCAATTGGGGAGCAAATCCACACGCTCGCCATAACTGGCGGTAAGAAGGGAACGACAGACCGAGTAACTCCACACACGATTAAGAAGTTGAAGTTTCGAACAAAAGAGCAGAGTCATCTCCCTAACGCCCAGATACCGCGACAAGTCTTCCTACAGATCGCCTAAATGGGCCAACATCCTGGCCAGTCAAGAATGTGTCGACCTAGGCTATGAACATGGTGAGCGATATCATAAATCCTAAAACCAGAACTATGAATTTACCGGGCACTATCACGAATTAGGCGCCCTGAATCATGAAGATCCTGGGAAGCACTACGAGTCAAATACCTAAGCTATGCATTTACCGGGCACAAACATACGTCTGCTGGGCATAAACATGGATTTGCCGAGCCAAAATACGAATCTACCGGGGCTAATCCCAGACGCACAGTCTCTAACATACAAAACAATGGAAAATATCACATGCCAAAGAGGAAAAACATGAGGGATAAGACACTTACTTAAAAACAGGAAAGAGATACGGCGGCGGAGAAGAGAATCAGCGGCGGAGATACGGCGGTCCTATGAAAAACAACAAGTAGTAGAGGCAGAGGAAGGAGGAGAAGCGCGAAGAGGAAAAACATATTTTGGGGCCCAAGGACCCTATTTATAGTGATGATGTGGAATACAAAACGTCACCCCAGAGAACCACGAACCTCCTTCCTCGACACCCAGCTCCCCTAGGCAATGATGACCCTATCTTCGATAGGGTGGCGGCACGGTTCCCAAGGGATGCCTCGTGTGCTCAACGAACATAGCCCGACGAGAGTCCCCCGAGCACTCCTCGAAAGGAATTATCTCGCGAGCGCGACACAGGGGAAACTCCTCGAGTAACCACGATGAACTAAATCTCTTATCCGAGCACGGGACCTCGCGATGGAGGCGACCTAAGATCAAGTCATGGCCCCTACTCCAGGAACCACGACTTGGGGGGCTCCTATTCTGGACTGGGCCGGGCTGGCCCAAAAGCAAGGATGAAGGCCCAATCCAAACGGCCTTGTAGGGGGTCGCGCCGACCAAGAAGCTACAGCCGTGCCCGACTTTATCCACGAGCGCGACATCCTCGACTTTATACAGTCCAGCTCGACCTCAGCTCGAGCGCCCCTCGTAGGGCAGACTATGACCATTACGCCATCACCTGGATTCCGAAAAGACCGCGTCCTCGTCCGTCCGTACTTCTTATAGAACACCCAAGAAGGAGACCACGTGCGGGTCCCCACTACACACGTAGAACCTGGCAGTTCCTTCATTGGGCCAAACCTGCCCGGCCCAATGAAGGGACCTTGGCCCAGCGCTGGGGGCTATAAATACCCTCTGTTCCCAGAGGGTCAGGTATTCATTCTTTTACCCATACTCGTACTTTTTGCCTGCTCGTACTCTCACTCACTTCTGCATCGGAGTGCCTTGCAGGTACCCCTCCCATCTCGTTCAACTTCAGCTCGGAGCCAGTCGTGACGGTCCAAGACTGATCCGGTAAGATCAATTATCAAAAACGAATGATCAAGGCTTTCAACAAGAAAGTCAGGCGTCAAATATATCAAGTCGGAGATCTTGTAATCAAGCGGCTCATCTTACGGCAAAGGGATCCCAAGGGCAAATGGACTCCTACTTACGAAGGACCATTTGTGATCAAGAGCATCTTTTCTGGTGGGGCAATGATTTTGACCACCATGGACGGTGACGATTTGCCACACCCTACGAATGCAGACATAGTCAAAAGATACTACGCATGAAACAATCCGACAAGTTGAAAACCCGAAAGGGCGACTTGGGCAAAAATGGGCATCCTGGTGAACCGAAAACCTGAAAGGGCGGTTCAGGCAAAAATTAGGGATAAAACAAAAAAATATGTACACCCAGCAAGTTGAAAACCCGAAAGAGCGACTTGGGCAAGAAAGGGTTTCCCGGTGGATCGAAAACCCGAAAGGGCGATTCAGGCAAAAGTTAGGGAATTAAAGCGTATGACTGTGTCTCGTCGGATCACTTTAAAGAACAATCTCTTCATCAACAATCTCCGAGCTTCTGATCGACCTAGTCATCGACGGACGAAGCAGTGAATGGACAAGATATTCAGAGTCGTGAAGGCTATAGCAGAATGGGAATCCCATGGAATTGTTACACATAGCCATCTTTCTTTTGTATAAAATTTTCCAATTTTTACGACAACATTCTCTTACTAGGGTGGCTGTCTCCTTTGTACAAAGATACTCACAAAAGTTAATACAAATACACTTCCAAGTGCATAAATTTGCTTGCCTTTCTTTTCTTTTTTACACTTATGTTATATTTGAAAACGTCCAATGTTTTGTTAAATAGGCATATGCATTTGAACATAATCACTGCTTACAAATAAAACGAAATTGAAAAAAGATAGTTACTGATAGGTTGAAGGTGTAGGAAGATATCTTTATGCCATTTCAGAAGAAATCCCCTACGATACATCATTTGAATCCTCAACAAAGCTAAATTTGGAATATATTTCCCCAGCGGGGTTAAGCTTCAAGATCCTCGACAGAGCCGTTGCTTTCTAAAGCTTGATTCCCCAGCTAAGCTGAATTTCAAAATTCCCATCAGAGTCAAGTTTCAAGATCCCCAGTGGAGTCCAAAAACCCCGAAAATCCTATCCCCGGCGGAGCCAGAATAGTGAGCATTTCCCCACAGATTTATTTCCCAGCAGATTGAAGATTCTCAGTCTCATTTCTCCAGCAAAGGTCTCCCAGGTTTTAACTCCCCAGTAGAGATTTTTCAGAGTTTCCCTTATTCCCCAAGCAGTCAGCAAGGTTTTTCTCATCTTCAAATCCTCAGCATCGGTCAAGGATTTATTTTCCCCGACAGCGGTCAAAGATTTCGTTATCTCCAGCTATCCGAATTTTATCTTCCTCAACAAGACGACTACTCAGCTTACATGCATAACCATTACATTCATATATCATAAACATTGATGAAATATAGTTCATTGCATCATACATATCATGCAACATAACTTTGTGTTTTAGCTAACATTTTATCCTTTTCAGGATAAGATTAAAAGACTATCATTAACAATTATTCAGATACAGTATGGATACACCCCAGATACGGCGGTCATTCTATTACTCATTCAGAGTTTCAAGTCAAATACAGTACAGATACACCCCAGACACGGCGGTCATTCTACTACTCATTCATACTTCAGCAATCCGATACAGACTAGATACGCTCCAGACACGGCGGCCATTCTATCTCTCATTCAGATTCAATTATCAACCTCAAGTTCAGATATGCTTCAGACACGGATGCCATTCTGACCCTTACACCAACGGTTTGATTCCCTCAGTATAGTCGCCACATAAGTCATTCTACTACTCATACAGATCTCAACTTCAGATACAGTCCAGATACGCTCCAGATGCGGTTGCCATTCTGTCACTCATTCAGAGTTTATCCCCAGCACACAATTGCTCCATACACAGATATTTCTCTGTTACCCGGATACAATACAGATACACTCCAAACATGGCAGTCATTCTGATATTCATTCAACATTCAAACACAATTACAGCTCAGATACGCCTCAGTCGCGGACGCCATTCTTTTGCTCATACAAACTCAGTCTCCATATACAATTCAAGTGCATTCCAGACACGGATACCATTTTGATACTCATTATTTTGGCTTACAGCATTGCAATTCAACAAAGGTTCTTGTATGGCATCTTTAAGCCCATCTCCAATAAGATTCTGCCATCTCCAAATGGCGTCTTTAAGCCCATTCCCGCACCTATGTTTTGACGAGTGCAAATTTACGGGCACTCTAGTGTCCAATCCTCTTTTACCTTCGCGTCGCGAAAGGCAAACTTGCCAATCTAACTCTTCAGGTTCAAGAAGATTGAATATGGGCAACTGTTGTACCCCAAAATTTTCCCTCTCATTTCATCAAGACTTTCTCATCACAAGACTCTTGGAATTAAGGATCAAGCTAGGGTTTGCTCTGCTCAAGACCCCTCCTTGCACTGTTAACCCAAATTAGGTTTTGAGTTTGCACAAGGATATTTTGACCTATAATACCCAAATTGACTTTCATGCTTCATGTTGGGTTCACAAGTTTTCCCATACCAAGTTTCAAGCCTTGATTCAAATCTTTACCCAGTCAATTGGACAGTTGACCTAGAAATCAGTTGTATTGGGGAAAAAGTCAATTGTGGCCAATTGACAGTCAAACCTCATGAAATTTGACCCACATCAACATTATGAACTCATATGAACAATTTGATCAAGTTTGGATCACAATTCCACAAGAAATTTGATCAGATCACTAAAAGGGCAAAATGGTCATTTTTAGGGTTTTGACTACACAAAGGCAATTTTTGACTGTTTGACCTAACTAATGGCAAATAAAGCCCACATATGGACTCAAGGACTGAATGACATTGTCATGACCCATTCAACAAGTTCAAAAGATCTCAAATGCATAGGATTGACAGATGAATTTTTGAGTCAACTGATCAAAATTTGACTGTATACTGAAAAGTCAAACTTTGACTTTTTGGTCAAAATCAAGTGCCAAGAGTTATTTTTCATCAAGACATGTAAAGTTATGAAACTTGTTCATCAAGAAACCCAAAAATGCAAATTAGGGTTTAAAATGGAAAAAATTTTATAACTTAGAAATTTTCTAAGTTATGAAATTTTCTTATTTTTTCCTAACTTTGTCCCATTTTTTCACTAATATGCAATTGGATTCAAACAAAACTTGTAACATGAAAGTTGTAGTACATCACAAAGTATACAACTTTTATTCACACAGTTTTCTCAAAATAAGCTTGTATCTCAAGTTATGATTTTTGGAACAAGGATACCTAAAACTTTTAACTTAGAGAAAATTTGCCCTAATTTAGGCAGGATTTTGACCCATCTTCTTGGCCATTTTTCGCATAGTTACACTTAGAGTTTCAAGTTGCATTACAAAGAGGGATTGTAGTACATGTTCCAAGCTTTCCAAATTTTCAAGGAACTCCTCAAACACCCTTGTGGTTAGAGAGAATCGAATGCTTGAAGTTGGCAAAAAACCCACTTTTGTCCATGGCCAATACATGTTCATAACAACTTGCAATTCTGATCTAGCTAGCTTGGTTCAACATTACAGGTCTCAAAACCAATTTGCACTCCATAATTTAATGCCAATCCATCAGTCTAAGCCTTTGTTTTGTTCACTTGGACATTATACACAAGATTAAGCCTTAAGTAGAAAAAGGCAAATTGCCATTTTTGCCTAATTTCACTTTATGTCAAAAAACAAATCCTTGAAGCATGGGGGCCAGATCTTTGAGGCAAGATTAAAACCACTAATTCCAGTAACCAAGAACAAAAGTTGCAGAATGATAGGAGGGCTTATACAAGGCTATAACATCATTTCCATTCTCTTGCTTCAAGTAGAAGAAAAGTGGCAAAACATAAGCAAGCTCTCATATCTGTTAACACAAGCTTACAAGAACTTTATGAACAAGTTTTATATCTACCCGCAAGCCTAAAGCACGACCCTTTCATCACCCATACCTCCTGATACTCAGAACCACTGTTTTTCTGCAAAACAGGGCAGGTTCTGCATTTTGCAAGCCACAACAAAATTCCATCGTGCGTTTTGTCCCAAGATAGTCCCAACACCTTCCAATCAACTCACCTGAACTATCTCAGGCCCCCATTTCAAGATGTAACACCTCTAACTCACTTTTCAATTTTCATTTCAAAGCTCTGCAGGTTGAGTTCTATAGCACGATTCAAGTTGTTTCAAAGCAAGCCAAACATTGGAGAAGCTTCCTTGGACCTCACGCAAGCTCAACAGAAGCTCAAACCCCATTGAAGGTTGCTACATTGTCCAACTCGAAGTCAACTGAAACAGGTATTTCATGGATTTCTATCTCCCTATCTAGGAATGGTTAGGCTTAGGTTTGTGAATGAAATATGTTGTATTCATAGCCCTGAAGCCATACATATGCTTAGTTTTCATTTACATTAATCGTGCTGAGAGAATTTCACTCATGAACTTTCTGAAAAAACTAGGTTAAAAATTAGGGCCAGAGAAATTCTCTCTGGTCTTTGAGAGTTAATCCAAGTTTTTTATATGGTTAGATTTGTTATTTGATGCTCTACAAGTTTTATGTTTTGAGTTTTGTCAAAAGATCAAAGAATCAGGAGATACAGGTTGGGCTAGCTAGCGCGCGTTTTTTCAAATTCTGTTGGACAGAGGAAGAAGATGAAGTAGCTGGGCTGGGCCTGGCTACTTCCTACTTTTGGCACCCCCCATTTTCAGTTTCACACCCCCTGGCCCATTTTCTTATATTTTAATATTTTTGCATTTTTATTTTCTTTACTGACTTTGATGTTTTATTTTCAAATATAAAAAATGATCCAAAAATATTTTTATAATTTTTGCATTTATTTGGTATTTATTTTATTTATTTTCACCATTAAAATGTTTAAATACTTTATGTTATTTTGTTTAAATCTAAAAATAATGTAAAAAATATGTTTATTTTCATTTTTATTTTTATGCACATTTGAAAATATTTTCTTGAAATATATACATTTTTGTAAATAATTTATTTCAATTTTTTTTCACATTTAATATATTTAATGTATAAATATACTTATATATTTTATCTTATTAGATAATTAGGTCAAAAATACAAAAAATGTTACATTTTCATTTTTATTATTATTTTGGACCAAAAATGTCATTTTTACAATATACTAGTATATTATTGCACATAATTAATAAATAATTTTTTACTTATTAAGAATTAGGGTTTCTTGCCCTAAATAGGAAAAATAATTAAAATTGATCTTCTTTATTTTACTTTTCACATTGAAAAATTACTTTTTACATACTAAAAACATTTTGGCATAATACGTTTTATTTACATTTATTTATTGTATTTATTTCAATTATTGTACATTTAAATATTGTATCTTGTACATTCGATATGGTTGTAATAACTTAGAATTTATTTTCTTGTCAAATACTCCCAATTCAAATTTGTACCCCCTCCCTATATCATGTTGTAATAGTGTAGCATTTAAATTCCCGTACATTTAAAAGCTTTTAATTATGCCATGCTTAGACTTAGGGTTTGTATGCAAATAAAATCGACAATTAGTTTGACTTAATCCAAGATAACATGCATGAAAAACAAACACAATACACACTTGCACCCTTAGGGTTTCATCCACTTGTTGCCTTCAAAAATGGGCCATGGTTGCATGTTGAGTACTTTGGAAAAACAAAAACAAACAAAAAGATCATAGTCCCTCGATGACGCTATCTGAGTTGCCTAAACAAAATGATCAAGTCCCTCAAGAAAATTGCCAAAGATACTTAACACAATTGCTATCATGGTCTATACGATGACCCACGCCTGTCCCGTTAAACATCCTAACACAAGGTTGTTCACCAAATACAATGGTGAAGCAACACTGTTAAAATGGTTAAGAATATAAGAAAGATCTTTGAGTAAAATAGGGTATATAGCTCTTAGTTACTTGATCAAGCTTGCAAAAACATCCTTGCTACTTTTTAAAACACATTCCACAACACAATTTCAAAACCCTACTTTCAAACATTGAAAACCTTTTAAAAGACAAAAACACCTTTGTATACATTCAAACAAGAATCATTACAAAGGTTGCCACAACGATAGCCTCTTTTCAAAATATTTTCCAAAATCACACACAAAGCACCATTTCAAACAATTGAAAAGCACCATTTCAAACAAGTGAAAAGCAAAGGCAAGTGATCTAAAAACAAGTAACTAAGAGCCCATGGATAACCATGGATGAAAAGGGTGCTAGCACCTTCCCTTTTCATAATCTACCCCCCGAACCCAAGAAAACATCTCAAAGGTCTTTCCTGTGCTTTTTGACCTTTCCTTAGGATAAAATAAAAAGTCGGTGGCGACTCTTGCTAAACCGAACAAGTGCGAAAACAAACGCAAATCCCAAGTCTGTTCTCCCACCGTATCACAGAACTGGCGACTCTGCTGGTGTTGGCTCCTAAATTCGACACTCACGTTCTATTATCATATAGACCAGTAATTATGAGTTAGAAGAGTTTCATACACAAGAAGGCTTCGATCAGCTGATCACATCGAAGGCTTATCAAAGAATGACAAGATACTTAGAGAAATTTCTCTAAGTTGGAATCATGTTGTTTTTCAACGCCGAAGGGGCAACCTTTCGACCAAGGTCCCTGATGCCCAAGATCGAACGGTTTGAATTTCGAATTGTTGGAGGGAAAATGGTTCCCAGCAGTTACCAAGCGCAACGCGGCGTTGAAGTAGGCGTCGAGGGTTGTGAACGTGCCATGTGGTGTCACCTCAAAGCGATGTAACTGCCCAACAGTTACTTAGGATTTTTAGTATAAATACTAAGTGTTCACGTAGTTATTAGGCGTGTTCATCATTGTATACAAGTCACTCATTTAGATTCAAGTACCCAGCGTGAGAGAAAGAATCATTGAGAATGTATGTGTGAAACACCATTTACCTTAATCGAAATATTTTACATTCAAGCAATTTATCGCTTTCACTTATTTATCTCAGTCGAAGTCATTTATTTAACAAGCCTTTAATGCTTTTATTTACTTTATCAAGCTTTTCTCCATGCAATTTACTTAAAGTGTCTCTACCTTACTTGCGTTAATCACCATTAGGATTAGTCGAAACTCTCTATTTTAAAGCATTTAAACGAGTAAAATCAACCATGTCTTAGGATCAATCTGATCGATCCTGCGAGTCACCAAATAAGTTACCTTTTGGAAGATCAGCGGTTGTTTACCATTTTTCACGGTAAACAAATTGGCACACCCGGTGGGACCTTGTGTTGATTTTACGAATTTAATCGTTTTTTATAAAATATACTCCTTTTTCGAGAGTATTGCATGTTATTGAGAAGTGGTAGAATATACACCAACGAAACCAATACTAGGAGAAGAAGTAGAGAAATGGAGAATCCTCCAAACAATGGAGAAAACCCACAAACAAACATGGGAGCGACGGTTATCCCAACCATAAGCGAAGTGGTAACCGCTGGTTCAGCGCCAGCAGTAACGGTTACACAAACGGGGCCAATGCCTTCATTTACAGGCCCCAGAATGCCTTTGGGAACTCCCCCACCAAGGGGAAACCAAGGAACCAGACCATATGTTCCGCCAGGTTTTTCGACAGCCTGGTTAAATCGAGAACCACCCTACAGCATGCCAACTTCTGAATTGACTAGCCTGACGAACGCTACGTCCACCTTTTCAGAACCTTTAGTGAGCGCCTCTTCGCCACTCCAAGGCTCTGGAGTTGGTATGGCGAACATGGGTAGGAACCAACTCTTAGGAGGAACGTCCCACGTAATGCCTGGCCTTACGAATGCCTCGGCAGAAGTCTTGAGGCAGCAAATGGACGAAAGCAACCACGACATGGTTCAAATGTTGGTGCAAACTTTAAGTACAGTGCTAAATCCTCTAATACAGAATACCACCCAGTCGAATCAGCAAATGACAGCACAAATGTCGCATCTGGCTGACTTTTTTGGGGTACCCCAACCCATTCGACAGCCCCAAAGGGCACAGATAAGGGGAAACCAAGGCATACTTCTAGAGGAAGAAACCACTATTAACCAAGTCCACCAGCCTGTCGAAGAGAACCTTAGGGTACAAATGGAACAACCCGGGGTCGAAGAGCCGAGAGTCGTAGCCCCGGAAATAAGGATGGTTAATAGAAACCAAAACGCTGACGAAGTAGTTCAGCAAATCCAATACCAGAATGTTGGTTTGGAGAATAACTTGACAGCCATGATTGAAAGAATCATGATGCAAAACGGGATGAATACGGGCTTCCGTAGGCCCAACTTCATATCCACGCTGTGATACGGTGGGAGAACTGACTAGGGTTTTGCGTTTGTTTTTCGCAAATGTTTCGGTTGAGCAAGAGTCGCCACCGACTTTTTATTTTATCCTAAGGAAAGGTTAAAAAAGCACAGCAAAAACCTTTGAGATTTTTCTTGGGTTCGAGGAGTAGATTATAGAAGGGGAAGGTATTAGCACCCCTTCTATCCATGGTTATCCATGGGCTCTTAGGTACTTGCTTAGATCAACTTGCCTTGGTTTTCAATTGTTTGAAATGGTGCTTGGTGTGTGGTTTTGAAAATGTTTTGAAAAGATGCCTTGTATAGGCTACCCTTGTAACAATTCTTTACTCGAATATTTTACAAAAGGTGTTTTGTCTTTTGAAAAGATGTTTCAAGGTTTTTGAAAGTTGATTTTTGAAAGTGTTTGTGAAGTGGGTTTTGGAAATAGGCGAGTGTTTTCTTGGAAAGTTGACAAGTACTTAAGATTTCATCTACTCTAAAGTTTTCTCAAAGATTTTTGTTATGTTTTAAATCCTTTGACAATTTTGTTCCACCATTGCATTTGGTGGACAATCTTGTTTTAGGAGATTAAAGGGACAGGCGTGGGTCATCGTTTAGACCATAATTGCAATAGTGTTAAATGTCTTTGGGAAATTTTCTTTAAAAGGGACTTGATCATTCATGGTGGTCAGAATCATTGCCCCACCAGAAAATATGCTCTTGATCACAAATGGTCCTTCATATGTAGGAGTCCATTTGCCCCTGGGATCACTTTGCGGCAAGATAATCCACTTGATTACGAGATCTCCGACTTGATACACTTGAAGTCTGACTTTCTTATTGAAGGCCTTGATCATCCGTTTTTGATACGTCTGACCATGGCATATAGCAGCAAGTCGCTTCTCGTCGATCAGATTGAGTTGATCAAGTCGGGTCTGCATCCAATCATCTTCATTCAAACCTGCATCCTTCATAATCCTCAGAGAGGGGATCTGGACTTCCATAGGCAAAACAGCTTCCATGCCATAAACCAAAGAAAATGGGGTTGCCCCAGTTGAAGTACGTGTCGTCGTACGGTATCCATGCAGAGCAAACGGTAACATCTCATGCCAGTCTTTGTAAGTGACTGTCATTTTCTGAATGATCTTCTTAATGTTTTTATTCGCAGCTTCAACAGCACCGTTCATCTTCGGCCGATAGGGAGATGAATTGTGATGATAAATCTTGAACTGTTCGCATAATGCAATGATCATTGTGTTATTTAGATTTGTACCGTTGTCCGTGATGATCCTGTCTGGAACACCATACCGACATATGAGATTTTGCTTGATAAAGCGGGCAACCACATTTTTGGTGACAGAGGCGAAGGAAGCTGCTTCGACCCATTTAGTGAAGTAGTTAATGGCAACTAGGATGAAGCGATGTCCATTGGAAGCCGTGGGCTTGATCTCTCCAATCATATCAATGCCCCACATTGCAAAGGGCCATGGAGCAGTCAGGACGTTGAGAGGAACCGGAGGGATATGAACTTTGTCAGCATAGACTTGACACTTGTGGCAAGTACGTGAATGTTGATGGCAGTCAGCCTCCATGGTAGACCAATAATAGCCTGCCCTTAGGATCTTCTTAGCCATTGTATGCCCGCTCAAGTGAGTGCCAAATGTGCCGCTGTGTACATCAGTCATGATCAACTCCGCTTCAGCTTTATCCACACATCGGAGTAATACACAATCATGGCTTCGTTTGTAAAGGATGCCGTTGCTCAGGAAGAACTTAGCAGCGAATTTCCTTAAGAACTTCTTGTCATTTACGGAAGCTCCTTCAGGATAATCTCTAGTCTCGAGATACCTTTTGATTTCATGGAACCAAGGTTGTTCCACTACTTCTTCGGTATTAATCTCGTGGCAATGTGCCGGTTCATCCATTCGCTTGATGGTGATTTGGGGAGCCTCGTTATCCCAGTTGAGTTTAAACATGGAGGACATTGTGGCTAGAGCATCGGCTAGCTGATTCTCTTCTCGCGGGAAATGCTCGAAGGTAATTTGCTCGAAATGCGGCAACAATGTCAGGACATGTTCTTTGTATGGGATAAGATTAGGATGCTTGGTATCCCAATCTCCTTTGATTTGGCTGATGACCAAAGCCGAGTCCCCAAATACGACCAAAGATTTGATCCCCAAGTCTATAGCAGCCTCGAGACCAAAGATGCAAGCTTCATACTCAGCCATGTTGTTTGTGCAGCTGAAGCAAAGTCGGGTCGTGAAAGGAGTGTGACAACCTTCCGGAGAAATGAGTACTGCGCCAATACCGTTTCCAAGTGCGTTTGAAGCACCATCAAAGTACAGGGTCCATCGGGATCCCTTTTCGGGTCCGTCATACGGTCCGTCACTTTCAACGTTGTCCAAATTCATAATGTCCTCGTCTGGGAAGTCAAATCTCATGGGTTGATAGTCTTCAATAGCCTGATGAGCCAAATGGTCAGCTAGTACACTCCCTTTTATAGCTTTTTGGGTGGTGTACTGGATGTCATACTCAGTTAAGATCATTTGCCATCTAGCTATCCTTCCAGATAAAGCGGGCTTCTCGAAGATATACTTGATAGGGTCCATTTTGGATATCAACAAGGTAGTATGAGTCAGCATATACTGTCTTAGTCGGCGAGCAGCCCATACCAAAGCGCAACAAGTTTTCTCGAGCAGTGAGTAGCGAGTCTCACAGTCGGTAAACTTTTTACTAAGGTAATAAATAACATGCTCTTTTCGACCAGGCTCGTCATGCTGGCCCAAAACACACCCCATTGAGTTATCCAAGATGGTCAAATACATGATCAATGGTCTTCCTTCGACAAGTGGCATCAGAATAGGAGGTTCTAGCAAATACTCCTTGATTCTATCAAAAGCAGCTTGACAATCGTCGTTCCATTCAACTACCTGATCTTTCTTCAAGAGTTTGAAAATTGGCTCACAGGTAGAAGTCAGATGTGAGATAAATCTGGCAATATAGTTTATGCGCCCCAAGAATCCTCTGACCTCCTTTTCAGTACGGGGAGCAGGCATCTCTTGTATTGCTTTTACTTTTGCCGGATCGACTTCAATGCCTTTGTTGCTTACAATGAATCCCAGGAGTTTACCAGACCTAACTCCAAAAGTGCATTTACTTGGATTCAGCCTGAGCTTGTATTCTTTTAACCTGGCAAACAACTTTTCCAGATGCTCAAGGTGCTCTTCCTCCGTTTGTGACCGAGCTATCATATCGTCTACGTAAACTTCAATCTCATGATGTATCATGTCATGAAATAAAGCTACCATGGCGCGTTGATAAGTTGCCCCATGCGTTCTTCAGCCCGAACGACATCACTTTGTAACAGAAAGTGCCCCATTGAGTAACAAAAGTTGTTTTCTCCATATCCTCGGGAGCCATTTTGATTTGATTGTAGCCCGAGAATCCATCCATGAAGGAAAACACCTTATGCTGAGCTGTATTGTCGATCAAGATGTCAATATGAGGTAGCGGGAAATCATCTTTAGGGCTGGCCCTATTCAAATCCCGGTAGTCCACACACATTCTGACTTTGCCATCTTTCTTCGGTACCGATACGATGTTAGCGACCCATTGAGGATAGGACGTAACAGCCAGGAAACCAGCATCGAATTGTTTCATTACTTCTGCTTTGATCTTTTCGGACATGTCAGGCCTCATTCAGCGAACTTTTTGCTTGATTGGTGGACAGTCTTCTCTTGTGGGGAGACGGTGAACCACGATGTCTGTATCTAAACCCGACATATCTTCATAGGACCAAGCGAAGATTTCAACATACTCATTCAACAACTGTATCAGGCGTTCCTTGACTTTTGGTTCCAGGTTGGCACCTACTTGCACCTCCTTCCGATCCTCCTCGGTTCCCAAGTTAACAGCTTCCAATGGCTCTTCATGCGGTAAGATGGCCCTTTCCTCTTGTTGCAGAAGTCTGGCTAGTTCCCCGGGTACTTCACAACCTTCGTCATCTTCATACTCGGCTAGATTGACCAGATCTTCAGAGTTATTGAAAGATACAGCAGAATAGTCACCCATGGAATCCGGAGTGGATGGGTACCTGCATTGGTGAGTGTGGGTGTGTGTAAGGGATAGCCATCCTTAAACAAAAAATGCAAAAGGAAAGAAAATGAACATAAGCAGTTTATCAAATGAAAAACGTCCAATGAATCATTAAACATGGCATATGAATATGAAAAATAGTCAAAACCCTTACAAGTGGGCCTACATGCCCCGGGCAAGGCAGGAGGTGAAATGATAGTGTACGGATTGTTTGAAAGTAAAATATTACATACCAAATAGGAAATGTTTAACAGATAAATTACTGATGAATAAAAGTGATGGGGACAAAGTCTTTAGCCTCCCAATTGCTCAATCCTCCTCCGACAGTTGGATAAATCCACTCTTCAATGTTGCTTTCCTTGTCTTCATCTTCCAGGGCGTTGATTCGGTAAGGAGAAATTTTGACTGGCGCTCTTTCAATCTTTGACTGACGCATAGCTTTCTGACCAGCGGCTGTGAATCCTAATCCAAACTTGTCAGTCTTATGCGGAAAGTCGGGTAGCTGCCCCCATGCTGAATTCTTCCCTTCTTTAATTGCGGCCCTTGCATCCTCCAGAGATGCCATCCTGGCCATCTGTCTCGGTGTCTCAGCTGCCAACTTTGCTATTGCTATTTCAGGAAGAACTTCTTTGAAATGTTGAAACGGTGTCTCAATGAACTCTCCTTTAACCTCCACATACCGGAACGAATTTAAGTGGATAATCATGTACTCTTCTTCTCCGTGGACAGTGATGATCTTTCCCTTGACAGGATACTTCAACATCTGATGTAAGGAGGAGGTGACTGCCCCAGCATGGTGTATCCAAGGTCTACCCAGTAGGCAGGAGTATGATGGACGGATGTCCATTACATAGAAAGTGGATTTAAACACCTCAGTACCTATCTTGATGGGAATTTCCACCTCTCCATGGACCATTCTCTTCGACCCATCGAAAGCTCTGACGACAATATCACTCGGCTTCAATTCCAACCCTTCGCAATCTAGCCGGTCTAAGGCCTTTTTAGGCAAAACATTCAGCGATGAACCGGTATCAACCAAAACATGTGCAAGGGTGGTTCCGCGACACTCGATTGAAATATGCAACGCATCATTGTGGTTTCGGCCTTTAGGGGTTAGGTCGGCATCAGAAAAACCTAATCCATTGTCCGCAGTCAGGCTAGCCACGCAATGTTGAAATTGATCTGCAGAGGTTTCCTGGGGCACATGGGCTGCCTTCAGAAACTTAATCAAAGCTTGAGCGTGCGCTTCTGAGCAAAGCAATAGTGCCAGCATGGAGATCTTGGAGGGGGTTTTCCCCAATTGTTCCACCACGTCGTAGTCACTTCTCTTGATTATCCTCAAAATCTCGTCCATTTCTTTCTTGGAGGCTTCCGGGATCACCAAGGGTTGAGCCCTCGTCCTGACGGGCTCATCTTGTATTCCCTTTCCTTTATCAGCAATGGTAGGAGAGACAGCACTAGGAACAACAACTTCTTCAATCAAAGGAGTTCTAGCAGAGAGCTTTACTGGTGCAGGGATGACTTCTTTAGCTGATGAGGGTCCAAAGACTGCTCTTGGAGGGGCAATCTCTGGAGAAAATATTCTCCCGCTCCTGGTGATTTTGCTGGTGCCCGCAATGTTACTAATGCTGGCTCCTTCGTCATCCGAACTTTATTTAATTACTTCGATTTGCTTGATACCATGGTAGTAGATATCACCACCATAGTTCCAAGGTATCGACTTCTCAGAAACATAGGGAACAGGCCCTGGCATTGTTATCTTTAAAGGAACAGATTTTGCAGCTGGTGTAATCTTAACTGGCCTTTTGACGGCCTTGGAAAGATTGGCGTGAATGGTTATGATTGAGACATTTTCAACATGAACTGGAACAGCAGAAACTTTTTCGAACAAAATTTGTCGGCTATCCATAAGGCCTTGGATGCCTTTCTTTAATAGCGGATAATCAAACGGCAGAGAGTGGCAACAGTAGCAGTCTTCTTTATATCCCGGGAAGATCCTGGCTCTTAACAAATTCAACTTAATGGTTAGCAGTGGAGTAGTCAGATCACTGACGTCAGCAACATACAAATCCTCTTCAATGGCATTGATATTTCGGCCATGCTTCGGCATAGGTGCAGATATCTCATTGGGTTTCTCTGGAGCGTCAAACTCTACCTCCTTAGCCTCTATCAGGTCTTGGATTTTATGCTTGAGTGCCCAACAATCATTGGTGTCGTGTCCAACACTGTCTGAATGGTAGGCGCATTTAGCATTGGCATGATAATGCGGGGAGGATGTATTCACATTCTTTGGTGCCTCCTTGATGGTGGCAAGATTCAACTTCAATAGATGGGGAAGCACTTGCGCTGGAGTCGTATTAATACGGGTGAACTGCCGTTGTGGCCTTTCCACCCGCTGCTGATTTGGTCTGGACTGGTTATAGCGGGGCTGCTCACTTGGAGTGTTTTGAATCATTACGCCCCCCACAGTTGGCCGACGCTCCATCTTCCCTGCTCTTCTCTGAGAATATACCATAGCTGTCTCCTTCTTAAAAGGCTTCTTCTCAACACTTGCAGCAACACCCTTCTGAATCTTTCCTGACTTGATGCCAGCTTCTATTCTTTCACCGGTTAAGATCAAATCGGTAAACCCTGCGGAAGAGTTACCAATTAGATGATTGAAAAATGGCCCAGATAGGGTTCCAAGAAACATATCAACGAGCTCACGATCGGTTAAAGGAGGCTGCACCCTGCCAGCCAAATCCCTCCATTTTTACGCATATTCTTTGAATCCCTCACTTGTTCCTAGTGACATACCCTGAAGTTGGGTACGAGTAGGAGCAAGATCAGAATTATACTGGTATTGTTTGTAGAAAGCGGTGGCCAAATCTTCCCAATTTCTGACACTGGTTCCTTCTAGCTGATAAAACCACTCCAACTGAGCTCCCGATAGGCTGTCTTGAAAGAAATGAATCCAGAGATTTTTATCTGCCGTATAGGGTTGAATTTTTCTCACGTAGGACCTGAGATGCATTTTGGGACAAGACAGCCCATCATACCTCACAAACACTGGCACTTTGAATTTTGGGGGAATCACAATTCCGGCAACCAAACCCATGTCTTCAAAATCCAAACCCGGTACCCTTTGCAATTCCATGGCAGCCAATCTGTCTTCTAAACCCTTGTACTTATCATCAGCTGGAGGGTATTGCTGGTCAGAATAATCTTCATCCTCTTCAACTTCTTCCTCTTCCGCATCAGACTCGGAAGGCACCGCAACTCGATCTCTTTTACTAGTTCCTTCATCAGAAGTAGGAGGAAATTCAAGCACTCTCCGAGCTTTTCTGTCAAATCTTCTCCCCAAAGTAGCCACTCCGACCCTCTTTTTCTTCTTCACTGGGTCCTTATTCTCCAAATGAGTCTTGATATCCTCCTGACTTTTGACCAAAGTCATCAAGAGTTGCTGGAACTGTGCATTTTGGGCTTGTAGGTCTTTGACTGTTTGCTCGAGATCCATCCTACTGAAATAAACAGCAGACAGATAAGGAAACCTGGAGTGAGACCTGCTTATGCACATGATGAATGGTATGCTGATGTATGCAATGCATTCAGGGATTTAGGACATTCAAAATTGTTTCAGACAAATAAGAACGCACGTCATATTAATAAGAAGAAATTTATTAGTACATAAATGCCCCATGGGCCAAATGTTACAAAATAAACTTCTCAAGGCAGGAAGACATTGCGCATCCTCTTTGGTGCGATGTAGGTGTTGAGGGCCTCTTGCTCGTGGAGTCGGCGGGTAAGTTCTAGAACCTTCTTTTCACTGGCGTAGTAGCTAGCTTCAAAAGTGTTCCGTTCCTCCTTGAGCTGAATCCAACTTTTCTGCATTTCCTCCCATGATGTAGGCATGTCTGGATGTAGGATAGGTTAGGGAACCTCTCCTTCATTGACGGGCTCTTTAATCATAGGGAGAACATGAGGATAAGGCATCATTAGACTTTGGGCTCGGGCTCGTACCCACTTGAGATAGGGCTCAAGAGGGATGGAGTTCTTGTGTCCCAGAGTCTTGCTATCAACCTTGTTGAGTTTTCCCCAAGCTCTGATGAATCTTTGGCGAAGTCCTTGCGTATCATTGTCGAAGTAAAAAACTAGGCTAGGAATCAACATGTCATGAGGGCCATCCCTCCGTGCATATCCAAATTGCCTCAAAGCTAGGCAAGGGTTGTAGGTGATGCCTCCCCTAATTCCAAGTAAAGGAACATTAGGAAATTCTTCGCAACGATCGACGATGATGACATTTTCTCTGGACCGAGAACACCAATGCACATCAGAATGAGTAAGAGTCATCAACCGTTGGGACCACCTTGTACCTTGGTCATTCTTCAAGACGGATTGTGGAAGGTGCGAAATAAACCACCTTGCGAGGATAGGGGTACAGCACATGAGAACACCCCTCTTTCTCATTGTTCGTGTGTAAAATGAGTGAAGGATGTCCCCAAGCAATGTTGGTATTGGATTTCTGGACAAGAAGATTTTGACGGCGTTGACATCTATCAATTGGTCAGGATTTGGGAACAAGACCAACCCGTAGATAAGGAGTGCCACAATCTCTTCAAAGGCACGTAGGTCCAATGAGTTCCAACATTCTTGTGCCTTCTCAAACAAGAATTTTGCTAAGAATCCTTTGACGCTGCTTCTGGTTTCCCAATGCCCCTTGATGTCGGATGGTTGTAGATGTAATGCTCGAGCAACATCTTCCGTCTTTGGTTCCTTTTCCGTACCGTTGAAGGGTAGTTGATTAAGGATATGGATTCTTAGGAGTTGAGAAAACTCCTCCAAAGTGGGTACCAACTGATAATCAGGGAAAGTGAAGCAGTGGTGAAGAGGGTCAAAGAACTGGAATAGCACTTTCATCATGTCTTCTTCAATGTTGGTGTTGACTAGGCTGAGCAGTCTACCATGTCTTTCACTGAAGGATGAATTTTCCGGAATTCTTGAGGTGATCTCCTTGAGTTGAGGAGAGATTCTCACAAGGTTGACTTGAATGGTATTTCTGCGAGGAATTTCCATGACCTACAAAACAAGAACAAAGATGAAGATCCAAAACCCTTGAAATGGTTAGTGAATGCATATGATGTTTTATGATGTTTATGATGTATGCACAAAACATATGTACAATCAAATCACACCAAACCCTAATTTCAAGCTTGCATGGGGTTTCATAGGTAAGTACCCTCTTGAGTGTAGTTGGCTTAAAAACCTGTCCTATAAATAGTAACCGGGTTCTAAGGAGCTCAATATCACTGGATTGTTTTCATTGTTCATTGTTTTGGTTTAGCCACTTAACTAGCGACCAAAATATTCCAAGAAAATAACCCTCAATGAGTGTAGTATCGAGTATCTACCAACTTCGGACTGCACCAAAGCCGGTCATCTCACTACCTCTAATAAAAGGCCAAGATGGTCAAGTAAGGTTCTAGGTCATTAGTGCTTAGTGACATCACTCAGTGGCCCCGTACTCTCCTTGATTGAACTCAAGGGTTACCGGTACTCACAAATATGTCGCACTAATATAGCTATTGCTTAGACCGTGTCGGTATACCCCGCACAGTTTCCACAACGTATTGCTATCTATGAATGTTTCCCAAAATCCGGGTGGAGGATTGTAAACCCAAACAATAGAGCCAAAGTATAAAGCAAGCAAATCAAACAATTAGTCATGCAAGAGGGTGATCTAAGCCCTAAGGTTACTCCACTTTAAAAAAATTTCCCCAACAGAGTCGCCAGTTCTGTGATACGGTGGGAGAACTGACTAGGGTTTTGCGTTTGTTTTTCGCAAATGTTTCGGTTGAGCAAGAGTCGCCACCGACTTTTTATTTTATCCTAAGGAAAGGTTAAAAAAGCACAGCAAAAACCTTTGAGATTTTTCTTGGGTTCGGGGAGTAGATTATAGAAGGGGAAGGTATTAGCACCCCTTCTATCCATGGTTATCCATGGGCTCTTAGGTACTTGCTTAGATCAACTTGCCTTGGTTTTCAATTGTTTGAAATGGTGCTTGGTGTGTGGTTTTGAAAATATTTTGAAAAGATGCCTTGTATAGGCTACCCTTGTAACAATTCTTTACTCGAATATTTTACAAAAGGTGTTTTGTCTTTTGAAAAGATGTTTCAAGGTTTTTGAAAGTTGATTTTTGAAAGTGTTTGTGAAGTGGGTTTTGGAAATAGGCGAGTGTTTTCTTGGAAAGTTGACAAGTACTTAAGATTTCATCTACTCTAAAGTTTTCTCAAAGATTTTTGTTATGTTTTAAACCCTTTGACAATTTTGTTCCACCATTACATTTGGTGGACAATCTTGTTTTAGGAGATTAAAGGGACAGGCGTGGGTCATCGTTTAGACCATAATTGCAATAGTGTTAAATGTCTTTGGGCAATTTTCTTTAAAAGGGACTTGATCATTCATTTAAGCAACATTTTGAGGGACTATGATCATTTGATTGTTTGTTTTACCCAAAGAAGTTCAACATGCAACATGGCCCAATTATTTGAAGGCAACAAAGTGGAGTACTCTAGGGGTGCAAGTGTGAGATGTGTTGTCCATTTTTCATGCTCATTTATCTTGTATTAGGTCCAACTATTTTGTTCATTTTTATTCGCATACAAAACCCTAATTCTAGCATAGTATGTTTAGAAAGCGATAAAGTGCGAAATTTAAATTCCTACGCTATTACATCACAATAATATAGGGAGGGGGGTACAATGTTCAAATGGGGAGATATTTTGACAAGAAATTAACTCTAAAACTATTACATCAATTTTGAATGAATATTTACAAGATAAATAAAATGTATAATTTAAATGGTAAATAAAACAAATATGCAAGTATGCAAAAGGAATTTTTATATGTATGAAAAAAAGTATAAAATAAAAAAAAGAAAATAAAAAAGATATTATTTTGGAGTATTTTTGAATTTTAGGGCAAAACCCTAATTTTTTGAATCAAAGGAGTATTTAATCAATTAATTCATATAATACTTATTATTTATATATAAAAATAAAATAAAATATGGTATATTTGTAAAAAGGCATTTTTTAGTATTTAAATATTAAAAAAAATAAAATATGTACATTTTTTTGGTATTTTTATCCTAAATATATTAATATACTTATTTATTTATATTATTTATAAAATGTGCATTATATATATTAATTAATAATATTTAGTATTTAAATAAAAAAAGTATTTTTCTATAAAATATTTTCAGGGAGTAAAAATAAAATAAAAGTGTATAAAAAGTATATTTGTATTATCTTAATATTTTAAACAAAAAAGTATATATATATATATATATATATATTTATTTATTTATGTACAAACTAAAGAAATAATCAAATAAATATGCAATAAATTCAAAAAATGATGGGAAAAATATTTTTATGTTTTTAATATGCTGAGAAAAAATAAATGAACCAATCACAAAAAGGCAAAAAGTCAAAATATTAAAAATGAAACAAATGGGCTCAGGGGTGCAAAATCAAAAAGGGTGGTGTGAAAAGTAACTCAGAAGCAAGCCCAGCCCAAAATCACCTTTCTTCAACCTTTGAACAAAAATTTTCAGAAAACACGCGCCAAGAGCTCCATTTGAATGTCCTGATTCTTTGATTTTTTGACCAAACTTCCAACACAAAAAATGTTAAGCATGAAACCACGATTCTAACCATATGCATAACTTGATCTAACTCTCTAAGATGAGGGAGAATTTCTCTTCCCCCAAATCCTAACCTAGTTTTTCTGCCATTTTCAAACTCCAAATTCTCACAACTCAAGCAAAAGAAATGAAAAGTAAAAACATGTACATGTTCAGTGGCATGAGTAGAACCTTGTTTCTTCACAAACTTAAAGCTAATGATGCCTAATAAGAGAGATACGAATTCAAAAATTTACCTATTCAGTTGAACTTCTATCTGGAGATGTAGGAACTTTCAGTGCAAGGTGATGATTGGAGAAGCTTCCTTGAGGTCCAGGGATGCTATTCCAATGTTTACTTTGTCTTGAAAGCTTCTGAATCAAGCTAGAGAACTTCACCTACAAGTCAGAAATGTGAAAATGGTGGAAGTGGTTAGAGTGATTACAGGTCGTGCTTTAGCTTTTGGTTAGCTTGCATAGGTGGTATGGAAGGTATGTGAACTGGTTTTGGCAAGAATGCTTGAGAGAAATAGAAGTTGGCACTCAAACTGCAGAGGCAACTCTGTTTTTGCAGTTTGATGGTGTTTTTTGGTTTGGTGGTGTTTTGGAGGTAAATGGCTCGTGCAAAAGCTTGGTTATGATATGTGTAATGTGTTTGATAACTTTGTTCTTGTGTATGTAAGCTGAGATGGATGTTGGTTCTAGTTATGCCATGTTTCTTAACCTTTAAGCAACAAAATGCAAGTTGGTGTTTTAGGTCAGTAGGGGACCTCTAATCCTGCTGCAAAGCTTCTCTTGATCAGAGTAATTTGTTCATAATCTTGTGCCAAAGAGATTTGGTTTGTACTTGCTTGATTTACCAATTGGACATAAAGTGAACTTTTGCAAAAATGGATAGTTTATTTTTTCCAAATTGGGATTAATCCTCTAGACAATTCTTGAACTCAAAGAACTTGACCTTGGCACAAAGAATATGCATTAAATTTATGAGTGTAACTTAGTTTAAGGACCTGTAATCTAATCTAAAGCATGCTGAGTTCAAATTGCAAGGTTATGAACATGTAACTTGGTCATGAACAAAGTGAGTTTTTGCTATATTGTGAAATTCGATTCTCCCTAACCATGAGGTGGTTTGAGAAGTTCTTGGACATTTTGGAAAGCTTGGAAGGTGTACTACAATCCATCTTTGAAATGCAATTTTAAATTCCAAGTGGAAGTGTATGGAAAATGGCCTTGAAGTTAGGTAGAAAACCTTGTCAAAATAGGTTAAAATTTCACTAAGTTAAGAATGGTTTAGTGCCTTTATTCAAAAATTTGTAACTTGAGATGCAAGCTTAAAATGAGAAAACTTTGTGAATCAAAGTTGTAGATTATGCAAAAAGCTACAACTTTCATGTTTGGACTTTTGTTTGAATCCAAATGGATCTTGGTGAAAAAGTGGGGCAAAGTTGGGAAAAAATTAGGGTTTTTCATAACTTAGAAAAATTCTAAGTTATGAAAAATTCTAATTTTTAACCCTAATTTGCATTTTGTGATTTCTTGGTGAACAAGTTTCATGATTTGGCATGTTTTGATGAAAAATGAATCTTGACTCTTGACTTTGACCAAAAAGTCAAAGTTTAACTTTTCATTATACAGTCAAAATTGATCAATTGACTGGGAAATTCAACTGTCAATCTTGTGTACTTGGGATCTTTTGAACTTGTTGAGCATGTCAAGATAATTCTATGGGGTCCTTGAGTCCATGTGTGAGCTTGTTTTGCCATTGGCTAGGTCAAACAGTCAAAAATTGCCTTTGTACAGTCAAAACCCTAAAAATGACCATTTTGCCCTTTTGGTGATCTGATCAAATTACTTGGGGAATTGTGATCCAAACTTGATCAAATGATTCATATGAGTTCATAATGTTGATGTGGGTCAAATTTCATGAGGTTTGACTGTCAATTGGCCACAGTTGACTTTTTCCCCAATACAATTGATTTCTAGGTCAACTGTCCAATTGACTGGGCAAAACTTGGAATCAAGACTTGAAACTTGGTATGGATAAACTTGGGAGTTCAACATGAAGCATGAAAGTCATCTTGGGCATTTTAAGTCAAAACATATTTGTGCAAACACAAACCCTAATTTGAGTCAACAGTGCAAGGAGAGGTCTTGAGCAGATGAAACCCTAACTGGATCTTGAGCTTCAATGGCTTTGTGGTGAGAAATCAATGAGAAATGGGAGGGCAAATTTTGGGGTACAACACACGCTGTCGGAATATGTGTTACAAACGGACTTGCCTCCTAGATGCAAAGTCCCTAAGTTCACTAAGTTTTCAGGGGACACGACAGAATCCACTGTCGAACATGTGGCAAGATATTTAATCGAAGCGGGAGAAATATCAAACAATGAGAACCTAAGGATTAAGTATTTCCCAAGTTCCCTAACAAAGAATGCGTTTACTTGGTTCACAACTCTCCCCCCCAATTCGATCCACCATTGGACCCAGTTGGAGAGATTGTTCCATGAGCAATTCTACATGGGACAAACCAAGATAAGCTTGAAAGAGTTGGCTAGTGTAAAGAGGAGATTCACTGAGCCTATAGACAAATACCTAAATAGGTTTAGATTGCTCAAGGCAAGATGCTTTACGCAAGTGCCAGAACACGAGTTAGTCGAAATAGCCGCTGGAGGTCTAGATTACTCCATTAGGAAGAAATTAGACACTCAGTACCTGAGGGACATGGCCCAATTGGCCGATAGGGTTCGACAGGTAGAATGCCTTAAAGCTGAAAAAGCTAGGGCGACGAAAACTCATAAAAGAGAAAAGATAACATATGTCGAAATGGACGATGAAGATCCAGAAACATTCAACGAACTTATAGCCGTCGAGGAGAGTGAGGTCGATTTAGCTGAGTTAAAACGAGGGCCACCATACTCTTGCAAATTACTAGTCCCCTCAAGTGTAAAAAACCCCACTGAGTCTGAAAAGGCCAATGATAGGTTCCCTAAAAAGACTTACAGTTTCGATATTACGAAATGTGATGAAATTTTTGATTTACTTGTAAAAGATGGTCAAATGATAATACCCCCAGGGGTAAAAGTGCCTCCTCTTGATCAAAGAAAGAAAAAAGGCTATTGTAAATATCATAACTTTCTGGGCCATAAAACATCTCAATGTTTTCTTTTCAGGGATCTCGTGCAAAATGCTATCAAAGAAGGGAGGCTGAAGTTCACTGACAAGGCCCCCGTGAATATGGATTCGAGCCCTTTGCAGGCGAAAGCCCACTATGCTGAACCCTCAGGGGTAAATATGATCGAAGCTTCTAGGAGTCAGGTGAAAAGGCCAGGGATAACTATGGTCGAAGTCATCAAAGATCATATCAATATGCCAATATTTGGCAGTTTTTCTGGGAACCTTTCTAGAAAAACAATCGAAGCAGTCCAAAAGGCCGCTGAGGGCCCAAAACTGGAAACAGGTGGAGTCTTAAAATGTGGAACTAAACCCACTTCCTACTTGGCTGCGGTGCAAGGCCAAACAAAAGACCTGGAAGCTCAAATGAAACAAATGACTCTTGCTACTAAAGACAACATGAATGTCAACATGGTCGAAATCTCTGAATCAAAAGTTTCAGAGGAAGCCATCAGGCAAGAGCAAGCAAACGGAACAGCGTTCCCCCGAGAGAACAAAAATCTGGCAGAATTCTTGCAACAATGCCAGAAGAAAAAATCAGAAGTAATGCTGTGTCCTCGATGCAGCTCTATTTTTGACAAGAAAGTTGCTGAACACATCGAAGGTGTGAGAGCAGCAAACAAAAAATGGAGCAGAAATGCCCAAACAAGTGCAGGCTCTGATGTTCGACACGATCCTAGAAGAACCTATCAAAAGGGTTCAAGTCAGAAAAAGAGGCCACTAACTTTCAGGCCTCCAACCAATGTGCCAGTCGATACATGGCTCAAAACATCGAGTCGAAAGAGACCCAACGAAGAAAGGTGGCATTCCTTTGAAGTGCCAAGAGGTTCATCTTTGACACTCAAGAAAGAACCTCATGTAGGTGCCACCAAAATTGCTCAAGTATCGAGTAACTACAAGGGAAAGAACCCAATGTCTCGATCCTAGTGGAGAAGGTACCAAAGGCGGCGCAACGATGAGAGAGAGGATGCCAACGAACCAAAACCAGAGTCGAGCTCAAATGTCCCCCAGCGAAAGCAAAGAAAGCCTTTGGAGAGGGAACCAGTGGCCAATAGATTGGTATGTCCTGATCAAGACGAAGCTGGTGACGAAGATAGCTTCGAGTCCGACGACACATTAGACATCATGATAAATGTAGTTTCGGTATTTCCAAGAGAATTCAACCGCCAAATGGAAGTCGAAGCAAACGACTGGGAAGTCGAACAAGAGATGGCCAAGCATAAGCCAGTATGCTACTTTGTCATGGGTAAGGGCTGCACTGAAGAGCAAAACGGTTTCTTCGAACCACCAACTGAGGCGATGAAAAGTCACCTCAAGCCTTTATTCATAAGGGCAAAGCTCGAAGAGGCCACTGTAAACAAAATCTTGGTGGACTGTGGGGCGACTATCAACATAATTCCCCACTTCATGCTAAGAAAAGTAGGCAAGAATGATGAAGACATTAATCCTCATAATATGGTCCTATCGAACTACGAAGGCGGAATAGGGACCACCATGGGTGTGATTCAACTAGACCTCAAAGTGGGATCCATCCTTCGACCAACCATGTTCATGGTCATATCGGCTAAACCAAATTACAACCTACTGTTAGGCCGAGAATGGATACATGGTGTCAGAGCAGTACCATCGTCGATGCACCAAAGGGTGATATTATGGCGTCCCGATGGGATTGTCAAAAATATAGAAGCAGATCAGAGCTACTACTTAGGCGAAGTTAATCACCTAGGGAGAGCTGACTTCGACAAAAATTTGGCTCACATTGGGCCATGTCCAGCACCTGACTTCGACATGGCGCCAGCGCCAAATGCTTTTTGTTCCTTGTACCTGCATCCTGATCATGGGTTTCAATGGGATAAAGAAGACTTGTCTCACATTGATTTCAGTGGGCTAACTGACATCCAGCCAACTGGTTGGGGAAGCGAATTCAATGATAATGACTGAGTCGCAAGCGTTACAGCGAATTTTGGCTTACGTAGCCGAAATAAGAATGATAGCGGCTCTCGAAGCCGAAGTAAAATATATGGCCACCAAGGCCAATGACCAAGTGCTACCTTATGCAGGTCCTGGAAAAGATTTCGACCCATAGCCACCAGATATAGGTCCTGGAAAAGATTTCGACCCAGAACCTCCCGATATCTCGACAAAAGGAATGCCGGAACAGAGGCTCGACGCCATCTACGACGATGAGCCTTTGGGTTTCGAAAAGGACCCCCTGGCGAACAATATCAAAATGTTAGCACATGATCCTTTAGAAGAAATCGACTTGGGCGAAGGGTTAGATAAAAGACCCACTTACATCAGTGCCAAAATAGACCCAGAGCTCAGGGTCGAAGTGATCCAATTACTGAAGGAGTTCAAGGACTGATTTGCATGGGATTACGACGAGATGCCTGGTCTCGACAGAAGATTGGTAGAACTTCAGTTTCCAATCAAACCTGTGAAAAAGCCTGTCAAACAAACTCCAAGACGCTTCGCTCCATAAATACTGTCGAAGATCAAAACGGAAGTCAAAAGACTGCTGAAGTGCAAATTCATACGAACTACGAGGTACGTTGAATGGACTGCAAACATTGTGCCAGTTATTAAGAAAAATGGTACATTGAGGGTGTGCATAGATTTCAGAGATCTGAATGCTGCAACACCCAAAGATGAATATCCTATGCTTGTGGCGGAAATGCTTGTCGACTCTGTCGCTGGCTACGAGTACCTGAGCATGCTCAACGGTTACTCAGGATACAATCAAATTTTCATTGCTGAAGAAGATGTGTCAAAAACAGCTTTTCGATGCCCTGGGGCCTTAGGCATTTACAAATGGGTAGTAATGCCTTTTGGCCTAAAAAACGCTGGGGCAACATATCAGCGAGCAATGAACTCTATCTTCCATGATTTTATCAACACTTTCATGCAAGTATATATTGACGATATTGATGTAAAATCTGTTTCCAGGAAGACCCATATAGACCACCTTCGACAATCATTCGAAAGAATGAGAAAGCATGGTCTGAAGATGAACCCTTTGAAGTGTGCGTTCTGTGTGAAAGCTGGAGATTTCTTGGGCTTAGTCGTCCACAAGAAAGGAATCGAAGTCAACCAGAACAAGACGAAGGCAATCTTGGAAGCGAAAGCGCCAACGAACAAGAAGGAACTGCAATCTCTGATGGGCAAGATAAACTTCTTAAGGAGATTTATATCTAACCTAAGTGGAAAAGCGCAAGCCTTCTCACCCTTACTTCTATTGAATAAGGAAGGGTTCGAGTGGGGGCAAGAGCAACAAGAAGCCTTCGACAAGATCAAAGGGTAACTCACCAAGCCACCTATTTTGGTGCCTCCTTGTAGAAATAGGAGTATGAGATTGTACATAGCTGCATCCGGCAAAACTTTGGGAAGCATGTTAGCCCAAGAGGATGAAAATGGAGTCGAAAGACCCATTTACTACCTTAGCAGAGTTTTGAACGATGCAGAAACTAAATATAGCAAAGTTGAACAATTATGTCTATGTCTTTATTTCTCTTGTACAAAGCTCAAACAATATATAAAACCAATTGATGTGTATGTTTCGTCCCATTCTGATGTTTTCAAATACATGTTGTTGAAACCCATCTTGCATAGCCGAATTGGCAAGTGGGCGCTAACATTAACTGAGTATTCGTTAACCTTTATGCCTCTCAAGGCAGTAAAAGGACAAGTGGTAGTAGACTTTATAGTCGACCACTCAATTCAGGTACAAAATATAAATTACTTGGAGATAGAACCCTGGAAATTTTACTTCGACGGTTCCAGCCATAAAGATGGAACGGGAGTAGGGGTCTTAATTATTTCTCCAGAAAAAATTCCAACAACATTCAAGTACAAGATAGAATGTACTTGTTCGAACAATGAGGCTGAATATGAAACTCTAATTACTAGCCTTGAAATATTGTTGGAATTGGGGGCAACTCGAGTCGAAATAATGGGAGACTCGAAGTTAGTCATTAAGCAAATCACAAAAGAGTACAAATGTATAAGAGAAAATCTCATTATGTACTTTGTGATAGCAAATCGTTTATTGAAAAAATTCAAAGTGGTTAATATTCGACACATACCTAGATTGGAAAACCAAATAGCCAATGATTTGGCACAAATTGCATCTGGGTATAGGATTTCAAAAACGAGATTACAAAGAGCAATCAAAGTCCGAGAAAAAATGACAGCAACCAACTTGTCTCCAACTGATTTGGAATCGACAAGACTAGGATATGCCGATCAAAGGGATTTCGAAATTTCGTTCATAGACAATTTATCGGAGCAAGATTGGAGGAAACCCATTGTAGATTATCTACAAAATCCAGCAGCTTTGACAGAACGAAAAGTAAAATATAGGGCGTTAAGTTACGTACTCATGGGGAATGAGTTGTTTAAAAAGACGCCTGAAGGGGTATTATTAAAATGCTTAAGCGAAACCGAAGCATACATAGCCCTTTCGACTACGCATGCTGGAGCATGTGGGGCTCACCAAGTAGGTCATAAGATGAAATGGTTGTTGTTTCGACAAGGACTATATTGGCCCACTATCTTGAAAGATTGTGTCGAGTTCGCGAAGGGTTGCCAGGAATGCCAAGTCCATACTGGTATCCAACATGTACTAGCAAGCGAGCTTCACTCAATAGTGAAACCTTGGCCTTTTAGAGGATGGGCGTTGGATCTTATTGGAGAGATTCGACCAGCATCATCGAAGAGCCAGAAGTACATACTGGTAGGCATTGATTATTTCACTAAATGGATCAAAGCTATCCCTTTAGTCAACGCAGACCAAGAAAATGTCATTGAATTTATTCAAAAGAACATTATCTACAGATTTGGAATCCCTGAGACTATAACAACTGATCAAGGGTCAGTGTTCACTGGTCGAAAGATGCAGGAATTCACGCAAGAAACAGGCTTCAGACTCCTAACATCAATGCCTTATTACGCGCAGGCAAATGGTCAAGTCGAAGCGGCGAATAAAATAGTGATTGGCCTGATAAAAAAGCATGTAGGAAAGAAGCCAAAAAATTGGCATAAAACGTTAGACCAGATCTTGTGGGCTTGTCGAACGTCCCCAAAGGAAGCCACAGGTACAACACCATATCGGCTAACTTACGGTCATGACGCAGTACTGCCAGCAGAAATTTGTCTTCAATCAGCAAGGGTTCAAAGACATCAAGATATTCCCCCTGAGGTTTATTGGGATATGATGTTAGACGAATTGGTAGATTTAGGCGAAGAAAGACTACGAGCACTCGACCTACTGAGAATTCAGAAGAAAAGAGTGGAAGACTCTTACAATAAGAAAGTAAAACCGAAGGCATTCTCGCCTGAAGAACTAGTTTGGAAAGTAATTCTTCCCATGGATCGAAAAGATCGAAGCATGGGAAAATGGTCACCCAAATGGGAAGGACCCTTCAAAATTATTCAAACTTTTTCTGGTGGAGCATATGAGGTCGAAGAGTTAAGCGAAGATAAAAGACTCTTGAGAGTAAATGGAAAATATTTGAAAAATATAAACCTATGCTCCAAGAGATCAAAATAAATAACAATTAATGATTAAGTTAACAATAAAGCCAAAATGGAAAATAACATTGATAAGCCAAAATGGCTACAAAAATTACAGAATATTCGAGTACATGGTCAATGAAGTACAGAGCAAATTAAAAAGGGACGGAAGCTTTGAGACGAAGATATTTTGCTCGCTGTAACTCCAGTCGTTTATTGCACAAGGCATTCGCCTGAGAGATTTTGGCAATCTGGTCATCTAGAGCCTGGGCCCTTTCAGCGAACTCTAGGCCTCGAGCAACTTCATCTTGGCTCTTCGCGTCTGAAACAGTCGAAAGAAGTTCTTCCTTGCGCTTAGTATTAGCGTTTAACCTGGCTTCCAACTCCTCGATCTGCGCCCGTATAGAGGCATTATCCTGATTGATGGCTTCGATTTCCTGTTGCTTGGATGTTCTCTGTTTCGACAACTCTTTAATTCGAGAGGTCGATTCAGCTACTTCAGTCCAAGCAGCAGAACTCTTGCCATGCAGCGTTTAGAGTTGGTTGTTGAACCCCCTTCGACGATTGTAATCCGCAGAGGCTTGGTCAATAATGGAGTATAACTCCAAGATGAAGCTGGAAATCTCTGGAGAAACAGCAAGCAAATCGACTGCACCCAAGACAACCCCCAAACAAGATTGGGCAGTAGGATCCCCCTCCAAAGCCTTCATTAGGTCCCTCTTGAAGAATTGAGCCTTAACTTTCTTCAAGGCCTCATCGAGAGGAGAAGTCGAAGTAGACTTCCCTGATGCAGTAGAAGCATCATGATTAGGGTCAGATGAATTTTCCCTGCTCTCGACGATGGTGTTCAGATAGCCAATTGGATCATTTTGCTTCAAGAGAGCCAAGTCCTCTTTAGACCTGGGCTTTGTCGAGGTAACCTTTTCTGCAGCAATGTTGGCTTGGGGATGAACATTTTCAGCAGCATCAGCATCAACATGACCCTCTTCATCATGTTGCTCTTCTGTCTCGTTGACCACTTGAACCTCCTCCTGGTGGTGCTCCTCAGGGGAACCCTCTGTCTCAGCAGGAAACTCATCATCCACCAGTTCCTCTTTGCGTTATCTGCTATGGTCAACAGAGTCCTGCGGCTCCGAAGTTTGATTCACTTTGTTAGCAGAACTGACGAAAGAAGAAGGATTGCAGGTGGGTTCCCCTGCGCTGTTTACGAAGGTACCGGAACCTTCGACAGGATGCCCAGCTGGCGCTGAAGTGCCAGCCGTTTCCTGAAAGTAGAAAAAAAAACTCTGATCAGAGAGATGCACAATCGAAGGTGGTCATCGACACTTAAGTTAAAAGTGGTCGGAGACATTACCTGTAAAGGAACCTCAGCCCCAGGGCTAGAGTTGTCGCTCTCAACAGGATTACTGAGCAAGACATTTAGCTCCTCCTCCGTGGGTTCTTTGATAATCACAGGGGGCGGCCTGGGTTTATTCCCTGTGACTTTAGTTCTTATCTCAGGTCGAGGTTCAGGAGCAGGGGCAGCCTTTTTCAGTTTTCTCCGTTTGAGAGGAACAGGAGGAGATTCCTCCTCTTTGCCACTCGAAGTTCCGACCGTTAATATGGGTCGCTTCTTAGGCGCAGGTTTCTGAAAATCCCAAACGGAGTCGATTTAAAACACAACATCGAAAACCAGGATGTTTAAAACCAAAGAGGGAAACAAGGAAATTTTTTTACCTGTACTGGAGGTTTTGCAGAGGGACCTCCACCCTGATTGCTGTCCGTGGCCTTCTTAGCCACAGGTTTTCGAACAACTGAAAGAGAAACGTTCACAAGTTATAATTGACAGATATAAGTCGAAATGAAAAGACAAATATAATTTGAAGAGGGAATGTACATTTCTTTATTTTATCGAGGACCATGACGAAGGACTTCTTGAGTTCGTCTGCAAAGTCCTTCTCGTTGAAGAACTATTCGACGTAATATCTCTTCCACCAGTCTTCAAAGGCTGGTGAACAGAGGAAGTTGAGTTGGTAGTCGAACAATGATAGTACGGTCCGACCAACGTACCTACTAATATGCCTAGTAGCGGCGTCTTCAGAGTAGTCATTAGAAAAGAACAACAATGATTTCTCCCGAGGATAAATTGGAGAAGGAAGCGATTGGATAATGCCAAATTATCGAGAGACAAGATTCGGCTGGTAGGCAATCAGGCTCAGCTGATTCTTCGAACTCTTGAAACGCAACAGCATTATCCTTGGGGTGAGAAACGCTTCCCACATTGTTGTATGCTCTTCGAAGTGAGGATCTTATGGTGATTTAGGATGGGGCCTGGTAAACCATCCTGGACCACACTTTCGACCGGCGAAAGGGGCCATGGTCGAAGTGAATTCCTTCCTCCCCGCAAACATCTGAACGAAGTTTGCGAAGGTCTTTTGTAGTTCCAGCCCATCCTCAGTAGGAGTCAATAAGGAGAGCCTGGTGCCTTCAACGCGCCTTCTGGCTATCTCAGGAGCCTTTTCATTTATTTGAGTCTTCTGGTGTAGAAAAGATTCGAAAGTGGCATTCAGCCAGAGTTGAAGTAGCCAGAAGGGACCAGCAAGCAGCAGGCTGGCTCTATTTTCGATTACTTTTAATTGAGCCGCTCCATTGCTTATCGACTCGTACAAGTTCGCCAATATTAATTCGGCCAAACATATGTTTTGGCCGTGATGAAGCTGAGTAGCGAGGGTGACCATCTTCTTTGTCACCTGCAGGGTTTTCGTGCAGAACACGAAGTGCGACAGCCAAAGGGCTAGAAACGCGATGTGCTCCACATCAGTCACCGCAGTCGTTTATTTGTCGTGGTAATGATTGGTGTAAGTGGTGTAGGTGGGTTTGGTAGCAGAAAACCCAATATGGTCTTCAGACATTTCCTCTGGGTCGAAGTAGTCCCCAGTTGGTCGAAGACCAGCAATTGCAGCCACATCGAAGAGAGTGGGCGTAACCATTCCACAAGGCAAGTGGAAGGTATAGTGAGTGTAGTCCCAAAACAGCAATGAAGCTACCAGCATGTCGGGACAGTAGTTAAGACCAGTTTTGGACAACATGACCAGGTCATAAATGCCCATGCCTTTCCAAATCGAAGCCTGGCACTCCTCCATCTTGTCGAGCCAAGCGGTATATTCTGGTGTAAGGCTAGGGCTAGATCGAAAAGCCCTAACCCCCTGTTAAAAAACCGAAGATCTATTTTCTCTTTCGCAGGATCTTCAGTATCATCTTTCGCCTTCTTTGAGCACCCAATGGGTTTGAGTGCCTCATGCGCGGGGAAGAAACTCTCAACTTTTGTGGGGTCAGTAATGCATGTTGAAAGAGGGCCTGACATGGCAAAGACCTGGTTGGAATACCCAACGGGAATCAGCAGTTGAGAGCCATAGGTTTTGCGCTCAGCATCACCCACGGGTTCAGGAACCCTTCGCATTCCCATAGAATTAACTACCGGAGCAGTTGAGAAGGTTTCTGGTTGAGCAGTCTTGGAGAGAATGCTAGCTCTTGGGACATTGGGAGCACGAGTACGTGAAGCCATTTTTGGTTTAAATGAGGGTGAATGAAGAATAAAGATTACTGGGTTTGGAGAGGAAGAAGCAAAGGGATTTTTGCAGAAGATTTCGTTCGATCGAAGGTTTGGATGCGAGAAAGCGTAAAGAGTCCAAATGAAGCACTTAGTGCTATTTATAGTGATTGGAAAATCACAGGGCTCGAGGTCATTTAATGCCACAGACGGGAGTGGGGCACGTGGCACGCATTGGCGTTGTAACCGTTCTGAAAAACAGAAACGTTGCAGCATGCTTCCTCGATTTCAGAGAATGGTCATGATGACAACGTATGAAAGGCCATCGTGCGTGCGAAGTGCCTTACTGAAGTGACATCTTGGGAAAAGTTGAAATGATGATTTTTTGAGATTGTCAGATGGTTGGTAGGAGACGAAAAGCGCACAAACTAATTTGTGGCTGAGAGTGAAGGACAGGTGTCGAATGGAATATCAAAGAATGCCTCTTTCTTCTAAGCGTCGAAATAAGACATTCTTGGGGGGAAATTTGTTGGCTCCTAAATTCGACACCCACGTTCTATTATCATATAGATCAGTAATTATGAGTTAGAAGAGTTTCCTACACAAGAAGGCTTCGATCAGCTGATCACATCGAAGGCTTATCAAAGAATGACAAGATACTTAGAGAAATTTCTCTAAGTTGGAACCTGGTTACTATTTATAGGACAGGTTTTGAACCAACTAAACTCAAGAGGGTACTTATTTATGAAACCTCATGCAAGCCTGAAACTAGGGTTTTGTGTGACTTGCTTGTACATATGCTTGTGCATACATCATGAACATCATAAAGCATCATATGCATCCACTAACCATTTCAAGGGTTTGGATCTTCATCTTTGTTCTTGTTTTATAGGTCATAGAATCTCTTCGCAGGAAAACAATTCAAGTCAACCTTGTGAGGATCCCTCCTCAACTCAAGGAGCTTACTTCCAGGATTCCAGAGAATTCTCTCTTCAGTGAAAGACATGGTAGACTCCTCAACTTAGTCAACACCAGCATTGAAGAAGACATGGTGAAAGTTCTCTTCCAGTTCTTTGACCCCCTACACCACTGTTTCACATTCCCTGATTACCAATTGGTGCCTACTTTGGAGGAATTTTCTCAACTCCTGAGAATTCCTATTCTTAATCAACTACCCTACAACGGTACGGAAAAAGAACCGAAACCTGAAGATGTTGCTCAAGCATTACACTTGCAACCATCTGACATCAAGGGGCATTGGGAAACCAGAAGTGGTGTTAAGGGTTTCTTGGCAAAGTTTCTGTTTGAGAAGGCACAAGACTGCTGGAATTCTCTTGATCTACAAGCCTTTGAAGAGATTGTGGCACTCCTTATCTATGGGTTGGTTTTGTTCCCAAATCCTGATCAACTTATAGATGTGAATGCCGTAAAGATTTTCATATCCAGGAATCCTATACCTACATTGCTTGGGGACATCCTACACTCATTTTACACACGAACAATGAGGAAAAGAGGTGTTCTCATGTGCTGTACTCCTCTCCTAGCAAGGTGGTTTATTTCTCACCTCCCACAATCAGTTTTGAAGAATGAGTAGGGTTTAAGGTGGTCACAACGGTTGATGACCCTCACATATTCTGATGTACATTGGTGTTCTCGGTCCAGAGAAAATGTCATCATCATTGATCGTTGTGGTGAATTCCCTAATGTCCCATTACTTGGCATTATGGGAGGCATTACCTATAACCCCTGTCTAGCTTTGAGGCAATTTGGATATGCCCGGAGGGATGGCCCTCATGACATGCTGATTCATGACCTAGTTTTTGACTTCGACAACGATGCGCAAGGACTTCGACAAAGGTTCATCAGAGCTTGGAGGATGCCTAACAAGGTGGATAGTAAGACACTGGGGCACAAAAATTCCATCCCGCTTGAGCCTTACCTCAAGTGGGTACGAACCCGCTCCCAGAATCTTATGATTCCATATCCTTACATTCTCCCCTTGATCAAAGAGCCTGTTAAGGAAGGAGAGGTTCCATACACCATCCTACATCCTGACATGCCAACATCATGGGAAGAAATGCAAAAGAGTTGGATCCAACTCAAAGAAGAACGGGATACTTTCGAAGCCAACTTCTATGCCAGTGAGAAGAAGGTTTTAGAGCTCACCCGCCGACTTCACGAGGAGGAAACTCTCAACATCTACATCGCACCAAAGAGGATGCACAATGTCTTTTTACATTAAGAATTTTGTAATATTTTGCCCATGGGGCACTTATGTACTAACAATTTCTTTTAATATGACGTGCGTTCCTTTTTGTTTGCAACAAATTTGAATTTTTGAACCCTTGAATGCATTACATGAATAACATACCATTCATCATATGCATAAACAGGTCTTCAAGCCAGGTTTCCTTATCTTTCTGCTGTTTATTTTAGCAAGATGGATTTGGAGCAAATAGTAAAAGATCTACAGGCACAAAATTCGCAATTTCAGCAACTCCTCATGACCTTGGCAAAGGGTCAAGAGGATCTCAAAGTTCTCCTATAGAAGAATAAAGAGAAGAAAAAGAAAAAGAGACAGGGGGTAGCCACTTTCGGAAGAAGGTTTGAGGGCGATGCTAGAAGGACTCTTGAGTTTCCTTCAACGTCTGACGAAGGGATTAGCAAGGGGAAAGGAGTTACTGTACCTTCTGAGTCTGAGGTAGAAGAGGAGGAAGAGGAAGAAGACGAAGACTATTCAGAACAACAGTATCCACCAGCGGATGACAAGTATAAGAACCTTGAAGACAGATTGGCAGCTATGGAGTTGCAGAGGGTGCCGGGATTGGATTTTGAGGAACTGGGGTTGGTAGCTGGGATTGTTATCCCTCCTAAGTTCAAGGTGCCAACATTTGTCAAGTACGACGGTCTGTCTTGCCCTAAAATGCACTTGAGGTCGTATGTTAGAAAGATCCAACCTCATTCATCCGATAAAGACCTCTGGGTGCACTTTTTCCAAGACAGCTTGTCTGACACTCAATTAGATTGGTTTTATCAGCTCGAGAGATCAGAGGTCCACAATTGGGAAGACTTGGCAGCTGCTTTCTATCGTCAGTATCAGTACAATGCTGATTTGGCGCCCACTCGTACCCAGTTACAAAGTATGAGGATGACTTCAAATGAAGGGTTTAAGGAGTACACCCAGAAGTGGCGTGACCTGGCTGGAAGGGTGCAACCACCGCTATCAGACAGGGAATTAGTTGACATGTTTATGGGGACCCTGTCTGGCCCCTTCTTCAACCATCTAATCGGAAGATCTTCTGCGGGATTTACTGAACTGATTTTGACCGGCGAAAGGGTGGAGGCCGGTATTAAAAGTGGAAAGATTCAAAAGGATGCCTCCACATCCACAGCTGTTAAAAAACCTTTTCCAGCCAAGAAAGAAGCATCTACTGTGTATTCTCAGAAGGGATTGGGAAGAACTGAGCGTCGGCCGACTGTAGGGGCCGTGATGATTCAAAATTCGTCAAATGATCAACCTCGTAACAATCAGTCGAGACCTAATCAACAACGGGTAGAACAGCCACAACGACAGTTCACCCGCATCAACATGACACCCGCGCAGGTTCTTCCCCATTTGTTGAAGCTGAATATGACTAGTTTGAAGGAGGCGCCAAAAAACCCTAACACCTCCTCTCCATACTATCACTCCAACGCCAAGTGTGCTTACCATTCCGACAGTGTTGGGCACGATACCAATAATTGCTGGGCACTTAAGAACACAATTCAGGATTTAATTGACGCCAAAGAGGTTGAATTTGATGCTCCTGAGAAGCCCAATGTTATATCTGCTCCAATTCCCAAGCACGACCACAATGTGCATGCCATTTTGGAAAACCTCCATGTTACTGATGTTGCCAATATGTTGACTCCTTTGATTGTGATTAAAGAAAATTTGTTGAGAGTCGGGATCTTTCCTGGTTGTGGTAAAAACTGTTATTTTTGTTTGAATATTCAAGGTGACTGTCCAATGTTAAAGTCAGGTGTCCAACGCCTGATGGATACTCAAGAAATACTTTTCCAGAAAACCCCTGTTAACACTTTCAATCCGATTACTCCTGATACTTGTGATACTTCAACCAACGATATTGCCATCATAACCATTTTCGACAATCCTCCCAAGGCTTGCAAAAGGCCTGTTAGGATTACACCTGACTCTGAATGATTACCTTTAAAGATCACCATGCCGGGACCTGTCCCGTACCAATCAAGCAAAATGATACCGTGGAACTATGGGGGAGAAATCTTCTACCACGACATCAAACAAATCAAAACAGTCCAAGAGATTTCTGAAGAAGACCCTGATATAGGGAACATCGCGGGTACAAGCAAGATAACCCGCAGTGGCCGGATATTTTCTCCGGAGATTGCTCCCCCCCGATCAGTTTTCGGACCCTTAAAAGCTTCTGCACCTGTTGGGCCCTCTGTGCAAGGCCTAGTGATTGAAGAGTTAAACACTCTTGAAGAAAGACCATCTGCTGATAATACCGACAAGGGTAAGGGGATACTGGAAATGCCTGTCAGGACGAAGGCTCATGCTGTGGTTATCCCCGAAACCACTCATAAGGAAATGGATGAAATCCTAAAAATAATCAGAAAAAGTGACTACGACGTTGTAGAACAACTGGGGCAGACCCCTTCTAAAATTTCAATGTTAGCCCTCCTGCTCTGTTTAGAGGCCCATGCTAAGGCCCTGATTAAATTCTTAAAGACGGCACATGTACCCCAAGAGACCTCGGCTGACCAATTTCAGGATTGTGTGGCCAGTCTTACTGCTGACAATGGCCTGGGCTTTTCCGACGCTGACTTAACTCCCAAAGGAAGGAAGCACAATGATGCGTTACATGTTTCAGTTGAATGCCGAGGAACCACTCTCGCCCATGTCTTGGTTGATACTGGTTCTTCCCTGAATGTGCTGCCAAAGAAGGCCTTAGACTATTTGGATTGCGAAGGTTTGACCCTCAAACCTAGTAACATCGTCGTCAGAGCTTTCGATGGTTCCAAAAGAATGGTTCATGGAGAGGTTGATATTCCTATCAAGGTAGGAACCTAAGTGTTCAACTCCACCTTCTACGTAATGGACATCCGTCCGTCATACTCATGTTTGCTGGGAAGACCGTGGATCCATTATGTCGGGGCAGTTACCTCCTCTTTACATCAAATGCTGAAATATCCTGTTAAGGGTAAAATCATAACTGTGCACGGCGAGGAAGAGTACATGATTGGTCATTTCAATTCCTTTCGATATGTGGAGTTAGATGGCGAGTTCATCGAAATGCCTTTTCAACATTTTGAGGAAGTTTCTCCCGAGGTAGCAGTTGCGAAGACAATGGTCGAGGCGCCTATCGTTCCAAAGCATGCATCTAGGATGGCATCTCTCAAAGACGCAGAGGTTGTGATTAAGGAGGGGAAGAGCACAGTATGGGGACAATTTCCTGGTTTTCCCCATAATACGGACAAGTTTGGTTTAGGGTTTACTGCTGCAGAACAAAAGGCTACGCGTCGCTCTAAGGTCGGAGGACCACCCGTCAAGATCTCACACCACGGAATCAATGTTGTAGAAGATGAAGATGAGGAGAGCCATTTTGAAGATTGGATCTTTCCGACTGTCGAAGGGGGTTTGAGCAATTGGGAAGCAAAGGATTTTGTTCCTATCACCTTTATCAACCAGTAATTTTATCTTTGAACAATTTCCCATTTTTATGGTCTGTAATAACTAAAATAATTCGTACACTATTTTCACCTCATGCCTTTCCCGGGGCATGTAGGTCCATTTGTAAGGGCTTGATTTTCTTCATAATCATATGCCATGTTTTAATGAATCATTGGACGTTTTTCATCTATAAATTGCTGTGTTCATTTTCTTTCCTTTTGCATTTTTGTTTGTTTAAAGATGGCTATCCCTTACACACACCCACACTCACAAATGCAGGTACCCATCCACTCCGGATTCCATGGGTGACTATTCTGCTTTAGCCTTCGATAACTCTGAAGATTTGGTCAATCATGCTGAGTACAAAGTTGACGAAGATTGTGAAGTGTCGGGAGAGTTAGCCAGACTTCTACAACAAAAAGAGAGGGCCATTCTGCCTCATGAAGAGCTATTAGAAACCATCAACTTAGGGACAGAGGAAGACAGGAAGGAAGTAAAAGTGGGTGCCAACCTGGAACCAAGTGTCAAAGAGCGCTTAGTGCAATTATTGAACGAATATGTTGAAATCTTTGCTTGGTCTTATAAAGACATGCCAGGGCTAGACACCGATATCGTGGTTCACCGCCTCCCCACAAGAGAAGACTGTCCACCGATCAAACAAAAGGTTCGCCGGATGAGGCCTGACATGTCTGAGAAAATCAAGGCCGAAGTAATGAAGCAATTCAACGTTGGCTTTCTGGCTATTACCTCCTATCCACAATGGGTTGCTAACATCGTGCCCGTACCTAAGAAGGACGGCTAAGTCAGAATGTGTGTAGACTATCGGGATTTGAACAGGGCTAGCCCTAAAGATGATTTTCTACTACCGCATATCGACATCTTGGTTGACAATACAGCTCAACACAAGGTTTTTTCTTTCATGGACGGATTCTCGGGATATAACCAAATCAAAATGGCCCCCAAGGACATGGAGAAAACAACCTTTGTTACACAATGGGGTACCTTCTGCTACAAAGTGATGTCGTTCGGACTGAAGAACGCAGGGGAAACCTATCAACGTGCCATGGTAGCTTTATTTCATGATATGATATATCATGAGATCGAAGTTTACGTAGACGACATGATAGCTCGATCACAAACATAAGAAGAACACCTTAATCATTTGCAAAAGCTGTTTGCCAGGTTGAAAGAGTATAAACTCCGACTGAATCCAAGCAAGTGCACTTTTGGAGTTAGGTCTGGTAAACTCCTGTGATTTATTGTCAGCAACAAGGGAATTGAGGTTGATCCAGCTAAAGTAAAAGCTATACAAGAAATGCCTTCCCCCGCACTGAAAAGGAGGTTAGAGGATTCTTGGGACGCTTGAACTATATCGCCAGGTTCATCTCTCACCTGACGTCTACCTGTGAGCCAATTTTCAAACTGTTGAAGAAAGATCAGGTAGTTGAATGGAACGATGATTGTCAAGTTGCTTTTGATAAGATCAATGAGTACTTACTAGAACCTCCTATTCTAATGCCACCCGTTGAAGGAAGACCGTTGATCATGTATCTGACTGTTTTGGATAACTCAATGGGGTGCGTACTGGGCCAACATGACGAGTCTGGCCGAAAAGAGCATGCCATTTATTACCTTAGCAAAAAGTTTACCGACTGTGAGACTCTCTACTCATTGCTCGAGAAAACTTGTTGCGCTTTGGTATGGGCTGCTCGCCAGCTAAGGCAGTATATGTTGACTCATACCACTTTGCTGATTTTCGAGATGGATCCGATCAAGTATATCTTCGAGAAGCCTGCTTTATCTGGAAGAATTGCTAGATGGCAAATGATCCTGACAGAATATGACATCCAATATACTACCCAAAAAGCTATAAAGGGAGTGTACTAGCTGACCATCTAGCTCATCAAGCCGTCGAAGATTATCAGTCTATGAGATTCGACTTCCCTGACGAGGACATCATGACTTTGGACAAAATCGAAGGTAATGGACCGTATGACAGACCTGAACAAGGATCCCGATGTACCCTGTACTTTGATGGTGCTTCAAATGCACTTGGCAACGGTATCGGTGCGGTACTCATTTCTCCAGAGGGTTGCCATACACCCTTCACTGCCCGACTTTGTTTCAGCTGTACCAACAACATGGCCGAATATGAAGCTTACATCTTTGGTCTCAAGGCTGCTATAGACCTGGGGATCAAATCTTTGGTCGTATTTGGGGACTCGACTTTGGTTATCAGTCAAGTCAAAGGAGAGTGGGACACCAAACATCCTAATCTTATCCCATACAAAGAACATGTCGTGAAATTGTTGCCTCAGTTAAAGCAGATTACTTTCGAGCATTTCCCGCAAGAAGAAAATCAGCTAGCAGATGCTCTGGCTACAATGTATTCCATGTTTAAACTTAACTAGGATAACGAGGCTCCCCAAATTACCATCGAGCGAATGGACGAACCTGTGCACTGTCATGAGATTAATACCGAAGAAGTAGTGGAACAACCCTGGTTTCATGAAATCAAAAGGTATCTCCAGACTAGAGAATACCCTGAAGGAGCTTCCGTCAATGACAAAAAGTCCTTAAGGAGATTTGCTGCCAAGTTCTTCCTAAGCAATGGCATCCTTTATAAGCGCAACCATGATTGTGTTCTACTTCGTTATGTGGACAAAGCTGAAGCAGAGTTGATCATGACTGAAGTACACAGTGGTACATTTGGCACCCATTTGAGCGGACATACGATGGCTAAGAAGATTCTAAGGGCTTGCTACTACTGGTCTACCATGGAAGCTGATTGTCACCAAAATTCCCGTACTTGCCACAAGTACCAAGTCTACACCGACAAGGTACATATTCCTCCTATTCCTCTTAACGTTATGACAGCTCCTTGGCCATTCACAATGTGGGGCATTGACATGATTGGAGAGATCAAGCCCACGGCGTCCAATGGACATCGCTTCATCTTGGTCGCTATTGATTATTTTACCAAGTGGGTCAAAGCATCTTCCTTTGCCTCTGTTACAAAGAATATGGTTGCCCGCTTCATCAAGCAGAACCTCATATGCCGGTATGGTGTCCCCGATAGGATCATCACAGACAACGGTACAAATCTGAACAATACTATGATCACCGCTCTATGCGAACAGTTCAAGATTTATCATCACAATTCATCTCCCTATCGGCCGAAGATGAACGGTGCTGTTGAAGCCGCAAACAAAAATATCAAGAAGATCATTCAAAAAATGACAGTTACCTACAAAGACTGGCATGAGATGTTACCGTTTACTCTGCATGGATATCGTACCACGGCACGTACTTCAACAGGGGCAACGCCATTTTCTTTGGTGTATGGAATGGAGGTTGTCCTACCCATGGAAGTTCAGATTCCTTCCTTAAGGATTATGAAGGATGCTGGTTTAAGTGAAGATGATTGGATTCAGACCCAGCTTGATCAACTCAATTTAATCGACGAGAAGCGACTTACTGCTGTTTGCCATGGTCAGACGTATCAAAAACGAATGATCAAGGCTTTCAACAAGAAAGTCAGGCGTCATATATATCAAGTCGGAGATCTTGTAATCAAGCAGATCATCTTACCGCAAAGTGATCCCAGGGGAAAATGGACTCCTACTTACGAAGGACCATTTGTGATCAAGAGCATCTTTTCTGGTGGGGCAATGATTTTGACCACCATGGACGGCGACGATTTGCCACACCCTGCGAACACAGACATAGTCAAAAGATACTACGCATGAAACAATCCGACAAGTTGAAAACCTGAAAGGGCGACTTGGGAAAAAATGGGCATCCCGGTGAACCGAAAACCCGAAAGGGCGGTTCAGGAAAAAATTAGGGATAAAACAAAAAAATTTGTACACCCGGCAAGTTGAAAACCCGAAAGGGCGACTTGGGCAAAAAAGGGTTTCCCGATGGATCGAAAACCCGAAAGGGCGATTCAGGCAAAAGTTAGGGAATTAAAGCGTATGGCTGTGTCTCGTCGGATCACTTTAAAGAACAATCTCTTCATCAACAAGCTCCGAGCTTCTGATCGACCTAGTCATCGGCGGACGAAGCAGTGAATGGACAAGATATTCAGAGTCGTGAAGGCTATAGTAGAATGGGAATCCCATGGAATTGTTACACATAGCCATCTTTCTTTTGTATAAAATTTTCCAATTTTTACGACAATATTCTCTTACTAGGGTGTCTGCCTCCTTTGTACAAAGATACTCACAAAAGTTAATACAGATACACTTCCAAGTGCAGAAATTTGCTTGCCTTTCTTTTCTTTTTTACACTTATGTTATATTTGAAAACGTCCAATGTTTTGTTAAATAGGCATATGCATTTGAACATAATCACTGCTTACAAATAAAACGAAATTGAAAAAAGATAGTTATTGATAGGTTGAAGGTGTAGGAAGATATCTTTATGCCATTTCAGAAGAAATCCCCTACGATACATCATTCGAATCCTCAACAAAGCTAAATTTGGAATATATTTCCCCAGCAGGGTTAAGCTTCAAGATCCTCGACAGAGCCGTTGCTTTCTAAAGCTTGATTCCCCAGCTAAGCTGAATTTCAAAATTCCCATCAGAGTCAAGTTTCAAGATCCCCAGTGGAGTCCAAAAACCCTGAAAATCCTATCCCCGGCGGATCCAGAATAGTGAGCATTTCCCCACAGATTTATTTCCCAGCAGATTGAAGATTCTCAGTCTCATTTCTCCAGCAGAGGTCTCCCAGGTTTTAACTCCCCAGTAGAGATTTTTCAGAGTTTCCCTTATTCCCCAAGCAGTCAGCAAGGTTTTTCTCATCTTCAAATCCTCAACATCGGTCAAGGATTTATTTTCCTCGGCAACGGTCAAAGATTTCGTTATCTCCAGCTATCCGGATTTTATCTTCCTCAACAAGACGACTACTCAGCTTACATGCATAACCATTACATTCATATATCATAAACATTAATGAAATACAGTTCATTGCATCATACATATCATGCAACATAACTTTGTGTTTTAGCTAACATTTTATCCTTTTCAGGATAAGATTAAAAGACTATCATTAACAATTATTCAGATACAGTATGGATACACCCCAGATACGGCGGTCATTCTATTACTCATTCAGAGTTTCAAGTCAAATACAATACAAATACACCCCAAACACGACAGTTATTCTACTACTCATTCAGACTTCAGCAATCCGATACAGACTAGATACGCTCCAGACACGGCGGCCATTCTATCTCTCATTCAGATTCAATTATCAACCTCAAGTTCAGATATGCTCCAGACACAGATGCCATTCTGACCCTTACACCAGCGGTTTGATTCCCTCAGTACAGTCGCCACAGAAGTCATTCTACTACTCATACAGATCTCAACTTCAGATACAATCCAGATACGCTCCAGACGCGGTTGCCATTCTGTCACTCATTCAGAGTTTATCCCTAGCACACAGTTTCTCCATACACAGACATTTCTATGTTACCCGGATACAATACAGATACACTCTAGACACGACAGTCATTCTGATATTCATTCAACATTCAAACACAGTTACAGCTCAGATACGCCCCAGACGCGGACGCCATTCTTTTGCTCATACAAACTCAGTCTCCAGATACAGTTCAAGTGCATTCCAGACACGAATACCATTTTGATACTCATTCTTTTGGCCTACAACATTGCAATTCAACAAAGGTTCTTGGATGGCATCTTTAAGCCCATCTCCAGCAAGATTCTTCCATCTCCAAATGGCGTCTTTAAGCCCATTCCCGCACCTATGTTTTGACGAGTGCAGATTTACGGGCACTCTAGTGTCCAATCCTCTTTTACCTTCGAGTCGCGAAAGGCAAACTTGCCAATCTAACTCTTCAGGTTCAAGAAGATTGAACAGGGGCAACTGTTGTACCCCAAAATTTTCCCTCTCATTTCATCAACACTTTCTCGTCACAAGACTCCTGGAATTCAGGATCAAGCTAGGGTTTGCTCTGCTCAAGACCCCTCCTTGAACTGTTAACCCAAATTAGGGTTTGAGTTTTCACAAGGATATTTTGACCTATAATACCCAAATTTACTTTCATGCTTCATGTTGGGTTCACAAGTTTTCCCATACCAAGTTTCAAGCCTTGATTCAAATCTTTACCCAGTCAATTGAACAGTTGACCTAGAAATCAACTGTATTAGGGAAAAAGTCAACTGTGGCCAATTGACAGTCAAACCTCATGAAATTTGACCCACATCAAAATTATGAACTCATGTGAACCATTTGATCAAGTTTGGATCACAATTCCACAAGAAATTTGATCAGATCACCAAAAGGGCAAAATGGTCATTTTTAGGGTTTTGACTGCACAAAGGTAATTTTTGACTGTTTGACCTAACCAATGGCAAATCAAGCCCACATATGGACTCAAGGACTCAATGACATTGTCTTGACCCATTCAACAAGTTCAAAAGATCTCAAATGCATAGGATTGACAGATGAATTTTTCAATCAACTGATCAAAATTTGACTATATACTGAAAAGTCAAACTTTGACTTTTTGGTCAAAAGCAAGTGCCAAGAGTTATTTTTCATCAAGACATGTCAAATTATAAAACTTGTTCATCAAGAAACCCAAAAATGCAAATTAGGGTTTAAAATGGAAAATTTTTTATAACTTCGAAATTTTCTAAGTTATGAAATTTTCTTATTTTTTCCTAACTTTGTCCCATTTTGTCACCTAGATGAAATTGGATTCAAACAAAACTTGCAAAATTAAAGTTGTAGTACATCACAAAGTCTACAACTTTGATTCACAAAGTTTTCTTAAAAGAAGCTTTTATCTCAAGTTATGATTTTTGGAACAAGGGTACCTAAAACTTTTAACTTAGAGAAAATTTGCCCTAATTTAGGCAGGATTTTGACCCATCTTCTTGGACATTTTTCACATAGTTCCACTTGGAGTTTCAAGTTGAATTACAAAGAGGGATTGTATTACATGTTCCAAGATTTCCAAATTGTCCAAGAACTCCTCAAACACCCTTGTGGTTAGAGAGAATCGAATGCTTGAAGTTGGCAAAAAACTCACTTTTGTCCATGGCCAATACATGTTCATAACAACTTGCAATTCTGATCTAGCTAGCTTGGTTCAACATTACAGGTCTCAAAACCAATTTGCACTCCATAATTTAATTCCAATCCATCAGTCTAAGCCTTTGTTTTGTTCACTTGGACATTATACACAAGATTAAGCCTTAAGTAGAAAAAGGCAAATTGCCATTTTTGCCTAATTTCACTTTATGTAAAAAACAAATCCTTGAAGCATGGGGGCCATATCTTTGAGGCAAGATAAAGTCCACTAATTCCAGTAACCAAGAACAAAAGTTGCAGCATGATAGGAGGGCTTATACATGGCTATAACATCATTTCCATTCTCTTGCTTCAAGTAGAAGAAAAGTGGCAAAACATAAGCAAGCTCTCATATCTGTTAACACAAGCTTACAAGAACTTTATGAACAAGTTCCATATCTCCCAGAAAGCCTAAAGCACAACCCTTTCATCACTCATACCTCCTGATACTCAGAACCACTGTTTTTCTGCAAAACAGGGCAGGTTCTGCATTTTGCAAGCCACAACAAAATTCCATCGTGCGTTTTGTCCCAAGATAGTCCCAACACCTTCCAATCAAATCACCTGAACTATCCCAGGCCCCCATTTCAAGCTGTAACACCTCTAACTCACTTTTCCATTTTCATTTCAAAGCTCTGCAGGTTGAGTTCTACAACACGATTCAAGTTGTTTCAAGGCAAGCCAAACATTGGAGAAGCTTCCTTGGACCTCAGGCAAGCTCAACAGAAGCTCAAACCCCATTGAAGGTTGCTACATTGTCCAGCTCGAAGTCAACTGAAACAGGTATTTCATGGACTTCTATCTCCCTATCTAGGAATGGTTAGGCTTAGGTTTGTGAATGAAATATGTTGTACTCATAGCCCTGAAGCCATACATATGCTTAGTTTTCATTTACATTAATCGTGCTGAGAGAATTTCACTCATGAACTTTCTGAAAAAACTAGGTTAAAAATTAGGGCCAGAGAAATTCTCTCTGGTCTTTGAGAGTTAATCCAAGTTTTTTATATGGTTAGATTCGTTATTTGATGCTCTACAAGTTTTATGTTTTGAGTTTTGTCAAAAGATCAAAGAATCAGGAGATACAGGTTGGGGTAGCTAGCGCGCGTTTTTTCAAATTCTGTTGGACAGAGGAAGAAGATGAAGTAGCTGGGCTGGGCCTGGCTACTTCCTACTTTTGGCACCCCCTATTTTCAGTTTCACACCCCCTGGCCCATTTTCTTATATTTTAATATTTTTGCATTTTTATTCTTTTCTGACTTTGATATTTTATTTTCAAATATAAAAAATGATCCAAAAATATTTTTATAATTTTTTGCATTTATTTGGTATTTATTTTATTTATTTCCACCATAAAAATGTTTAAATACTTTATGTTATTTTGTTTAAATCTAAAAATAATGTAAAAAATATGTTTATTTTCATTTTTATTTTTATACACATTTGAAAATACTTTCTTGAAATATATACATTTTTGTAAATAATTTATTTCAATTTTTTTTCACATTTAATATATTTAATGTATAAATATACTTATATATTTTATCTTATTAGATAATTAGGTCAAAAATACAAAAAATGTTACATTTTCATTTTTATTATTATTTTGGACCAAAAATATCATTTTTACAATATACTTTTATTTTTTTATAAATTAGTATATTATTGCACATAATTAATAAATAATTTTTTACTTATTAAGAATTAGGGTTTCTTGCCCTAAATAGGAAAAATAATTAAAATTGATCTTCTTTATTTTACTTTTCACATTGAAAAATTACTTTTTACACACTAAAAATATTTTGGCATAATTTTTTTTATTTACATTTATTTATTGTATTTATTTCAATTATTGTACATTTAAATATTGTATCTTGTACATTCGATATGGTTGTAATAACTTAGAATTTATTTTCTTGTCAAATACTTCCAATTCAAATTTGTACCCCCTCCCTATATCATGTTGTAATAGTGTAGCATTTAAATTCCCGTACATTTAAAAGCTTTCAATTATGCCATGCTTAGACTTAGGGTTTGTATGCAAATAAAATCAACAATTAGTTTGACCTAATCCAATATAACATGCATGAAAAACAAACACAATACACACTTGCACTCCTAGGGTTTCATCCACTTGTTGCCTTCAAAAATGGGCCATGGTTGCATGTTGAGTACTTTGGCAAAACAAAAACAAACAAAAAGATCATAGTCCCTCGATGACGCTACTGAGTTGCCTAAACAAAATGATTAAGTCCCTCAAGAAAATTGCCAAAGATACTTGACACAATTGCTATCATGGTCTATACGATGACCCGCGCTTGTCCCGTTAAACATCCTAACACAAGGTTGTTCACCAAATACAATGGTGAAGCAACACTGTTAAAAGGGTTAAGAATATAAGAAAGATCTTTGAGTAAAATAGGGTAGATAGCTCTTAGTTACTTGATCAAGCTTGCAAAAACATCCTTGCTACTTTTAAAAACACACTCCACAACACAATTTCAAAACCCTACTTTCAAACATTGAAAATCTTTCAAAAGACAAAAACACCTTTGTATACATTCAAACAAGAATCATTACAAAGGTTGCCACAACGATGGCCTCTTTTCAAAACATTTTCCAAAATCACACACAAAACACCATTTCAAACAATTGAAAAGCACCATTTCAAACAAGTGAAAAGCAAAGGCAAGTGATCTAAAAACAAGTAATTAAGAGCCCATGGATAACCATGGATGAAAAGGGTGCTAACACCTTCCCTTTTCATAATCTATCCCCCGAACGCAAGAAAATATCTCAAAGGTCTTTCCTATGCTTTTTGACCTTTCCTTAGAATAAAATAAAAAGTCGGTGGCGACTCTTGCTAAACCGAACAAGTGCAAAAACAAACGCAAATCCCAAGTCAGTTCTCCCACCGTATCACATTATATGTTACAATAACTTAATTATTACCTATTTTCTATTCTCACGAAAACTATTCATAATTAAATATAACTTTCACCCCTTAAGAAAAGTATAGATTATTTTTAATTATAAAAACTTATCTAATGGCAAACATAAAATATTCCACTTACACCTCTTCAATTATACGTATTATCCTTAATAATTGTAATAACAAATATACTTTAGATAAAAAAAACATCTTAGTCGTATAACTAATTTATTTTAGTACGAGATAAAATAAATTGAAATTGGTAAAATAATTTGAGTTATTTTGTAAAAATAATTAAATATAAGATTGTTAAAAAATTTAATAATGCTATTAAAACAATGTCTTAATTTTGACACTATCAATATTACTAATAAATTAATTATATGTATAAAAAATAACACGAGTTATATCTAATTACATAGAGTTATTCTCAATAACAAATATAAAATCAAAATTTTCTTATGATCATATATCTCTAATATGATCATAATAGACTTTAATTTATAAAAAATTGTACTTATACTTTTATTTTATTTTTAATTTAAATTTCTTAAAAATATATATAATATATATCATACCTTTTTTATTTTAAAAAATATATATTGTGAATTAAATAAAATTTTAAAAATTCATTACATTTATTCATTATAATTAAATAATTTTGGTCTGTTTGGTTCAAATGAGGGGGAAGGGATTTTAATGGAGGGGATGGAAGGGGAGTGGAGGAGAGAGATTTTTTAATTATATATATATGGTTCAAAAGAGAGGAGGGAAGGGAAGGTGAGGGATTTTGATTCAAAAATATGTTTGGTTCAGGAGAGGAAGAGATGAATTTTATTAATAATTTACATTTTTATTATTATGATGTTATATAAGTGATATGATATTCATAGGTGAAAAATATTTTTCTGAAAATAATATTTATAATATTGAGTAATTAAAAAATCATAATTTATCGAATTTTTTTTTTGGAATAACCAGATATTAAAAAAAAATTCACAAATAACCATGTTTCGGAAAAAATTACGCAAATAACCATGTTTCAGATGACTTCCCAAAGGAGGAGTCATCTCACTTGGCGTCTACACCTACTTTTTAAGGGGAGGCGCCATCTCACTTGGCGCCTAGGTGCTTAGGGCTTGCCCTAAGCCAAGTGAGATGGTGCCTTAGTGCATTTGCTAGGGCAATTTTTGCGTTTTTTTTTCAATCTGGTGCGTTGCGTATTCGATATAGGATCAACAAAATTGACTTTTTATTTACAAAAAATGATTACACCCATAAGTATTACATAAAAAATAGATTAAAAAAAAACAGATTAATCAGTGGTCCCCCGGAACCCGATAGTGACTCCCGGTTCCGCATCCCTGTCCTCGCCCTTCCCGTGCTGGGTGTAGTCGTGTTTCCTGCTGTGGCAGGGTCGATGGCCCAGCGAAGTCAATGCATTCTGGATCCATGAAATCAGTCAGATCTCCATATCTAGAAGATCCACTTTGGTACAGTCGGTTACCCATACCCTCAAAGTTTGGTCGTGTTGGCGGTGAGTGGGGTTCCATGGTGGGTCTGTAGTATTGATCGTCTGAGTACGGGGGGTAGAAAGGAAATGGATCTTGGGGTGTTTGGTATTGAGGATGTTGGGTGGTTTGTGATATTGTGGTTGATGGTAAGTTGGGTCGGTTGGTTCATAATCTTCAGACATTCCCAGATCAGGGCTAAGGCTGGATGTTGAGGGGCCTATATTGGGATATACAGAAGACTGAAATTATGTGTGGGGTATGCGGGTGTGTTTCTATTGTGATTGGAATTGCGGTTGGGTGTGAGGCATATGGGGGTATTGGTACTGAGGTGGTGATTGTGGTTGGTTGTGGGACATTTGGGTGTAATTGTATTGTGGTGGCGACTGTGGTTGGGTGTTTGTGGTTCTGTTTCGTCTGGGGGTTGGTGGGAGGTTGATGTGTGTTGGGTTTGTTGTTGGGGAAACGAGGGTTGTGCCCATTGTGTTTGTGGGTCAACCAAATACCTTGGATGAGACACGTGCATTTCAGGGTTACTAACCGACCTGTACCAAGATAAATACTGATCCGTGTGTCGCATATTACCATGATTGAGGAAAACTGGGAATTGCAAGACATGTCGGTGACGCCTCTGCCACATCTTACACCATTTTTGAGCAAAGTCTTTCCAGTTGGTAAGACTCCACTGGGCGTCGACCTTTTTAAGATGCCACATGAACAAACAAGTCAGATCACTGGGTACCTCTTGATGCATTCCGAACTGCATCTCCACACGGTCGCTGTGGTGCATCTCCATAACATTGAACTGTATGATTGCAGTCTTGGCGCTTCAAATTGTTGCATCTTCGGGGTTTGGTTCATGGCCCAAACCCAAATATGGTCTCCAGACAAACTGCGCATAAAATTAAATCAGGTTAATGAAAACGTAATATATAAATAATTTAAAAGTAGAAAAGTTGAAAGGTACGACGTACATCATCCGGGCCTAGGTGATCCAATAGATTGTGGTATAGTGTGACATTGAATCTTGGATTCTTGCCGTAATTCATACCCCCACGCAATACCTAAAGGAAATGAAAAATATTTTATTTTTAGCATATATTTGGTGAAGAGATGAACAGTAATAAATGATATAACTTGATGACTTACTTTGTTGCGTACGGGAAAACGAATGCGTTGTTGTTGACAGGGTTTAGGGACTCCATCCTCCACCAACCCCAGGCTTGAAGTAAAAAAGCACAGCCATAAAATGTACATTTTTCCTTGATTGCATTTTTGCACAAGGAATTGTATAGGTGGGCTAAAAAAGCAGAACCCCAACTATACTTTCTAGTTTTTTCGAAATCTTTAAGTAAATTTAAATACATAAAATTTACACTATTTCCCGTACTTTCGGAAAATAAAAGGTTCCAAATAGTATCATTAGATAAGTTCTAGCTTTTATTACCCTGTCTTGCTCGAAGGAATTTTCGTTTAATTCCAAAGTTGCATAATGATTTTTAAGCTCAGTTAGTAGTATACCCTGATCTCCCGCACCACCACCTTCAACCATATCCCTGCCCAACAATTATTCACACAGAGAATTAGGTTGTTGAATCGACCCGTTGACGGCCTTACCGTCTACAGGGAGACCCAGTAACATGTACACATCCTCTAGCGTGATGGTACATTCAACTATTGGTAGGTGAAATGTATGGGTCTCTGGTCTCCACCTTTCCAACATTGCAAGTATGAACTTTGAATCAATTGTGCTGGAGATCTTTATAACATGTCTGAAACCTGCGTATTCCAGATATGGTACGATAAATGGGTCGGGAGTCAGGTAGTTGTGAGACCGGATTCTGAATCTTTTGGTATCCTGAGTTAATAATGTAAAAGGTGTAAGATTAAGTAAGATGAACAAAGCATTACCTGAAGTATAAAAAATGTATAACTAAAATAGAAACTTACAAATGCGGCAATGTTATCCCTTGTGCCTCTGTGAGAATCGCCCATTGTGAGAAGAGCCATTGTTGAAAATGCCTGAGATTATGAAAGACTTAGAAATTCTAAGAGATTATGAAAGACTTTGTAGCAGAGAGTGAGACGATTGTGGGTGCGAGAGAAGTATGTTATGCTCTGTATTTATAGGCAAAAAAATTTCATAGAGTAAGTGAGGTGGTAGCTGGTGCATGCATGCATGATAAGTGTCACTCTTGCAGTGTAGGCGCAAGCTAGGTGGCAGCCTTGGAGAAGGCATCTCTACATGCATGTAACACGATTGGACATTAAGGGAGGCGCCATTAGACTTGGCGAAAGAGTACAAAAATGAAAGGTGTTGCCATCCCCATTGGCGAATAAGATGTGGCATGGGTTGCAGAGTAGGCGCAGGCTAGGTGATAGCCTTGGAGAAGCCATGCCTGAATGCATGTAACACTATTGGAGGTGATGGGAGGAGACTTACAGGTTACAATGTAGGTGCAGAGTAGGCGCATGCTATGTGGCAGCCTTGGAGAAGGCATCTCTGCATGCATGTAACACGATTGGACATTAAGGGAGGCGCCATTGGACTTGGCGAAAGAGTACAAAAATGAAAGGTGTCGCCATCCCCATTGGCGAATAAGAGGTGGCATGGGTTGCAGAGTAGGCGCATGCTATGTGACAGCCTTGGAGAAGCCATGCCTGAATGCATGTAACATTATTGGAGGTGATTGAAATTCTGGCTGCAGATACTCAATGTCACGTTCAATGTTATGACATTGTATCTGACTTTCTATAAGACAGTAAATACAAAAACAGTAAAGAACACAGTCAATTGTTTACCCAGTTCAGTGTGCAACAACACCTACTCTGGGGGCTACCAAGCCAGGGAGGAAATCCACTATAAGAGATATTAATTCAGGAATAAACCAACCAGTTTATCTCCTTCAGTTAAGACCTACCCAATGCAACTTCAATCTAAGTACAACTTAAACCTGAGTTCCTACTCACTCCCCCTCAATCACAGCAGTGATACTTAAAACAATTGACTAATGATTTAATGAAGACACTCTTCAAAACATACACTTGATTATGCTTCACAGCTTTTTAATCAAGCAACACAAACACTCTTGCTTCACAGCTTTGAGTGATACATAAACCTAACTTGACTTTGCTTCAAAGCTTTAGTCAAGAGACACAAAACACTCTTGCTTCAAAGCTTTGAGTGATACAAAACCCTTACAATTAAAACCTATTCCAAGTCACTTATCACAATGATACTTGCTTGGATTACAATAGTTAAAACTATACAGCTTCTAAATGATCTTCTATCAAAAAGGATAAATTCCAAACAACAGCCCTGTTGAATATATAGCAGTTTCTTCTTCAGTTAGGGTTTCCACAAAAAGCTAGGGTTAATTCCGTTTGACCTTAAGACTTGGTCACAGGACTTTATCAACCAGGTTAGGGTTGAGCTAGGTTAACCCCAAGACCACGAGAGATTCTGTTTTGGAAAGACTGAGTCATTTTCCTGAAAAAACTCAGAATTAACCAAACTGCATAACTGTTAGTTCAGAACAGGATGTCTTAACATTTGTTATGACATCTGAATTCCTGTTTACTGATTTTGGTAAATGTGATCATTTTGCAAAATGCTCAGATACACACTCATAAACAGCAGCACCTGTATGACATTATTTTTCTGCAAAGGTACCTAATAAATCAGTACCTAATAGACTAGAATGTTATGACATCAGTCATGACATTCACACACCTGGTTTTACCAAAAATGCATGCCAATAACTAAACAACTACAGTGATGATAGGAGACTTACAGGTTATAGTGTAGGTGCAGAGTAGGCGCAAACTAGGTGGCAGCCTTGGAGAAGGCATCTCTGCATGCATGTAACACGATTGGACATTAAGGGAGGCACTATTGGACTTGGCGAAAGAGTACAAAAATGAAAGGTGTCGCCATCCCCATTGGCGAATAAGAGGTGGCATGGGTTGCAGAGTAGGCGCATGCTAGGTGACAGCCTTGGAGAAGCCATGCCTGAATGCATGTAACACTATTGGAGGTGATGGAAGGAGACTTACAGGTTACAGTGTAGGTGCAGAGTAGGCGCAGGCTAGGTGGCAGCCTTGGAGAAGGCATCTTTGCATGCATGTAACACGATTGGACATTAAGGGAGGCGCCATTGGACTTGGCGAAAGAGTACAAAAATGAAAGGTGTCGCCATCCTCATTGGCGAATAAAAGGTGGCATGGGTTGCAGAGTAGGCGCAGGCTAGGTGACAGCCTTGGAGAAGCCATGCCTGAATGCATGTAACACTATTGGAGGTGATGGGAGGAGACTTACAGGTTACAGTGTAGGTGCAGAGTAGGTACAGAGTAGGCGCAGGCTAGGGAGGAGCCTTAGAGGTTACAGCCTTAGTTAATTCAAATTCAGTATGACCTATTTAGTCTTACATTTATCAAAACACTGATTCACTTAATCTGTCAAACCTTCTAACCTTCAAACCTTCAAACAATCAAACCTACAAACCTTCGAATAACTCATACACTTCAAACCTTCCAACCTCCAAACCTTCAAACAACCATACACAATGGCCTCTGCACCCCAATATGTCATCAGTGCACATTTCAACGGTGAGACATACATTTGCCCCACCTCTGGGTTTTTGTTTAGAGACACATACAACATCCGATTTCTTTTAAACGGGAAAGCCAATTTCTCGTACTTCAAAAAACGATTGGAGGCCAAACTTGGACGAGGCCCGGTGACACAAATATTTTATCAGAATCCAGTTTTTTTTGGTAACAACCAAATAATATTTTATATGGTTGAGGTTCAAGATGATGAGGATCTTCAGAATATGTTTTCCAGTCATGTGTATTCTGGGTACGACTCTATTGAGTTGTACATTATGCTGCGAGAGCCTCAGGTGACACAAGTGGTTGATCCTTTGGAGACCGAACAAGCAGAGGTAGATGCAGTTGATGAAGAAGAAGAAGATGACGAGTTAGAGTTTGATGAAATGGTGAATGATGATTCTGAAGACGATGGGATACCTGGTATTCCTGCAAACGAGATCTACACACCACCTCCGCACATGACAAACTTCAACATGGGCGGAGATGAACCTTCTTCTGATTTATTTTTCAATCCGTATATGCAGTTGGATGAAAACTTAAAAGAGAAGGACAAGTTTCGTAACAAAGAAGAATGTATCAGAGCCATCAAAAAATTCCACATGCTCAACTCAGTCGATTTTAAGGTGGACTGTGTAAACCCATAAAGTTACAAGATCAAGTGTGTCCACCCTGATTGTATGTTCAAACTCACTGCATCATACATATTAAGAGGTGATTGTTGGGTCATAGGTTCCATGTCTACCCACACTTGTGTCAGTTCTACCTAATCACAGGACCATCAAAAACTTAATTACGATCTCATTTGTCAAGAAATCCTACCACTCGTCAGCAACGATCCATCTTTGAAGGTGAAAACCATCATCTCCCACATAACTATGGTTTTTAACTATACTATGTCTTACCGTAAGGCGTGGTTAGCAAAGACCAAGGTGATTAAAAAGGTGTACGGAAACTGGGAGGAGTCATACCAAGAACTTCCTCGCTACCTGAATGCACTCAAGACTTATTCTCCAGGTACTGTTTACATTCTGGAAACAGTGCCAGCATACGCCCAAGATGGTAGTCAACTAAACGGAAATAGAATATTCAGTCGAGTGTTTTGGGCATTTCAACCTTGCATCACAGGGTTTGCATCATGCAAACTAATTATACAAATTGATGGGACTTGGTTGTATAATACAAAGGCACACTACTGATGGTAGTTGCACAAGATGACAACAACAGCATTTTCCCAATTGCCTTTGCCCTAGTCGAGGGGGAGACCGGTGGTGCTTGGACCTTTTTTCTGAAAAACCTGCGAACACACGTGGCTCCTCAACCAGATCTCTGTTTGATCTTGGATAAACATGCATCCATTGAAAGTGCATATAATAATCCTGCAAACGGTTGGCACGACCCTCTTTCTACGCATGTCTATTATGTTAGACATATCGTCCAAAATTTCACGAGGGAGATCAAGGACAAAACACTAAGGAAAGCGGTTATGAATGTGGGATATGCATTGACACAACCCACATTCAAATATTACCGCAACGAGATCCGTTTGTCAAATCCAGAAGCCGGTAGGTGGATCGACAATATTCTGGTAGAAAAATGGACTAGGTCATACGACAATGGCCAAAGATGGGGCCACATGACAACAAATCTAATTGAATCGGTGAATGGGGTATTCAAAGGCATACGAAACCTCCCGGTCACTGCTTTGGTAAAACCTACGTATTTTAGGATGACTTCGTTGTTTGCCAAAAGAGGTGAAATATGGAATGCAGTGTTGCAATCTGGACAACTATAGAGTGAGAGCTGCATGAAGTATATTAAGGCAGAAAGTGCCAAAGCCAACACCCATATGGTTATATGGTTTGACCGGCACAACCACAACTTCATTGTGAAAGAGACAATCGACCACAACGAGGGCCTGCCAAGACAAGAATATAAGGTTGTACTACCTTCTCGTTGATGCGATTATGGTAAGTTTCAAGCCTTTCGTATGCCTTGCTCTCATGTCATTGCCGTGTGTGCTTATACCCATCAAGACGCGCTACAACTTCTGTCACACATTTACAAATCTGAAATATTGCTCAATGTTTACAACAACAACTTTCCTTTGGTAGCAAAACTAGATTATTGGCTTGCATACGACGGTGAAATAGTGTGGCACAATGATCAAATGCGAAGGAACGAGAAGGGTCGTCCCAAAAGTAAGCGCATCACAACCGAAATGGACTCCCTTGACAAGCTGGAAAGAAAGTGTGGTTTATGCCGTCAGGTCGAACACAATCACAAAAATTGTCTGAATCGGGCGTCTGCCTCGACCATATAAAAATTGTATTACACAAAATCTTTCCTTAATTATGTTGTAAACATTAGGGTTTTTCGTTAACAGTATTTGCTACAATAAACATTGCGCGTACAAGAAAAAAAACACGATATTCCTACGAAATTACAACTATTAAAACAATTTCATCTGACCCATGCATCATCAATATTACGTCGCTGTCTGTTTTGACTTCCTCCAACCATACATTAGGTATTCCTGTCGTATGTGAGGTTGTTGTTCGTCTTCGTTGGATCTTTCAAATTTCCCCCCTCCACGATGTCTCCATCTAGCCATCACATCAACTCCCACTTCAGACGCTCCATGGAGTGAATGTGCCAGAATTTTATTTTCATCGCAGGTTTCGTGGCGGAGAAGATAACGTAACCATCTCTGGTAAAAATCATGGGCGATGTCATGACACAAATAACAAAGTAAAAAAAATAAGAAAATAGTGTGAGAAAGTGTGAGAAATAACAGAGAAACGGACGAATTATTTATAAAAACAACATTTTTCCCTAGGAGCCAAGTGAGATGGCGCCTCCTCTCACTTTTAAAGTGCATGCGCCATCTCACTTGACTAAAAGAGAGAGGAGGCGCCAAGTGAGATGGCGCCTAGGGCAAAAAGCTTGGTGGAGGCGCCAAGTGAGGTGGCTCCTCCTTTGGAGAGTCATCTGAAACATGGTTATTTGCGTAATTTTTTCTGAAACGTGGTTATTTGCGAATTTTTTTTTAATACCTGATTATTCAAAAAAAATTCTAATTTATCACATAACGTTAAAAAATTGAGTATACTTAAATTCGTATTATAACTCTCGATACAAAATAAACTATGTGTTGATAACAACTTTTGAATAAATTTATATATATATATATATATATATATATATATATATATATATATATATATATATATATATATATATATATATATATATATATATATATTACAAATAAATAACAAAAAAAGTGATTTAAAATTTTATTAAAAAAATATAATAGAATACATAACAAAATAAAAAAAAAATCTAACACAAATAATCATAATAATATAAATAACTAAAAGATAAAAAAAAATAATGTAGTGATTATAACTTATATTAAATAAATAAAAAATAAAGGTGAAGAATAATTATAATAAATTGATGAAAGCAATAGAGAAAAATCACAAAAAATAAAAATAAAATAAGAGAACAAGAAAGAAAATAATAATTTTGAAATAATAAAATAAAATTGAAGATATTTTAGTAAATATCACATTCTCTCCCCTCTCCTCTGAATCATCCCATATTTACCTTCTAAAAATTGAACCAAACATATTTCATTATAAAAATTATCTCCCCTCTCCTCTGAATCATCCCATATTTACCTTCTAAAAATTGAACCAAACATATTTCATTATAAAAAATTCTCTCCCCTCCCCTCCTCTCCATCTACCTCGAACCAAACACACCCTAACTATTCTCTCTTATTCATTATTGAATTTGATACCATAAACTTATATTATTAGCTATTACTATGAAATTTAAGAATTATGATATTTGTATAATATCAACTATCTATCCTTAATATAAATCTAACATTGTCATGATGAAATCTTAGATACAACTCTAACTCTAATGTTAATATGGCGTTATACTAGAGTTTTCAATTTTTTACAAAAATAATAATTTAAATATGTAATTGATGAAATAAATATAATAATACTACATAAATAGGTTTTTTTGACAAGTATACCGCATAAATAATTAAATTACATTTTTTTTATTATGTAACTCTTATTATTATTAATTTCCAATTATTTTAATATAAAATCTTTAATTTTTCTATTAATAGCTCTCATTTTAATATTTAAAAATCTCTTTATTTTTATAAACTTTCTTTGCAATAATAATATATAATTTTCAAAAAGTCTCTATTAAATAATCTTCTATAATATTATTTAAATTCTCACCTTTTTAAATTTTATTATTTTAATTCTCAATTATTTTGATATAAAATCTTTAATTTTTCTATTAATAGATCTCATTTTAATATTTAAAGAAATTCTTCATTTTTATAAACTTTTATTTAGTAATAATAATAATAATGTAGCTTTCAATTATTTTTTTAATTATTATTATATGCATATTGCCACGTAAGGTTGTCATGATAACCTTAAGTATAACTCTAACCCTAATGTTAATGTGGCGTTATATTAGAATTTTCAAATTTTTACAAAAATAAAAATTTAAATAAGTAATTGATAAAATAAATATAATAATATCACATAAATAGTTTTTTTTTACAAGCATATACCACATAAATAGTTAAGTTGCATCTTTTTCTATTCTATAACTCCTGATACTATTAATTCCCAATTAGTTTTGATATAAGATCTTTAATTTTTATATTAATAGCACTCATTTTAATATTTAAAAAAACTCTTCATTTTTATAAATTTTATTCGTAATAATGATATATAACTTTCAAAAAAGATTTTCTCATTAATTGTTTAGTTTTATATAATAAAAATGAGCAAAATATCTTCTACAATATCATTTAAAATTCTCACCTTTTTAAATCCTATTATTTATATTCAGTTATTTTAGTATAAAATCTTTAATTCTCCTATTAATAGTTCTCATTATAATATTAAAAGAAATTCTTCATTTTTATAAACTTTTTTTAATAATAATAATAATAATAATGTAGCTTTCAATTTTTTTAAATTATTATTATATACATAATTACATGTATATAAATATGTGATAATAATTTATCATCATTTAATTTATATATTTTTAGAATTTATAATAACAATAATGAACATAATTGCAATGAATTGAATTTAACATATAAATTAGAATTCATGGAAAATGAATAATAAAGATAGTGAAATGTTAAAAAATAAGAGTACATGGAGTATTACAAAAATAATTAATTTAACTATGTAATTGATGAAATAAATATATAAATATTATATAAATATTACAACTACATTTTTTCATTATGTAACTCCTATTAATTATTTAATTATAGTCATTCATTCACTTATTATATTTAAATAAATTTTAATTCCTAATTTAATTGATTACTATTTTTATTAGTGGTTACCGTTCTATTCATATTCATGTGTGTCTATATATGTGTGATGTTGAGTTTTCACATTTTTATAATAGTTTTTGTTTCACTTTATATATGTATTGACATTAGCTTTTATGGCATAATGGAGCCACCAATCACTTTACTTATATGTATTGGCATTTGCTTTTGTGGCATGATAGAGACTCCAATTATTCTATTATAAATATTTAAATTTTTATTTATATTGATAAAAATTTTGTGAGTCTCCTATTCTAACTTTTGTTTTAGAATTTTTTATTGGTTTTTATGAATACGAAGATGATGATGCTAAAATTATATTGTATTATTACTATTTGGGAAGTCTAATATCTGTTCAGGTAATTTAAAAATTCTTATTTTTATTGATAAATTGTTTTGTTAGAGTTTTATTCTAACTTTCTTTCTCATTTTTTGTATTCGTTAATATAAGTATAATTATTTTTTCATGTATATTAGGAGTACAAAATATATAAGACTTTTATTTTTTAATTATTGTCTTATTATTGCTCTTAAGGTCTATGAGATGGTGATTGACATAAATACATCTATTTTTAGTTCAAATATTTTCTCAATTATCGCATTTCTACAACATTAGTATTTTATTTATAAAATTATTTAAAGAATGATGTTTTCCTTATAATATGATACTTAATAAAAATGTATTTTTATATATTCTAATTATATTAGTATTTAAAATAAGTTTTCAGAACCTTTTACACTACGTTTTTGTAAAGCAATTATATATGCTATTAAAGAACAAAAATTGACATGCATATTAATAATATTTTTATACACATGAAATAAATGTTTTATATTTTAATTTTTTTGACTCTTTAATTTTCTTCGGTGTTGTTCTCCAAAATTTGCCCTCTCTTTTCTTCAAGACATTCTCTTAAGGTTTTCAACTACTCAAGGCTACCAAGACTTCTCAGGCTTTAAGACATGTCAATTGATTTTTTGTTTTATCAAGGGTTCAGAGTTACAAGTGTTTCAAAAAGTGAATCATGTTACTCCCATCTATTGGTTATTGTGCTAGGATTGTTGGTTATTGAAAATGTGACGTCTTTTTTGGTAAAATCTCAAAAGCATTATTATCGTGAGTATTATCTTACACTACTAAAAAAAAGACATTTGAGAAAAGGTTTTTACATCGGGTATCAAAATAGGTGATGTAAAAAATACAGTTAACAAACTTTTTACATCAGGTATTTATTTCCAATGATATAAAAAATAAGGGAAATTTTTTTTTTCGTCACCTATTACATCGGGCAATCTCATCCACCGATGTAAAAGATTTCCAGAAAAAAAACACTGTGACATTTTTGTAAATAAGAAAAAAGGTGACAAAAAAGTTAAAAAAATATAAGCAATATATTACATCGGTTTAAATAAAAACCGATGTAAAAAATGTGCTTGAATTAATATATAAAATATATTGATAAATCATAAAAACGTGTGTAAAAAAAAAAAAAGTAAGCTATTACATCGGTTTAAATAAACACCGATGTAAAAAGTGATTCATTGAATTAATATATAAATTATATTGAAAAATCATAAAAACGTGTGTAAAAAAAAAAAAAAAGGTAAGCTATTACATCGGTTGGGACTCTCCACCGATGTAATAGACAAACACGTGTTAAAAAAAAAGCAAACTATTAAATCGGTGGGAGTTTCCACCGATGTAATAGCCCAACACGTGTTAAAAAAAAAAACAAACTATTAAATCGGTGGGAGTTTCCACGACGTTGCCAACACCGTCGCTGCCTACACCGTCGCCGCCAACACCACTTCCGCGACGCATACCGCCTCCAACACCCAACACCGTCACAGGCTCACCGTCGCCGCCTGATTCTGCCCGATTCCTCGCCGTTTTAACGGCTCACCGTCGCCGCCTGTTACATCGCCGTTTCAACTGCTTCCTCGTCGCCGATTCATCGGTCCCGTCTTCTGCAAATCATTCTGCAAATCATTCTGGGGTTCGTTCTAATTCTATTTCTTTTCTTTTTTGCATTTTCTTTTTCATTACAATTTCAGCATTTTTATGCATTATTGAATGAAGTAGATGATATATTGGGATTTAGTGTGTAAAAAAGGTGTAGGACAATAAAAAATTCTGCATTTCTTGCTAAGCACTGTATGAAATGTTGTTACTTCAAGGTATAAGCACTCGCAAGATCCAATTACTTTCAGTGTAGCCAGTGTCTACCTCACCCAAGTTACTAGACCTCTGCGATAGCCTCACCTCTCTTGAGTTAGTGCTCTTAGTGTTTTCCAAACAGAAAGGTAGTACAAGTTGTTGTGAAACAGTTGTTAAAAGCTAGATAGAGTACCGGAGTGTAAAAGAATTTGAAAATTCAAACTAAAGTAATGGTAATAATTCTTACGGTATACCAATTCTTACGCTAGACTTGGAAGATGGAACGATAATAATTCAAACAGTATACTACTTCTCTAGGACATGTTTATCATGATAACACTCTTCAAGTACTAAAGTAACCCATTCTTTCACCAAAATAAGGAAAAATAACTTAACATGTCTATGTATAATTTATATTAACTTATCTCGTAATGAAGAAATTAAAGTTCATGCTTAAACTGATGTAGCAAAACTTTTGGTGGAGAGTTGTTTCATAGAATTATTGATTTATTCTAAACACTTGGTATGTAGCAGAACTACTATCTCAAATTCAAGTACCATAAACCAATTCAAAAACTTGTTAATTGCTTTATACTAATGTACTAGTAAACAAGTGTAACATAAACCAATTCAAAAAAACATGTTTAAACCATTCAAAAAAACATAAACTAGTGTATAGCATAAACTAGTATCTAAACAGAAGCTCAATACACTGGTTATAAACCTGTTCCACAACATGAACATAAACCAATAAAAAATAAAGCACCAAACTAGTTCAAAATTCTGTCATGTACATCAAAATTGTAATAAACGCGGAATTATTCTGCATAAATGTCTAAAAGAAGTTGAACATTCCTATTGTGTTAACTTGACTCCATATTGTGTCAATTGGGTTGTAGCCTCGCTGTAACTTCCATTACCATCACTTGTTCCTCTGGATTGTTCTTGCACAGTATGTACATGATCATCACATGCTGTTATGGATTGTTCCTACACAATTTAGAGTAAAAGTAACTAACATGTATTATTAATAGGAGATAGTAATACTAAGATTCTAGTTAAGCATTGAGAGAAAGTAAAAAGTATTTTACCAAATTTCTATTTCTTTTTTTCTGTGATAGATTTTCCTCTTCTCGCTTCTTTATGCCTTTTGCTCCACTCCACCAACATCAACAATATCCATATTTTGGTCGTTTTTTTTCATTTGAAATTGATATGGATGCATTACACATCCCATTAGACTCTCCTTCCATATACTTTTGAGTCAATATACTTTCAATTATTTTTCTCACACTCTTCATACTCTTTAGACAAAAAAGTGTGAGTTTCATGAGATTATGACGCTTGATTGGTCATTTTAACCATTTGAGGATTATGTCGCTTCATGAAATGGGCTTTTTTGTCCAATCCAATATGATCCCCTTTCCAATCTCGGTTACTTCCACACCTTGCATCTTGTGTCCATCGTTTTGGAGCATAATGTTGTGAAATTAGTTTGATATTCATAAAATCTAAAACTTTTTTTTAAAGCATGTCTGCATAAGATGCCGTGTGTCTCAAATTTTTGGTGGGAGTTTCCACCGATGTAATAGCCTAACACGTATTAAAAAAAAAAAGCAAACTATTAAATCGGTGGGAGTTTCCACCGATGTAATAGCCTAACCCCTTATATTGGTGGGGGTTTCCACCGATGTAAAAAAGTATAAACACTATTTTCTTTTATTCGCGAAAACTATACATTTTCCATTATCGACCCATTCCGACCCATTTTTCCACGACGCTGCCAACACCGTCGCCGCCAACACCACTTCTGCGACGCATACCGCCTCCAACACCCAACACCGTCACGGGCTCACCGTCGCCGCCCGATTCCGCCCGATTCCTCGCCGTTTCAACGGCTCACCGTCGCCGCCTGTTACATCGCCGTTTCAACTGCTTCCTCGTCGCCGATTCATCGGTCCCGTCTTCTGCAAATCATTCTGCAAATCATTCTGGAGTTCGTTCTAATTCTATTTCTTTTCTTTTTTGCATTTTCTTTTTCATTACAATTTCTGTATTAGTTCTTTTGGGATTCATCAAATGGCAAATGGAAATAGAAAAAAGGCTACATGGCTTCATCCCAATGTAAGTGTGATGTAAATTGTAATTCTATAGTTAAATATATACGATAAATATTCACTAATTATGTCATTCAATTGTAGACAAGGCAACAACATAACTCTAATGATTGTGGATACTATGTGATGAAAAATATGTTGGATATTGTCTCTGCTAATATAACCGAGAATTGGATGCAGGTACTAAAAATAACTTTACTTTGTTCTTTACTTTTTGTTTTTCGACTTAATATGAATTTTTTAAAAATAACTCTATATTGTTATATTTATGTATTATAGGTATTTGATAACCCAACAGAATTAACATCAGATGATTTGTATGATTTGCGACTTCGTTGGGCAAAATGTTTCTTTGACTTACATGAAACTTAAGTTTAGCTTGGTGAGTTTTATAGAATTGTATAAGTTGTGGTTTTTGCACAATACATGTGGTTTTTGCTCATGTGTTGAGTTTCTTGATTTTTTTGCTGATGTTAATTGTTATTATTTATTGTCAGGCAATATGATTTTGGTGTTGTCTACGGAAGATTTTATATTGGTAATTCAAGTTTGAAAACTTAGAAATAGTTGAATATTTTAGTATATGTATATTTTGTGAATATTATGTAATTGTAAGTTTTGAAAAAGACTTATAAATAGTTGAATATTGTTTTATATTTTGTGAAGAATTTGTAATTGTAAGTTTGTATGTTGTAATACAATACAAGTTTGCAATACAATTGTTCAATTTGTAAGTTTGTTGTGAAAAATATGAAAACATCGTCCTAAATGTGATATATGTGATGTTGGAAAGCTATGAAATCTATATAGCGACATAAATATAGTCTGTTTGATATTGGAAAAATGGGTACAAATTATATTTGTATAGGGAAACCCAGAAAATAAATAATCTATTCCAAAAAAATTTCATACATTTTTACATCGGTTGGAAGTAATACCCGATGTAAAAAGTCGCGTCACTGGGGACTTTTTACATCGGGTATTACTTCCAACCGATGTAAAAAACTGGATCAATTTATTTAAAAAAATGTGCATAATAATTGTTTTTTACATCGGTTCATATATTATAACCGATGTAAAAAAGGTACTTTTTATATCGGGTATTACTTCCAACCAATGTAAAAAACTGGATCAATTTTTTAAAAAATGTGCATAATAACAGGTTATTACATCGGTTCTGATATTATAACCGATGTAAAAAAGGGACTTTTTACATCGGTCCCAGAACCGATGTAAAAAGTCCCTGATTTACTATATCACCTGACTTTACATCGGACCCAAAACCGATGTAAAAAGTCAATTTTACCCGATGTAAAAAGTCATTTCTGCACTAGTGTTAGTACACATATATCTTGGTTCAAAAGATCATCAATATTAGTTTTTACAAGCGTTTATTTGTGGTACGGGTTTTGAATCCAGATTGCAAGAGAAAGGGAATTGTGGGTTAATGGTATTCTCAAGAGAATGTCGTTGGAAGATTGATGGAAAGTTGATGTTTAGTTCTCTATAAATTAGTTTGGGCTTAATTGGATGCTTTACTTAAGATACTCCAATTTTGGATTTGAGCGCAGGTGGATTTCCAACGAACTTGGTTTGGATTTCATCATCAAGATTTCCTTTCAAGATCTTTTGGAAATTATTTGAGTTGGATTTGGATTATAGGCAATGTTGTGGATTTTAATGTGCAAGATTATATTCAAGAACCTCCTTTGATTTAGGATTCAAGAAAATATTCAAAGTTATCTTACAAGTTCTAAGTGTAATTTACACTGGTTTTCTTTTTCTAGCAAGTTGTGTAAATCATTCCGTTCAAATTCACAAGAAAATTTTGCAAATTACAAGGACCATTGTTCTACATCACTACCTTTTGACAAGAAAATACAATGCTCAAGAGTGCATGCTCTAAACTAAGGTTGAATTACATCCAAATTCTCAAATTTCAAATACTATCAAAGTTACAAGTTCAAATTATAAGACCAAATTACATTGATATACAATAGTTCTACAAGTATCATATGGCCTAAATTCATGTTACGTCATTAAGGATGCAAGATTGGAATTCAAAGTTCTAAGGCCTAAGTTTTTACAACATTAAGGTTTCAACAAGAAGTTCAATTATCCTAAGTTCCTGTGAATAAGCCGCCCTTGTTCTTCATAATTTGTCCAGTGCTCATCTTCCAAATTTTTGAACTATTCCAACTCCATCACCATGCCAACCAACGTGGTTCAAACGGTACATGATAAAGAAAGAAGAAAATGGTTAGCAAACAATTCATATTTGAATATTAACAAGAATAAGATTTCATACAAGATTTCTTTGCAAATCTCATCATGAGGGTTTGTGATAGGAATCAAATTTTAAGAGTTTGGATTCAATCATGCTCAAAACCTCATAAACCATTTTTATTTCACAAAGTCAGAATTTACAAATAAGTTCAATCATGGGCAACATTTCATCCATTTCAAATCACAAATGATTTGGTTCACAAAGGACGAAATTTAAACTCAGAATTCCATCACAGTTGTCACAAATATAACAGAAATTATCACAGATCCAAAATCTTGCATAAACCATGTCAAAATAAACCACAAAAAAATCCGCTATATGTTGTTATACTGCCCATGTGCCAAAATGACTAAAAACCAAATTTGCATCAAGAAAGTGAGAAAAACAGTTCCAATATCAGATGATCAGACTTGCTACCCACAAACATTGTCACATACATACAAAATATTCCTAAATTGAAACAACAAAGTTGCATTAGAAAATCATAAAAACAACATATCATATTTGTTCAAACCCCAATCTTTTTCCCCCCAAAACTTCATTCTCATTTGCTATAAAACAGACGAAGGCCACACTTTACAAAGATATAAAAAATCACAGAAAATCAAGCTATCATACAAACCCTATTTCTAATCATCATTTTACTTCACAAACCCTTCAGAAATCAAAAGAAGAGGAAAATACTGTCAAGATTAGAAACTTCCCCCATAGCATCAAGAACCTGCAAACTTCCAAACTATTGTTAAAACAACAAATCTAAAACCTCAATCTTTTAACAACTTCAACCTCTCATCAAACCTACAAAGTTACATCCACCTTTTCACCCTCAACTCACCTGCAAAAAACCGCAAATGGCATAACTCAGAGTCACAATCTCCGCAACAACAACAACAAAACATGCAACAATAACAAACCAACAACATTCTTAAAGGTAGAAGATTGAAGAAAGAGGATTTTGGACACTGTTGCAGTTTTCAAACAGAGACTCGAAGAACCCTAATTCCAAATCTACAGTAAGGAATGGGAAAAGAATAAGCATACATGAACTCTCACTCGCACGATATCGGTGATTCTGTTTAACGTTTCCTCTGCCTACTGTGCAACAAATTTTGGAGCACTCCTCCATTCTGCAAGTAAATGCGCTGAATTTCGAACCATCACCTTTTATCGATTATCAATATTGCTGAGTTGATTGGTATTGCCTGCTTTAGCCATATCCATCGTTTCTTTATCCGTGTTTAGATTCATAGGATTTTAGTTTGTTTTACTGAAAATTAATGGCAGATTGAGAGAGATGAGAGACTTTGGTTGTTGTTCGATTAATGGCGGATTGAGAGAGATGAGAAGATTTGATTGTTGTTCGATTTAGGTGAGAGAGAAGAGAGATAGATGAGGCACTGTGATCGATTTAGGCGAGAGAGATGAGAGTAAGAAAAAGTTTGAGAGAAAAGAACGGTGAAGCAGTGTAAGGATGAAAAGATTTGAAGAGAGGCGCTAGTGATGTTGTAGGGTTACTTCAACCCGTGAGTATTTTGTTTGAAGAAGGGCTGGACTCGGGTCCGACCCGACCCGGTCCATTTATGGCCCAGTTGTTTTTTTTTAAAGTTTTTATCATTTTTACACACTTGGGCCTGGCCCAATTCTATTTTAAGAGCCCAAACCTTATTTTATTTTATTTTACTAATCTGTCTTATAAGTTTGGGCCAGTTCTCGTCCCCAATGTCAAGCCCAATTCCGAAATTCAAATCCCACCCCCATACTATTTATTTTAGTTTTATTATTTTTCTTAATTCTATTTAATTTAGGTTAGTTAGTTTCTTAGAGATAAATATGTAGTTTTAATTAGATAATTTTATTAATTAGCTTAAATTTAGAATTAATTTAGTAGGTTTAGAATATTATTTTAGTTTAGAATCATTTTTAGTAGTTTTTTTAGTTAGTCTAGAAGTATTTTGACAACTTTAAAATTTTAATTTAGTCTAATTTTAATTTAATAATTTTAGAATTTTAATTACATCTCTATTATATATTTCTTTACTTTCTTTTCCATCAAAACACACCCAAAAAAAATCTTTTTCTCGTAATTTATTATTTTTGCATTTTTTTATTATTGTAACTGTTTACAGTTTGTAATAATTTAATTAGGCTTTTTACTCATCCCCATTCATAAATTTGTACCCACATTTCCAAAGCGTTGTAATAGCGTAGAACTTTATTTTCCGCACTTTACCGCATTTACTTATCATTGAACAGTAATTAAGTGTGTATGGCAAGATTTAAAACCAATCGCTAGATAACCCTAATCAAGACAAATTAACTGAAATTGAAACACTTTTCACACACGCATCTCTAGGATAACCCCATTTATTGCCTTCGGATAACACAATCATGTCCCTCGAATATGGGACGCTTTAGCAAAGACCCTCGATAGAAAAAAGATCGTAGTCCCTCGATGACCTTTCGATGTTACCTTCGGTAAAACGATCTTAGTCCCTTACAAAAATTACTAAAGCGTCCCACAAGTTGACTTCTATGATTATACGATGACCCGTGTCTGTCCCTCACATCCGATAATAGGACTTCCTACTAATCAATGGTAGGATAGCACTATCTAAAGGAGGAGGAAAAGAACAGAGACTTTTTGAGTCGGTAGATTGCTCGTAATTGCTTGTTCATAAATCAAAACAATCTTTACATCCCACACTTTCAAAACACTTTTCAAAATAAACATTTTATATAAATTCTTAATGATACGAGAATCATTACGAAATTGCCATACATTGGTATTTTCAAAACATATTTCCAAACATTCCCTTTCAAAAAATAGTTTCAAAACCAACACTTTACGAGAATCATTGCAAAGTTTGTCGAACGAATGCGTTTTTAAAATATTTTCAAACTTACACAAAACATAAAGCATCTCAAAGTGAACTAACAATTAAGAGCCCGTAGATAACTACGGATGAAAATGATGTTAGCACCTTCCCTTTTTCATAACCTACCCCCCGAACTCAAGAAATTCTCAAAAGGTCTTTCATGTTCTTTTCATCCATTCCTTTATTGGATAAAAGAAAAGTCAGTGACGATTCTTGCTATCTGCAACATTTGCGATAAAATACAAAACACCAAGTCAGTTCTCCCACCATATCACATCCAGACAGAATCAATAATAGTTGAGTTTTTATGGAATAAAGTATGATTATTTCTAATGGTCTTCATATATTGTTTTATTAGTAATATAATAATATTTAATTATTTAATTTAATTTCACAATTATAATTTTTTCAAATAATAAATTTATTATTTTATATTTGAATGTTTTATATTTAATGCAAATAGCTAAAAGTGATCCTCTTTTTATGCTTATTTAAATGACAATAAGAGAAAATAGACTTAAAAAATTATAAGAATTAAACTTTAGGAAATAAAGAGTTTATGAAACTGTCAATTTAATGAAAATTTAAATAAGAAAGTTAAATTAGTAAGTGATGGTCAACTTAAGAAATAGAAGAAAGACGGTTGAAAGAAGGAGATTTCGATCCAACTTAATGAATTTTTTATTAATAATTTTTATTATATTTAAATTGTTATTAGATTATTTTATTCTTTATATTTAAATTGTAATTAGATTATTTTATTCTATATATTCTATATATATGTTGAATGTGTAATTCCTTGTGTCGAAAGCAGCATGTTGTTCGACATAAGGTGTATCGAAATAGCCTAAGTGTGTGAGTGTCGAATTGTTTGACGAGTTATGTATATCGAAGTGTCGAAGCAGGTAGCTTCACACAGGATTTGACTTAGGTCTAAAATAGGTATTTTGGGGTTTTATAGTTTTGGGATCTTGGCTTAGGGAGAAAGTAATCTCATTATAAATAGAGGGAGTAACCCCTATTTTAAAACAACTCAGAACTTGTATTTATAGAATTCGCAGTTGCAAGTGAATAAAGATTTTCCACAGTTTGTGGGCAGAGAGAAACTCTTCAAAGTTCTAATATTTTTTCTTCTTTAATCTTTTTTTCTTTTCATCGTTATTGTGTAGTGATAACAATCTTAATCATCAAGATTAATAGAAATTCTCCATAGGTTTAGGTGGATTTCCAACATTTGGTTAGAAATCATATTTCTTGTTTTTACCATAAAACGAGAATAATAGTTCCAATTAATGTGAGTTCGGATACAGAGGAAAGATATTCCAATGATTTGATAAGGAATCATGTTGGTACCAAAATCATTGTTTGAGTATTGTTAATGAATTAATTGTGTGTGTGTGAATCATATTGTCGTATAGGTTATGAATTATATGATGAATTGTTGTTGTTTTGATTGTATGATAATTGATTAAAAACTGTGATAAGGAGGGAGACTTAACCTAGGTTTGTATCGAGAAAATAACTTAGAAAGATAACTTAGATTATGAAAATGACTTAGGTAATGTACCTTGGACTCAATGATACCTCAGTGTGTATCACTGACAAGTATTCGCTCTAATGATGATTTAATGTGCTTTTTAAGGAACATATGGAAATAATATAAGAATAGGTGGATGTGACCACCTATTGATTGATGAGATAATATGAGAATGTGTGAATATGTTCACCTAGTGATTGATGAGAGAAATCACGATGATGCTGAACCTAATCATATATTCAGATATTACTCTTGTTTGTGCACATGCCAATTGAGATACTTATAAAGTAGAATTAGGGATGTGGCACCAATGATTCAAGACTTAAATGGGTTTAAGTCCCATCCATGTCGAATTCATGGGGTAGAGGTGGACACCTAAATGAGTTTGAGTCCCATACGGTGAATTTTACTCAAAATAGGTTTGAGTCCCGTAGGAGTGATGGTTCCTGAAGTGGCTTCAAGTCCCATGGGGAACCTGATATCCAGATGAAAGTCGAATCATACAAGCATGCATGAATCGAGCCTTGTCTTAGACGTAGGTCCGGTTGGGGATCAATATTTCGTGAATCCGAATAGTGATTTATTGAGTTATGTGAACTTAAGTGACATGTTTCCATACATTGTGAATATCCCTTAGATGCTTAAGTCTCAGTTACGTTGTTTGAGTGACACACAAGTAACAAAAGATGAATACTTTATTTAAGAATCAATTAGAAACCATGTGGAGCCGAGTGAACTCATAGGATATGGGAACTCACTGAGATTATTATCTCACCCTATTATCATTATTATTTTCAGGTAGTTCCTTGTAGGTTAAAGGAAAGAAAAAGCTGGTAGATGATGTTTTGAAGACTTTGTGTTCATAATCTTCTATTGTGGATTTTGTACAATTGTAGATATTATACATAGATCTTAGAATTTTATTTAGACATTGTTGTATGACATGTGTCATATTTTGTATTTTATTTTATGGACATGTATATAATGATGTTGTTAGACACTTATGTTGTGTCAGTACAAAAAATTAACACTTGTATGGTATTATTCATAATATATATTATATAGGGTGTTATAATTGGTATCAGAGCAGGTCGATTCTCGACCCAACCTTGAAACATCATAATTAAATCAATTCATGCCTCATATGTGTGTTTTGCCAACATTATTCTTAATGTCATGATATATAGTATTGGGAATGATCAACCTAATTCTATATGCATGGTTGGTAGGATCATGGTTGAGCGACCACGAGGACTCTGAAGGTTAGTAGAGCTTTTTCTTTGAGAGTAGGTCTAAGTCAGGAGATTAAAAGTAAGGAGAACTTGTGATCTCAGTTAAAGTTGTAGTAAGAGTTGTGGTTTTAGAAATGTAGATGTGCATGGTGGCGCATGGTTTGAGCAATCCTGTAGGGTAGAAGGAGTCAGAAGTTAAGGATTTCTATTAGACGAGTTCACCGTAGTTTTGAGAATTTGTGAGCTTGTTAGTAGGTCAATATTGACCCACTAGTATGGAACATGTATTATAAGAAATTCCATTCTGGAGGGAGAAGGGGTGGTTTTGTCTCGTGTATGTCACAAGGTTTGAAGGAGAAGAGGTATACCGGTGTATCAGTTTGTAAGGTCACTAGAGCATCTTGGAAGAACTTAAGTACTTTAGGGAGTGTGTTCAGAATGGTACCTTCCAAATGGTTTAAGGCTTGAGAGGTATTGAAAGTCAGCATCTTGTGAAGGTCTAAGGAAGTGTTAAAGTATATGAAGATACTCGAGGACATGATTATGTATTCCAAATGGGATATGAGCACAACAGACGAAGGGTAGAAGAAAGACCAAGTGTACCTATGATATGGTGGCAGAACCGACTGTTTATACTAGTTTTATGTTTGTGTTCGCAAATGTTGCAGTAAGCAAGATTCGCCACCGACTTTTCTTTTATCCAACAAAGGAAAAGGTGAAAAGAACAGAAAAAGACCTTTTCGAGAATTTTCTGAGTAAGGGGAGTAGATTATGGAAAGGGAAGATGTTAGCACCCTTTCCATCTGTAGTTTTCTACGGGCTCTTAGATGCTTAGCTCATTTTTGAAATACCTTGTGCTTTAGTGGGTTTTGAAAAGTATTTTTGAAAATGCCTTAGTGCGGGGATTCGCTTTATGATAACTCTTGTATCAGTCCTCAAGAGTGTTGATAAAGCGTTTTTTGAAAGTGTTTTTGAAATGTCTTGTGTAAGTGTAAAAGTTTGTTTTGATCAAGCATCTAAGAACTATCTACTTATACTCGAAAGGTTTGTTCTTTTCCTCCTATCCTTTAGACAGTGCTATCTTACTATTAGTGAGTAGGTAGCCCTAGTCCTTGGATGTTTGAGGGACATTCGAAGGGACGTACAGTCATAAAGGCAACATATAGAGATGCTTTAGCAATTTTTTTAAGGGACTAGATCATTTACCGGAAGGCAACACTGTAGGGTCATCGAGGGACTATGATCTTTTGATTCGAGGGTCTTTTCTAAAGCGTCCCCATTTTCGAGGGACATAACTGTTTTATTTTCCGAAAGGCAACCAAAATGGAAATACCCTAGAGGTGTATATGTGCAAGTGTGTTATGTTCAGTTATTTTAGTCTTAGATGTTAGGTTTGCTAACGTTTGATTATTAATCTTGTCATACAATCCTTTTATCATGCATCTGAATAGTTTAAATATTGCAGAATTTTAAAGTGCGGAATTTAAATCTACGTTATTACAATGCTTTGGGGATAGGGTATTTACATGTCCAAAAATGGGGGGAAATAAAGAAAGCGGTAAAATAACGTCCTAGTTTAAGCTATTACATACCATCAACATATACATTAGTATAAAAAAAGTGTGAAAATAAACAACGCGTGCGAAATGGAAAGAGACGTTTAAAACCCTAAAAAATTTCTAAGTAAAATAAGAAAATCTTTTTGGTTTTTTTGTTTATTTTATGAAAATAAATAAACTATCTTAAATATAAATTTAATTTTTAAAAAAAAAAAATGATTTATTAAATGAATCTAAGCCTAATTCTAATATATTTTTTTGTATTTTTATTAATAAAATATTTGAATTAAATAAATCTAACTCTAATTGGTTTTAAATTGATAAAATAAAGTCAAAATAATTAATCTAATTAATTTATAAAAAATTAAGTTAATTTAGAAAATCCTAAGTCTATTATTTTTATTTTTCTGATTTTCTGATTAGATAAAAAATGGTTTTAAAAAATAAAATATAAAACAAATAAAAAAGGCTAAAAAGAAAAAAATAGAAAAAGATAAAATTGGGCCTGATATAAAAGAAATAGGGGGTGTGCGCTAGAATTTGTTAGGCCCAAACTAAGCTGGCCCAAGGTCCTGTATGGTTCCAGTGAGAGGATCCTTTGAATGTCCATGATGGGGATGCATATTTGATGCGCTTGGATCTGGATACTTTGACCTCTGATGGTGTAGATCTGATGTCTTATGGTAGGCGTTTGGTGATGCAACGCATTGGATCCTGCAAGAAAATGTTAGAAAAATAAAATTGTTGGACCTGAGACTCGAACCCAGGCCTTCTCCCTTTTCACGCGCATTGCCTTTCCATTTGAGTTGTTATTTCAATTGTTATCATAATAAAAAAAAATATAATATAATATGAAAACAGTATTATCCCCATATTTTTAAAACGCGCGCGTTGAGATTCAAATGGGCCAATAAGGTGATGACGCGCATGATGCTGGAGTCAACAATTTCAGGGGTGCCGGAGTCAAACTCCAGTCACCTTCTCCAACCAAACCAAAATTCTAAAACATGCAAAAGACAAAATCAAGGCTCAAGATTAAGGCTACCCCTCCCCCTATTTTACATGCCACGAGTTCAATGGTGGTGGTCGTTTTGCCTGAAATGACCTGCAACATCTTGTTCGAAGCTTAACCATTCTAGAACCTTAGAAATGGTAACCCGTAATCTATGGCCTTAACTTTACATGTAAGATGTTATAAAGTTTCAAAATGATCAAACAAACATGATTATATGCTTCAGATCGATTTAAAACGCGTATATTAAAAGATCAAGATGCAAAAAATTTACCCAATGGAGATGGTTCGGTTGGGCACTTCTGGGCGTGGAACAGCATGGATGAAGGTTGGTATGCGCTCCTGGGAATATCAGGATGTTGATGGAGGACTTGGAATGGATTGAAAGGGGTTGGAACTATGGGTTTAAATTTGACAACATTGATGGATTTTTTTGCAAATTTCATGGATTCTTTAGGCAGTGTGTATCTGTCTGAGACGCTTGCATTATGATGTATATATAGAGGAGATGGATGGAGCAAGGTTATAAGGAAAGAATCAGCAGCATAAAGGCCATGATAAAGCTAAGATCCTTATTTTAAAAAATTGCCAAAAATTATTATTTAATGCCATTTTGGGACTTGGATGTATCTGGACAGTTTTACACGAAATCTTGGGCTTCAAGACAATTCAAAACACCAGCATAAATTCTAAAGCCCATCTCTTAATATTTTGTATAATTTATTTTATATTTATTTGAAATAAATCAAAATAAATATGAACAAAATAGATAAAAATGGTAAGGTAATGTGAAAAAGAGATTATAGGTCCCTTTTAAGGTTAGGAATTCATTTCAAGTCCAAGAAGTTAGGCCATTGACCTAAAAGTTCAAGTTTGTCCAATGCATAATTCTTAAAACTTCTCAAATTTTCCCAACTTGGACAAGCCATAACTTGCTCATTTTTTATCTCATGATGATGATCTTGGACATTTTAGGAAGCCCAAGATGTCTACTTCAATCCATATTTTTTATCAATTTTGTATTTGAAGATTTTATCTTGATGTAAATGGTCTTGACAAAAAGTGTCTTTTGTTGACTTTCTAAAAATGACCTGTAATGTATGAGCTTGTATCTTTCCAATGGTGCATTTCTTGGACTTGATGGAAAAAGAGAAGATGTAGGGAATTGGTTTATCTTCAAAATTAGCTTTGGTTGGGGAAAATGGATGAAGTATGTGAAAGTTATGTCTGGTCAAAGTTCAGTTGACTTTTCCTATAGAAACCCTAATTTTGCAATTCTTGACTTTTGATGAATTAAAGGCATTCCTTGAGGAATATTGATCAACCTTTGATCAAATGATGATTAAAACTTCAAAATATTGATGTTGACAAAAAATCTTGAAGTTTGACTGTATATAGGCCACAATTGACTTTGGACATAGTACAATTGATTTTCAAGCATTTGAGCAATTGACTGAGCAAACTTGTAGTGGAAGTCATGAAACATGGCATGGACAATATTGAAGGCATATTAGGATAATGGAAAACATTTGAGACCTTTGGAGTTCACACATCTTGGGGAAAAGTGAAACCCTAGTTAAAGGTTCATTGCTTAGGAGAAGGATTTGTCTGGTCAGTTCTTGGTCATCCTTGAGTAATTGAAGACCTCAATGAGCATGTCTTGGGTAAAATGGGAGGGCAAATTTTGGGGTACAACAAATTCCCCTGTTCAATTTTCTTAAACCTGAGGATTTAGATTAGCTTGTCTGCCTTTCGTAATCTGAAGGTGGAAGATGATTGAACACTAGAGTGCCCAGAAATTTGCACTCGCATGAAGTAACACCGATGGTTGATGATGTCGGGAATGGGCTTAAAGATGCCATTTAGATAAGATGACAGAGATTCGTCGGAGATGGGCTTAAAGATGCCATCCAAAGTAGATGTCGACTTCATAAGAGATCTCTTTGTGGGGGATTCCTGTTCCTGCTGTCTGAGGAGGAGTACACTGGGGAAGGTTGATTTTTGTTGTTCTCCTGCTTGAGGAAAACTCTATGGGGAATAGAATCTAGGAACTTAAGTTGTCCAAGGTTCTACTGAAGAGTTATATTTGTACTGGAGAGATGAGAGTTTGCTGCTTTCTGGTTGAAATCCAAGCTTCACTGCGACTTGCTGGGGATAATGGAATTAACCGTTATCTGAAAATGAGCCTGTGTGGGGCTGTTTTAGGATGAGTCCATGTTAGTCTGCATCCGGAGATATATGAGAAGGAGCCTGTGTGGGGATGCTTCGGGATGAGTCCGTGTTAGACTTCATCTGGAGATCATGAGAAGAAACCCGTGTAAGATTTCTTCAGGATGAGTCCGTGTTAGACTGCATCTGGAGATCATGAGAAGAAACCTGTGTAAGATTGCTTTAGGATAAGTTCGTGTTAGACTACATCTGGAGATCATGAGAAGAAACGCGTGTAAGATTGCTTCAGGATGGTCATGTAGATAGTTTTCCTGTCTGGTTTCAGGTGTTAATCTACAATCAGTTGTTCACAGATAGTTGTCATGTCTTGTTTCAGGTATTAATCTGGAACTTGCTTTTATCTGTCATTAAGATAGTTGTCCTGTCTGGTTTCAACTATTAATCTCTGACCTAAGAGAAAGAAATATGGTTTTCCCATCTTGTTACAGATATTAATCTTCGATCTACTCATGTAGATAGCTTTCATGTCTGGTTTCAGGTATTAATCTACAATGGGTCGTCCACAGATAGTTGTCCTGGCTTGTTACAGGTATTAATCTGAAACTTGAAAATTGTCGGTCGTTGAGATAGTTGTCCTGTCTGGTTTCAGGGGTTAATCTTTGACCTCATAAAGAAAGATAGTTTTCCTGGCTTGTTATATGTATTAATCTTCAATCTGCTCATGTAGATAGTTTTCCTGTCTGGTTTCAGGTATTAATCTATAATCGATCGTCCATATATAGTTGTCCTGGCTTGTTACATGTATTAATCTGGAACTTGAAAATTGTCGGTCGTTGAGATAGTTTTCTTGTCTGGTTTCAGGTATTAATATCTGACCTCAGAAAGAAAGATAGTTTTCCTGGCTTGTTACAGGTATTAATCTTCAATATGCTCATGTAGATAGTTTTCCTGGCTAGTTACATGTATTAATCTACAATTTATCATCCACAAATAGTTTTCCTGGCTTGTTACAGGTATTAATCTGGGACTTAGCAACATTGGTCACATAGATAGTTTCCCGTCTAGTTTCGGGCATTAATCTGTGTCCAGTTGCATTTGTTGGTAAACCCGTCTTGCTTCGGGAGTTCATACCACTTGGTCGTGTAGATAGTTTCCCCATCTGGTTTCGGGCATTAATCTTTGACCCGCTGTATGTAAATTGATAGTATTTGTCTGTCTGCTAATTTAATCTGAAAAGGTAAAATCAGTTTCATGCGATGTCATGATGTATGAATTGCATGATGTTCTCAAAATAAAAGAGATTGTGATATATGCATTTGTGCTGCATATGCTATGATGTTTGTAAAATGATGCATGAATGAAATGTATGAACGTATCAACTGCTCTATTGCAGTGTTGTCGAATTAGGGAAAATAAATCCCTGATTGTAGTTGGGGATGAAGAATGTAGGTCTTCGGATTTTGTTTAAGTTGAATGCTGGGAGATAGATTTCCATTGTTAGAGAAATAAACTCTGTTGGGGAAGGAAAACTCCATGCACTGTTTGGGGATTTTGTGAAGTTCTACTGGGGAATCCTGAGAAGCTTGGCGACTTCACTAGAGAATTTTTTTAAATGTTGGCGCAGTAATTTGTAGATTCTTGCTCTGCTGGGGATATGAGAACACTTGACATTATTAGGCTGTATACCGAGAATATGGCAGTGACCTTGTAGTAGGATGTCTCTACCTCTGTACCTGCTGGAGAAAGTATCTGTTGGAGAAAACATTTGCGTGGATTTTGTGGATGGCCCTTAGATATTGTCCCATTTTTAAAAGTCATTAGTAATTGTCTTTCTGTTTATTATGCATATATTTGTAAGCAGTAATCACATTCAAATGCATATGTTCAAAAATAATCACTGGATGTTTTGGCAAACAAAACAGAAAAATAAAAACAAATAGTTTTGCACTTTCAAAGGAATAGCTTTGTATTAACTTGAATAAGCGTTTTTGTACAAGTAGACACACATCCCAGTAAGAGAATGTCGTCGTAAGAATAAAAATTTACAAAATAGCATACAAAGAAAACAACTATGTGAAATAATCCCATTGGGTTCCCATTCTGCTATTGCCTTTATGTCTTTGAGCGTCTCATCTCTTTTGCTGTTTGTCTGAAGTTGACTGGATTGATTAGTACCACTTAAGCTTGACAGTTGATACCAAAGATTGACTGTAAGGCGATCTAACGAGACATAGTTATACGCTTCAAATCCCTAACTTTTTCCTGGACCGCCCTTTCGGGTTTTTAGTCCACCGAGATACCCTTTTTTTCCTAAGCCGCCTTTTCAGGTTTTTGACTTGCCGGGTGTACAAGTTTTTTTCCCATGTATATCCCTAATTTTTGCTGGAACCCTTTTGGTTCGTTGGGATTCCCTTATTTTTGCCTAGGCCAGTCAACCTAGCGGGTCTTTGTTCATGCGTAGTATCTTTTAACTATGTTCACTTTACAGGATGCGGAAGGTTGCCACTGACCATAGTGGTTAAGATCATGGCTCCACCAGAAAATATGTTCTTGATCACAAATGGCCCTTCATATGTGGGAGTCCATTTTCCCCTGGGATCACCTTGTGGCAGTATGATGCGCTTGATTAATAGGTCACCAGCCTGATATACCTGACGTCTGACCTTCTTGTTAAAAGCTTTAATCATACATTTTGGTACATGTGACCATGACAGACAGCTGCGAGCCTCTTCTCGTCAATCAGGTTTAATTTGTCAAGTCGAGTCTGGATCCATCCATCTTCACTCATCCCTGTATCATTCATGATTCTCAAGGAAGGGATATGAACTTCAATGGGTAGGACAACTTCCATATTGTATACTAGAGAGAAAAGAGTTGACCCTATTGATGTGCGCACTGTGGTACGGTAACCATGGAGAGAAAATGGTAACATCTCAAGCAAGTCTTTATATGTCACCGTCATCTTCTGGATGATCTTTTTGATGTTTTTATTAGCGGCTTCTACAACGCCATTCATCTTCGGCCGGTAAGGAGAAGAGTTATGATGCTGGATCTTAAATTGCGTGCAGAGCTTGGTGATCATAGTATTATTAAGATTGGTACCATTATCTGTAATGATTCTTTCTGGAACACCGTACCGACATATAAGGTTATGTCTGATGAATCGGGCCACAATGTTCTTTGTAACAGAAGCAAATGAAGCTGTCTCGACCCACTTTGTGAAGTAATCAATGGCAACCAGGATGAAACAGTGCCCATTAGAAGCCGTAGGTCTAATATCTTCAATCATATCGATGCCCCACATTGTGAATGGCCAGGGATCAGTCAAGATGTTTAGAGGAACTGGAGGCACATGTACTTCATCAGCATAGAACTGGCACTTGTGACAAGTCTGTGAATGCTGATAACAGTCTGCTTCCATAGTGGACCAGTAGTATCCTGCCCGTAGGATCTTTTTAGCCATTGTGTGCCCGCTGGAATGGGTGCCAAAGGTACCTTCATGTAAATCAGCCATAATATTTTTTGCCTCACTCTTGTCTACACACTGAAGCAAAGTAGAATCGTGGTTACGCTTGTAGAGGATCCCGTTATTGAGGAAGAACTTGGAAGAGAACCTTCTTAGGAACTTCTTATCATTGACTGAAGCTCCCTCATGATACTCTTGGACTTCGAGATATCTTTTGACTTCATGGAACCAAGGTTTGTCTATTACTTCTTCAGTACCAATCTCGTGACAGTATGCCAGTTCGTCCATTCTCTCAATAGTGATATGAGGAGCTTCATTATCTCACCTGACCTTGAAGATGGATGACATAGTAGCTAGCACGTCTGCTAGTTTATTTTCCTCTCGTGGAAAATGCTCAAAGGTAACTTCTTCAAAATGTGGAATCAGTGTCAACACATGCTCTTTGTAAGGGATATGATTAGGATGCTTTGTATCCCATTCTCCTTTGATTTGACTGATTACTAAGGCCGAGTCTCCAAATACACTTACGAATTTGATCCTCAAGTCGATAGCAGCTTTAAGACCCATAATACATGCTTCATACTCAGCCATATTGTTGGTATAATTGAAACATAATCTGGCAGTGAAAGGAGTATGGTAGCCTTCAGAACATATGATCACAGTGCCGATGCCATTACCAAGAGCGTTGGAAGCTCCGCCAAAAACCATAGTCCATCAGGATCCTTTTTCAGGTCCTTCATCCAGTCCAGGTTCTTCACAATTAGTTACTAACATGATGTTCTCGTCTGGTGTGATACAATGGTAGAACCAACTGTTTATATACTGGTTTGCGTTTTTGTTTGCAAATGTCGTGGTAAGCAAGAGTTGCCACTAACTTTTCTTTTATCCAACAAAGGAGAGGGTGAAAAGAATAGAAAAGACTTTTTTTGAGATTTTTTGAGTAAGGGGGTAAATTATGGAAAAGGAAGGTATTAGCATCCTTTCCATATGTGGTTTTCCTCGGGCTCTTAGGTACTTGCTCATTTTTTAAAACTGTTTGTGTTTGTGTTTTGAAAGATTTTTGTTTGCTTTATGGTAACTCTTGTATCAGTCCTCAAGAGTGTGATAAAGTGTTTTTGAAAAGATTTTTGAAAAGTGTGTAAGTGTGAAAATTTCAAGTTTGAGCAAGTACTTAAGAACAATCTACCTACTCGAAAAAGGATGTTCTTTTCCTCCTTTCCTTTAGATAATGCTATCCTACTATTAGTAAGTAGGTAGCCCTATCATCGAATGTTGAGGGACAATCGAAAGGGACTCTATGATCATTGAAGGAAACATGTAAGGATATCTTAGCATTCAAAGGGACTTTCATCATATAGGCAACATTGAGGGACAAGATCATTTTTCTCGTAGGCAACTCGAGGGACGTTAAGGGACCATGATCTTTATGATGACTTTAGAATTAAGGGTCTTTTCTAAGATATCCCTGCGTTCGAGGGACATGACCATTTCCGAGGCAACCAAGTGAGGAATACCCTAAGGATGCAAGTGTGAGAAGTGTGTTTTTTCAGTTATATTATCTTGAGGCTAGTGATCTGAGGATCGATTTAATTAATCTTGTCATGCACACCTACTTACTAGAAATTATATGCAAGCATATAAGAATGTAAAAGCGATAAATAAAGTCCTACAGCTATTACAGGGCTTCGGGACAGTTACACAAAAGAGGTACAAGAAAATAAAGTGCGGAATTTTAAATCTAGACTATTATATCCCATACCTAGTTACATTATTATATAAAATGTGAGAATAAAAATAATACGCGCGAAATGGAATATTACGTCTAAAAAACCTAAGAAAGAAAGTCTTTTTTTTGGGTTTTAATTTAAGAGAATGATTAATCCTAAATTTATTCCTAATTAAGAAAATAAAAGTTGAATGAAATGAATCCTAATTCTAATATTTTTGGTATTTTTTGTTAAAAAAATAATTTAAATTAAATAAAGAACCTAAGTCTAATTTGATTTGAAATTGAGAAAATTGCATTAAAATAATTAATTAATTAATTAATAATTTTAGAAAGAAACTAATCCTAATTATTATTTTTTTGATTTTTTGTTATGACTTGTAAAAAAGTTTAAAAAAAAGAGTAAAGAAAATAAGATAAGTAAAAGGCATCAGAACATGGATAACATGGTCTAGAAAAAAATGCTAAGCCCAAAAGTTGGCAAACTCAGAGTCAACACGAGACTTAATGCAATTAGTCTCTGGAGGGCCCATCAGCAACATCCAAATCTAGGGCACTTGATCTGACTCTGTGATGTTCTAATGGTGATGGTGTGATGATGATGATCTAATGACACTTGATCTGATGACACATGATCTGATAATGAATGCCTAGATTTGCAATAAACTGATTAGAAAGAGGAAAAATGAAAGATCTGAGTACTGAACCCAAATATTTTCATTATACGCGCTCCCCTTCACTAGTTGGAACTGTTTATCAAATGTTATTACAAATGAACAGACAAAATACATGGGATTCCAGATCATCAAAATCTGCACGCGCTAATGTCAGAATCAGCTAAAAGGACTCTATACAGAGGTTGTTGGAGTCAGCCCATCAGAGCTAACCTTCTGGTTGTATGCTCTGATAGGCTCAGAATCAACGTAGAATTTGTGGCCTGTCTAGTCTACAATCAGAGCATGCACAAACACGTTAGCACAAAACAAGATGCTAGCTTCAAAAAATGAATTTAGAGAGTATACCTATGACCAGTATTTGGATCTATGGTGTTGTTGCTATCCCTGGAGATTTCAGAATCAGAATATGGATGCCTGATTGGGCCTGAGAGCACTTGCAAAGCGTGTTTCAATGGGGCACTTTTGAATTTTTGAGCACTGTGGTGTGCTTTTCTCTGTGGAAGTGTGGGCGTGTATTCTCTCCTCCTTTCTCTCTCTAGCCTCCCCCCCATTTTCTTTTGATTTGTGTTTGACGTATTGTATTTATAGGTGGTGGAGGGGATAAGAAAATGGGAAAAGAAACATGGCTTTAAAGACCGACCATTAAACACAGCTTTGGAAATAGAATCAGACACATTAAAAGATTTCCATTTTGAGAATTTTCATGCCTTTCTGAGATTCTGAATGAACCTGGACAGGTGAGGGTTGACGCCTCGCACGAATTTGAATTGCTCAGAGTTTTCTTTACCATAACTTCTTCAATCAACCTCTCAAGCGTTATTCTCATTGATGACTCTGATTTCTGACTCTAATTGTTCAGAGCTTTCCCTATCAAAACTTCTTCAATCAGCCTCTCAAGCATTGTTCTCAATGATGACTCTGATTTCTGACTCTATTTTTTCAGAGCTTTCCTTATCAGAATTTCTTCAATCCGCCTCTCAAACATTGTTCTCGTTGATGATTCTGGATTCCAATTTGAGATGCTCAGAACTTTCCTTATCAGAGCAACCAGAATTTCATCGTCAGAACTTTTGAGCTAGAGACACCTCATATCTTTAAATTGTCATACCCCAAATTTGCCCTATCTCGATGATTTTATATTTTAAGATTAAAATAGAAGAAATATTTAATTAAGGATGGTACAACAACATCTGGTGGCCCATCTTTATCCAAGACTAGGGGTGTATTTTAAATTCAGGAAAATAAGGGCTTTCTAAATCGAAAAGACTTGTGTATCTGTGAACCCATTTGCGAGGCATGTTGGCCTATGGCCCATGAGATTCGAAAATGGAAAATTGTTTCAAAACTAGTAATTACTAAGTTATCAAATTATAAACCCTATTTAAATTTGAGTTGCTATCAATAAGAGCTACGTAAGAGTTCATTAGGTATTATTGTTGTTAGTAAAAAGAAGGGGGTAGAAATTCAACTTAAAAACCCATTTCGTTTGGCCCATTTCGTTTGGGTATTTGAACAATAAAAGGAGGGGCATAGTAACACATTATAGGCCTATCGAGTTTTTTTTAGCCCATCAGTTGTTTTTTGTTACTATTGTATTGTTTTATTATTAAATTTTTATCATTTTAATAAAAAAAAATCTTTCTTTACAGATTATTAAGAGATTCATTTTGTTATTAATTAAAAGGTTCTATTAAATATTATTATATAATTAGTTATTAAGAATTTCTTTATAAAGAAACAAAATAATGTTGTTTGGACCAAAAACAAGGAAAAAAATGTTGTTTGCAAACAGTAACGTGTTGGGCCGAAATTTTGTTAGGCCCAAAGTCCATTTACATAACAAGCTGGACTGAAAGGAAAGTGCAAGCCCATAGTAAAATACAGCTAGTGTACCAATCGAGCAAAAAAGATGCGCGTGTTTCATGGACTAACAGGTACTGTACAAATTATTGCTAAATCAAATTTCCATTGCAGCAAATCTAAAAAGCCAATTTTTATTGAATCAATGCCCAAAATCTCTTATTACAGTTTAAAACAAGAATATACAGAATCAATTCTTCCCAGAATAATTTACAACAGAACAAATCTAAAATATTAAACAAATCTCAGAATCCAATCGAGTATATTACAAGTCCAATCTCGAATCAATAAGAAATCAAATCAATTAAGGCTAATCTAGAATTTACAGAACCAATCTTTTTATCCCAAATGACATAATCAATTAACATATTACAGAAACTAATCCCAATATTTGGCAGAGATTCACAAATCAAACAGTCTCAAACCAAGTTACAACAAGCTCAATCCACAAATCACGACAGAGATTCAAAAGAGGTTCGTACAAGCTAAGTCAGGATAACTGAAGGATCCAATCTTCAGTATAAGCTTTGCTGTTACAAGAATCAATAACAAAATCAAATCATAACAGAAGTAAATATTTCAATATTGTAAATAAAATCTAAAATGGAACTCAAATCCGAAAACCTGCATCAGGAAAATCCTTTACAAAACCAAAAAGGTTCAATTACAGTAATGACACAACAAAATCAATTGTTACTGCAAAATCGCATATCACAAAAATTCGGTTACAATCTAAGTTTATAACAGATCGAATCTATAAAAAAAAGGAATCAATTACATTAACTGCTAAATCCCTAATTGATCTAGATAAGCCCTAAATCTAAGTAATTGAACTAATACAACAAAAACCCTAGATCTAAATAAAACTATAAGTACAGAAGGAGAAGAATAGGGAAAGGGTGGAAGAGATTGAGATTGAAGAACATACATTGCAATTCGTGGAAGAGATGAAAAAATGAATTAGGGTTTCAAGATTTTAAACCCTAATCGTATCCCAGATGCTGATATTTCAAACATCCTTAGAGCTTCCATTACTACTGTCTCTACACAATACCGGGACCTGCGAATCAGAAGAGCAAGGGGAAATTAGCTTCGGATCAGACACACGCTTGAAGTCAGAATACGACACGAAAAGGGTAAAATAAATACTTAGCTTTCTTTGCGTTTGGGTCTTGATTGGGAGTATCAGTTTGGGTTTACAATAGGAAAGGAATTTTGTTCTAGTGCCGCCATGGTTTGGTCTTAGGGTTTGGGTAAAGGTTGGAACAGAGAAGAAGAGGGAACGATGAAAGGGTTGATGAGCGAAAATGAGATAAAAAGAAATGTGAAAGAAACAAAAAAACTTGTCTGTAGCGATTCAATACACACGCGTTCACCGTAAGATAGATGCACCCTCCGTTAGGACCATCAGATTACCATCAGACGGCCATAGGCCAAGTCACTACCGTAACTTCCATACACCTTGCTTGCACATAATCAGCCCAACCCTTGCCCAAGCGCGTAGAGGGCCTGAGCCCAATGCTATGCACACCCCCTTACCCACTTTGCTAAACACACAAAATGAAATGCACCCCCCTGTCTAGACTGCGTTAGGCCTAATTCAGATTATTGTCAACACCCCCCTGCTTTTACTTTGTAATTAATAATACACCCCCCAGGTTTTGCTTAAATAATTATTTTTTCTTATTATTTCTTTTATAGTTTTTATATATTAAATTTTATATTTTAAAATTTTATATATTATATTTTATATATTATATTATTTATATTATGTTTATTAATTATTTATTAATAACTATAATTATTTTTATTAATTTTGTTACCATATATTAATAATTACTTATTTGTAAATATTATAATACTACCAAAAATAAATTATTCTCGTAAATAAAATGCATATGTTATTTTCTATACTATTTGCATTAAAATATTTGTGCATGCACTAATCAAGACGTTTTCGCAATTAATACAAATAAAAAACACAAACAAACTTCAAACTATTTTCGCAAATAAATTAAGCTAATTAACAATTCTTTTTTGTAAATGGGTTTCAAACTAATTTTGACTTACTGTGCACTCAGTCAAAATCTCCACAATCACTACTCCTGACCGAGTGCGAAGTGATTCAAAATATGTTTGCAAACCCCTAAAAAACACCAACCCATACGAACTACGAATTGGGACTCTGATTCCTCCTAAGAGGATACGTAGGCACACGATCTAAAATCGTGGCGAGTCTTGCTAATTAAAACTTAAAATCCTATTTACCCTAAACCTAGAGCTTAATATCCTTGTGAACAAGGTGGATGAAAGGTGCCTAACACCTTCCTTTCATCCAATTGAATCTGTAACCTAGAATCTCTGTCTGCGAATTAGGGTTTCCTATTAGATACCCTTCCTTAGGATAGAAACTAATAGTGGCGACTCTTGATTTAAAAACCGGTCACGACAGCTGGCGGCTCTGCTGGGGACTCTTCTTAAACCCTAGGTTTTAGGTCTCTTTTGGGTTTTTATTTTTGTTTATTTATTTGCATTAATTTATTTATTGCATTTTATATTTTCTTGTCTATTTTTTTTATTTATCATTATATATTTTCTATGTGGCGGGTTTTTATCTCAAATTTTCTTCTTCCAATAAACCTTAAAAAGAAGGTTCGTCTATTAGCTTAGGGGGTATGTCATCCTTGTGAGTTTATGTGACGACTTCGCCTAGAGTCGGTGGACTTTCGAAAAAGGAATACTTATCAAGAGATATCCTCTTGACGAGTAGGACTTTGGAAGGTCACCCATGACTCTTTTTAACGACCTTAACCTAAAATCTCATGACGAGACCTTTCGCGACTTTGAGACGAAAGTTTCAGTCTGTAAAGAGGCTCCACCTAAGGGAGGCCCTTATGCCTCATCCCTCTGGTGTTATTCATGACACCCTTAAGGAAGCCACCTTTTGGGAGGGTAGACTTACCGTAGGTCAAAATTAATGGGCCTACCTCATAGGGGTATCCATCACAAAAACATGTCACAAAATCCCGTTACTTATATATTCATGCATTCATGTATATCTCATGTTCATAATTTGTTCCTTTTAATCTGTCTTATTCACAGGGTACAAAATAAAAGATAACAAAATCAAGATTTTTGGTGACTGTCTTAAAAATGGATGCCAAAGGGAAACAACTTGTCCGTATCAATGCTTGCAAGCCTGGCCTTTCTGAAATCAAAACTATAAAAGGTAAACTGTCTGAAAGAGCTCTGAAGATATACACTCGCTGTTATGGGGATACCCTTGATTTGACTAAAGTAGAAGTACAAATGGATGCAGTCTCTGCCCTAATTCAGTTTTATGACCCTCCATTGAGATGTTTCACTTTCCAAGACTTCCAGCTAGCACCGGCTATGGAAGAATTTGACAGAATCCTGAATTTCTCCAAAGAAAAGGCCTATGTAGGTATTGGACAAACTATTGAAGTCAAAGCTTTGGAAAAAGGCCTAGGGATCCCCTATCCTGAGTTGATGCAGAATTATCGAAAAGAAGGTCCGATACAAGGAATCAAAAGAATATACCTGGAAGCTAAGGCACTAGATTTTGCTAATTATAAGGAGTGGGAATCTTGTGTTGATTGTTTAGGGCTGTTGGTATTTGGTGTAATCTTATTTCCTCGGACTGTGGACTATATTGACCCTGCAGCCATTAGCATATTTTGGGGAGCGGAAGTCTTTAATACGGATCCTACTCCTGCCTTGCTTGCCGACATTTACTACACTTTGCATATGATGTATGAAAAAAGAAGAGGTGTGCTAAATTGTTGTATCACGTTTCTATATACTTGGTTCATGACTCATCTCTACAAGGAGAACTATATGATCCCAGAATTGACCAGGTGTGAATGGCCACAGAAACTAAGATCTCTCACTGCAAATTCAATATTATGGTATGTAAGAAAGTTGGATATCGGTGACATCACTATTAGCTGTGGGGATTTTCCTAACGTCTCTTTGATTGGATCGCGAGGCTGTATTAACTACAACCCTACTCTAGCCCTACGACAGCTAGGGTATCCTTTGGAAGACAAACCTTCGGACGAATAACTCTGACCATTTATCATCCACAATATGGGTATAGAAGACCAAGGGTTTCTCAACAAGGTTATTCGAGCCTGGAATACGGTTAACAAAAAGGAAGGCTGAAAGAAAGAATGCCATAGCAAGAGAACCCTACACCAAATGGGTCCAAGATAGGGAACGAATTATCAAGCTTCCATTCGAGAAAGATCCAGAGTACAAGTCATAGGTCCCAGAGATAACACCTATATCTTTGGAAGAAGTCGACAATCTGAAAAATGCCTTAAAGCAAGCTCAAAGAGAAAAAGAAGCACTAGAAGTTTACCTCCTCAATCTGACCAAAGAAAAGAAACAGCTGCAGCTTATACTTGAGTCAAAGGACGAGCAAATTGATAAAAGTCAAAAGGACCTGGAGAAAGAAAGTCTCAAATGAAAGCGTACAACTGAAGGGTTGTTAAGTGCAACGTTCAACCTAGATCTCATAACCAAAGGTTAGAAGAAGCCACTGCTGAAATTGGGAGGTTAACTAGGTGGTATGAAAAGGAGACACATGACAAAAAGGTGCTAGAGGAAAGTTTGAGAGCCCAAATTTAAAGTCTGACACAAGCTTCCTTAGATCAAGAAGAGAAAATAAAGTATCTCGCCACCGAACTCCAAGACAGCCACGAATCAGAGGTCAAGGCACGCCTTGAGAGGATAGAAGCAGAGAAACCTTTGACTCAGAGGACTCGAGAATATGAACATGTATGTTTAGAGCTGCAGGGTCTTCAAAAGGACTTTCTCATCCAATAGATACTTTACACAGAAATAGGGGTGAAAAGATGTATTGGGAAGAGCAGTACACTAAGATCGCCCAAGCGGGGAGGGATAACCACAAAATAATCCCACATCTTTACCAGGAATACAGGCACTACAAAGACAAACATGAAAAGCTAGTATTCTTAGCCAACAATCTCATCGAGGACATCCCTAGAAGTTTAAAAGATGCAGAGAATGTAAGGGTCCCTCTTCTAAAGGACGTCGAAGACTTCCTACAACTCTGTCGGGCAATGGTTGATGGCTTTAGAGCACACATCCGTAGGCGCGCTTAGGAAATTTAGTTCCTTTTAATTATGTTTACGCAAGCAAGTTTTGATTTCAGTTTGTAATATTTTTCAATATCTGGATTATGTTACTCTTAATAAAGGCGTTTGGTTTCCCTATCTCGAAGGCGTATCTATTTTTAAGCTGGTCACCAAATAAAATAATAAGTGGATACAAATATGTACCCTAATAAATAAGACAGTTAAAATAAAAATCATTTCATAATCATACATCTCCATCTGCACGCATGCATTTATAAAACACTTGCATGTCATTTTAAAGAAAAAAAACTCATTTGTTTTAAAAATCTCTCCAGTTAAGCCATTGGTAAAAGAAGACCTCCACCTCCTTGGCCCCCATATCAAACAAGGACCCATCAACATAAGATAATGGAACAGATCGAGGAGAATCAAGCTATGTTCAAAGAGGATCTTGATCAGGTGAAGGGTGACGTAAGCTCAATGAAAGGAGATTTGAGCCAGGTTCTTCTAGCTTTGAAGAACATTATCGACAGGCAGGATCAAATCCCCAGGGTAGCTTTTGAAGAGGTAGCCCAAACCGTTGGTGCATCGAGCGATCACCAACTGAGGAAGGAGCCGGAAGCTGGACCCCAAAAGTCTGCCATGGCTCAACAAGAGGTTGAAACTGAAGGATTCATCCCACCGCCATCGAAAGTAGGGGCATCACATACCCTACAAATTCCAACCAATAATGCAGATAATTACTTAGACTTACAATACATCGATCGTGACCTAGAGGATGCTCCCCAGGCACCCTTGAAGACAATCAGTGCTCAGGCTGTGGACAACCCACTAGTAATGAATAAGTACAAAGCCTTATAAGAAAGACTGAAGGTTGCGGAGGGCTTCGACGCTTTCGAAGTAGACGCTCTGGAAATGGGTTTAGTCCTTGATGTGGTGATACCACCAAAATTCAAAGTACCCGACTTTAGCAAGTATAAAAGGCTCACTTGTCCGAGGAATCACCTTCGTATGTACTGCATAAAGATGCATGCCCACGCCCATGATCAGAAACTGATGATTCACTATTTCCAAGACAGTCTAAGTGGGGCATCTTTGGACTGGTACATGAAGTTGGAACGAATACATATCCGAACTTGGGTGGATCTCGCTAATGCTTTCTTGAAATATTACAAGTATAACTTGGACATGGCACCTACACGCCTGCAACTCCGAAACCTGTCCCAAAAGAAGGAAGAGTCCTTCAAAGAGTACGCTCAAAGGTGGAGGGAAATGGCATCGCGTGTGCAACCCTCATTGCTGGAAAAGGAACTCGTAGATATGTTCATGGGAACCCTACAAGGGCTTTATTATGATAAAATGGTGGGAAGCGTCACATCATGATTTTCAGACTTAGTGACTATTGGTGAAAGAATCGAAATTGGCTTGAAGAGTGGAAAGATATCAGGGGGATCGTCAAGCACCCCTTACCATTCGAAAAGACCAACTTCAAAATTTCCAAGAAAGAAGGAGGGAGAAGTCAACGTTGTATCCTCACAGCAAAGGACAACACAACCATTGGTGATCCCGCAAGGACAAAGGCAAGACGGGTTTAAAAGGCCGCCTAGAAATTTTGATCCACTGCCCATGCCACCAAGATAATTATTACAACACTTGGTTAAGGCATCGTTGGTGGAAATCAAGCCTTTAGCACCTCCGGTCGGGCCACTCCCGCAAAGATACAATGCTGACGCTAGGTGTGAGTATCATGCAAATTATCCCGGGTATACCATAGACCAATGTTGGGCTTTCAAGCATAAGGTTCAGGATTTGCTAGAGTCTTAAGACATCACCTTCGACAAGCCTAACATCAAGTCAAACCCCATGCCTCTGCAGGTGGACCGACAATAAATGCAATCAAGGTGGTCACCGACTTTGGGGAAACCATAAAGAAAAAAACCCCTATCAACTTGTTGAAGGAATATCTGTTCGAATGTAGGTTCCTGTTAGAGCACAATAAAGCTTTTGAAACAACTTTGGAAAATCTGGTGGATCAGGGGATAGTCCAATTTGGACTGTACCCTGAAGAAAAATATGTAGCCACAATCAGAGGGAAAAAGCCACTGGTAATCCCTTGTCAAGCTCCAAGCACTACCAAGAAAACTCTAGTCATTCCATGGGGAGAATCAGCAGAGGTCACCAGAGGGGTACCTAAGAAGACCCTCTTAATACCTACTACTCCAAAAGCTACAATGGTAATTAAGGGACCATCACCTATCCCTTACGAGAACGATAAAGCTGTACCTTGGAGTTATGACTCAGTTGTATATATCAATGGAGTAAAGCAGGAGAGAGGGCCATCTGCAAGTCAAGGACCTGCAATTTTAAACATAGCAGGAACAAGATGTATGACCCGAAGTGGGCGAATCTACTGAGCCGAATCATAAAAAAAGACAGATTTGGTTCCAACGAAGGACAAAGGAAAAACAGTGGTAGATATAAATCAGGAAGCAGAATCTCCAAACAAAGACTTTACTGATCAAGAGGCAGAGGAGTTTCTAAAAATAATAAAAAAGAGTGACTATAGAGTGGTGGATCAGCTTCATCAGACTCCGGCAAAAATCTCCATACTCTCGTTACTAATTAATTCTGAAGCGCACCAGGATTCTTTGATGAAGGTGTTAAGTTCAGCTCATGTCGCAAAATAAATTTCGATAAATCAATTTGATAATGTCGTAGCCAATCTCACATCTGGATCCTACCTGGGTTTCAACAACAATGAACTACTGCCACAAGGCCTAGCCCATAATAAGGCACTCCACATTACTATGCAGATAGACACTACCCATCTGTCCAGGGTTCTCACTGACACTGGTTTCGCTCTTAATGTGTTGCCAAAGTCAAGTTTGGTAAAGTTAACAATAGACGACGTGACAATGAGACCAAGTTCTACGATAGTAAAGGCATTTGACAATTCTTGAAGCTCGGTACTAGGGGAGGTGGACCTCCTAGTCAAGATTGGGCCGCATATCTTCAACATCACTTTTCAGGTCATGGACATCGAACCAGCATACACTTGTCTACCGGGGAGACCTTGGATCCATGCTGCAGGGGCAGTAACCTCGACCCTGCACCAAAAAGTTGAAGTTCCTAGTAGAAGGGAAGTTGATCATAATTGACGGTGAAGAAGACATTTTTGTAAGCCATATTGAATCGTACAGATATATCAGTGCTGACAAAGATTGCATAGCTACCCCGTTACAGGCTTTGGAAATTGCTTTAATGATAACATTACCGGTTGAGAAGTGTAACAAGACTAAAGTGACATCGTGGAGAGATTTGCAAATGACTATGGGGGATGATGCCTCAAAACACTGGGGAAAACTCCCAGCAATTCCTGAGAAAAAGAATCGCTTTGGTTTGGGTTACGAATCGTCAAAAACCACTCCAAGAGGCAAAACATGTTTTCCTCCGATCTGAGAGACGTTCATCAGCAAAGGAACGGAGCATGGAAGACATGTGGCAATGATATCAAGCAAGACCAGTACTAAAGGGAAACTGACTTCATCAGAGAGGGTGCCCCAGGAGAAGAGCCTAAAGGATGGACTGCTGTGGATATTCCCGAGATATCTTTCTTTTCTAAGTAATTTTTCTTGTTTTGAAAGAACCTATGTCGAACCCGAGGCGTAGGGGTTGCTTGTAAGGGTTTTCTTTGTTTCTTATTTCAGACAATATTTATAATTAATAAAGTTATATTCTGTTTTCAATTAAGATCCTTGTCTTTCTTTTGCATTTACTTATTAAATATAAAAATGGCAATACTTTCTTTGCATATACATTTTTCAAATTCCAAGCGCTAAAATATGCACCAAAACATGATAAATGTGCAGATCCATGCCTAAAATTACCGATAACACTACTGCTACGACCAAATATGATTTCGATGTTCCTATCCACCAAGCCGAAGAGGAAGAGGATGAAGATCTTGAACTCTCCGAGGAAATGGCGAGGGAAATAGAGCGAAAGGCTAATAGCATACAGGCGTATCAAGAGCCTATTGAGACTATTAACCTGGGCACAGGAGAAGATCCAAAAGAAATCAAGCTAGGGGCAATGTTGGAACAGAGCATCAAAGACAGGCTAATCAAGTTGTTGCACGAGTATGTAGATATATTCGCTTGGTCCTATAGGGACATGCCAGGGTTGGATACAGACATCGTGGTACATAGATTGCCTCTCAAAAAAGGTTGTTCTCCAGTTAGGCAAAAAGTCAGAAGAACCCGTCCAGATATGTCCAACAAAATCAGAGAAGAGGTTCTCAAACAATTTGATGCAGGGTTCCTAGAGGTAATAGACTATCCACCTTGGATAGCTAACATTGTATCGGTACCCAAGAAGGATGGAAAGGTACACATGTGCGTAGATTATCGAGACCTAAACAAGGCAAGCCCCAAAGACGATTTTCCGTTACCTCACATAGATGTCTTAGTGGTCAATACAACTCAAGCCTCAGTATTCTCATTTATGGACGGTTTATCGAGCTATAACCAAATCAAAATGGCGCCCGAGGACATGGAAAAGACTACCTTCATGACACCTTGGGGAACTTTCTGTTACAAAGTAATGCCATTCGGTCTCAAGAATGCAGGGGCAACTTATCAGAGGGCAATGTTCACATTATTCCATGATATGATCCACAAGGAGGTCAAAGTATACATCGATGATATGATTGCCAAATCCCATACAAAGGAGGAACATATCACACATCTGCAAAAGTTATTTGAGCGGCTACGTAAATTCAGACTAAGGTTGAACCCAAATAAATGCACCTTCGGCGTCAGATCAGGCAAATTGCTAGGTTTTATTGTAAGCCAACGAGGCATCAAGGTGGATCCAAAAAAGGTAAAAGCCATACAAGAAATGCCCGCTCCCAGGACAGAAAAAGAAGTTCGTGGTTCTTAGGGCGATTGAACTATATCTCAAGGTTCATATCGCACCTAACAGCTACGTGCGAACCAATATTCAAGTTGTTGCAGAAGGATCAAACGATAGTATGGAATGGCGATTGTCAAACCACCTTCGAAGCAATAAAATAGTATCTTCAAGAGCCACAAGTCTTAATACCACCAGTCCCCGGAAGGCCACTCATCATGTACTTGACAGTGCTCGAAGGGTCGATGGGTTGTGTTTTGGGACAACATGATGAAACTGGTAGAAAAGAGCACGCAATCTATTACCTCAGCAAGAAATTCACCCATTGCGAAACCAGATACTCACTCCTGGAGAAGACTTGTTGTGTATTGGCTTGGGCTACCAAGAGGTTAAGACAGTATATGCTAACCCATACTACATGGTTGATAGCAAGAATGGATCCTCTAAAATACGTGTTTGAAAAGTCAGCCCTCACCGAAAGAATCACATGATGGCAGATGTTACTATCAGAATATGACATCCAATATGTCACACAGAAAGCCATCAAAGGTAGTGTACTGGATGATCAACTAGCTCACCAACCGCTATCAGAATATCAGCCTATGAAGTTTGACTTTCCCGACGAAGATGTCATATTTATAGCTGACTACGAAATACCAGGATCATATGAAGGGCCCGAGCCAGGGGCACGTTGGACACTCACGTTCGACGGAGCTTCAAATGCATTAGGTCACGGTGTAGGGGAAATGTTAACATCTCCCAAGAATCACCACCACCCCTACACGACCAGGTTATGTTTTGACTGCACCAACAACATCTCCAAATATGAAGCCTGTATACTAGGGCTAGAAGCTGCCATCGATTTAAGAATAAAGCACCTGGGAGTATTCGGGGATTCTGCGTTTGTCATATACCAGGTTAATGGCGAATGGGATACTAAACACCCTAAACTGATTCCATATAGGGATCATGTTTTAAAGTTAGATGCAAAATTCACAGAAATCACTTTCAATCATATCCCACGAGAAGAAAATCCAATGGCGGACGCCCTGGAAACCCTATCAGCTATGTTCAAAGTGACTTGGCTGAATCACGAACCGCGTGTTACGATTAGACATCTCGAAGAACCTGCACATTTCCTAGCTATTGAGGAAGGACCCGGCACTAAACCTTGGTTTTATGACATCAAGAAGTACTTAGAAAGGCAGGAATACCCGAAAAATGCCTCTATCATTGACAAACGAACCTTGCGCAGGTTAGCTTCCAAGTTCTTTCTAAGCAATGGAGTGGTATACAAAAGAAATTACGATATGGTATTACTCAGATGTGTGGAAAAGCAAGAGGCAGATACACTCATGAGAGAAATCCACCAGGGCACCTTCGGGACCCATACAAACGGGCACGCCATGGCTAGAAAGATTATGCGAGCGGGGTATTATTGGTTAACAATGGAAGATGATTGCTATCACTACACAAAGACATGCCATAATTTTCAGATCTACGCCGACATGATAAATATACCACCGACCCCTTTAAACTTCATGAGCTCCCCTTGGCCATTTTCGATGTGGGGAATTGATATGATTGGTATGATCGAGCCGAAATCATCAAACGGACACCGCTTTATATTGGTAGCCATCGACTACTTCACCAAGTGGGTGGGGGAAGCATCCTACACCAACGTAACAAGCCAAGTGGTTGCACGCTTTATCAAACAGAATATCATATGTAGATATGGCATCCCAAGCCGGATAATTACAAATAATGGGTCTAATTTAAACAATAAGATGATAAAGGAATTAGGCGACGACTTCAAAATCGAGCATCACAATTCTTCACCATACAGGCCAAAGATGAACGAAGCCGTTGAAGCAGCCAACAAAAATATTAAGAAAATCATCCAGAAAATGGTGAAGACATACAGAGATTGGCACAAAATTCCCCCCTTCTCTCTGCATGGATATCGTACTTCTGTATGCACATCAACAGACGCAACTCCTTTTTCACTTGTGTACGGCATGGAGGCAGTACTCCCGGTGGAAGTTGAGATACCATCACTCCGAGTCCTGAGGGAAACAAAACTGGAAGAGGCCGAGTGGATACAAGTTCGACTCGATCAACTCAACCTCATTGAAGAGAAAAGATTAACGACTTTGTGTCATAGTCAATTGCATCAGAAGAGAATGAAGAGAGCTTTCGACAAGAAATTACGCCCTCGAATATTCAAAGAAGGGGATCTTGTGCTCAAAAGATTTTACTACCCCACCTCGATTCACGTGATAAATGGACACCTAACTACGAAGGTCCATTCGTAGTCAAAACAACATTCTATGGAGGTGGTCTCATCCTCACAACAATGGATGGGGAAGAACTACCACATCCAACCAACGCGGGCGTAGTCAAAAAATACTATGTATAAAAAGCTCGCTAAGATCGAACCTCTAAAAGGTGCGACTTAAGCAAAAAAAAGGAGCGTCCCGGTGGATCGAAAACCCTAAAGGGCAATCCAGGCAAAAATTAGGGGCATACAATTTTTTTTTATCTCGGTGGATTGAAAACCCGAAAGGGAAATCCAGGCAAAAGCTAGGGATTTCATATAAAGAAATAAAGAACAAAAAGACTGCGATCTAGGAGCTACGACTACAAACCATAAAGGGAAGGATATGTTGAAATCATACAACTCAGAAGCCAAGGGGATAAGAACATCAAAGAATATGGGGGAACGACAATAGCAATTATCATTTTTCGTTGCCATTTACTGTTTTAAGATTTTCTGTAATGACCTCTTTCTAGGAATTGCATCTTGTATTCTCGCCCACTTTGGGAAATATCAATAAAACATTTGCTTTCATTATATCTGTCAAATCATGTTCTTAATTTATCAAATTTGTTTACAGAATACTACGATTATTACTCATGAATATTGTCTTAAAATAATTTCGGGGAATTAACAGAATAAAAGCATTTGACAAATATAAAAAAGTACTTGGGTTAGGAAAATAACGAAGGAAGATCCACGTATACGTCCATACACATAGTTACTCTTACGTCTTGCAATACAAAAATCTATCTACACTTGTATCCACACATATCTACACCCGCGTCTATACACATGGCTGCGCCTATGATTACATTCGACAATACAAAGTCTATGCATATATCTATGCGTATCTACGCGACGGATGCGTTGATCGCACTAAATCGCACTATGTTTCTGACTCAACTATCACATGTTTTCCTTAGTTTTTATTATCATTTTCTCGTATTATGTTCCTTTTTCCTTTGTTTTCAGGATTCTTGTCATTTCAGAGCCTTCTGTGAAGAAACGAGCCAAAACGCCAAGAAATTAGGGTTTTTCAAGGTATTCTGCACTTATGGCGTTCAGCGCCGCGCCGGCTACAGGGAACGCGATGACGTGGCCCACTTTCACCCAGAGACCAACTGCCACGTTCCCACGATCTGGCAGTTCCAGCCACCGCGCCCGCGGCCACTGCCACCGCGCCCGCGGCCTTCACAAAAGTTTCCCACTCAGAAGAAGTTGAGGGGCATGCTGGTCTTTACGCATCTCAAGGATCCTCTATAAATAGTTTTCGATTTTCATTTTTTAGTTTCATCCAAGCTTAGTACAATCTTAAGCCATATACTATCAGTTTCTGTAAAGTAATAATCTCTTCACATCGGGGAGTTATTGCGGTGTAGATTGAGTTGTAATCGAGTCTTGGAGCACTTTGGTTGAAGTTCATCATACCAGCCTTACCATTCCGCAGATTTGTATCAGATTCAAGTCTCCGACTGGAGCAAGGTTCTAATTTATTGCATTTCTTTACTTATAATTGCTCTTACCATAGTCTACACGTTTTATAGACTCTAAATGCTCTTACCATAGTCTACACGTTTTATAGACTCTAAATGCTCTTACCATAGTCTACACGTTTTATAGACTCTAAATGCTCTTACCATAGTCTACACGTTTTATAGACTCTAAATGCTCTTACCATAGTCTACACGTTTTATAGACTCTAAATGCTCTTACCATAGTCTACACGTTTTATAGACTCGCACTCTTTTACTTACTCGCTCTTATCATAGTCTACACGTTTTATAGACTCGCACTTATTATGTCTGGCTAAACTATAAAGGTTTGAATGTAATGATTGTCATCATGGTCGTGTTCCAATTATCATGCTAGTGAAAATACTCTGGGGATGTTTTGTTTTTAACTTAAGTCAATTATGTTTAAATGTTTATTGGGTAAGATCGAAATCCGTCCAAACTAATGATACGACTTGATTATTATTTAACCAAACGAAAAGAGCGAAAGCCGTTGATTGGTTAAATAGGAATCATTGACCTTTTTAGAAAACGATTTTGAAACTATTTTCGGACGCGTTTGTAGGTTTGAAATCTGACTCTTGGTCAAAAGCCAAAAGTCTCTTTAAGTTAATCTTTCCAAGTAAAATTACTTTTCTGTTAAGTCAAAACTATCAATTTCTTAAAAATAGGTTTACCTCTTTAACGCGAAAGGCACCCTTTATATGTGACAATAAAGGAATTTAATTTAAAGAGTAAATTTGGTTCTTATTAGTCAAAAGCTACAAGTTCCCGTTAAATTGATTCTTTGCTATCAATAGAAAATACTGCCCCATAAGTAGTTTCATCTACGCATGACCGGACCAATATCTGATTACATGATTTACATTCCAACCTGTCTTTTAAACTGCTATTTACCTCGCTCATTTACTTTGTTGCACTGCACTCACATCAATATTCTTGTTCACCTTAGATAAGCACCTTAGCAATAGAGTTGATAGATTGACAATTGGTCTCTGTGGTTCAATAATCTTATATATTACTTCAATAGGCTGTGCACTTGCAGTACTATATTTAGGCTATACGTTACAGATACCCCATCATGCGTCCATGTCAGTACCTATGCATAACTTGCAACACAAGTAGACGCTCACATGCATCAATGCACATATGTATTCCTGCCAATTCTACATACGTTCACCTACGTCTACGCCCTCAATACAAAATCGATGCTCAACTTCGGCTAAATTCTGTTCCCCGCAGTTGAATTCAACAATGCTACAATAACACAATATATAACGCTAGGAATCAGTAACTCTAAACCAATGGCTAAAATGAGAGAATGTCGGAAATAGTCTGCATAACATTTCGAGGCATACGCACATCTTACACACATTCACACGTACATTTCGTACATCTAAAGCATACATACAACATCCTTGCATACATCCAGGTTCCATATTGATGTCAAAACACCATACATTTCGCATACATACGACATTCAATACGCATGCATACACATGTATCACATAGCAAACGGACAAATGACTTCACCCTCGATTCAACTATCTAAGGATTGACCAATGCAATGCTTCCTCTGCGATTCAATTCGTCACCTCAGTCTTCATGCCGTGACGCATTCAACCCATCAACTAGGGCCCCCGCAGTGGTGAGGTCCTTACAAGTCCCACTACATTACCTCTAAGCCGCAATGTACCTCTCCAGATCAGTATATTGCTTGTAAGCCGCAATATATCTTCCAATTCAACATGTTGCCTCTAAGTCGCAACATATTCTCAAAACCCATTGCATTGCCCCTAAGCCTCAATGCATTCTTCAAAACTCGGTATATTGCTTCTAAGCCGTAATATATCCATTCAACCCAAACACATTGCCTCTAAGCCGCAATGTACCTCTCCAGATCAGTATATTCCTTCTAAGCCGCAATATATCTTCCAATTCAACATGTTGCCTCTAAGCCGCAACATATTCTCAAAACCCATTGCATTGCTTCTAAGCCGCAACACATTCTTCAAAACTCGGTATATTGCTTCTAAGCCGTAATATATCCATTCAACCCAAACACATTGCCTCTAAGCCGCAATGTACCTCTCCAGATTAATATATTGCTTCTAAGCCGCAATATATCTTCCAATTCAACATGTTGCCTCTAAGCCGCAACATATTCTCAAAACCCATTGCATTTCCCCTAAGCCGCAACGCATTCTTTAAAACTCAGCATATTGCCTCTAAGCCGCAATATATCATCCGAACTGGAATTGCCTCTAAGCCGCAATGCATTACCCGAATTCCGAACCACCATCTCGGACAACAGGCAGCAATTCACAAACGTAATCTGTGACATCAGTCTTCAAGTAGCCATGCGTCATCAATTGTTGCTATACTCACCCTCCAGAAAGGTGAGTAGACCAAGACATACATAATTGCGATATCGACCTCATTAAAAAACCCGGGTAAGCGACATATCGTCAGCTTTGCCTACCTCCTTGAGACTCGTAAGGGTATGCTATATCAATATAACCTTATGTTTGTCGAGCAAATTTTGGGATACTTCAGGTATTCAATGAACTTCCAATTAGAATGTGTGAGACTCGAGTTTTCTCACACAATTCGATTGAAAGATAATTGAATAGGGGCAGCTGTCATACCCCAAATTTACCCTATCTCGATGATTTTGTTTTTTAAGATTAAAATAGAAGAAATATTTAATTAAGGACAGTACATCAGGATCTGATGGCCCATCTTTATCCAATACTAGGGGGTGTATTTTAAATTCAGGAAAATTGGGGCTTTCTAAATTGGAAAGACTCGTGTATCTGTGAACCCATTCGCGAGGCATGTTGGCCTATGGCCCATGAGATTCGAAAATGGAAAATTGTTTCAAAACTAGTAATTACTAAGTTATCAAATTATAAACCTTATTTAGATTTGAGTTACTATCAATAAGCGCTATGTAAGAGTTCATTAGGTATTATTGTTGTTAGTAAAAAGAAGGGGTAGAAATTCAACTTAAAAACCCATTTCGTTTGGCCCATTTCGTTTGGGTATTTGAATAATAAAAGGAGGGGTTTTGTACCCCAAAAATTTCCCTCTCATTTATCAAGAATTTTCCCACAAGATCTCCTTGGGCTCAAGATTGATTAGGGTTTGATCAGCTCAAGACACCCCCTTCTGCCCTGATGACCAAAATTAGGGTTTGAGATTGCACAAGGATTTTTGGACTTCCAATACCACATATGATTTTCATGGATCATTATGAACACCCAAGTTTACTTATGCCAAGTTTCAAGCCTTGGATCACACTTTTGATCAGTCAATTGAGCAGTTGACCTAAAAATCAACTGTATTGAGAAAAAAGTCAACTATGGCCAATTCACAGTCAAACTTCATAATTTTTGGTCCAAATCAACATTTTAAACTCATATGAGTCATTTGATCAAGTTTGGACCACATCTCCTCAAGAAATTTGGTCAAGTCTCCAAGAGGGCAAAATGGTAAAAATTAGGGTTTTGATTGAGAAAGGGCAATTTCTGATTTTTGACCTAGAAAATGGTCAATTGGTTTAAGGCATGATCTCAAGAGTCCAATTACATAATTTTTACCTAATGGCATGGTTCAAAACATTGCAAGTCCATTGGATTGACAGATGAATTTTTCAGTCAACTGATCAAAAGTCAACTGTATACTAAAAAGTCAAACTTTGACTTTTTGGTCAAATTCAAGTACCAAAGATTACAATTCATCAAAACATATCAAAATATGAAACTTGTTCATCAAGAAATCAAGAATTTAAGATTTCATCTTGAAATGTTAAAATTTCTTAACTTAGAAATTTTTCTAAGTATAGAAAATTTCTTATTTTTTCATAACTTTGAGCCAAATTTTCACTATGATGCAAGATGATTCAAGATAAACTTCCAACATGAAAGTTGTATATCTCCATGAAATATACAACTTTTCTTCACACAACTTCTTCCAAAAATTATTGGATCTCAAGTTACAATTTTATGAACATAGGGTCATGAAACAAAACACTTAGTAAACTTTTGCCCTAATTTGGACAGGATTTTGACCTAACTTCATGACACTTTTTCACATAGTTCCAAGTGGAATCTTCAGAATCAATTCAAAGAGGGGTTGTAGATAATGTTGCAATCCAAAATGTCCAAGAACTCCTTAAGATCATTCTTGAGTAGGGACAATCGAAGAGATGAAGTTAGGGTTTTGTCACTTAAATTACAAGCCATTTTGTGATGAACAAGAAGTCAATTTCAAACCTATGCTGCACAGTCTTGTTTTGTAGGCCTCTAAACCTCAAGATATATCCATAATCAGAATATTACACTTGATTTTGAGCTATTATCCAAGTGTTCCAAGTATTGTCCAAGCCAATTTGCCATTTTAGGAAGAAAGTTACCATTCCATTCTTGAAAAGTTGCTTTAATCACAAAGTCAACTTGACTTGAGCTTATAACTTGTTCTTTCTGCACACACAACCCCTATAAACCAAAAGCAACGTGTCTAAGGTCTCAAGAAGCTCAGAACATGCTTGTATAATACTTGAGATTTGTCACTTCACTTTTCTTAAAAAGCAAGTTATAGAGCCATAACCCTATAACTCAGAAACCTTGAGTGATTTTGAGCTCTAATATTTTCCATACATATTAACAAGTCAATTGCAACACAACACACGTTTTGGCAAGCCCTAAAACACTCCCAAGCCCCTTGCTGCACAGAACTGCCCAAACTTGACAGTTTTGAGCAAAAACTCACCATCTTCATTTCCAATCATGCGTTTTGAAAACTAATCATCCAAACACCTTCCATACATCATATCAAAGTGATCCAGACCCTCATTTCCTAACTGTAACTCCTCCATCATCCACCATTTTCAAAACTGAAGCTTGCAACTTGACTTGAGTTGGGAGTTCCAGCCATCCTCAAAGCAAAGTAGGAGTTGGAACACATTCAATGAGGTCCAGGCAAGCTACATAAATTATCAGGCCATCACAAAGGTTGCTCAAACTCCATACACGACTCCAGCTACAAGAGGTAAGTTTTCAAACTTCTATCTCTGCATACATGCATCATTTGAGTTTGGTTTGTGAAGATAAAATGTAGATACCATTGCCATGAAGCTGTACATATCCATAGTTTACATTTATATGGCCTGAGCTTAGAGAATTTTAGGGTTGAAGTTTTCTGAAATTTTTAGGTTTTGAATTAGGGCTAGAAAAATTCTCATTCATCTTTGATTTTAAGCTTAAGTTGTTTATATGGTTGGATTCATGGGAAAAATGTCACAACTTTCATGTTTGAACTTTTCATTTTTGTTGAGAGATGAAGAAGATATAGGTCTTTTGGCTGGAGGTTGAAGATGAAGTGTAATCAGGGCGCGTTTTGTGTTATGTAATTATTGTTCCAGTTATATTAACGGATGTAAAGCCACCTCAATGGTAAGGCAGCGCGCGTTATTTGGAGAGGTCATGTGTTCGAACCTCAGCGCTACCTTTTTGCTTTTGTTTTACATTTTTTTGGTCATTTTTCCTTTCTTTTTGCTTCAGCAAAAAGGCGCTGGGCCTTTTGGGCTTAACTTTTTTTTTTGCTTACTAACCCCCTGTAGGCTTTTGACACCCGTGGCCCATTTATTTTATTTTCCATTTTATTTTCATTTTATTTTCTTAGATATTTTTTTTAAATACTAAAAAAATCATAAAATACAAAAAATAGTAGATTTATATTTTAACTTAGTTTATTTATTTTTCTCACCAAAATATATTTGACCACACTTTATTTATTTTGCTAATTATTCTTGTAAACTTAATTAAAACTAGGATTTTATTTATTTTCTTTTACACCAATTAAAATATATTATTTTAATACCAAAAAGACTAAAAATATTTGATAATGCTATAAATATTTTCAAGATAAAAAATGCCAAAAAAAATACTTTTCTTAAACTTATTTTCTTTTGATTAATTAATAAAATTAGGGTTTTCATCTAAAATCTTTTCTCAATAATTTCAAACTTAATAAATTATTTTCTTTATTTTATTGGGTTAAGGTAAAACTCCTTATTCATAAAACATCAAACAAAATATCCATTTTCTTCACATTTACCTTCTTGCATATTTAATTCATCTTGTACATTATTTATTTCAATTCTTGTATAAATTCAATTTGGTTGTAATAGACTAATTAGGGTTTAATTTCTTGCAATCCCCATTTGTAATTTGTACACCCCCTCCCACAAATGTTGTAATAGCATAGTAACTTTAAATTTCCAATTTATCGCTTTTATATAACATGCTAGTAATTAGGGTTTGTATGGAAAGACTAAAACCAATACTTAGAAAACCCTAATTCAAGACAAAAACAAGCATGAAAACAATACATTTGCACACAAACACCCCTAGGGTTATTCCACTTGGTTGCCTTATATAAAATGACCATATTACGCATGTAAGGCATCTTAGCAAAAACAAGCAAATACAAGATCATGGTCCCTCGATGACGCTATCTAAGTTACCTTACAAATGATCTTATTCCCTAAAAAAGAATGCTAAGATACCTTGCAACATTGCTAATCATGGTTATACGATGACCCACGCCTGTCCTGTTTACATTCAAAGATAGGGTTGCTTACCAAATCAATGGCACGACAACAATGTCAAAGGAAAAGAAAATGAACAAGAAAGACATTTGAGTAGGTAGATTGCTCCTAATTACTTGATCCATTTAAAAACAAAAATCCTTGCTATTTTCAAAACAAACATCCTTGCTATTTTCAAAATAAACACATACACTTTCAAACATATTACAAAATTGAAAACATTTTCAAAAAGATCAAACATCTTTGTATACATTCTTACAAACAAGAATCATTACAAAGATTGCCTAAACAACGACCTCTTTACAAAATAATTTCAAAAACTACATCAAGCACAATTTAAAACAAAAATCAAGTGATCTAGAAAGTAACTAAGAGCCCATGGAAAACCATGGATAAAGAGGGTGGTAATACCTTCCCTTTTCATAATCTACCCCCGAACTCAAGAAACAATCTCAAAGGTCTTTCCTGTGCTTTTTCACCTTTCCTTTTGAATAAAAGAAAAGTCGGTGGCGACTCTTTCTAACCGCAACATTTGCGATCAAATGCAAAACCCTCAAGTCAGTTCTCCCACTGTATCACAGAACTGGAGACTCTGCTGGGGATAATTCTAAAAGTGGGGTTACCTTAGGGCTTGTTCACATTTATTTGCTTTCTTTTTTTGACTTGTATGCTTTACATTATGGTTCTTTATTTGGGTTTGAATCCTCTACCCGGATTTGGGATACATTATAGGTAACTAGCAATACGTTGTGGAAACTGTGCAGGGTATATCGACATGGCCTAAGCAATAGCTACGTTAGTGCAACATATTTGTGGGTACAAGTAGCCTTTGAGTTAATCAAAGAGAATACGGGGCTGCTGAGTGATGTCATGAAGCACTAATGAACTTTTAGAACCTTTACTTGACCAACTTGGCCTTTAGGATGTAGTGAGATGATCGGCTTTGGTGCAGTCCGAAGTTGGTAGATACTCGATACTACACTCATTGAGGTTTGGTTTCTTGGGATATTTCGGTCGCCATTAAAGAGGCTTTTGCTGAAACAATGACCAAGGAAACTATCCAGTGATATTGAGCTCCTTAGAACCCAGTTACTATTACTAGGACAGGTTTAAGCCAACTAAACTTCAAGAGCGTACCTATAAAAATCCATGCAAGCCTAAACCTAAGGAATTGTTTGCTTTATTTGTATATACATACTTGTACATAACATCATGAAAATCATAACATCATTCACATTCACTAACCATTTCAAGGATTTTTTTAAATTCATCTTTGTCTTGTTTTGTAGGATATGGATTCACTTCACAGGAAAACTATTCAAGTCAACCTTGTAAGGATCCGGTTGTACCCCAAAATTTGCCCTCTTATTTCATCAACATTTCCCATCACAAGACTCTTGGAACTCAAGATCAAGCTATGGTTTGCTCTGCTCAAGACACCTCCTTGCAATGTTGACCTAAATTAGGGTTTGAGTTTGCACAGGGATATTTTGACCTACAATGCCCAAAGTGACTTTCATATTTCATGTTGGACTCACAAGTTTGTCCATACCAAGTTTCAAGCCTTGATTCAAATTTTTGCCCAATCAATTGGATAATTGACCTAGAAATCAACTGTATTGGGGAAAAAGTCAAATGTGGCCAATTGACAGTCAAACCTCATGAAATTTGACCCACATCAACATTATAAACTCATATGAACCATTTGATCAAGTTTGGATCACAATTCCACAAGAAATTTGATCAGATCACCAAAAGGGCAAAATGGTCATTTTTAGGGTTTTGACTGCACAAAGGCAATTTTTGACTGTTTGACCTAGCCAATGGCAAATAAATCCCCCACATGGACTCAAGGACTCAATGAAATTGTCTTGACCCATTCAACAAGTTCAAGAAATCTCAAGTGCATAGGATTGACAGATGAATTTTTCAGTCAACTGATCAAAATTTGACTGTACACTGAAAAGTCAAACTTTGACTTTTTGGTCAAAATCAAGTGCCAAGAGTTATTTTTCATCAATACATGTCAAATTATGAAACTTGTTCATCAAGAAACCCAAAAATGCAAATTAGGGTTTAAAATGGGAAAATTTCATAACTTAGAAATTTTCTAAGTTATGAAACTTTATTATTTTTTCCTAACTTTGTCCCATTTTTTCACCAAGATGAAAATGGATTCAAAGAAAACTTACAACACGAAAGTTGTAGTCCATCACAAAGTCTACAAATTTTATTCACAAAGTTTTCTCAAAAGAAGCTTGTAGCTCAAGTTATGATTTTTGGAACAAGGGTACCTAAAACTTTTAACTTAGAGAAAATTTGCCCTAATCTAGGCAGGATTTTGACCCATCTTCTTGGCCATTTTTCACATAGTTCCACTTGGAGTTTCAAGTTGAATTTCAAAGATGGATTGTAGTACATGTTCCAATCTTTCCAAATTGTCAAAGAAATCCTCAAACACCCTTGTGGTTAGAGAGAATCGAATGCTTGAAGTTGGAAAAAACTCACTTTTGTCCATGGCCAATACATGTTCATACAAACTTGCATTTTCAAATCAGCATGTTTGGTGCTAGCTTGCAGGCCTCAAAACCAACTTTTACTCCATAATTTAATGCATAACCATTGAGTTAAGGTGTTATCTTGGTCATTTGGACATTGCATATAAGATTAATCCTTAAGTGGTAAAAGGTAAAATGCCATTTTTGTAAAGTTGCACTTTATGTCAAACCAAAATCCTTGAGGCATGGGGCCATATCTCTGAAGCAAGATTCAATCAACCAATTCCAAGAACCAAGAGAAAAGTATGCAGCATGATATAGGGCTTGTACAGGCCTGCATTGAGAGGACACACACTCTTGCTTGAAAAAGAAGAAAAGTTGCAAAATATATACTGTGATCGGTGGAAATAGAACTGACTGTTTTTTAAGCTGGTTCGCAAAATGTCGCGGTAAGCAAGAGTCGCCACCGTCTTTTATGTTCTCCAACAAGGAAAGGACAAAAGCACAACAAAATTCCTTTTCGAGATGTTTCTCGGTTCGGGAGGTAGATTATAGAAAGGGAAGGTGTTAGCACCCTTTCTATCCGTGGTTATCCACGGGCTCTTAGGTACTTGCTCACTATGTTTTCAAAAATTGTTTACTTTTCAAGTGTTTGTGGGTTTTGAAAAAGTTTAGTTTGAAAAACTTCTAGGTAACTCTTGTATCAGTCCTCAAGAGTGTATGAAGTATTTGTTTGAAAACTTTTTGAAAGTGTAGGTGCGAAAAGTTTGTTTTGTTTTTTGAAAGAGCACGTACCCAGGAGAAATCTACCTACTCTAAGGAATTAGGTTGTGTAAGAGTCCTTTAGACAGTGCTATCCCACTATTGAGAAGTAGGTAGCACCGTCGTTGGAGTTATTCGAGTCAAATTGATTATCGGGACATGTGGTCACCAAAGCAATAGTAGGACGCCTTAGCGGTAACCCTAATGTCCTAGATCCTTTTTATCCGAGGCAACCGTTTCGAGGCAACTGGATCTTTAGACAGGAGGGCGACCTCTAAAACACCCTATACTTGATGACCACGTCGAGGCAACCAGTGAGGCGTACCCTAAGGGTGGCATGTGCATGTGTGTTGAATTCAGTTTATGTTTATCTTTGAACATGCATTTGTGAGCTACGGATTGATTTTATTTTTCATACAAGTCTTTCATGCATTTTTAGCAGTTAATAATTGTGCGGAAAATAAAGTGTGGAAAGTTGAATCTACGCTATTACAAGGCGCGGGTATTTACATCGCCAAAAACATAACCCGTTTGGAAAATAAAATGCGAGAAAATAAAAGAAAGCGATAAAAGCCTAATTAACTATTACATCCTCGGAAACAGTTACATCAATATAATCAAAAGGAATTAAAAATATGCGTGCGAAAGAATTGAATCGGGACGTCTTTAGGGTTTTGACCCTTTTTGAGAAAAGAATTGAATTTGTCCCTTTTTTGCAATTAATTAAAATTAAACCTAATAACTAATTAATTAATTAATTAAAAGAAAAAAGAATATTTTTTGTGTTTTTTAATATTTTGATGAAATAAATAAAAAGAAATTAAAAGTCAAAAGTTAGTAAAACCCTAGTTCTAAATTTATTTTATATTTTGTAAAAAAAGAAGAAGTCAAAGTTAACCTAATTAATAAAAAGGACTAAATTGATTAATTTACATTTATTTACAAAAAGTAATTGAAATTAATAAAAATATTTTTTAGGTTTTCTGAATTTTATTGTGAAAAATAATTTATGAATTAATTAAATAATAGTGATAATAATTATTAAAAGAAAATAAAAGAAAGAAAAATAAAAAAAGGAAATAGAAACCAGAGGGGGGTTGATGGCCCAATATGGAGGTGAATTAGCAAACTGAGGCCCATTAACTCAAGCCTGTGTTGACTTTGTGGATCCTCCAAAGCGCTTGTTGACTGGGAGCATGATGTTCCTCATCTTTTGATCACTGGATTGATGCTTGAAGACACTTGGCGTCTGGATGAGCAAGGTGTATGATGGACACCTCTTAAAGCGCCGCATGAGAATACATTATGAAAACTAATATGAGGATTTTGGGTGGACCTGGGAATCGAACCCAGGTCCCAATGATGATCAGCCAGATCACTAACCACTCCACCACGCGCTTGCTTCTGTTAGTATAATGACCAATAAATATAATATAAAAAACACAACGCTTATGCTGGAAAGAGAAACAAGCGCGCGCTTTATTTGAATGGACCAATCATGGAGCAACACATCTTCATCTCCTTCGTTGAAACCTGCAAAATATATGTTAGATAGCGGGGGTTTTTAACCCCCACAAACTAAAAAAGGAAAAATAGTGATTAAGTCTGTGCGCAATATAAATTGTTCGCGATAGTTCCATCTTGATCGTCTTGTTCAGACGGTTTCAGCCATGGGCATTATGAGGCTTAATTTTTCCTAAATTTAGAGCTTGGAAAACCTAGAAATCGTTCATGGTGGTTTGCGTTTCAGGGCGTTTTAATCCAATTGAACCACACCAAAAGCTTCACCTGAGTGCTATGAACACAAAAACAATCAACAAAAGATGTTAGAAATGCATGAATCAATGATTATGATTTTGAAAAAAAGTGGGAAACCGTGAATCTGTTGGAGGCGATTTCTTGAGCTTCAAGGCTTGTTTTTGATTGCAACTTGCTCCTTACACCTCCAGCAACGTATTGGAAACAATAAAAGGCTTTGAATTGTGTTGGAACTTGGAAAACAGATTTCAAGTTTTCTTTGATTTTTTTGAATATGGTTCTGGCTTTTGACAGCAGCTTGCACGTTAACAACATTAGGGTTAGGTTGTGCATATGTATTGGAAGGGAATTATGTCAAGTCTTGGCCCAAAGATCCATTGCATTGATGTTTCAATATTTGATTTCCAATCAAATCTTTTTGCCTCTTTTTGATTGAAAAATCTTACCAATTTTTGAGTTTTTGACATCTTTGATTGACACACGAATTTTCCATCTTTCCTTGAGCCTATTTGCTTCATAAAAAGATTTGAAAACCATATCTTTATATTTTCTACATTTTAAATCAATTAAATGAATTAATATTAATAAAAAATTCAATTAATTAATTAAAAATAAGAAAATAAATCAATTTGAGCTCAATGGGTCGTGCATAGGCCTTGGATAAGGTTTCAAGAATAAATTTGAGGCCCATTAGCAAAAACAAGGTGTTTTAAGCAAAGTTGACTTTTACAAATTCATGAAAATTTCCCAACTTCTCCAATGCATATCTTGCTCAATTTTGATCATATGAACATGTTCTTGGACATTTTGGAAAGTTCTTGAAGTCCTCTAACCAATGCCTTTGGTCCCATGTCATTTGGATTTACCAATCTCAAGTTATGGTCTTTGACTTAAAATGCCTTTTTGTTGACTTTTGAAATTGACCTATAATGTAGAAATTGATAACTTTTTGTGAGAGCATTTCTTGGAATTGGAATGTTAATATGAGTTGTAGGAAATGTCGTCCCCTTCAAAATGAGAATTGGATGGGATTTTTCTAATGAACCATGAAAAAGTTATGCCCTTGTCAAGTTACAGTTGACTTTTCAGCTGTCCAAAAATAACAACTTTTGCATCTTTGATGATTTTTGTAGCCATTCTTGTGGAATCATGATCAAGACTTGATAAAATGATGATTGTGGCTTCAAAATAAGATGTTGACCAAATTTTTTGACTTTTGACTGTAAAATGACCATTTTACCCCTGCAGTTGACTGTGAAGCAAATGGAGCTTTTGACTGTGCAATTTGACCCTGTGAGTCTTGAAACTTAATCATGTAGATGCTTGACAATGTATATAGGCACATGAGACTTGTTTGAGCCATAGAAAACCTCAAATTCCTTGCAAGAAACAAAACCCTAATTTCAGCTGGCTTAAGAGGCATTTGAACTGTGCAATCCCTTGAGATATCTTGAACCATTTAGAGATTGATCTTGACAAATCTTGAAGAATATGGGAGGGCAAATTTTGGGGTACAACAGTTGCCCCTGTTCAATCTTCTTAGACCTGAGGATGTAGATTGGCTTGCGTGCCTTTCGTGATCCGAAGGTGGAAGATGATTGAACACTAAAGTGCCCAGAAATTTGCACTCACATAGTGTGGTATCAGCAATGCGATGTCGGGAATGGGCTTACAGATGCCATTTGGAGAGATGATGGATAGGAGGATGGGCTTATAGATGCCATCCGGAGATGTAATGAATGGTTGTGAAGATGGGCTTAAAGATGCCATCCGGAGGTGTCGATCGCATAAGAGATTCCTTAGCGAGAACTTGCGTACCTGAGAAAGAAAGATAATTTCCTGGCCTATTATAGGTATTGATCTTCAAACTCTTCGTGTAGATAACTTTCATGGCTAGATACAGGTATAGATATACAATCAATCGCTCACAGATATGCCCTGGCTAGATACAGGAGTCGAATCTGGAACCTCAAAAGGTTGATGGGTTGTCTCTACCGACAGGTTGTCTTAAAAAATCTTCAGGAATCGATTTAACTGAACCAGGGGAAGTTTTGTCTTCTTTGACGAGTTGTCTTTAACGACGAGGTTGTCTTCAATGACAGGTTGTCTTCAACGACGGGTTGTCTTCAACGACGGGTTGTCTTTAACGACGGGTGTCTATAATGACGAGTGTCTATAACGACGGGTGTCTATAACAACGGGTGTCTATAACGACGGGTGTCTATAACGACGGGTGTCTATAATGATGGGTGTCTATAACGACGGGTGTCTATAATGACGGGTGTCTATAACGACGGGTGTCTATAACGACGGGTGTCTATAACGACGGGTGTCTATAATGACGGGTGTCTATAACGACGGGTGTCTATAACGACGGGTGTCTATAACGACGGGTGTCTATAACGACGGGTGTCTATAACGAAGGGTGTCTATAACGACGGGTGTCTATAACGACGGGTGTCTATGACGACGGGTGTCTATGATGACGGGTGTCTATGATGACGGGTGTCTATAACGACGGGTGTCTATAACGACGGGTGTCTAGAATGACGGGTGTCTATAACGACGGGTGTATATAACGACGGGTGTCTATGATGACGGGTGTCTATGATGACGGGTGTCTATAACGACGGGTATCTATAACGATGGGTGTCTAGAATGACGGGTGTCTATAATGACAGGTGTCTATAACGACAGGTGTCTATATTGACGGGTGTCTATAATGACGGGTGTCTATAACGACGGGTGTCTATAATGACGGGTTTGCATCAGAAAAATCTTTGATTTAAATGGATTTGTCTTCTTTGACTGGATTTGAGAATTTGACTGCATCTTTCCTGAAAGATAAAGGTCAGTCATATGTAATGCATGATATGGATCAAGCAATGATGTTCTCAACATAAATGAGATTGCATGATATGATGCGTGTATGCATGTATCATGACAATGACAATGTGATGTTTATGAACGTATTTTCGTCTGGGAAAATAAATCCTTGACGAATGTCGGGAGCTTGTTGAATCCTGGGCTGATGTTGAAGAGTAGAGTTCTTCGTTTCCGCTGGGGATGATGATTGCAAGAATAAACCGGTAGGAGAAGATGACTCCATTGGGGAATAAACTTGGTGAAGAGATTACTCTGTGGGGAATTACTCTGTGGGAAGAGATACTTCGCTGAGGTTTTGATGATAACTCCGCTGGGGATACCGTTGATAAGTTATGTTGGGGAATTTGACGAACTCCGCTGGGGATAGGAAGAACTTCGCCGAAGATGATCTTTCCGTTGTAATTAGCTGAGGATAACCCAGTTATAAGCTCTGGTGGGGAATAACCTTTGAATATGGTCGGGGAGAGATACGTGGGTACTCTGCGGGGACAAGCTTCCAGAATCTACTGGGGATAAGCTTCCAGAATCCACTGGGGAGATGGTTCAACTCTCTTGGGGAAACTTTTGAACTGTACTGGGGAATGGTTCCACTGGGGTGTCTGGTATTCCACCGGGGGAACAATCTTATATTAAGACTATCGGGGACGCTTGTTAAGGGATATCTGCATACTCCGCCGGGGGATGTTGAGATTTTCTGGGGATACCCAACTTCCTTAAGGCTGACAGTAGGCTAACTCTGCTTGGGGAGAGTGTTGCTGACTTGCTGGAGATACTGTGCCTTTTCGGGGCTGATGGGAGACCAACTCTGCTAGGGGAGAGTATTGTTGGGTTTTGTCCTACTCTGCGGAGAGTGAAGGTATCTTGGTCATGTTCTTCAGCTGAATTTACCTTGTACCTGGAGGACAGGGCAGCTTGTACCGTTCGGACAGTTCTTATTGTCCCAGCTTCTGCGGGAGAAGGTACCTGTGGAGGTCTTGATAACTGCCGTTTTGACAAATCTTCTTCTGGTAGACAAGTGACGAGATGCCGGGACATAGTCGTACGCTGTGATCCCTAACTTTTGCCTGGACCGCCTTTTCGGGTTTTCAGTCCACCGGGATACCCTTTTTTGCCCAAGCCGCCTTTTCAGGTTTTCGACTTGCCGGGTGTACAGATTTTTCATTTTCATCCCTTATTTTTGCCCGAACCTTTTTGGTTCGCCGGGAAGCCCTTATTTTTGCCTAGGTGCGTCAACCTAACGGGTCTTTGATTATGCGTAGTATTTTTTGACTATGTCCATGTTCTCAGAATGCAGGGAGGTGTCACTGTCAATAGTGTTGTGTTGCCATGCTACCAGAAGATCTTCGTTGATCATGCAAGATTCGTTGCTGGAATTCATGTCCAATGCCCCAAGTGACTCAGGCGGAGATTTGCCCCTGACTATTTGGCATCTTGAGAGATTCCTTGAATCTTGACTTGACTGCCCCAGATGATGGACAATGATCATGTCTGCCCCTTGGTTGGAAGTGCTTTTTGTTCACTAGATATTCTTCGTGCGAATTTCTCTGCTGTTCGAACAAAAAGTCATATGCAAACAATGTTATATTAAAAATGCAAAGCTTATGTCTGTCTTGAAGTTTTTTTGAAAATGCATTTTTCATAAAAACAAGCGAATTTTTGTAAAATGTGATGTCAACTCAGTATTTTACATCAAGCCTTAAGGAGTCAGGATACCTTTTGTAACAGTATGCTTTCGAACTAACCCATGCTTCATCTAGGACTTTTTGAGGGTTGTAACGTGGCCTGGTTCACGGTTTAAGAAACAAAGGATAAAGGCTCAAATTTTATTTGTACCCACCCGCTCTTCGTGATGTTCTTCAAACCTAAACTCAGCTGATCATGCGTTAGACCTTGTTTGAGTCTTTGCTCTGACATTCCGGTGATGGTTCAGATACTGACAGTTAATTTTGAATAGGCAGTCATTTTGTTGAGAATCTGTAAGACCTCTTTTTTTTTTGTTATCCCTGTTTTTGCCTGAACTGTTTCTTTTTGTAATTACAGTCAGCGGGATGCCCCAGTTTTGTAAGTCTCCTTCATAGGTTTTGACTTAATGGGCTTTTATTTCTGAGAGATAATGATTGATTGTCTTTATGATTATTCGGAACCATCACCGTCTTTTTGTCAGAAGGACTTCTTTTGATGCCATTCGTTGTGCACCTGGATCAACTGAGAAGACTACCCTGCCCCAGGTTATGATTAAGGGTTTTTAATTTTTTGTGACAAACAAAAAACTCCTACTTCTTTGGCTCGAAGGGGTTGACGAGGGATTATCTTCCTTATGACTCCACTGTTTAGGATTTGAAACAATGCCTGTACCTCATCAGCGAGGTTTGTCCAAAAGCATACTGTAAGGATTATGGTATCGTTTTCGTCATCCTCCCTCAAGAGGCTTAGAATTATTAATCGAACGTTGAACATCACAAAAAATGAAAGCAGTTTGAATATAGTGAATACAAATATATTGATTCAGAACAGACATATGCAATGCATTAATGGAATAAAAGAGTTTGTTATGACATTAATTGTTTGTATAAGCAAAGAAAAATACAACTCGGAAATTCAAATAGAACAAAAGCCTTCAATGATTTGGCAAAGGAGCAGTGATTATGTTTGGAGTCTCCGGTGCTTCAAACTGAATCTCTTTGGCATCAATCATGTCTTGCACCTTATTCTTCAGAGCCCAACAGTTGTCCGTAGTATGCCCCGGGCTGTCAGAGTGGTATGCACACCTCTCATTGGGATGATAGTTAGGAGCGGAAGTGTTTGGATTCCGGAGAGGAGCCCTCAAGGTAATCAGCCCTGCCTTCAACATTTGCTGTAGCGCTTGAGCCAGTGTCATGTTGATCTTAGTGAACTGTATTTTGGGTGCGACCTCCTTACGTTGCTGCCCCTGTCCTCGCTGAGCAGGCATAGGATTGGAGATCTGGGTTGCCCCTACGTGTTGATCATGACGACCCTTTTTACCATGCACAACGTTGGACTCTTTTTTTCCATGATAAGGCTTTTTATGAGCATCATAAGGTGCAGCTTCTTGAATCTTTCCAGACTTGATACCAACTTCAATCCTCTCCCCGGTCAAGATCAAATCTGTAAACCCAGCAGAAGAATTCCCAATCAGATGGTTAAAGAAAGGACCAGACAGGGTCCCCAAGAACATATCACCGAGCTCACGGTCGGTCAGAGGTGGTTGCACCCTTCCAGCAAGGTCTCTCCACTTTTGCGCATATTCCTTGAATCCTTCACCCGTCCCTAGTGACATACCCTGGAGTTGGGTACGCGTAGGAGCGAGGTCGGAATTGTACTGATACTGCTTGTAGAACGCAGTAGCCAAGTCCTCCCAATTACGAATACTGGCTCCATCCAGATGATAGAACCATTCGAGTTGAGTCCCTGAAAGACTTTCCTGGAAGAAATGGATCCATAAATTCTTGTCTGCAGTATACGGTTGGATCTTCCTCACATATGATCTGAGATGCAGCTTAGGGCAAGATGCCCCGTCGTATTTTTCAAAAGCAGGTGCCTTGAACTTATGTGGGATCACCACCCCAGAGGATAGACCTAGATCTTCGAAGTCCAGGCCGAGCACTTTCTGTATCTCCATAGCACTTAGGCGGTCCTCTAGCTGTTTGTACCTGTCCTCAGCTGGAGGGTACTGTTCATCATTGTAATCTGTCTCGTTGTCGGAGACCACGGGACTAGGAACCCTTCTCTCTTGGGGACAGTCCTTGCCTACAGATGAGGTAGTCAGCTCAACCTCATTCTGTAATCCATTCCCAGATCTGCGTCTAGGGTTGAACAACACAATCCTCTTCTTCTTCTTCCTCTCTTTCAGCATTAGAGCTTTCAAGTCCTGTTGACCCTGGGCTAGGCTCATAACCAACTCCTGGAACTGGGCATTCTGGGCCTGGAGGGCCTTGATAGCTTGTTCGGTAGTAGGTTCAGGATTCATGATGATAACTGAAATAAACAGCGAAGAAGATAAGTGACCTGTCAAAAGGGTACCTGTAATGCAATGATATGCGTGAGATATGTATGCAATGTTTTCAAGGATCTCGCGGGGTAAACAGAGAAACTGGTTAGAAGTTGAATACGGTAGCTTGATTGAAGGAACTTCATGTTGTTGAGAGTCCTTCTTCAAGAGTCAAAGCTCACCATATCGAGTGGGTCATAGCCCCTGACTCAAGTCATCATGTTTTGATCTTCAAATGACCTTGGCTAGAGGAAAATGAATCCCCTTTGCCCCTTGCTAGACATTTGGTTTGTCATGACCTGCATCACAAACCCTTGAGACCCTTGAAATGGATTAGTCCTTATGTAGGATGTATGCCATGTTATGATGGTATGATGTTGTGATAAAGCACACCACAAGTATTCACAAAGGCAAACATGATAAGGCACACAAGTCACACAAGACAACCCTTAGAGTTTAGGCCAGCATGAAGTTCAGGTACTACCCTCTTGAAGTTGGTGGGCTCAAAACCTGTCCTAAAAAATAGTAACCGGGTTCTAGAGGATCTTAATATCACTGACTACCCTCAATCGGTCATACCTCCAGCATCACAATATTTTCTTGCGGCCAGAACCATCGCGAGAGTTTAGCCTCAATGAGTGTAGCATACTGCTACTGTTCTATGGCCAAGTTGGGTCAATTTAGGGTTCTAAGGTCGGTTGGTGCTTAATGACTCCTCAGAAGACCCATATTCTCCTTGTTGCAACACAAGGGATATCGGTACAGACCAAGGTGTCACACCAACGTAGCCACTGCTTCACCCGTGTCGGTCTACACCGGACAGGTCCCTCACAGCTTATGCTACCTAAAAGGGTATTCCCCAGATCCGGGTTAGGATCTATGAAACTCCGATGCAAAGCCCACAAATATAAAAGCAAACAAAACAAGCAATTGAAAACAAAAGAGTGGTCTAATCCTAAGGTACACCTCACTTTAAAATTCCCCAGCAGAGTCGCCAGTTCTGTGATCGGTGGAAATAGAACTGACTGTTTTTTAAGTTGGGTCGCGAAATGTCGCGGTAAGCAAGAGTCGCCACCGTCTTTTATGTTCTCCAACAAGGAAAGGACAAAAGCACAACAAAATTCCTTTTCGAGATGTTTCTCGGTCTGGGAGGTAGATTATAGAAAGGGAAGGTGTTAGCACCCTTTCTATCCGTGGTTATCCACAGGCTCTTAGGTACTTGCTCACTATGTTTTCAAAAATTGTTTGATTTTTAAGTGTTTGTGGGTTTTGAAAAAGTTTAGTTTGAAAAACTTCTAGGTAACTCTTGTATCAGTCCTCAAGAGTGTATGAAGTATTTGTTTGAAAACTTTTTGAAAGTGTAGGTGCGAAAAGTTTGTTTTGTTTTTTGAAAGAGCAAGTACCCAGGAGAAATCTACCTACTCTAAGGAATTAGGCTGTGTAAGAGTCCTTTAGACAGTGCTATCCCACTATTGAGAAGTAGGTAGCACCGTCGTTGGAGTTATTCGGGTCAATTTGATTATCGGGACATGTGGTCACCAAAGCAATAGTAGGACGCCTTAGCGGTAACCCTAATGTCCTAGATCCTTTTTATCCGAGGCAACCGTTTCGAGGCAACTGGATCTTTAGACAGGAGGGCGACCTCTAAAACACCCTATACTTGATGACCACGTCGAGGCAACCAGTGAGGCGTACCCTAAGGGTGGCATGTGCATGTGTGTTGAATTCAATTTATGTTTATCTTTGAACATGCATTTGTGAGCTACAAATTGATTTTATTTTTCATACAAGTCTTTCATGAATTTTTTGCAGTTAATAATTGTGCGGAAAATAAAGTGCGGAAAGTTGAATCTACGCTATTACAAGGCGCGGGTATATACATTGCCAAAAACATAACCCGTTTGGAAAATAAAATGCGAGAAAATAAAAGAAAGCGATAAAAGCCTAATTAACTATTACATCCTCGGAAACAGTTACATCAATATAATCAAAAGGAATTAAAAATATGCGTGCGAAAGAATTGAATCGGGACGTCTTTAGGGTTTTGACCCTTTTTGAGAAAAGAATTGAATTTGTCCCTTTTTTGCAATTAATTAAAATTAAACCTAATAACTAATTAATTAATTAATTAAAAGAAAAAAGAATATTTTTTGTGTTTTTTAATATTTTGATGAAATAAATAAAAAGAAATTAAAAGTCAAAAGTTAGTAAAACCCTAGTTCTAAATTTATTTTATATTTTGTAAAAAAAAAAGAAGTCAAAGTTAACCTAATTAATAAAAAGGACTAAATTGATTAATTTACATTTATTTACAAAAAGTAATTGAAATTAATAAAAATATTTTTTAGGTTTTCTGAATTTTATTGTGAAAAATAATTTATGAATTAATTAAATAATAGTGATAATAATTATTAAAAGAAAATAAAAGAAAGAAAAATCAAAAAAGGAAATAGAAACCAGAGGGGGGTTGATGGCCCAATATGGAGGTGAATTAGCAAACTGAGGCCCATTAACTCAAGCCTGCATTGACTTTATGGATCCTCCAAAGCGCTTGTTGACTGGGAGCATGATGTTCCTCATCTTTTGATCACTGGATTGATGCTTGAAGACACTTGGCGTCTGGATGAGCAAGGTGTATGATGGACACCTCTTAAAGCGCTGCATGAGAATACATTATGAAAAATAATATGAGGATTTTGGGTGGACCTGGGAATCAAACCCAGGTCCCAATGATGATCAGCCAGATCACTAACCACTCCACCACGCGCTTGCTTCTGTTAGTATAATGACCAATAAATATAATATAAAAAACACAACGCTTATGCTGGAAAGAGAAACAAGCGCGCGCTTTATTTGAATGGACCAATCATGGAGCAACACATCTTCATCTCCTTCGTTGAAACCTGCAAAATATATGTTAGATAGCGGGGGTTTTTAACCCCCACAAACTAAAAAAAGGAAAAATAGCGATTAAGTCTGTGCGCAATATAAATTGTTCGCGATAGTTCCATCTTGATCGTCTTGTTCAGACGGTTTCAGCCATGGGCATTATGAGGCTTAATTTTTCCTAAATAAGAAAGCCCCAATTTTAGAGCTTGGAAAACCTAGAAATCGTTCATGGTGGTTTGCGTTTCAGGGCGTTTTAATCCAATTGAACCACACCAAAAGCTTCACCTGAGTGCTATGAACACAAAAACAATCAACAAAAGATGTTAGAAATGCAAGAATCAATGATTATGATTTTGAAAAAAAGTGGGAAACCGTGAATCTGTTGGAGGCGATTTCTTGAGCTTCAAGGCTTGTTTTTGATTGCAACTTGTTCCTTACACCTCCAGCAACGTATTGGAAACAATAAAAGGCTTTGAATTGTGTTGGAACTTGGAAAACAAATTTCAAGTTTTCTTTGATTTTTTTGAATATGGTTCTGGCTTTTGACAGCAGCTTCCACGTTAACAGCATTAGGGTTAGGTTGTGCATATGTATTGGAAGGGAATTAGGTCAAGTCTTGGCCCAAAGATCCATTGCATTGATGTTTCAATATTTGATTTCCAATCAAATCTTTTTGCCTCTTTTTGATTGAAAAATCTTTCCAATTTTGGAGTTTTTGACATCTTTGATTGGCACACGAATTTTCCAGCTTGCCTTGAGCCTATTTGCTTCATAAAAAGATTTGAAAACTATATCTTTATATTTTCTACATTTTAAATCAATTAAATGAATTAATATTAATAAAAAATTCAATTAATTAATTAAAAATAATAAAATAAATCAATTTGAGCTCAATGGGTCGTGCATAGGCCTTGGATAAGGTTTCAAGAAGAAATTTGAGGCCCATTAGCAAAAACAAGGTGTTTTAAGCAAAGTTGACTTTTGCAAATTCATGAAAATTTCCCAACTTCTCCAATGCATATCTTGCTCAATTTTGATCATATGAACATGTTCTTGAACATTTTGGAAAGTTCTTGAAGTCCTCTAACCAATTCCTTTGGTCCCATGTCATTTGGATTTACCAATCTCAAGTTATGGTCTTTGACTTAAAATGCCTTTTGTTGACTTTTGAAATTGACCTATAATGTAGAAATTGATAACTTTTTGTGAGAGCATTTCTTGGACTTGGAATGTGAAGATGAGTTGTAGGAAATGTCGTCCCCTTCAAAATGAGAATTGGATGGGATTTTTATGATGAACTATGAAAAAGTTATGCCCTGGTCAAGTTACAGTTGACTTTTCAACTGTCCAAAAATAGCAACTTTTGCATCTTTGATGATTTTTGAGCCATTCTTGTGGAATCATGATCAAGACTTGATAAAATGATGATTGCGGATTCAAAATAATATGTTGACCAAATTTTTTGACTTTTGACTGTAAAATGACCATTTTACCCCTGCAGTTGACTGTGAAGCAAATGGAGCTTTTGACTGTGCAATTTGACCCTGTGAGTCTTGAAACTTAATCATGTAGATGCTTGACAATGTATATAGGCACATGAGACTTGTTTGAGCCATAGAAAACCTCAAATTCCTTGCAAGAAACAAAACCCTAATTTCAGCTGGCTTAGGAGGCATTTGAACTGTGCAATCCCTTGAGATATCTTGAACCATTTAGAGATTGATCTTGACAAATCTTGAAGAATATGGGAGAGAAAATTTTGGGGTACAACAGTTGCCCCTGTTCAATCTTCTTAGACCTGAGGATGTAGATTGGCTTGCGTGCCGTTCGTGATCCGAAGGTGGAAGATGATTGAACACTAAAGTGCCCAGAAATTTGCACTCACATAGTGTGGTATCAGCAATGCGATGTCGGGAATGGGCTTACAGATGCCATTTGGAGAGATGATGGATAGGAGGATGGGCTTATAGATGCCATCCGGAGATGTAATGAATGGTTGTGAAGATGGGCTTAAAGATGCCATCCGGAGGTGTCGATCGCATAAGAGATTCCTTAGCGAGAACTTGCGTACCTGAGAAAGAAAGATAATTTCCTGGCCTGTTATAGGTATTGATCTTCAAACTCTTCGTGTAGATAACTTTCTTGGCTAGATACAGGTATAGATCTACAATCAATCGCTCACAGATATGCCCTGGCTAGATACAGGAGTCGAATCTGGAACTTCAAAAGGTTGAAGGGTTGTCTCTACCGACAGGTTGTCTTAAAAAATCTTCAGGAATCGATTTAAATGAACCAGGGGAAGTTTTGTCTTCTTTGATAAGTTGTCTCTTTTAACAGTCTGTCTTTATGGACGAGTTGTCTTTAACGACAAGGTTGTCTTCAATGACAGGTTGTCTTCAACGACGGGTTGTCTTCAACGACGGGTTGTCTTTAACGACGGGTGTCTTTAACGACGGGTGTCTATAATGACGGGTGTCTATAACGACGGGTGTCTATAACGACGGGTGTCTATAACGACGGGTGTCTATAACGACGGGTGTCTATAACGACGGGTGTCTATGATGACGGGTGTCTATGATGACGGGTGTCTATGATGACGGGTGTCTATAACGACGGGTGTCTATAACGACGGGTGTCTATAACGACGGGTGTCTAGAATGACAGGTGTCTAAAACGACGGGTGTCTATGATGACGGGTGTCTATGATGACGGGTGTCTATAACGACGGGTGTCTATAACGACGGGTGTCTAGAATGACGGGTGTCTATAATGACAGGTGTCTATAACGACGGGTGTCTATATTGACGGGTGTCTATAATGACGGGTGTCTATAACGACGGGTGTCTATAATGACGGGTTTGTATCAGAAAAATATTTGATTTAAATGGATTTGTCTTCTTTGACTGGATTTGAGAATTTGACTGCATCTTTCCTGAAAGATAAAGGTCAGTCATATGTAATGCATGATATGGATCAAGCAATGATGTTCTCAACATAAATGAGATTGCATGATATGATGCGTGTATGCATGTATCATGACAATGACAATGTGATGTTTATGAACGTATTTTCATCTGGGAAAATAAATCCTTGACGAATGTCGGGAGCTTGTTGAATCCTGGGCTGATGTTGAAGAGTAGAGTTCTTCGTTTCCGCTGGGGATGATGATTGCAAGAATAAACCGGTAGGAGAAGATGACTCCATTGGGGAATAAACTTGGTGAAGAGATTACTCTGCGGGGAATTACTATGTGGGAAGAGATACTTCGCTGAGGTTTTAATGATAACTCCGCTGGGGATACCGTTGATAAGTTATGTTGGGGAATTTGACGAACTCCGCTGGGGATAGGAAGAACTTCGCCGAAGACAATCTTTCCGTTGTAATTAGCTGAGGATAACCCAGTTATAAGCTCTGGTGGGGAATAACCTTTGAATATGGTCGGGGAGAGATACGTGGGTACTCTGCGGGGACAAGCTTCCAGAATCTACTGGGGATAAGCTTCCAGAATCCACTGGGGAGATGGTTCAACTCTCTTGGGGAAACTTTTGAACTGTACTGGGGAATGGTTCCACTGGGGTGTCTGGTATTCCACCGGGGGAACAATCTTATATTAAGACTGCCGGGGACGCTTGTTAAGGGATATCTGCATACTCCGCTGGGGGATGTTGAGATTTTCTGGGGATACCCAACATCCTTAAGGCTGACAGTAGGCTAACTCTGCTTGGGGAGAGTGTTGCTGACTTGCTGGAGATACTGTGCTTTTTTGGGGCTGCTGGGAGACCAACTCTGCTAGGGGAGAGTATTGCTGGGTTTTGTCCTACTCTGTGGAGAGTGAAGGTATCTTGGTCATGTTCTTCAGCTGAATTTACCTTGTACCTGGAGGACAGGGCAACTTGTACCGTTCGGACAATTCTTATTGCCCCAGCTTCTACGGGAGAAGGTACCTGTGGAGGTCTTGATAACTGCCGTTTTGACAAATCTTCTTCTGGTAGACAAGTGACGAGATGCCGGGACATAGTCGTACGCTGTGATCCCTAACTTTTGCCTGGACCTCCCTTTCGGGTTTTCAGTCCACCGGGATACCCTTTTTTGCCCAAGCCGCCTTTTCAGGTTTTCGACTTGCCGGGTGTACAGATTTTTCATTTTCATCCCTTATTTTTGACCGAACCTTTTTGGTTCGCCGGGAAGCCCTTATTTTTGCCTAGGTGCGTCAACCTAGCGGGTCTTTGATTGTGCGTAGTATTTTTTTGACTATGTCCATGTTCTCAGAATGCAGGGAGGTGTCACTGTCAATAGTGTTGTGTTGCCATGCTACCAGAAGATCTTCGTTGATCATGCAAGATTCGTTGCTGGAATTCATGTCCAATTCCCCAAGTGACTCAGGCGGAGATTTGCCCCTGGCTATTTGGCATCTTGAGAGATTCCTTGAATCTTGACTTGACTGCCCCAGATGATGGACAATGATCATGTCTGCCCCTTGGTTGGAAGTGCTTTTTGTTCACTAGATATTCTTCGTGCGAATTTCTCTGCTGTTCGAACAAAAAGTCATATGCAAACAATGTTATATTAAAAATGCAAAGCTTATGTCTGTCTTGAAGTTTTTTTGAAAATGCATTTTTCATAAAAACAAGCGAATTTTTGTAAAATGTGATGTCAACTCAGTATTTTACATCAAGCCTTAAGGAGTCAGGATACCTTTTGTAACAGTATGCTTTCGAACTAACCCATGCTTCAGCTAGGACTTTTTGAGGGTTGTAACGTGGCCTGGTTCACGGTTTAAGAAACAAAGGATAAAGGCTCAAATTTTATTTGTACCCACCCGCTCTTCGTGATGTTCTTCAAACCTAAACTCAGCTGATCGTGCGTTAGACCTTGTTTGAGTCTTTGCTCTGACATTCCGGTGATGGTTCGGATACTGACAGTTAATTTTGAATAGGCAGTCATTTTGTTGAGAATCTGTAAGACCTCTTTTTTTTGTTATCCCTGTTTTTGCCTGAACTGTTTCTTTTTGTAATTACAGTCAGCGGGATGCCCCAGTTTTGTAAGTCTCCTTCATAGGTTTTGGCTTAATGGGCTTTTATTTCTGAGAGATAATGACTGACTGTCTTTATGATTATTCGGAACCATCACCGTCTTTTTGTCAGAAGGACTTCTTTTGATGCCATTCGTTGTGCACCTGGATCAACTGAGAAGACTACCCTGCCCCAGGTTATGATTAAGGGTTTTTAATTTTTTGTGAAAAAGAAAAACTCCTACTTCTTTGGCTCGAAGGGGTTGACGAGGGATTATCTTCCTTATGACTCCACTGTTTAGGATTTGAAACAATGCCTGTACCTCATCAGCGAGGTTTGTCCAAAAGCATACTGTAAGGATTATGGTATCGTTTTCGTCATCCTCCCTCAAGAGGCTTAGAATTATTAATCGAACGTTGAACATCACAAAAAATGAAAGCAGTTTGAATATAGTGAATACGAATATATTGATTCAGAACAGACATATGCAATGCAATAATGGAATAAAAGAGTTTGCTATAACATTAATTGTTTGTATAAGCAAAGAAAAATACAACTCGAAAATTCAAATAGAACAAAAGCCTTCAATGATTTGGCAAAGGAGCAGTGATTATGTTTGGAGTCTCCGGTGCTTCAAACTGAATCTCTTTGGCATCAATCATGTCTTGCACCTTATTCTTCAGAGCCCAACAGTTGTCCGTAGTATGCCCCGGGCTGTCAGACTGGTACGCACACCTCTCATTGGGATGATAATTAGGAGCGGAAGTGTTTGGATTCCGGAGAGGATCCCTCAAGGTAATCAGCCTTGCCTTCAACATTTGTTGTAGCGCTTGAGCCAGTGTCATGTTGATCTTAGTGAACTGTCTTTTGGGTGCGACCTCCTTACGTTGCTGCGCCTGTCCTCGCTGAGCAGGCATAGGATTGGAGATCTGGGTTTCCCCTACGTGTTGATCATGACGACCCTTTTTACCATGCACAGCGTTGGACTCTTTTTTTTCCATGATAAGGCTTTTTATGAGCATCAGAAGGTGCAGCTTCTTGAATCTTTCCAGCCTTGATACCAGCTTCAATCCTCTCCCCGATCAAGATCAAATCTGTAAACCTAACAGAAGAATTCCCAATCAGATGGTTGAAGAAAGGACCAGAAAGGGTCCCCAAGAACATATCAACGAGCTCACGGTCGGTCAGAGGTGGTTGCACCCTTCCAGTAAGGTCTCTCCACTTTTGCGCATATTCCTTGAATCCTTCACCCGTCCCTAGTGACATACCCTGGAATTGGGTACGCGTAGGAGCGAGGTTGGAATTATACTGATACCGCTTGTAGAACGCAGTAGCCAAGTCCTCCCAATTATGAATACTGGCTCCATCCAGCTGATAGAACCATTCGAGTTGAGTCCTTGAAAGACTTTCCTGGAAGAAATGGATCCATAAATTCTTGTCTGCAGTATACGGTTGAATCTTCCTCACATATGATCTGAGATGCAGCTTAGGACAGGATGCCCCGTCGTATTTTGCAAAAGCAGGTGCCTTGAACTTATGTGGGATCACCACCCCAGAGGATAGACCTAGATCTTCGAAGTCCAGGCCGAGCACTTTCTGTATCTCCATAGCACTTAGGCGGTCCTCTAGCTGTTTGTACCTGTCCTCAGCTGGAGGGTACTGTTCATCATTGTAATCCGTCTCGTTGTCGGAGACCACGGGACTAGGAACCCTTCTCTCTTGGGGACTGTCCTTGCCTATAGATGAGGTAGTCAGCTAAGCCTCATTCTGTAATCCATTCCCAGATCTGCGTCTAGGGTTGAACAACACAGTCCTCTTCTTCTTCTTCCTCTCTTTCAGCATTAGAGCTTTCAAGTCCTGTTGACCCTGGGCTAGGCTCATAACCAACTCGTGGAACTGGGCATTCTGGGCCTGGAGGGCCTTGATAGCTTGTTCGGTAGTAGGTTCAGGATTCATGATGATAGCTGAAATAAACAGCGAAGAAGATAAGTGACCTGTCAAAAGGGTACCTGTAATGCAATGATATGCGTGAGATATGTATGTAATGTTTTCAAGGATCTCGCGGGGTAAACAGAGAAACTGGTTAGAAGTTGAATACGGTAGCTTGATTGAAGGAACTTCATGTTGTTGAGAGTCCTTCTTCAAGAGTCAAAGCTCACCATATCGAGTGGGTCATAGCCCCTGACTCAAGTCATCATGTTTTGATCTTCAAATGACCTTGGCTAGAGGAAAATGAATCCCCTTTGCCCCTTGCTAGACATTTGGTTTGTCATGACCTGCATCACAAACCCTTGAGACCCTTGAAATGGATTAGTCCTTATGTAGGATGTATGCCATGTTATGATGGTATGATGTTGTGATAAAGCACACCACAAGTATTTACAAAGGCAAACATGATAAGGCACACAAGTCACACAAGACAACCCTTAGAGTTTAGGCCAACATGAAGTTTAGGTACTACCCTCTTGAAGTTGGTGGTCTCAAAACCTGTCCTAAAAAATAGTAACCGGGTTCTAGAGGATCTCAATATCACTGACTACCCTCAATTGGTCATACCTCCAACATCGCAATATTTTCTTGCGGCCAGAACCATCGCGAGAGTTTAGCCTCAATGAGTGTAGCATACTGCTACTGTTCTATGGCCAAGTTGGGTCAATTTAGGGTTCTAAGGTTGGTTGGTGCTTAATGACTCCTCAGAAGACCCATTTCTCCTCGTTGCAACACAAGGGATATCGGTATAGACCAAGGTGTCACACCAACGTAGCCACTGCTTCACCCGTGTCGGTCTACGCCGGACAGGTCCCTCACAGCTTATGCTACCTAAAAGGGTATTCCCCAGATCCGAGTTAGGATCTATGAAACTCCGATGCAAAGCCCATAAATATAAAAGCAAACATAACAAGCAATTGAAAACAAAAGAGTGGTCTAATCCTAAGGTACACCTCACTTTAAAATTCCCCAGCAGAGTCGCCAGTTCTCTGATCGGTGGAAATAGAACTGACTGTTTTTTAAGTTGGGCCGCGAAATGTCGCGGTAAGCAAGAGTCGCCACCGTCTTTTATATTCTCCAACAAGGAAAGGACAAAAGCACAGCAAAATTTCTTTTCGAGATGTTTCTCGGTTTGGGAGGTAGATTATAGAAAGGGAAGGTGTTAGCACCCTTTCTATCCGTGGTTATCCACGGGCTCTTAGGTACTTGCTCACTATGTTTTCAAATTTTTTTTGCTTTTCAAGTGTTTGTGGGTTTTGAAAAAGTTTAGTTTGAAAAACTTATAGGTAACTCTTGTATCAGTCCTCAAGAGTGTATGAAGTATTTGTTTGAAAACTTTTTGAAAGTGTAGGTGCGAAAAGTTTTTTTTTGTTTGAAAGAGCAAGTACCCAGGAGAAATCTACCTACTCTAAGGAATTAGGCTGTGTAAGAGTCCTTTAGACAGTGCTATCCCACTATTGAGAAGTAGGTAGCACCGTCGTTGGAGTTACTCGGGTCAATTTGATTATCGGGACATGTGGTCACCAAAGCAATAGTAGGACGCCTTAGCGGCAACCCTAATGTCCTAGATCCTTTTTATCTGAGGCAACCGTTTCGAGGCAACTGGATCTTTAGACAGGAGGGCGACCTCTAAAACACCCTATACTTGATGACCACGTCGAGGCAACCAGTGAGGCGTACCCTAAGGGTGGCATGTGCATGTGTGTTGAATTCAGTTTATGTTTATCTTTGAACATGCATTTGTGAGCTACAGATTGATTTTATTTTTCATACAAGTCTTTCATGCATTTTTAGCAGTTAATAATTGTGCGGAAAATAAAGTGCGGAAAGTTGAATCTACGCTATTACAAGGCGCGGGTATATACATCGCCAAAAACATAACCCGTTTGGAAAATAAAATGCGAGAAAATAAAAGAAAGCGATAAAAGCCTAATTAACTATTACATCCTCGGAAACAGTTACATCAATATAATCAAAAGGAATTAAAAATATGCGTGCGAAAGAATTGAATCGGGACGTCTTTAGGGTTTTGACCCTTTTTGAGAAAAGAATTGAATTTGTCCCTTTTTTGCAATTAATTAAAATTAAACCTAACAACTAATTAATTAATTAATTAAAAGAAAAAAGAATATTTTTTGTGTTTTTTAATATTTTGATGAAATAAATAAAAAGAAATTAAAAGTCAAAAGTTAGTAAAACCCTAGTTCTAAATTTATTTTATATTTTGTAAAAAAAAAGAAGTCAAAGTTAACCTAATTAATAAAAAGGACTAAATTGATTAATTTACATTTATTTACAAAAAGTAATTGAAATTAATAAAAATATTTTTTAGTTTTTCTGAATTTTATTGTGAAAAATAATTTATGAATTAATTAAATAATAATGATAATAATTATTAAAAGAAAATAATTGAAAGAAAAATAAAAAAAGGAAATAGAAACCAGAGGGGGGTTGATGGCCCAATATGGAGGTGAATTAGCAAACTGAGGCCCATTAACTCAAGCCTGCGTTGACTTTATGGATCCTCCAAAGCGCTTGTTGACTAGGAGCATGATGTTCCTCATCTTTTGATCACTGGATTGATGCTTGAAGACACTTGGCGTCTGGATGAGCAAGGTGTATGATGGACACCTCTTAAAGCGCTGCATGAGAATACATTATGAAAAATAATATGAGGATTTTGGGTGGACCTGGGAATCGAACCCAGGTCCCAATGATGATCATCCAGATCACTAACCACTCCACCACGCGCTTGCTTCTGTTAGTATAATGACCAATAAATATAATATAAAAAACACAACGCTTATGCTGGAAAGAGAAACAAGCGCGTGCTTTATTTGAATGGACCAATCATGGAGCAACACATCTTCATCTCCTTCGCTGAAACCTGCAAAATATATGTTAGATAGCGGGGGTTTTTAACCCCCACAAACTAAAAAAGGAAAAATAGCGATTAAGTCTGTGCGCAATAGAAATTGTTCGCGATAGTTCCATCTTGATCGTCTTGTTCAGACGGTTTCAGCCATGGGCATTATGAGGCTTAATTTTTCCTAAATAAGAAAGCCCCAATTTTAGAGCTTGGAAAACCTAGAAATCATTCATGGTGGTTTGCGTTTCATGGCATTTTAATCCAATTGAACCACACCAAAAGCTTCACCTGAATGCTATGAACACAAAAACAATCAACAAAAGATGTTAGAAATGCATGAATCAATGATTATGATTTTGAAAAAAAGTGGGAAACCGTGAATCTGTTGGAGGCGATTTCTTGAGCTTCAAGGCTTGTTTTTGATTGCAACTTGTTCCTTACACCTCCAGCAACGTATTGGAAACAATAAAAGGCTTTGAATTGTGTTGGAACTTGGAAAACAGATTTCAAGTTTTCTTTGATTTTTTTGAATATGGTTCTGGCTTTTGACAGCAGCTTGCACGTTAACAGCATTAGGGTTAGGTTGTGCATATGTATTGGAAGGGAATTAGGTCAAGTCTTGGCCCAAAGATCCATTGCATTGATGTTTCAATATTTGATTTCCAATCAAATCTTTTTGCCTCTTTTTGATTGAAAAATCTTGCCAATTTTGGAGTTTTTGACATCTTTGATTGGCACACGAATTTGCCAGCTTACCTTGAGCCTATTTGCTTCATAAAAAGATTTGAAAACCATATCTTTATATTTTCTACATTTTAAATCAATTAAATGAATTAATATTAATAAAAAATTCAATTAATTAATTAAAAATAAGAAAATAAATCAATTTGAGCTCAATGGGTCGTGCATAGGCCTTGGATAAGGTTTCAAGAAGAAATTTGAGGCCCATTAGCAAAAACAAGGTGTTTTAAGCAAAGTTGACTTTTGCGAATTCATGAAAATTTCCCAACTTCTCCAATGCATATCTTGCTCAATTTTGATCATATGAACATGTTCTTGGACATTTTGGAAAGGTCTTGAAGTCCTCTAACCAATGCCTTTGGTCTCATGTCATTTGGATTTACAAATCTCAAGTTATGGTCTTTGACTTAAAATGCCTTTTGTTGACTTTTGAAATTGACCTATAATGTAGAAATTGATAACTTTTTGTGAGAGCATTTCTTGGACTTGGAATGTGAAGATGAGTTGTAGGAAATGTCGTCCCCTTCAAAATGAGCATTGGATGGGATTTTTGTGATGAACCATGAAAAAGTTATGCCCTGGTCAAGTTACAGTTGACTTTTCAACTGTCCAAAAATAGCAACTTTTGCATCTTTGATGATTTTTGAGCCATTCTTGTGGAATCATGATCAAGACTTGATCAAATGATGATTGTGGCTTCAAAATAAGATGTTGACCAAAACTTTTGACTTTTGACTGTAAAATGACCATTTTACCCCTGCAGTTGTCTGTGAAGCAAATGGAGCTTTTGACTGTGCAATTTGACCCCGTGAGTCTTGAAACTTAATCATGTAGATGCTTGACAATGTATATAGGCACATGAGACTTGTTTGAGCCATAGAAAACCTCAAATTCCTTGCAAGAAACAAAACCCTAATTTCAGCTGGCTTAGGAGGCATTTGAACTGTGCAATCCCTTGAGATATCTTGAACCATTTAGAGATTGATCTTGACAAATCTTGAAGAATATGGGAGGGCAAATTTTGGGGTACAACATATACCATCTCTCATATCTGTTAAGACCAGCTTTCACAAACATTGAAAACCAATTTCATACCTCCCAACAAGCCAAGAACACGACCCTTCTGCCTCCCAAAACCCCTTGTACACAAAATCCATGTTTTGCTGCAAAACATGGCAAGCTCTGCAAACTTGAAGCCATAACCAAATTCCATCGTGCGTTTTGTCCCAAAACACTTCAAACACCTTCCAATCAACTCACATGAACTATCCCAGGCCTCCATTGCAAGCTGTAACACCATTAACACACTTTTCCATTTTTGTTTCAAAGCTCTACAGGTTGAGTTCTACAGCACGATTCAAGCTGTTTCAAAACAAGCCAAGCATTGGAAAAGCTTCCTTGGACCTCAGGCAAGCTCAAAAGAAGCTCAAACACCATTGAAGGTTGCTACATTGTCCAGCTCGAAGTCAACTGAAACAGGTATTTCATGGACTTCTATCTCTCTATTTAGGAATGGTTAGGCTTAGGTTTGTGAATGAAATATGTAATACTCATAACCCTGAAGTCATACATATGCTTAGTTTTCATTTACATTAATCATGCTAGGAGAATTTCACTCATGAACTTTCTGAAAAAACTAGGTTAGAAATTAGGACCAGAGAAATTCTCACTAGTCTTTGAGAGTTAATCCAAGTTTTTTATATGGTTGGATTCATTGTTTAATGCTCTACAATTTTCATGTTGTGAGTTTTGTCAAAAAATCAAAGAATCAGGAGTTACAGTTTTGTACATAGCACGCGCGCAAATCTGTTCCAAGGAAGAAGAAGAAGTGGATTATGGGCTGGGCCTGGTTTCCTTTGCTTTTGGCACCCTCCACTTTTCTTTTTATACTCCCTGGCCCATTTATTTGAATATTTATCATTTTGACATTTTTATTTTTTATTCTGACTTTATTATTTTTTGTCTAAATATAAAAAATGCCAAAAAATTATTTTCTTTATTTTTCATATTTATTTGATATTTGTTTTTATTTTACTAAGTATAAATATGTAAATAAACTATTTTCTTCTTATTAAAATTCAAAAATAATACAAAAAATATACTTATCCTTATTTATTATTTTTTATATACACTTAAAAATATTTTCTTGAAAATACACATTTTTTTTTGTAAATAATTAATTTCTATTTTTATATATTTAATATATATATATATATATATATATATATATATATATATATATATATATATATATATATATATATATATATATATATATATATATATATATATATATATATATATATATATATATATATATATATATATATATATATATATATATATATATATATATATATATATATATATATATATATATATATATATATATATATATATATATATATATATATATATATATATATATATATATATATATATATATATATATATATATATATATATATATATATATATATATATATATATATATATACACTTTATTTTATTAAATAATTAGGACAAAAATACTAAAATACTACATTTTCATTTTATTAATATTTTTTTTACTAAAAACATTTTTTTTGTACAATATACTTTTATTTTTGTATAAATTAATATGTTATTGTATATAATTAATAAATATTACTATTTATTAAGAATTAGGGTTTTTGCCCTAAATAGAAAAATAATTAAAATTGACTTTTTCTTTATTTTTACTTCATATTAAAAAAAACTTTTTACATACATAAAAAATCATTTTTGCATAATACATCTTTATTTGATATTTATTTAATTGTATTTATTTAAATAGTATGCCTTGTATATTCAATTTGGTTGTAATAACTTAGAATTTAATTTCTTGTCAAATACCCCCAATTCAAATTTGTACCCCCTCCCTATATCATGTTGTAATAGTGTAGTATTTAAATTCTCGCACATTTAAAAGCTTCCAATTATGCCATGCTTAGACTTAGGATTTGTATGCAAAATAAAATAAACAACTAGCTTGACCTAATCAAAGACAAATATGCATGAAAAACAAAACACAATGCACACTTGCACCCCTAGGGTTTCAATCCACTCGTTGCCTTCAAAAATGGGCCATGGTTGCATGTCAAGTATTTTGGCAAAACAAAAACAAACAAAAAGATCACAGTCCCTCGATGACGCTATCTGAGTTACCTAAACAAAATGATCAAGTCCCTCAATAAAATTGCCAAAAATACTTGACACAATTGCTATCATGGTTTATACGATGACCCGCGCCTGTCCCGTTTAACATCCTAAACACAAGGTTGTTCACCAAATACAATGGTGAAGCAACACTGTTAAAAGGGTTAAAAGCATAAGAAAGATCTTTGAGTAAAATAGGGTAGATAGCTCTTAGCTACTTGATCAAACTTGCAAAAACATCCTTGCTATCTTCAAAACACACTTCACCACACAATTTCAAAACCCTACTTTCAAACATTGAAAACTTTCAAAAGACAAAAACACCTTTGTATACATTCAAACAAAAATCATTACAAAGGTTGCCACAACGATGGCCTCTTTTCAAAATATCTTTCCAAATCACACACAAAGTACCATTTCAAACAATTGAAAAGCACCATTTCAAACAATTTAAAAGCAAAGCAAGTGATCTAAGCAAGTAACTAAGAGCCCATGGATAACCATGGATAGAAAGGGTGCTAATACCTTCCCTTTCTATAATCTACTCCCCGTACCCAATAAAACATCTCAAAGGTCTTTCCTGTGCTTTTTGACCTTTCCTTAGGATAAAATAAAAAGTCGACGGCGACTCTTGCTAAATCGAAACATTTGCGAACACAAACGCAAAAACACCAAGTCAGTTCTCCCACCGTATCACAGAACTGGCGACTCTGCTGGGGAGATCTTTAAAAGTGGAGTAACCTTAGGGCTTAGATCACCCTTTGCATGACTATTGTTTGCTTTGATTGCTTTACATTTTGGTTCTCTTGTTTGGGCTTGAAATCCTCCACCCAGATTTGGAAAACATTCATAGGTAAATAGCAATCCGTTGTGGAAACTGTGCGGGGTATACCGACACAGTTGAAGCAATAGCTATATTAGTGCGACATATTTGTGAGTACCGGTAGCCTTTGAGTCAATCAAAGAGAATACGGGGCCGCTGAGTGATGTCACGAAGCACTAATGAACTCTTAGAACCTTACTTGACCATCTTGGCCTTTTATTAGGAGTAGTGAGATGACCGGCTTTGGTGCAATTCGAAGTTGGTAGATACTCGATACTACACTCATTGAAGGTTGTTTTTCTTGTAATATTTTGGTCGCTAGTTAAGTGGCTAAACCAAAACAATGAACATAGAAAACAATCCAGTGATATTGAGCTCCTTAGAACCCGATTACTATTTATAGGACGGTTTTGAGCCAACTAACTTCAAGAGGGTACTTACCCATGGAACCTCATGCAAGCCTGAAACTAGGGTTTTGTGTGACTTGCTTGTACATGTGCTTGTGCATACATCATGAACATCATAAAGCATCATATGCATCCACTAACCATTTCAAGGGTTTGGATCTTCATCTTTGTTCTTGTAGGTCATGGAATCTTTTCGCAGGAAAACAATTCAAGTCAACCTTGTGAGAATCTCTCCTCAACTCAAGGAGCTTACTTCCAGGATTCCAGAGAATTCCCTCTTCAGTGAAAGACATGGTAGACTCCTAAATTTGGTCAACACCAACATTGAAGAAGACATGGTGAAAGTCCTCTTCCAGTTCTTTGACCCCCTACACCACTGTTTCACATTCCTTGATTATCAATTGGTGCCTACTTTGGAAGAATTTTCTCAACTCCTGAGAATTCCTATTCTTAATCAACTACCCTACAACGGTACGGAAAAAGAACCAAAGCCTGAAGATGTTGCTCAAGCATTACGCTTGCAACCATCTGACATCAAGGGGCATTGGGAAACCAGAAGTGGTGTTAAGGGCTTCTTGGCAAAGTTTCTGTTTGAGAAGGCACAAGACTGTTGGAATTCTCTTGACCTACAAGCCTTTGAAGAGACTGTGGCACTCCTCATCTATGGGTTGGTCTTGTTCCCAAACCCTGATCAACTTATAGATGTGAATGCTGTCAAGATTTTCATATCCAGGAACCCTATACCTACATTGCTTGGGGACATCCTACACTCATTTTACACACGAACAATGAGGTAAAAAGGTGTTCTCATGTGCTGTACTCCTCTCCTAGCAAGGTGGTTTATTTCTCACCTCCCACAATCAGTTTTGAAGAATGAGCAGGGTTTAAGGTGGTCACAACGATTGATGACCCTCACACATTCTGATGTACATTGGTGTTCTCAGTCCAGAGAAAATGTCATCATCATTGATCGTTGTGGGGAATTCCCTAATGTCCCACTACTTGGCATTAGGGGAGGCATCACCTACAACCCCTGTCTAGCTTTGAGACAATTTGGATATGCTCGGAGGGATGGCCCTCATGACATGCTGATTCCTGACCTAGTTTTTGACTTCGACAACGATGCGCAAGGACTTCGACAAAGGTTCATCAGAGCTTGGAGGATGCCTAACAAGGTGGATAGTAAGACACTGGGGCACAAGAATTCCATCCCCCTTGAGCCTTATCTCAAGTGGGTATGAACCCGCTCCCAGAATCTTATGATGCCATACCCTCACATTCTCCCCTTGATCAAAGAGCTTGTTATGGAAGGAGAGGTTCCATACACCATCATACATCTTGACATGCCAACATCATGGGAAGAAATGCAAAAGAGTTGGATCTAACTCAAGGAAGAATGGGATACTTTTGAAGCCAACTTCTATGCCAGTGAGAAGAAGGTTTTGGAGCTCACCCGCCGACTTCACGAGGAGGAAACTCTCAACACTTACATTGTACCAAAGAGGATGCGCAATGTCTTTTTACATTAAGAATTTTGTAATATTTCGCCCATAGGGCACTTATGTACTAACAAATTTCTTCTTAATATGACGTGCGTTCTTTTTGTTTGCAACAAATTTGAATTTTTGAACCCTTGAATGCATTACATGAAAAACATACCATTCATCATATGCATAAACAGGTCTTCAAGCCAGGTTTCCTTATCTTTCTGCTGTTTATTTCAGCAAGATGGATTTGGAGAAAACGGTAAAGGATCTGCAGGCACAAAATTCACAGTTCCAGCAACTACTCATGACCTTGGCAAAGGGTCAGGAGGACCTCAAAGTTTTGTTGGAGAAGAATAAAGAGAAAAAGAAAAAGAGACCTGGAGTAGCCACTTTGGGAAGAATATTTAAGCATCAGGCCAGAAGAGTTCTCGAGTTCCCCTCAACATCTGACGAAGGGGAAGAGGAGGAAGAAGACGAAGACTACTCTGAACAACAATATCCACCAGCGGACGACAAATATAAGAACCTTGAAGATAGACTGGAAGCTATGGAGTTGCAGAGGGTGCCTGAATTGGATTTTGAAGAACTAGGGCTAGTAGCTGGGATTGTGATCCCTCCCAAGTTCAAGGTGCCAACATTTGCCAAGTATGACGGTCTGTCGTGCCCAAAGATGCACCCGAGGTCGTATGTCAGAAAAATCCAACCTCATTCATCCGATAAAGACCTATGGGTACACTTTTTCCAAGACAGCTTGTCTGGCACGCAGTTAGACTGGTTTTATCAACTCGAGAGATCAGAGGTTCATAATTGGGAAGACTTGGCAGCTGCTTTTTATCGTCAGTATCAATACAATGCTGATTTGGCGCCCACTCGTACTCAGTTACAAAGTATGGGGATGGTTTCCAATGAAGGGTTTAAAGAGTACGCCCAGAAGTGGCGTGATCTGGCTGGAAGGGTGCAGCCACCGTTATCAGATAGGGAGTTAGTTGACATGTTTCTGGGGACCCTGTCTGGCCCCTTCTTCAATCATCTGATCGGAAGTTCTTCCGCGGGATTTACTGAACTGATTTTGACCGGCGAAAGGGTTGAGGCCGGTATTAAGAGTGGAAAGATTCAAAAGGATGCTTCCGCATCCACGACTGTTAAGAAACCCTTCCCAGCCAAGAAGGAAGCATCTTCTGTGTATTCTCAGAAGGGATTAGGAAGAACTGAGCGCCGGCCGACTGTAGGGGCTGTGATGATTCAAAATTTGTCAAATGATCAACCTCGTAACAATCAGTCGAAACCTAATCAACAGCAGGTGGAAAGGCCACAACGGAAGTTCACCCATATCAACATGACGCCCGCTCAGGTACTTCCTCATTTGTTGAAGCTGAATCTGACCAATTTGAAGGCAGCGCCAAAGAACCCTAACACCTCCTCTCCATACTACCACTCCAATGCCAAGTGTGCTTACTATTCCGACAGTGCTGGGCACGATACCAATAATTGCTGGGCGCTTAAGAAAAAAATCCAGGACTTGATTGATGCCAAAGAAGTAGAATTCGAGGCGCCTGAGAAGCCCAATGTTATATCCGCTCCGATGCCCAAGCACGGCCACAATGTGCATGCCATTTTGGAAAACCTCCATGTTACTGATGTTGCCGATCTGTTGACTCCATTGTTAGTGATTAAAGAGAAGTTGATGAGAGCCGGGATTTTCCCAGGCTGTGGGAAAGGCTGTTATTTTTGTCTGAACGTACAAGGTGATTGTACAATGTTGAAGTCAGGTGTCCAACGCCTGATGGATACCCAAGAGATACTTTTCCAGAAAACCCCTGTTGATACCTTCAATCCTGTTACTCCTGATACTTTCGCTACTTCAACCAACGATATTGCAATCATAACCATTTCCGACAATCCTCCCAAGGCTTGCAAAAGGCCTGTCAGGATTACACCCAACTCTGAATGTGTACCTTTAAAGATCACCATGCCGGGACCTGTCCCATACAAATCCAGCAAAACGATACCGTGGAACTATGGGGGAGAAATCTTCTACCACGACATCAAACAAATCGAAACAGTCCAAGAGATTTCTGAAGAAGGAAGCCCTGATATAGGGAACATCGCGGGTACAAGCAAGATAACCCGTAGTGGCCGGATCTTTTCTCCGGAGATTGCTCCCCCTCGAGCAATTTTCGGACCCTTGAAAGCTTCTGCACCTGTTGGACCATCCGTGCAAGGCCCAGTGATTGAAGAACTGGATACTCCTGAAGTAAGACCATCTGCTGAAACTACCGACAAGGGTAAGGGGATACTGAAAGTGCCTGTCAGGACGAAGGCCCATGCTGTGGTTATCCCCGAAACCACTCAAAAAGAAATGGATGAAATCTTGAAAATAATCAGAAAAAGTGACTACGACGTTGTGGAACAATTAGGGCAGACCCCTTCTAAAATTTCAATGTTGGCTCTTCTGCTCTGTTCTGAGGCCCACACTAAGGCCCTGATCAAATTCTTGAAGGCGGCACATGTTCCCCAAGAGACTTCGGCTGACCAGTTTCAGGAATGTGTGGCCAGTCTTACTGCTGATAATGGCATTGGCTTTTCCGATGCTGACTTAACTCCCAAAGGAAGGAAACACAACGATGCATTACATGTTTCAGTTGAATGCCGAGGAACCACTCTCGCCCATGTCTTAGTTGATACTGTATCTTCCTTGAATGTGCTGCCAAAGAAAGCCTTAGACTGTTTGGAGTGCGAAGGACTGGCCCTCAAGCCTAGTAACATCATTGTTAGGGCTTTTGATGGTTCCAAGAGAATGGTTCATGGAGAGGTTGATATTCCTATCAAAGTAGGCACATAAGTCTTCAACTCAACCTTTTACGTGATGGACATCCGTCCGTCATATTCATGTTTGTTAGGAAGACCGTGGATCCATTATGCCGGGGCAGTTACCTCCTCTTTGCACCAGATGTTGAAATATCCTGTTGAGGGTAAAATTATAACGGTGCACGGCGAGGAAGAGTACATGATAAGCCACCTCAACTCCTTCCGTTATGTGGAGCTGGATGGCGAGTTCATCGAAACGCCTTTCCAGCATTTTGAGGAAGTTTCTCCCGAGGTAGCAGTTGCGAAGACAATGGTTGAGGTGCCTATTATTCCCAAGCACGTATCTAGGATGGAATCTCTCAAGGACGCAGAGGCGGTGATCAAAGAAGGGAAGAGTACAGCATGGGGGCAATTTCCTGATTTTCCCCATAAGACAGACAAGTTTGGTTTAGGGTTTACAGCTGCAGGACATAAGGCTATGCGTCATTCCAAGACTGGAGGGCCACCCATAAGGATCACTCATCATGGAATCAATGCTGTAGAAGATGAAGATGAAGAGAGCCACTTTGAAGATTGGGTCTTTCCGACTGTCAAAGGGGGTTTGAGCAACTGGGAAGCAAAGGATTTTGTTCCCATCACCTTTATCAACCAGTAATTTTATCTTTGAACAATTTCCCATTTTTATGGTCTGTAATAACTAAAACAATTCGCACACTATTTTCACCTCATGCCTTTCCCGGGGCATGTAGATCCATTTGTAAGGGCTTGATTTTCTTCATAATCATATGCCATGTTTTAATGAATCATTGGACGTTTTTCATCTATCAACTTTTCATTTTCTTTCCTTTTGCATTTTTGTTTGTTTAAGGATAACTATCCCTTACACACACCCACACTCACAAATGCAGGTACCCATCCATTCTGGATTCCATGGGCAACTGTTCTGTTTCAGCCTTCGATAACTCTGAGGATTTGGTCAATCACGCTGAGTACGAAGCTGACGAAGGTTGTGAAGTGCCGGGAGAGTTAGCCAGACTTCTACAACAAGAAAAGAGGGCCATTCTGCCTCATGAAGAGTTGCTAGAAACCATCAACTTGGGGGCAGAAGAGGACCAGAAGGAAGTAAAAGTGGGTGCCAACCTGGAACCAAATGTCAAGGAGCGCTTAGTGCAATTGTTGAACGAATATGTTGAAATCTTTGCCAGGTCTTATGAAGACATGCCAGGGTTAGACACAGATATCGTGGTTCACCGTCTCCCTACAAGAGAAGACTGTCCACCGATCAAGCAAAAGGTTCGTCGAATGAGGCCTGATATGTCTGAGAAGATTAAGGCTGAAGTAATGAAGCAATTCAACGCTGGCTTTCTGGTTATTACCTCCTATCCACAATGGGTTGCTAACATCGTGCCCGTACCTAAAAAGGACGGTACAGTCAGAATGTGTGTAGACTATCGGGATTTGAACAGGGCTAGCCCCAAAGATGATTTTCCGCTACCGCATATCGATATTTTGGTTGACAACACAGCCCAGCACAAGGTGTTTTCCTTCATGGATGGATTCTCGAGATACAACCAGATTAAAATGGCCTCCGAGGACATGGAGAAACCTACTTTCATCACGCAATGGGGTACCTTCTGCAACAAGGTGATGCCGTTCGGACTGAAGAACGCAGGGGCAACCTATCAACGCGCCATGGTAGCTTTGTTTCATGATATGATACATCATGAAATCGAAGTTTACGTAGACGACATGATAGCTCGATCACAGACAGAAGAAGAACACCTTGGTCATTTACAAAAGCTGTTTGCTAGGTTGAAGGAGTATAAGCTCAGGTTGAACCCGAGCAAGTGCACTTTTGGAGTTAGGTCTGGTAAACTTCTGGGATTTATTGTCAGCAACAAAGGCATTGAGGTCGATCCAGCTAAAGTGAAGGCTATACAAGAAATGCCTGCCCCCCATACTGAAAAGGAGGTTAGGGGATTCTTGGGATGCTTAAACTATATCGCAAGGTTCATCTTTCACCTGACATCTACCTGTGAGCCAATTTTCAAACTGTTAAAGAAAGATCAGGTAGTTGAATGGAATAAAGATTGTCAAGTTGCTTTTGATAAAATCAAGGAGTACTTACTAGAACCTCCTATCCTGATGCCACCCGTCGAAGGAAGGCCGTTAATCATGTATCTGACTATTCTGGATAACTCAATGGGGTGTGTGCTGGGCCAACATGACGAGTCTGGCCGAAAAGAGCATGCCATTTATTACCTTAGCAAAAAGTTTACCGACTGTGAGACTCGCTACTCACTGCTCGAGAAAACTTGTTGCGCTTTGGTATGGGCTGCTCGCCGGCTGAGGCAATATATGTTGACTCACACCACTTTGCTGATTTCCAAAATGGATCCGATCAAGTATATCTTCGAGAAGCCTGCTTTATCTGGAAGAATCGCTAGATGGCAAATGATCCTGACAGAGTATGATATCCAATATACTACCCAAAAAGCTATAAAGGGGAGTGTACTAGCTGACTATCTAGCTCATCAAGCCGTCGAAGATTACCAGTCTATGAGTTTCGACTTCCCTGACGAGGACATCATGACTTTGGACAACATCGAAGGTAACAGACCGCATGACGAACCTGAACAAGGATCCCGATGGACCCTGTATTTTGATGGTGCTTTAAATGCACTTGGCAACGGTATCGATGCAGTACTAATTTCTCCGGAAGGTTGCCATACACCCTTCACTACCTGACTTTGCTTCAGTTGTACCAACAACATGGCTGAATATGAAGCTTGCATCTTTGGTCTCAAGGCTGCTATAGACTTGGGAATCAAATCTTTGGTCGTATTTGGGGACTCGGCTTTGGTTATCAGTCAAGTCAAAGGAGAGTGGGACACCAAACATCCTAATCTTATCCCATACAGAGAACATGTCTTGACGTTGTTGCCTCACTTCGAGCAGATTACTTTCGAGCACTTCCCGTGAGAAGAAAATCAACTAGCAGATGCTATGGCTATGATGTCCTCCATGTTTAAACTCAACTGGGATAACGAGGCTCCCCAAATTACCATCGAGCGAATGGGCGAACCCGCGCACTGTCATGAGATTAACACCGAAGAAGTAGTGGAACAACCCTGGTTTCATGAAATCAAAGGTATCTCCAGACTAGAGAATATCCTGAAGGAGCTTCCGTCAATGACAAAAAGTTCTTAAGGAGATTTGCTGCCAAGTTCTTCCTAAGCAATGGCATCCTTTATAAGCGCATCCATGATTGTGTTTTACTTCGTTGTGTGGACAAAGCTGAAGCAGAGTTGATCATGACTGAGATACACAGCGACACATTCGGCACCCACTTGAGTGGACATACGATGGCTAAGAAGATTCTAAGGGCAGGCTACTACTGGTATACCATGGAAGCTGATTGTCATCAACATTCTCGTACCTGCCACAAGTGCCAAGTCTACGCCGACAAGGTACATATTCCTCTTGTTCCTCTCAACATTCTGACAGCTCCTTGGCCATTCGCAATGTGAGGCATTGACATGATTGGAGAGATCAAGCCCACGACATCCAATGGACATCGCTTCATCCTGGTGGCTATTGATTACTTCACCAAATGGGTCGAGGCAGCTTCCTTTGCCTCTGTTACAAAGAATGTGGTTGCCCGCTTCATCAAGCAAAACCTCATATGCCGGTACGGTGTCCCCGACAGGATCATCACAGACAACGGTACGAATTTGAACAATACTATGATCACCGCTCTATGCGAACAGTTCAAGATTTATCATCACAATTCATCTCCCTACTGGCCGAAGATGAACGGTGATGTTGAAGCTGCGAACAAAAATATTAAGAAGATTATTCAAAAGATGACAGTCACCTACAAGGACTGGCATGAGATGTTACCGTTTGCTCTGCATGGATATCGTACCACGGCACGTACTTCAACAGGGGCAACCCCATTTTCTTTGGTGTATGGCATGGAAACGGTTCTACCCATGGAAGTTCAGATTCCTTCCTTAAGGATTATGAAGGACGCTGGTTTGAGTGAAGACGATTGGATTCAGACCCGGCTTGATCAACTTAACTTGATCGACGAGAAGCGACTTGCTGCTGTTTGTCATGGTCAGACGTATCAAAAATGCATGATCAAGGCTTTCAACAAGAAAGTCAGATGTCAGGTATATCAAGTCAGAGATCTTGTAATCAAACGGATCATCTTGCCGCAAAGTGATCCCAGGGGCAAGTGGACTCTTACCTACGAAGGACCATTTGTGATTAAGAGCATCTTTTCTGGTGGGGCAATGATTCTGACCACCATGGACGGCGACGACTTTCCGCACCCTGCGAACGCAGACATAGTCAAAAGATACTACGCATAAAACGACCCGACAAGTTGAAAACCCGAAAGGGCGACTTGGGAAAAAATGGGCATCCCGGTGAATTGAAAACCCAAAAGGGCGGTTCAGGCAAAAATTAGGGATAAAACAAAAAAATTTGTACACCCGGCAAGTTGAAAACCCGAAAGGGCGACTTGGGCAAAAAAGGGGTTTCCCGGTGGATCGAAAACCCGAAAGGGCGGTCCAGGCAAAAGTTAGGGAATTAAAGCGTATGATTATGTCTCGTCGGATCACTTTAAGAACAATCACTTCACCAAAAAACTCCAAGCTTCTGATTAATCCCGTCACCGGCAGACGATGCAGCGAATGGGCAAGATATTCAGAGTTGTGAAGGCTATAGCAGAATGGGAACCCCATGGGATTATTACACAATAGCCATCTTTTCTTTTTGTATAAAATTTTTCTCAATTTTTACGAAAACATTCTCTTACTAGGATGTCTGTCTCCCTTGTACAAAGATACTCACAAAAGTTAATACAAATATACTCCAAAGTGCATAAATTTGCTTGCTTTTCTTTTCTTTCTATACTTATGTTTTATTTGAAAACGTCCAATGTTTTGTTAAATAGGCATATGCATTTGAATATAATCACTGCTTACAAATAAAATGAAATTGAGAAAGGATAATTACTGATAGGTTAAAGAAGTAGGAAGAAATCTTTATGCCATTTCAGAAGAAATCCCCTACGATACGTCATTCAATAAGAAAAATTTGGAGTATATTTCCCCAGCGAAGTTAAGCTTCAAGATCCGCAGCGGAGCCAATACAGTCTAAGACTTGATTCCCCAGCTAGGTTAAGCTTCAAAATTCCCATCAGAGTTAAAACCCGATCCCCGATGGAGCCCGAAAACCCTGAAATACGTATCCCCAGTAGGAGCTAGAGTATTCTAAACCTCCTTCCCCAGCGAATTCAAAATTCCAACTACCAATCCCCAGTAGGAACCATTCAGCTTTCCCCAACTTCCCCAGTAGATTGGCATACAACCCAAGCTCCTAATTTCCCCGACCGAGTAAACATTCTCCCCACAGAGTTATTTCCCGACAGAATGAGGATTCTAGTTCCTGTTTCTCCAATGGAAGCCTCCCAAGTTTTAATTCCCCAGTAGAGGTCGTCAGAGTTCTCCTTATTCCCCAGGAAAGTCATGAAGAACTCTCATTCCCCGCAGAAGTGGGTAAAACTCTTGTTAAAATCCCCACAAGTCATCAAGGATTTTGAATCCCCAACAGTGGTCCTAGGATTTCTCATTCCCAACAATAAAAGATCTTTAATCCCCAGGCAGTCAGCAAGGATTTCTCATCTTCAACAATCAAAGGTTTTTGAATCGTCAACATCGGTCAGGAATTTACTTCCTCCCGCGGCAGTCAAAGATTTCATTATCTCCAACAATCAAGGATTTATTTTCCTCAGCAAGACAACTACTCGGCTTATATGCACATCCATTACATTCATATATCATAAACATTGATGAAACACAATTCATTGCATCATACATATCATGCAACATAATTTTGTGTTTTAGCTAACATTTTACCCTTTTCAGGATAAGATTAAAAGGCCATCGTTAACAATTATTCAGATATAGTATGGATACACCCCAGACACGGTGGTCATTCTATTACTCATTCAGAATTTCAAGTCAAAGACAGTACAGATACACTCCAGACACGGCGGTCATTCTACTACTCGTACAGACTTCAGCAATAAGATACAGACTAGATACGCTCCAGACACGACATCCATTCTATCTCTCATTCAAATTCTCAACTCAAAGTTCAGATATGCTCCAAACACGGATGCCATTCTGACCCTTACACCAGTAGCTTGATTCTTGCCAGTGCAGTCGCCGCGGAAGTCATCCTGTCACCTATTCAAATCCCAGTTATAGTTCCAGATACACTCCAGACACATAAGTCATTCTTCTACTAATACATATCTCAACTTTAGATACAGTCCAGATACGCACCATACACGGTTGCCATTCTGTCACTCATTCAGAATTTATCCCCAGCACACAGTGCTCCGTATACAAATGTTTCTCTGTTACCCATTCAGAATACAGATACACTCCAGACACGGCAGTCATTCTGATATTCATTCAAAGTCTCAAATGCAATTGCAGCTCAGATACGCTCCAAACACGGACGCCATTCCTTGGCTCATACAGACTCAGTCTCCAGATACAGTTCAAGTGCATTCTAGACACGGATACCATTTGGATACTCATTCTTCTGACCTACCACATTGCACTTCAACAAACCTTCTTGGATGGCATCTTTAAGCCCATCTCCAGCAAGATTCTACCAACACCAAATGGCCTCTTTAAGCCCATTCCCTCGACATTATTTTGACGAGTGCAAATTTACGGGCACTCTAGTGTCCAATCCTCTTTTACCTTCGAGTCGCGAAAGGCAAACTTGCCAATCTAACTCTTCAGGTTCAAGAAGATTGAACAGGGGCAACTATTGTACCCCAAAATTTGACCTCTTATTTCATCAAGATTTCCCATCACAAGACTCTTGGAACTCAAGATCAAGCTAGGGTTTGCTCTGCTCAAGACACCTCATTGCACTGTTAACCTAAATTAGGGTTTGAGTTTGCATAGGGATATTTTGACCTACAATGCCCAAAGTGACTTTCATATTTCATGTTGTACTCACAAGTTTGTCCATACCAAGTTTTAAGCCTTGATTCAAATTTTTGCCCAGTCAATTGGACAGTTGACCTAGAAATCAACTGTATTAGGGAAAAAGTCAACTGTCGCCAATTGACAGTCAAACCTCATGAAATTTGACCCACATCAACATTATAAACTCATATGAACCATTTGATCAAGTTTGGATCACAATTCCACAAGAAATTTGATCATATCACCAAAAGGGCAAAATGGTCATTTTTAGGGTTTTGACTGCACAAAGGCAATTTTTGACTGTTTGACCTAGCCAATGGCAAATCAAGCTCACACATGGACTCAAGGACTCAATTACATTGTCTTGACCCATTCAACAAGTTCAAGAGATCTCAAGTGCATATGATTGACAGATGAATTTTTCAGTCAATTGATCAAAATTTGACTATACACTGAAAAGTCAAACTTTGACTTTTTGGTCAAAATCAAGTGCCAAGAGTTATTTTTCATCAAGACATGTCAAATTATGAAACTTGTTCATCAAGAAACCCAAAAATGCAAATTAGGGTTTAAAATGGGAAAATTTCATTAGAAATTTTTTAAGTTATGAAACTTTCTTATTTTTTCCTAACTTTGTCCCATTTTTTCACCAAGATGCAAATGGATTCAAAGAAAACTTGCAACATGAAAGTTTTAGTCCATCACAAATTCTAAAACTTTTATTCACAAAGTTTTCTCAAAATAAGCTTGTAGCTCAAGTTATGAATTTTGGAACAAGGGTACCTAAAACGTTTAACTTAGAGAAAATTTGCCCTAATCTAGGCAGGATTTTGACCCATCTTCTTGTCCATTTTTCACATAGTTCCACTTGGAGTTTCAAGTTGCATTTCAAAGATGGATTATAGTACATATTCCAAGCTTTCCAAATTGTCCAATAACTCCTCAAACACCCTTATGGTTAGAGATAATCGAATGCTTGAAGTTGGCAAAAACTCACTTTTGTCCATGGCCAATACATGTTCATACAAACTTGCATTTTCAAATCAGCATGTTTGGTGCTAGCTTGCAGGCCTCAAAACCAAATTGTACTCCATAATTTAATGCATAACCATTTAGTTAAGGTGTTATCTTGGTCATTTGGACATTGCATACAAGATTAATCCTTAAGTGGTAAAAGGTAAAATGCCATTTTTGTAAAGTTGCACTTTATGTCAAACCAAAATCCTTGAGGTATGGGGCCATATCTCTGAAGCAAGATTCAATCAACCAATTCCAAGAACCAAGAGAAAAGTATGCAGCATGATATAGGGCTTGTACAGGCCTGCATTGAGAGGACACACACTCTTGCTTGAAAAAGAAGAAAAGTTGCAAAACATATACCATCTCTCATATCTGTTAAGACCAGCTTACACAAACATTGTAAACCAATTTCATACCTCCCAACAAGCCAAGAACACGACCCTTCTGCCTCCCAAACCCCCTTGTATACAAAATCCCTGTTTTGCTGCAAAACAGGGCAAGCTCTATAAACTTGAAGCCATAACCAAATTCCATCATGCGTTTTATCCCAAAACACTTCAAACACCTTCCAATCAACTCACCTGAACTATCCCAGGCCTCCATTGCAAGCTGTAACACCATTAACACACTTTGCCATTTTTGTTTCAAAGCTCTGCAGGTTGAGTTCTACAGCACGATTCAAGCTGTTTCAAAACAAGCCAAGCATTGGAAAAGCTTCCTTGGACCTCAGGCAAGTTCAAAAGAAGCTCAAACACCATTGAAGGTTGCTACATTGTCCAGCTCGAAGTCAACTGAAACAGGTATTTCATGGACTTCTATCTCTCTATTTAGGAATGGTTAGGCTTAGGTTTGTGAATGAAATATGTAGTACTCATAGCCCTGAAGCCATACATATGCTTAGTTTTCATTTACATTAATCATGCTAGGAGAATTTCACTCATAAACTTTCTGAAAAAACTAGGTTAGAAATTAGGGCCAGAGAAATTCTCTCTGGTCTTTGAGATTTAATCCAAGTTTTTTATATGGTTGGATTCGTTGTTTAATGCTCTACAATTTTCATGTTGTGAGTTTTGTTAGAAAATCAAAGAATCAGGAGTTACAATTTTGTACGTAGCACGCGCACAAATCTGTTCCAAGGAAGAAGAAGAAGTGGATTCTGGGTTGGACCTGGTTTCCTTTGCTTTTGGCACCCTCCACTTTTCTTTTTATACCCCCTGGCCCATTTATTTGAATATTTATCATTTTGACATTTTTATTTTTTATTCTGACTTTATTATTTTTTGTCTAAATATAAAAAATGCCAAAAAAATTATCTTCTATATTTTTCATATTTGTTTGATATTCGTTTTTATTTTACTAAGTATAAATATGTAAATAAACTATTTTCTTCTTATTAAAATTCAAAAATAATACAAAAAATATACTTATCCTTATTTATTATTTTTTATATACACTTAAAAATATTTTCTTGAAAATACACATTTTTTTTGTAAATAATTAATTTCTATTTTTATATATTTAATATATTTAATATATATATATATATATACTTTATTTTATTAAATAATTAGGACAAAAATACTAAAATACTACATTTTCATTTTATTAATATTTTTTTTACTAAAACATTTTTTTTTGTACATTATACTTTTATTTTTGTATAAGTTAATATGTTATTGTATATAATTAATAAATATTACTATTTATTAAGAATTAGGGTTTTTGCCATAATAGAAAAATAATTAAAATTGACTTTTTCTTTATTTTTACTTCATATTAAAAAAAAAATTTACATACATAAAAAATCATTTTTGCATAATACATCTTTATTTGATATTTATTTAATTGTATTTATTTAAATATTATGCCTTGTATATTCAATTTGGTTGTAATAACTTAGAATTTAATTTCTTGTCAAATACCCCCAATTCAAATTTGTACCCCCTCCTTATATCATGTTGTGATAGTGTAGTATTTAAATTCTCGCACATTTAAAAGCTTCCAATTATGCCATGCTTAGACTTAGGGTTTGTATGCAAAATAAAATCAACAACTAGCTTGACCTAATCAAAGACAAATATGCATGAAAAACAAAACACAATGCACACTTGCACCCCTAGGGTTTCAATCCACTCGTTGCCTTCAAAAATGGGCCATGGTTGCATGTCAAGTACTTTGGCAAAACAAAAACAAGCAAAAAGATCATAGTCCCTCGATGACTCTATCTGAGTTACCTAAACAAAATGATCAAGTCCCTCAAGAAAATTGCCAAAAGTACTTGACACAATTGCTATCATGGTCTATACGATGACACGCGTCTGTCCCGTTTAACATCCTAAACACAAGGTTGTTCACCAAATACAATGGTGAAGCAACACTGTTAAAAGGGTTAAAAACATAAGAAAGATCTTTGAGTAAAATAGGGTACAAAAAGAGACCCCTTACACCATTGCTTCACATTTCTCGACTATCAACTTGTGCCTACTTTGGAAGAATTCTCCCGACTCTTGAGAATTCCCATTCTTAATCAACTACATTTTAACGGTACAAAAAGAGACCCAAAGCCAGAAGAGATTGCTCAAGCTCTACACTTTCACTCCTCTGATGTCACAACTCATTGGGAAACAAGGAGTGGTGTCAAAGGTTTCTTAACAAAGTTCTTGTTCGAGAATGCCCAAAACTGTTGGAATTCCTTGGTGTGATGCGGTGGGAGAACTGATTTAGATTTTGCGTTTGTGTTCGTAAATGTTTCAGTTTAGCAAGAGTCGCCACCGACTTTTATTTTATCCAAAAGGAAAGGTAAAAAAGCACAGGAAAGACCTTTGAGATTGTTTTTGGGTTCGGGGGGTATATTATGAAAAGGGAAGGTGCTATCACCCTTTTCATCCATGGTTTTCCATGGGCTCTTAGTTACTTGTTTTAGATCACTTGCTTTTGCTTTTCAATTGTTTGAAATGGTGCTTTGTGTGTGGTTTTGAAAATATTTTGAAAAGAGGCCTTTGTCTAGGCAACCTTTGTAATAATTCTTGTTTGAATATATACAAAGGTGTTTATCTTTTGAAAAATGTTTCAATGTTTGAAAGTTTATTTTGGGAAAATGTTTTGAAATTGTGTTGTGATGTGTTTTTGAAAATAGCAAGGATGTTTTGCAAGTTTTTATCAAGTAACTAGGAGCATCTACCTACCTACTCAAAGATCTTTCCTACACATTTTTAACCCTTTTACATTGTTGTTTTACCATTGCATTTGGTAAACAACCTTGTGTTTGGATGTTAAACGGGACAGACGCGGGTCATCGTATTGACCATGATAGCAATTGTGCTAAGTATCTTAGCAAGTTTTTGAGGGACTAGATCATTTTGTTTAGGCAACCAAGATAGCGTCATCGAGGGACTATGATCTTTTGTTTTATTTTTGTTTGCCAAGATACCTAGCATGCATACCATGGCCATGTTAAAGGCAACAAGTTGGTGAAACCCTAGGGGTGCTTGTGTGCATTGTGTTGTCAATTTTCATGCTTTTTTGTCTTGTATTAGGTCTAGCTATTTGTTTGATTTTGAATTTTTGCATACAAACCCTAATCTTTCTATCATGGCATATTTGAAAGTTATAAATGCGTAAAAGTAATCTAAGCTATTACAACATTGGTATGGGGAGGGGGATACAAATTTGAATAGGGAATTATTTGCAAGAAATTAAAACCCTAAGATTATTACAATCAAATTGAATTCTTTGTTCAAATAATAAATAAGCAAATATTTAAATGGACAATTAAATAAATATGCAATATATTATAAATATGCAAAAATGTTTTTTGTATTATTTTTATGTATGTAAAAATAAACTATTTAATGTATTAAAAAAGAGAAAATAAAAGATTATTTTTATTAAGGGTGAAAACCCTAATTTTTGGTTTAAGAATGTATATATATTATAATATTTATTTATGTACAAGAAAATAAAATAAAATATATACAAATGTTTAGAAAATTAAATATGTGAGAAAAATATTATTTAAGTATATAAATAATAAAAATAAAATATATAATATTTTTTGTATTATTTACAAGTTTTTATTTAAGAAAATAAATATATTAAACTTAATAAACTAAATACTATGCCAAAATAAAAAAATATAATAAAATGTGAAATTTTAAGAAAAAATATTCTTGATATTTTTTATGTTTAGAAAAATAAAATAAAGTCAGAAATGAAAAAGAAATGGAAAAATATGCAAAAAAATAAGCAAATGGGCTGAGGGGTGCAAATAACAGAAATGGGGGTGTCAAAAGCAAGCCATGACCAAGCCCAACCCAGATCACTTCATATCTAACCTTTGGCCAAACAAAAACCCGCGCTTATACTCAAAATTGGAAATCCTGCATTTGTGCTTAAAAACAAAAACTTGCAACATGAAAGTTATAGAGCATGATCATACGATTCTAACCATATAAAAAACTTAATCTAACTCTCAAAGACCAGAGATAATTTCTCTGGCCCTAATTTCTAACCTAACTTTTTCAGAAAGTTCATCAATCAAATTCTCCCAACACAGTTAACTTAAATGAAATCTATGCATATGTACAACTTAAGGGCAATGAGTACTACATTTTTTATTCATAAACCTAAGCCTAATGATTCCTAAATAGAGAGTTAGAAAGTTGGAAAATACCTACTTCAGTTGAACTCGAGTATGGCAATGTAGGGGCTTTCAGTGAGGCCTGAGATGCTTGTGAGCTTGCTTGAAGTTCCTTGGAGCTTTCCCAATGCTTAGCTAGCTTTGAACTTGCCTGAATAAGCTTGTAGAAGTCAACCTGCACAACCAGAATTCAAAAATGGTGAAGCTTGAAAACAAGGTTACAGTTGCTGGCCAATGGTTGGGATAGCTTAGGTGTGTTGTTTAGAAGGTGTTTGAAGTGGTTGCAAGCAAAACGCACGAGTAGATTTTGCTTTGGATGTCAAACAGCATAAGTTGCCCTGTTTTGCAAGTTTTTGGTGTTTTGGTGTTCAAGGCTGTTTGAGGACTGGCTAGCTCGTGTTTTTGACCTTAGGCAATATGCAAAACTTGGTTCAAATGTTTACAAAGCTTGGTTATAACAAATACAAGAGTTGTATGGTTTTTGCAAGGTTTCTTGGTTTTGAAGCAAAAATGAGAAGTGACTATGCACAAGCTTGTACCATCTAGCTTAGGGTCTGCACAAAGTTGGTATAATTTTCCTTATCTTTGTGGACTTTGTTTGCTGTGAAATAATGGTCCAATGCTCAAGAGAAACAAAAATGCATAAAGTTGTGCTTTATGAGAATAACATTGTTGCCTTTTTGCCAAAAATGGATTAAACCCTTGTGTAATCCTCTAAAGCTCAGAACATCACTGTCTTTTGTTTCAGAAGGACTTCTTTTGATTCCATTCGTTGTGCACCTGGATCAACTGAGAAGACTACCCTGCCTATCTTTTATGATTATTCGGAACCATCACTATCTTTTGTTTCAGAAGGACTTCTTTTGATGCCATTCGTTGTGCACCTGGATCAACTGAGAAGACTACCCTGCCCCAGGTTATGATTAAGGGTTTTAATTTTTGAAAAGAAAAACTCCAACTTCTTTGGCTCAGAGGGGTTGACGAGGGATTATCTTCCTTATAACTCCAGTGTTTAGGATTTGGAACAATGCCTGTACCTCATCAGCGGGGTCTGTTCAAAAGCATACTGTAGATTGTGGTATCGTTTTCGTCATCCTCCCTCAAAAGGCTTAGAATTTTTGATCGAGAGTTGATCATCACAAAAATGAAATATGAAGCAATTTCAAGCATAATGAAAACAATTAATTCAAGACAGACACGTGTAATGCATTCATGAAATAAAAGAGTTTAACATGATAATTGTTTGTTTGAATAAGCAGAGAAAAATACAACTTGAACATTCAAATAAAACAAAAAGCCTTCAAAATAAAACAAAAGCCCTCAATGATTTGGCATGGGAGCAGTGATTATGTTTGGAGTCTCTGGTGCTTCAAACTGAATCTCTTTAGCATCAATCATGTCTTGCACCTTATTCTTCAGGGCCCAACAGTTGTCCGTAGTATGCCCAGGGCTATCAGAGTGGTATGCACACCTTTCATTGGGATGATAGTTAGGAGCGGAAGTGTTTGGATTCCGAAGAGGAGCCCTTAAGGTAATCAGCCCTGCCTTCAACATTTGCTGTAGCGCTTGATCCAGTGACATGTTGATCTTAGTGAACTGTCTCTTGGGTGCGACCTCCTTACGTTGATGCCCCTGTCTTTGCTGAGCATGCATAGGATTGGAGATCTGGGTTGCCCCTACCTGTTGATCATGACGACTCTTTTTACCATGCACAGCATTGGACTCCTTTTTTCCATGGTAAGTCTTTTTATGAGCATCAGAAGGTGCAGCTTCTTGAATCTTTCCAGCCTTGACACCGGCTTCAATCCTCTCCCCGGTCAAGATCAAATCTGTAAACCCAGCAGAAGAATTCCCAATCAGATGGTGGAAGAAAGGACCAGACAAGGTCCCCAAGAACATATCAACGAGTTCACGTTCGGTCAGAGGTGGCTGCACCCTTCCAGCAAGGTCTCTCCACTTTTGCGCATATTCCTTGAATCCTTCACCCGTCCCTAGTGACATACCCTGGAGTTGGGTACGCGTAGGAGCGAGGTCGGAATTGTACTGATACTGCTTGTAGAATGCAATAGCCAAGTCCTCCCAGTTACGAATGCTGGCTCCATCCAGCTGATAGAACCATTCGAGTTGAGTCCCTGAAAGGCTGTCCTGAAAGAAGTGAATCCACAAATTCTTGTCAACCGTGTAGGGCTGGATCTTCCTTACGTATGAACGGAGGTGCAGCTTAGGACAGGAAGCTCCATCGTATTTTGCAAAGGCAGGTGCTTTGAACTTATGAGGAATCACTACCCCAGAGGATAGACCTAGATCTTTGAAGTCCAGACCGGGTACCTTTTTTATCTCCATAGCGCTTAACCGGTCTTCCAGTTGTTTGTACTTATCCTCGGCAGGAGGGTACTGTTCATCATTGAAATCTGTCTCGTTGTCGGAGACCACGGGACTAGGAACCCTTCTCTCTTGTGGACTGTCCTTGCCCATAGATGAGGCAGTCAGCTCAACCTCATTCTGTAATCCATTCCCAGATCTGCGTCTAGGGTTGAACAACACAGTCCTCTTCTTCTTCTTCCTCTCTTTCAGCATCAGAGCCTTCAAGTCCTGTTGACCCTGGGCTAGGCTCATAACCAACTCCTGGAACTGGGCATTCTGGGCCTGGAGGGCCTTGATAGCTTGTTCGGTAGTAGGTTCAGGATTCATGATGATAGCTGAAATAAACAGCGAAGAAGATAAGTGACCTGTCAAAAGGGTACCTGTAATGCAATGATATACGTGAGATATGTATGCAATGTTTTCAAGGATCTCGCGGGGTAAACAGAGAAACTGATTAGAAGTTGAATACGGTAGCTTGATTGAAGGAACTTCATGTTGTTGAGAGTCCTTCTTCAAGAGTCAAAGCTCACCATATCGAGTGGGTCATAGCCCCTGACTCAAGCCGTCATGTTTTAATCTCCAAACAACCTTGGCTAGAGGAAAATAAATCCCCTTTGCCCCTTGCTGGACAGTTGGTTCATCATGACCTGCATCACAGACCCTTGAGATCCTTGAAATGGGTTAGTCCTTACGCAGGATGCATGCAATGTTATGATGGTATGATGTTATGCTATGCGTGGGGTGATGTAAGTAAACCCTGTTATAAGCCCAGATTAAGGATTGTAAACAAAACCTGCAAGGAACTCATGTTGTCAGATAACAAGAATGTGCAAGTAGTTCAAGTTTGAAAGCACACAAGTCACACCAGACAGCCCTTAGAGTTTAGGCCAGCATGAGGTTTAGGTACTACCCTCTTTCAGTTTCGTTGGTTAAGACCTGTCCTAGAAAACAGTAACCGGGTTCTAGAGGATCTCAATATCACTGACTACCCTCAATTGGTCATAACTCCAGCATCGCAATCTTTTCTTGAGGCCAGAACCATCGCGAGAGTTTAGCCTCAATGAGTGTAGCATACTGCTACTGTTCTATGGCCAAGTTGGGTCAATTTAGGGTTCTAAGGTCGGTTGGTGCTTAATGACTCCTCAGAAGACCCATATTCTCCTCGTTGTAACACAAGGGATATCGGTACAGACCAAGGTGTCACACCAATGTAGCCACTGCTTCACCCTTGTCGGTCTACGCCGGACATGTCCCTCACAGCTTATGCTACCTAAAGGGTATTCCCCAGATCCGGGTTAGGATCTATGAAACTCCGATGCAAGCCCACAAATATAAAAGAAAACAAAGCAAGCAATTGAAAACAAGGGTGGTCTAATCCTAAGGTACACCTCACTTATTAAAAAATTTCCCCAGCAGAGTCGCCAGTTCTGTGATCGGTGGAAATAGAACTGACTGTTTTGGAATGCTGGTTCGCAAAATGTCGCGGTAAGCAAGAGTCGCCACCGTCTTTTATGTTCTCCAACATGGAAAGGACAAAAGCACATCAAAATTCCTTATTGAGATGTCTCTCGGTTCAGGAGGTAGATTTATAGAAAGGGAAGGTGTTAGCACCCTTTATATCCGTGGTTATCCACGGGCTCTTAGGTACTTGCTCACTATGTTTTCAAAAGAGTTTACTTTTCTTGTGTTTGTGGGTTTTGAAAAAGTTTGTCTGAAAAACTTCGTTTAACTCTTGTATCAGTCCTCAAGAGTGTATGAAGTGTTGTTTGAAAACTTTTGTTTGAAAGTGTGAGTGCGAAAAGTTGTTTTTGTTTTTGAAAGAGCAAGTACCTTAGAACTATCTACCTACTCAAAGGAATTAAGCTGTGTAAATGTCCTTTAGACAGTACTATCCCACTATTGAGAAGTAGGTAGCACCGTCGTTGGAGTTATTCGGGTCAATTCGATTAAGGGACAATGTGGTCACCGAAGCAATAGTAGGACGCCTTAGCGGTAACCCTAATGTCCTAGATCCTTTTTATCCGAGGCAACCGTTTTGAGGCAACTAGATCTTTAGACAGGAGGGCGACCTCTAAAACACCCTATACTTGACGACCACCTCGAGGCAACCGAGTGAGGCGTACCCTAGGAGTGGCATGTGCATGTGTGTCAGGATTCAGTTTATGTTTATCTTGTACATGTTATTTGTGAGCTACGCTTTGATTTTATTTTTCATATAAGTCTTTCATGCATTTTTAGCAGTTAAGAGTGCGGAAAGTAAATTGCGGAAAGTTGAATCTACGCAATTACAAGGCGCGGGTCTATACATCGCCAAAAACATAACCTGTTTGGAAAATAAGTGCGAGAAAAGTAAAGAAAGCGGTAAAAGCCTAATTAACTATTACATCCTCGGAAACAGTTACATCAATATAATCAAAAGGAATTAAAGCGCGAAAGAAATTAAATCGGGAACGTCTTAGGGTTTTGACCCTTTTTGAGAAAAGAAAGTAATTTGTCCTTTTTTGCAATTAAATTAAATATTAAACCTAATAACTAATTAATTAATTAATTAAAAGAAAAAGTATTTTTGTGTTTTTTATGTTTTTAATGAAAATAAAAAGAAAAAAAGAAATTAAAAGTCAAGAAAACCCTAATTCTAAATTTATTTTATATTTTGTAAAAATGTCAAAGTTAACCTAATTAACTAAATTAATTAATTTACATTTATTTACGAAAATAATAATTAAGGTGAATAATAATAATATAAATAATATTTTAAGTTTCTGATTTTTATTATGAAAAATAATTTATGAATTAATTAGATAATAGTAATAATAATTATTAAAATAAAAAGAAAGAAAATAAAAAATAAATAGAAACCAGGGGGGTGCCAGGCCTTTTTGGAGGTGTGTTTGTAACTTTCAAGCCCATTAAGCCACAAGCCTGCTTTGACTTTTTGGTTGTCCAGCGCATGGTTGACTGATGAACACCATGGTCATCCATCTTGTGGCCCTTGGATTGAGCTTTGTGGACACCTGGCGCACTGATTTGTGAGAGACCAGGGTGGAATGCATTGGCAAGCCTGCACATGATCTTATTAAGAAAAACAATAGAAATAATTTAGGTGGACCTAGGAATCGAACCTCGGTCCCAGTGGTCACCAGACACATCACCTTCCACTATGCCATTCGCTTGCTTCTGTTAATACAATAACAATTAATTATAACATACAAAAATCAATGCCCATGCTGGAAAAACAAAACACGCGCGCTGATTATTTGAATGGACTAATCAGGATGGAACACGTCCTTCATCTTCTTCGTTTTCCTGCAAAAGAATAAAGAGATAGCGGGGGTTTTTAACCCCCACAAAACAAGACGACAGAAAATAGCGATTAGGCGTAGGATGAAGATAAATTGTTCGCGAGCATGGTTTTAGCTTTGTCTTGATCAGCCGGTTTCAACCATAGGCATTATGAAGCCTAATTTTTCCCGTGTTGAAAAACCCCAAAATCAAAGCTTCGGAACCCTAGCTTTCTTCAATGGTATCTTTTGATTTAAGGCTCTATAATTCAATTAACCTGTACCATTAGCTTCCTATGGATTCATACAATACAAATCAAACAGCAAATCGTGTTAATGATGCATGAAATATGAATTACAGTTATGGAAAAAAGTGGTAAACCGTGAGTTCGTTCTGGACAGTTTCTTGAGCTTTAGCACGCGAATTTGATTGCAAAACGTATCTGAGTGTCCCAACGAGGTGTTTGAATCCCTAAATTGCCTTGAATTGGCCTGGAGTATGAAGATCAGTTTTAAGCTTTCTTTGAATTTTTTCAATATGGTAATGGCTCTTTTTGCAGCAATTTACACGTGAACAACATTAGAGTTAGGTTGTGCATATGTATTGGAAGGGAATTAGGTCAAGTCTTGGCCCAAAGATCCATTGCATTGATGTTTCAATATTTGATTTCCAATCAAATCTTTTTGCCTCTTTTTGATTGAAAAATCTTGCCAATTATGGAGTTTTTGACATCTTTGATTGGCACACGAATTTGCCAGCTTGCCTTGAGCCTATTTGCTTCACAAAAGATTGAAAAAATCACAATCATTGAATTTCCTACATTTTAAATTAATTAAAGGAATTAAAATCAATTAAAAATCCAATTAATTAATAAAAAATAAGAAAATAAATTCAAGTAGGCTCAATGGGTCGTGCATAAGCTTTGGACAATGTTTCAAGAAGGAATTTGAGGCCCATTAGCAAAAATGATGTGTTTTGAGCAAAGTTGACTTTTGCAAATTCACAAAACTTTCCCAACTTCTCCAATGCATATCTTGCTCAATTTTGATCATATGAACATGTTCTTAGACATTTTGGAAAGGTCTTTAAGTCCTCTAACCAATTCCTTTGGTCCCATGTCATTTGGATTTACCAATCTCAAGTTATGGTCTTTGACTTAAAGTGCCTTTTTGTTGACTTTTGAAATTGACCTATAATATAGAAATTGATAACTTTTTGTGAGAGCATTTCTTGGACTTGAAATATGAAGATGAGTTGTAGGAAATGTCATCCCCTTCAAAATGAGCATTGGATGGGATTTTTCTGATGAACCATGAAAAAGTTATGCTTTGGTCAAGTTACAGTTGACTTTTCTGCTGTCCAAAAATAGTAACTTTTGCATCTTTGATGATTTTTGAGTCATTCTTGTGGAATCATGATCAAGACTTGATTAAATGATGATTGTGGACTCAAAATAAGATGTTGACCAAAAATTCTGACTTTTGACTGTAAAATGACCGTTTTGCCCCTACAATTGATTGTGAAGTAAATGAAGCTTTTGACTGTGCAACTTGTCTCTGTGAATCTTGCAACTTGACATGTAAATGCTTGACAATGTATATGAGCCTATGAGACTTGGTTGGACCCTTGAAAACCTCAAATTCCTTGCAATAACCAAAACCCTAATTTCAGCTGGCTTAGGAGGTGTTTGAACTGTGCAACCCTTGAGAAGTCTTGAATCATTTGAAGATTGATCTTGACAAATCTTGAAGAATATGGGAGGGAAAATTTTGGGGTACAACAGTTTCCCCTGTTCAATCTTCTTAGACCTGAGGATGTAGATTGGCTTGCCTGCCTTTCGTGATCCGAAGGTGGAAGATGATTGAACACTAGAGTGCCCAGAAATTTGCACTCACATAGTGTAATGTGGACAGTGTGATGTCGGGAATGGGCTTACATATGCCATTTGGAGAGATAGTGGATAGGAGGATGGGCTTATATATGTCATCTGGATGTGACAGAACCTTGTCGGGAATGGGCTTATAGATGCCATTTGGAAATGTAATGGATAGTTGAATCTGAATAAAAAATAGAATAGCTTCCGTGTCTGGAGCATATCTAGTCTATATCTAATTGCTGACGTCTGAATAAATAGTAGAATGACTGTCGCGTCCGGGGTATATCCATATTGTATCTGAGTGAGTGACATAGTGTCATCCGAATCTGGATCGTGTTTGGAATGTCTTTTGAATGAATCTGGACTAAACGATAGAATAGCATCCGGGTCTGGAGCATCTCTAAGTTGTCTTTAGAAGTTTGAATCTGAATAAGCAGTAGAATAACATCCGGATCTGGAGCATCTCTTAGTTGTTTCTGAAAGGAAATCTGAATAAGCAATAGAATATCATCCGCGTCGGGAGCATCTCTAAGCTATCTCTGAATAAGCAATAGAATATCATCCGCGTCGGGAGCATCTCTAAGCTATCTCTGAAAGGAAATATGAATAAGCAATAGAATATCATCCGCGTCAGGAGCATCTCTAAGCTATCTCTGAATAAGCAATAGAATATCATCCGCGTTGGGAGCATCTCTAAGCTATCTCTGAAAGGAAATCTGAATAAGCAATAGAATATCATCCGCGTCGGGAGCATCTCTAAGCTATCTCTGAAAGGAAATATCTGAATAAGCAAAAGAACAACATCCATATCTGGAGCATTTCTAAGTTATCTCCGAAAGGAAACTCTGAATAAGCAAAAGAACATCATCCATATCTGGAGCATTTCTAAGCTATCTCCGAAAGGAAACTCCGAATAAGCAAAAGAACAACATCCATATTTGGAGCATTTCTAAGCTATCTCCGAAAGGAAACTCTGAATAAGCAAAAGAACAACATCCATATCTGGAGCATTTCTAAGCTATCTCTGAGAAGGAACTCTGAATAAGCAAAAGAACAGCATCCATGTCTGGAGCATTTCTAAGCTATCTCTGAAATATCTTTAATGTAGATATGCTCTGGCTAGATACAGGTATCGAATCCACAATCAATCGCTCACAGATATGCCCTGGCTAGATATAGGTATCGAATCTCTAAACTCTTCATGCAGATATGCCCTGGCTAGATACAGGTATCGAATCTACAATCAATCACTCACAGATATGCCCTGGCTGGATACAGGTATCGAATCTGGAACTGCGATAGTTGATAGTAATCATCTTTGAATTGACCTTTTTTCTGAAAAGGCAAAACATCAGCTGTATGCATGATGTCATGATGCTCAACATGAGATAGTGTCGTATGCACTTTATCATGTATGTAAGCAGGATGTATGAAATGTTTATGAATGTGTTTCGTCTGGGAAAATAAATCCTTGACGAATGCCGGGAGTTTGTTAAATCCGGGGCTGATGTTTGAAGAGTAGAGTTCTTCGTTTCCGCTGGGGATGATGAACAAGGATGTTTGCAAGAATAAACCGGTAGGAGAAGATGACTCCGTTGGGGAATAAACTTGATGAAGAGATTACTCTGCGGGGAATTACTCTGTGGGAGAGATACTTCGCTGAGGTTTGATGATAACTCCGCTGGGGGTTCCGTTGATAAGTTTTGTTGAGGAATTTGATGAACTCCGCTGGGGATTGGAAGAACTTCGCCGAGGATGATCTTTCCGTTGTAATTAGCTGAGGATAACCCAATTATAAGCTTTGGTGGGGAATAACCTTTGAACATGGTCGGGGAGAGATATTTGCACTCTGCAGGTGATAGGCTTCCAGGATCTACTGGGGATAATCTTCCATAATCTACTAGGGATAAGCTTCTAGAATCTACTGGGGATAAGCTTCCAGAATCTACTGGGGATAAGCTTCCAGAATCTACTGGGGATAAGCTTCCATAATCTACTGGGGAGGATGGATTCAACTCGTCTGGGGAATCTTTTGGACTGTACTGGGGAAGTGGCTCCACCGGGGTGTCTGTATCCCGCCGGGGAACAATCTTATATTAAGACTGCCGGGGATGCTTGCTTAGGAACATCTGTATACTCCGCTGGGGAATGTTGAGATCTTCTGGGGATACCCAACTTCCTTAAGGCTGACAGTTAGACTAACTTTGCTTGGGGAGAGTATCGTTGACTTTCTGGAGATACTGTGCCTTTTTGGGCTGATGGGAGACCAACTCTGCTTGGGGAGAGTATGGATGAATCTTGTCTTACTCTGCGGAGAGTGAAGGTATCTTGGTCATGTTCTTCAGCTGAATTTACCTTGTACCTGGAGGATAGAGCAGCTTGTACCGTTCGGACCATTCTTATTGCCCCAGCTTCTGCGAGAGAAGGTGCCTGTGGAGGTGCTCGATAGCTGCCGATTGACAAATCTTCTTCTGGTAGGCAAGTGACGAGATGTCGGGACATAGTCGTACGCTTTGATCCCTAACTTTTACCTGGACCGCCCTTTCGGGTTTTCAGTCCACCGGGATACCCTTTTTTGCCCAAGCCGCCTTTTCAGGTTTTCGACTTGCCGGGTGTACAATTTTTTCATTTTCATCCCTTATTTTTGCCCGAACCCTTTTGGTTCGCCGGGAAGCCCTTATTTTTGCCTAGGTGTGTCAACCTAGCGGGTCTTTGATTATGCGCAGTATTTTTTTGACTATGTCCATTCCCTCAGGATGTACAGAAGTGTCACTGTCAGTAGTGTTGTGTACTACCAGAAGATCTTCGTTGATCATGCAAGATTCGTTGCTGGAATTCATGTCCAATGCCCCAAGTGATTCATACGGAGATTTGCCCCTGGCTATTTGGCATCCTTGAGAGATTCCTTGAATCTTGACTGGACTGCCCCAGATGACGGACAATGATCATGTCTGCCCCTTGATTGGAAGTGCTTTTGTTCATTAGATATTCTTCGTGCGAATTTCTCTATTGTTCGAACAAAAAGTCATATGCAAACAATATTATATTAAAAATGCAAAGCTTATGTCTGTCTTGACGTTTTTTGAAAATGCAGTTTTTTAGGAAAACAAGCGAATTTTTGTAAAATGTGATGTCAACTCAAGATTGTACAGCGAGCCCTAAGGAGTCAGGATACCTTTGTAACAGTATGCTTTCGAACTAACCCATGCTTCAGCTAGGACTTTTTAAGGGTTATAACATGGCTTGGTTCACGGTTTAAGAAACAAAGGATAAAGGCTCAAAGTATATTTGTACCCACCCGCTCTTCGTGATGTTCTTCAAACCTAAACTCAGCTGATCGTGCATTTAGATCTTGTTTGAGTCTTTTGCCCTGATATACCAGTGATGGTTTGGATATTGACAGTTTATTTTGAATAGGCAGTCATTTCCTTTTTTGTTGAGGGTTTGTAGGACCTCTTTCTTTTTTGATTACGTTATCCCTGTTTTTTTGCCTGAACTGTTCCTTTTTGTGATTACAATCAGCGGGATGCCCCAGTTTTTGTAAGTCTCCTTCATAGGTTTTGACTTAATGGGCTTTTATTTTTTTGGGAAATAATGACTGCCTATCTTTTATGATTATTCGGAACCATCACTGTCTTTTTTTTCAGAAGGACTTCTTTTGATGCCATTCGTTGTACACCTGGATCAACTGAGAAGACTACCCTGCCCCAGGTTATGATTAAGGGTTTTAATTTTTGAAAAGAAAAACTCCAACTTCTTTGGCTCAGAGGGGTTGACGAGGGATTATCTTCCTTATAACTCCAGTGTTTAGGATTTGGAACAATGCCTGTACCTCATCAACGGGGTCTGTTCAAAAGCATACTGTAGATTGTGGTATCGTTTTCGTCATCCTCCCTCAAAAGGCTTAGAATTTTTGATCGAGAGTTGATCATCACAAAAATGAAATATGAAGCAATTTCAAGCATAATGAAAACAATTAATTCAAGACAGACACGTGTAATGCATTCATGAAATAAAAGAGTTTAACATGATAATTGTTTGTTTGAATAAGCAGAGAAAAATACAACTTGAACATTCAAATAAAACAAAAAGCCTTCAAAATAAAACAAAAGCCCTCAATGATTTGGCATGGGAGCAGTGATTATGTTTGAAGTCTCTGGTGCTTCAAACTGAATCTCTTTAGCATCAATCATGTTTTACACCTTATTCTTCAGGGCCCAACAGTTGTCCGTAGTATGCCCCGGGCTATCAGAGTGGTATGCACACCTTTCATTGGGATGATAGTTAGGAGCGGAAGTGTTTAGATTCCGAAGAGGAGCCCTTAAGGTAATCAGCCCTGCCTTCAACATTTGCTGTAGCGCTTGATCCAGTGACATGTTGATCTTAGTGAACTGTCTCTTGGGTGCGACCTCCTTACGTTGATGCCCCTGTCTTTGATGATCAGGCATAGGATTGGAGATCTGGGTTGCCTCTACCTGTTGATCATGACGACTCTTTTTACCATGCACAGCATTGGACTCCTTTTTCCCATGGTAAGGCTTTTTATGAGCATCAGAAGGTGCAGCTTCTTGAATCTTTCCAGCCTTGATATCGGCTTCAATCCTCTCCCCGGTCAAGATCAAATCTATAAACCCAGCAGAAGAATTCCCAATCAGATGGTGGAAGAAAGGACCAGACAGGGTCCCCAAGAACATATCAACGAGTTCACGGTCGGTCAGAGGTGGCTGCACCCTTCCAGCAAGGTCTCTCCACTTTTGCGCATATTCCTTGAATCCTTCACCCGTCCCTAGTGACATACCCTGGAGTTGGGTACGCGTAGGAGCAAGGTCGGAATTGTACTGATACTGCTTGTAGAATGCAGTAGCCAAGTCCTCCCAGTTACGAATGCTGGCTCCATCCAGCTGATAGAACCATTCGAGTTGAGTCCCTGAAAGGCTGTCCTGAAAGAAGTGAATCCACAAATTCTTGTCAACCGTGTAGGGCTGGATCTTCCTTACGTATGAACGGAGGTGCAGCTTAGGACAGGAAGCTCTGTCGTATTTTGCAAAGGCAGGTGCTTTGAACTTATGAGGAATCACTACCCCAGAGGATAGACCTAGATCTTCGAAGTCCAGACCGGGTACCTTTTGTATCTCCATAGCGCTTAACCGGTCTTCCAGTTGTTTGTACTTGTCCTCGGCAGGAGGGTACTATTCATCATTGAAATCTGTCTCGTTGTCGGAGACCACGGGACTAGGAACCCTTCTCTCTTGTGGACTGTCCTTGCCCATAGATGAGGCAGTCAACTCAGCCTCATTCTGTAATCCATTCCCAGATCTGCGTCTAGGGTTGAACAGGACAATCCTCTTCTTCTTCTTCCTCTCTTTCAGCATCAGAGCCTTCAAGTCCTGTTGACCCAGGGCTAGGCTCATAAGCAACTCCTGGAACTGGGCCTTCTGGGCCTGGAGGGCCTTGATAGCTTGTTCGGTAGTAGGTTCAGGATTCATGATGATAGCTGAAATAAACAGCGAAGAAGATAAGTGACCTGTCAAAAGGGTACCTGTAATGCAATGATATGCGTGAGATATGTATGCAATGTTTTCAAGGATCTCGCGGGGTAAACAGAGAAACTGATTAGAAGTTGAATACGGTAGCTTGATTGAAGGAACTTCATGTTGTTGAGAGTCCTTCTTCAAGAGTCAAAGCTCACCATATCGAGTGGGTCATAGCCCCTGACTCAAGCCGTCATGTTTTGATCTCCAAACAACCTTGGCTAGAGGAAAATAAATCCCCTTTGCCCCTTGCTGGACAATTGGTTCATCATGACCTGCATCACAGACCCTTGAGATCCTTGAAATGGGTTAGTCCTTACGCAGGATGCATGCAATGTTATGATGGTATGATGTTATGCTATGCGTGGGGTGATGTAAGTAAACCCTATTATAAGCCCAGATTAAGGACTGTAAACAAAACCTGCAAGGAACTCATGTTGTCAGATAACAAGAATGTGCAAGTAGTTCAAGTTTGAAAGCACACAAGTCACACCAGACATCCCTTAGAGTTTAGGCCAGCATGAGGTTTAGGTACTACCCTCTTTCAGTTTCGTTGGTTAAGACTTGTCATAGAAAATAGTAATCGGGTTCTAGAGGATCTCAATATCACTGACTACCCTCAATCGGTCATAACTCCAGCATCGCAATCTTTTCTTGCGGCCAGAACCATCGTGAGAGTTTAGCCTCAATGAGTGTAGCATACTGCTACTGTTCTATGGCCAAGTTGGGTCAATTTAGGGTTCTAAGGTCGGTTGGTGCTTAATGACTCCTCAGAAGACCCATATTCTCCTCGTTGCAACACAAGGGATATCGATACAGACCAAGGTGTCACACCAATGTAGCCACTGCTTCACCCGTGTCGGTCTACGCCGGACAGGTCCCTCACAGCTTATGCTACCTAAAGGGTATTCCCCAGATCCGAGTTAGGATTTATGAAACTCCGATGCAAGCCCACAAATATAAAAGCAAACAAAGCAAGCAATTAAAAACAAGGGTGGTCTAATCCTAAGGTACACCTCACTTATTAAAAAGTTTCCCCAGCAGAGTCGCCAGTTCTGTGATCGGTGGAAATAGAACTGACTGTTTTGGAATGATGGTTCGCGAAATGTCGCGGTAAGCAAGAGTCGCCACCGTCTTTTATGTTCTCCAACATGGAAAGGACAAAAGCACAACAAAATTCCTTATCGAGATGTCTCTCGGTTCAGGAGGTAGATTTATAGAAAGGGAAGGTGTTAGCACCCTTTCTATCCGTGGTTATCCACGGGCTCTTAGGTACTTGCTCACTATGTTTTCAAAAGAGTTTGCTTTTCTTGTGTATGTGGGTTTTGAAAAAGTTTGTCTGAAAAACTTCGTTTAACTCTTGTATCAGTCCTCAAGAGTGTATGAAGTGTTGTTTGAAAACTTTTGTTTGAAAGTGTGAGTGCGAAAAGTTGTTTTTGTTTTTGAAAGAGCAAGTACCTTAGAACTATCTACCTACTCAAAGGAATTAAGCTGTGTAAATGTCCTTTAGACAGTACTATCCCACTATTGAGAAGTAGGTAGCACCGTCGTTGGAGTTATTCGGGTCAATTCGATTAAGGGACAATGTGGTCACCGAAGCAATAGTAGGACGCCTTAGCGGTAACCCTAATGTCCTAGATCCTTTTTATCTGAGGCAACCGTTTCGAGGCAACTGGATCTTTAGACAGGAGGGCGACCTCTAAAACACCCTATACTTGACGACCACCTCGAGGCAACCGAGTGAGGCGTACCCTAGGAGTGGCATGTGCATGTGTGTCAGGATTCAGTTTATGTTTATCTTGTACATGTTATTTGTGAGCTACGCTTTGATTTTATTTTTCATACAAGTCTTTCATGCATTTTTAGCAGTTAAGAGTGCGGAAAGTAAATTGCGGAAAGTTGAATCTACGCTATTACAAGGCGCGGGTCTATACATCGCCAAAAACATAACCCGTTTGGAAAATAAGTGCGAGAAAAGTAAAGAAAGCGGTAAAAGCCTAATTAACTATTACATCCTCGGAAACAGCTACATCAATATAATCAAAAGGAATTAAAGCGCGAAAGAAATTAAATCGGGAACGTCTTAGGGTTTTGACCCTTTTTGAGAAAAGAAAGTAATTTGTCCTTTTTTGCAATTAAATTAAATATTAAACCTAATACCTAATTAATTAATTAATTAAAAGAAAAAGTATTTTTGTGTTTTTTATGTTTTTAATGAAAATAAAAAGAAAAAAAGAAATTAAAAGTCAAGAAAACCCTAATTCTAAATTTATTTTATATTTTGTAAAAATGTCAAAGTTAACCTAATTAACTAAATTAATTAATTTACATTTATTTACGAAAATAATAATTAAGGTGAATAATAATAATATAAATAATATTTTAAGTTTTTGATTTTTATTATGAAAAATAATTTATGAATTAATTAGATAATAGTAATAATAATTATTAAAATAAAAAGAAAGAAAATAAAAAAGAAATAGAAACCAGGGGGGTGCCAGGCCTTTTTGGAGGTGTGTTTGTAACTTTCAAGGCCATTAAGCCACAAGCCTGCTTTGACTTTTTGGTTGTCCAGCGCATGGTTGACTGATGAACACCATGGTCATCCATCTTGTGGCCCTTGGATTGAGCTTTGTGGACACCTGGCGCACTGATTTGTGAGAGTCCAGGGTGGAATGCATTGGCAAGCCTGCACATGATCTTATTAAGAAAAACAATAGAAATAATTTAGGTGGACCTGGGAATCGAACCCAGGTCCCAGTGGTCACCAGACACTTCACCTTCCACTATGCCATTCGCTTGCTTCTGTTAATACAATAACAATTAATTATAACATACAAAAATCAATGCCCATGCTGGAAAAGCAAAACACGCGTGCTGATTATTTGAATGGACTAATCAGGATGGAACACGTCCTTCATCTTCTTCGTTTTCCTGCAAAAGAATAAAGAGATAGCGGAGGTTTTTAACCCCCTTAAAACAAGACGACAGAAAATAACGATTAGGCGTAGGATGAACATAAATTGTTCGCGAGCATGGTTTTAACTTCGTCTTGATCAGCCGGTTTCAACCATAGGCATTATGAAGCCTAATTTTTCCCGTGCTGAAAAACCCCAAAATCAAAGCTTCGGAACCCTAGCTTTCTTCAATGGTATCTTTTGATTTAAGGCTCTATAATTCAATTAACCTGCACCATTAGCTTCCTATGGATTCATACAATACAAATCAAACAACAAATCGTGTTAATGATGCATGAAATAGGAATTATAATTATGGAAAAAGTGGTAAACCGTGAGTTCGTTCTGGACAGTTTCTTGAGCTTTAGCACGCGAATTTGATTGCAAAACGTATCTGAGTGTCCCAACAAGGTGTTTGAATCCCTATATTGCCTTGAATTGGCCTGGAGTATGAAGATCAGTTTCAAGCTTTCTTTGAATTTTTTCAATATGGTAATGGCTCTTTTTGCAGCAATTTACACGTGAACAGCATTAGGGTTAGGTTGTGCATATGTATTAGAAGGGAATTAGGTCAAGTCTTGGCCCAAAGATCCATTGCATTGATGTTTCAATATTTGATTTCCAATCAAATCTTTTTGCCTCTTTTTGATTGAAAAATCTTGTCAATTATGGAGTTTTTGACATCTTTGATTGGCACACGAATTTTCCAGCTTGCCTTGAGCCTATTTGCTTCACAAAAGATTGAAAAAATCACATCTTTGAATTTCCTACATTTTAAATTAATTAAAGGAATTAAAATCAATTAAAAATCCAATTAATTAATAAAAAATAAGAAAATAAATTCAAGTAGGCTCAATGGGTCGTGCATAAGCTTTGGACAATGTTTCAAGAAGGAATTTGAGGCCCATTAGCAAAAATGATGTGTTTTGAGCAAAGTTGACTTTTGCAAATTCACAAAAATTTCCCAACTTCTCCAATGCATATCTTGCTCAATTTTGATCATATGAACATGTTCTTGGACATTTTGGAAAGGTCTTGAAGTTCTCTAACCAATGCCTTTGGTACCATGTCATTTGGATTTACCAATATCAAGTTATGGTCTTTGACTTAAAGTGCCTTTTTGTTGACTTTTGAAATTGACCTATAATATAGAAATTGATAACTTTTTGTGAGAGCATTTATTGGACTTGAAATATGAATATGACTTGTAGGAAATGTCATCCCCTTTAAAATGAGCATTGGATGGGATTTTTCTGATGAACCATGAAAAGTTATGCTTTGGTCAAGTTACAGTTGACTTTTCTACTGTCCAAAAATAGTAACTTTTGCATCTTTGATGATTTTTGAGCCATTCTTGTGGAATCATGATCAAGACTTGATCAAATGATGATTGTGGCCTCAAAATAAGATGTTGACCAAAAATTCCGACTTTTGACTGTAAAATGACCGTTTTGCCCCTGTAATTGATTGTGAAGCAAATGAAGCTTTTGACTGTGCAACTTGTCTCTGTGAATCTTGCAACTTGACATGTAGATGCTTGACAATGTATATGAGCCTATGAGACTTGGTTGGACCCTTGAAAACCTCAAATTCCTTGCAATAACCAAAACCCTAATTTCAGCTGGCTTAGGAGGTGTTTGAACTGTGCAACCCTTGAGAAGTCTTGAATCATTTGAAGATTGATCTTGAGAAATCTTGAAGAATATGGGAGGGAAAATTTTGGGGTACAACAGCAATCTTATAAGTCCAATATGAAGTATGAAAGTCACTTTGAGCATTGGAAGTCCAAAAATCCTTGTGCAAACTCAAACCCTAATTTCAGGTCAACAGTGCAAGGAGATGCCTTGAGCGATGCAAACCCTAGCTTGGTCTTGAGTCCAAAGAGTCTTGTGAGGGGAAAATTGATAAAATGAGAGGGAAAATTTTGGGGTACAACACTTGGATTTGAAAGCCTTCGAGGAAAGTGTAGCTCTCCTCATCTATGGGATGGTTTTGTTTCCAAATCTTGACCAACTCATAGATATGAACGCCGTCAAAATCTTCATATCTCGCAACCCGGTGCCTACATTGCTAGGGGATATCCTACACTCTTTTCACAATCACACAATGAGGAAAAGAGGTGTCCTTATGTGTTGCACTCCTCTCTTGGCAAGATGGTTTATTTCACATCTTCCCCAATCTATATTAAAGAATGAGCAAGGTTCAAGGTGGTCAGAAAGGTTGATGACGCTCAAATATTCAGACATTCATTGGTGCTCCCGATCCATAGAGAATGTTACTATTGTCGACCGTTATGGGGAATTTCCTAATGTCCCTTTACTTGGAATTAGGGGAGGAATCACCTACAACCCCTGCTTAGCTTTAAGACAATTTGGTTACGCCCGAAGGGATGGTCCGCACGAGATGCTGATTCAAGGTTTGGTATTTGACTACGACAATGATGATCAAGGTCTTCGCCAGAGATTTATCTGAGCTTTAAGGATGTTAAACAAGGTAGATAGAAAGACTTTGGGGCATAAAAATTCCATCCCTATTGAGCCTTACGTCAAATGGGTACGAACTCGTGCTCAGAGTCTTATGATGCCTTACCCCTCCATTCTCCTGGTAATCATTGAGCCTGTCATGGAAGGAGATGTTCCATACACTATCCTACATCCTGACATGCCTACGTCTCTTGAATACCTATAAAGGGATTGGATACAACTCAAGGGGGAGCGAGATACCTTCGAAGCCCAATTCTACGCAAGCGAGAAGAAGGTTTTGGAACTCACTAGGCTACTTCATGAGGAACAGACTCTGAATGCCTACATTGCACCAAAGAGGATGCATACTACCTTTTTATATTAGAGTTTTTGTATTATTTTGTCCAAGAAGGCATTGATGTACTCAAGCTTTAATCTATTAATATGACGTGTGTTTCCTTTTTGTCTAAAACAAATTTGAATCTTAAAATCCTTGAAAACATTGCATATGCATTTATCATTCATCATAACATAAGCAGGTTTCTTGCAACAAATCTCCTCATCTCTCTATTGTTTATTTTAGTAATATGGATCTCGAGTAAACGGTGAAGGACCTCTAAGCTCAGAATGCACAGTTCCAACATTTGTTCTTGACCCTAGCTAAAGGACAGGAAGAGTTGAAGACTTTGATGGCTGAGGAGAAGAAAAAGAAGACAAAGAAGATAACCGGAGTTCTAAACATGGGAAGAAGGTTCCAAGGGCAGACAAGAAGGGCCCTAGACTTTGCAACAAAATCCGGTGAGGAAGACAACCAAGATGGGAAGGGCAAGGAAAAAATTGTCCAATCGGAGTCATAAGAGGAAGAGGAAGAAGAAGACTATTCTAAAGAACAATACCCTCTAGCTGGTGACAAGTATAAACATCTCGAAGAGCGGTTGAGTGCAATGGAAATCTAAAAAGTTCCTGGCTTAGACTTTGAGGAGTTGAGGTTAGTATCGGGAATTGTCATTCCTCCAAAATTCAAAGCACCTATGTTCACTAAATATGACAGAGTTTCATGTCCTAAAATGCATCTCCGGTCTTATGTAAGGAAAATCCAGCCCCATACCGCTGACAAAGATTTATGGGTACACTTCTTCCAAGACAGTTTGTCTGGAACTCAACTTGATTGGTTTTATCAGTTAGAAAGAGCCAATGTTCATAACTGGGAAGATCTTGCTGCAGCGTTTTACAAACAATACCAATACAATGCTGATCTTGCACCAACCTGTACTCAACTCCAGAGTATGGCCATGGTTTCAAGTGAGGGCTTCAAAGACTATGTGCAAAAATGGAGAGACTTGGCTGGAAGAGTTCAACCTCCCCTATCTAAAAGAGAATTAGTAGACATGTTTTTGGGAACCTTGTCTGGTCCCTTCTTCAATCACCTAATTGGGAGTTCATCAGCAGGTTTTACTGAACTGATATTGACCGGAGAGAGGGTAGAAGCCGGGATAAAAAGTGGAAAGATTCAAAAAGATACATCCTCTGCTGCTATAAGGAAGCCATTTATCAGAAAGAAAGAAGTGGTTGCTGTTTATCCTCAGAGAAATCAAGATAGGGACGAACGCCGTCCAATAGTAGGGGCTGTTATGATTCCTAAACCTGCGCTTGATCAGCAAAGAAACAACCAACCAAGGATGGAAAGACCGGTCAGACAATTCACCAAAATTAATATGACCATATCTCAGGTATTGCCACATCTGTTGAGATCTAACCTAGTGACCTTGAAAGAAGCTCCTAAGAATCCTAACACAACATCTCCTCACTATCATCCTAATGCTTGCTGTGCATACCACTCTGAGAGTCCCGACCATGACACTAACAACTGTTGGGCACTGAAGAATAAAGTACAAGACCTCATTGAAGCCAAGGAGATTGAATTCGATGCGCCCGAAAAGCCAAATGTCATTTCTGCCCCTATGCCCAAACATAGCCATAATACCAACGCCATTGAGGAAGATATGTTTGTTACTTCAGTTGATGACCTTATGGCTCCACTCCTGACTATCAAAGAGAACTTATTAAATGCCAGTGTATTCCCAGGCTGTGATGAAAGCTGCCATTTCTGTTTGTCCTCACCAACTAGTTGTCCTTTGTTGAAAGCAGGCGTTCAATGCCTAATAGATAACAAGGAAATTTTGTTTGAAAAGACTTTTGTTTCACCTGTTCCTTATAATGATGTTTCTATCATTACCATTTCCGCCGATTCTTCCAAGGTCTCCACCAAAAGACTCGTTAGAATTACATCAGTTCCAAAACCAGCTCCTTTGATAATTACAATGCTTGGACCAGTCCCGTATTTGTTAGACAAAACCATACCATGGAATTATGGAGAGGATGTCTACTACCACAATATCAAGCAAGATTGGCCAGCTGCCGAAGATTCAAGTTCTGAGAAAGATAACTCCGATATCAGTAATATTGCAGGGACTAGGAAGATTATCTGAAGCGAAAGAATATTCTCTCCAGAAATTGCTCCCCCAAAAGTAGTTTTTGGACCCGTAATCATTCCTGTTGTTGTGGCTCCTTCGTAGGCTATTCCCAGTCCTACAATAATCTCCACCAATACTCCAACTGACAAAGCTTTTACAATCCCTGCTATCACTCCTACTGACATTCCTGCTGCCGAGTTAACCGAGAATCGAGGAAAAAGTATTCTGATTGAGCCCGTCTGTACGAAGGCACAATCATTGGCTATTACTAAGACCTCCCGGAAAGAGATGGAGGAAATTATAAAGATCATAAAAATAAGCGACTACGATGTAGTTGAGCAACTGGGGAAATATCCATCTAAAATTTCCATGCTAGCTTTACTACAATGTTCCGAGGCGCACGCAAAAGCCTTGGTAAAATTCCTGAAAACTTCCCATGTACCCCAAGAAACATCTGCCGATCAGTTCCAAGACTGCGTAGCCAGCTTAACTGCAGATAATGGTCTAGGTTTTTTGGATGCTGATTTAACGCCTAGAGGAAGGAAGCATAATGAGGCATTGCACGTCTCAGTTGAATGTAGGGGCACAACCTTGGCTCATGTTTTGGTGGACACTGGCTCATCTCTGAATGTATTGCCTAAAAAGGCTCTTGATAGGCTTGACTGTGAGGGATTGACATTGAAACCAAGTAACATAATAGTGAGGGCCTTTGATGGCTCAAAAGGGATGGTGCATGGGGAAGTGGATATCCCCATAAAGGTTGGAACCCAAACATTTGATTCAAATTTTTATGTAATTGATATTCGTCCTTCATATTCCTGCTTGCTAGGCCAACCATGGATTCACAATGCTGGCACTGTTACTTCTACGTTGCACCAAATGCTGAAGTATCCAATTCAAGGGAAGATTATCACCGTTCATGGAGAAGAAGAGTATATGATCAGCCATCTCAATTCCTCCAGATATGTAAAATTAGATGGTGAATTTATTGAAACTCCATTCCAACACTTTGAAGAAGTCCTGCAAGATGTGGCAGTGACCAAGGCTGTTCCCAAGATCACAAGGCCTCCACTTAGGATGTCATCTTTGAAGGATGCAAAGGCAGTAATAGAAGAAGGTGGGTGCACTATTTGAGGGCAACTCCCGGATATCCCATACAAGTCTAACAAGTTTGGCCTGGGTTTCACTTTAGGTGTTCAGAAGGCTGTACGTCACACTCGTGCTGGAGGACCACCCTTGAAGATAAACAATCGTGAGGTCAACATGGTAGAGGATGATGAAGATGGCTACAACCTGGAGGATTGGATCTTCCCAAATGTCAGTGGAGGGCTCAGCAATTGGGAGGCTAGAGATTTTGTCCCGATCACTTTTATCCCACAATAATTTGTGTTTACATTTTGTTGGATCTGTAATATTAAAACAATTCAAACTCTTAAAACCCTGTGTCTTACCCAAGGCGTAATGGTCCATTTGTAAAGGTTATTATCACATTTTCATATGACATCAATGAATCATGGACGTTTTGCATACAAACTTTGTGCTCATTGTTTTTCTTTTTTACATTTTCATTTCTTTCAAAGATAGCTATACCCTTACACACACTCACACTGCAGGTCTACATTCATTCGGGATCCCATGGGTAATGGTTCTGCTATGGCCTTCTGTGACTCTGAAAATATAATCTACCGAGCCGAAGACGAAGGTGAGGAAGATTGTGAAGTACCAGGGGAACTTGCCAGATTACTACTACAAGAAGAGAAAACCATTCAGCCTCACGAGGAACCCGTGGATACAATCAACCTAGGTACCAAGGAAGACAAAAGAGAAGTCAAGATGGGTGCCAATCTGGAACCCAGTGTCAAAGAGCGTCCTATTCAGTTGCTACACGAGTATGTTAAGGTCTTTTCCTGGTCGTATGAAGACATGTCAGGACTTGATGCATATATTGTGGTGCATCGTCTACCTACAAAAGAGGATTGCCCACCAGTAAAACAAAAGGTCTGTCGCATGTGACCAGATATGTCAGCGAAGATTAAAGCTGAAGTCATGAAGCAATTCAATGCTGGATTCTTGGCCGTCACCTCCTATCCTCAATGGGTTGCCAATTTTGTTCCCGTGCCCAAAAAGGACGGCAAGGTACGAATGTGCGTGGACTACAGAGATCTGAATAAGGAAAGCTCTAAGGATGACTTCCCACTTCCCCACATTTACATACTAGTTGACAATACGGCACAACACAAAGTGTTTTCTTTCATGGACGGTTTCTCAGGTTACAACCAAATCAAAATGGAGCCTGAAGACATGGAGAAGACAACCTTTGTCACACAATGGGGAACATTCTGCTACAAGGTTATGCCGTTCGGACTGAAGAATGCTGAGGTAACCTATCAGCGTGCCATGGTAGCTCTATTTCACGACATGATACATCACGAAATAGAGGTCTATATGGACGAGATGATAGCTAGATCTCAAACAGAAGAAGAGCATCTTGATCATTTACAGAAACTGTTTGAGAGATTAAAGAAGTACAAGCTGAGGTTGAACCCAAACAAATGCACATTTGGAGTAAGGTCTGGTAAACTCCTAGGCTTTGTCGTCAGCAATAAAGGAATCGAAGTAGATCCTGCCAAAGTGAAAGTGATACAAGAGATGTCTGTTCCTTGTACTGAGAAGGAAGTCAGAGGGTTCTTGGGACGTTTAAACTACATTGCCGGATTCATTTCTCACCTGAAATCTACTTGTGAGCCAATCTTCAAACTATTGAAGAAAGATCAAGTAGTCAAATGGAATGATGAATGCCAAACTGCTTTCGACAAGATCAAATAATACTTGCAAGAGCCTCCTGTTCTGATGCTACCAGTCGAGGTAAGACCCTTGATCATGTATCTAACTGTTTTAGAAAATTCAATGGGGTGTGTGCTGGGGAAGCATGACGAGTCTGGCCGAAAAGAGTATGCTATTTATTACATGAGCAAAAAGTTTACCGACTATGAAATAAGATATTCACTGCTCGAGAAGACTTGCTGTGCTCTGGCATGAGCTGCTCGCTGGCTAAGACAATATATGTTGACCCATACTACCTTATTGATATCTAAAATGGATCCAATAAAATACATCTTCGAGAAACCTTCCCTTTCTGGGAGAATAGCGAAATGGCAGATGATCCTGACAGAATATGACATACAGTATACTACCCAAAAAGCAATAAAGGGTAGTATATTATCTGATCACCTTGCTCACCGGGCTGTAGAAGACTACCAGTCCATGAAGTTCGAATTTCTAGATGAAGACATCATGATGGTAAACAACTGTGAAGAATTCGGGCCATATGACGGACCTGAACAAGGATCCCGATGGACCCTGGTTTTTGATGGGGCATCTAATGCACTCGGCAATGGTATTGGTGCAGTACCCGTATCTCATGAAGGGTGTCATACTCCATTTACTGCAAGACTCTGCTTCAATTGTACAAATAACATGGCGGAATACGAAGCGTGCATCTTTGGTCTCAAAGCTACCATAAACTTGGGTATCAAATTTTTGAATGTATTCGGAGATTCAGCTTTGGTTATCAGCTAGATCAAAGGGGAATGGAACACCAAACACCCTAACCTTATCCCTTACAAATAACATGTTTTGACATTTCTCCCACACTTTGAGAAGATTACCTTCGAGCACTTCCCGCGAGAAGAAAATCAGCTAGCAGACGCACTAGCCACAATGTCATCTATGTTTAAACTTAAATGGGATAACGAGGCTCCCCAGATCACCATTGAACAAAGGGATGAACCAACACACTATCACGAGATTAATACTGAAGAAGTAGTGGACCAGCCTTGGTTTCACGAAGTCAAGAGGTATCTCGAAACCCAAGAATATCCAGAAGGAGCTTCATTTAATGATAAGAAGTTCTTAAGGAGATTCTCTGCTAAATTCTTCCTTAGTAATGACATTCTTTACAAACGCAACCATGACTCCGTATTATTTTGGTGCGTATACAAGGTTGAAGTTGAAAGGATCATGGTTGAATTACATGAAGGCACTTTTGGCACCTATACCAGTGGGCATACGATGGAAAAGAAAATCCTACGGGTAGGCTATTACTAGTCTGCCATGGAAGCAGATTGCTATCAACACGATCGAACTTGCCATAAGTGCTAGATCTATGCTGACAAGGTGCACGTACCTCCGGTTCCTCTGAATTTCTTGACGGCTCCTTGTCCCTTTGCTATGTGGGGGATTGATATGATTTAGGAAATCTAGCCAACAGCCTCTAATGGACACCGCTTCATCTTAGTGGCCATTGATTATTTTACAAAGTGGGTGGAGGCAGCTTCCTTCGCTTCCGTTACCAAGAACGTTGTCTCCAGGTTCATCAAGCAGAATCTCATTTGTCGTTACGGTATCCCGGAGAAGATCATTACAGAGAATGGTACAAACTTGAATAATACTATGATCACCTCCCTGTGCGAGCAATTTAAGATCCAACATCGAAGCCGCAAATAAGAACATTAAAAAGATCATACAGAAAATGATAGTCACATACAAAGACTGGCATTAAATGCTACCATTTTCCCTCCACGGATATCATACCACGGCTCGCACATCAACCGGGGCAACACCCTTTTCTCTGGTTTATAGCATGGAAGTTGTTTTGCCTATTGAGGTCCAGATCCCCTCTCTAAGAATCATGAAGGATGCAGGGTTGAATGAAGACGATTGGATCCAGACTTGAATTGATCAACTAAACTTAATTAATGAGAAAAGGCTTACTGCTGTCTGTCATGGTCAAATGTATCAAAAACGGATGATCAAGGCTTTCAACAAAAAGGTCAGACAACAAGTATATCAAGTTGGAGATCTGGTGATCAAGCGCATCATACTACCGCAAGGTGATCCCAGGGGAAAATGGACTCCTACATACGAAGGACCATTTGTAATCAAAAACATATTCTCTGGAGGGGCAATGATCTTAACCACCATGGATGGCGACGACCTGCCGGACCCTGCGAACACAGACATAGTCAAAAGATACTACGCATAAGAGATACGCTAGGTTGACGCACCTAGGAAAAACAAAGGCATCCGGGCGAACCAAAAAAGGTTCAAATTAGGGATAAAAACAAAAAAATCTGTACACCCGACAAGCTGAAAACCCGAAAGGGCGGCTTGGGCAAAAAAGGGTATCCGGTGGACTGAAAACCCGAAAGGGCGATCCAGGAAAAAGTTAGGGAATTAAAGCGTATGACTATGTCCCATTGGATCACCTTACAGATAACTTGCAGACTCGACATTTCTGACCAATTCAATCATCTTCGGACAAGGCAACAAATAGACAAGATGCCCAGAGACACGAAGGATATAGCAGAATGGGAACCCCATGGGATTATTGCACATAACTATCTTTTCTTTGTATTAAAATTTTCATTTTTTTTACGACGGCATTCTCTTACTAGAATGTTTGTCTCATTGTACAAAAATACTTACTCAAAGTCAATAACAAAGATATCCCTTTGAAAGTGCAAAAAACTATCTGTTTTTCTTTTCGCTTGTGTTTTGTTTACAAAAACGTCCAATGATTCATTGTTGAACATATGCATTTGAACATAATTACTGTTTACAAATAAACAAAATAAAAGACAATCGCTAATGGCTTTAAGAGATAAGGGAATCTCTCTAAGTTTATCTCCATAAAATTCCCCACAGTGTGTAGCTTAATCCCCACCGGAACAAAGCTTCCAGTTTATCAATCCCCAGTAGAAGTCATCCAAATTGCTCAGAATTCCCCAACCATGATTTTTCAAACAAGGCACGACTTTCCCTTTACAACAGAGTTTATTTCTCTAAGGGGAAATTCATCAGCACTTCAACTTCACAACATGAAGACTTATACTCCATATCCTCAGCAGCGGACAAGGATTTATTTCCCCAGTCCAATGGCAGTACATCAGAATTAGCTCACATGTGCATACATCACATCCGTATATCATAAACATTGATAAAACAAATGCATCATACCATGCATTTCATACAACATGACTTTGCATTTTAGCTAACATTTTACCATTTTCAGGATAAGGTTAATAGCTACCATTGACGATGTTCAAAGTTTTCAGATACAATTCAAATACGTTGTAGACATGGACGCCATTCTGATACTCATTCAGAGTCAACTTTCAGATACAGTTCATATACGCTCCAGACACGGACGCCATTCTGATACTCATTCAGAGTCAACTTTCAGATATAGTTCAAATGCGCTCCATACACGGACAACATTCTGATACTCATTCAGAGTCAACTTTCAGATACAGTTCAGATACGCTCCAGACACAGACGCCATTCTGATACTCATTCTTTCAGCTTACAAATTATAATTCAACAATCACTCTTGGATGGAATCTACAAGCCCATCTCCAACAACTTTCTATCACCTCTCCAAATGGCATCTTTAAGCCCATTTCTTCTACCATCACATCGCCAAGTGCAAATTTCTGGGCACTCTAGTGTCCAATCGTCTTCCACCTTCGAGTCACGAATGGAAAAACATGTGAATCTAACTCTTCAGGCTTAAGAAGATTGAATAGGGGAAGCTGTTGTATCCCAAAATTTTCCCTCTCATTTATCAAGAATTTTCCCACAAGACCTCCTTGGGCTCAAGACTACATTAGGGTTTGATCAGCTCAAGACACCCCCTTATGCCCTGATGACCAAAATTAGGGTTTGACATTGCACAAGGATTTTTGGACTTCCAATACCCCATATGATTTTCATGGATCATTATGAACCCCCAAGTTTACTTATGCCAAGTTTCAAGCCTTGGATCACACTTTTGATCAGTCAATTGAGCAGTTGACCTAAAAATCAGTTGTATTGGGAAAAAAGTCAACTATGGCCAATTCACAATCAAACTTCATAATTTTTGGTCCACATGAACATTTTAAACTCATATGAGTCATTTGATCAATTTTGGACCATAACTCCTCAAGAAATTAGGTCAAATCTCCAAGAGGGCAAAATGGTCAAAATTAGGGTTTTGACTGAGAAAGGGCAATTTCTGATTTTTGACCTAGCAAATGGTAAATTGGTTTAAGGCAAGATCTCAAGAGTCCAATTGAATCATTTTGACCTAATGGCATGGTTGAAAACATTGCAAGAACATTGGATTGACAGATGAATTTTTCAGTCAACTGATCAAAAGTCAACTGTATACTAAAAAGTCAAACTTTGACTTTTTGGTCAAATTCAAGTACCAAAGACCACAATTCATCAAAAAATGTAAAAAATGTGAAACTTGTTCATCAAGAAATCAAGAATTCAATATTTCATCTTGAAATGTTAAAATTTCTTAACTTAGAAATTTTTCTAAGTATGGAAAATTTCTTATTTTTTCATAACTTTGAGCCAAATTTTCACCATGATGCAAGATGATTCAAGAGAAACTTCCAACATAAAATTTGTAGATCACCATGAAATATACAACTTTTCTTCACACAACTTCTTACAAAAATGCTTGGATCTCAAGTTATAATTTTATGAACATATGGTCATGAAACAAAACACTTAGTGAAATTTTGCCCTAACTTGGATAGGATTTTGACCTAACTTCATGACACCTTTTCACATAGTTACAAGGGGAATCTTCAAAAGCAATTAAAATATGGGTTGTATAGCATGTTACAAGCTTTCCAAAATTTCCAAGAACTCCTTGAGATCATTCTTGATTAGGGAGAATCGAAGAGATGAAGTTAAGGTTTTGTCACTTAAATTACAAGCCATTTTGTGATGAACAAGATGTCAATTTCAAACCTATGCTGCACAATCTTCTTTTGCAGGCCTCTAAACCTCAAGATCTATCCATAATCATAAAGATTACACTTGCTTTTGAGCTATTATCTAAGTGTTCCAAGCATTGTCCAAGCCAATTTGCCACTTTAGAAAGAAAGTTAACATTCCATTCTTGAAAAGTTGCTTTAATCACAAAGTCAACTTGTCTTGAGCTTATAACTTGTTCTTTCTGCACACACAACCCTTATAAACCAAAATAAACGTGTCTAAGGTCTCAAGAAGCTCAGAACATGCTTGTATAATACTTGAGATTTGTCACTTCACTTTTCTAAAAAAGCAAGTTATAGAGCAATAACCCTATAACTCAGAAACCTTGAGTTATTTTGATCTCTAATCTTTTCCATACATATTAACAAGTCAATTGTAACACAACACACATTTTGACAAGCCCTAAAACACTCCCAAGCGCCTTGCTGCACAGAACTGCCCAAACTTGACAGTTTTGAGCAAAAACTCACCATCTTTATTTCCACTCGTGCGTTTTGAAAACTAATCATCCAAACACCTTCCATACATCATATCAAAGTGATCTAGGCCCTCATTTCCTAACTGTAACTCATCCATCATCATCCACCATTTTCAAAATTGAAGCTTGCAACTTGACTTGAGTTGGGAGTTCCAGCCATCCTCAAAGCAAAGTAGGAGTTGGAACAAATTCAAGGAGGTCCAGGCAAGCTACAAAAATTATCAGGCCATCACAAAGGTTGCTCAAACTCCATACACGACTCCAGCTGCAAGAGGTAAGTTTTCAAACTTCTATCTCTTCATACAGGCACCATTTGAGTTTCGTTTGTGAAGATAAAATGTAGATACCGTTGCCATGAAGCTGTACATATCCATAGTTTACATTTATATGGCCCGAGCTTAGAGAATTTTAGGGTTGAAGTTTTCTGAAATTTTTAGGTTTTGAATTAGGGCTAGAAAAATTCTCATTCATCTTTTATTGTTAGCTTAAGTTGTTTATATGGTTGGATTCGTGGGGAAAAATTCCACAACTTTCATGTTTGAACTTTTCATTTTTGTTGAGAGATGAAGAAGATACAGGTCCTTTGGCTCGAGGTTGAAGATGAAGTGTAATCAGAGCGCGTTTTGTGTTATGTAATTATTGTTACAGTTATATTAACGGATGTACAACCACCCCAGTGGTAAGGTAGCGCGCGTTATTGGTAGAGATCATGGGTTCGAACCTCAGTGCTGTCTTTTTGCTTTTGTTTTACATTTTTTTGGTCATTTTTCCTTTCTTTTTGCTTCACCAAATAGGCGTTGGGCCTTTTGGGCTTAGCTTTTTTTTTTTTGTTTTTTTTGCTTACTAACCCCCGTAGGCTTTTGACACCCTTGGCCCATTTATTTTATTTTCCATTTTATTTTCATTTTATTTTCTTAAATATATTTTTTTAAAATACTAAAAAAAATCATAAAATACAAAAAATAGTAGATTTATATTTTAACTTAGTTTATTTATTTTTCTCACAAAAATATATTTGACCACACTTTATTTATTTTACTAATTATTCTTATAAATTTAATTAAAACTAGGTGTGATATGGTGGGAGAACTGACTTGAGGGTTTTGCGTTTGATCGCAAATGTTGCGATTAGAAAGAGTCGCCACCGACTTTTCTTTTATCCAAAAGGAAAGGTGAAAAAGCACAGGAAAGACCTTTGAGACTATTTCTTGAGTTCGGGGGGTAAATTATGAAAAGGGGAGGTATTAGCATCCTTTTCATCCATGGTTATCAATGGGCTCTTAGTTACTTGTTAGATCACTTGCTTTTGTTTGAAATTGTGCTTTGTGTGGTTTTTGAAAATATTTTGTAAAGAGGCCATTGTTTAGGCAATCTTTGTAATGATTCTCGTTCGTGAGAATGTATACAAAGATGTTAATATTTTGAAAATGTTTTCAAGTTTTATAAAATGTTTTGAATGTATAGGTGCTTACTTTGAAAATAGCACGGATGTTTGTTTGAAATTGAGCAAGTAATTAGGAGCATTCTACCTACTCAAAGGTCTTTCTTGTTCATTTTCTTTTCCTTTGATATTGTTGTTTTACCATTGATTTGGTAAGCAACCTGATATAGTGGCCAGAACCGGACTGTTTGAAATGCTGGTTTGCGTTTTGCGTTTGTGTTCGCAAAATGTCGCAGTAATCAAGAGTCGCCACCGAATTTTATTTTATCCAACTGGAAAGAAAAAAAGCACAGAAAAATTCCCTTTTTCGAGATTTTGAGTACGGGGGGTAGATTATAGAAAGGGAAGGTATTAACACCCTTTCTATCCGTGGTTTTCAACGGGCTCTTAGGTACTCGCTCATCATTTTCAAAATTGCTTGTGTGTGTTTGATTTGAAAAAAAGTTTTTGTTTTACTTCGATTTAACCCTTGCTTCTGTCTTCAAGAGTGTTACGAAGTCGTTTTGAAAACTTTGTTTGAAAAAGTGTTTGGTGTGAAAATTTTTGATTTGAGCAAGTACCTACTAGCATCTACCTACTCGAAAAAAGAAATGTTTCTGTTCTTGTTTCCTTTAGACAGCGCTATCCCACTATTAGTGAGTAGGTAGCACTGTCGTTGGAGTTGTGAGGGTCAATTCCAAAGGGACGTACGATCACTAAAGCAATGTTAGGACGTCTTAGTAATAACCCTAATGTCTTAAGATCATTTTCGAGGCAACATTTCCAAGGCAACCTTTCCGAACGGGACTTTGATCTTTGAGACAAAAGAGAGACCACTAAAATACCCTATACTTAATGATCGTTTACCAAAGGCAACCAAAGTGGGAGTATACCCTAGGAGTGCGCATGTGCGAGTGATTCAATTTCAACTTTATTATCTTTGCACATTTAGGGTTTGCTAACCGTTTTAAAATTTACATACAGTCTTGTCATGCAACCCTATTACCATACATCTAACATTTAATATTTACGGAAATTAAAGTGCGGAAAATAAAACTACGCTATTACAAGGCTTCGGGTATTTAATTACATAGCCATAAAACCCGTTAAAACGATAAATAAAAAGAAAAAGGTCCTAATTAATCTATTACATCCTGTGAGCAGTCACATCAATATAAATAAAAATAAATAAATGCGCGACGAATAGAGAACGAAAGGAAATTAGGGTTTTGACCCCGTCTAACCTAATTGAAAGAAAAATTATTTTTGATTGTTTTGATTATTTTAAGAAAATAAGGGTTTGAAATTAAATATGCAAAAACCTAATTACTAATTAAATTAAATTAAGAAGATATTAAATTTGACCTATTTTTGTGTTTTTATGGTTTTTTAAGAAAAGAAAATAAGAATTAAATTAAATCAAAAACCCTAATTTTCTACTTGATTTTAATTTATTTACAAAGAAAATTAAAGTTACCTAAAAATTAAATTAACCAATTAAATTAATTTATGGGGAAAAAAAACCTAAATCTAATTTGAAGGAAAATGATTTTTTATGATTTTTTTTGATAAAAAAAAGAATTAATTTTGTGTTAGTAAAAATAATTAAAAGAAATATAAAAGAAAAGAAAAAGAAAATGGGCCTGTGAAATAACAATTGAAGGGTGTGTCAATAGCAATTCCGGGCCCAAGATCAAGGGTCCACGTTGACCTCCCTGGATTCAGTGTTGCATGTTTGACTAAAGCTTTTGGTGGATCATCACATGATAGCCTTCAGATTTGGCTTCCTGGAGATCCAATGATTGAGCCTTGAAGGCACATGGTGGTCTCCATGCCTTGTATGCACGCCTGATCAAGCAATGAAAAATAACATGAAATATGGGGGGGACCTGGGATTCGAACCCAGGTCCTGTGGCTTTCTCCACCTGCTTCGCTACCAACTGAGCTGGACGCATTTGTTGTATACAAAATAACAATAATTGATAATATATAATAATGCAAGTTAGTGGGAGACAAACAAAAACATGCGCGCCAAAATTCAAATGGACGAGTAGGGTGATGCCACGCATGTCATCTTCTTCCTCTCTCCGTTGGTAAAAGTCAGAGACTTTTACCTACGGACATAGGTCCGTCACTACAAACCCTGCATATCTCAAAATCACATATAGGCATGATAAACAAAATCTAATGATGTGAATCAAATCGCCTTGGCCTACTGAGCATCGTGATGACCTTCTTGTGGACCAATTTCACCTGTATAAAAAGATCCTAAATCGAGACAAAGAACCCTAGCAATGGTGGATTCTGATATAGCCAACAAAAATGCAATTAATTATCACCATGAGCTTGAAAACATGTTAGGGATTTAGAATATACTATTGAAACATGATGAAGATGCAAAAATAACAAGATTCGATTTTGGAAATAAGAGCAAACCGTGGGGGTCGTGGAGATGAATTCTGGGCATGAGGATGCTTGTTTTTGATTGGTATAGCTTCCTTGTATGCCCAGGAAGCGAATGAGATGGCCTGGGAGTCCTGTAAACGCCTGGAAATGTGAAATCAAGTCAGCACTTTTTGGTGATTTTTTTCAAGTATTGTTCTTCCTTTCCACGCCTCAAAACCTTGTCTTTTTTGTCTGCAATTGTTCACTATATACTACTGATTGAATTAGGGTTACGATTGTGCTCTCAATCTTTATCAATTATGGCTTTTGATCTTGATTTGATTTCCATGAAAATCTTTCCAAAAATAGGCCAAAACCAATCTTTTCATGCACACATAGGCCTTGCACGATTTGATTCACTTGCTAGCTGTATATGGAACCTGAAACATGCACCAAATCTCAAGACTTAAATGGTTTGGATATTTTCATGATTTATTTTGATTTAAATTGATTTAATTGAAATAAAAAATCAAAATAAATGGTAAAAATAAAATAAAAGCAAGTGGAAAGAGCTAGGGCTCTTGGACCATACTACCAACTCAAAACAAGTGCAAAAAGTTAGGCCCATTTAACAAAAATTGCAATTTGAGGCACTTTTGACTTTTGAATATTTTGCAAAAAAGGTCAACTTCACCAATGTATAACTTCTTCAATTTTGACTCTTTGAAGGTTTTCTTGGACTTTTTAGAAATCTTGAGATGTCCTATAAGAAAACATTTTGGTCTCATCTCAATTGAGTCTTCCATGTTCATGTATGAAGCTTTGACAAAAAATGTGTTTTTGTTGACTTTTCAAAATGACCTATAATGTACAAATTCATAACTTCTTGTGAGTGCATCTTTTGAACTTAGGAGCTGAAGATGAATTGTAGGGAATTGAATCCTCATCAAAATGAGATTTTGATGGGTCATTTCTCATAAAGTATGATAAAGTTATGATTGGTCAAAGTTGAGTTGACTTTTCCTATAAAACCCTAATTTAGCAACTTTTGGTTCTTGATGAATTGTGAGCAATAATTGGGGAATCATGATCAACCCTTGATCAAATTATGAATAATACTTCAAAATGAGGATGTTGACCAAAAATCTTGTGGTTTGATTGTATGGGGACCACATTTGACTTTTGCCCTAACACGATCGTTTTTCAGGCCTTTGAGCAATTGACTGAGCAAACTTCCTCTGCGAGGCTTGAAACTTGACATGGATGATCTTGAGAACATATTAGGAAAATGGTGAGAATTTGGGATCCCTTGGAATCAAGTATCTTGATGCAACATGAAATCCTAATTTGAGGTAGATTGCCTTAGGAGAGAACTTGTCTGGTCAACCCTTGGACTTCCTTGAGCAACTTGAGGATCTTTCTTGAAATGTTTTGAGAAATATGGGAGGGAAAATTTTGGGGTACAACACAACCCTATCTTTGGATGTAAATGGGACGGGCGTGGGTCATCGTATAACCATAATTAACAATATTGCAAGGTATCTTAGCATTCTTTTTGAGGGACTAAGATCATTTGTAAGGAAACTTAGATAGCGTCATCGAGGGACTATGATCTTGTATTTTTGCTTGTCTTTGCTAAGATACCTCACATGCGTAATATGGACATATTTGTAAGGCAACCAAGTGGGTTTACCCTAGGAGTGTATGTATGCAAGTGTATTGATTTTCATGCTTGATTTTGTCTTGAATAAGATTTTCTATTTGATTGGTTTTAATATTTCCATACAAAAACCTAATTACTAGCATTTGTTATATAAAGCGATAAATTGCGGGAATTAAAATTACTACGTTATTAGATCATTTAGGGGAGGGGGTATACAAATTACAAATGGGGATTGCAAGAAATTAAACCCTAATTAGTCTATTACAACCAAATCGAATAAATGTACAAGGAAATGAATAAATATAAAGTACAAATGCAAATGGAAAAAAATGATTTTTGTTTGGATATTTATATGAAAGGGGTTTTAACCTAAACCTAATTAGAGAAAAATAATTAAATTAAATTAAATTAACTTAAAATAACTAAGAAAAGAAATCAATTAAGAAAAGATTTTTTGAATAAAACCCTAATTCTATTTAGTTGATTAAAAGAAAATAAGTTTTAGAGAAAAAAGTAATTTTTTTTGTATTTTTTCCTTGAAAATAATATATGGTGTTGTAAAATATTTTTGGCCTTTTTTTATATTAAAATAAATATATTTTAATTAGTGTAAAATAAAATAAATAATAACCTAGTTTTAAATTAAATTTACAAGATAATTAGTAAAAATAAATAAAGTATGATGAATAAAAATAATTTTTTTGTGTGAGAAAAATATTTAAATTATATCAAAACATAAATCTACTATTTTATATATTTTTTAATGATTTTTTTAGTATTTTAGAAAATATATTTAAAAGGAAAAATGAAATAAATAAATAAATAAAAATAAATGGGCCAGGGGGTGCCAAAAGTAGGCAGGGAGTTAGTCAGCAAAAACAAAAAAAAGAAAGCCAGGCCCAAAGGGCCCAGCGCCTGCAAACAAATAAAAAAATGTCAAAAAATATGCAAAAATGTAAAAATGGTCACGCTGAGGCTTGAACCCAGGACCATGGGGTGAACAGGCGCGCGCTTTACCACTGGGGTGGCTATACATCTGTTTATATAAATGAAACAATAAATATGTAAGGAAAAACGTGTTCTGAAGACTTCATCTTCAACCTCCAGGCAAATGACCCGTATCTTCTTCATCTCTCAACAAAAATGAAAAGTTCAAACATGAAAGTTGTGGCATTTTCCCCCACAAATCCAGACATATAAACAACTTAAGCTAACAATCAAAGATGAATGAGAATTTTTCTAGCCCTAATTCAAAACCTAAAAATTACAGAAAACTTCAACCCTAAAATTCTCTAAGCTCAGGCCATATAAATGTAAACTATAGATATGTACAACTTCGTGGAAATGGTATCTACATTTTATCTTCACAAATCAAACTCAAATGATGCCTGTATGAAGAGATAGAAGTTTGAAAACTTACCTCTTACAGCTGGAGTCGTGAATGGAGTTTGAGCAACTTTGGAGATGGTCTGATGATTTGTTTAGCTTTCCTGGACCTCCTTGAGTATATTCCAACTCTTACCTTGCTTTGAAAGTCCCTGAATCTCCCTACTCAAGTCAACCTGCAAGCTTGATATTTGAAAATGGTGGATAGTGATGTAGGGGTTACAATCTTGAAACAGGGGCCTGGATCAATTGTGTAAGATGTATGTAAGGTGTTTAAATGATTAAGAATCAAAACGCACGAGTGGAAATGGAGATGGAGAGTTTTGGCTCAAAACTGTCAAGTTGAGCAGTCTTGTGTAGCAAAGGTGTTTGGGACAGTTTTTGGATGCTTGATCTCGTGTCTTAGCTTGCAATAAACTTGTTAATATGCATGGAAAAGATTAGATTACAAAATCACTCCAGGTTTGAGTTATAGGGTTATGGCTCTATAACTTGCTTTTGAAGAAAAGTGAAAGGACAAATCTCAAATGTTGTACAAGGATGTCCTGAGCTTCTTCAGGCCTCAGACACCTTAATTTTGGATTATAGGGGTTGTGTGTGCAGAAAGAACAAGTTAGAAGCTCAAGACAAGTTGACTTTGTGATTAAAGAAACTTTTCAAGAATGGAATGGTAACTTTCTTCCAAAAATGGAAAATTGGCTTGGACAATGCTTGGAACACTTGGATAATAGCTCAAAAGAAAGTGTAATCTTATGATTATGGAGAGATCTTGAGGTTTAGAATCCTGCAAAACAAGATTGTGCAGCATAGGTTTGAAATTGGAATTTTGTTCATCACAAAAATGCCTTGTAATTCAAGTGACAAAACACCAACTTCATCTCTTCGATTCTCCCTACTCAAGAATGATCTCAAGGAGTTCTTGGACATTTTGGAAATCTTGCAATGTTCTCTACAACCCACCTTTGAATTGCTTTTGAATATTCCCATTTTAACTATGTGAAAAATTGCCATGAAGTTTGGTCAAAAAATCTGCCTAACTAGGGCAAAATTTCATTAAGTCTTTTTTAGTTCATGAGCATGTATTCATAAAATTATAACTTGAGATCCAAGAACTTTTAGGAGAAGTTGTGTGAAGCAAAGTTTTAGATTTCATGGAGATCTAAAATTTTCATGTTGGAAGTTTCCTTTGAATCATCTTGCATCATAATGAAAAAATTGCTCAAAGTTATGAAAAAATAAGAAATTTTTGACACTTAGAAACATTTCTAAGTTTAGAAATTTTGACTTTTCAAAATGAAATCTTGATTTCTTGATTTATTGATGAATAAGTTTCCTATTTTGACATGTTTTGATGAATTGTGTTCTTTGATGCTTAAATTTGACCAAAAAGTCAAAGTTTGACTTTCCAGTATACAGTTGACTTTTGATCAGTTGACTGCAAAACTCATCTGTCAATCCAATGGATTTGAAATATTTTGAATCATGTAATTAGGTCAAAATGATGAAATTGGACTCTTGAGATCATGCCTTGAACCAATTGACCATTTGCTAGGTCAAAAATATGAAATTTCCCTTTCCCAGTCAAAACCCTAATTTTGACCATTTTGCCCTTTTGGAGATTTGATCAAATTTCTTGAGGAATTATGGTCCAAACTTGATCAAATGGTACATATGGGTTTAAAATGTTGATGTGGATAAAAAATTATGAAGTTTGATTGTAAATTGGCCATGGTTGACTTTTTCCCCAATACAGTTGAATTTTAGGCCAACTGTTTAATTGACTGATCAAAAGTGTGATCCAAGGCTTGAAACTTGACATGAATAATCTTGGGGGTCCCTAATGGTCCATGAAAGTCATATGAAGCATTGATAGTTCAAAAATCCTTGTGAAAACTCAAACCCTAATTTTGGTCATCAGTGCATAAGGAGGTGTCTTGAGCTGATCAAACCCTAGTGCAGTCTTGAGCCCAAGGAGATCTTGTGAGAAAATTATTGATAAGCGAGAGGGAAAATTTTGGGGTACAACAACTGCCTCTGTTCAATCTTCTTAAGCCTGAAGAGTTAGATTGGCATGTTTTTCCAGTCGTGACCTGAAGGTGGAAGATGATTGGACACTAGAGTGCCCAGAAATTTGCACTCGATGATGTGATGGTTGAGGGAATGGGCTTAAAGATGCCATTTGGAGAGGTGATAGAAAGTTTTTGGAGATGGGCTTGTAGATGCCATCTAAGAGTGATTGTTGGTATTGTAATTCGTAAGCTGAAAGAATGAGTATCAGAATGTCGTCCGTGTCTGGAGCGTATCTGAACTGTATCTGGGAGCTGATTTTGAATGAGTGTCAGAATGGAATCCGTGTCTGGAGCGTATCTAAACTATATCTAAGGGTTGAATCTGAATGAAGATCAGAATGGCATCCGTATCTGGAGCGTATCTGAAATGTATTTGGGAGTTGATTATCTGAATGAGTATCAGAATGGCATTTGTGTCTAGAGCGTATCTAAACTGTATCTGAGAGTTGAATTTGAATGAGTATCAGAATGGCATCCGTGTCTGTAGCGTATTTGAACTGTATCTGAGAGTTGAATTTTGATGAGTATCAGAATGGCATCCGTGTCTAGAGCGTATCTAAACTGTATCCGAGAGTTGAATTTTGATGAGTATTAGAATGGCATCCGTGTCTGGAGCGTATCTGAACTGTATCTGAAAGCTTTTGAACATTGTTAATGGTAGCTGTTAACCTTATCCTGAAAAGGGTAAAATGTTAGCTAAAATTCAAAGTCATGTTGTATGAAATGTATGATATAATGCTTTCGTGTTATCAATGTTTATGATATATGGATGCAATGTATGCGTATGTGAGCTAGTTTGCTGCACTACTGTTGGGTTGGGGGAAATAAATCCCTGACTGCTGTTGAGGATACGGAGTATAAGTCTTCATGTTGTGAAGTCTAAGTGTTGACGAATTTTTTCTTAGAGAAATAAACTCTGTTGTAAAGGAAATGCCATGTACTGCTTGTAAAATCCTGAGAAAATGAACGACTTCTACCGGGGATTGATAATTGGAAGCTTGTTTCACTGGGAATTAAACTGTAAATTGTGAGGGATTTATGGAAATATCTTAGAGAGATTTCCCTACCTCTTAAAGACATTAGTAATTGTCTTTTACTTTGTTTATTTGTAAACAAAAATTATGTTCAAATGCATATGTTCAACAATGAATCATTGGACGTTTTTGTAAACAAAACACGAGAGTAAAAGAAAAACAGATAGTTTTGTACTTTCAAAGGAATATCTTTGCATTGACTTTGAGTAATTATTTTTGTACAGTGAGACAAACATTCTAGTAGGAGAACGCTGTCGTAAGAAAAAATGAAAATTTTAATATAAAGAAAAGATAGCTATGTGCAATAATCCCATGGGGTTCCCATTCTGCTATAGCCTTTGTATCTCTGAGCATCTTATTTATTTGTTGCCTTGTCAGAAGATGAATGAATTGGTCAGAACCTCTGAGTTTGCAGATTATCCGTAAGGTGATCCAACGGGACATATTCATACGCTTTACATTCCCTAACTTTTTCCTGGACCACCCTTTCGGGTTTTCAGTCCACCGAGAAACCCTTTTTTTCCCAAGTCGCCCTTTCGGGTTTTCAACTTGTCGGGTGTATAGATTTTCTTTGTTTTATCCATAATTTTTGTCTGAACCTTTTTGGTTTGTCGGGATGCCCTTGTTTTTCCTGGGTATGTCAACCTAGAGGGTCTCTTATGCATAGTATCTTTTGACTATGTCCGTGTTCGCAGGATGTGGCAGGTCATCGCAATCCATGGTGGTCAAGATCATTGCTCCACCAGAGAATATATTTTTTATTACAAATGGTCCTTCATAGGTAGGAGTCCATTTTCCCCTGGGATCACCTTGTGGCAGTATGATGCGTTTGATTACCAGATCCCCAACTTGATACACTTGGCGTTTGACCTTTTTGTTGAAAGCCTTGATCATCCGTTTCTGATACATTTGACCATGGCAGACAACAGTAAGTCTTTTCTCATCAATTAAGTTCAGTTGACCAAGTCGAGTCTGGATCCAATCGTCTTCGTTCAGCCCTGCATCCTTCATAATTATCAGAGAGGGGATCTGAACCTCGATAGGCAAGACAACCTCCATGCCATAAACCAGAGAATAGGGTGTTGCCCCGGATGATGTGCGAGTTGTGGTACGATACCCGGCGAGAGCGAATGGTAGCATCTCATGCCAGTCTTTGTATGTGACTGTCATTTTCTGTATGATCTTTTTAATGTTCTTATTTGCAGCTTCGACAACAACATTCATCTTTGGCCGATAAGGGGAATAATTGTGATGCTGGATCTTGAATTGCTCGCACAAGGCGGTGATCATAGTGTTGTTGATATTTGTACCATTGTTAGTAATGATCCGTTCCGAGATACCGTACCGGCAAATGAGATTTTGTTTGATGAAACGGGCAACAACCTTCTTAGTAACAGAAGCAAATGAGGCTACCTCAATCCACTTTGTAAAATAGTCAATGGCCACTAGGATGAAGCGGTGTCCATTGGAGGCCGCCGGCTTGATTTCCCCAATCATATCAATTCCCCACATACCAAGGGCCAAGGAGCTGTCAAGACATTCAGAAGAACTGGAGGTACGTGCACCTTGTCAGCATAAATTTGACACTTATGGAAAGTTCGAGAGTGTTGATAGCAATCTGCTTCCATGGTAGACCTGTAATAGCATGCCCGTAGGATTTTCTTTGCCATCGTATGCCCACTGGAATGGGTGCCAAAAGTGCCTTCATGTAAATCGGTCATGATCCTTTCTGCTTCAACCTTGTCTACGCATCGAAGTAACACAGAGTCATGGTTGCGTTTGTACAGGATGCTATTACTAAGGAAGAATTTAGCAGAGAATCTCCTTAAGAACTTCTTGTCATTAACTGAAGCTCCTTCTGGATATTCTTGAGCTTCGGGATACTTCTTGACTTCGTGAAACCAAGGCTGGTTCACTATTTCTTCAGTATTAATCTCGTGACCGTGTTCTGGTTCATCCCTTCGTTCAACGGTAATCTGGGGAGCCTCATTATCCCAATTAAGTTTAAACATAGATGACATTGTGGCCAGAGCGCCTGCTAGCTGATTTTCTTCTTGCGGGAAAAGCTCGAAGGTAATCTTCTCAAAATATGGTAGCAATGTCAAAACATGTTCTTTATAAGGGATAAGATTAGGGTGTTTGGTGTCCCATTGCCCTTTGATCCGACTGATAACCAAAGCTGAATCTTTGAATACACTCAAAGATTTGATCCCTAGGTCTATGGCAGCTCTGAGACCAAAGATGCATGCTTCGTATTCCGCCATGTTGTTTGTACAATTGAAGCAGAGTCTTGCGGTAAAGGGAGTATGACACCCTTCTGGAGATATGAGTATAGCACCGATACCATTTCCAAGTGAATTGGATGCCCCATCAAAGAACAGGGTCCATCGGGATCCTTGTTCAGGTCCGTCATATGGCCTGAATTCTTCACAGTTATTTACCGTCATGATGTCTTCATCTGGAAATTCAAACTTCATAGATTGGTAGTCTTCTACATCTTAGTGAGCAAGATGATCAGCTAGTACACTGCATTTTATAGCTTTCTGGGTAGTATACTGTATGTCATATTCCATCAGGATCATCTGCCATCTCGCTATTCTCCCAGAAAGAGCAGGTTTCTCGAAGATGTATTTTATCAGATCCATCTTAGATATCAACAAAGTAGTATGAGTCAGCATATACTGTCTTAGCCGGCGAGCAGCCCATGCCAGAGCGCAGCAAGTTTTCTCGAGCAGTGAATATCTTGTTTCACAGTCGGTAAACTTTTTGATCAGGTAATAAATAATATGCTCTTTTCGGCCAGACTCGTCATACTACCCCAATACACACCCCATTGAGTTTTCTAAAACAGTCAGATACATGATCAATGGTCTTCCCTCGACTGGTGGCATCAACATAGGAGGCTCTTGTAATTATTCTTTGATTCTGTCAAAAGCAACTTGGCACTCGTCATTCCATTTGACTACTTGATCTTTCTTCAACAGTTTGAAGATTGGTTCACAAGTAGCTGTTAGGTGAGAGATGAATCTAGCAATGTAGTTCAAATGTCCCAAGAACCCTCTGACTTCCTTCTCAGTACGAGGAGCAGGCATCTCTTGTATTGATTTAACCTTGGCAGGATTGACCTTGATACCTTTGTTGCTGACGACAAAGCCTAGGAGTTTACCGGACCGTACCCCAAATGTGCATTTGTTTGGATTCAACCTCAGCTTGTACTTCTTCAGTCTCTCAAACAGTTTTTGTAAGTGATCAAGATGCTCTTCTTCTGTTTGAGATCTGGCTATCATGTCGTCCACATAGGCCTCTATCTTGTGATGTATCATGTCGTTAAATAGGGCTACCATGGCACGCTGATAGGTTTCCCCCGCATTCTTCACTCCAAATGGCATCACCTTATAGCAGAAAGTGCCCTACTGCGTGACAAACGTTGTTTTCTCCATGTCCTCAGGCGCCATTTTGATTTGGTTGTAACCTGAGAATCCGTCCATGAAGGAAAACACTTTATGTTGGGCCGTATTGTCAACTAGAATATCAATGTGAGGGAGTGGAAAATCATCCTTAGCGCTTGCCCTATTCAAATCTCTGTAGTCCACACACATTTGCACTTTGCCATCCTTTTTGGGCATGGGAACAACATTGGAAACCCATTGGAGATAAGAGGTGACAGCCAAGAATCCAGCGTTGAATTGCTTCATGACTTCTGCTTTAATATTTTCTGACATATCAGGCCTCATGCGGCGAACCTTTTGCTTCACTGGCGGACAATCCTCTCTTGTAGGCAGATGATGTACCACAATATCTCCATCAAGTCCTGGCATGTCTTTATACGACCAAGCAAAGACTTCAAAATAATCGTGTAACAACTGAATCAGACGCTCCTTGATATTGGGTTTCAGATTGGCACCCACCTTGACCTCTTTTTTGTCTTCTTTGGTACCCAGGTTGATTGTATCCACAGGTTCCTCGTGAGGCTTAATGGTTTTCTCTTCTTGTTGTAGTAGTCTGGCAAGTTCCCCTGGTACTTCACAATCTTCCTCACCTTCGTCTTCGGCTTGGTAGATTAGATTCTCAGAGTCACAAAGGCCATAGCAGTATCGTTACCCATGGGATCCCGAATGGATGTATACCTGCATTGTGAGTGTGAGTGTGTGTAAGGGTATAACTATCCTTGAAAAGAAATAAAAATGTAAAAAGAAAAACAATGAGCACAAAAGTTTGTATGCAAAAACGTCCATGATTCATTGATGTCATATGAAAATGAGATGATAACCCTTACAAATGGACCATTGTGCCTTGGGTAAGACACAAGGTTTTAAGAGTGCGAATTGTTTTAATATTACAGATGCAAAAAATATAAAGAAAAATTATTGTGGGATAAAAGTGATCGGGACAAAATCTCTATCCTCCCAGTTGCTGAGCCCTCCACTGATAGCTGGGAATATCAAGTCCTCCAAGTTGCAACCATCTTCATCATCCTCTACCGCGTTGACTTCACGGTTGCTGATCTTCAGGGGTGGTCCTTCAACACGAGCGCGAAGTACAACCTTTTGAGCACTTGAAGTGAAACCCAGGCCAAACTTGTCAGACTTATATGGGATATCTGGGAGTTGTCCCAAGATAGTGCACCCACCTTCTTCTACCACTGCTTTGGCATCCTTCATAGATGACATCCGGAGCGGAGGCCTTGTGATCTTGGGAAAAACCTTGGTTACTGCCACATCTTGCGGGACCTCTTCAAAGTGTTGAAATGGAGTTTCAATAAATTCACCATCTAATTCCACATATCTGAAGGAATTGAGATGGCTGTTCATATACTCTTCTTCTCCATGAACGGTGATAATCTTCCCTTGAATCGGATATTTCAGCATTTGGTGCAACATAGAAGTGACAGAGCCAGCATTGTGAATCCATGGTCGGCCTAGCAAGCAGGAATATGAGGGACGAATACCCATTACGTAGAAAGTTGAATCAAATGTTTGTGTTCTAACTTTTATGGGAATGTCTACCTCCCTATGTACCATCCTTTTCGAGCCATCAAAAGCCCTTACTACTATGTTACTTGGCTTCAATGTCAATCCCTCACAGTCAAGCCTATCAAGAGCTTTTCTAGGAAATATATTCAGAGATGAGCCAGTGTCTACCAAAACATGAGCTAGGGTTGTGCCTTTACATTCAACCGAGACATGCAATGCCTTATTATGCTTCCTTCCCCTTGGCGTTAAATCAGCATATGAAAAACCTAGACCATTATCTGCAGTTAGGCTGGCTACGCAGTCTTGAAACTAATCTGCAGATGTCTCTTGGGGTGCATGGGCAGTTTTCAAGAATTTTACCAAGGCTTTTGCGTGCGCCTCGGAACATAGTAGTAATGCCAGCATGGAAATTTTAGAGGGGGTTTTCCCTAGTTGTTCGACTACATCGTAGTCGCTTCTTTTTATGATCTTCAGAATTTCCTCTATCTCTTTTCGGGAGGTCTCAGGGATAGCCAATAACTGAGCCTTCGTCCAGACAGGCTCAATCAGAATACTTTTACCTCGAGTTTCAGTTAGCTCGGCAGCAGGAGTGTCAGTAGTAATGATAACAGGGGTTGTAACAACTTTGTCAGTTGGAGTATTCGCTGAGATGATTGTAGGACCGAGAATAACTTTTGGAGGAGTAACAACAAGAATGATTACGGGTCCAGAAACTGCTTTTGGGGGATCCATTTCTGGAGAGAATATCCTTCTCCTTCGGGTAATCTTGCTAGTTCCTACAATATTACTAATGTCGGAGTTGACTTTCTCGGAGCTTGAATCTTCGGCGGCTGGCCAGTACTGCTTGATACCATGGTAGTAGACATCCCATCCATAATTCCATGGTATGGTTTTGTCTGACGAATATGGGACTGGTCCAGGCATTGTAATTATTAAAGGAGTTGCTTTCAGAACTGATGTAATTCTAACGGGTCTTTTGGTGGAGACCCTGGAAGAATTGGCGGAAATGGTAATGATAGAAACATCTTCAAAAGGAACAGGTGGAACAGAAGTCTTCTCGAATAAAATTTCTTTGTTATCTATTAGGCACTGAACGCCTGCTTTCAACAAAGGACAACTGGTTGGTAAGGACAAACAGAAATGGCAAACTTTATCACAGCCCGGGAACACACCGAAATTCAACAAGTTCACTTTAATAGTCAGAAGTGGGGTCATAAGTTCATCAACTGAAGTAACAAACATTTCTTCTTCAATGGCATTGTTATTATGGCCATGTCTGGGCATATGGGCAGAAATGACATTTGGCTTTTCGGGCGCATCGAATTCAATCTCTTTTGCTTCAATGAGGTCTTGTATTTTGTTCTTTAGAGCCCAACAGTTATTAGTGTCATGGTCGGGACTTTCAGAGTGATATGCACAACGAGCATTGGGATGATAGTGAGGAGATGTTGTGTTAGGGTTATTTGGAGCTTCTTTCAAGGTCACCAAATTGGATCTTAGTAGATGCGGTAATACCTGAGATGGGGTCATGTTAATTCTGGTGAATTGTCTGACTAGCCTTTCCATCCTTGGTTGGTTATTTCTTTGCTGATCAGGTGCCGGTTGAGGAATCATAACAGCCCCCACCATTGGTTGGCGTTCGGCCCTGTTGTACCCCAAAATTTGCCCTCTCATTTATCAAGATTTTCCTCACAAGACTTCTTAGACTCCAGACAGGATTAGGGTTTGCTCAGCTCAATACCTCCTCTTGCACTGATGACCTGAAATTAGGGTTTGAGTTTGCACAAGGATTTTTGGACCATCAATGTTTCATGTGACTTTTATACACCATCTTGGACCCCTAAGATTGCCCATGTTAAGTTTCAAGCCTTGAATCACATTTTTGCTCAGTCAATTGGACAGTTGACCTAAAAATCAGCTGTATTGGGGAAAAAAGTCAACCATGGCCAATTTACAGTCAAACTTCATAATTTTTGATCCACAACAACATTTTAGGCTCCTATGTACCATTTGATCAAGTTTGGATCACAACTCCTCAAGAAATTTGATCAGATCATCAAAAGGGCAAAATGGTCAAAATTAGGGTTTTTGACTGAGAAAGGGAAATTTCTGATTTTTGACCTAGCCAATGACCAATTGGGTTCAATCATGATTTCAAGGACTCAATAACATCATCTTGACCTAATCACATAGTTCAAAAGATCTCAAATGCATAGGATTGACAGATGAATTTTGCAGTCAACTGATCAAAAGTCAACGGTGCACTGAAAAGTCAAACTTTGGCTTTTTGGTCAAAATCAATTGCCAAAGGTCATAATTCATCAAGATATGTAAAAATATGAAACTTGTTGATCAAGAAAATCAATTTTGCAAATTAGGGTTTTAATTTGAAATTTTTTCATAACTTAGAAAATTTTTAAGTATGGAAATTTTCTTATTTTTTCCCAACTTTCCACAACTTTTTCACCATGATGAAATTGGATTCAAAGAAAACTTCCAACACGAAAGTTGTAGTCCTCCATGAAATCTACAACTTTTATTCATAAAGTTTTCCCAAAAGATGTTTGTATCTCAAGTTATGATTTTGTGAATAAGGGTCCATAAACTTTTTAACTTAGTGAAAATTTGCCCTAGTTTAGGCAGGTTTTTGACCTAACTTCATGGCAACTTTTCACCTAGTTCCAAGAGGTATCCCAAGTTTCATTTTAAATATGGATTGTAGAGAATGATACAAGATTTCCAAAATGTCCAAGAACTCTCCAAGATCATTTGTGGTTAGGGAGAATCGAAGAAGAGAAAATGACAATTTGTCACTTTTGTTCAAGCCATGTTTACAATGCTTCAAATTGCAAATCAGTTCCTAGCATGCTTGTACCTTGCATTACAGGTACTAAATCCCTTCTACAATCCATAATTTAATGCTAACTTAGTGGTTAAAGCCTTTGTTTTCACTTTTGAAGTATTGCACAAAGAATTATTCCATAAATGGCCAAAAGTGCACATTGCCATTTTGATAAAGCATACTTTTGCAACTTTACAATTCTTGAGCCATGGACCTGATCTTTTGTTGCAAGCAAGATCCAAAAATATCAGGCAATGTTCACCAACTATTATCAGACCGAGAACTAGCAAGTACAGGTCTTGAGCTTGGTCACTTCAACTTTTCTTCAAAAGCAAGAAAACTTGCAAAAGTCAAGATAACTTGTCCATCTGATAAAGGGAGGGTTTGGCCTCATTATATACAACTTCAGAAACTTGTCACAAGTCAATACATGATTGCCTAACATCCCAAACACTCTCAAACACCAAAACCAAATTTTTATGTCCAAACAGGGCAGCTTCTGCAAAACTCAAGCCAAATCATATTTTTCTCATGCGTTTCTTATTTCAATACTTCAAACATCTTCCATACACCACATCCAAACTATCCAAGCCCTTGAACTGCAACTGTGTGCCCTATTTCAGACTTCACCATTTTCATTTTTGAAGGTTACAGGTTGACTCGTGCAAGGAGTTTCAAGCATCCTCAAGGCAAGCTGAGCATTGGAAAAGCTTGAGGGAACTTCAAGGAAGCTCACACAATCTTCATACCTCACTCAAAGCCCCCACATTGCCATATCCAAACTCAGCTGAACAAGGTATTTTTAAAATCTCTATCTCTCTATTTAGGAATCCTTAAGCTTTGATTTGTGAAGCAAAAATGTAGTCCTAAACTTGCTTAAGCTGTACATATGCATAGTTGTTATTTATATTAACTGAGTAGTAAGAATTTGAAGCTTGAAGTTCATGAAAAATTTAGGTCAGAAATTAGGGCTACAGAAATTCTCCATGATCCTTGAGAGTTAGATTATGTTTTTTATATCATTGGAATCGTGATCAAAAATGCTACATGTTTCATGTTGCAAGTTTTTGCTTTTGTGCACGTATGTGAGAGTTGCAGGATTGGACATAAACGCGCCCAAGGATGAAGCCAAGGACAGGGACGAAGATGGCTGTCTGGGCCTGGCGTGCCTGGGCTTGTTGTTTTACTACCCATACCCCCCAGTTTACTTTTACATCCCCCTAATCATTTTCTTTTATTTTTTTTATATTTTCTTGCATATTTTATATTTTGACTTGCATTTATTTTTTTCTGTATATTAAAAAATCACAAAAAATATTTTCTTTATTTTTTGCATTTTATTATATTTTTATTTTATTTTTTTGCATAATAAATAGTTTGTTAGGATTTTATACTTTATTTTCTTAAATAAAACTTGTAAATAATTTAAAAATACTATACATTTTTATTTTTATTATTCATATACATAAAATATTATTTCCATACATATGTTAATTTTTAATATTTGTCAATAATATTATTTAATATTTACTTGTATAGAAAATGGACAAAAATAATATTAGAAAACAATATTTTCCTTTTAATAAAAAAACTAGGGTTTCCCCTTTCAAAAAATAATAATATTATTTTTTCTTATTTTTAGGACTTAAATGATTTTATTTTTACATACATAAAATAAATACAAAAACATTTTGCATCCATACATTTTATTACATATTTAAATAATTGTTTATTTGTTTATCTTGCAAATATTCAATTGGGTTGTAATAGTAAATTAGGGTTTTATTTTGTGCAAATATACCCATTCAAAAACTTGTATCCCCCCTTCCATAATAATTGTTGTAATAGTTTAGTTTATTTTACGCAATTTATCGCATTATATAATTGTGTAGTAAACTAGGGTTTTGCATGTTAAGACAAAAATCAAACAAATAGAATGACCTAATACAAGACAAACAAAAGCATGTAAAAAGACAACACATTGCACACAAAAACCCCTAGGGTTTCACCCACTTGGTTGCCTAAACGAAATGGCCATGGTATGCATGCAGAGTATCTTGGCAAAACAAAACAAAATAAGATCATAGTCCCTCGATGACGCTATTAAAAGGTTGCCTAATCAAAGATGATCTTAGTCCCTAAAACTTGCTAAGATACATGGCAACATTGCTACCATGGTCATACGATGACCCACGCCCGTCTCGTTTAACATCCAAAGATAGGGTTGTCTACCAAAACAATGGTAAATCAATAATGTCAAAGGAATAAAAATGTACAAGAAAGACTTTTGAGTAGGTAGATAGCTTCTAGTTACTTGATCAATTTGCAAACAATCCTTGCTATTTTCAAACAAACACACACACACATTTCAAAACATTTCCAAACAACTTTCAAAACATTGAAACATTTTTCAAAAGACAAACATCTTTGTATACATTCTTACGAACAAGAATCATTACAAAGATTCCCTAAACGATGGCCTCTTTTCAAAATACTTTCAAAACCATACAAAGCACCATTTCAAACAATTGCAAAAGCAAAGCAAGTGATCTAAAACAAGTAACTAAGAGCCCATGGAAAACCATGGATGAAAAGGGTGCTAGCACCTTCCCTTTTCATAATCTATCCCCCGAACCCAAAAAAAATCTCAATGGTATTTCTTGTGCTTTTTCACCTTTCCTTTTGGATAAAAGAAAAGTCGGTGGCGACTCTTGCTAACCGCAACATTTGTGAACACAAACGCAAAACCTCAAGTCAGTTCTCCCACCGTATCACAGAACTGGCGACTTTGCTGGGGAAAACTTAAAAGTGGGGTTACCTTAGGGTTTTATATCACCTTTACATGCTTATCTTGCTTGACTTGTTTGCTTTACACTTTGGTTCTATTGTTTGGGTTTGAATCCTCTACCCGGATTTGGGAAACATTCATAGGTAAATAGCAATACATTGTGGAAACTGTGCGGGGTATACCGACATGGTCTAAGCAATAGCTATATTAGTGCGACATATTTGTGGGTACCGGTAGCCTTTGAGTTAATCAAAGAGAATACGAGGCCGCTGAGTGATGTCATGAAGCACTAATGGACTTTTATAACCTTTACTTGACCAACTTGGCCTTTTAGGATGTAGTGAGATGACCGGATTTGGTGCAGTCCGAAGTTAGTAGATACTCGATACTACACTCATTGAGGTTTGGTTCCTTGGAATATTTCGGTCGCCAGTAAAGAGGCTGAATTGAAACAATGAACAAGGAAACAATCCAGTGATATTGAGCTCCTTAGAACCCGATTACTATTTCTAGGACAGGTTGAGCCAACTAAACTTCAAGAGGGTACTTACCTATGAAACCCCATGCAAGCCTAAACTAGGAAATTGTGTGATTTGCTTGTACATATATACTTGTGCATAACATCATGGACATCATGAAACATCATATGCATCCACTAACCATTTCAAGGATTTTGGAATTTCATCTTTGTTCTTGTTTTGTAGGTTATGGATTCACTTCGCAGGAAAACTGTCCAAATCAACCTTGTAAGAATTCCTCCACAACTCAAGGAGCTAGCTTCAAGGATTCCTGAGAATTCTCCATTCACCGAGAGACATGGTCGTCTACTCAACTTGGTCACCACCAACACAGAGGAAGACATGATGAAAGTTCTCTTCCAGTTCTTTGACCCTTTTGCATCATTGCTTCACATTTCCTGACTACCAACTTGTGCCTACTTTGGAGGAATTTTCTCAACTCTTGAGGATTACTATTCTCAATGAACTACCCTTAAACGGTACGGAAAGAGATCCAAAGCCAGAAGAGATTTCTCAAGCCTTACACTTGCACTCCTCTGATGTCACAACATATTGGGAAACTAGAAGAGGTGTCAAAGGCTTCTTGTCAAAGTTTCTGTTTGAGAAAGCCCAAAGCTGTTGGAATTCTCTAGACTTGCAAGCTTTTGAGGAGATTGTAGCTCTTCTCATCTATGGGATGGTCTTGTTCCCTAATCCCGACCAACTCATAGATGTGAGTGCTGTAAAAATCTTCATGACTCGCAACCCGGTGCCTACATTGCTTGGGGATATCCTCCACTCTTTTCACACTCGTACAATGAGGAAAAGAGGTGCTCTCATGTGTTGCACTCCTCTCCTGGCAAGATGGTTTATTTCTCATCTTCCCCAGTCAGTCTTGAAGAATGAGCAAGGCTTGAGGTGGTCACAACGGTTGATGACTCTTACACATTCAGACATTCATTGTTGTTCTCGATCTAAAGAGAATGTTATTATCATTGACCATTGTAGGGAATTCCCTAATGTCCCTCTACTTGGCATTAGGGGAGGCATCACCTACAAACCTTGCTTGGCTCTGAGACAATTTGGTTATGCCCGAAGGGATGACCCACATGATATGTTGATTCAAGGTTTGGTTTTCGACCTCAACAACGACAATCAAGGACTCCGACAAAGGTTCATCCAAGCTTGGAGGATGCCAAACAAGGTAGACAGTAAGACCTTGGGACACAAGAATTCCATCCCTCTTGAGTCTTACCTCAAGTGGGTACGAACTCACGCCCAAAGTCTTATGATGCCTTACCCCTCCATTCTACCAGTGACTATAGAGCCTGTTATGGAAGGAGAGGTTCCATACACCCTCCTACATCCTGACATGCCAACATCACTCGAATATCTACAAAGGAGTTGGATACAGCTCAAGGGAGAGCACGATACTTTCGAAGCCCAATTCTACGCAAGCGAGAAGAAGGTTTTGGAACTCACTCGACTACTTCACGAAGAGCAGACTCTCAACACCTACATTGCACCAAAGAGGATGCGCAACGTCTTTTTACCTTAGAATTTTGTATTATTTTGCCCATGGGGCATTGATGTACTAACAAGTTCTATCTTATTATTATGACGTGTGTTTCTTTTTTGTTTAAAACAAATTTGAATGTCTGAATCCTTGAAAGCATTACATGAATACATATAATTCATCATATGCATAAAAAGGTCTTCACACCAAGTTTCCTCATCTCTCTGTTGTTTATTTCAGCAAGATGGATATTGAACAAACGGTCAAAGATTTGCAAGCTTAGAATTCACAATTCCAATAGTTGCTCATGACCCTAGCCAAGGGGCAGGAGGAACTCAAGACTCTGCTAGAGAAAGAGAAAGAGAAAGAGAAAAAGAAGAAGAAATGAGCCGGTGTGGTTATCATGGGTAGAAGGTTTGAAGGACAAGCCAGACGGACCTTGGAATTCCCATCAACATCTAAAAAGGGGGAAGGAAAAGGAAAAGGAACGGCAGTGCCATCAGATTCTGAAGCAGAGGAAGAGGAAGAAGAGGACTACTCTGAACAGCAATATACTCCGGCCGATGACAAATAAAAAAACTTGGAAGAACGTCTAGCTACTATGGAGATACAGAGAGTACCAGGGCTGGATTTTGAGGAGTTAGGGTTGGTTTCTGGAATTGTAATCCCTCCTAAGTTTAAAGTGCCGCTGTTTGATAAGTACGATGGGGTGGCTTGTCCCAAGATGCACCTAAGATCCTATGTCAGGAAAATTCAACCACATTCTTCTGACAAAGACCTGTGGGTCCACTTTTTTCAGGACAGTTTATCAGCAACGCAGCTTGATTGGTTCTACCAGTTGGAGAGAGCAGATGTCCATAATTGGGAAGACTTGGCAGCCGCCTTCTATAAACAGTATCAATACAACGCCGACTTGGCGCCAACCTGTACTCAGCTACAGAGTATGGCTATGGCTACCAATGAGGGCTTCAAAGACTACGCCTAAAAATGGAGGGATTTAGCCGGAAGGGTGCAACCACCTTTATCTGAAAGAGCGCTAGTGGACATGTTCTTGGGGACTCTGTCAGGTCCTTTCTTTAATCACCTGATTGGAAGCTCCTCTGTAGGTTTCACTGAGTTGATTTTAACTGGCGAAAGGGTGGAAGCCGGTATCAGAAGCGGGAAAATTCAGAAAGATACGTCTACCTCTGCAACTGTAGAAAAGCCCTTCACCGGAAAGAAGGAAGTGTCTGATGTCTATGCCCAAAGGAATCAGGGAAGAATTGAAATACAACCAACTGTGGGGGCCGTCATGATTCAAAAGTCTGCATCAGACCAGCCAAGAAACAACCAGCCGAGAAATGACCAGCCGAGAAATAACCAGCAAAGGGTGGAAAGGCCTGTACGGCAATTCACCAAGATAAACATGACTCCTGCTCAAGTTTTACCACATCTCTTGAAGTTAAACCTGACCATGCTAAAGGAGGCCCCTAAAAATCCTAACACTTCATCTCCACATTACCATCCCAACGCCAGATGCGCGTACCATTCAGAAAGTTCAGGGCACGACACCAATAACTGTTGGGCTCTGAAGAACAAGATTCAGGATCTGATTGAAGCAAAGGAAGTTGAATTTGAAGCTCCTGAAAAGTCGAATGTTATCTCCGCTCCGATGCCTAGGCATGGACACAATGCCAATGTTGTGGAAGAAGATCTGTTTGTTTCTGCTGTGGATGAATTGTTAACTCCTCTCCTAACCATCAAGTTGAATTTGTTGAAGGTTGGCGTCTTCCCAGGTTGTGACCAATATTTCCATGCTTGCCTGTCCTCCCCATTTGACTGTCCTCTATTGAAGAAAGGAATCCAACAACTGATTGATAACAAGGAAATTTTGTTTGAGAAAGCTCCTGTTTCACCCATTCCAATTCCAGAAGTTTCAATAATAACCATATACGCCAATCCTTCCAGGGTTCCTAAAAAACCTGTTAGGATTACATCCGCTCCAGTGACTACTCTGTTGAAGATAACAATGCCCGGGCCAACCCCATACAAAACCGATAAAATGGTACCATGGAACTATGGTGGAGAAATCTACTACCATGGTATCAAACAGATTGAACAGACCATTGAAGAAGAAAGCTCTGAGGAGGATAATCCCGACATCAGTAACATTGTCGGAACAAGCAAAATTACTCGTAGTGGGAGAATATTTTCTCCAGAGATTGCTCCTCCAACAGCAGTCTTTGGACTCGCGACCATTCCAAAGATTACACCTATACCAGTAACTGTACCTGCAAGTGTACCCGCCAACAATGACAATACAATTCCCATCCCTATTTCCGTCGCTGAGAAAAAAGGAAAGAATGTTCAAGAGGAGCCTGTCTTGACGAAGGCTCAATCACTAGTCATTCTTGAAACATCCTAGAAAGAGATGGAAGAAATTCCGAGGATCATTAAGAAAAGTGATTATGATATGGTGGAACAACTGGGGCAGAACCCCTCCAAAATCTCTATGTTAGCCCTATTGCTGTGCTCTGAGGCACATGCTAAAGCTATGGTCAAGTTTTTAAAGACGACCCACATGCCGCAAGAGACGTCGGCTGATCAATTCCAAGAGTGTGTGGCCAGTTTAACAACTGACAATGGCCTGGGTTTTTCCGATGCCGACTTGACCTTCAAAGGTAGAAAACATAACGACACGTTACATGTCTCGGTGGAGTGTAGGGGAACCACCGTAGTTCATGTCTTGGTTGATACTGGGTCATCTTTAAATGTCTTGCCGAAGAAGGCCTTGGATAGGTTGGATTGTGAAGGATTAACCCTGAAACCCAGCAATATAATTGTTAAAGCCTTTGATGGTTCTAAAAGGATGGTCCACGGGGAGGTGGACATCCCGATCAAAGTGGGAACCCAGACGTTCAATTCAACATTCTACGTGATGGACATCCGTCCCTCCTACTCTTGCCTGTTGGGAAGACCTTGGATCCACCATGTTGGAGCAGTCACTTCTACTCTGCATCAAATGCTCAAGTACCCTGTCCAGGGGAAAATCATAATTGTTCATGGCAAAGAGGAATACATGATCAGTCATCTGAATTCTTTCCGTTATATGGAGTTAGATGGCGAATTCATAGAGACCCCTTTCCAACACTTTGAGGAAGTTTCTAAAGAAATAGAGGTGACTAAGGTGGTGTCTTCAACTCCTGTGATCACAAGACCACCACCTCGGATGTCATCTTTGAGGGATGCTAGGGCAGTGGTGGAAGAAGGAGGATCCACCATCTAGGGGAAGCTTCCCGACTTTCCTTTTAAATCAGACAAATTTGGCTTGGGATTTACTTCGACTGGTCAGAAGTCCGTGCGTCGCTCCCGTGCCGGAGGGCCACCTGTGAAGACCATCCACCGAGGGGTTAATGCACTAGAGGACAGTGAAGAAGAGGGCAGCTTGGAAGATTGGATCTTTCCTACTGTTGGCGGAGGACTGTGCAATTGGGAAGCAAAAGACTTTGTTCCAATTACTTTCATACCACAATAATTTATCTTTTCCATTTCTGTTGGACTGTAATAATTCACAAACAATTTGTACTTTTTCAACCTTGTGTCTTACCTGAGGCACATAGGTCCATTTGTAAGGGTTCTTATTTCATTTTCATATGTCATTTTAATGAATCATGGACGCTTTTCATATATAAACCTTTTGTGCTCATTGTCTTTCTTTTACATTTTGTTGTTTTGAGATGGCTATGTCCTTACACACACCCACACTCACAAATACAGGTACTCTTCCATTCCGGAACCCATGGGTAACGATACTGCTATAGCCTTCAGTGACTCTGAAGATCTGGTCTACCAAGCCGAATACAAAGGTGAGGAAGATTGTGAGGTGCCCTGGGAATTGGTCAGATTACTACAGCAAGAGGAAAGAGCAATTCAGCCTCATGAGGAGCAGTTGGATACAATCAACTTGGGTACTGAGGATGATAAAAAGGAAGTCAAAATAGGTGCCAATCTAGAGCCGAGTGTCAAGGAACGCCTAATTCAACTGTTACATGATTATGTTGAAATCTTCGCCTGGTCATACGAAGACATGTCGGGACTCGATACAGACATTGTGGTACACCATCTCCCTACAAGAGAAGATTGTCCACCAGTGAAACAAAAGGTCCGCCGCATGAGACATGACATGTCAGAGAAGATCAAAGCATAAGTTATGAAGCAGTTCAATGCTGGATTCATGGATGCTACTTCCTATCCATAATGGGTTGCTAACATTGTGCCCGTGCCTAAGAAGGACGACAAAGTGAGAATGTGCGTGGATTATAGAGACTTAAACAGGGCCAGCCCTAAAGATGACTTTCCACTTCCGCACATCGACATCCTGGTCGGCAACACAGCTCAGCATAAAGTATTTTCTTTCATGGACGGATTCTCAGGCTATAACTAGATCAAAATGGCACCTGAGGACATGGAGAAAACTACTTTTGTCACACAGTGGGGTACGTTCTGCTACAAAGTGATGCCATTAGGACTGAAGAATGTCGAGTCAACCTATCAACGCGCCATGGTAGCTTTGTTTCATGATATGATACATCATGAGATAGAGGTCTACATAGATGACATGATAGCCCGATCACAAACTGAAGAAGGACACCTTGATCACTTGCAAAAGCTGTTTGTCAGGTTGAAGGAGTACAAGCTCAGACTGAACCCAAACAAGTGCACATTCGGAGTCCGGTCTGGTAAGCTCTTAGGTTTCATTTTCAGCAACAAAGGCATCGAGGTTGATCCTGCCAAAGTCAAAGCTATACAAGAAATGCTCGCTCCTCGCACTGAGAAGGAGGTCAGAGGTTTCTTGGGACGCCTAAACTACATTGCTAGGTTCATTTCTCACCTAACATCTACCTGTGAACCAATATTCAAGCTGTTGAAGAAAGATCAGGTAGTTAAATGGAATGATGACTGTCAAATTGCTTTCGATAAAATCAAGGAGTATTTGCTAGAACTTCTTATCTTGATGCCACCCGTCGAGGGAAGACCGCTAATCATGTATCTGACCGTCTTAGAGAATTCAATGGGGTGCGTACTGGGGAAACATGACGAGTCTGGCCGAAAAGAGCATGCCATTTATTAACTTAGCAAAAAGTTTATCGACTGTGAGACCCGATACTCACTGCTCGAGAAAAATTGTTGCGCTTTGGTATGGGCTGCTTGCCGGTTAAGACAGTATATGTTGACTCATACCACTTTGCTGATATCTAAGATGGATCCGATTAAGTACATCTTTGAGAAGCCTGCTCTATCTGGAAGAATAGCTAGATGGCAGATGATCCTAACGGAATACGATATACAGTACACAACCCAAAAATCTATAAAGGGAAGTGTGATAGCCGATCATCTGGCCCATCAAGATGTCAAAGATTACCAATCCATGAAGTTCGACTTCCTTGACGAAGACATCATGACATTGGACAATGTTAAAGATTTCAGACCATATGACGAACCTGAACAAGGATCCCGATGGACCCTGTACTTTGATGGGGCCTCCAATGCACTTGGCAACGGTATCGGCGCGGTACTCATATCCCCAGAAGGTTGCCATACTCCTTTCACTTCCAGACTTTGCTTCAACTGTACGAACAACATGGCAGAATATGAGGCATGCATCTTTGGACTCAAGGCTGCCATAGACTTGTGAATCAAATCCTTAGATGTGTTTGGGGACTTAGCTTTGGTCATTAGTCAGATCAAAGGAGAGTGGGATACTAAACATCCAAACCTCATCTCTTACAAAGAACATGTCTTGACATTGTTACCACATTTCGAGCAGATAACCTTCGAGCACTTCCCGCGAGAAGAAAATCAGCTAGCAGATGCTCTAGCTACAATGTCATCCATGTTTAAACTTAACTGGGATAATGAGGCTTCCCAAATCACCATTGAGTGAATGGACGAACCTACACATTGTCACGAGATTAGTACCGAAGAAGTAGTGGACCAGTCGTGGTTTCACGAAGTCAAAAGGTATCTCGAGGCTCAAGAATACCCTGAAGGAGCTTCGGTAAACGACAAAAAGTTCTTAAGGAAATTCTCAGCTAAGTTCTTCCTAAGCAATGGCATCTTATACAAGCGCAATCACGATTCTATTCTGCTTCGTTGTGTGGACAAGATTGAAGCTGAAAAGATCATGGCTGAATTGCATGAAGGTGCCTTCGGCACTCACTCTAGCGGGCATACGATGGCAAAGAAGATTCTACGGGCAGGCTACTACTGGTCTACCATGGAAGTTGTCTGTTATCAACACTGCTGGACTTGCCACAAATGTCAAATCTATGCAGACAAGGTGCACGTTCCTCCAGTTCCTCTAAATGTCTTAACAGCTCCTTGGTCGTTCGCTATTTGGGGAATCGACATGATTGGAGAGATCAAGCCTACAACATCCAATGGACACCGCTTCATTCTGGTGGCTATTGACTACTTCACCAAGTGGGTCGAAGCAGCTTCCTTTGCATCCGTTACTAAGAATGTTGTTGCCCGCTTCATCAAGCAGAATCTCATTTGCCGGTACGGTATCCCCGAAAGGATCATCACTAATAACGGTACAAACCTTAACAATACTATGATCACCGCCTTGTGCGAGCAGTTCAAGATTCAACATCACAATTCATCCCCCTATCGACCAAAGATGAATGGTGCAGTTGAAGCTGCTAACAAAAATATCAAGAAGATCATACAAAAGATGACAGTCACTTACAAGGACTAGCACGAGATGTTACCGTTTGTTCTTCACGGGTACCGTACCATGGCACGCACATCAACTGGGGCAACACCCTATTCTTTGGTATATGGCATGGAAGCTGTCTTACCTATCGAGGTTCAGATTCCCTCCTTGAGAATCATGAAGGATGCTGGTTTGAGTGAAGACGATTGGATTCAGACCCGACTTGATCAGCTAAACTTGATTGATGAAAAAAGACTTACTGCTGTTTGCCATGGTCAGACGTATCAAAAACGGATGATCAAGGCTTTCAACAAGAAAGTCAGACGCTAGGTATATCAAGTCGGAGATCTAGTGATCAAGCGCATTATCTTGCCGCAAAGTGATCCCAGGGGCAAATGGACTCCTACCTACGAAGGACCATTTGTAATCAAGAACATCTTTTCTGGTGGGGCAATGATCTTAACCACCATGGACAGCGACGACCTGCCGCACCCTGCGAATGCAGACATAGTCAAAAGATACTACACATAAGAGACCCGCTAGGTTGACACACCTAGGCAAAAAAAGGGTATCCCGGTGAATCGAAAACCCGAAAGGGCGGTTCAGGCAAAAATTAGGGATAAATTAAAAAAATCTGTACACCCGGCAAGTTGAAAACCCGAAAGGGCGACTTGGGCAAAAAAGGGTTTCCCGGTGGACTGAAAACCCGAAAGAGCGGTCCAGGCAAAATTTAGGGAATTAAAGCGTATGACTATGTCTCGTCGGATCACTTTAAGGACAATCTCTTCACGGACAAACCTGGAACTTCTGATCAATCCAATCATCTTCGGACGAAGCAGCGGATGGACAAGATATTCAAAGTTACGAAGGCTATAGCAGAATGGGAACCCCATGGGATTTTTACACACATAACTATCTTTCCTTGTATAAAATTTTTCTTACTTTTATGACACCATCCTCTTACTAGGATGTCTTTCTCCTTTGTACAAAACACTTATTCAAAGTAAATACAAAGATATCTCTTTCAAAGTACAGAAAACTATTTGTCTTTTTATTTTACACTTGTGTTTTTATTTGCAAAAATGTCCAATGATTCATTGATGAACATATGCATTTGAACATAATTACTGTTTACAAATAAACAGGATGGAAAAGAACAATTACTGACAGGCTGAAAGGATAGGAAAACGTCTTTAGGCTATTCCATGAGCAATCCCTACAGCACACCATCTAGATCCCCAGTGGAGCCAAAACCTTGAAATACAGATCCCTAGTGGAGCTATAATTTCGAACCCTTGATCCCCATCAGAGTTAAAACTTCAAACTCCTAAACCTCGGTGGAGCAAAAACTATGAGTTACAGATCCCCAGCGGAGCTGAAACCTTCTTCCCCAATCGAGTCAAAACTTCTTACTATCAATCCTCAGCGGAAACCATTCAATTTCTCTAAATTCCCCAGCAAGTTATCTTGAAGACTGAAAATCAATCAGATAACAGTTAACTTTTGTTTATCCCCAACCTAGGATAACTCCCCAGTAGAGTGGCAGACAACCGAAAACTCCTAAACTTACTCTCCAGCAGTAAGCCTTCTTCCCTACAGAGTTTTCATTGTTCCTCAACAGAATGAAGATTCTCATTTCCCCAGTGAAGTTGCCAAAGTTTTCATTGCTTCCCAACAGAATGAAGATTCTCATTCTTAATTCCCCGCATAAGTCATCATAGTCTTCCTTATTCTTCAGCAGATCAAGGATTTCCTTTGTATAACCCCCAGTAGAAGTCATCAAGTTCTCTGAATTCCCCAAGCAGATTTCTCAAGCAGTATACGACATTACTCACAATAGAATTCTTGTCAACAATCCAACTTCAAGACATGAAGGATCCCTATATCCCCACAGAAGTTGTCATGGATTTTTAATCCCCAGCAGTCTCCAAGGATTTCTTATCCTCCGCAGTCAGGGATTTATTTTCCCCGACAGCAGTCAAGGGTTTTATTATCTACAACAGTCAAGGATTTATTTTCCTCAGCAATACAGCAAATCAGCTTACATGCGCATACATTACATCCATATATCATAAACATTGATAAAACGCATATCTTGCATCATACATTTCATGCAACATAACTTTGTGTTTCAGCTAACGTTTTACCCTTTTCAGGATAAGATTAACAAGCTACCATTAACGGTATACAATCATGATACAGTACAAATACACTCCAGATGCGGAAGTCATTCTGTTGCTCATTCAGATTAAGATTTCAGATACAGTTCAGATACGCTCCAGATACGGATGCCATCCTGATACTTATTCAGATTTTAACTATCAGATACAGATTAGATACGCTCCAGACACGGAAGCCATTCTATTTCTCATTCAGATCAAACCTTTAGAATACAGTTCAGATACACTCCAGATACAGAAGCCATTTTGTTACTTATTCAGTTTCTAGTTCAGATACACTCCAGACAAGGAAGTCATTCTGTTACTTATTCAATTTCTAGTTCAGATACACTCCAGACACGAAAGTCATTTTGTCACTTATTCAGATTCTAGTTCAGATACGCTCCAAACGCGGATGCTATTCTATTACTCATTCAGATTCAAAACTTCAGATACAGTCCAGATACACTCCAGAAACAGTTGCCATTCTGTCACCTATTCTGATTTCCCCCAACTCAGAGACGCTCCAGACACGGATGCTATTCCTTTGCTCATTCATATTCAGTCCCCAGATACAGTACAAATACGTTCCAGATACGGACACCATTTTGATACTCATTCTTTTGACTTACAACTCAGCAAACATATTTGGATGGCATCTTTAATCCCATCTCCAACAAGATTTTATCACATCTCCAAATGGCATCTTTAAGCCTATTCCCTCAACTATATTTTTGACGAGTGCAAATTTACAGGCACTCTAGTGTCCAATCATCTTTTACCTTCGAGTCACGAACGACAAACTCGCCAATCTAAATCTTCAGGTTCAAGAAGATTGAACAGGGGCAGCTGTTGAACCCCAAAATTTTCCCTCTCATTTATCAATATTTTCCTCACAAGACTTCTTAGACTCCAGACAGGATTAGGGTTTGCTCAGCTCAAGACCTCATCTTGCACTGATGACCTGAAATTAGGGTTTGAGTTTGCACAAGGATTTTTGGACCATCAATGTTTCATGTGACTTTCATACACCATCTTGGACCCCTAAGATTGCCCATGTTAAGTTTCAAGCCTTGAATCACATTTTTGCTCAGTCAATTGGACAGTTGACCTAAAAATCAGCTGTATTGGGGAAAAAAGTCAACCATGGCCAATTTACAGTCAAACTTCATAATTTTTGATCCACAACAACATTTTAGGCTCCTATTTACCATTTGATCAAGTTTGGATCACAACTCCTCAAGAAATTCGATCAGATCATCAAAAGGGCAAAATGGTCAAATTAGGGTTTTTGACTGAGAAAGGGCAATTTCTGATTTTTGACCTAGCCAATGACCAATTGGGTTCAAGCATGATTTCAAGGACTCAATAGCATCATCTTTACCTAATCACATAGTTCAAAAGATCTCAAATGCATAGGATTGACAAATGAATTTTGCAGTCAACTGATCAAAAGTCAACTGTGCACTGAAAAATCAAACTTTGGCTTTTTGGTCAAAATCAATTGCCAAAGGTCATAATTCATTAATATATTTCAAAATGTGAAACTTGTTGATTAAGAAAATCAAATTTTCAAATTAGGGTTTTAATTTGAAATTTTTTCATAACTTAGAAAATTTATAAGTATGGAAATTTTCTTATTTTTTCCCAACTTTCCACAACTTTTTCACCATGATGCAATTGGATTCAAAGAAAACTTCCAACATGAAAGTTGTAGTCCTCCATGAAATATACAACTTTGATTCACAAAGTGTTCCCAAAATATGCTTGGATCTCAAGTTATGATTTTGTGAATAAGGATCCATAAACTTTTTAACTTAGTGAAAATTTGCCCTAGTTTAGGCAAGTTTTTGACCTAACTTCATGGCAACTTTTCACCTAGTTCCAAGAGGTATATAAAGTTACATTTCACAGATGGATTGTAGAGCATGTAGCAAGCTTTCCAAAATGTCCAAGAACTCTCCAAGATCATTTGTGGTTAGGGAGAATCGAAGAAGAGAAAATGGCAATTTGTCACTTTTGTTCAAGCCATGTTTACAATGCTTTAAGTTGCAAATCAGTTCCTAGCATTCTTGTACCTTGCATTAAAGGTCATAAATCCCTTCTACACTCCATAATTTAATGCTAACTCAGTGGTTAAATCCTTTGTTTTCACTTTTGAAGCATTGCACAAAGAATTATTCCATAAATGGCCAAAAGTGCACATTACCATTTTGATAAAGCATGCTTTTGCAACTTTTGAAGCTTTGATTTGTGAAGCAAAAATGTAGTCCTTAACTTGCTTAAGTTGTACATATGCATAGTTGTTATTTATATTAACTGAGTAGTGAAAATTTGAAGCTTGAAGTTCATGAAAAATTTAGGTCAGAAATTAGGGCTACATAAATTCTCCATGATCCTTGAGAGTTAGATTATGTTTTTTATATCATTGGAATCGTGATAAAAAATGCTACATGTTTCATGTTGCAAGTTTTTGCTTTTGTGCACGTATGTGAGAGTTGCAGGATTGGACATAAACGCGCGCAAGGATGAAGCCAAGGACAGGGACGAAGATGGCTGTTTGGGCCTGTTGTTTTACTTCCCATACCCCCCAGTTTACTTTTACACCCCCTGACCATTTTCTTTTATTTTTTTATATTTTCTTGCATATTTTATATTTTGACTTGCATTTATTTTTTTCTGAATATTAAAAAATCACAAAAAATATTTTCTTTATTTTTTGCATTTTATTATATTTTTATTTTATTTTATTTTGTATAATAAATAGTTTGTTAGGATTTTATACTTTATTTTCTTAAATAAAACTTGTAAATAATTTAAAAATACTATACATTTTTATTTTTATTATTCATATACATAAAATATTATTTCCATACATATGTTAATTTTTAATATTTGTCAATAATATTATTTAATATTTACTTGTATAGAAATTGGACAAAAATAATATTAGAAAACAATATTTTCCTTTAAATCAAAAAACTAGGGTTTCCCCTTTCAAAAAAAAAAAATATTATTTTTTCTTATTTTTAGGACTTAAATGATTTTAGTTTTACATACATAAAATAAATACAAAAACATTTTGCATCCATACATTTTATTACATATTTAAATAATTGTTTATTTATTTATTTATCTTGCAAATATTCAATTGGGTTGTAATAGTAAATTAGGGTTTTATTTTGTGCAAATATCCCCATTCAAAAACTTGTATCCCCCTCCCATAATAATTGTTGTAATAGTTTAGTTTATTTTACGCAATTTATCGCATTATATAATTGTGTAGTAAACTAGAGTTTTGCATGTTAAGACAAAAATCAAACAAATAGAATGACCTAATACAAGACAAACAAAAGCATGTAAAAAGACAACACATTGCACACAAACACCCCTAGGGTTTCACCCACTTGGTTGCCTAAACAAAGTGGCCAAGGTATGCATGCAAAGTATCTTGGCAAAACAAAACAAAATAAGATCATAGTCCCTCGATGACGCTATCAAAAGGTTGCCTAATCAAAGATGATCTTAGTGTTGGTGTAAGCCCTAGAGGCCAATACTTTTGGTACTTGTATCGAATTATTTATTAATAATAAAAGGCATTTCTTTATTATGTTTGCTTTCCAAAATAATAAAGTCCCTAGAATGGTTTATTTGTTTAATGAAATGTTAAGTGTGACTTAATCATGAGATCCCATTAAACATAAGACACTATTCTTAAAGTATCCATAGTCAAGCTTTAATGTGAAGGGGGATAACATTAAAGCATTGAGATTATTATGAAGATAGATTGATGATCACATCTCATGGATCATAGATAAGGAGTTATCAAGTCTTGACATAGGTATGAATATTAGGAGTAATATTTATACTGGATTGACCCGCTATGAGAATACTACATAGAATGTTATGCAAAGTGTCATAAGTTATTCTCATGATGATAATGGTGTATACCACCCTTCGACCCGAAACCACTATGGACCCTAGATGTAGAGTCAAGTACTTTATTGCTGATCAAACGTCATCCGTAACTGGATGACTGTAAAGACGGTTGATGGGTACTTCACAAAGCATGCTAAGGGACATGAGTAACCTAGATGGAATTTGCTCATCCTGCATAACAGGATAAATGTCTAAGGGCCCAATATTGAACTGGACAAGGGTGACACAGTGTATGCCTTGTGTTCAATATAGACATGATGGCAAAAGGGTAATTGTATAACACAAATATTATCACGGAAAAGGTTTGGTCAGATCACATGACATTTTCGTGACTTGGGTAATAGTGATGTGTTGCTAGATACCGCTCACTGTTTATTATATTAAATGTGTGATTTAATATAATTGCCAACGTCGCGAAAACCTACAGGGTCACACACATAAGGACAGGTTGATGAGAGATAGAATAAATAAGGAACACCGTAAGGTACAGTGCACTTAAGTGTAATACAGAAAGTGGTAAGGTACCACGTGGATAAGTGATATATGGTACGTCATAAGGTATGATGTCCATAAGCTTAATTGGGATTTTATCTTATAGCCTTAATTGGGCTTTTAGCTTGTAGCCCACACGAGTGATTCTATAAATAGATCCCTTGTGATGAAGCAATTTCACTTGATGCAATTTCGTTTTTGATTCTCTCTCTCACTCAAAGTTTTCGTTCGTGATCAGCTAGCACTGTGACCGGAAGCGATCTGTTCGTGTGGACTGAGTAGAGGCGTTGTTCTTCATCAACGCTCGTGATCACAACATCAAAGGTCTGAATCGCCACAAGAGGTAAATGTTTCTATCACTGACCATGCTCATTCGTAAGGATCGCTAAGGAAAATTTTATATTCCGCTGCGCTTTTGTTCGCAATTTTCCTTCAGTGGTATCAGAGCCACTTACGAAACCATGGATCTGATAGTTGTTTATGTTCTATATTTTCTATTTTGATTCGATTAAAACCAGAATGAATTGAATAATAAACGAGTAATTAAATTTTGCATCTATTGTGTACGATTTGGATGATTGATGTTGACTATGCTTCGGAATCCGACATTAGTATGGTGAAGCAGCGATACATCGATCGTCCATAGGTTACACAAATAAGATCGATTACTTTTATATATGATATAAATAAATCTGATGCAACGATGGTATATGGGATATACTGTTTTTGTTTCGTTCATTCAAACACTTGATGATTGTTATTCCTTTGACCGATCACTGTTCATATGCTTCGGAATCCGACATTAGTATGGTGAAGCAATGACATGTGATTAATCATACTGAATTATCAATCGAGATGTGTTTGACAACATGAAACTGTTGCATTAGGGTTCATGACGGCACAAGGGTTGTGTTATTGCAGAGTTATGCGATTAGGGTTGTGAATGCACAAGAGTTGTGCAAAAATGACCGGGCAGCGGAACCCCCGGCTAACTCTGCGTAGTGTGATCAATCGTCGAAATTTAATTTGCCTTTTTTTAATTAACAAAATTTAAACTAATAATAAAAGTGTGTTTATTATTATTGTCTTGTGGTGATCAGTTATGGCCTTAGGTTTTTTCCTTTATTTTGTTTTGGGATTGTAAAATACGGCCTGCGTGTCGTGCCTCTCTCTAAAATTCTTGATGTAACTTCTTTTCTCATCTCACTCCCTCGTATGTAAAACGAGTTTCTTTTATGTAATGTAATGTTATGAAGAAAGAGAAGAATACAATATCAAAGGAGGATAACCTTGGAGATCTTGCTTGGAGAAGTTTAGATCGTTATTAGGTTAGCTTAGGTTCTCTCATTGGCTTGGGAGAACAATTGCGCTAGGGGCCATAACTGTATCCTTTTATGTATATTGATGCATGTGTTTGTATGTTGATGCATGAGAGAGACGAATTGCATGTTAAGCCGGTGAGATCAATCTAATAACAAAATCCCTCAAGTTAAATATTAAGTTCATGCTTTCCAAGTTTTAGCACTCATCAAGACTAGTATCGAACAATGTAGGTTTCGCCTACGCGAGGTGCATGTTTTATATTAGTAAGGTGCGATGGGATAATTGTAATATCCAACTGCTAAAACAATGGGTCAAACTTAACTAAACACATTATAATAAGATTATACATGTTTAGAAGCAAGAGTTGGGAATGATTCATATGATGAATTAGAATAAGGAGTTATTCACCCAATTGAAATTATTCGAGAGTTGTATGAGATACAATTGGAAGGAGTTCCTACCTAAATAACCTAGTTTTGTGTAATCAGCCTAACGCTGACTTAGAACAAAGTGAAATGTGGATCTCGACCCACTAGAAAGTCTTCCAACGGGATTTTCCGAATCAAATGATGAGGGTCATTTGGTTTGAGTAAAATAGTGGGAGCATATTTGATTAAAGGCCTAATTAAATATGTTGTTTTAATGATACTTATATTTTCATTTTTTTTGTAGATTACCATGACAACAAACAACCATATTTTGCGATCAATCCTAGATAAGGAAAAATTGTCTGGGACAAATTTCCTGGATTGGCACCGAAATCTGAGGATTGTCCTCAAGCACGATAAGAATCTGTATGTCTTGGAGACACCTATTCCTGAACAGGAACCGCCTAGTTCGGCACCTAAGGCAGAAAGAGATGCTTATAAGAAGCATCTTGATGATGCTAACGAAGATGCTTGTCTCATGCTAGCTACTATGAACTCGGAGTTGCAAAAGCAACACGAGAACATGTCAGCGTTTGATATGATCGGACATCTGAAAATGCTCTATCAAGAGCAGGCAAGAAATGAGAGGTTTCAGGTTTCAAAGGCCCTTTTTAACAGCAAGTTATCTAAGGGAACCCCTGTAGGTCCCCATGTACTCAAAATGATTGGGTATGTGGAGAACCTTGAAAGGTTAGGGTTTCCGCTTGGAAAGGAACTTGCAACTGATTTTATCTTGCAATCGTTTCCAGATAGCTTTAATCAGTTTGTCATGAATTTCAACATGAATGACATGGATAAGAGTCTTCCAGAATTGCTAAGCATGTTGAAAATTGCTGAGCAGAATATGAAGACAAAAGGGAAGTCCATTCTGATGGTCAGTAATGGAAAGAAGCTGAACAAGAGGCCTGCCAAGCAGGTTGGTAAAGGGAAAGGCAAGGAAGTTGCCAAGCCTAAACCTACTGTTCCTGCTTTGAAGCCTAGTGGAGGCATAGCAAAGGAGGGCACTTGCTTCCATTGCGGTAATACCGGACATTGGAAGAGAAACTGCCCAAAGTACCTGGAAGATAAGAACAATAGAGTAGGGACTTCAAATTTAGGTATTTTTGTTATTGAAATTAATTTATCTACTTCTGCATCATGGGTATTAGATACTGGACGCGGTTCTCACATTTGTACTAATGTGCAGGGGCTAAAAAGGAGTAGAGATTTGGCAAAAGGTGAAGTTGACCTACGAGTTGGAAATGGAGCAAAGGTTGCTGCTTTAGCCGTAGGAACTTATGTTTTGACTTTACCTAGTGGTTTAAAAATTCAGTTAGAGAACTGTTATTATGTACCTGCAATTAGTAGGAATATTATTTCCGTTTCTTGTTTGGATAAGTTTGGTTTTTCATTTATAATAAAGAACAATTGTTTCTCTATTTATTTGAATGATATATTCTATGCTTCTGCACAAATGAATAATGGACTATATGTCCTTGATCTTGAAATGCCAATTTATAACATTAATACTAAACGGATTAAACCTAATGAGTTAAATCCAAGCTACCTTTGGCACTGTCGCTTAGGCCACATAAATGAGAAACGCATTTCCAAACTCCATAAAGATGGACTCTTGGACTCTTTTGATTATGAATCATATGAGACATGCAGGTCTTGTTTAATTGGAAAGATGACAAAGTCCCCATTCACAAGAAAAGGTGAAGGGGCTAATGATCTTTTGGCCCTCATACATACTGATGTATGTGGACCACTGAACATACCAGCCAGAGGAGGTTTTCAATACTTCATCACATTTACTGATGATTTCAGTAGATATGGCTATGTGTATTTAATGAAACACAAATCTGAAACCTTTGAAAAATTCAAGGAATTCAAGAATGAAGTACAAAATCAACTAGGTAAGAATATTAAAGTTCTTCGATCAGATCGAGGCGGTGAATATTTAAGCCTAGAGTTTGATGACCATCTAAAGGAATGTGGGGTTTTATCCCAACTTACTCCTCCCGGAACACCACAATGGAATGGTGTATCTGGGAGAAGAAATCGAACCTTGTTAGACATGGTCCGATCCATGATGAGTCACGCCGATCTTCCGAACTCCTTTTGGGGACATGCACTATTGACTGCAGCTTACACACTTAACCAGGTTCCATCCAAAAAGGTTGAGAAGACACCATATGAGATATGGAGTGGTAAGAAACCACATATGTCTTACATGAAGATTTGGGGTTGCGAAGTTTATGTGAAACGACAAATTTCAACTAAGCTTGAGCCCAAATCTGACAAATGCTTATTTGTGGGGTATCCTAAAGAAACAAGAGGGTATTACTTCTACAATCCTTCTGAGGGCAAAGTGTTTGTCGCTCGAACTGGAGTTTTTCTGGAAAAGGATTTTATTTCCAAAAGAATCAGTGGGAGGAAAATAGAGCTTGAAGAAATTCAAGAACCACAAAGCATTGATACACCTATGGAGGAATTAGAGCAGGAAACACAAGTAGTTGTGGAAGAGCAACCTGCTCAAGTAGAACAAGACCAACGTAGGTCAAGCAGGATACGTCAACAACCTGAGAGATATGGATATCTCATAAGTGATCAGGGTGATGTATTACTCATGGATCAAGATGAGCCTGTGACCTACCAAGAGGCCATAACTGGTCCTGAGTCCGAGAAGTGGCTAGAAGCCATGAAATCTGAAATGGATTCCATGTACACAAACCAGGTTTGGACCTTGGTAGAGCCTCCTATAGGAGTTAACCCTATAGGATGCAAGTGGGTCTTCAAAAAGAAGACTGCCATGGATGGTAAGGTACATACCTATAAGGCAAGACTGGTTGCAAAAGGCTATAAACAAATTCATGGGGTGGACTATGATGAAACCTTTTCACCAGTTGCAATGCTTAAATCTGTTCGGATTTTACTTGCTATCGCTGCATATCATGATTATGAAATATGGCAGATGGATGTCAAAACTGCTTTCCTTAATGGGGATCTTCTTGAGGATGTGTACATGACACAACCTGAAGGATTTGACATACCAGAGGAAGCCCAAAAGATATGTAAGTTACATTGATCAATTTATGGATTGAAGCAAGCTTCCAGAAGCTGGAATCTTCGTTTTGATGAAACAGTAAAACAATATGGATTCATCAAGAATGAAGATGAGCCTTGTGTCTACAAGAAGGTTAGTGGGAGCATGATCGTATTCCTGGTATTATATGTAGATGACATATTACTCATTGGAAACGATGTCCCTACCTTGCAACAAGTGAAGACTTGGTTAGGGAAATGCTTTTCAATGAAGGACCTAGGTGAAGCAGCCTATATATTAGGAATCAGGATCTATAGAGATAGGTCACAAAAACTGCTTGGCCTAAGTCAGAGTACATACATAGAAAAAGTGTTGAGACGCTTTAATATGCATGATTCCAAGAAAGGATTCATACCTATGCAACATGGCATGTGTCTGTCAAAAACACAATCCCCTTCAAGTAAGGAAGAAAGGGATCGCATGGATAAGATTCCATATGCATCTGCAATAAGATCTATCATGTATGCCATGCTATGTACTCGACCAGATGTCTCGTATTCTTTAAGTGCAACGAGTAGGTACCAGTCTAATCCCGGTGATGCTCATTGGGTAGCTGTCAAGAATATCCTTAAGTACTTGAGAAGGACTAAGGATTCATTCTTGATATATGGAGGTCAGAAAGAGCTTGCTGTAATTGGATACACCGATGCTAGCTTCCAGATAGATAAGGATGACTTTAGATCACAATCTGGTTATGTGTTTTGTTTAAATGGTGGCGCTGTGAGCTGGAAAAGTTCAAAGCAAGATACAGTTGCTGATTCTACAACCGAGGCTGAGTATATTGCTGCCTCAACTGCAGCAAAGGAAGTTGTTTGGATCAAGAAGTTCATTAGTGAACTTGGCATAGTCCATAGCATTGTGGATCCCATTGATCTCTATTGTGATAACAATAATGCTATCGCACAAGCTAAGGAGCCTAGATCTCACCAACGATCCAAACACATACTTAGGCGTTATCATCTCATTCGAGAGATAATCGATCGGGGAGATGTGAAAATATGCAGAGTACCTACACTTGACAATGTTGCTGACCCATTAACAAAGCCTCTTGCGCAGCTGAAGCATGATGGACATACTAGATCTATGGGTATTAGGGGTATGCCTGATTGGCTCTAGTGCTAGTGGGAGATTATTGGTGTAAGCCCTAGAGGCCAATACTTTTGGTACTTGTATCGAATTATTTATTAATAATAAAAGGCATTTCTTTATTATGTTTGCTTTCCAAAATAATAAAGTCCCTAGAATGGTTTATTTGTTTAATGAAATGTTAAGTGTGACTTAATCATGAGATCCCATTAAACATAAGACACTATTCTTAAAGTATCCATAGTCAAGCTTTAATGTGAAGTGGGATAACATTAAAGCATTGAGATTATTATGAAGATAGATTGATGATCACATCTCATGGATCATAGATAAGGAGTTATCAAGTCTTGACATAGGTATGAATATTAGGAGTAATATTTATACTGGATTGACCCGCTATGAGAATACTACATAGAATGTTATACAAAGTGTCATAAGTTATTCTCATGATGATAATGGTGTATACCACCCTTCGACCTGAAACCACTATGGACCCTAGATGTAGAGTCAAGTACTTTATTGCTGATCAAACGTCATCCGTAACTGGATGACTGTAAAGACGGTTGATGGGTACTTCACAAAGCATGCTAAGGGACATGAGTAACCTAGATGGAATTTGCTCATCCTGCATAACATGATAAATGTCTAAGGGCCCAATATTGAACTGGACAAGGGTGACACAGTGTATGCCTTGTGTTCAATATAGACATGAGGGCAAAAGGGTAATTGTACAACACAAATATTATCACGGAAAAGGTTTGGTCAGATCACATGACATTTTCGTGACTTGGGTAACAGTGATGTGTTGCTAGATACCGCTCACTGTTTATTATATTAAATGTGTGATTTAATATAATTGCCAACGTCGCGAAAACCTACAGGGTCACACACATAAGGACAGGTTGATGAGAGATAGAATAAATAAGGAACACCGTAAGGTACAGTGCACTTAAGTGTAATACGGAAAGTGGTAAGGTACCACGTGGATAAGTGATATATGGTACGTCATAAGGTATGATGTCCATAAGCTTAATTGGGATTTTAGCTTATAGCCTTAATTGGGCTTTTAGCTTGTAGCCCACACGAGTGATTCTATAAATAGATCCCTTGTGATGAAGCAATTTCACTTGATGCAATTTCGTTTTTGATTCTCTCTCTCACTCAAAGTTTCCGTTCGTGATCAGCTAGCACTGTGACCGGAAGCGATCTGTTCGTGTGGACTGAGTAGAGGCGTTGTTCTTCATCAACGCTCGTGATCACAACATCAAAGGTCTGAATCGCCACAAGAGGTAAATGTTTCTATCACTGACCATGCTCATTCGTAAGGATCGCTAAGGAAAATTTTATATTCCGCTGCGCTTTTGTTCGCAATTTTCCTTCACTTAGTCCCTAAAACTTGCTAAGATACTTTGCAACATTGCTATCATGGCCATACGATGACCCACGCCCATCCGGTTTAACATCCAATGATAGGGTTGTCTACCAAAACAATGGTAAATCAACAATGTCAAAGAAATAAAAATGTACAAGAAAGACTTTTGAGTAGGTAGATAGCTTCTAGTTACTTGATTAATTTGAAAACAATCCTTGCTATTTTCAAACAAACACACACACATTTCAAAACATTTCCAAACAACTTTCAAAACATTGAAACATTTTTCAAAAGACAAACGTCTTTGTATACATTCTTACGAACGAGAATCCTTGCAAAGATTGCCTAAACGATGGACTCTTTTCAAAATACTTTCAAAACCACACAAAGCACCATTTCAAGCAATTGCAAAAGCAAAGCAAGTGATCTAAAACAAGTAACTAAGAGCCCATGGAAAACCATGGATGAAAAGGGTGCTAGCACCTTCCCTTTTCATAATCTACCCCCGAACCCAAAAATAATCTCAAAGGTCTTTCCTGTTCTTTTTTACCTTTCCTTTTGGATAAAAGAAAAGTCGATGGCGATTCTTGCTAACCACAACATTTGCGAACACAAACGCAAAACCTCAAGTCAGTTCTCCCACCGCATCACAGGCCCTATCTTGATTTCTCTGAGGGCAAACAATGACCACTTCTTTCTTTCCGATAAATGGCTTCCTTATGGCAGCAGAGGAGGATGTACCTTTCTGAATCTTCCCACTCTTTATACCGGCTTCTACCCTTTATCCGGTTAATATTAGTTCAGTAAAACCTGCAGATGAACTTCCAATTAAATGATTGAAGAAGGGACTAGACAAGGTTCCCAAGAACATGTTTACCAATTCTCTCTCAGATAGAGGGGGTTGAACTCTTCCGGCCAAATCTCCCTATTTTTGCGCATAGTACTTGAAACCTTCATTGGAAACCATGGCCATACTCTGGAGTTGAGTACGGGTAGGCACAAGATCAGCATTGTATTGGTATTGTTTGTAGAAGGTTGTAGCAAGATCTTCCCAGTTGTGAACATTGGCTCTTTCTAGTTGGTAAAACCAGTCAAGTTGAGCTCCAGACAGACTGTCTTGGAAGAAGGGTACCCATAAGTCTTTGTCAGTGGTATGGGGCTGGATTTTCCTTACATACGATCAAAGATGTATTTTTGGGCATGAGACTCGGTCGTACTTGGCGAACACAGGTGCTTTGAATTTCAGAGGAATGACAATCCCCGATACTAACCCCAATTCCTCAAAGTCCAAACCAGGCACTTTTTGGATTTCCATCGCACTCAACCGCTCTTCGAGATGTTTATAATTGTCATCAGCTGGAGGGTATTGATCTTCAGAATAGTCTTCTTCTTCCTCTTCCTCTTCTGATTCTGACGGGACAACTGTTTCCTTGCCTTTCCCATCTTGGTTGTCTCTTTCACCGCATGTCATTGCAAAGTCTAAGGTCCTTCTTGTCTGCCCATGAAATCTTCTTCCCATGTTTAGGACTCCGGTTACCTTCTTTGTTTTCTTTTTCTTCTCCTCAGTTAGAAAAGTCTTCAACTCTTATTTATCCTTTTGCTAGGGTCAAGAGCAACTGTTGAAACTGTGTATTTAGAGCTTGGAGGTCCTTCACTGTTTTCTCGAGATCCATCTTACTGAAATAAACAGTAGCAAGATGATGAGACTTGTTGCAAAATACCTGCTTATGTTATAATGAATGATAAATGCATATGCAAATGTTTTCAAGGATTTTAAGATTCAAATTTGTTTTAGACAAAAAGGAAACACACGTTATATTAATAAGTTAAAGCTTGAGTACATCAATGCCCCTTGGGCAAAATAATACAAAAACTCTAAGATAAAAAGTCAGTTCGCATCCTCTTTGGTGCAATGTAGGAATTCAGAGTCTGCTCCTCATGAAGTAGCCTAGTGAGTTCCAAAACCTTCTTCTCGCTTGCGTAGAATTGGGCTTCGAAAGTATCTCGCTCCCCCTTGATTTGTATCCAATCCCTTTGCAGGTATTCAAGAGAGGTGGGCATATCAGGATGTAGGATAGTGTATGGAACATCTCCCTCCATGACAGGCTCAATAATTACCGGGAGAATGGAGGGGTAAGGCATCATAAGACTCTGAGCACGAGTTCGTACCCATTTGAGGTAAGGCTCAAGAGGGATGGAATTCTTGTGCCCCAAAGTCTTTCTATCCACCTTGTTTAACATCCTCCAAGCTCGGATAAATCTTTGGCGAAGACCTTGATCGTTATTGTCGTAGTCAAATACCAAACCTTGAATCAGCATCTCGTGCGGGCCATCTCTTTGGGCGTAACCAAATTGTCTTAAGGCTAAGCATGGGTTGTAGGTGATACCTCCCCTAATGCCAAGTAAAGGGACATTAGGGAACTCTCCACAATGGTCGACAATGATAAAATTCTCTTTGGATCGGGAGCACTAATGAATGTCCGAATGTTTGAGCGTTATCAACCTTTGTGACCACCTTGAACCTTGCTCATTTTTTAATACAGATTGGGGAAGATGCGGAATAAACCATCTTGCCAATATAGGAGTGCAACACATAAGAACACCTCTTTTCCTCATTGTGCGAGTGTGAAAAGAGTGTAGGATATCTCCTAGAAACGCAGGCACCAGGTTGCGGGATATGAAGATCTTGACGGTGTTGACATCTATGAGTTGGTCAGGATTTGGAAACAAAACCATCCCATAGATGAGGAGAGCCACAATTTCCTCAAAGGCCTGTAAGTCCAAGGAATTCCAATAATTTTGGGCTTTCTCAAATAAGAACTTTGCTAGGAAACCTTTGACACCACTCCTTGTTTCCCAATGAGTTGTGACATCAGATGAGTGAAAATGTAGGGATTGAGCAATCTCTTCTGGCTTTGGGTATCTTTTCGTACCGTTGAAAGGTAGTTGATTGAGAATGGGAATCCTCAAGAGTTGGGAGAATTCTTCCAAAGTAGGCACAAGTTGATAGTCGGGAAATGTGAAGCAATGGTGTAAAGGATTAAAGACTTGAAAGAGAACCTTCATCATATCCTCATATGTGTTGGATGTGACCAGGTTGAGTAGGCGACCATGTCTCACGGCAAATGGAAAGTTTTCAGGAATCCTTGAAGCTAGATCCTTAAGTTGTGGGGGGATCCTTACAAGGTTGACTTGAATAGTTTTCCCGCGAAGTGAATCCATATCCTACAAAACAAGAACAAAGATGAATCCCAAAATCCTTAAAATGGTTAGTGGATGTATATGATGTTCATGATGTTCATGATGTTATGTACAAGTATGCATATACAAGCAAAACAAACAAATCCTTAGGTTTAGGCTTGCATGGAGTTTTATAGGTAAGTACCCTCTTGAAGTTTAGTTGGCTTAAACATGTCCTAGTAATAGTAACCGGGTTCTCAGGAGCTCAATATCATTAGTTTGTTCCCTTGGTCATTGTTTCAGAACAGTCCTCTTTAATGGCGACCAAAATATCCCAAGAAACCAAACCTCAATGAGTGTAGTATCGAGTATCTACCAACTTCGAACTGCACCAAAGCCGGTCATCTCACTACATCCTAAAGGCCAAGTTGGTCAAGTAAAGGTTCTAAGAGTTCATTAGTGCTTCATGACATCACTCAGCGGCCCCGTATTCTCTTTGATTAACTCAAAGGCTACCGGTACCCACAGATATGTCGCACTAACATAGCTATTGCTTAGACCATGTCAGTATACCCCGCACAATTTCTACAATGTATTGCTACTTACCTATAATGTATCTCAAATCTGGGTAGAGGATTCGAACCCAAACAAAGAACCATAATGTAAAGCATACAAGTCAAACAATATAAGCAAGTAAATGTGATCTATCCCTAAGGTAACCCCACTTTTAGAGTTTTTCCCAACAGAGTCGCCAGTTCTGTGATACGGTGGGAGAACTGACTTGAGGGTTTTGCGTTTGATTGCAAATGTTGCGGTTAGCAAGAGTCGCCACTGACTTTTCTTTTATCCAAAAGGAAAGGTGAAAAAGCACAGAAAAGAACTTTGAGATTGTTTCTTGAGCTCGGGGGGTAAATTATGAAAAGGGAAGGTATTAGCACCCTTTTCATCCATGGTTATCCATGGGCTCTTAGTGACTTGCTAGATCACTTGCTTTTGTTTGAAATTGTGCTTTGTGTGGTTTTTGAAAATATTTTGTAAAGAGGCCATTGTTTAGGCAATCTTTGTAATGATTCTCGTTCGTAAGAATTTATACAAAGATGTTAATCTTTTAAAAATGTTTTCAAGTTTTGTAAATTGTTTCGAAAGTGTAGGTGCTTGCTTTGAAAATAGCAAGGATGTTTGTTTGAAATTGAGTAAGTAATTAGGAGCATTCTACCTACTCAAAGGTCTTTCTTGTTCATTTTCTTTTCCTTTGACATTGTTGTTTTACCATTGATTTGGTAAGCAACCCTATCTTTGGATGTAAACGGGACGGGCGTGGGTCATCGTATAACCATGATTAGCAATATTGCAAGGTATCTTAGCATTCTTTTTAGGGACTAAGATCATTTGTAAGGCAACTTAGATAGCGTCATCGAGGGACTATGATCTTGTATTTTTGCTTGTCTTTTCTAAGATACCTCACATGCGTAATATGGCCATTTTTGTAAGGCAACCAAGTGGATTTACCCTAGGAGTGTATGTGTGCAAGTGTATTGATTTTCATGCTTGATTTTGTCTTGAATAAGGTTTTTCTATTTGATTGGTTTTTTTAATCTTTCCATACAAAAACCTAATTACTAGCATTTGTTATATAAAGCGATACATTGCGGGAATTAAAATTACTACACTATTAAATCATTTAGGGGAGGGGGTATACAAATTAAAAATGGGGATTGCAAGAAATTAAACCCTAATTAGTCTATTACAACTAAATAGAATAAATGTACAAGGAAATGAATAAATATAAAGTACAAATGCAAATGGAAAGAAATGATTTTTGTTTGGATTTTTATATGAAAGGGGTTTTAACCTAAACCTAATTAGAGAAAAATAATTAAATTAAATTAAATTAACTTAAACTAACTAAGAAAAGAAATCAATTAAGAAAATATTTTTTTGAATAAAACCCTAATTCTATTTAGTTGATTAAAAGAAAAAAAGTTTTAGAGAAAAAAATATTTTTTTTTGTATTTTTGCCTTGAAAATAATATATGGTGTTGTAAAATATTTTTGGCTTTTTTTTATATTAAAATAAATATATTTTAATTAGTGTAAAAGAAAATAAATAATAACCTAGTTTTAAATTAAATTTACAAGATAATTAGTAAAGACAAATAAAGTATGATGAATGAAAATAATTTTTTTGTGTGAGAAAAATATTTAAATTATGTCAAAAACATAAATCTACTATTTTATATATTTTTTATGATTTTTTTAGTATTTTAGAAAATATATTTAAAAGGAAAAATAAAATAAATAAATAAAAATAAATGGGCCAGGGGGTGCCAAAAGTAGGCAGGGAGTTAGTCAGCAAAAAAAAAAAAAAGAAAGCCAGGCCCAAAGGGCCCAACGCCTGCAAACAAATCAAAAAATGTCAAAAAAATGCAAAAATGTAAAAATGGTCACACTGGGGCTTGAACCCAGGACCATGGGGTGAACAAGCGTGCGCTTTACCACTGGGGTGGCTATACATTCGTTTATATAAATGAACCAATAAATATGTAAGGCAAAACGTGTTCTGAAGACTTCATTTTCAACCTCCAGCCAAAGGACCTGTATCTTCTTCATCTCTCAACAAAAATGAAAAGTTCAAACATGAAAGTTGTGGCATTTTTCCCCATGAATCCAGACATATAAACAACTTAAGCTAACAATCAAAGATGAATGAGAATTTTTATAGCCCTAATTCAAAACCTAAAAATTGCAGAAAACTTCAATCCTAAAATTCTCTAAGCTCAGGCCATATAAATGTAAACTATGGATATGTACAACTTCGTGGCAATGGTATCTACATTTTATCTTCACAAATCAAACTCAAATGATGTCTGTATGATGAGATAGAAGTTTGAAAACTTACCTCTTGCAGCTGGAGTCGTGAATGGAGTTTGAGTAACTTTGGAGATGGCCTGATGATCTGTTTAGCTTGCCTGGACCTCCTTGAGTATATTCCAACTCTTACCTTGCTTTGAAAGTCCCTGAATCTCCTTACTCAAGTCAACCTGCAAGCTTGGTATTTGAAAATGGTGGATAGTAATGTAGCGGTTACAGTCTTGAAACAGGGTCCTGGATCACTTGTGTATGATGTATGTAAGGTGTTTGAATTATTAAGAATCAAAACGCACGAGTGGAAATGGAGATGGAGAGTTTTGGCTCAAAACTGTCAAGTTGAGCAGTCTTGTGTAGCAAAGGTGTTTGGGATAGTTTTTGGATGCTTGATCTCGTGTCTTAGCTTGCAATAAACTTGTTAATATGTATGGAAAAGATTAGATTACAAAATCACTCCAGGTTTCTGAGTTATAGGGTTATGGCTCTATAACTTGCTTTTGAAGAAAAGTGAAATGACAAATCTCAAATATTGTACAAGCATGTCCTGAGCTTCGTCAAGCCTTAGACACCTTGATTTTGGATTATAGGGGTTGTGTGTGCAGAAAGAACAAGTTAGAAGCTCAAGACAAGTTGACTTTGTGATTAAAGCAACTTTTCAAGAATGGAATGGTAACTTTCTTCCAAAAATGGAAAATTGGCTTGGGCAATGCTTGGAACACTTGGATAATAGCTCAAAAGCAAGTGTAATCTTCTGATTATGGAGAGATCTTGAGGTTTAGAAGCCTGCAAAATAAGATTGTGCAGCATAGGTTTGAAATTGGATTTTTGTTCATCACAAAAATACCTTGTAATTCAAGTGACAAAACACCAACTTCATCTCTTCGATTCTCCCTACTCAAGAATGATCTCAAGGAGTTCTTAGACATTTTGGAAAGCTTGCAATGTGCTCTACAATCCATATTTGAATTTCCTTTGAAGATTCCCCTTGTAACAATGTGAAAAATTGTCATGAAGTTAGGGAAAAAAATATGAGATCCAAGCACTTTTAGGAGAAGTTGTGTGAATAAAAGTTGTATATTTCATGGAGATCTACAACTTTCATGTTGTAAGTTTCCTTTGAATCATCTTGCATCATAATGAAAAATTGCTCAAAGTTATGAAAAAATAAGAAATTTTTTACACTTAGAAAAATTTCTAACTTTAGAAATTTTGACTTTTCAAAATGAAATCTTGATTTCTTGATTTATTGATGAATAATTTTCCTACTTTGACATTTTTTGATGAATTGTGATCTTTGGTGCTTAAATTTGACCAAAAAGTCGAAGTTTGACTTTCCAGTATACAGTTGACTTTTGATCAATTAACTGCAAAATTCATCTGTCAATCCAATGGGTTTGCAATATTTTGAATCATGTCATTTGGTCAAAATGATGCAATTGGACTCTTGAGATCATGCCTTGAACCAATTGACCATTTGGTAGGTCAAAAATCAGAAATTGCCCTTTCCCAGTCAAAACCCTAATTTTGACCATTTTGCCCTTTTGGAGATTTGATCAAATTTCTTGAGGAATTATGGTCCAAACTTGATCAAATGATACATATGGGTTTAAAATGTTGATGTGGATCAGAAATTATGAAGTTTTTCTGTAAATTGGCCATGGTGGTTTTTCCCCAATACAACTGATTTTTAGGTCAACTGTTTAATTGACTGATCAAAAGTTTGATCCAAGGCTTGAAACTTGACATGAATAATCTTGGGGGTCCCTAATGGTCCATGAAAGTCATATGAAGCATTGATAGTTCAAAAATCCTTGTGCAAACTCAAACCCTAATTTTGGTCATTAGTGCATAAGGAGGTGTCTTGAGCTGATCAAACCCTAGTGCGGTCTTGAGCCCAAGGAGATCTTGTGAGCAAAATATATTATTTTGATACCAAAAAGACTAAAAATATTTTATAATGCTATAAATATTTTCAAGATAAAAAATGCCAAAAAAAAAAATACTTTTCTTAAACTTATTTTCTTTTGATTAATTAATAAAATTAAGGTTTTCATCTAAAATCTTTTCTCAATAATTTCAAAATTAATAAATTATTTTATTTATTTTATTGGGTTAAGGTAAAATTCCTTTTTCATAAAACATCAAACAAAATATCCATTTTCTTCACATTTACCTTCTTGCATATTAAATTCATCTTGTACATTATTTATTTCAATTCTTGTATAAATTCAATTTGGTTATAATAGACTAATTAGGGTTTAATTTCTTGCAATCCCCATTTATAATTTGTACACCCCCTCCCACAAATGTTGTAATAGCATAGTAACTTTAAATTTCACAATTTATCGCTTTTATATAACATGCTAGTAATTAGGGTTTGTATGGAAAGACTAAAATCAATACTTAGAAAACCCTAATTCAAGACAAAAACAAGCATGAAAACAATACATTTGCACACAAACACCCCTAGGTTATTCCACTTGATTGCCTTATACAAAATGGCCATATTACGCATGTAAGGTATCTTAGCAAAAACAAACAAATACAAGATCATGGTCTCTCGATGACGCTATCTAAGTTGCCTTATAAATGATCTTAGTCCGTCAAAAAGAATGCTAAGATACCTTGCAACATTTCTAATCATGGTTATACGATGACCCACGCCCGTCCCGTTTACATCCAAAGATAGGGTTGCTTACCAATTCAATGGTACGACAACAATGTCAAAGGAAAAGAAAATGAACAAGAAAGACACTTGAGTAGGTAGATTGCTCCTAATTACTTGCTCCATTTCAAAAGAAACATCCTTGCTATTTTCAAAACAAACATCCTTGCTATTTTCAAAATAAACACATACACTTTCAAACATCTTACAAAATTGAAAACATTTTCAAAAAGATCAAACATCTTTGTATACATTCTTACAAAAAAGAATCATTATAAAGATTGCCTAAACAATGGCCTCTTTACAAAATACTTTCAAAAACCACATCAAGCACAATTTCAAACAAAAAGCAAGTGATCTAGCAAGTAACTAAGATCCCATGGAAAACCATGAATGAAGAGGGTGCTAATACCTCCTCTTTTCATAATCTACCCCCCGAACTCAAGAAACAATCTCAAAGGTCTTTCATGTGCTTTTTCACCTTTCTTTTTGGATAAAAGAAAAGTCGATGGCGACTCTTGCTAACCGCAACATTTGCAATCAAACGCAAAACCCTCAAGTCAGTTCTCCCACCGTATCACAAGGGGCATAGTTACACATTATAGGCCCATCGAGTTTTTTTAGCCGATCAATTGTTTTTTGTTACTACTGTATTGTTTTATTATTAAATTTTTATTATTTTAATAAAAAAATCTTTCTTTACAGATTATTAAGAGATTCATTTTTTTATTAATTAAAAGGTTGTATTAAATATTCTTATATAATTAGTTATTAATAATTTCTTTATAAAGAAACGAAATAATGCTATTTGGACCAAAAACAAGGAAAAAATTTTGTTTGCAAACAGTAACGTGTTGGGCCGAAATTTTGTTAGGCCCAAAGTCCATTTACATAACAAGATGGACTGAAACGAAAGTGCAAGCCCATAGTAAAACACAGCTACTGTACCAATCGAGCAAACAGGATGCGCGTGTTTCATGGACTAACATATACTGTACAAATTATTGCTAAATCAAATATCCATTGCAGCAAATCTAAAAAGCCAATTTTTATTGAATCAATGCCCAAAATCTCTTATTACAGTTTAAAACAAGAATATACAAAATCAATTCTTCCCAGAATAATTTACAACAAAATAAATCTAAAATATTAAACAAATCTCAGAATCCAATCGAGTATATTACAAGTCCAATCTCGAATCAATAAGAAATCAAATCAATTAAGGCTAATCTAGAATTTACAGAACCAATCTTTTTATCCCAAATGACAGAATCAATTAACCTATTACAGAAACTAATCCCAATATTTGGCAGACCTAAGAATCTAAAACAAAATCTGGAAACAGTCTCAAACCAAGTTACAGCAAGCTCAATCCACAAATCACGACAGGGATTCAGAAGAGGTTCGTACAAGCTAAGTCAGGATAACTGAAGGATCCAATCTTCACAAAATCTTCAGTATAAGCTTTGCTGTTACAAGAATCAATAACAGAATAAAATTGTAACAGAAATAAATCTTTCAATATTATAAATAAAATTCAAAATGGCACTCAAATCCGCAAACCTACATCAGGAAAATCCTTTACAAAATCGCATATCACAGAAATTCAGTTACAATCTAAGTTTATAATAGATCGAATCTCAGATAAAAACGAATTAATTACATTAACTACTAAATCCCTAATTGATATAGATAAGCCCTAAATCTAAGTAATTGAACTAATACAACAAAAACCCTAGATCTAAATAAAACTATAAGTACAGAAGGAGAAGAATAGGGAAAGGGTCAAAGAGATTGAGATTGAAGAACATACGTTGCAATTCGTGGAAGAGAAGAAAAAACGAATTAGGGTTTCAAGATCTGAAACCCTAATCGTATCCCCGCCGCTGATCTTTCAAACATCCTTGGAGCTTCCATTGCTACCATCTCTGCACAATACCGGGACCTGCGAATCGGAAGAACAAGGGGAAATTAGCTTCGGATCAGACACACGCTTGAAGTCAGAATACGACACGAAAAGGGTAAAACAAATACTTAGCTTTCTTTGCGTTTGGGTATTGATTGGGAGTATCGGTTTGGGTTTACAATAGGAAAGGAATTATGTTCTGGCGCCGCCATGGTTTGGTCTTAGGGTTTGGGTAAAGGTTGGAACGGAGAAGAAGAGGGAACGATGAAAGGGTTGATGAGCGAAAATGAGATAAAAAGAAATGTGAAAGAAACAAAAAAACTTATAGTCTGTAGCGATTCAATACACACGCGATCACCGTAAGATAGATGCATCCTCCGTTAGGACCATCGGATTACCATTAGAGGGCCATAGGCCAAGTCACCACCATAACTGCCATACACCTAGCTTGCACACAATCAGCCCAACCCTTCCCCAAGCGCATAGAGGGCCTGAGCCCAATGCTATGCACACCCCCTTACCCACGTTGCTAAACACACAAAATGAAATGCACCCCCCTGTCCAGACTGCGTTGGGCCTAATTCAGATTATTGTCAACACTCCCCTTCTTTTACTTTGTAACTAATAATACACCCCCAGGTTGTACTTAAATAATTATTTTTTCTTATTATTTCTTTTATAGTTTTTATATATTACATTTTATATATTATATTATTTATATTATGTTTATTAATTATTTATTAATAATTATAATTATTTTTATTAATTTTGTTACCATATATTAATAATTACTTATTTGTAAATATTATAATACTACCAAGAATAAATTATTCTCGTAAATAAAATGCATATGTTATTTTCTATACTATTTGCATTAAAATATTTGTGCATGCATTAATCAAGATGTTTTCGCAATTAATATAAATAAAAAACACAAACAAACTTCAAACTATTTTCGCGAACAAATTAAGCTAATTAACAATTCCTTTTTGCAAATGGGTTTCAAACTAATTTTGACTTACTGCGCACTCAGTCAAAATCTCCACAATCACTACTCCCGACCGAGTGCGAAGTGATTCAAAATATGTTTGCAAACCCCTAAAAAACACCAACCCATACGAACTATGAATTGGGACTCTAATTCCTCCTAAGAGGATACGTAGGCACGCGATCTAAAATCGTGGCGAGTCTTGCTAATTAAAACTTAAAACCCTATTTACCCTAAACCTAGAGCTTAATATCCTTGAGAACAAGGTGGATGAAAGGTTCCTAACACCTTCCTTTCATCCAATTGAGTCCGTAACCTAGAATCTCTGTCTGTGAATTAGGGTTTCCTATTAGATACCCTTTCTTAGGATAGAAACTAATAGTGACTACTCTTGATTTAAAAACCGGTCGCGACACATTTTTTTATACTTTCTTTAAATAGGTGTTTGTAACCAATTATGTAAGAAAAAGTCTTGAAAAATGAGAGGGAAAATTTTGGGGTACAACAGCTGCCCCTGTTCAATCTTCTTAGACCTGAGGATCTAGATTGGCTGGTCTGCCTTTCGTGATCTGAAGGTGGAAGATGATTGAACACTAGAGTGCCCAGAAATTTGCACTCGCTCGAAGTGAGACTGTTGGTAAATAATATCGGGAATAGGCTTATAGATGCCATTTGGAAAAGATGACAGAAGACTGACGGAGATGGGCTTAAAGATGCAATCCAAGGAATATGACGAAGAGTCGACGGAGATGGGCTTAAAGATGCCATCCAAAATAGATGTTGACTTCGTAAGGAGTCTCTTTATGGGAATTCCCGTTCCTGCTGTCCGAGGAGGAATCCACTGGGGAATATTTTTTAGGGGAATAAAGTCTATGAGCTTCGGTTGTCCATTACTCTATTGGGGAGTCATCTCTTGATTGAAGAGACAGAAGTGGACTGCTATCTGGTCAGGATCCAAGCTTCGTAGTGACTTGCTGAGGATGATAAGGCCTACTTCTATCTGGTCGTATTCCAGGCTTCACAGCGACTTATTGGGGAAATGAGATTAAACTGTTATCTAGTCATACTCCAGGCTTTGCAGTTTCTCAAACTTGAATAGAAATCAGAAAAATCTTAGTGTCGATTTAACTGAACCAGAGAAAGGATCTACCGGAAAAGAATCAGTAATAAATCAATGGTCAATTTAAACTGAACCAACAGAGGTCTTGATTTATCTTTGATTCGATAAGAATCAGAAAAATCTTAGTGTCGATTTAACTGAACTAGAAAAAGGTCTTGGATTATCTTCATCTGGAATAGGAATCGGAGAGATCTTAGTATCGATCTAACTTAACCAGAGGAAAATCTTGAATTAACTGTGACTGGAACGGAAATCAGAAGAATCTTAGTATCGATTCAACTGAACCAGACAAAAGTATTGGAATATCTTCAACTGGAATAGGAATAAGAGAGATCTTAGTGTCAATCTAACTGAACCAGGGAAGGTCTTTAATTAACTTTGACTAGAATGGAAATCAGAAGAATCTTAGGATCGATTCAACTGAACCAGATAAAAGTCTTGGAATATATTCAACTGGAATAGGAATAAGAGAGATCTTAGTGTCGATCTGACTGAACCAGAGAAGGTCTTTAATTAACTTTGACTGGAATGGAAATCAAAAGAATCTTAGGATTGATTCAACTGAACCAGACAAAAGTCTTGGAATATCTTCAACTAGAATAGGAATCAGAGAGATCTTAGTATCGATCTGACTGAACCAGAGAAGGTCTTTAATTAACTTTGACTGAAATGGAAGTCAGAAGAATATTAGGATCGATTCAACTGAACCAGACAAAAGTCTTGGAATATCTTCAACTGGAATAGGAATCAGAGAGATCTTAGTGTCGATCTGATTGAACCAGAGAAGGTCTTATGAGGACATCTTTATGAGGAAATTGCTGAAACAACCCTTCATCAGACGTAGCTTTTGAGAATACTACCAGGTCACATAAGTAGTCAATCGTGTTTGTTGATTTGATCTTTTCCTGCAAAAGGTAAAGAGTTAGTCATATGCAATGTCATGATGTATGAAATGCATTGTGACGATGTTCTCAAAATAAATGAGATTATACTGTATGCGATGTGTATGCGTATGCCATGATGTATGAATATGGGATGCTATTGCGATGTTTCTCAGTCTGGGAAAATAAATCCAAGACTATTGCTGGAGAGTATTGGAAAGCTGAATCCTTCATTTCTGTTGGGGATGATGAAGGGATATGATTTGTCGGGGATTTCCTCTTTTTGTTTGAGGATATTCTGCCGAGGATTGACTCTGCTTGAGAATAACTTTGTGGACGAAGGATGATCTATTGTCTTGTTTTGCTGATGTAGAGAAATAAACTCTGTTGGGGATTCTTCCGCAGTTAGAGAAATAAAATCTACTCGGGGAGGAAGTGTTATAAATTGTTTAAGATTATAAAGCTCAGCTGGGAAAACATATTTCATCTCTCTGAAGGAACTTTGCCGGAGGAAGTAATTCCTGCTAGGGGAAGGAGGAGATCAAGGCTTTGGTTATTTCCACGATGTGGGGAACATAGATGTCACGGGGTCGTATGTAACAATGACTTTGTTTCAAACTGTCTCTGCCCCTGTACCTGTTGGAAAGAGTAACTGTTGGGACTATAAATTGTTTTTTAGACTTTGCCCTGTTTCTTAAAGTCATTAGCAACTGTCTTTATGTTTTCTATGCAAGTATTTGTTAACAATGATCATATTTAAATGCATATGTCAAAAATAATCATTGGATGTTTTTGCAAAACAAAACAGAAAAAGAAAAACAAATAGTTTTTTACTTTCAAGGAATGATTTGTATTGATTTTTGAAGTTCGTCTATAATAGACATTTTGTACAAAGAGACTGACGTTCTAGTAGGAGAACACCGTCGTAAGAAATGAAAATTACATAGAATAGTGTACAAAGAGAAGAAAACAACTATGTGTAATAATCCCATTGAGTTTCAATTCTGCTATTGCCCCTATGTCTTTGAGCGTCTCATCACTTTGCTACTTGTCCAATGCTGACTGGATTGATTGGTACCTGTTGTACCCCAAAATTTGCCCTCCCATATTTCTCAAAAAACATTTCAAGAATGATACTCAAGTTGCTCAAGGTAGTCCAAGGGTTGGCCAGAAAAGCTCCCTCCTAAGGCAGTCTACTTCAAATTAGGGTTTTAGGTTGCATCAAGATTATGATCGGTGGGAAGGAGAACTGACTGTTTTTGAATGCTGGTTCGCGTTTTACGTTTGTTTTCTCAAAATGTCGCGGTAAGCAAGAGTCGCCACCGTCTTTTATTTTATCCAACAAGGAAAGGACAAAGCACAGAAAAATTCCTTTTTGAGATATTTCTCGGGTTCGGGAGGTAGATTATAGAAAGGGAAGGTGTTAGCACCCTTTCTATCCGTGGTTATCCACGGGCTCTTAGGTACTTGCTCATTATGTTTTCAAAAGTTTGCTTTTCTTTGTGTTTGTGGGTTTGAAAAGAGTTTTTTGTTTGAAAGGGGTGTAAGTGCGAAAAGTTTTGTTTTGTTTTTAAAAGGAGCAAGTACTTAAGAACATCTACCTACTCAAAAAGGAATTAGACTGTGCAAATGTCCTTTAGACAATGCTATCCCACTATTGAGGAGCAGGTAGCACCGTCATTGGAGTTTAAGGCTCAATTCGATTAAGAGACGTGTGGTCACTAAAGCAATGTTAGGACGGCTTAGCGGTAACCCTAATGTCTTAGATCATTTTATCCGAGGAAACCGTTTCGAGGCAACTTATGATCTTTGGACAAGAGGGCGACCTCTAAAACTTCCTATACTCAATGACCACGTTCGAGGCAACCAAGTGAGGTGTACCCTAAGAGTGGCATGTGCGAGTGTATTGTTTTTCAGTTATATTATCTTTGTACATGTTATGGTGAGCTACTGTTGATTTTAAGTTAAAACTTTGGTCTTGTCATGCATTGCCTATTATTCACACATCTAACAGTTAATGGTTGCGGAAATTAAATTGCGGAAAATAAATCTAAGCTATTACAAGGCGTCGGGTATTTACATCGCCAAAGACAAACCCTTTAAAATTAAATTGCAAAAAGTAAATAAAAGCGATAAATAAATAAATAAAATCCTAAGTTAAAAACTATTACATTCCCGAAGCAGTTACAATATTGAAATAGGGATCAAAAATAATTCGCGCGCGAGAAAATTAAATCGGAGTGTCTTAGGGTTTTGACCCTTTTTATTAAATAAAGCATATTTTTTTGTTATTTTTGAATTAAAAATTAATCTAAATTAATAATTGAATTAATTAATGAAAAGATTTTTGGGTTTTATTATTTAAGGAAATAAAATAAGAATGGTTAAAAATATTTAAAAAAACCTAATTCTAAATCAATTTTAATTTATTGCAAAATATGTTAAAATTATACTTAATTAAAACTAAATAAATTAATTAATTGTTTATTTACAAAAATAAAATAATAAAATTAATGGAATTAAATAAAAATATTTTTTGTTGTTTCTGATTTTTTTTATGAAAAAATTAATGGGTTAATTAATTAATCAAAATAATAATAATAATTAAATAGAAATAGAAAATAATGAAAATAAAAATAAAAATAACAAACTCAAGGGGGGTGTGGGCCTGATCTGAGTGTGAATCAGCAATTTTTGGGGCCCAAACGTCCAGCCTGTTGGACTTTTTTCAGATTCCATAGGCGCATGTTGACCAAGGAGTATGGTGGTCCTTCAACTTTGACCACTGGATCTTGGCCTGAAGCCACTTGGCATGCTGATCTCTGGGGCCTATGGTAATCCACTCTTGGAGTGCTACACCTGAGTATCTGAAAAAAAAATGTAACAAAGTTTTGGGGGGACCTGGGATTCGAACCCAGGTCCCAATGCTCACATGCCAATGCGCTTACCACTCAACCAAACTGCTTCATTCGTTATGGGAATAGAAAACAAATAATATATTCAAAAACAATTCAATATGCCCTACAAAAATAAAAATGCGCTAATTGTTTAAATAGGCCAATCACGCTAAGACACGTTATCGTCTTCCCCAACACGTCCCTGATTATTTACCTGCGGATTTTCATCCGCAGGAAGTTTCGTAGGATGTCTCAAAAATCCTCCCTAGGCCATGTAAACACCATCCAAGAACATAGGCGTGTTCGTCTCTGCCTCCTGATCATCCATGTAACCATTATTTGCCTTGATTTTGCCTACATAAAAAACGCCTAAAACCAAGAACAAGAACCCTAGGTTCTGGATACGGGGTTAGAAGCTACGAAAATAAAATTCAGTGATGCCAAAAGTTTCAGAATGCAACGCAAAGTATGAATATGCAATTATTTCAATGAAAGGATGCAAGAAAATGACTTCACGATATCATGTCCAAAGCAAGATTCGTGGATACTTACAGTGAGTTTCAGGCACTGAAAGGCTTGGTTTTTGATTGGTCTCGCTTCAGGAATTTGCTGGCAAGAGAGCTACGTTGTTATTTTGGATTGAATTCGCCTCCAATGTTGTTCTTGATCTCTCACTTTTCAAGCTTTTTTCACAACTTTGTATGGCCGTTTCTGCAGAGTTCTATGCATGTTTTTGGTTTGTATAGCTTGTGTGCATATAATAGAATGATTTTAGGTCAAAATATGGGCCATGATCCTTATGCATCGAAGAGGGAATATTGGAATTGATCACCATTGATAAGCTTTCCAAAAATAGGCCAAATCTGATTTTTTGTGCTTATTTTTACTTGATACGAATTGATTGAGTGTCACATGGTATTTGCAAGCTGTACAAATCACAAGAATCCCTTTACATAAATTTTTAGATTTTATTTGATTTAATATTGATTAATAATGAATTAAATCAATAAAAATTAAATAAAATAGAAAAATAGATGAATAGTCATGAAATTAAATATGGGACACGTGTGTGGCATGACAAGACCAAATCAAGTGGAAAAAGTGGGCCCTTTTGTCAAAAATTGGAGTTTTGAGGATAGTTGACTTTTGGCAATTTTGGAAAAATGCCCAACTTCAACAATGCATAACTTCTTCAATTTTGAACTTTTGGAGGTTTTCTTGGACTTTTTAGAAACCTTGAGATGTCCTATAACCAACCCTTTTGGTATCATCTCATTTTGATCTTCCATGCTCAAGTTATAAGCTTTGGAAAAAAAGGTGTTTTTGTTGACTTTCCAAAATAACCTATAATGTCCAAATTTGTAACTTTTTGTGAGAGAATTTCCTGATCTTGGGGTGTGAAGATGGATTGTAGGAAATTGCATCCTATTCAAAATTAGCTTTGGATGGGTCATTTCTCATAAAGTATGAGAAAGTTATGCTTGGTCAAAGTTGAGTTGACTTTTCCTACAAAACCCTAATTTAGCAACTTTTGAATCTTGAGGAATCTTGAGCAATCCTTGATGAATCATGATCAACCATTGATAAAATGATGAATTATCCTTCAAAATGAGAAATTTGACAAAAATTCTTGAGGTTTGACTGTATTTGGGACACAGTTGACTTTTGCCCTAGCACAGTCGACTTTTGGACTTCTTGAGCAATTGACTGACCAAACTTCCTCTGCAAGGCTTGAAATTTGACATGGATGAACTTAAGAACATATTAGGACATTGGGGAGAACTTGAGGTCATTTGTATGTGAGGACCTTGATGCAACACAAAACCCTAATTTTGACTTGACTGCCTTAGGAGGTGACTTGACTGTCCAATCCTTGAGCCAACTTGAGCAACTTGAAGATTATTCTTGGCAAACCTTAACAATGCATAACTTCTTCAATTTTGAACTTTTGGAGGTTTTCTTGGACTTTTTAGAAACCTTGAGATGTCCTATAACCAACCCTTTTGGTATCATCTCATTTTGATCTTCCATGCTCAAGTTATAAGCTTTGGAAAAAAATGTGTTTTTGTTGACTTTCCAAAATAACCTATAATGTCCAAATTTGTAACTTTTTGTGAGAGAATTTCCTGATCTTGGGGTGTGAAGATGGATTGTAGGAAATTGCATCCTATTCAAAATTAGCTTTGGATGGGTCATTTCTCATAAAGTATGAGAAAGTTATGCTTGGTCAAAGTTGAGTTGACTTTTCCTACAAAACCCTAATTTAGCAACTTTTGAATCTTGAGGAATCTTGAGCAATCCTTGATGAATCATGATCAACCATTGATAAAATGATGAATTATCCTTCAAAATGAGAAATTTGACAAAAAATCTTGAGGTTTGACTGTATTTGGGACACAGTTGACTTTTGCCCTAGCACAGTCGACTTTTGGACTTCTTGAGCAATTGACTGACCAAACTTCCTCTGCAAGGCTTGAAATTTGACATGGATGAACTTAAGAACATATTAGGACATTGGGGAGAACTTGAGGTCATTTGTATGTGAGGACCTTGATGCAACACAAAACCCTAATTTTGACTTGACTGCCTTAGGAGGTGACTTGACTGTCCAATCCTTGAGCCAACTTGAGCAACTTGAAGATTATTCTTGGCAAACCTTAACAATGCATAACTTCTTCAATTTTGAACTTTTGGAGGTTTTCTTGGACTTTTTAGAAACCTTGAGATGTCCTATAACCAACCCTTTTGGTATCATCTCATTTTGATCTTCCATGCTCAAGTTATAAGCTTTGGAAAAAAATGTGTTTTTGTTGACTTTCCAAAATAACCTATAATGTCCAAATTTGTAACTTTTTGTGAGAGAATTTCCTGATCTTGGGGTGTGAAGATGGATTGTAGGAAATTGCATCCTATTCAAAATTAGCTTTGGATGGGTCATTTCTCATAAAGTATGAGAAAGTTATGCTTGGTCAAAGTTGAGTTGACTTTTCCTACAAAACCCTAATTTAGCAACTTTTGAATCTTGAGGAATCTTGAGCAATCCTTGATGAATCATGATCAACCATTGATAAAATGATGAATTATCCTTCAAAATGAGAAATTTGACAAAAAATCTTGAGGTTTGACTGTATTTGGGACACAGTTGACTTTTGCCCTAGCACAGTCGACTTTTGGACTTCTTGAGCAATTGACTGACCAAACTTCCTCTGCAAGGCTTGAAATTTGACATGGATGAACTTAAGAACATATTAGGACATTGGGGAGAACTTGAGGTCATTTGTATGTGAGGACCTTGATGCAACACAAAACCCTAATTTTGACTTGACTGCCTTAGGAGGTGACTTGACTGTCCAATCCTTGAGCCAACTTGAGCAACTTGAAGATTATTCTTGGCAAACCTTGAGGAATATGGGAGGGCAAATTTTGGGGTACAACAGTTGCCCCTGTTCAATTTTCTTAAACCTGAGGATATAGATTGGCTTTTGAGCCTTTCGTGATCCGAAGGTGGAAGATAATTGAACATTAGAGTGCCCAAAAATTTGCACTCGCATGGCGTAGTATCAGCATTGTGATGTCAGGAATGGGCTTACAGATGCCATTTGGAGATTGTTGGTAGGAGGATGGGCTTACAAATTCCATCTGCAGGAGCGTCGATCGCATAAGAGATTCCTTAGCGAGAACTTGCATACCTGTTGTTGTAGAAGATTCCGCTGGGGAAGTCTAACTTTTGTTGAGATTTAGGAACTTGCTTGTACTTCAACTGAGAGAATGCCTCGGCTGAGTCTTAAGAACCTGTCCATAATTCAACTGGGTGAAAACATCTTCATCAAGATCTAGGAACTATCTCGTGCTCAATGGAGTATACCGTTGAGGTTATAGAACTTGTCCACACTATGACGGAGGAGAACATCAAGATCTGGGAACTGACTCATGCTCAATGGAGTATACCGTGGAGGTTATAGTACTCGCCCACACTATGACGTAGGGAAATATCTTCATCAAGATCTAGGAACTGTCTCGTGCTCAATGGAGTATACCGTTGAGGTTATAGAACTCGTCCACACTATGACGTAGGGAAACATCTTCATCAAGATCTAGGAACTGTCTCGTGCTCAATGGAGTATACCGTTGAGGTTATAGAACTTGTCCACACTATGGCGGAGGAAAACATCAAGATCTAGGAACTGACTCGTGCTCAATGGAGTATACCGTTGAGGTTATAGTACTCGTCCACACTATGACGTAGAGAAACATCTTCATCAAGATCTAGGAACTGTCTCGTGCTCAATGGAGTATACCGTTGAGGTTATAGAACTCGTCCACACTATGACGTAGGGAAACTGTCGAGATTGAGAACCTTATCTGAATATCAACCGAGGATAACTCAATTGAGATTTAAGAACTGGTCAGGTCTTCGATTAAGCTGAGAACTTAACTGCATCTTTCCTGAAAGGTAAATGTCAGTCATATGCAATGCATGAGATGGATCAAGCAATGATGTTCTCAAAATAAACGAGATTGTATTCATATGATGCGTATATGCATGTATCATGATGTATGGGGATATAATGTTTTAGCTGGGGAAAATAAATCCTGGAGCTGCTGGAGAATAGAGTTGAGTTCTTTGTTTCCTGCTGGGGTTGATGAACGAAGACGATAAACCTATAGGAGAGACAAACTCCGTTGGGGGAATAAACTGATGAAGAGATTACTCCGAGGGGAATTACTCTGTGGGGAAGAGACGTTCTGCTGATGATTTTAACGATAACTCCGCTGGGGATTCCGTTGATAAGCTCTGTTGGGGGATTTTAATGATGAACTCCGCTGGGGATAGAAAGAACTTCGCTGGGGATGATCTTTCAGTTGCAACTTGCTGAGGATAACCCAGTTAGACTCTTGTGAGGATAACCTTCTGAATTTGGCTGGGGAGATTTATTTGTGTTCTACATGGGATAAGCTTCCAGAATCTACTGGGTAAGATGATTCAACTCTGGCGGGGAAGCTTTTTTTAGACTGCGCTGGGGAAATGACTCCACTGAGGTATCTTGTATTCCGCCGGAGAACATTCTTATACTTCGTTAAAGGAATTTTAAGACTGCCGGGGGTATTCTTATACTTGCTGGGGAATGTCTTTATACTCCGCTAAGGAATATTAAGACCTTCTGGGGATACCAAACCTTTTCAGGGCTGATGGTAGATTAACTCTTCTTGGGGAGAGTATTGCTGATTCGTTCATAGTTGCAAGTCTCAGTGGGGAATCTACCCTTACTGTTTTACTCTACGGGGAGTGATGATATCTTGGTCATATTCTTCAGATGAACCTACCTTGGTACCTTGGTGGATAGAGAGACTAGACAGCTCGGATAATTCTTATTTCCCCTGTTTCTGATATTACCAGTAATTTGCCTTCTGTTTCGCGTGTAAATATTTATGAGCAGCATTTAATTTCAAATGCATATATCAAAAATGAACATTGGACGTTCTTTGCAAAACAACACAGATAAAGGAAAAACAATTTGAAACTTGTCTGAAAATGAATTTGTATTGATTTTGAAGTTTGCTTGTAAATAGCCGTTTCTGTACAAGAGGCTGACGTCCTAGTAAGAGAATGCCGCCGAACAAATAGAATTTATATAACTTGTGAAAAGAAAACAAAACAGCTATGTGAATAATCCCACTGGGTTCCAACTCTGCTATTGCCTTTATATCTTCAAGCGTCTCATCACTTTGCTGCTTGGTTGAAGATGAATTTGATTGATTGGTGCCGTCCGAGCCAGATAGTTGATACCGAAGTCCGGATGCGAGGTGATCCAATGAGACATAATATTACGCCTTAATCCCTAACGTTTTCCTGGACCGCCCTTTCGGGTTTTCAATCCACCGGAATACCCCTTTTTGCCCAAGCCGCCTTTTCAGGTTTTCGACTTGCCGGGTGTATAGATTTTTTCATTTTCATCCCTTATTTTTGCTCGAACCCTTTTGGTTCGTCGGGAAGCCCTTATTTTTGCCTAGGCCAGTCAACCTAGCGGGTCTTTGATTATGCGTATTATCTTTTTACTATGTCTGCATTGACGGGGTGAGGAAGGTCTTCACCATCCATGGTGGTTAGAATCATCGCTCCTCCTGAGAAGATGTTCTTAACCACAAATGGCCCTTCATAAGTAGGGGTCCATTTTCCCCTGGGATCACCTTGAGGTAAAATAATGCGCTTGATTACCAGGTCCCCAACTTGATACTCTTTTCGTCTAACTTTCTTGTTAAATGCCTTGATCATCTGTTTTTGGTACGTCTTACCATGACAAATAGCAGTAAGTCTCTTTTCGTCGATTAGATTCAGTTGATCGAGTCGGGTCTGGATCCAGTCATCTTCACTCAAACCTGCATCCTTCATGATTCAGAGAGAGGGTATATGAACTTCAATAGGCAAGACTGCCTCCATGCCATAAACCAAGGAATAAGGTGTTGCCCCTATTGACGTCTGTGCTGAGGTACGGTACCCATAAAGAGCAAATGGTAACATCTCGTGCCAGTCTTTGTATGTCACTGTCATCTTCTGCACAATCTTCTTAATGTTCTTATTTGCCGCTTCGACAGCCTCATTCATCTTCGGCCGATAGGGAGAAGAGTTATGATGTTGTATCTTGAATTGCTCGCAGAGCTCAGTGATCATTTTGTTATTAAGATTGGTACATTGTCCGTAATGATCCTCTCTGGTACACCGTATCGACATATCAGGTTATGCCGGATGAGCCGTGCCACGACGTTCTTGGTTATCGTAGCAAAGGAAGCTGCTTCAACCCACTTCGTAAAGTAATCAATCGCTACCAGGATGAAACGATTCCCGTTAGATGCCGTGGGTCTGATCTCGCCGATCATATCAATGCCCCACATTGCAAAAGGCCAAGGTGCTGTCAGAACATTCAGAGGAACTGGAGAAATGTGCACCTTATCAACATAGATCTGGCACTTATGACATGTCCGAGAATGCTGTTAACAGTCGGCTTCCATTGTGGACCAGTAATATCCTGCCCGAAGGATTTTCTTTGCCATGGTATGTCCACTGGAATGAGTTCCGAAAGTACCTTCATGCAGCTCTATCATGATCCTTTCTGCTTCATTCTTATCCATACAACGCAGTAAAGTCGAATCATAGTTACGCTTGTAAAGAATGCCATTGCTGATGAAGAACTTTGCCGCGATCCTCCTCAGAAACTTCTTATCATTAACAGATGCGCCCTCGGGGTACTCTTGAGCTTCAAGGTACCTCTTCACCTCATGATACCAGGGCTTTTCCGTTACCTCTTCAGTCTCAAGATCACAGCAATCTGCAGGTTCGTCCAATCTTTCAATAATGATCCGGGGAGCCTCGTTGTCCCAATTGACTCTGAACATAGAAGACATTGTAGCTAGCGCGTCCGCCAACTGATTCTCCTCTCTAGGGAAGTGTTCAATGGTTATCTCCTCGAAATGGGGGAGCAATGTCAATACATACTCCTTATAAGGAATAAGATTTGGGTGTTTCGTATCCCACTCGCCTTTGATATGGATGATCACGAGAGCGGAATCTCCGAAGACACTTAGAAACTTAATCCTTAGGTCAATTACAGCTCGAAGACCCATGATGCATGCTTCATACTCCGCCATGTTGTTGGTGCAGTTGAAACATAGTCGGGCGGTAAACGGAGTATGAGAGCCTTTAGGAGATATGATCACGGCGCCAATGCCATTACCCAAAGCGTTCGAAGCTCCATAAAAGTACATAGACCATCGGGATCCTTCCTCAGGTCCTTCATCCTGTCCAGGTGTCTCACAATCAGTCACTACCATGATATTCTCGTCCGGAAATTCAAAGTTCATAGACTGGTAATCATCCACCGCCTGATGTGCCAAATGGTCTGCCAATACACTTTTCTTGATTGCTTTTTGAGTTGTGTACTGGATGTCATACTCAGTCAAAATCATCTTCCATCTTGCTATTCTTCCGAACAAGGCAGGCTTTTCGAAGATATACTTGATTGGATCCATCTTTGAAATCAATAGAGTAGTGTGAGTCAGCATATACTGTCTCAGCCGGCGAGCAGCCCATGCCAAAGCGCAACAAATTTTCTCGAGCAGTGAGTATCAGGTCTCACAGTCGGTAAACTTTTTGCTAAGGTAATAAATAGCATGCTCTTTTCGGCCAGACTCGTCATGCTGTCCTAGCACACACCCCATTGAGTTGTCAAGTACTGTCAAGTATAGGATCAAAGGTCTCCCTTCAACTGGTGGCATCATAATGTGTGGCTCTTGGAGATACTCTTTGATTCTTTCGAAAGCGGCCTGACATTCATCGTTCCAACGTACCACTTGATCTTTCTTCAGCAGCTTGAAGATTGGCTCACAAGTAGCAGTCAGGTGAGAGATGAATCGGGCAATGTAGTTCAGTCGTCCTAGAAAGCCTCTGACCTCCTTCTCTGTCTTGGGAGTTGGCATCTCTTGTATGGCTTTCACTTTGGCAGGGTCCACTTGAATACCTTTGTCGCTCACGACGAAACCTAGTAGTTTTCCAGACCTCACCTCGAAGGTGCATTTGTTCGGGTTCAATCTCAGCTTGTACAACTTCAACCTGTCAAACAGCTTCTGTAGATGGTCAAGGTGTTCCTCCTCAGTCTGGGACCTCGCAATCATATCATCGACGTATACTTCAATCTCATGATGGATCATATCATGAAACAAAGCGACAATGGCACGCTGATATGTTTCCCCAGCATTCTTCAATCCAAAAGGCATGACCTTGTAACAAAAGGTGCCCCACTGAGTAACAAAGGTGGTCTTCTCCATATCCTCGGGAGCCATCTTAATTTGATTATATCCGGAGAAACCATCCATAAAGGAGAATACCTTGTGCTAAGCAGTATTGTCAACTAGAACGTCGATGTGAGGCAGAGGGAAGTCATCCTTGGGGCTTGCCCTGTTCAAATCCCTGTAGTCAACACACATTCGGACCTTACCATCCTTCTTCGGTACCGGAACCACATTGGCGACCCACTGAGGGTAAGAAGTGACTGCTAGAAAACCAGCGTCAAACTGTTTCATAACTTCGGCCTTGATTTTCTCAGACATCTCTGGGCGCATACGGCGAACCTTCTATTCTACCAGAGGGCAGTCTTCCTTGGTAGGCAGGAGATGAACCACAATGTCAGTATCCAACCCAGGCATATCTTCGTAAAACCAAGCAAAGATTTCAACATAGTTATGCAGCATCTGAATCAACCGTTGTTTCACACTAAGCTCCAGATTTGCATCGATCTTGACTTCCTTCTTGTCTGTCTCAGTACCCAGATTCACTGTTTCCACTGGCTCTTCGTGTGGATGAATGGCCCTCTCTTCCTGGAGTAGCAGTCTTGCAAGTTCAACAGACACTTCACAATCATCTTCACCTTCGTCTTTGGCTAAGTTGGTTGGATTTTCGAAGTCATAACTGGCAGTAGCAGAGTCGTTACCAGTGAGATCCAGAGTGGATGTGGACCTGTATATGTGAGTGTGTGTAAAATAGCTGTTTTGTAATATATAATAAAGAAAGACAAAGAGCGCAAAATTTGAAATGCAAAAGACGTCCAATGCTTTTATTAATGATATATGAAAATGGCACACAAAAGTCCTCACAAATGAAGCCACGGTGCCCCGGGTAAGACACCGGGCCATAAAGTTTCACAACATTGTCTGTTACAAATTCAAAACAAAGAGTTCATTACTGGTTAGCAAAAGTAATAGGGATGAAGTCTGTTGTTGTCCAGTTGTTTGGTCCACCGTCGGCCGTAGGATAGATCCAGCTGTCGAATTCAGACTCCTCCACATCATCTTCAATGACATTTACTCCCGAGTTGTTGATGAACACAGGAGGTCTTTCAATCCTTGCACTTCGAACAAACCTTGAGCTTCTGCAGTGAAACCCAAACCAAACTTGTTAGTCTTCTGTGTAAAATCAGGAAGTCGGCCCCAATTTGCACACTCACCCTTCTCAATAACAGCCCGAGCATCCTTTAAGGAAGCCATCTTCATGGGAGAATCTTCAACCACAGTCTCAGCTGATGCCAGTGTCTGAGGAACCTCTTCAAAGTGCTGAAATGGGGTCTTAATGAACTCCCCATCCATCTCTACGTATCGGAATGAGTTGAGGTGGCTGACCATATACTCTTCCTCCCCTTGTACTGTCACAATCTTCCCTCTAACTGGGTACTTCAGCTTCTGATGGAGTGTTGAGGTTACAGCCCCAGCTTTATGGATCCATGGATGACCCAGCAAACAAGAATAAGATGGCCGAATGTCCATCACATAGAACGTAGAGTTGAAGACCTGAGAACCAACTTTAATTGGAATATCAACTTCACCGTGCACCATCCTTTTAGACCCGTCAAAGGCCCTGACAACGATGTTACTTGGTTTTAGCTCTAACCCTTCGCAATCCAACCGGTCTAGAGCTTTCTTGGGCAAGACGTTCAATGAGGAGCCATTATCAACCAATACATGTGCAGGAGTAGTGCCCCTGCATTCAATGGAGACATGCAGGGCATCGTTGTGGTTCTTCCCTTTAACAGTCAAATCGGCGTCGGAGAAACCCAAACCATTATCAATAGTTAAATTGGCCACACAGTCGGTAAACTGATCAGCTGATGTCTCTTGTGGGACGTGGGCAGTTTTCAGGAAGGTAATTAGAGCCTTAGCATGGGCCTCTGAGCACAGAAATAGTGACAACATATAAATCTTGGATGGGGTTTGCCCCAGCTGCTCAACTACGTTATAATCACTCCTCTTAATAATCTTCAAAATCTCTTTCATCTCCTGTTTGGAAGCTTCAACAGTAATGGTCTTCGGTGCCTCCGTCTGGGCAGGTACATCAGTGGTAATCCCTTTGCCCCGAGCGTTAGATGACTCGGTGACAGGGGTAGGGCTAAGAACTTGATCAGGAATGGTAGTAGGTACACTTGCAGGTGTAATGACAACAGGTCTTCGAACAGTCGGTGGGGCAATATCAGGTGAGAAAAGTCTACCACTGCGGGTGACTTTAGCAGGCCCAGTAATGTTGCTGACGCCGGTATCAGCATCCAACTCTTGCTTAACTCCATAAACATTTGCCCCATAGTGCCAAGGGACAACTTTGTCAGAGGTGTAGGGGATGGGCCCCGGAACAGTGATGATTACAGGTGCGATCTTCAGAGTAGATGTAATTCTAACAGGCTTCCTCGAGGGAGCCTTGGAAGAATTGTCGAAAATGGTAATAATGGCGACTTCTTCAGTAGGAATGGAAGGAACAACAATCTTCTCAAACAGGATCTCCTTATTATCCATCAGGTTTTGGATACCTGACTTCAGAAATGGGCAACCAGTAGGTAAAACAGAACACATATGGCAACCTTCACCGCAACCTGGAAATAAACCGGCTAGCAATAGGTTCTTCTTGACAGTCATCAGAGGGGTAACAATATCATCCACGGAAACTACAAACAAGTCTTCCTCTACAGCATTTACTCCATGTTTGCGCATGGGAGAAGTCACAACATTAGGCCTCTCGTGCGCCTCGAACTCAATCTCCTTCGCATCAATTAGGTCTTGCACCCTGTTCCTCAAAACCCAACAATCATTTGTATTATGCCCCGGGCTATCGGAGTGAAAAGCGCAACAGGCATTAGGGTTGTACTTTGGTGACGTGGTACTTGGATTCTTCGGAGCTTCTTTTAGAATCACCAGATTGGTCTTCAGCAACTGTGGAAGAATCTGAGACAAAGTCATGCTGAGACGAGTGAACTGCCTTTGAGGTCTCTCGTCCTTTTGTTGATTGTGATGCTGAGGAGCACCAGCAGGTTTTGAAATAACAACCGCATTGACAGCTTGGCGGTGTTCAGGTCTATTCTATCTTCTCGAACTGTAGACAACACTGGACTCTTTATTAAACAGCTTCTTCTTGGTGCTTGATGAGGACCCCTTCTGTATCTTCCCAGCCTTAATACCAGCCTCAATCCTTTCACCGGTCAAAATAAGATCTGTAAATCCATCTGAAGAGTTTCCAATCAGATGATTAAAGAACGGACCAGACAGGGTCCCCAGAAACATGTCCACAAGCTCACGATCAGCCAAAGGTGGTTGCACCCTTCCAGCAAGGTGTCTCCATTTTTGAGCATACTCTTTGAATCCTTCACCCGTTCCTATTGACATACCCTGGAGTTGGGTACGCGTAGGAGCAAGGTCGGAGTTGTACTGATACTGCCTGTAGAATGCAGTAGCCAAATCTTCCCAGCTGCGCATACTGGCTCCGTCCAACTGATAGAACCACTCAAGTTGAGTCCCTGAGAGACTGTCTTGAAAGAAATGGATCCATAAGTTCTTATCAGCAGTGTAAGGTTGGATCTTCCTCACATATGACCGGAGGTGCAACTTTGGACAAGAAGCTTCATCATACTTGGCAAAGGCAGGTGCCTTGAACTTATGGGGAATCACCACCCCAGAGGATATACCCAGATCTCCGAAGTCCAAACCGAACACCTTATGTATTTCCATAGCGCTTAAACGGTCTTCCAACGGTTTGTACTTATCCTCAGCAGGAGGATACTATTCTTCATCATAGTCCGTCTCGTTGTCGGAGACCATAGGGCTAGGAGCCCTCCTTTCTTATGGACTATCTTTCCCTCCAGATGAGGTGGTCATATCAACTTCATTCTGCAGCCCGTTTCCAAACCTGCGTCCAGTATTGAACAGGATGGTCCTCTTCTTCTTCTTCTTCTTCTTTTCCTTCAGAATCAAGGTCTCCAGGTCCTGCTGACCCTTAGCCAGATTCATGAACAACTCTTGAAATTGGGCATTCTGGGCCTGGAGGGCCTTGATAGCTTGCTCAGTGGAAGGTTTAGCAGACATTATGATTGCTGAAATAAACAGCGAAGAAGATAAGAGACCTGTAAAGGGTACCTGTTTATGAAGTGCATGGGATGAAATGCGCATGATTATGATTTCAAAGACAATCGAGATTCAAATTTGTAAATAAGAAAGGAAACACACTTTATTAGATTTTAAACTTCAAAATTTAAATTGTTCAACAAATTTTCCTTAGGCGTTACAAGAATGGAAATACTAAAAAGTAAATAAAAATTGTAAAAGAAATCAACAAAGGTCCATCAATGCTCCCATGGTCTCTTCTTCTCAGTGGGGACATAATCATTCAGGATCTGCTCGTTCTCCAACTGTCTGGTCAGTTTCTGGATCTTCTACTCTTGTTCATTGAACCTCTCCCGATAGGAATCCCGTTCATCCCTCAATTGCATCCAGGACCTCTTCAGTGTCCCAATATCAGTGGGCATATAAGGGTGGAGAATAGTTGGAAGAACCCCCTCTTCATTAGCAACTTCAAGAGTAACAGGCCCGACAACTTCATATGGCATACCTAACTTCTGGGCACGGATGCAGACCCATCTGAGATATGGCTCCATTGGCAGAGAAGTCTTGGGACCCAATTCATGTGGATCAGATTGGTGAACTCTGTCCCACGCCCTTATGAATCTACGACGCAGCTCGTCGCTATCTCCCTGAAAATCAAAGATGATATGAGGCATCAACATCTCATGAGGCCCTTCTCTTCTGGCTCTTCCAAACTGACGGAGAGCTAAGCATGGGTTGTAAGAAATCCCTCCATGGATTCTGATCAATGGAACATTAGGATACTCTCCACAGCGATTAATGACAGTCACCTCATCTATGCCTTTGAAGGTCTAGATAATGTCATTATTAGAAAGGGACATCACCCTATAAGCCCAGCCCATTCCTTCTTTGTTCTTCAGTACGGACTTAGGGAGGTGCGAAATAAACCACCTCGACAATAAAGGAGCGCAACACATCAAAGTTCCCCGCTTTCGGGAAGTACGAGCATAGAGCTGATGAAGGATGTCACCCAAGAGAGTGGGTACCGGATTCTGAGAGATAAAGATCTTGATGGCATTAATATCAACAAAAGTGTCAGGATTTGGAAACAATACCAGACCATAAATCAAGAGAGCCAGAATGTCCTCGTACGCCTTGAAGTCTAAGCTATCCCAGAAGTAATTAGCTTTGTCAACCAAAAACTTAGCCAGAAAACCTTTGGCTCCACTTCTAGTCTCCCAGTTAGCCATTACCTCCTCCTTGGTCAAGTGAAGGGTTGCAGCAATCTCTTCAGGCCTGAGGGTCTTCTCCCAACCAGTAAATAGAGTCTGTTCCAGGACAGAGATACCGAGCAACTCAGAGAACTCTTCCAGGGTAGGAACCAGCTGGAAGTCTTGAAAGGTGAAGCAATGGTATAGAGGATCATAAAACTGGACCAGGACACTCATCATTTGTTCGTCCAATTTTGAGGTGACCAAACTGAGAAGAGAACCATGCCTTCTGATGAAGGAAGTAGTGTCTGGAATCCTGACAACCAAATCTTTAAGCAGGGTAGGTACTTGGACAAAGTTGATCCGGATAGTATTCCTACGCATGGGCATCATAATGACCTACAAAACAGAGCAAAGATGAAACCCTCTTGTCTTCGAAATAGGTTAGTCCTTATGCAAGATGTATGCAATGTTATGATGTCATGATGTCATGATAAAGGCACACCACAAGTATCCACAAAAAGAAAACATGGTAAAGGCACACAAAAAGAGCCCTTAGATTTCAGGCTGGCATGAAGTTTAGGTACTACCCTCTTTCAGTTTCAGTTGGTTAAGACCTGTCCTAAAAATAATAACTGGGTTCTAGAGGATCTCAATATCACTGACTACCCTCAATCGGTCATAATTCCAGTTTAGCAACCTTTTCTTGCGGCCGGAATCATCTTGAGAGTTTAGTCTCAATGAGTGTAGCATACTGCTACTGTTCTATGACCAAGTTGGTCAATTTAAGGTTCTAAGGTCAGTTAGTGCTTAATGACTCCTTAGAAGATCCATATTCTCCTCGTTCCAACACAAGGGATATCGGTACAGACCAAGGTGCCACACCAACGTAGCTACTACTTCATCCGTGCCGGTCTACGCCGGACAGATCCCTCACAGTTTATTGCTACTTACCTAAAGGGTATCCCCAGATCCGGGTTAGGATCTATAGAACTCCGATACAAGCCCACAAAATTAAAGCATACAAAGCATACAATTGAATACACTGTGATCTAATCCTAAGGTACACCTCACTTATTAATGGTCTCCCCAGCAGAGTCGCCAGTTCTGTGATTGATGGGAAGGAGAACTGACTGTTTTTGAATGCTGGTTCGCATTTTGCGTTTGTTTTTGCAAAATGTCGCGGTAAGCAAGAGTCGCCACCGTCTTTTATTTTATCCAACAAGGAAAGGACAAAAGCACAGAAAAATTCCTTTTTGAGATATTTCTCTGGTTCGGGAGGTAGAATATAGAAAGGGAAGGTGTTAGCACCCTTTCTATCCGTGGTTATCCACGGGCTCTTAGGTACTTGCTCATTATGTTTTCAAAAGTTTGCTTTTCTTTGTGTTTGTGGGTTTGAAAAGAGTTTTTTTGTTTGAAAGGGGTGTAAGTGCGAAAAGTTTTGTTTTGTTTTTAAAAGGAGCAAGTACTTAAGAACATCTACCTACTCAAAAAGGAATTAGACTGTACAAATGTCCTTTAGACAATGCTATCCCACTATTGAGGAGCAGGTAGCATCATCGTTGGAGTTTAAGGGTCAATTCGATTAAGGGACGCGTGGTCACTAAAGCAATGTTAGGACGCCTTAGCGGTAACCCTAATGTCTTAGATCATTTTATCCGAGGCAACCGTTTCGAGGCAACTTATGATCTTTGGACAAGAGGGCGACCTTTAAAACTTCCTATACTCAATGACCACGTTCGAGGCAACCAAGTGAGGTGTACCCTAAGAGTGGCATGTGCGAGTGTATTGTTTTTCAGTTATATTATCTTTGTACGTGTTATGGTGAGCTACTGTTGATTTTAAGTTAAAAATTTGGTCTTGTCATGCATTGCCTATTATTCACACATCTAACAGTTAATGGTTGTAGAAATTAAATTGCGGAAAATAAATCTAAGCTATTACAAGGCGTCGGGTATTTACATCGCCAAAGACAAACCCTTTAAAATTAAATTGTGAAAAGTAAATAAAAGCGATAAATAAATAAATAAAATCCTAAGTTAAAAACTATTACATTCCCGAAGCAGTTACAATATTGAAATAGGGATCAAAAATAATTCGCGCGCGAGAAAATTAAATCGGAGTGTCTTAGGGTTTTGACCCTTTTTATTAAATAAAGCATATTTTTTTGTTATTTTTGAATTAAAAATTAATCTAAATTAATAATTGAATTAATTAATGAAAAGATTTTTGGGTTTTATTATTTAAGGAAATAAAATAAGAATGGTTAAAAATATTTAAAAAAACCTAATTCTAAATCAATTTTAATTTATTGCAAAATATGTTAAAATTATACTTAATTAAAACTAAATAAATAAATTAATTGTTTATTTACAAAAATAAAATAATAAAATTAATGGAATTAAATAAAAATATTTTTTGTTGTTTCTGATTTTTTTTATGAAAAAATTAATGGGTTAATTAATTAATCAAAATAATAATAATAATAAAATAGAAATAGAAAATAATGAAAAGAAAAATAAAAAGAACAAACTCAAGGGGTGGGGGGGGGGGGGTGGGGGGTGGGCCTGATCTGAGTGTGAATCAGCAATTTTTGGGGCCCAAACGTCCAGCATGTTGGACTTTTTTCAGATTCCATAGGCGCATGTTGACCAAGGAGTATGGTGGTCCTTCAACTTTGACCACTGGATCTTGGCCTGAAGCCACTTGGCATGCTGATCTCTGGGGCCTATGGTAATCCACTCTTGGAGTGCTACACCTGAGTATCTGGAAAAAAAAATGTAACAAAGTTTTGGGGGGACCTGGGATTCGAACCCAGGTCCCAATGCTCACATGTCAACGCGCTTACCACTCAACCAAACTGCTTCATTCGTTATGGGAATAGAAAACAAATAATATATTAAAAAACAATTCAATATGCCCTGCAAAAATAAAAACGCGCTAATTGTTTAAATGGGCCAATCACACTAAGACACGTTATCGTCTTCCCCAACACGTCCCTGGTTATTTACCTGCGGATTTTCATCCGCAGGAAGTTTCGTAGGATGTCTCAAAAATCCTCCCTAGGCCATGTAAACGCCATCCAAGAACATAGGCGTGTTCGTCTCTGCCTCCTGATCATCCCTGTAACCATTATTTGCCTTGATTTTGCCTACATAAAAAATGCCTAAAAACATGAATAAGAACCCTAGGTTCTGGATACGGGGTTAGAAGCTACGAAAATAAAATTCAGTGATGCCAAAAGTTTCAGAATGCAACGCAAAGTATGAATATGCAATTATTTCAATGAAAGGATGAAAGAAAATAACTTCACGATATCATGTCCAGAGCAAGATTCGTGGATACTTACAGTGAGTTTCAGGCACTGAAAGGCTTGGTTTTTGATTGGTCTCGCTTCAAGAGGTTGCTGGCAAGAGAGCTACGTTGTTATTTTGGATTGAATTCGCCTCCAATGTTGTTCTTGATCTCTCACTTTTCAAGCTTTTTTCACAACTTTGTATGGCCGTTTCTGCAGAGTTCTATGCGTGTTTTTGGTTTGTATAGCTTGTGTGCATATAATAGAATGATTTTAGGTCAAAATATGGGCCATGATCCTTATGCATTGAAGAGGGAATATTGGAATTGATCACCATTGATAAGCTTTCCAAAAATAGGCCAAATCTGATTTTTTGTGCTTGTTTTTACTTGATACGAATTGATTGAGTTTCACATGGTATTTGCAAGCTGTACAAATCACAAGAATCCCTTTACATAAATTTTTAGATTTTATTTGATTTAATATTGATTAACAATGAATTAAATCAATAAATATTAAATAAAATAGAAAAATAGATGAATAGTCATGAAATTAAATATGGGACACGTGTGTGGCATGACAAGACCAAATCAAGTGGAAAAAGTGGGCCCTTTTGTCAAAAATTGGAGTTTTGAGGATAGTTGACTTTTGGTAATTTTGGAAAAATGCCCAACTTCAACAATGTATAAATTCTTCAATTTTGAACTTTTGGAGGTGTTCTTGGACTTTTTAGAAACCTTGAGATGTCCTATAACCAAACCTTTTGGTAGCATCTCATTTTGATCTTCCATGCTCAAGTTATAAGCTTTGGAAAAAAAGGTGTTTTTGTTGACTTTCCAAAATAACCTATAATGTCCAAATTTGTAACTTTTTGTGAGAGAATTTCTTGATCTTGGGGTGTGAAGATGGATTGTAGGAAATTTCATCCTATTCAAAATTAGCTTTGGATGGGTCATTTCTCATAAAGTATGAGAAAGTTATGCTTGGTCAAAGTTGAGTTGACTTTTCCTGCAAAACCCTAATTTATAAACTTTTGAATCTTGAGGAATCTTGAGCAATCATTGATGAATCATGATCAACCCTTGATAAAATTATGAATTATCCTTCAAAATGAGAAAGTTTACAAAAAATCTTGAGGTTTGACTGTATTTGGGACACAATTGACTTTTGCCCTAGCATAGTCGACTTTTGGACTTCTTGAGCAATTGACTGACCAAACTTCCTCTGCAAGGCTTGAAATTTGACATGGATGAACTTAAGAACATATTAGGACATTGGGTAGAACTTGAGGTCATTTGGATGTGAGGACCTTGATGCAACACAAAAACCTAATTTTGACTTGTCTGCCTTAGGAGGTGACTTGACTGTCCAATCCTTGAGCCAACTTGAAGATTATTCTTGGCAAATCTTGAGAAATATGGGAGGGAAAATTTTGGGGTACAACAAAGATACTTGAGTCCAAGTGATCCCAAATTCTCACCAATGTCCTAACATGTTCTCAAGATCATCCATGTCAAGTTTCAAGCCCTACAGAGAAAGTTTGCTCAGTCAATTGCTCAAAGGCCTGAAAATCGACTGTACTAGGGAAAAAGTCAACTGTGGCCCACATACAGTCAAACTTCAAGATTTTTGGTCAACATCCTAATTTTGAATTACATGTCATCATTTTATCAAATGTTGATCATGATTCATCAAGGATTTCTCATAATTCATCAAGACTCAAAAGTTGCTAAATTAGGGTTTTGCAGGAAACGTTAACTCAACTTTGACCAAGCATAACGTTCTCATACTTTATGATAAATGACCCATCCAAAGCTAATTTTGAATAGAATTCAATTCCCTACAATCCATATTCAGCTCCCAAGTTCAAAATATGCACTCACAAGAAGTTATGAATTTGGACATTATAGGTCATTTTGAAAAGTCAACAAAAACACCTTTTTTGTCAAAACTTCATACATGAGCATGGAATGTCATATTGATATGATACCAAAAGTGTTGATTAGAGGACATCTAAAGCTTTCTAAAAAGTCCAAAAACACCTCCAAAGAGTCAAAATTGAAGAAGTTATGCATTGGTGAAGTTGACCTATTTTACAAAATTGCCAAAAGTCAACTATCCCTAAAACTTCAAATTTTGCCAAATGGGCCCAATCTTTTTAACTTGTTTTGAGTTGGCAACATAGCCCACGAGCTCTAGCCTTTGCCACTTGTCCATATCTTACTTTTATTATTTATTTTGATTTTTACTTGAATTAGTTCAATTTAAATCAAAATAAATCATATAAAATCAAAAACATTGAAAACAAAAGATTTGGTGATTGTTTCAGGTTCCAATTACAACTATCAAATCATTCAAACTCGTATCAAGGCATGTATGCACAAAAGATTGGATTTGGACCAATTTTGGAAAGTTTTAAAAGTGTATCAAATCAAATCAAAAATCATTGAAGGAGAAAGATTTGGATGCAATTATCAACCCTAATACATTGCTTGGTACATATAGAGTGCGTGCATACCTTAAAACAGGTTAGAAACATGCGCAAGAGAGAGAGGCGTATGATCCTGAAAAAAACTTGAAAAAAAACAACAAAAAGTGCAAACACGATTTCATTGTTCCAGACAATTTCAAAGTCTCTTAACCATCCCAATCGCTTCCTGGGATCCTCAGCAAGCAGAAGCAATCAAGAACAAGCGTTCCCAAGCCCTATATCTCACTGTAAGTCAGCCACGACCTTGCTTCTTTCTTGAATTCGAATTTCATGATTTATACATTGTTAGCACGAATTAACCATATATTCTTGATCCTTGGAACATTTGCAAGCTTTCCATATTGTTTAATTGCATTTATATGGCTTGTATAAGATTTCACCATTGTTAGGGTTTGTAGCTTCAAATTGGGATCTTGATGTACAGGTGAAATTGGGCCACGATTAGGGTACCATGAAGTTCGTGAGACTGAGACGAATGGATTGGTATCATCACCATTGATTTATTGTGCTTGTACATGATTTTTGATATGGCCAGGGTTTTAGCTACGAAGAATGTCCGTTGGTATAGGTTTGTTGTCTAAAACAACAGATCCTTGGAGGAGACGAAGACGTGGCGAGCCATCACTCGTCCATTTGAATTTTCGCGCAATTATTTTATTATTTCGCTTGTTTTATATATAATAATTGATGTTTATAGTATATACAAAACAGAACAAATGGCGCAGTGGTAGTGGAGTGTGTGGAAAGTGCTTCAGGACCTGGGTTCGAATCCCAGGTCCCCCCTTTGCTTTCATATATTTTTCCTTTTCAGGATCCAGCGTATACATGAGGCCAACGACCACCATGGTCCATCATGATCCAGAGTGCCAAGTGTCCTAAGGGCCAGATCCAAAGGCTATCAATGGAAGAACACCATGAGGCTTAGTTAATGCATTGCATGGGATCACAGAAAGCCAAAACGGACCTCCTTGTTTTGGGCCAAGGCTTGCTATTTGCACCCCCCCTAAATTGCTTTGCTCAGGCCCAATTCTCTTTCTCTATTCTTTTTTATATTTGTTTTATCTAATTTATTTATTTTATTTTACTAACCAATTAATTATTTTCTTTTTATCAAAAAATCATAAAAAATATTTTTCATCCAATTAAATTTAGGACATTTATTTTTTATATAAAAATTAATTTAATTTAATTAGGTCATTTAATTCTTAGATAACTTTGATTATTTTGTAAATAACTTAAAAATAATTAGAGATTAGGGTTTCATTTTTTAACTTAATTTTATTTTCTTTTCCTAAAAATAATCAAAAACATAAAAAATAGGCCATGTAATTATTTTCATTAATTAATTTAATTAACTAATTAATTTTGTATTTAATTTAAAAAATTAATTCTTTTCTTAAAAATAATTAAAAACAACAAAACTTTTTTTCTTTTAATTAGGTTAAAAAGGGTCAAAACCCTAAAATTTTCTTATTGTTCTAATTTCATCGCGCGCACTTTATTGTTTTTATTATTTACCATATTGATGTAACTGCCTACAAGTTGTAATAGTTTAAATTAGGGCTTTTTATTTTCATTTATCGCTTTATTTCATAAGGGTTTGTTTTTGGCTATGTAAATACCCGAAGCCTTGTAATAGTGTAGTTTCCGCATTTTAAATTCCGCAAAATATTAATTGTTAGATGTATGATATTAGGATGCATGACAAGAATGTATGATTAATTTTAAAACAGTTAGACAACCCTAAAATGTGCAAAGATAAATAAATCGAAATTGAATCACTCGCACATGCGCACTCCTAGGGTACACTCCCACTTGGTTTCCTTCGGTAAACGGTCATTGAGTATAGGATGCTTTAGTGGTCGTCCTTTTGTCCAAAGATCAAAGTTGCCTCGGAAAAGTTGCCTCGGATATTGTTGCCTCGAATAATTGATCTAAGACATTAGGGTTACTACTAAGACGTCCTAACATTGCTTTAGTGACCGTACGTCCATTTCGAATTGACCCTCAAAACTCCAACGACGATGCTACCTACTCACTAATAGTGGGATAACACTGTCTAAAGGAAACGAACATAGAACGATTCTTTTTTCGAGTAGGTAGATTAGTTCTTAAGTACTTGCTCAATCCAAAGAAACTTTTTCACACTTACACTCCTTTCAAACAAAGTTTTCAAAAACACTTCATTACACTCTTGAAGACAGAAGCAAGAGTTAAGTCGAAGTCAAAACAAAAGCTTTTCAAATCACACAAACACAAAGAAAACAATTTTGAAAATGATGAGCAAGTACCTAAGAGCCCGTAGATAACTACGGATAGAAAGGGTGTTAATACATTCCCTTTCTATAATCTACCCCCCGTACTCAGAAATATCTCGAAAAAGGAATTTTTCTGTGCTTTTTTCCTTTCCTTATTGGATAAAATAAAAGTCGATGGCGACTCTTGCTTACCGCGACATTTTGTGAACACAAACGCAAAACACAAACCAGCATTTCAACCAGTCCAGTTCTGGCCACCGTATCACAGAACTGGAAACTCTGTTGGGGAGTTTATAAGTGGGGTATACCTTAGGATTAGTTCATCATATTTGCTTTTATTGTTTGATTTGATTGCTTTATCTTTGAGGGCTTTGTATCGGGAGTTACTATAGATCCTAACCCGGATCTGGGGGACACCTTTTAGGTAAGTAGCAATAAATTGTGAGGGAACTGTACGACATAGACCGATACGGTTGAAGCAGTAGCTACATTGATGTGGCACATTGGTTGGTACCGGTATCCCTTGTGGAGAAACGAGGAGAATACGGGGCTGCTATATGGGTCGTTAAGCATCAACTGACCTTAGAACCTATAATTTACCAACTTGGCCATAGGAAGTAGTGAGATAGCCGGTCTCGGTGTAAAGTTGGGAATTGGTTGATACTCGATGCTACACTCATTGAGACCATACTCTCGAGATAGTTCCGGCCACAAGAAAAGATTGCGTGAGCTGAAACCATGATCGGTGGAGGATGGTCAGTAATATTGAGAACCTCTAGAACCCGATTACTATTATTATGATAGGTTGAAACCAACTGAACTTCAAGAGGGTAGTACCTAGACCCCATGCAAGCCTGAAACTTAAGGGCTCTTGTGTGACATATTTGCCTTTACCATGTCTGTAATCTGTTATACCTGTTGTGTGTTTTATCATGACATCATGCATCATAACATAGCATGCAGACTTTATTAGACTAACCATTTCAAAGACCGAGGGGATTTATCTTTGTTCTGTTTTACAGATCATAGCTTCTATGCGCAGAAACACCATCCGAGTTAACTTTGTGCAAATACATGCTCAACTCAAAGATTTGGCCTCGAGAATTTCTGATACTTCTTCATTCATTAGAAGACATGGTCAGCTTCTTAGTTTGGTTACCTCCAGGTTTGATGAGCAAATGATGAGTGTGCTATTCCAGTTCTTCGATCCAGTGCATCATTGCTTCACTTTCCCGGATTATCAACTAGTTCCCACTATGGAAGAGTTTTCTCACTTATTGGGTATATCCATCCTCTAGTAGATGCCCTTCACAGGTTTGGAAGAGACTCCTAGGCCAGAAGACATTGCTTCAGCTTTACACTTGAAAAAGGCTGATGTAGTGTCTAATTGGGAAACACAAAGCAGGGTTGAAGGTTTCTTAGCCAAGTCTCTGGTAGATCAAGCTCAACTATTCTGGGATAACTTGGATTTCCAGGCTTTCGAAGACATCTTAGCTCTCCTTATCTATGGTTTGGTTCTTTTCCCGAATCCAGATTCTTTTGTGGATGTGAATGCGGTTAAGATCTTCTTGTCTCGTAATCCTGTGCCTACCCTACTGCGTGATATCCTGCATGTCCTCTGTACTCGTACCGTGCAAAGAAGAGGAACCCTCATGTGTTGTATGCCATTGCTGGCGAGGTGGTTTATTTTTCACCTCCCCAAGTCCGTGTTGAAGAATGAGGAAGGTTTAGGATGGTCTTACAGGATAATGTCCCTTGCCCATACAGACATTCTTTGGAGTTCTAAGGATATGGAAGGTGTTGCTATCATTGATCGATGTGGGGAATACCCTAATGTCCCGTTACTCGGAATTAGAGGGGGAATAACCTACAGTCCTTGTTTGGCTTTACGACAGTTTGGTCGCACTCGGAGAGACGGTCCTCATGAGCTACTCCTTGCAGATATTGTCTTTGACTATAAGGAGGACGTTGAAGAGCATCGCCGAAGGTTTATACGAGATTGGGGCAGGGTGAACAGGTCTGACCCTCAAGAGCTAGGACCAAAGACTTCTCTCCCTATGCAACCTTACCTCCAGTGGGTCCGAGCTCGAGCTCAGAAGCTTGGAATGCCTTATGAAGCTGTGTTTCCAGTGATTGTGGATCCTACCAATGAAGAGGGTGTTCCTTATACAGTTCTTTATCCCTACATGCCCACTGATCTTGGGGCATTGAAGAGATCCTGGATTCAGCTGAAGGAGGAGAGGGATACCTACCGGGAGAAGTATCATGAGCAAGAGAGGAAGATCTTGAAGCTCACCAGGCAACTTGAGAATGAAAGGATGACCAATGACTACGTCAGCACGAAGGGAAAGCGTCCATGGAATTTCTGATTTTTTTTTGGCTTTTTTCTAGTTTAGATTTGTTTTCAGTCTATTTCTTTTGTAACGCCTTAAAGGCATAGTTAAACATTCTTACAAATTTAATCTAATAAAGTTTGTTATTTCTTGGTTTGAAAATTTAAATCTCCAAAAAGTCTTTGAAATCATTTCATGCGCATTCCATTATCATGCACCTTATTACAAGTACCATTACAGGTTTCTCATCTTCGAGTGCAAATTTTTCAGCACGAAATGTCTTCTGAAATACCTACTGATCAAGCCATCAAAGCTCTCCAGGCACAAAATTTCCAATTTCAAGAGATGTTCTTGAACTTGGATAAAGGGCAAGAGGATTTGAAGACTCTCATCCTGAAGGAGAAGAAGAAGAAGAAGAAGAAGAAGAAGAAGAAGGTGGTTCTGCTGAATATGGGTCACAAATTTGGGAATAGGCTGCGACAGGAAGCTGATTTGTCTCATTCATCTAAAGGAGGAGAGAATCAAGAGGAAGAAAAGGGTCTTAGTCATGTAGTCTCTGATAATGACACTGATTTTGATGAAGAACAGTATCCTCCTGCTGAGGATAGGTACAAGCAACTCAAAGACCGTCTGAGTGCAATAGAGATTCAGAAGATACCTGGTTTGGACTTCGGAGATCTGGGACTAGCATCTGGGGTGGTGATCCCTCATAAATTCAAAGCTCATGTTTTCGCTAAATACGATGGAGTATCCTATCCAAAGCTCCATCTCTGCTCATACGTCAGGAAAAATCCAACCCTATACTGCTGATAGAAATCTGTGGGTTCATTTCTTTCAAGATAGTATGTCAGTGACTCAGCTTGAATGGTTTTATCAATTGGAAGGAGCTAATGTCCACAATTGGGAGGACCTTGCTGCCGCTTTTTACAAGCAATACCAGTATAACGCCGACCTTGCTCCCACGCGTACCCAGCTTCAGGGTATGTCAATGGGTGCAAGCGAAGGCTTTAAGGACTATGCTCAGAAGTGGAGAGATCTGGCTGGAAGAGTCCAACCCCCTCTGTCTGATAGGGAGTTGGTGGATATGTTTCTTGGGACTCTGTCTGGTCCATTTTTCAATCATTTGATCGGTAGTTCGTCATCAGGGTTTACTGAATTGATTTTGACTGGGGAGAGGGTAGAAGCTGGTATCAAAAGTGGCAAGATACAGAAAGGTGCTTCATCAAGTACAGAAAAGAAGCCTTTTAGGAAAGAAGCTAGTGCAGTTTACAGCTCGAGGAGCCAAAATCGACCTGAACGCCGCCAAGCAGTAAATGCGGTAGTAATATCAAGACCCACCGTTGCCCCACAACGCAACAATCAACAAAGAGTAGAGAGACCGCAAAGACAGTATACTCGGCTCAGTATGACCTTATCTCAAATTCTACCACAACTGTTAAAAACCAACCTGGTAACTCTGAGGGAAGCCCCAAAGAATCCCAGCACCACATCTCCGCTGTATAATCCGAACGCACACTGTGCCTGTCACTCTGATAGCCCAGGGCATGATACAAACAACTGCTGGGCCTTGAGGAATAAGGTGCAAGATTTGATTGAAGCTAAAGAAATTGAGTTTGACGCACTGGAAAAGCCCAACGTCATGACTGCTCCTATGCCCAAGCATGGCCATGGAGTAAATGATGTGGACGATGATTCATTTGTGACCTCTGTGGAAGATATTTCTGCTCCTTTGATGACAGTGAAGAAGAACCTATTATCGGCCGGTTTATTCCCGGGCTATGGCGAAGGTTGCCATCTATGTTCAATCCTGCCTACTGGTTGCCATTTATTGAAATCAGGTGTTCAACGGCTGATGGATAACAAAGAAATCTTGTTCGAGAAGACTTTGGTTCCGTTAATTCATGTTGAAGATGTTTCCATCATAACCATTTCCTCCAATCCTTCCAAGGCTTCCTCGAGAAATCCTATTAGGATTACATCCGTTCCAAGAGTTGCTCCATTAATCATTACTATTCCTGGTCCTATCCCATACACTTCAGATAAGGCTGTCCCGTGGCACTATGGGGCTGATGTGTATTATCATGGGATCAAACAAGATTTGAAGGTTAAAGAAGTTGATGCAATATTGTCGGGGCTAGCAAGATCACCCGAAGTGGAAGAATCTTTTCTCCCGAGATTTCCCCTCCGACTGTTCAAAAGCCTGTTGCCATTCCATCTGCCAATACATCAGTTACTACCCCAATTCATATTCCAATTATCACCCCTGTCGCCGAGCCATCTGACACTCGGGGCAAAGAAGTCATAGGTGAGCCTGCCCGGATGGAGGCACCTAAAAAGATTGTTGTAGAAATCTCTAGGCAGGAGATAGAGGAAATTCTGAAGATTATCAAGAAGAGCGACTACAACATAGTCGAGCAGCTGGGGAAGACCCCGTCGAAAATCTCCATGTTATCCTTGTTGTTGTGTTCAGAAGCCCATGCAAAGGCTTTGATTGCTTTCCTCAAAACTGCGCATGTGCCGCAGGAAACCTCTGCTGATCAATTCAAAGACTGTGTAGCTAGCTTGACCACTGAAAACGGGTTGGGTTTCTCCGACGCAGATCTGGCTGCTAAAGGAAGAAATCACAATGATGTCCTGCATGTCTCGATCGAGTGCAGAGGCACTACTCTGGCCCACGTACTGGTGGATACTGGGTCTTTATTGAACGTTTTACCCAAGAAAGCGTTAGACCAGCTGGACTATGAAGGTTTGGTTCTGAAACCGAGTAATATTGTGGTTAGGGCCTTTGACGGGTCCAAAAGGATGATGCACGTCCCTGTTAAAGTTGGCTCTCATACTTTCGCATCTACGTTATATGTGATGGACATCTGACCATCCTATTCCTGTTTGCTAGGTCGCCCGTGGATTCATAAGGCTGGGGCAGTGACTTCTATGCTCCATCAAATGTTGAAATATCCAATGAAGGGGAAGATTGTTACGATACGAGGAGAAGAGGAGTACATGGTGAGTCATCTTAACTCCTTTCTCTATATGGAGATGGATGGAGGGTTCATCGAAACCCCGTGTCAGAACTTTGAAGAGGTCCCCCAGACTCTGGCGTCGACTGAAATTGTTGTTGAAGAACCTCCAATGAAGATGGCTTCCCTCAAGGATGCCAGGGCTGTTATTCAAAAAGGTTTGTGTGCAAATTGGGGTCAACTCCCTGACTTCGCACACAAAACTGACAAGTTTGGTTTGGGTTTTACTGCAGAGGCTCAAAAAGTTATTCGGCGCGCGCGGATTGGAAGACCTCCCTTGCGCATCAGTAATCAGGGAGTGAATGCAATTGAAGACGATGAAGAAGAGTTAGATATTGACAGCTGGATTTACCCGACTACCAACAGGGGATTGAACAATTGGACGGCGAAGAACTTCATGTCCGTTTCTTTTATTACACAGTAATAGACTTTTGTTTTGAGATTTGTAACAGATAATTTGAAACTTTACGGCCCGGTGCCTTGCCCGGGGCACCTTGGCTTTGTTTGTGAGGGCTTATTATTTGTCATTTTCATATATCATCAATAAAGCATTGGATGTTTTCTTGCACTACAAATTTTGCGCTCCTTGTTTTTCTCTTTTATCTTGCACTTTATCAAAACAACTATTGTCTTACACACACTCACATATCATAATGCAGATCCACATCCACTCTGGATCCCACTGATAACGACTATGCTACTGTCAGTTATGACTTCGAAAGTCCGATCAACCAAGTCGAGGACGAAGGTGAGGACGATTGTGAAGTGCCTGGGGAGCTTGCTAGACTGTTACTACAGGAAGAAAGGGTCATACAGCCTCATGAAGAGCCAGTGGAATTAGTGAATCTGGGTACAGAGGAAGACAAGAAAGAGGTCAAGATTGGTGCAAATCTGGAGTCTAGTGTCAAGCAACGGTTAATACAAATGTTACGTGACTATGTTGAGATCTTCGCTTGGTCTTATGAAGATATGCCTGGGTTGGATACCAATATTGTGGTTCACCGCTTGCCAACTAAAGAAGACTGTTCTCCGGTAAAGTAGAAAGTTCGCCGTATGCGTCCAGAGATGTTTGAGAAAATCAAAGCTGAGGTCATGAAATAGTTTGATGCCGGTTTTCTAGCTGTCACTTCTTACCCACAGTGGGTTGCCAACGTGGTTCCGGTGCCAAAGAAATATGGTAAGGTACGAATGTGTGTGGACTATAGGGATCTGAATAGGGCAAGCCCCAAGGATGATTTCCCACTCCCTCACATCGACGTTCTGGTCGACAACACCATGCAACATAAGATCTTCTCCTTTATGGATGGTTTTTCTAGTTACAATCAGATTAAGATGTCTCCCGAGGACATGGAGAAGACAACGTTCGTTACACAGTGGGGTACCTTTTGCTATAAAGTTATGTCGTTCGGATTGAAGAATGCTGGGGCAACGTATCAGCGCGCCATGGTCGCTTTGTTCCATGACATGATTCACCATGAGATTGAAGTGTACGTTGACGACATGATTGAGAGGTCCCAGAATGAGGAAGAACACCTTGACCATCTCCAGAAGCTATTTGACAGGTTGAAGATGTACAAGCTGAGGTTAAACCCGAACAAGTGCACCTTCGGGGTAAGGTCTGGTAAGCTACTGGGTTTCGTCGTTAGTGATAAAGGTATTCAGGTGGATCTTGCAAAGGTGAAAGCTATACAGGAAATGCCAGCTCCCTGAACGGAAAAATAAGTCAGAGGCTTTTTGGGACGTCTGAACTACATTGCCCGATTCATTTCGCACCTGACTGCTACTTGTGAACCAATCTTCAAGATGTTGAAGAAAGATCAAGTGGTAAGATGGAATGATGAATGTCAGGCCGCTTTCAAAAGGATCAAGGAATATCTCCAAGAGCCCTCTATTCTGATGTCTCCAGTTGAAGGAAGACCTTTGATCTTATACTTGATAGTACTCAACAATTCGATGGGGTGTGTGCTGGGGCAGCATGACAAGTCTGGCCGAAAAGAGCATTCTATTTACTACCTTAGCAAAAAGTTTACCCACTGTGAGACCCGATACTCACTGCTTGAGAAAACTTGTTGCGCTTTGGCATGGGCTGCTCGCTGGCTGAGACAGTATATGCTGACTCACACTACCCTATTGATATCAAAGATGGACCCAATCAAGTATATCTTCGAAAAGCCTGCCTTATCCGGAAGAATAGCAAGATGGCAAATGATCTTAACTGAGTATGACATCCAATACACAACCCAAAAAGCAATCAAGGGGAGTGTGTTGGCGGATCATTTAGCACATCAGGCCGTGGATGATTACCAGTCTATGAACTTCGAGTTTCCGGATGAGAACATCATGTTGGTGACTGACTGTGAAAAACCTGGACCGGATGAAGGACCTGAGGAAGGACCCCGATGGTCTATGTATTTTGATGGAGCTTCAAACGCGTTGGGTAATGGCATTGGCGTCGTGATTATATATCCTGAAGGCTGTCATACCCCGTTCACCGCCCGATTATGTTTTAACTGCACCTACAACATGGCGGAGTATGAAGCGTGCATCATGGGCCTTCGAGCAGCTATTGACTTAAGGATCAAGTTCTTAAGTGTATTCGGAGATTCCGCTCTAGTGATCAGTCAGATCAAAGGCGAGTGGGATACGAAGCACCCAAATCTTATTCCTTACAAGGAGTATGTATTGACGTTGCTCCCACATTTTGAGGAGATAAACTTTGAACATTTCCCTAGAGAGGAAAATCAGCTAGCGGACACGCTAGCTACCATGTCTTCTATGTTCAAGGTCAGGTGGGACAATGAGGCTCCCCAGATTACCATTGAGAGGTTGGACGAACCCACACATTGTTGTGACATTGAGACTGAAGAGGTAGCAGATAAACCCTGGTTCCACGAGGTAAAGAAGTATCTTGAGGCTCAGGAGTACCTCGAGGGTGCATCTGTTAATGATAAGAAGTTTCTGAGGAGATTTGCTGCAAAATTATTCATCAACAACAGTGTCCTTTACAAGCGTAACCATGATTCAACCTTACTGCAATGTGTAGACAAAAACGAGGCAGAAAGAATTATGGTAGAGTTACATGAAGGTACTTTCGGAACTCATTCCAGTGGAAACACCATGGCAAAGAAAATCCTACGGGCGGGATACTATTGGTCTACTATGGAAGCCGATTGTTATCATCACTCTCGGACCTGTCATAAGTGCCAAGTCTATGCTGATAAGGTGCATATACCTCCAGTTCCTCTAAACGTCTTGACAGCTCCTTGGACTTTTGCAATGTGGGGTATTGATATGATTGGCGAGATCAGACCTACTACGTCCAACGGGCATCGTTTCATCCTTGTAGCAATTGATTACTTCACAAAGTGGGTTGAGGCAGCTTCCTTTGCTACAGTAACCAAGAATGTCGTGGCACGGTTTATTCGGCACAATTTGATCTGCCGATATGGTGTACCAGAGAGGATCATTACGGACAACGGTACAAATCTCAACAATACAATGATCACCAAGCTCTGCAAGCAATTTAAGATACAGCATCACAACTCTTCTCCTTACCGGCCAAAGATGAATGGGGTTGTTGAAGCGGCTAATAAGAACATCAAGAAGATTGTGCAGAAGATGACAGTGACATACAAATACTGGCACAAGATGTTACCATTTGATCTTCATGGGTACCGAACCTCAGTTCGGACTTCAACAGGGGCAACACCCTACTCTTTTGTGTATGGCATGGAAGCAGTCTTACCCATTGAAGTCCAGATACCCTCTCTTCGAATTATGAAGGATGCAGGTTTGAGCGAGGACGACAGGATCCAGACCCGGCTTGATCAGCTGAACTTAATCGATGAAAAGAGACTTACTGCTATTTTTCATGGTCAGACGTATTAAAAGCAAATGATCAAGGCATTTAACAAGAAAGTCAGACGACAAGAGTATCAAGTTGGGGATCTGGTGATCAAACGCATCATACTGCCACAAGGTGATCCCAGGGGCAAATGGACCCCTACGTACGAGGGGCCATTTGTGGTTAAGAACATTTTCTCAGGAGGAGCTATGATTCTAACCACCATGGATGGTGAGGACCTTCCTCACCCCGTCAATGCAGACATAGTGAAAAATATTATGCATAATCAAAGACCCGCTAGGTTGACTGGCCTAGGCAAAAATAAGGGCTTCCCGACGAACCAAAAGGGTTCGGGCAAAAATAAGGGATGAAAATGAAAAAATCTGTACACCCGGCAAGTCGAAAACCTGAAAAGGCGGCTTGGGCAAAAAGGGGTATTCCGGTGGATTGAAAACCCGAAAGGGCGGTCCAGGAAAAAATTAGGGATTGAAGCGTAACACTATGTCTCGTTGGATCATCTTGCAACCAGACTTCGGTATCGACTATCATGCTCGGACGACACTAATCAATCTGATCTACCTTCAACCAAGTAGCAAAGTGATGAGACGCTCGAAGATATAAAGGCAATAGCAGAGTTGGAACCCAGTGGGATTGTTCACATAGCTGTTTTTCTTTGTTTTTCACGAATTATATAAATTCTATCATTCGGCGGCGTTCTCTTACTAGGACTTCAGCCTCTTGTACAAAACGCCTATTTACAAGCCAACTTCAAAATCAATATAATTCATTTTCACAAAGAAATTTCAAATTGTTTTTCTTTTTCTGTTTTGTTTTGCAAGAACTTCCAATGGTTCATTTTTGATATATGCATTTGACAATAATTGCTGCTCATAAATATTTACATGCGAAACAAAATACGATTACTCGTAATATCAGGAACAGGGGAAAACAAGAAGTGTCCAAACCTTACAGTTGCTCTGTCCACCAGGTATAAGGATAAACCTAGCTGGAGAATATGACTAAAGGTACATTCACTCCCCGCAGAGCAAAAGGTATCTAGAAACAGTGATTCTCCCCAAGCATAGTTTATCTATCACCAGCACTAGAAGATTATCCCTAGTGGAGTTTATTTCTTCCACAAACAGAAACTCAATCCCCAACAGGGTTCATTATCGCCAGCAATGGTAATTCATCCCCAGCCAAGGTTATTTCTCCAAATCAACAGGTCCTCTAGCAGAGCATCTCTTCCCCACAGAGTCATTTTCTCGTCAGTTTATTCTCCAGCAGGATTATTCTCACAATCATCTTCGGTCGTTATTCCCAGCGAGAACGAAGAATTCAACTCTTTTGCTCCAGCAGCAATCCGGGATTTATTTTCCCCAGCTAGAGAACATCATAAAAACATTACATGTCCATACATCTTGACATGCGCATACGTATCATACATCAAAATCTCATTTATTTTGAGAACATCATTGCTTGATACATATCATGCATTACATACGACTAACCCTTTACCTTTCAGGAAAGATACAATCAAATTCTCACCAAGTTCAAGCTATGAAGCCCGGATCCGACCGGATAGTATCTTGATTTCTCCATCATATTGTGAAGCCCGTGGAACGACTGGATAACAGTATCAAACACCGCGAAGCCTGGAATCGACCAGATAGTGGTTTATCCCTAAGCTATAAAGCTCAGATTTGACCGGATAATAGTTTAACCCCCAGCAAGCCATGAAGCCCGAATTACAACTGGATAACAGCTCAACAAGTTACTGTGAAGCCTGGATTACGACCAGATAGCAGTGCGAGACACCATGAAGCCTGGATTCGACCAGATAGTGGTATATCATAAACACAAGCCGTGAAGCCCGGATTACGACCGGATAACAGCCCAACAAGTTATTGTGAAGCCTGGATTTTGACCAGATAGCAATACAAGTTTCTGTGAAGCCTGAATTACATCCAGATAGCAGCCAAAGACACCGCGAAGCCTGGATTACGACCAAATAGTGGTATATCTTTAATACAAGTTATGAAGCCCAGATTCGACCGGATAGTATCTTGATTTCTCTAAACACCATGAAGCCTGGATTTAACCAAATAATTGTATGAGACATCGTGAAGCCTGGATTACAACCAGATAGCGGTAAAAAGCACTGAAGCCTGGACTACGACCAGATAGCAGTGAGGGACACTATGAAGCTTGGATTTTCGACCAAATAGCAGTCTACCCAGCCAATTACTATGAAGCCCGGAAATCTACAGGATATTAGTAGACCTAAAAGTCAAATGGAAGCCCGGAGGCAACCGAATAACCACTTAATTTTTTCTGAAGCCTGGATTACGACCAGATAAGAAGTAAGGTATTGTGAAGCCTGGATTACGACCAGATAGCAGTACAGGACACCATGAAGCCTCGATTCGACCAAATAATGGTATAAACCATCGTGAAGCCTGGATTAAAACCAGATAACGATAAAAGGACTGAAGCCTGGATTACGACCAGATAACAGTGAGAGACATTGCGAAGCTTGGATTTCGACCAAATAGCAGTTTACCTGGACAAATACTAAGAAGCCCGGAGTCGACCGGATATTAGTGTGCCCTAAATTCAAGTTGAAGCCCGGATGCGACCGGATAATAACTTAATTCCTTCTGAAGCCTGGATTATGACCAGATAAGAATCGAGAAATTGCGAAGCCTAGATTATGACCAAATATCAAGTTTAATCTCATCTCCCTAGTAAGTCACTGTAGAGCCTGGAGCACGACCAGATAGCAGTCGATATTATCATTATGAAGCCTGGATCACGACCAGATAGTAGTTCATTTTCACCTCTTCGACTAAGAGACGATTCCCCAGTAGAATAACGGACGACCGAAGCTCCTAAAATTCTATTTCTCTCAAGACAGAGACCAACACTCCCCAGTGTAGTCTTCCTTAACAACAGGTATACAGACTATCGCAAAGGAATCTCTTATGCGATCGACACTCCTTCAGATGGCATATTTAAGCCCATCTTCCGTCATAAATTTCCAATTGGCATTTGTAAGCCCATTCTTGACATCACAAGACAAGTGCCACTTCATGCGAGTGCAAATTTTTGGACACTCTAGTGTTCAATCATCTTCCACCTTCGGATCACGAAAGGCAAGCAAGCCAATCTACATCCTCAGGTTTAAGAAGATTGAACAGGGGAAGCTGTTGTACCCCAAAATTTTCCCTCCCATATTTCTCAAAACACTTCAAGAAAAATTCTCAAGTTGCTCAAGAAAGTCCAAGGGTTGACCAGACAAACTCTCTCTTAAGGCAGTCCACCTCAAATTAGGGTTTCATGTTGCATCAAGATACTTGAGTCCAAGGGATCCAAAATTCTCACCATTGTCCTAATATGTTCTCAAGATCATCCATGTCAAGTTTCAAGCCTTGCATAGGAAGTTTGCTCAGTCAATTGCTCAAAGGCCTGAAAATCGACTATGTTAGGGCAAAAGTCAATTGTGGCCCACATACAGTCAAACTTCAAGATTTTTGGTCAAAATCCTAATTTTGAAGTATTATTCATCATTTGATCAAGGATTGATCATGATTCCCCAGGGGTTGCTCACAATTCATCAAGAACCAAAAGTTGCTAAATTAGGGTTTTGTAGGAAAAGTCAACTCAACTTTGACCAAGCATAAATTTCTCATACTTTATGAAAAATGACCCATCCAAAGCTCATTTTGAATAGGATGCAATTCTCTACAAATCATCTTCATCTCCCAAGTTCAAAATATGCACTCACAAGAAGTTATGAATTTGGACATTATAGGTCATTTTGAAAAGTCAACAAAAACACCTTTTTTGTAAAAGCTTCATACATGAACATGGAAGACTCAATTTAGATAAGACCAAAAGGGTTTCTTAGAGGACATCTTAATCTTTCTATAAAGTCCAATAGCACCTTCATAGAGTCAAAATTGAAGAAGTTATTCATTGGTGAAGTTGACCCTTTTTGCAAAATAGCCAAAAGTCAAAAGTGCCTCAAATTGCAATTTTTATTAAATGGGCCTAACTTTTTGCACTTGTTTTGAGTTGGTAGCATGGTCCACGAGCCCTAACTCTTTCCACCTGTCTTTATCTTATTTTTGCTATTTATTTTGATTTTTTATTTCAATTAAATCAATTAAAATCAAAATAAATCATGAAAATATCCAAATCATTCAAACCTCAAGATTTTGTGCACATTTCAGGTCACTTATACAGCTAGCAACAAAATCAAATCGTCCAAGGCATGGTTGGGCATAAAAAGATTGATTTTGACCTATTTTGGAAAGATTTTCATGGAAATCAAATCAAGATCAAAAATCATAATTGACAAAGATTGAAGGCATGTTTGTAACCCTAATTCGTTCCTTGGTATATAGTGGACAAAAGCAGATCAAAAGGACAAGGTTTTGAGGCGTGGAGAGGCAGAACCAAACTTGAAAAAATTAAAAGAAAGTGGTGATCTGACTTGATACTTCCAGGCGTTTTTAAGACTCCCAAGCCATCTCTTTCGCTTCCTGGGCATACAAGGAAGCTATACCAATCAGAAACAAGCATCCTCGTGCCCATAATTCATCTCAACGACCCTCACGGTTTGGTTCTTTTTTTTAAAATCGTATTCCCTTATTATTGCATCTTTATCATGTTCCAATAGCATATTCTGAATCCCTAACATGTTTGCAAGCTTATGGTGGCAATTAATTGCATTTTTGTTGGCTATATCAGAATCCACCATTGCTAGGGTTCTTTGTCTCTATTTAGGATCTTTTTATACAGGTGAAATTGGTCCACAAGAAGGTCATCATGATGCTCAGTAGGCCAAGGCGATTTGATCCACAACATTAGAATTCATTTATCGTGCCTATATATGATTTTGCAATATGCAGGGTTTATAGTGACGGACCTATGTCCGTAGGTAAAAGTCTCTGATTTTTACCAACGGAGAGAGGAGGAAGAAGACTTGCGTGGCACTCTCCCATTTGACCATTTGAATTCTGGCGCGCATGTTTTTGTTTGTCCCCCACTAACTCACATTATTACATATTATCCATTATTATTATTTCATATACAATAAACGTGTCCAACTCAGTTGGTGGGGAAGCAAGTGAAAAGGCCATGGGGCCTGGGTTCGAATCCCAGGTCCCCCATATATTTCATATTATTTTCATTTATATGACCAGGCGTATGCACAGGTGTGAAGTCCATCATACATCCTCAATGCACAACCAACTAGATGTCCACAGGCCAGATCTAGCGCCCACCATTTGGAGGACCATGATGTACCCCAGTCAACGCCCAACACTGAATCCATGGAGGTCAACGTGGACCCTTGCTTTTGGGCCCATAAGCTACTATTCACACCCCTCCAAATTACTCACAAACAGGCCCATTTTCTTTTTTCTTTTCTTTTATATTTTCTTTATTTAATTTATTTAATTATTTTTACTAACAAAAATTAATTCTTTTTTTAATAAAATCATAAAATCAATTTTTTTCATCAAAAGTAGATTTAGGTTTTATTTTTATAAAAATTAATTTAATTAGTTTATTTAATTTATTAGGTAACTTTAATTCTTTGTAAATAAATTAAAATCAATTAGAACAATTATGGTTTTTGTTTTAATTTGATTCTTATTTTCTTTTCTTAAAAATAACCAAAACACAAAAATAGGTCAAATTTAATTAGTTTTATTTAATTTAATTAATAATTAGGTTTGTGCATATTTAATTTAAAACCTTATTTTCTTAAAATAATCCAAAAAACAACCAAAAATAATTTTTATTTCAATTAGGTTAGACGGGGTCAAAACCCTAATTTCCTTTCGTTCTCTATTCGTCACACGTTTATTCATTTTACAATATTGATGTAACTGCTCACAGGATGTAATAGATTAATTAGGACTTTTTCCGTTTATTTATCGTTTTAGCGGGTTTTTTGGCAATGTAAATTAATACCCGAAGCCTTGTAATAGCGTAGCTTTATTTTCCGCATTTTTTAATTTCCTCAAATATAAATTGTTAGATGTATGATATTAGGGTTGCATGACAAGAATGTATGTTAAGCTTAAAACGGTTAGCAAACCCTAAATGTGCAAAGATAATAACTTGAATTGAATCACTCGCACATGCGCACTCCTAGGGTATACTCCCACTTTGGTTGCCTTTGGTAAACGATCATTAAGTATAGGGTATTTTAGTGGTCGTCCTCTTGTCTAAGAAAAGATCAAAGGTTGCCTCAGAAAGATTGTCTCGAAAATGTTGCCTTGAATATTGATCTTAAGACATTAGGGTTATTACTAAGACGTCCTAACATTGCTTTAGTGATCGTACGTCCCTTTCGAATTGGCCCTTAAAACTCCAACGATGGTGCTACCTACTAACTAATAGTGGGATAGCACTGTCTAAAGGAAACAAGAACAGAAACATTCTATTTTTCGAGTAGGCAGATTAGTTCTTAACTACTTGCTCAAACAAACAAACTTTTCCACACTGACACTCTTTCCAAACAAAGTTTTCAAAACGACTTCGTAACACTCTTGAAGACAGACAAGCAAATTTTGAAAATGATGAGCAAGTACCTAAGAGCAAGTGGAAAACCACAGATAGAAAGGGTGCTAATACCTTCCCTTTCTATAATCTACCCCCCGTACTCAAAATCTCGAAAAGAGGGAATTTTTCTGTGCTTTTTTTCCTTTCCAGTTGGATAAAATAAAAGTCGGTGGTGACTCTTGCTTACCGCGACATTTTGCAAACAAAAACGCAAAACGCAAACCAGCATTTCAAACAGTCTGGTTCTGGCCACCGTATCACACTCACAAATAAACCATTGTGCCCCGGGTATGACACATGGCCATAAAGTTTATATTGTTTATTACATATCCAAAAACAAGAAAGAAAATTACTTCTGAACAAAAGTAATTGGTACAATGTCTTTTATCGTCCAGTTATTGGGTCTACCATTGGTAGTAGGGAAGATCCGGCTATCCACATCATAGTCATTGTCAGCATATTTTGTCACGGAGACAACATCAATAAAATTTATTCCCGAGTCGTGCTTGGGTATGGGTGCAGTTATGACGTTGGGAGTTTCCGGAGCATCGAATTAAATCTCCTTTGCCTCAATCAGATCCTACACCTTGTTCTTCAAAGCCCAACAGTCGTTCGTGTCATGCCCCAGAGTCTCAGAATGGTAGGCGCATCGAGCATTTGGATTATAGTGGGGAGAGACAGTATTGGGATTCTTCGGAGCTTCGCTCAGAGTTACCATATTGGATTTCAACAATTATGGAAAAACTTGAGACAAATTCATATTTATCCAGATGAACTGTCTTACCGGCCTTTCTGCTCTAGGCTGATTGTTCCTTTGTTGATTAGGTGCAGGTTTAGAGATCATAACAGCCCCTACCGCTGGACGGCGTTCAGTTCTGTCCTGATTCCTTTGATGGTACATAACACTAACCTATTTTTTCCCATAAAATGACTTCCTTACTGTACTGGAGGATGCATCCTTTTGGATCTTACCACTTTTAATTCCAGCTTCCACCCTTTCTCATGTCAAAATCAACTCAGTGAAGCCGGCTGAGGAACTTCCAGTCAGATGATTGAAAATTGGACCAGACAGGGTACCCAGAAACATATCCACTAGCACCCTATCTGACAGGGGGGTGGACTCTTCCCGCTAAGTCCCTCCACTTTTGAGCATAGTCTTTAAAGCCCTCACTCAAACCCATAGACATATTTTGGAGTTGTGTATGGATGGGAGTAAGGTCTGCATTATACTGATACTGCTTGTAGAAAGCAGCACCCAGGGCTTCCTAATTACATATGTTGGCCCCTTCCAGCTGGTAGAACCATTCTAGTTGAGTTCTGGATAGAGTGTCCTGAAAGAAGTGGATCCACAAGTCCTTGTCTGCAGCGTGAGGTTGTATCTTCCTCACATAAGATCAGAGGTGCATCTTGGGACATGAAACCCCATCATATTTGGAAAACACCGGCACCTTGAACTTTTGCGGGATGACAACCCCAGAAACCAAACCCAGTTCTTCAAAATCCAGACTTGGTACCTCCCGGACCTCCATTGCATTCAAACGATCCTCCAGTTGTTTGTATTTTTCATCAGCAGGAGGATACTGTTCCTCATCATAGTCAGATTCATCATCAGATTCTTTTGGACTGGAGTCTTCCTCTCTTGTTTCCTCCTCTTGATTGTCTCCTTCCTTTGATGAAGTTACCAGTTTCGAGGCTCGCCGCACTGGTCCTCTGATCCTTCTTCCCAAGTTCACCACACCAGTTGGTTTCCTCGGCTTCTTATTTTCTTTAACAAGCAGGGCTTTCAGTTCTTCTTGCCCCTTGGTCAGAGCCATGATCACCTGTTGAAACTGGGCATTCTGAGTCTGTAGATCCTTCGCTGTTTGTTCTAGAGCCATTGCTGAAATAAACAGCGAAGAAGATGAGAAACCTGATTCGAAACCTGCTTATACAATGATATGTATGATATATGTATGCAATGTTTTCAAGGATTTCTGAGACTCAAATTTTCTTAAACAGAAAGAGAACAAACGATAATTGTATTAAGATATTTTATTGATCACAATTGTAGGTGTTTAGGTATTGGCTTGCATTTTTGGTAAATCCCAAGTGTATGTGTGAATGTCATGACTGATGTCATAACATTCTAGTTCAGTTTGTACTGACTCATTAGGTACCTTTGCAGAAAAATATTGTAATTCAAATACTGATGTTTATAAGTGTGTATCTGAGCATTTTGCAAAATGATCACATTTTGCTAAATCAGTAGACAGGTTTTCTCAGATGTCATAACAGATGTTATGACATCCTGTTCTGAACTAACAGGATTGCAGGATTGGATAAGTCTGAGTTTTTTCAGGAAATAAATCAGTCCTTCCTGAACAGAATCCTGCGTTTTCTGAGGGGTAACCTAACTCAACCCTAACCTGGTTAATAAAGTCCTGTGACCTGGTCTTTAGGTCAAACGGAATTAACCCTAGGTTTTTGGAAACCCTAACTGAAGTTGCAGCTGCTATATATTCAACAGAGCTGCTGTTTTTCAAGGATCACTCTTTATTTTATTAGAAGATCATTTGTAATCTGTATAGATTTGATTATTATACTCCAAGCAATTATCATTGTGATAAGTGCCTTGGAATAGGTTTCTAATTGTAAGAGTTGTGTAGTACTCAAAGCTTTGAAGCAAGAGTGTTTGAATGTTCCTTGACTAAAGCTGTGAAGCAGAGTCAAGTTAGATGTGTGCATCACTCAAAGCTGTGAAGCACGAGTGATTGTGTTGCTTGATTAAAAAGCTGTGAAGCTTAATCAAGTGTTTGTTTTTGAAGAGTGTCTTCATCAATTCTTAAGTCAAATTGGTTTATGTATCACTGCTGTGATTGAGGGGGAGTGAGTAGGAACTCAGGTTTAAGTTGTACTTAGATTGGAATTGCATTGGGTAGGTCTTAAGTGAAGGAGATAAACTGGTTGGTTTATTCCTGAATTAAAATCTCTTATAGTGGATTTCCTCCCTGGCTTGGTAGCCCCCAGAGTAGGTGTTGTTGCACACTGAACTGGGTAAACAATTGACTGTGTTCTTTATTGCTTTTGTATTTACTGTCATATAGTAAGTCAGATACGGTGTCATAACATTGAACGTGACATTGAGTATCTGCAGCCAGAATTTCAATTGGCATCAGAGCAGGCACCCTGCCTGTATTACTGGGTGAGATCTAGGGATATCACTTTCTGGCACTATGGACAAAGAAGGAGTTTTTGGAAATAGACCACCCATTCTGGATGGAACTAATTATGACTACTGGAAACCTCGTATGATTGCCTTCCTAAAATCTCTGGACAAAAAGGCTTGGAGAGCTGCTGACAAAGGATGGATTCATCCCACCATAACTGAGAAAGATGGGACAATCAGTCTGAAGCCTGAGGAAGATTGGAGTAAAGAAGAAGATGAGTTAGCTCTGGGAAATTCAAAAGCTCTAAATGCCTTGTTCAATGGAATTGATAGAAACATTTTCAGACTAGTACATCAATATGAACTGGCCAAGGAAGTTTGGGACACTCTCAGAACTACTCATGAGGGCACTTCCAAAGTAAAAATGTCAAGGCTTCAGATGTTGACCACTAAGTTTGAGAATCTAAAAATGATGGAAGATGAAACCATTCATGAGTTTCACATGAACATCTTGGAGATTGCCAACACCTCAGGAGCACTGGGAGAAAAAATGTCAGAAGAAAAACTGGTGAGGAAGATTCTCATATCCTTGCCTAAAAGATTTGCAATGAAGGTAACTGCCATAGAGGAAGCCCAGGACATTAGCAAGTTGAAAGTGGATGAACTTATTGGGTCTCTTCAGACTTTTGAGATGGGAATCACTGATAATGGTGTCAAAAAGAACAAGAACATAGCACTTATGTCCAACACTGATGTTGAAGAAAACATTTCAGAAGCTGTAGCCATGCTTGGAAGACAGTTCAACAAACTCATCAAAAGAATAGATCCAAAGTCAAGGTCTAATGTTCATAACATTCCCTCTAACATTGACAGTTCCAGCAGAAGACCAAGGTCATAAGAGAAGGGAGTTCAAGGCACAGGTATTCAATGCCATGGATGTGAAGGATATGGACATATTCGAGCTGAATGTCCTACCTTTCTTAAGAAGCAAAAGAAAGGAATGACTGTTACTTGGTCTGACTATGATTCAGAAAGTAATTCTGAAGAAGAATCTGCCAAATTAGTTACTGCCCTAACTAGTGTTTGTACTTCTGAAAGTGACACTAGTGATGAAGAAGTGACATTTGAAGAACTGGCTGATACCTACAAGAAATTGTGTATCAGAAGTGCTGAAGTCTGTGTGCAGAATGAGAAACAATCAAAACTCATTATAAAGCTGGAGGCTGAAAAAAGGGCAAATCTTGAAACTATAAGTCATCTAGAAGGAGAAGTTCAATTGCTGAACTCACAACTGAATCAAATGACCAAATCTGTCAAGATGTTGACCAATGGAACAGACAAATTGGAAGAGATCCTTCAGGTTGGACAAAATGTGGGAAATAAATCTGGACTAGGATTTATGGAAGCAAAGAAATCTGGTACTGGTAAGCAAATGTCAAAACGGATGTCTCAACACAACTCTCAACATCAGGAACAGAGACATATGAAGAAAAGGTACCAAAGATGGAAATGTCATCATTGTGGGAGATATGGTCACATAAAGCCCTTCTGCTTCAGACTACATGGATATCCTAATCAGAACTCAGGTGTCAAACCTAAGTCTAAAAAGGTACCTCATGCTCCTAAATGGAAGAAAAAAGCTACTGCACTGATAGGTCATACTTCCCTGAGGGTCTCTGCAAAGGAAGATTAGTACTTTGACAGTGGATGTTCCAGACACATGACTGGATTCAAAAATCTCCTCAATAATGTTATGCCTCACACCACCAGTTTTGTGACCTTTGGAGATGGTGCTAAAGGTGAAGTCAAAGGAGTTGGTAATTTGGACTGCCCTGGAGTTCCAAGTCTGAATAAAGTACTGCTGGTAAAAGGGTTGACTGCTAATCTCATTAGTATCAGTCAATTATGTGATCTAGGATTCAAGGTCAACTTCTCAAGATCTGAATGTCTAGTAATTAATGAAAAACTAGAAGTTGTAATGAGAGGAATCAAATCCAAAGATAATTGTTACGTGTGGCAGCCTGAGAACACTGATATCTCCACTATGTGTCAAATCATCAAAGAAGAAAAAGAGATGAAACTGTGGCAGCATAAGCTTGGTCTCCTTCATCTAAGAAGAATGAAAAGAGCTATTTCTATGGAAGCTGTCAGAAGAACTCCAAAACTACAGGTTGATAATATCTGTGATGTGGAAAATAAACTTGAAGAAGAATGTGTTGTCAGAACCTTAAGTCATCTTGACAAGGATGTTGGAAATAACAAGTCTAATAAATTCTGTTCTCAAAACATCTGGTCAAAACAGATGCTCCCTGAGTACAATGTTACACAAGATGTTGTGACATTGTGTTGTGACAATCTGAAAACAATCAACATTTCCTTGAACACTATTGACTTTGAAGAGAAGAAGTCATTTAAACTGGAACATAGTTTCTCTAAGCTTCAGCTGACTGATTCTTCTACCAAGGCTCTTGTTGGAAATAAACTTGAAAATTTGAGGGGCAGGTTGGGTATTCACCAACATGAGAAATTATAGCAATTAATTTTGCTTAAAACAAGGGTTGAAGGGATTAATTTTATTAAGTCTATATTTAGTGGGTTAATCATATTCTTTCACAATTCCTTCAAAAGCTTTAAGAAGTTGAAGAGACTCCCTTTTACCCCCTACCTCTCTCATCCTTGCAACCTGTTTCCTCCTCCCAATCAAAGATTTTTCTCAAACTGCTACCATTACTCAAAGTCAATCAAAATGTCTCAGACATCGTCTTCAACCATGGCGACTTCGTCTTCCTCATCATCGTCAACATCTGACCAAGATTCTAGGGCAATCACTACATGCATAGAATCTGAAGTTCTTGAGGTCACTCCTCTCAGGGAGATGGCAACTGACCCAACCAGAGTCAAAAAGCTCAGAACCAGACATGCAGGAAGAGCTCAAGCTACAGCCTCTGGTAATTCTTCTCATCCTTCGTCTTCTGTACCTAATAGAGAAGGATCAGTTCAAGTTCACCAAGCTATTGCTAGGCTGGTTACTAGTATACTGAGTGGCAACCAATCTGTACCGGGGATTTCTATCCCTTTAAATCAATCAGAAAGTCCAAATGTGGAAGTTTCTGAAAATGTAGATGTCACTGAGAATGTTGTGACACCAAAAGACAACATTCAGAACCCCTCTGAAAAGGCTGCTGATCCACCTATCATTGATGTGGATGAAGATTACTCAGATAATGAACTGATTGCTAATGTGAACCCTAGCATAGCTAGGAGATTGATGAAAAGAAAGAGTAGTCAGAATGATAAACCTGATGCTAAGAAATCCAAGGCTGAAGGCATGGCTGAGAAAAGTATTCAGACAAAAGGGAAGAAGGCCCAGGTGCATACTGCTAGACAACCAATCTCTAAGAAGAGTAAAGAACCTGAAACTTCTGATTCTGATGAGGAATCAGAATTTGAGATTGATATTGAAGAAACTCCCATCAGAAGGAAGCTCCCCTCCAGCAAGATTGCTAGAGTGCCTGAAGTGCCAACAGACAACATCTCTTTTCATCATCCTGACAATGCAAACAGATGGAAGTATGTTTGCTTAAAGAGAATAGCCTTAGAGAGAGAACTCAACAATGATGCCTTGGAGTGCAAAGACATCATGGACCTGATCAAGAATGCTGGGCTAATGAAGACAGTGATAAAGTTTAACAAATGTTATGAAAATCTGGTCAAGGAGTTTGTAGTGAACTTGTCAAATGATTGTGCTGATGGAAGGTCAACTGACTTTGAAAGTGTTTTTGTTAGAGGAAGAAGGGTCAAGTTCTCTCCATCAGAAATCAACAAGTTTCTTGGAAGAACAAATGAGGACTGTCCTGATCTAGAGGCAACTGACAATGAAGTTTGTCTAACCATCACAGCCAGGCAAGTAAAGTGCTGGCCCTTGAAAGGGAAGCTGAATGCTAGTAAACTCAGCATGAAATTTGCCATCTTGCATAAAATAGGTGCAGCCAACTGGGTGCCTACAAATCACAAATCAACTATCTCCACAGGATTGGGGAGATTTATCTATGCTGTGGGAACCAAGATTGCTTTTGACTATGGGAGGTACATCTTTGAACAAACTTTAAAGCATGCTGGCAGTTATGCTGTCAAAGGACCAATTGCCTTTCCCTCACTCCTTTGTGGAATCATCCTTGCACAATTCCCTGATATCCTTGTGGCAAGAGATACAGTCTGCAAAAGAGCTCCTGCCCTTGGCCTGCACTACAAACTGTTTCAGGGATCTCATGCTCCAGACATTGTCATAACATCAGCTGAGACATCGTCTGTAAAGACCCAGTCCAAGACATCAGATGTCATAGCTGTTTTAAAAGAAACTTGCAAAGAGCTGGATGCTAGAAAAAGGACCCTAGAAATTCTAATTGCCAGGCTAGAAAAGGAGGAAGCTGAAGAAAACAGAAGGGAAGAAGGTGAAGGACATCTCAACATTGAAGAAACTAGCTCTTCTGAGTCTGATGACAGTGCTTGAAGGTTGATTGCTGTTTGGTGGTGTTGCTGGTTGGTGCTGATATCTGGTGGAGTTTGGGAGTGTATTCAGTTGTTTTCTGATGCTGCTCTTATTATTTTGTTTTGGATAACTGTATAATTTTATGAACTTGTATCTTTGGCCCATTTGTGGCTAAAGAGGGGGAGAATATTTTGGTACTTACTTAATTAGTACTTGACATTCTATTTTTCTGCTGTCACTTATTTCTGCTGCTATCTATCTCTGATTGTTTAGGGTCTTTAGCCAAAAATCTGCCAAAGGGGGAGTTTGTAGGTGTTTAGGTATTGGCTTGCATTTTTGGTAAATCCCAAGTGTATGTGTGAATGTCATGACTGATGTCATAACATTCTAGTTCAGTTTGTACTGACTCATTAGGTACCTTTGCAGAAAAATATTGTAATTCAAATACTGATGTTTATAAGTGTGTATCTGAGCATTTTGCAAAATGATCACATTTTGCTAAATCAGTAGACAGGTTTTCTCAGATGTCATAACAGATGTTATGACATCCTGTTCTGAACTAACAGGATTGCAGGATTGGATAAGTCTGAGTTTTTTCAGGAAATAACTCAGTCCTTCCTGAACAGAATCCTGCGTTTTCTGAGGGGTAACCTAGCTCAACCCTAACCTGGTTAATAAAGTCCTGTGACCTGGTCTTTAGGTCAAACGGAATTAACCCTAGGTTTTTGGAAACCCTAACTGAAGTTGCAGCTGCTATATATTCAACAGAGCTGCTGTTTTTCAAGGATCACTCTTTATTTTATTAGAAGATCATTTGTAATCTGTATAGATTTGATTATTGTACTCCAAGCAATTATCATTGTGATAAGTGCCTTGGAATAGGTTTCTAATTGTAAGAGTTGTGTAGCACTCAAAGCTTTGAAGCAAGAGTGTTTGAATGTTCCTTGACTAAAGCTGTGAAGCAGAGTCAAGTTAGATGTGTGCATCACTCAAAGCTGTGAAGCACGAGTGATTGTGTTGCTTGATTAAAAAGCTGTGAAGCTTAATCAAGTGTTTGTTTTTGAAGAGTGTCTTCATCAATTCTTAAGTCAAATTGGTTTATGTATCACTGCTGTGATTGAGGGGGAGTGAGTAGGAACTCAGGTTTAAGTTGTACTTAGATTGGAATTGCATTGGGTAGGTCTTAAGTGAAGGAGATAAACTGGTTGGTTTATTCCTGAATTAAAATCTCTTATAGTGGATTTCCTCCCTGGCTTGGTAGCCCCCAGAGTAGGTGTTGTTGCACACTGAACTGGGTAAACAATTGACTGTGTTCTTTATTGCTTTTGTATTTACTGTCATATAGTAAGTCAGATACGGTGTCATAACATTGAACGTGACATTGAGTATCTGCAGCCAGAATTTCAACAATAATTCCTCTTGGGCTCACAAAGGGAACAAAAAACAATAAAATTTCCAAGTAAAAGGAAGACTTTAAGCTTCCCACAGGCGCATCCTCTTTGGTGCAATGTAAGAATTTATACTCCTATCCTCGTGAAGTAACCTGGTGAGCTCTAAAACCTTCTTCTCGCTGGCGTATAATTGGGTTTCGAAGGTATCCAGTTCTTCTTTGAGTTGGATCCAGGATTTCCGTAGCTCCTCTAAATCAGTTGGCATGTCGAGATGGAGAACAACATAAGAAGTGTCTCCCTCAGCAATTGGTTCCATAATTACAGGTAAGATGGCGAGGTAAGGCATCATAAGACATTGAGCGCGAGCTCGAACCCATTTGAGGTAAGGCTCAAGAGGAATGGAATTCTTGTGCCCCGGTGTCTTGCTATCAACCCTGTTTATCATGCCTCAAGCTCGAATGAACCTCTTGCGATAACCTTGAACATCATTCTCATAGTCAAACATGATTCCTTGGACGAGTGTGTCGTGAGGACCATCCCTTCTAGTGTAACCAAACTGTCACAACGCCAAACAAGGATTATAAGTGATTCCTCCCCTAATGCCCAAGAGATGGACATTAGGGAATTCCCCACAACGATCAATGATGGTGACACTCTCCAAGGACCGAGAACACCAATTAATATCTGAATGTGTAAGGGACATCAACCTATGAGACCATCTCATACCCTGTTCATTCTTCAAAATAGACCGAGGCAGGTGCGAAATAAACCACCTAGCCAATAGAGGAGTGCAACACAGAAGGGTCCCTCTTCTCTTTAGAGTGCGATTATGTGGAGAGTGTAGAATATCCCCGAGTAATGTAGGCATCGGATTATGTGACAGAAAGACTTTAACCGCATTCACATCTATGAGTTGGCCAGTGTTAGGGAATAGTACCATCCCATAGATGAGAAGGGCCAACACTTCTTCAAAAGCTTGCAAATCTAGGCTATCCCAAAAATAATGATCTTTCTCAAATATAAACTTAACTGGAAATCCTTGGACAACTCTTCTGGTTTCCCAATTTGCCACTACATCAGACCATTGTAAAGACAGAGCTTGAGAAATCTCTTCAGGCTTTGGGTCTCTTTCCGTACCGTTGAACGGTAGCTGATTAAGGATAGTTACCCCCAATAACTGAGAAAACTCTTCCATAGTGGGCACTAACTGGTAATCAGGAAAAGTGAAGCAGTGGTGCAACGGGTCAAAGAACTGAAAGAGCACCTTTAACATTTTTTTGTCCGGGGTTGCAGTGACCAAGTTGAGAAGTCGACCATGTTTTTCAGTGAAGGGAGAGCTTTCAGGAATCCTTGATGCTAACTCCTTGATTTGAAGATGCACTTTCACAAGGTTGATTTGGATAGTGTTCCTATAGTGGATGCCATGTCCTACAAAATAATACAAAGATAAGCCTTAGAAAATCCTTGAAATGGTTAGTATGATATGCCATGTTATAATGTCATGATTATGCTAAGAAATCAAATATATAGCAAGCACAAGCAAATCACACCAAGACCTTGGGTTTAAGGCTTGCATGGGTTTTAAGGTCATACCCTCTTGAAGTTGGATTAGTTCAACCAATCCTATAAATTGTAATCGGGTTCTAAGGGATCTCAATATCACTGACCTTTCCCACAATCTTCGTCCGATAGGTGACTGACTCGCAACCAAACAAAACTCAAGAGTCAAATCTCAATGAGTGTAGCATCGAGTATCTGCCGACTTTGGGAATACACCAAAGACGGCCATCTCGCTACGTCCTAATGGCCAAGTTATTCATTTAAAGGTTCTAAGGTCAATTGACGCTTTATAACACCACGCGGCGGCCCCGTATTCTCCTTGATTAACTCAAGGGCTACCGATACCAACCAAAGTGTCGCATCAATGTAGCCATCGCTTCAACCGTGTCGGTATACCCTGCAAATTTTCCATGATTTATTACTACTTACCTAACAGGTTTCCCCAGATCCGGGTGTAGGATCTATAGTAACCCAAGAAATACCTTAAAAGTAAAGCAAACAAACAAGCAAACAATTTAGAAATGATCTAGACCCTAAGGTAAACCCCACTTTTATTATTTTCCCCAGCAGAGTCGCCAGTTCTATGATAAGGTGGCAGAACTGACTATTTATATACTAGTTTGCGTTTTTTGTTCGCAAATGTCGCGGTAAGCAAGAGTCGCCACTGACTTTTTTTTATCCAACAAAGGAAAGGGTGAAAAGAATAGAAAAAGACCTTTTTCGATATTTTCTGTGTAAAGGGGGTAGATTATGGAAAGGGAAGGTGTTAGTACCCTTTCCATCCGTAGTTTTCCACGGGCTCTTAGGTACTTGCTCATTTTTTAAAACTGTTTGTGTTTTTGTTTTGAAATATTTTTGTTTGCTTTATGGTAACTCTTGTATCAGTCCTCAAGAGTGTGATAAAACGTTTTTGAAAAGATTTTTGAAAAGTGTGTAAGTGTGGAAATTTTAAGTTTGAGCAAGTACTTAAGAACAGTCTACCTACTCGAAAAAGGATGTTCTTTTCCTACTTTCCTTTAGATATTGCTATCCTAATATTAGTGAGTAGGTAGCCCTATCGTCGGATGTTGAGGCACTATCAAAAGGGACACTATGGTCATTGAAGGCAACATGTAAGGATATCTTAGCATTCGAATGGACTGTCATCATATAGGCAACATTGAGGGACAAGATCATTTTTATCGTAGGTAACTCGAGGGACGTTAAGGGACCATGATCTTTATGATGACTTTAGAATTGAGGGTCTTTGTTAAGATATCCCTACGTTCAAGGGACATGACCATTTCCGAGGCAACCAAGTGAGGAATACCCTAAGGATGCAAGTGTGAGAAGTGTGTTTTTTCAGTTATATTATCTTGAGTTAGTGATCTGAGGATTGATTTGATTAATATTGTCATGCACACCTACTTAATAGCAATTATATACAAGCATATAAGAATGTAAAAGCGAGAAATAAAGTCCTACAGCTATTACAGGGCTTCGGGACAGTTACATAAAAGAGGTGCAAGAAAATAAAGTGCGGAATTTTATATCTAGACTATTACATCCCATACTCAGTTACATTATAATATAAAATGCGAGAATAAAAATAATGCGCGCGAAATGGAATATTACGTCTAAAAAACCTAAGAATGAAAGTCTTTTTTTTTGGGTTTTAATTAAGAGAATGATTAATCCTAAATTTGTTCCTAATTAAGAAAATAAAAGTTGAATGAAATTAATCCTAATTATAATATTTTTGGTATTTTTTGTTAAGAAAATAATTTAAATTAAATAAAGAACCTAAGTCTAATTTGATTTTAAATTGAGAAAATTGCATTAAAATAATTAATTAATTAATTAATAATTTTAGAAAGAAACTAATCCTAATTATTATTTTTTTTGATTTTTTGTTATGACTTGTAAAAAATTAAAAAAAAAAAGAGTAAAGAAAATAAGATAAGTAAAAGGCATCAGAACATGGATAACATGGTCTGGAAAAAAATGCTAAGCCCAAAAGTTGTAAAACTCATAGTCAACACGAGACTTAATGCAATTAGTCTCTGGAGGGCCCATCATCAGCATCCAAATCTAGGGCACTTGATCTGACTCTGGTGTTCTAATGGTGATGGTGTGATGATGGTGATATGATGACACTTGATATGATGACACATGATCTGATAGTGAACGCCTAGATTTGCAATAAACTGATTAGAAAGAGGGGAAAAAAAGATCTGAGTGCTAAACCCAGATCTTTTCATTATACGCGCTCCCATTCACTAGTTGGACCTGTTTATCAAATGTTATTACAAATGAACATACAAAATACATGGTGTTATACCCCAAAATTTGCCCTCCCATATTCCTCAAGAAATTGCTAAGCCAAGCTAGAAAAGTTCCCCAAGGGTTGTGCAGTGCAACAGTCTCCCATACAGTCAAAACTAGGGTTTGTGTTCTGATCAAGAAAAGGAAGTGTTCAAAGGCTCAATCAAGTCTCATATGCTTACAAACATGGTCAAGCATCCTCATATCAAGTTTCAAGGCATTCAGCTCAAGATTGCACAGTCAAAACCCTAAATTGCACTACAGTCAACTGTAGGGGCAAAATGGTCATTTGGCAGTCAAAAGTTCAAATTTTTGGTCAATATATTATTTTGAAGCCACAAACATCATTTGATCAATGCTTGATCATGATTCTCAAAATTTGGCTCAGAAATCATCAAAGATGCAAAAGTTGCTATATTTGGACAGCTGAAAAAGTCAACTGAGATTGACCAGGGCATAACTTTCACATGGATTATCAGAAAAATTCCATCCAAAGCTCATTTTGAAGAGAAGGACATTTCCTACAACTCATCTTCATACTTCAAGTCCAAGAAATGCTCTCATAAAAAGTTATCAATTTCAACATTACAGGTCATTTTCAAAAGTCAACAAAAAGGGACTTTAAGTCAAAGACCATAACTTGAGATTGGTAAATCAAAATGACATGGGACCAAAGGCATTGGTTAAAGGACTCAAAGACCTTTCCAAAATGTCCAAGAACATGAGGAAATCTTAAAAATTGAGCAAGTTATGCCTTGTAGAAGTTGGGAAAATTTTGTGAAATGGCAAAAGTCAACTATCTTTGAAAATCCAATTTTTGACAAAAGGGCCCCATTTTTTCCACTTGGTTCATCCTTGTCACGCCACACACGTGTCCCATGGTTAATTTCAAGACCAAATATTGATTTTTTTATTTTATTTAATTTTTGATGATTTAATTCATTTTAATTCTTTGAAAATCCAAATAAAATTTAAAAGCCAATAGAATAGTGTCATGTGAACTTGGACAATTCCTATGTATCATGAACCAACTCAAGAAATCAGGTAAGGGTTCATTTGCACACTAGGTCTAGGTTTTGGCTAAAAAGGAGGAAAAATGGTTAATGGAAGAAACCCTAAGACCAATTCTTTCCCAAGCATGAATTAAGGTCAAAGAATAAGCCAATTCTATTCCATGAGGATCACTGAGTCAAACCCTAACCACCATATGCCATATGCTGCGCTGAAGAGCCATTGGGCATTTGAAAATTTTGGAATAAAACACAAAATCTGAAATCAAGGTTAGGGGATCTTTCAAGCCTCAATTTTTTTTCCATAAGCATCCTTAAGCAACTCTGAACACGTTCCAATCAATCTCAAGCACAAAAGCTCCAGGAATTGGCGCCTGGGACTCATACTGCATTGCAAAAAATTCACAATCGTATAGCATTTTTTAAGCACTTTTACAACATTCTATGCATTGCATCATGTTTGTTTTGAGCTTCTGAAGCTAACCCTTATGCTTAATTGAAGTTTTACACGTTATACCTGAAGATGCCATGACTGAACACTAGGGTTTCGTGAGGTTCAAAATTAGGGGTTCCTAAAATAAGCAAAATTGGACTATCTCAGTACTACCACCGCACTCAGTACACCAAGACGAAGGGATTGACCTACTCGCGATGAATTTATATGGGCCATAGCGCTAGTCGCTATTTTCTGGTAGCCTGCCTAACACCACGGTTGCAAAACCGTTGCTCATTTGTTTTGTTTTACAGGTACGTGAAGAAGAAAGCATCGTGGCAAGGCGTGGTTCGCTAGTTCAAATTTGCGCGCGTTTTACTTATTACGCATGGGTTTTGTTTTTTATTATTTATTAACTATATTATGTTAAATGAAATCAAGTAGCTCAGCTGGCAAGCTATCCATGCGTTAACCTCAATGACCTGGGTTCAAGTCCCAGGTCTGGCATTTCTCATATTATTTTTCATTTCCAGTTTCCATGCAACGCTAACATTAAAGCTCACCATGCACACTCAGAATCTATTGCACACGTGTCCTAGGAGACTTATCAAAAGGCTCAGAACAAAAGCATATCATGGATGCCAGTCAACAAGCCACATATGATCCAGAAAGTCAATGATTCACAAAGCAATTGGGCCAGGCATTTTCAAATCTACACCCCCTGGTTTGCCTTATTATTTTCATTTTTTTTATTCTTTCTTCAATTTTTCCTTTTATTTCCTTTTGCTATTTATTTAATTAACTATTTTTAACAAAATGCAAAAACATTCAAAAATCAGAAAAAGACCAAAAATAATAATTTTTTTTATATTATAATTATTTTCTAAATAAATACTTGTAATTATTTAGTTTTAATTAGGTTTTCAATTTTAATTTTTTTTTTAATAAAAATCCAAAACAACATAGAATTTAGGATTAATGACTTTTAATTTTCTTTTTATTTTTTTCCCTTTTTTTTCAGAATAATAATATTATTTATTTATAAACTAAAAATTGTACACAAATTAATTTAGAATTAAATTAGGTTAGAAATTAAATCTCTTTCTTAAAAAACTTAAAAAAAACATTAGAATTAGCATTTTAATTTTAATTAATTTTTTCCTTTTTCTTTTAAATCTAAAAAACACAAAAATACTATTTTTTCATTTAATTTTAATTTTAGATTCCTTGATTAATTTTAATTGTTTGTAAAAGGGTCCAACGCCCTAATTTTGTTTAATCTCTTTATTTCGCGCATTTGTTTTATATTGTTTAAATAATTCTGTATATCCCCCAAAGCCATGTAATTTAAAATTCTCGCACTTTTATTTATTCGCTTTATTTATTTTCAGTCAAATCGGGTTCGGTTTTTTTTGGCGATGTGGACCCGCGCCAGTTGTAATAGTTTAGATTTATTTTCTCGCAAATATAACTGTTAATAAATATGCATGAAAGAATGAATGCCCAAAAATAAAATCGAATCGTTAGATCACCATTGCATGACAAGACAAACAATAAACTGAAAATGACACACAATTCGCACACACCACCCCTAGGGTACGCCTCACTGTTGCCTTTCGAAAGGTGGTCGTCGAGTATAGGACGTTTTAGTAAGTCCTTATGTCCATGACATGATCCAGTTGCCTCGAAACGGTTGCCTCGGAAAATAAAGGATCAATGGCATAAGGGTAGCTTCTAAGGTGTCCTACTGTTGCTCTGGTGACCACCACGTCCCTAAAACTCGAATTGACCCGAATACCTCCAACGGTGGTGCTACCTACCTCTCAATGGTGGGATGGCACTACTGTAAAGGACATTTACACAGACGAATTCCTTAGGGTAGGTAGGTTCTCGTAGATACTTGCTCTCTTTAAAACAAAACAAATCAAAATCTTTTCACACCGACACTTTCAAAAAAACTTTCAAAACAAACTTTTCAAACACTCTGACGTACGAGTTGAACTGAAACTTTTCAAAGAATATTTTTGAAACACACATTGAAAAGCAAACAAACCATTTTGAAAACATATTGAGCAAGTACCTAAGAGCCCATGGATAACCATGGATAGAAAGGGTGCTAACACCTTCCCTTTCTATAACCTACCTCCCGAACCGAGAGCAATCTCTTTAAAGGAATTTTTCTGTGCTTTTGTCCTTTCCAATTGGAGAAAATAAAAGACGGTGGCGACTCTTGCTTACCGCGACATTTCGCGAACCAGCGTTAAACAGTCAATTCCAGATCCACCGATCACAGAACTGGCGACTCTGCTGGGGATAGAGATGCTTAAAGTGAGGTGTACCTTAGGGTTAGTTCATAACTGTGTTTTCAATTGTATTGCTTTGTTTGCTTTAAATTGTGGGACTGTCTTGGGAGTTCTATAGATCCTAACCCGGATCTGGGATACCCTTTTAGAAAGTAGCAACAAGGCTGTGAGGGAACTGTGCGGGGTATACCGACATGGTTGAAACAGTCTGCTACGTTGATGTGGCACTTTGGTGTGTACCGGTAACCCTTGAGTCAGTCAAGGAGAGTACGGGGCCTCCATGTGGTGTCATGAAGCATCAACAGACCTTAGGAACCTTAATTGAACCATCTTGGCCTCTTTAGGGTAGTGAGATAACTGACTTTGGTGCAGTCCGAGGTTGGTTGATACTCGATACTACACTCAATTGAGGGTTGCTTTCCTGGAATATTTCGGTCGCCAGTTCAGTGGCTAAATCGAAACGATGAACAATGAAAGCAATCCCGTGATATTGGGAACCTTAGAACCCGGTTACTTTGATTAGGACAGGTTGAACCCACCAACTTCAAGAGGGTACTACCCAGACCCCATGCTGGCCTTAAACCTTAAGGGCCTGTCTTGTGTGCCTTGTATGCCTTACATGTTTGTCTTTGTAAATATCTGTGTTTAATCATAGCATCATGACATCATCCAGCATCATATGCATTAACTAACCATTTCAGGGGTTCGAATTTTCATCTTTGTTCTTGTTTTGTAGGACATGGAAACTGTTCGTAGAAAGACAATTCCAATCAGTCTTGTAAGGGTCCCTCCTCAGCTTAAGGAGCTTATATCCAGGATTCCCGAGAACTCTTCATTCAGTGAAAGGCATGGAAGCCTCATCAGCTTGGTCAACACCAACATTGAGGAAGATATGATAAAGGTCCTGTTCCAATTCTTTGACCCTCTGCATCACTGTTTCACCTTCTTGGACTATCAGTTGGTACCTACATTGGAGGAGTTCTCCCGACTCCTGAAGATCCCTATCCTTAATCAGCTACCCTTCAACGGTACAGAAAAGGAACCTAAGCTTGAAGAGATTGCTAAAGCCATGCACCTACAGTCATCTGACCTCAAGGGACATTGGGAAGTCAGAAGTGGTATTAAAGGGTTCTTAGCCAGGTTTCTGTTTGAAAAGGCCTATGAATGTTGGAACTCCCTTGACTTGCAAGCTTTTGAAGAGGTTGTGGCCCTCCTTGTTTATGGTTTGGTGTTGTTCCCTAATCCAGATCAACTCATTGATATCAGTGCTGTCCAGATCTTTATGTCCAGGAATCCTATACCTACGTTGCTGGGGGACCTCCTTCACTCATGTTACACTCGAACCATGAGAAAAAGAGGTGTCCTTATGTGTTGCACTCCTCTCCTGGGAAAGTGGTTTATTTCGCACCTTCCACAACCAGTCCTGAAGAATGAGCGGGGTTTGAGATGGTCACAACGGTTGATGACTCTTACACATGCAGATATACATTGGTGCCCTAGGTCCAGAGAAGATGTCACTATCATTGATCGTTGCGGGGAGTATCCTAATGTTCCTTTACTTGGAATCAGAGGGGGTATTACTTATAGTCCATGCCTGGCTTGGAGACAATTTGGTTATGCTCGGAGGGATGGTCCTCATGACATGTTGATACCTGACATAGTTTTTGACTTCGACAACGATACTCAAGGACTTCGCCAGAGGTTTATCAGAGCTTGGAGGATGCCTAGTAGGATAGACAGCAAGACACTGGGGCACAGGAACTCCATCCCTTTGGAGCCTTACCTCAAGTGGGTACGAGCCCACTCTCAGAAGTTAGTAATGCCTTATCCTCACATGCTTCCAGTAATCAAAGAGCCTGCCTTGGAAGGAGAAGTGTCTCATGTTATTCAGCACCCTGATATGCCCACATCCTGGGAAGAGATGCAGAAGAGTTGGATCCAGCTTAAAGAAGAAAGGAATTCTCTTGAGACTAGTTTGCATACCAGTGAAAGGAAGGTCTTGGAGCTCACCCGTCTGTTGCACGAGGAAAGGAATCTCAACACTTACATAGCTCCAAAGAAGATGCGCAACATATTTTGGATGTGACTTGATCTTTTTGTACTTTTGCCCATGAGGCTTTGATGTATTAAACAATGATTTTCTTAATAATAACGTGTGTTCCTTTTGGTCTACGACAAATTTGAATTTTCGAACTCTTGAATGCATCGCATAAACACATATCATTCATCATGTGCATCATAGGTACTCTTCTTTTCAGGTTGTTTACCGTTCTTCGCTGTTTATTTCAGCATCATGAACCCTCCTGAATCATCAACCGAGGCATCCATCAAGGCTCTTCAGGCGCAGAACGTCCAGTTTCAGGCGCAAAACGCCCAATTTCAGGAGCTGATCAAGGGCTTGGCTCAGGGTCAACAAGAGTTGAAGACCATGCTTCTGAAGAAGACTAAGAAGAAGAGGAGGACTGTGCTATTTAACACTGGGCGCAGACTCGGGAACACTTTGGTTGAAGCTGAAAGGACTCCTCCATCTGTGACGGAAGGTAGTCACCATGAAAGGGAGGTCACTACTCCTGTGGGCTCTGATACTGAAACAGACTTCAACGACGACCAGTACCCTCCTGCTGAAGACCGGTACAAACAGCTGGAAGACAGATTAAAGGCTGTGGAAGTTCAGCGGGTGCCTGGATTGGATTTTGGAGACTTGGGGTTATCTACTGGGGTGGTGATCCCACACAAGTTCAAAACACCTGCCTTCGTGAAGTATGATGGGGCTTCCTGTCCCAAGATGCACCTCCGTTCTTATGTAAGGAAGATCCAGCCTTACACAGCAGACAAGAACCTTTGGATCCACTTCTTCCAGGAGAGTCTTTCAGGGACTCACCTCGACTGGTTCTATCAGCTGGATGGAATCAGCATTCGTAACTGGGAGGATCTGGCCACTGCTTTTTACAAGCAGTATCAGTATAATGCCGACCTCGCTCCTACGCGTACCCAGCTCCAGGGTATGTCGCTAGGGTCGGGTGAAGGTTTTAAGGAATACGCTCAGAAATGGAGAGACCTGGCTGGCAGGGTGCAGCCACCATTGACGGATCGGGAGCTGGTAGATATGTTCTTGGGGACCCTATCCGGTCCATTTTTCAATCACCTCATTGGTAATTCCTCTGCTGGGTTTACTGATCTGATCCTGACTGGTGAAAGGATCGAGGCCGGTATAAAATCGGGGAAGATACAGAAAGTTGCCTCCTCCAGTACTGAGAAGAAACCTTTCAAAAAGGAGGCTAGTGCTGTATATGGCTCCCGGAGAACAGAGCGACCTGAGCACCGCCAATCTGTCAGTGCGGTAATGATTTCCAAACCTGCTGCCGCTCCTCGGCCAACCAATCCTCAAAAGTTTGAAAGACCCCAGAGGGAGTTTACCCGGTTAAGCATGACCTTATCACAAATCCTGCCACAGTTGCTATCCACCAATTTAGTGACTGTCAAGGAGGCTCCAAAGTTTCCCAACACTGCGTCCCCCAAGTTCAATCCAAATGCTCGCTGTGCTTATCACTCTGATAGCCCGGGGCATAACACAGATGACTGTTGGGCCCTAAGGAACAAAGTTCAAGACCTCATTGATGCAAAGGAGATACAGTTTGAGGCGCCCGAGAAGCCGAATGTTGTAACTGCTCCCATGCCCCAGCATGGAGTGAATGCTGTTGAGGAGGATTTGTATGTAGCTTCAGTGAATGATGTTGCTACTCCATTGCTGATGGTCAAGAGGAATCTGTTGCTAGCCGGTTTATTTCCGGGATGTAGCGAAGGTTGCCCTCTATGTGTTGCTTCCCCTGCTGGTTGTTCTCTGTTGAAGTCAGGCATTCAAAACCTGATAGATAGTAGAGAGATTTTGTTCGAAAAGACTATTGTTCCTGCTGCTCCTGTTGAAGAAGTGTCGATCGTTACCATCTTCAACAACTATTCTGAGGCTCCTTCAAAGAAGCCTATACAAATTTTGTCAGTTCACAAGAATGTTCCCATCACCATTACTGTTCCGGGGCCTATACCCTACCAATCTGATAAGGCTGTCCCATGGCACTATGGGGCGGATGTTTATGTTCTGGGTGTGAAACAAGAGTGCAACATTGATACTGGTGTCTCCAACATCACCGGGCCTGCTAAGGTCACTCGTAGTGGAAGACTGTTCTCGCCAGACATTGCTCCTCCGGCAATTCATAGGCCTTTGATCTTCACACCTGCCAGGGTGCCTGTTTCCCCTGACCAAGTATCCACCCCTGCTACTGAGTCATCTGATACTCGGGGCAAGGGAATTGCTGCTGATATGCCTGCCAGGACGGAGGCACCAAAGACCATTGTTGAGGCTTCCAAGCAGGAAATGGAAGAAATCCTCAAGATAATAAAGAAAAGTGATTTCAACGTTGTGGAACAGTTGGGGCACACCCCCTCTAAAATCTCCATGTTGTCACTGCTGCTGTGTTCAGAGGCCCATGCGAAGGCTCTGATTGCTTTCTTAAAGACTGCCCACGTACCCCAAGAGACGACTGCTGACCAGTTCACCGACTGTGTGGCCAACCTAACTGCTGATAATGGCCTGGGTTTCTCTGATGCCGATCTGACAGAAAAGGGGAAGAACCATAATGATGCCCTGCATGTCTCCATTGAATGCAGGGGCACTACTCTTGCTCATGTGCTGGTTGATACAGGTTCCTCATTAAATGTGCTGCCCAAGAAGGCTCTGGATAGGCTGGATTGTGAGGGTCTGGAGCTCAAACCAAGTAGCATTGTTGTCCGGGCCTTTGACGGGTCCAAAAGAATGGTGCATGGTGAAGTGGACGTCCCAATCAGGGTTGGGTCACAAGTATTTGATTCAAAATTCTATGTGATGGACATCCATCCGTCCTATTCTTGTTTGCTGGGTCGCCCATGGATCCACAAGGCTGGAGCTGTGACCTCCACATTGCATCAGAAGCTCAAGTACCCGGTCAGGGGGAAGATCGTAACAGTGCAAGGGGAGGAGGAATACATGGTCAGCCACCTCAACTCTTTCAGATACGTAGAAATGGATGGGGAGTTCATTGAAACCCCCTTTCAACATTTTGAGGAAGTACCACAAACCTTGGCAGCAGCAGAAGATGAAGAGGTTTCTCCTATGAAGATGGCCTCCTTAAAGGACGCCCGGGCTGTGATCGAAAAAGGTGAATGTGCAAACTGGGGCAAGCTTCCTGATCTTACTCCTAAGACTAACAAGTTTGGGCTGGGTTTCACCACAGAAGCTCAGAAAGCGGTGCGCAAGGCAAGAATTGGAAGACCTCCGTTGCTCATCACTCACTCTGGAGTGAATGCTATTGGAGAGGAAGATGGAATAGAAGAGTCAGAGTTCGATAGCTGGATCTACCCGACGGCCGACGGTGGATTGACCAATTGGACTGCCAAAGATTTTACTCCCATAACTTTTGTTCCCCAGTAATGAATTTCTTTGTTTTTGATTTGTAATAAACAATAATTTGAGACTATATGGCCCGGTGTCTTACCCGGGGCACCGTGGTTTTATTTATGAGGGCTTTTGTTTGTCACCGTCATATATCATGAATAAAAGCATTGGACGTTTTTCACAATTCAAATTTTGCGCTCCTTTTCTTTCCTTTCTTTACATATTGCAAAACAGCTGTATTTACACACACACTCACTCATACAGGTTTCAATCCACTCTGGATCTCACTGGTAACGACTCTGCTACTGCCAGTTATGACTTCGATAATCCGATCAACTTAGCCGAAGACGAAGGTGAAGACGATTGCGAAGTGCCTGGTGAACTTGCAAGACTGTTACAACAGGAGGAGAGAGCAATTCAACCCCATGAAGAGCCAGTGGAAATAATAAACTTGGGTACTGAGGAAGACAAGAAAGAGGTGAAGATTGGTGCCAACCTAGAGCTCAGCGTGAAGCAACGGTTGATTCAGATGCTGCATGACTATAAGGAAATCTTTGCCTGGTCCTACGAAGATATGCCCGGATTAGATACCGACATTGTGGTCCATCACTTACCAACTAAAGAAGATTGCCTTCCGGTTAAGCAAAAGGTCCGCCGTATGCGTCCAGAGATGTCGGAGAAGATTAAAGCCGAAGTTATGAAGCAGTTTGATGCCGGGTTTCTTGCAGTGACTTCTTACCCTCAGTGGGTTGCTAATGTAGTGCCGGTACCTAAGAAGGACGGCAAGGTCAGGATGTGTGTCGATTACAGGGATCTGAACAGGGCCAGCCCCAAGGATGACTTCCCTCTACCCCACATTGATGTCCTTGTTGATAATACAGCTCAGCATAAAGTGTTCTCTTTCATGGATGGTTTTTCAGGTTACAATCAGATCAAGATGGCTCCGGAAGACATGGAAAAGACTACCTTTGTTACTCAGTGGGGCACCTTCTGTTACAAGGTCATGTCGTTCGGGTTAAAGAATGCTGGGGCAACCTACCAACGTGCCATGGTTACTTTATTTCATGACATGATCCATCATGAGATAGAAGTGTATGTTGACGACATGATCGCTAGGTCCCAGACTGAGGAAGAACACCTAGATCATCTGCAGAAATTGTTTGACCGGTTGAAACTGTACAGGCTGAGATTGAACCCGAACAAGTGCACCTTCGGGGTAAGATCTGGGAAGTTGCTAGGCTTCGTGGTTAGTGATAAAGGTATTCAAGTGGACCCTGCTAAGGTCAAAGCTATTCAAGAGATGCCGGTTCCTAAGACAGAGAAGGAAGTCAGAGGCTTTTTAGGACGCCTGAATTACATTGCTCGCTTCATCTCTCATCTGACTGCCACCTGTGAGCCCATCTTCAAGCTGTTGAAGAAAGATCAGGTAGTACGATGGAATGATGAATGTCAGGCTGCTTTTGACAGAATCAAAGAATATCTCCAAGAACCACCCATCCTTATGCCACCAGTTGAAGGGAGACCTTTGATACTTTACCTGACAGTGCTTGATAATGCAATGGGGTGTGTACTGGGGCAGCATGACGAGTCTGGCCGAAAAGAGCATGCCATTTATTACCTTAGCAAAAAGTTTACCGACTGTGAGACCCGGTACTCACTGCTTGAGAAAACTTGCTGCGCTTTGGTATGGGCTGCTCGCCGGCTGAGACAGTATATGCTGACTCACACTACCTTGTTGATCTCAAAAATGGACCCTATAAAGTACATATTCGAAAAGCCTGCTCTGTCTGGGAGAATTGCAAGATGGCAGATGATCTTGACGGAATACGACATTCAGTACACAACCCAAAAAGCCATCAAGGGAAGTGTATTGGCAGACCACTTAGCACATCAAGCTGTGGATGACTACCAATCCATGAACTTCGAGTTTCCAGATGAAAGCATTATGATAGTAACTGACTGTGAAATACCTGGACCGGATGAAGGACCTGAACCGGGGTCCCGATGGTCTATGCATTTTGACGGAGCATCCAACGCTTTGGGAAATGGTATCGGCGCCATAATCGTATCTCCCCAAGGTACTCATACTCCACTCACCGCTCGGCTGTGTTTCAACTGTACCAACAACATGGCGGAGTATGAAGCGTGTATTATGGGTCTTCAAGTTGCGATCGACCTGAGGATCAAATTTCTGAGTGTCTTCGGAGATTCCGCTCTTGTGATCAATCAGATCAAAGGAGAGTGGGATACGAAACACCCAAACTTGATTCCTTACAGAGAATGTGTGTTGGCCTTGATCCCCCACTTCACAGAGATAACATTTGAGCACTTTCCAAGAGAAGAGAATCAGTTGGCGGACGCGTTAGCTACAATGTCTTCGATGTTCAAGGTTAAATGGGATAATGAAGCTCCCCGGATCATCATCTGGAAACTGGACGAACCGGCATACTGTTGTGATCTCGAAACCGAATTGGTAACTGAGAAGCCTTGGTACCACGAAGTGAAGAGATACCTAGAAGCTCAGGAATACCCTGAAGGAGCATCTGTCAATGATAAGAAATTCCTGAGGAGGTTTGCAGCCAAGTTCTTTCTTAGCAATGGCATCTTGTACAAGCGAAACCAGGATTCAACTCTACTGCGCTGTGTAGACAAGACTGAAGCAGATAGAATCATGGAAGAGCTACATGAAGGGACCTTTGGTACACATTCCAGTGGACATACCATGGCAAAGAAGATCCTACGGGCAGGGTATTACTGGTCCACCATGGAAGCTGACTGTTACCAACATTCCAGAACATGCCACAAATGCCAGATCTACGCAGACAAGGTGCATGTTCCTCCGGTTCCCCTGAATGTTCTGACTGCGCCTTGGCCGTTTGCAATGTGGGGCATAGACATGATCGGTGAGATTAAACCTACGGCATCTAATGGACATCGCTTCATCCTAGTGGCGATTGATTATTTTACGAAGTGGGTTGAGGCAGCATCCTATGCTACGGTAACCAAGACTGTTGTGGCACGATTCATTCGGCACAATCTGATCTGTCGGTACGGTGTCCCTGAGCGGATTATTACAGATAACGGTACCAATCTGAACAATAAGATGATCGCTGAGCTCTGCGAACAGTTCAAGATACAGCACCACAACTCTTCTCCTTACCGACCGAAGATGAATGGGGCTGTAGAAGCAGCTAATAAAAACATCAAGAAGATCGTGCAGAAGATGACAGTAACGTATAAAGATTGGCACGAGATGTTACCGTTCGCTCTGCATGGGTATCGTACCTCAGCTAGGACGTCAACCGGGGCAACTCCTTTCTCTCTGGTTTATGGCATGGAGGCAGTCTTGCCGATTGAGGTACAAATTCCTTCTCTCCGGATAATGAAGGATGCAAATCTGAATGAAGATGATTGGATCCAGACGCGACTTGATCAGCTCAACCTTATTGACGAAAAGAGACTTGCTGCTATCTGTCATGGTCAGACGTATCAGAAACGAATGATCAGGGCATTTAACAAAAAGGTCAGACCACAGGAATATCAAGTCGGGGATCTGGTGATCAAGCGAATCATCCTTCCTCAGAGTGATCCAAGGGGCAAATGGACCCCTACATACGAAGGGCCATTTGTGGTTAAGCATGTGTTCTCGGGAGGAGCAATGATATTAACCAACATGGATGGTGACGACCTTCCTCACCCCGCCAATGCAGACATAGTTAAAAAATACTACGCATGAAAAAAGACCCGCTAGGCTGACATGTCTAGGCAAAAATTAGGGCTTCCCGTCGAACCAAAAGGGTTCGGGCAAAATGAAGGGATGAAAATGAAAAAATCTGTACACCCGGCAAGTCGAAAACCTGAAAAGGCGGCTTGGGCAAAAATGGGTATCCCGGTGGACTGAAAACCCGAAAGGGCAGTCCGGGCAAAAATTAGGGATAAAAGCGTAATACTATGTCTCATTGGATCACTTTGCATCCAGAATCCGGACGGCAACGATCAGTCAGCTTCACCTTCAACCAAGGTCATCAAGTGATGAGACGCACAGAGTTATAAAGGCGATAGCGGAGTTGAAACCCAGTGGATCATTCATCTTTCACACAGCTGTTTTATTTTCTTTTGTACAAAACTTGTATAAATTCCCTTGTTCGGCGACGTTTCTCTTACTAGGACGTCAGCCTCTTGTACACAAAACGCCTATTCACAGGCTATTCAAAATCAATACAAATATACTTTTCGGTTAAAAGTGCCAACTATTTTTCTTTTCTGTTTTGTTTTGCGAAGAACGTCCAAGGTTCAATTTGTGATATATGCATTGACAATAATTTGCTAGCTCATAAATATTTGCATGCGAAACAAAGAATTAATTGCAGGTGACACTAGAAACAGGGGCAATAAAGAATCGTCTGAACAGTCTAATTGTTCTATCCTCCAAGGTACCAAGGTAGGTTCAGCTGAAGAACCTAACCAGGCATCTTAAATTCCCCAGAGAGTGAGACAGCAAGTCAGTGCATTCTTCCCCAAACAAAGTTAACAAGTCTCAAGGAGATTGGGTATCCTCCAATAGATCCCAATATTCCCCCAGCAGCATATATTCTTAACAAGCATCCCCGACAGTCTTGGTCTAAAGATTGTTCCCCGGCGGTACCTCAACATTCAAAGGAATCACTTCCCCATCATATCAAAACTTCCCCAGGAGAGTCCCATCCAAGTTCCCCAGGAAAGATGGAATTTGTCTCCCCAAGCAGTAAGCTTATCCCCAGTAGATTCTGGAAGCTTATCCCCTCGCAGAGCACGAACGCGTCGTCCGGCTTTATTCAAAGAGTTATTTCCTTAACAGGATATAACTGGGTTATCCTCAGCCAAAAGCCAAGGGAAAGTCGTCGTCAACGTAGTTCTTTCCTATCCCCAGCGAAGTCAATTCACACTTCCAATACAACAACGGTATCCCCAACAGAGTTGCTATCAACATTCAGCAAGGCCTCACTCTTCCCACAGAGTATTGCTTTCCAGCATGATCGTTAGAGTATCTTTTCTCCCCGCAGAATCTTCCATTCGCCAAGTTTATTCCGCAACAGAGTCATCTTCTCCTACCGGTATCCTTGCCACTATCATCCCCAGCGGAAGGGAAATCTATTCTTCAAACATCAGCCCGGGATAGGACTTCCTGGCACCCGTCAAAGAGTTTACGTTCCTAGACGAAAACATACATAAAACATCACGTACATCATTATAGCATGCATAACGCACTGCATCATACAAATCTCATCTATGTTGAGAACATCATTGCTTGATCCATATCATGCATTGCATATGACTGACTTTTACCTTTCAGGGAAGATCCAGTTAAGTTCTCAAGCTACATTTCAAGACCTAGACTGGTTCAGTCAAAGGCCTTCTCTGGTTCAGTTAAATCATCCCAAGATTTTCCTGATGCTTATCCCTTTGAAGACATTTCAAGACCTAGACTGGTTCAGTAAAAGGCCTTCTCTGGTTCAGTTAAATCGTCCCAAGATTTTCCTGATGCTTATCCCTTTGAAGACATTTCAAGACCTAGACTGGTTCAGTCAAAGGCCTTCTCTGGTTCAGTTAAATCGTCCCAAGATTTTCCTGATGCTTATCCCTTTGAAGACATTTCAAGACCTAGACTGGTTCAGTCAAAGGCCTTCTCTGGTTCAGTTAAATCGTCCCAAGATTTTCCTGATGCTTATCCCTTTGAAGACATTTCAAGACCTAGACTGGTTCAGTCAAAGGCCTTCTCTGGTTCAGTTAAATCACCCCAAGATTTTCCTGATGCTTATCCCTTTGAAGACATTTCAAGACCTAGACTGGTTCAGTCAAAGGCCTTCTCTGGTTCAGTTAAATCGTCCCAAGATTTTCCTGATGCTTATCCCTTTGAAGACATTTCAAGACCTAGACTGGTTCAGTCAAAGGCCTTCTCTGGTTCAGTTAAATCATCCCAAGATTTTCCTGATGCTTATCCCTTTTGAAGACATTTCAAGACCTAGACTGGTTCAGTCAAAGGCCTTCTCTGGTTCAGTTAAATCGTCCCCAAGATTTTCCTGATGCTTATCCCTTTGAAGACATTTCAAGACCTAGACTGGTTCAGTCAAAGGCCTTCTCTGGTTCAGTTAAATCGTCCCAAGATTTTCTTGATGCTTATCCCGTAGAAGACATTTCAAGACCTAGACCGGTTCAGTTAAATCGTCCTAAGATTTTCCTGATTCTTACCTAGTCAAAGGCCTCTCTGGTTCAGTCAGATCGACCTTAAGATCCCCCTGATTCTTATCCCAGTAGAAGACACCCTAGATTTTTCTCAACGAGCGTTGTTGAAGTTAAAGTCACCCAAGACTCCCTTACCATTCCTGCTAAGGGAGTAATCATCCCTGGTTCTTTCATCGCCGTTTGAAGCTCCAGACTCAGCTCCTGTAACCAGTCAGGACACATCTAAACATCAGCTCCTGCAACGTGTCAGGCACTCATTTTCTGTTTTGCAGGTATACAGGTTCTCGCCAAGGAATCTCTTACGCAATCAAACATCCAGATGGCATCTATAAGCCCATTCCACCATCACTGCCAATATGTGAGCGCAAATTTCTGGGCACTCTAGTGTCCAATCATCTTTTACCCTCGGATTACGAAAGGCACGTCAGCCAATCTACATCCTCAGGTCTAAGAAGATTGAACAGGGGCAACTGTTATACCCCAAAATTTGCCCTCCCATATTCCTCAAGAAATTGCTAAGCCAAGCTAGAAAAGTTCCCCAAGGGTTGTGCAGTGCAACAGTCTCCCATACAGTCAAAACTAGGGTTTGTGTTCTGATCAAGAAAAGGAAGTGTTCAAAGGCTCAATCAAGTCTTATATGCTTACAAACATGGTCAAGCATCCTCATATCAAGTTTCAAGGCATTCAGCTCAAGATTGCACAGTCAAAACCCTAAATTGCACTACAGTCAACTGTAGGGGCAAAATGGTCATTTGGCAGTCAAAAGTTCAAATTTTTGGTCAATATATTATTTTGAAGCCACAAACATCATTTGATCAATGCTTGATCATGATTCTCAAAATTTGGCTCAGAAATCATCAAAGATGCAAAAGTTGCTATATTTGGACAGCTGAAAAAGTCAACTGAGATTGACCAGGGCATAACTTTCACATGGATTATCAGAAAAATTCCATCCAAAGCTCATTTTGAAGAGAAGGACATTTCCTACAACTCATCTTCATACTTCAAGTCCAAGAAATGCTCTCATAAAAAGTTATCAATTTCAACATTACAGGTCATTTTCAAAAGTCAACAAAAAGGGACTTTAAGTCAAAGACCATAACTTGATATTGGTAAATCAAAATGACATGGGACCAAAGGCATTGGTTAAAGGACTCAAAGACCTTTCCAAAATGTCCAAGAACATGAGGAAATCTTAAAAATTGAGCAAGTTATGCCTTGTAGAAGTTGGGAAAATTTTGTGAAATGGCAAAAGTCAACTATCTTTGAAAATCCAATTTTTGACAAAAGGGCCCCATTTTTTCCACTTGGTTCATCCTTGTCACGCCACACACGTGTCCCATGGTTAATTTCAAGACCAAATATTGATTTTTTTATTTTATTTAATTTTTGATGATTTAATTCATTTTAATTCTTTGAAAATCCAAATAAAATTTAAAAGCCAATAGAATAGTGTCATGTGAACTTGGACAATTCCTATGTATCATGAACCAACTCAAGAAATCAGGTTAGGGTTCATTTGCACACTAGGTCTAGGTTTTGGCTAAAAAGGAGGAAAAATGGTTAATGGAAGAAACCCTAAGACCAATTCTTTCCCAAGCATGAATTAAGGTTAAAGAATAAGCCAATTCTATTCCATGAGGATCACTGAGTCAAACCCTAACCACCATATGCCATATGCTGCGCTGAAGAGCCATTGGGCATTTGAAAATTTTGGCATAAAACACAAAATCTGAAATCAAGGTTAGGGGATCTTTCAAGCCTCAATTTTTTTTCCATAAGCATCCTTAAGCAACTCTGAACACGTTCCAATCAATCTCAAGCACAAAAGCTCCAGGAATTGGCGCCTGGGACTCATACTGCATTGCAAAAAATTCACAATCGTATAGCATTTTTTAAGCACTTTTACAACATTCTATGCATTGCATCATGTTTGTTTTGAGCTTCTGAAGCTAACCCTTATGCTTAATTGAAGTTTTACACGTTATACCTGAAGATGCCATGACTGAACACTAGGGTTTCGTGAGGTTCAAAATTAGGGGTTCCTAAAATAAGCAAAATTGGACTATCTCAGTACTACCACCGCACTCAGTACACCAAGACGAAGGGATTGACCTACTCGCGATGAATTTATATGGGCCATAGCGCTAGTCGCTATTTTCTGGTAGCCTGCCTAACACCACGGTTGCAAAACCGTTGCTCATTTGTTTTGTTTTACAGGTACGTGAAGAAGAAAGCATCGTGGCAAGGCGTGGTTCGCTAGTTCAAATTTGCGCGCGTTTTACTTATTACGCATGGGTTTTGTTTTTTATTATTTATTAACTATATTATGTTAAATGAAATCAAGTAGCTCAGCTGGCAAGCTATCCATGCGTTAACCTCAATGACCTGGGTTCAAGTCCCAGGTCTGGCATTTCTCATATTATTTTTCATTTCCAGTTTCCATGCAACGCTAACATTAAAGCTCACCATGCACACTCAGAATCTATTGCACACGTGTCCTAGGAGACTTATCAAAAGGCTCAGAACAAAAGCATATCATGGATGCCAGTCAACAAGCCACATATGATCCAGAAAGTCAATGATTCACAAAGCAATTGGGCCAGGCATTTTCAAATCTACACCCCCTGGTTTGCCTTATTATTTTCATTTTTTTTATTCTTTCTTCAATTTTTCCTTTTATTTCCTTTTGCTATTTATTTAATTAACTATTTTTAACAAAATGCAAAAACATTCAAAAATCAGAAAAAGACCAAAAATAATAATTTTTTTTATATTATAATTATTTTCTAAATAAATACTTGTAATTATTTAGTTTTAATTAGGTTTTCAATTTTAATTTTTTTTTTAATAAAAATCCAAAACAACATAGAATTTAGGATTAATGACTTTTAATTTTCTTTTTATTTTTTTCCCTTTTTTTTCAGAATAATAATATTATTTATTTATAAACTAAAAATTGTACACAAATTAATTTAGAATTAAATTAGGTTAGAAATTAAATCTCTTTCTTAAAAAACTTAAAAAAACATTAGAATTAGCATTTTAATTTTAATTAATTTTTTCCTTTTTCTTTTAAATCTAAAAAACACAAAAATACTATTTTTTCATTTAATTTTAATTTTAGATTCCTTGATTAATTTTAATTGTTTGTAAAAGGGTCCAACGCCCTAATTTTGTTTAATCTCTTTATTTCGCGCATTTGTTTTATATTGTTTAAATAATTCTGTATATCCCCCAAAGCCATGTAATTTAAAATTCTCGCACTTTTATTTATTCGCTTTATTTATTTTCAGTCAAATCGGGTTCGGTTTTTTTTGGCGATGTGGACCCGCGCCAGTTGTAATAGTTTAGATTTATTTTCTCGCAAATATAACTGTTAATAAATATGCATGAAAGAATGAATGCCCAAAAATAAAATCGAATCGTTAGATCACCATTGCATGACAAGACAAACAATAAACTGAAAATGACACACAATTCGCACACACCACCCCTAGGGTACGCCTCACTGTTGCCTTTCGAAAGGTGGTCGTCGAGTATAGGACGTTTTAGTAAGTCCTTATGTCCATGACATGATCCAGTTGCCTCGAAACGGTTGCCTCAGAAAATAAAGGATCAATGGCATAAGGGTAGCTTCTAAGGTGTCCTACTGTTGCTCTGGTGACCACCACGTCCCTAAAACTCGAATTGACCCGAATACCTCCAACGGTGGTGCTACCTACCTCTCAATGGTGGGATGGCACTACTGTAAAGGACATTTACACAGACGAATTCCTTAGGGTAGGTAGGTTCTCGTAGATACTTGCTCTCTTTAAAACAAAACAAATCAAAATCTTTTCACACCGACACTTTCAAAAAAACTTTCAAAACAAACTTTTCAAACACTCTGACGTACGAGTTGAACTGAAACTTTTCAAAGAATATTTTTGAAACACACATTGAAAAGCAAACAAACCATTTTGAAAACATATTGAGCAAGTACCTAAGAGCCCATGGATAACCATGGATAGAAAGGGTGCTAACACCTTCCCTTTCTATAACCTACCTCCCGAACCGAGAGCAATCTCTTTAAAGGAATTTTTCTGTGCTTTTGTCCTTTCCAATTGGAGAAAATAAAAGACGGTGGCGACTCTTGCTTACCGCGACATTTCGCGAACCAGCGTTAAACAGTCAGTTCCAGATCCACCGATCACACATGGGATTCCATATCATCAAAATCTGCCAGCGCTAATGTCATAATCAGCTAAAAGGACTCTATGCAGAGGTTGCTGGAGTCAGCCCATCAGAGCCAACCTTCTAGTTGTATGCTCTGATGGGATCAGAATCAGTGTGGAGTTTGTGGCCTGTCTAGTCTACAATCAGAGCCTGCATAAACACGTTAGGACAAAACATGATGCTAGCTTCAGAAAATGAATTTAGAGAGTATACCTATGACCAATATTTGGATCTGTGGTGTTGTTGCTATCCCTGGAGATTTTAGAATCAGAATGTGGACGCTTGTTTGGGCCTGAGAGCGCCTGCAAAGTGTGTTTCAATGGGGCACTTTTGAATTTTTGTGCACTGTGGTATGCTTTTCTCTGTGGCAGTGAGGGCGTGTATTCTCTCCTCCTTTCTCTCTCTAGCATTTCCCCCTCCCTTTTCTTTTGATTTGTGTTTGACATCTTGTATTTATAGGTGGTGGAGGGGACAAGAAAATGGGGAAATAAACATGGCTTTAAAGACCATCCATTAAACACAACTTTGAAAATAGAATCATACACATTAAATAATTTCCATTTTTAGAATTTTCATGCCTTTCTGAGATTCTGAATGAACCTGGACATGTGAGGGTTGGCGCCTCACATGAATTTGAATTTATCAGAGTTTTCTTTACCATAACTTCTTCAATCATCCTCTCAAGCGTTGTTCTTATTGATGACTCTGATTTCTAACTCTAATTGTTCAAAGCTTTCCCTATCAGAACTTCTTCAATTAGCCTCTCAAACGTTGTTCTCAATGATGACTCTGATTTCTGACTCTAATTGTTCAGAGCTTTCCCTATCAGAATTTCTTCAATTCGCCTCTCAAACGTTGTTCTCATTGATGATTCTGGATTCCAATTTGAGACACTCAGAACTTTCCTTATCAGAGCAACCTGAATTTTATCTTCAGAACTTCTGAGCTGGAGACACCTCATATCTTCAAATTTTTATACTTTCTTTAAACAAGTGTTTGTAACCAATTATGTAAGAAAAGGTCTTGAAAAAATGAGAGGGCAAATTTTGGGGTACAACATCCAGGAACTCAAAATTCATGGATTGGTAGTCATTCACGGCCTGATGAGCTAAATGATCAGCTAATACACTTCCCTTAATTACTTTCTGGGTTGTATATTGAATGTCGTATTCGGTAAATATCATTTTCCATCTTTCTATTCTTCTGGAAAGAGAGGGCTTCTCAAAGATGTACTTGATAGGGTCCATTTTAGATATTAGCAAGGTAGTGTGAGTCAACATATACTATCTTAGTCGGTGAGCAGCCCATGCCAGAGTGCAACAAGTTTTCTTGAGCAGTTAGTATCTTATTTCAAAGTCGGTAAACTTTTTGCTAAGGTAGTATATTGCATGCTTTTTTCGACCAGACTCGTCATGTTGCCCCAGCACACACCCCATTGAGTTCTCTAATATTGTTAAGTACATGATCAGAAGTCTTCCTTCGACTGGAGGCATTAAAATTGGAGGCTCTTGAAGATATTCTTTGATTTTGTCAAAGGCGTTCTGGAAATCGTCATTCTACTTCACTGCTTGATCTTTCTTCAGTAAATGGAAGATTGGCTCATAAGTAGCAGTTAGATGGGAAATGAATCCGACAATGTAGTTCATACGTCCCATGAATCCCCTAACCTCCTTCTCAGTGCAAGGATTTGGAATTTCTTGTATGGATTTAACCTTTACAGGGTCCACTTCAATACCTTTTCCACTGACAACGAAGCCTAAGAGCTTACCAGATCTTACTCCAAAGGTGCACTTATCCGGGTTTAACCTTAGTTTGTACTTTTTCAGTCTTTCAAACAGCTTTTACAGGTGATCGATGTGCTCTTCTTCAGTCTGAGACCTGGCTATCATGTCATCAACGTAGACCTCTATCTCGTGATGGATCATATCATGAAACTAAGCTACCATGACACGCTGATAGGTTGCCCCAGCATTCTTCAACCCAAATGGCATAACTTTGTAACATAAAGTTCCCCACTGTGTGATGAAGGTCATTTTCTCCATGTCCTTAGGTGCCATTTTGATCTGATTGTACCCATAGAAACTATCCATGAAGGAGAATACCTTATGTTGCATGGTGTTGTCGACCAGAACATCAATATGGGGAAGTGGAAAGTCATCCTTGGGGCTTGCCCTATTCAGGTCTCTGTAATCCACACACATACGTACCTTACCGTCCTTCTTAGGTACTGGAACAACATTAGCAACCCATTATGGATAAGAGGTGACGAATAAGAAACCAATTTGAACTGTTTCATGACTTCAACCTTGATCTTTTCTGACATCTCAGACCGCATGCGAGGAACCTTCTATTTTAGTGGAGGGAAATCATCTTTTGTAGGTAGGCGATGAACCACAATATCAGTGTCAAGTTCTGGAATGTCTTCGTATGACCAGGCAAAAACCTCAACATAATCAAGTAGCATCTGTATTAACTGCTCTTTAACACTATGCTCTAGATTGGCACCTATCTTGAATTCCTTTTTATCCTTTTCAGTACCCAAGTTAATTGTCTCAACCGACTCTTCATGAGGCTATACTTCCCTTTCTTCCTGTTGTAGCAGTCTGGCAAGTTCTCCTGGTACTTCACAATCTTCCTCATCTTCGTCCTCGGCTTGGTAGATCAAATTTTCAAATTCATAACTGGAAATAGCAGAACCGTTATCAATGGGATCCAGAGTGGATATGGATCTGCAGTTTGATATGTGGGTGTGTGTAAGAGCGTAGTTGTATATTTTTTGATAAAGTAAAAAGGTAGAAAAGAAAAATAAAGAGCGAAAAATTTGCATGCAAAACGTCCAATGTTTTATTGATGACATATGAAAATGAAGTAATTACCCTCACAAATAGACAATTATGTCTCGGGTAAGACACAAAGCTTTAAAGTTTCAATTGTTCAAAAATTACATACCCCCAAAAAAAAGAAGACAATTACTCTTGAATAAAAGTAATAGGAACAAAGTCTTTCGCCTCCCAACTATTGAGTCCACCGCTGATAGTTGGGGAAATCCACTTGTGTATGTTGCAGTCGCTATCACTGTCTTCTAGAGCATTGACTCCATGGTTGCTGATGCGTAATGGTGGTCCCCCGGTGCGAGCACGACGAACAACTCTCTGGGCTCCTGAAGTAAAACCCAAACCAAACTTGTCAGATTTGTAGGGAATGTCTGGAAGTTGGCCCTAAATGGTACAACCACCTTCTTCGACTATTGCTTTGGCATCTCTCAAAGAATCCATCTTCAGCGGAGGTCTAGTAGTCTTTAGAACACTGGAAGTAGTCTTGGTCGCAGCAAATATCTGTGGAACCTCCTCAAATTTCTGACAGGGGGTCTCAATGAACTCGCCGTCCATTTCAACATACCTGAAAAAGTTCAGGTGGCTCACCATGTATTCCTCCTCACCATGGACTGTGATAATCTTTCCATTGACTGGGTACTTCAACATCTGATGCAGGGTAGAAGTAACAGCACCATCCCTATGGATCCAGGGTCGACTAAATAAACAGGAGTAAGACGGGCGGGTGTCCATCACATAGAAAGTGGAATTAAAAGTCTGAGTACCAACTTTGATAGGGATGTCCACCTCCCCGTGCACCATTCTTTTGGACTCATCGAAGGCCCTCACCATAATATTATTGGGCTTTAGTCTGAGTCTTTCACAATCTAACCTATCCAGAGCATTCTTGGGTAAGACATTCAACGACGAACCTGTATCCACCAGAACATGAGCTAGGGTAATGCCCCTGCACTCAATGGAGACATGCATGGCATCATTGTGTCCGCTTCCCTTGGAAGTTAAATCAGCATCAGAGAAACACAGTCCATTATCAACAGTCAGGCTGGCTATGCAATTCTCAAATTGATCAGCGGAGGTCTCTTGAGGCACATGGGCAGACTTCAGGAATTTTACTAAAGCCTTAGCATGGGCTTCAGAGCACAAAAGTAAGGCCATCATTGAGATTTTTGAAGGGGTCTGCACCAATTGCTCCACGACATTATAATCACTTTTCTCGATTATCTTTAATATCTCTTCCATTTACTTTTTGGAAGCCTCAGGGATGACTTCTCTGTATGCCTTTGTCTGGACAAGCTCAACCAATACCTCTTTGCCCCGAGTCTCGGCCGACTCAGTAGTAGGGATAACAACAAAGCTAACAGTAGGAGTAGCAATGGGAGTACTGACAGGAGTAGCAGCAGGAATAATCACAGGAGTAGCAACAGTCTTTGGAGAGATCTCGAGAGAGAAAACTCTTCCGCTTCTTGTTATTTTACTGGTCCCAACGATATTATCGACGCCAGTATCAGTATCTACAACAACTTTATCTTTGACAACGAATAGGTCTTGCTTGACGCCATGGTAATAGACGTCAGCGCCATAATTCCAAGGAATAACTTTATCCGAGGAATATGGTATTGGCTCCGAAAGGGTGATGATCAAGGGAGAAAACTTGGGAACAGATGTAATCCTGACAGGTCTTTTGGTGGATGTTGTACCCCAAAATTTTCCCTCTCATTTCTCAAGGATTCTCTCACAAGATCTTCTATGGCGTCAAGGTTGCAGCACTGATACCTCAATTTAGGCTTGGAATTGGCACAAGGGCAAAATGGTCAATTGCATATTAGAAAGGCAAACTTTGACTTTTTGGTCAACATTACATTCCAAAGATCAAATTTCATCAAGACATGCAAGAATATCAAGCTTTATCATCAAGAAAGTTAAGAAAGTCAAAAGTCAACTTGAAAAGTCAAGATTTCCAAGACTTAGAAATTTTCTAAGTGTTTTTATACATGATAAGTTCACCACTTCATGCCATTCTTTCACCAAGATGTAATATGATTCAAAATAAGTTTTCAACATGAAAGTTGTAGATCTCCATGATATCTATAACATTTCTTTACACAACTTCTCCTAGAAGTGCTTGGATTTTGAGTTATAAATTCATGAAGTCATGGCATTTTTTCACATTGTTCCAAGATGATTTTGTCAAAATGGCCAACATGAAAGTTATAGAGGATGTTTCAAACTTCCCAAAACATCCAAGAGCATAAATTTACCATACTTGAGCTAGGAGATTCAAGGGCTTGAAGTTGGCCATCCATCTTTGAATTGCAAGTCATTCTAAGTGAAGAACACATAACAAAACTCTCATGATTTGCTGCATAATCTTATGTTGCAGGCTTCTTTGCTTGCAAATCTCATCATAATTTAATGCTTATGCCCACTCTTGTGCTATTACCCAAGTTTTTAAACCATTGTCCAAAAGATCTTTCCATTTATTTCATAAAGGCACCATTGCTATTCTTGAAAAGCAAGCTTTTTGGACAAAGTTTGTCTTGAGCCTATACCTTGCTGGTTGCTGATTATACTTCACCATAAATCATGGGGAGTAGCTCCTCAATACCAGCAACTTTGGTACTTCATCTTGGGACTATGGAGTACTTGACTTTGTTTTATCTTTGCAATCCAACCAAACCATAACATGCTGTCTTATAAACCTAATCAGATCATATGCACAAACCCCTTGCCTATAAATAGAAGAAGAATTTGCAAGAGAAAGAGGTTGGAAAAGGTTAGAAAAATATAGAGAAACGCCAGAAGTCTTGTTGTAAACTAGCCATAAAAAACCATAACTGTCCAAAAAAAAGCTTCCACTCTTGAGTTTTAAAGTCCAAATATTTGGAACTCTCACACCTTGCAAACTCTGTCTAAACATCTAAGCACCTCACATACATCACCTAGAAATTGTTCAAACTCAAGAATAAGCTTCTACAACACCTCTGTTTTCTCTTCCAATTTCAATAAAAGTCAAGACAATAACTCAAATTCAGAGTATAAAGATCCAACTCCAAGGTAAGTTTCTTGACTTTAGTAATTCATTTTTGAAGACAAAAATGTAGTAACCATTGTCCTTGAAGCTAACCTTTCGTTTATCTTCCATTCTTTTCATTATGTGTTGAGAACTAAGCCATGTATGCAACAAAACAATATTGAAGAAGGAAAAACAATGTATGAGTCGACACATAGCCTTATGAGTCGATACATACTGCTTTACAGGCCCAAAACAGAAGGAAAAACAATGTGTGAGTCGACACATAGCCTTATGAGTCGATACATACTACTTTACAGGCCCAAAACAGAAGAAGAAAACAATGTATGAGTCGACACAAAGCACATATGAGTCGACACATGCAGCGTATGAGTCGACACTTACCATTATGTATCGACTCATACTGAGTTGATTTGGCAATACAGGGGCAAGGAAAGTTATGTGTCGATGCATGTGAGCTTGTGTCGACACATAATAGTTCAAAATTCAATTTTCCTTCTTTTTACACTGTTTTTACGTTTCCTTCATGGTTATTCGATATGGTTGTAATATTTAAGTTCCTACTTCATCCCCATTTGTAAATTGTACCCTCATCCCCTAAATGATGTAATAGCGTAGGACTTTACATTTCCGCAACTTATCGCTTTAATATAATTGTTAGTAATTAGAGTGTGTATGGTAAGATAAAATCAACAAGTATATAACCCTAATCCAAGATTAAATGCATGCAAATCAAACACACTCTCCACACATGCACCCTCAAGGTTAACTCCACTTGGTTGCCTTACAAAAATGGCCATATTATGCATGTAAGGTATCTTAGCAAGAACAAGCAAATACAAGATCATAGTCCCTCGATGACGCTATCTAAGTTGCCTTAAAATGATCTTAGTCCCTCAAAAAAGAATGCTAAGATACCTTGTAACATTGCTAATCATGGCTATACGATGACCCACGCCCGTCCCGCTTACATCCAAAGATAGGGTTGCTTACCAAATCAATGGTAAGACAACAATGTCAAAGGAAAAGAAAATGAACAAGAAAGACATTTGAGTAGGTAGATTGCTCCTAATTACTTGCTCCATTTCAAAACAAACATCCTTGCTATTTTAAAAAATAATCACCTACACTTTCAAAAACACCTTTCAAACTTGAAAACATTTTCAAAAGACCAACACTTTGTATATATTCTTACGAACGAGAATCATTACAAAGTTTGCCTAAACGATGGCATCTTTACAAAATACTTTCAAAAACCACACAAAGCACAATTTCAAACAAAAGAAAGTGATCTAGCAAGTAACTAAGAGCCCATGGAAACCCATGGATGAAAAGGGTGCTAACATCTTCCCTTTTTATAATCTACCCCCAAACTCAAGAAAACATCTCAAAGGTCTTTCCTGTGCTTTTTCACCTTTCCTTTTGGATAAAATAAAAGTCGGTGGCGACTCTTGCTAACCGCATCATTTTCGATCAAACGCAAAACACCCAAGTCAGTTCTCCCACCATATCATAGAACTGGCGACTCTGCTGGGGAGAAAGTTTAAAAAGTGGGGTTACCTTAGGGTTATATCACATTTACTTGCTTTCATTGTTTGACTTGTATGCTTTACATTGTGGTTCTTTGTTTGGGTTTGAATCCTCCACCCGAATTTGGGATACCTTATAGGTAAGTAGCAACACATTGTGTAAACTATGTGGGGGTATACCGACACAGTCTAAGCAATAGCTATGTTAGTGTGACATATTTGTGGGTACCGGTAGCCCTTGAGTAGTCAAGGAGAATACGGGGCCGCTGAGTGATGTCATGAAGCACTAATGAACTTTTAGAACCTTTACTTGACCATCTTGGCCATTAGGACGTAGTAAGATGACCGACTTTGGTGCAGTCCGAAGTTGGTAGATACTCGATACTACACTCATTGAGGTTTGGTTTTTTAGGATATTTTGGTCGCCATTAAAGAGGCTTGCGCTGAAACAATGCCCGAGAAAACAAACCAGTGATATTGAGCTCCTTAGAACCCGGTTACTATTACTAGGACAGGTTTGAGCCAACTAAACTTCAAGAGGGTACTTACCTATAAAACTCCATGCAAACCTAAACCTAAGGACTTGTTTGCTTTGTTTGTATATATATACTTGTACATAACATCATAAGCATCATAACATCATACTCATACTCACTAACCATTTCAAGGATCTTGGGATTTATCTTTATTCTGTTTTATAGGACATGGATTCTATTCGCAGGAAAACTATTCAAGTCAACCTTGTAAGGATCCCTCCTCAGCTTAAAGAGCTAGCATCAAGGATTCTTGAAAATTCTCCATTTACCGAAAGACATGGTCGCCTACTAAACTTGGTTGCCTCCAACACAGATGAGGACATGATGAAAGTGCTCTTTCAGTTCTTTGATCCTTTACAACATTGCTTCACTTTTCCCGATTATCAACTTGTGCCAACTTTGGAATAATTCTCACAACTCTTGAGGATTCCCATTCTCAATCAACTACCTTTCAATGGTACGGAAAGAGATCCAAAGCTAGAAGAGATTGCTCAAGCTCTACACTTGCAACCATCTGATATCATAACTAATTGGGAAACAAGGAGTGGTGTTAAAGGCTTCCTAGCAAGGTTCTTGTTTGAGAAAGCTCGAAACTGTTGGAACTCTTTGGATTTGCAAGCCTTTGAGGAAATTGTGGCTCTCCTCATCTATGGGATGGTTTTGTTTCCAAATCCTGACCAACTCATAGATGTTAACACCGTCAAAACCTTCATGTCTCGTAACCCGGTGCCTACTTTGCTAGGGGACATCCTACATTCCTTTCACACTCACACTTTGAGGAAAAGAGGTATCCTTATGTGTTCTACTCCTCTCTTGGCAAGATGGTTTACTTTGAATCTTCCCCAATCTGTATTGAAGAACGAGCAAGGTTCAAGGTGGTCCCATAGGTTAATGACACTCAAACATTCAGATATTCATTGGTGTTCCCGCTCTTTGGAGAATGTTACTATCGTCGACCGTTGTGGAGAGTTCCCAAATGTCCCTTTGCTTGGCATTAGAGGAGGTATCACTTACAACCCTTGCTTAGCCTTAAGACAGTTTGGTTACGCCCGAAGGGATGGTCCACACAAGATGCTTATTCAAGGTTTGGTTTTTGACTACGAGAACGACGATCAAGGTCATCGCCAGAGATTTATCCGAGCTTGGAGGATGTTGAACAAGGTGGATAGCAAGACACTAGAACACAAGAATTCCATTCCCCTCGATCCTTACCTTAAATGGGCACGAGCTCGTGCTTAGAAACTTGTGATGCCTTATCCCTCCATCTTACTAGTCATCGTGGAGCCTGTGGTCGAAGGAGATGTTCCCTATAATATCCTTCATCCTGATATGCCTACCTCTCTCGAAGAATTACAAAAGGGTTGGATCCAGCTGAAGGAAGAACAAAATACTTTCGAGGCTCAATTTTATGCTAGTGAAAAGAGGGTCTTGGAGCTTATGAAGCAGCTACAAGAAGAGAAAAGTGTGAACACTTATCTCACACCAAAGAGGATGCGTTCGGTATTTTTATATTAGAAAGTTATTTTGTAATCCCAAGAGGCATGATGTAATCTTTCTTGTTTTTTCTAATGAGAATTAACGTTTGTTCATTATTTTGTCTATACAAATTTAAATTTCATTAATCCTTGAAATCATTTGCATATACATATTCCATGCATCATAACATGACAGGTTTTCGCATTACAGGTTTCATTATCTTTCTGCTGTTTATTTCAGCAAGATGGATCTAGAGAAAACTGTGACGAAACTCCAAACCCAGAATTCTCAGTTTCAGGAAGCTCTACTCGCCCTAGCCAAGGGGAAGCAAGATATGATGGGTTTGCTAGCTGTTAAGAAGAAGCCAAAGAAGAAAGCTCTGCTCAACATGGGTAGAAGGTTCGAGGAGACAATCCGTCAAATCCCAGTAGGAGGAGACTCATCTGAAGAGGACGAAAACCAGGTCGGTGAGGTCAAGAGTACTCAGGCTGAATGTGCTAATGATCAAGAATCTGATGATGATTATTTCAACAAGCAGTATCCACCCGCTGATATCAAATACAAGCAGTTAGAAGACATATTGAAAGTTGTTGAAATCTAAGCCGTCCCCGGTTTAGATTTTGATGATTTGGGTTTGATCTCTGGGGTAATAATTCCCCACAAATTCAAAATACCAATCTTTTCAAAGTACGATAGGGTTTCTTGTCCCAAACTCTATTTGAAATCTTATGTACGCAAGATACAGCCGCACACTGCTGATAAGAAACTCTGGGTTCACTTTTTCCAAGAGAGCTTGGCTGGAACACAACTTGAATGGTTTTATCAGTTAGATGGTTCTCGTATCAACACTTAGAGGATCTAGCTACTGCCTTCTACCATCGATATCAATACAATGCCGACTTGGCGCCAACAAGGGACCAGTTACAAGATATGACCATGGGAAAGAATGAAGGATTTAAGGAATATGCGCAAAAGTGGAGAGACCTTGATAGTAGAGTTCAACCTCCCTTGACTGATAGGGAGCACGTCGACATGTTCATGGGCACTTTATCTGGTCCTTTCTTTAATCTGTTGGTTGGCTGCTCTTCTTCTGGTTTCACCGAATTAATCTTAACCAGTGAAAGAGTTGAAAGTGGCATCAAAAGTGGGAAGATCTCTATGGCATCTACCTCCACCATCAATCCTATCAAGAAACCTTTTACTACAAAGAAGGAAGTTAATGTTGTGTATGGGGAAAGGGCCCATACCAAGAAGAATGATCGTCCGTCTGTCAATGATGTCCGAATATCCAATCCAACTCCTACTCCAAGACCATCTGCAAATCATCAACGTTTTGAAACTCCAAGTTGACAATTTACGAGGTTAGGCATGTCACTGTCTCAAGCCCATCAACATTTTCTCAAGGATAATTTAGTGACGTTGCGCGATCCTCCCGCCAACCCTGACACCTCATCACCAAAGTATAATCCAAATGCTAAATGTGCTTACCATTCAAACAGCCCCGGGCACGAGACTGACTAGTGTTAGGCCTTGAAGAACAAAATCCAGGATTTAATTGATAACAAAACTATTGAATTTGATCCTCCTCCATTTCCGAATGTAATTACCGCTCCAATGCTGAAGCATGACAAATGTGTTAATGTTGTCGAAGATACAATTTTCGTTACCTCTGTTGAAGATTTGACTACTCCGCTGAATATAATCAAGAACAATCTGTTGAAAGCTGGGATCTTCTCTGGATGTGAAAAAGACTGTATGTGTTGTACAAGACAACTCGATGAATGTGAAGGGCTAAAGAAAGGCATACAACGCCTAATGGATAGCCATAAAATTTTGTTTGAAAAGACTCCATTTGCCAAGAATTTGATTAACAAATGTGAAGACCTCTCCATTATTACCATCTCAAACAAACCTATTAGGATCACTTCCAACGGTCCTATTAGGATTTCAAATGAACTCACCATTGCTCCATTAATAATTACCAATCCTAGACCGATTCCTTACTCTTCAAATAAAGCGGTACCATGGAATTACAGTTCTGAAATATTCTATCATGAGATTAAACAAGATGCCTAGATCGGAGAAGAAAAAGATGATGATGTCGGAAACATAGCTGGCTCAAGCAAAGTAACTAGAACTGGGAGAATATTATCACCCAATATGTCACCTCCAGTAGTTACAAAGACGCCCACCGCATTACTGCTGCCAAGCCAAGTACCGAGACAAAAGGGAAAGGGAAGGTTGTTGAGCCTGATGTAATCGAAGTACCCTCCAAGTATGTAACTAATTAAAAACCCTCCGCTCGTGAGATGGATGAGATTTTAAAGATCATAAAAAGAAGCGACTTCAAGATTGTAGCACAGTTGGGCCAAACCCCCTCTAAGATTTCAATGTTGTCATTGCTGCTTTGCTCTGATGCCCATGCTCGGACATTTATCAAGTTCCTGAAAAAAGCTCATGTCCCTCACGAGATAACAACAGACCAATTAGAGAATTGCGTGGCTAGCCTGACAGCTGATAATGGCTTGGGGTTTTCAGATGCTGACTTAACACCTCTCAGGAAGAATCACAATAAAGCTTTACATGTTTCTATCGAGTGCAAAGGGACTACCTTAGCACATGTGCTAGTCGAAACTGGTTCTTATCTGAATGTGTTACTCAAGGGGGAATTAGACCATCTTGACTGTGAAGATTTAATCTTGAAGCCAAGTGATATCATCGTAAGGGCGTTTGATGGATCAAAGAGGATTGTTCATGGGGAAGTAGATCTTCCAATAAAAGTGGGCTCCCAAATCTTCAATTCCAACTTCTATATTATGGATACTCGCCCTGCCTATTCTTGTCTGTTAGGACGCCTGTGGATTCATAAAGCTGGGGCAGTGACCTCAACCCTCCATTAAAAACTCAAATATCCAGTCAAGGGAAGAATAGTCACCATCTGTGGGGAAGAAGAGTTTATGGTGCGCCACCTTAACTCTTTCAAGTATGTAGATATGGACGGAGAATTCATTGAAACCCCATGTCAAGCCTTTGAGGTTATACCACCGATGATTTATGCTACTAAATGTTATTCTGATGAGTCCAAAGCTGTCAAGGCCACGCCAAAGATGGTTTCAGTCAAGGATGCCCGCGCGACAATTGAAGAAGGAAACTGTGATACTTGGGGGAAACTCCTCGATATCCTATTTAAAGCAGACAAGTTTGGTTTGGGATTCACCATCAAAACTCAGAAGGAAATGAGGCGTGCTTGTGCTGGAAAGCCACCTCTCCGCATTGGAAGCCATGGAGTCAACGCCATGGATGATTCTGAAGAAGAAGCCGCATTTGAAGAATGGGTGTATCCAACTACTACGGAGCTGAAGAATTGGCATACAAAAGACTTTGTACCCATCTCCTTCATTGAGGAGTAATCTACTTGTTATTGCTTTTCTTTCAATTCAAGAACTTGTTGTCTGTAATATTCAAACAATGACTTTTCAGCCATTTGCCTGGCCCGGGGAACTTTGGTCCATTTGTCAAGGGTTTTATTTATGTTCATCTAATCATATGACCATTCAGTACATTGGACTCTTTTGCATTCAAATATTCGTGTTCATTGTCTTTCTTTTCTTACAAATACATTTTTCAAAAAAACAGCCATGTATCTTACATGCACACACACACACTCTTGCAGGTCCACATCCACTCTGGATCCTATTGCCAATGACTCTATTATTGCCGACTATGACTTTGAAAGTCCTATCAACCAAGCCGAAGACGAAGGCGAGTAAGATTGTGACATACCGGGAGAACTAGCCAGACTTCTATTACAAGAGGAAAAAGCTATTCAACTGCACGAAGAGTCAGTTGAAGTTATCAACCTGGGTACTGAGTCAGATAAGAAGGAAATCAAGATCGACGCTAACTTAGAAAGCAGTGTCAAGAGCAGGTTGGTTCAGATGTTGCATGATTATGTGGAAGTGTTTTCTTGGTCTTATGAAGATATGCCTGGGTTGGATACCGACATCATAGTTCATCGTCTGCCGACAAAAGAAGACTGTCCGCCTGTCAAGCAAAAGGTTCGCCGCATGAGGCCTGATATGTCTAAAAAGATCAAAGCTGAAGTGATGAAACAATTTGATGCAGGGTTCCTAGCTGTGACATCCTATCCTTAATGGGTTGCCAATGTGGTGCCAGTGCCAAAGAAAGACGGGAAAGTTTGCATGTGCGTAGATTATAGGGATCTGAATAGGGCAAGCCCCAAAGATGATTTCCCTCTACCACACATTGACGTTTTAGTTGATAATACTGCTCAGCATAAAGTCTTCTCTTTCATGGATGGCTTCTCAGGCTATAATCAAATAAGGATGGCTCCCGAAGACATGGAGAAGACTACTTTCGTTACGCAATGGGGCACCTTCTGCTACAAGGTCATGACCGTTCGGACTAAAGAATGCAGGGTCAACATATCAAAGGGCTATGGTAGCTTTATTTCATGAAATTATTCATCATGAGATAGAGGTATATGTGGATGATATGATTTCCAGATCACAAACCGAAGAAGAATATCTCAATCACCTATAAAAATTGTTTGAGAGGCTGAAGAAGTACAAGCTGAGGTTAAACCCTAACAAGTGCACGTTTGGAGTATGCTCTGGAAAGCTTCTAGGTTTTGTTGTCAGAAATAAAGGCATTGAAGTTGACCCTACCAAGGTAAAGGCCATCCAAGAAATTCCAGTCCCTCATTCTGAAAAAGAAGTCAGAGGATTCTTGGGTCGTCTCAATTACATTGCCCGTTTCATATCTCACTTAACTGCTACTTGTGAGCCACTCTTCAAACTCTTGAAGAAAGATCAAGTAGTCAGATGGAACGATGAATTCCATATTGCTTTTGACAAAATCAAAGAATACCTACAAGAACCTCCAATTGTCATGCCTCCAGTTGAAGGAAGACCCTTGATCATGTACTTGACTGTATTAGAGAACTTTACAGGGTGTGTGTTGGGCCAACATGGCGAGTCTGGCCGAAAAGAGCATGCTATTTATTACCTGAGCAAAAATTCTACCGATTGTGAAACCATATATTCACTGCTCGAGAAATCTCTTTACGCTCTGGCACGGTCTGCTCACCGGCTATGACAGTATATGTTTACGCATACCACTCTGTTGATTTCTAAGATGGACCCAATCAAGTACATCTTCGAGAAACCTGCCCTTTCCGGACGGATAGCCAGATGTAAAATGATCTTGACTGAGTACAACATTCAATACACGACTCAAAAAGCCATCAAAGGGAGTGTACTAGCAGATCATTTCACCCATCAGGCTGTGGATGATTATCAGTCAATGAACTTTGACTTCCCTGATGAGAACATCATGCTGGTAACCGACTTTGCAAAACCTGGACTGTATGACGGACCTAAACAAGGGTCCCGATGGACTATGGTATTTGATGGGGCTTCCAACGCCTTAGGTAATGGAATTGGTGCTGTGATCATCTCTCCTGAAGGTTGCCACACTCCTTTCACTGCCAGGCTATGCTTCGATTGCACAAACAATATGGATGAGTATGAAGCATGCATCTTAGGTCTGAAAGCTTCTATTGACTTAAGGATCAAGCATTTGGATGTGTTTGGAGATTTTGCCCTAGTGATCAGCCAAGTAAAAGGAGATTGGGACACTAAACACCCTAATCTTATCCCTTACAAGGAACTTGTGCTATCCCTAATTCCTTACTTAGAAGAGATCACATTCGAGCACTTCCCTAGGGAAGAAATCCAGTTGGATGATGTTATACCCCAAAATTTTCCCTCTCACTTATCAAGAATTTTCTCACAAGATCTCATTAGGCTCAAGACTGCACTAGGGTTTGATCAGCTCAAGATACCTCTTAAGCACTGATGACCAAAATTAGAGTTTGAGTTTGCACAAGGATTTTTGAACTATCAATGCTTCATATGGCTTTCATAGATCATTATGGACCCCCCAGGATCACTTATGTCAAGTTTCAAGCCTTGGATCACACTTTTGCTCAGTCAATTGAGCAGTTGACCTAAAAATCAGTTGTATTGGAGAAAAAGTCAACCATGGCCAATTTATAGACAAACTTCATAATTTTTGATCCACATCAACATTTTAAACCCATATGTATAATTTGATCAAGTTTGTACCACAATTCCTCAAGAAATTTGATTAAATCTCCAAAAGGGCAAAATGGTCAAAATTAGGGTTTTGACTGGGAAAGGGCAATTTCTGATTTTTGACATAGAAAATGATCAATTGGTTTAAGGCATGATCTCAAGAGTTCAATTTCATCATTTTACCTAATAACATGGTTCAAAACATTGCAAGTCCATTAGATTGACAAATGAATTTTGCAATCAACTGATTAAAAGTCAATTGTATACTGAAAAGTCAAACTTTGACTCTTTGGTCAAATTCAAGTGCCAAAGATCATAATTCATCAAAACATGTCAAAATATGAAACTTATTCATCAAGAAATCAAAAATTCAAGATTTTATTTTGAAAAGTCAAAATTTCTAAACTTATAAATTTTATAAGTGTTGGAAATTTCATGTTTTTTTCATAACTTTGAGCAAAATTTTCACCATGATGCAAGATGATTCAAGAGAAACTTCCAACATGAAAGTTGTAGATCTCCATGATATCTACAACATTTCTTTACACAACTTCTCCTAAATATGCTTGTATTTAAAGTTATAAATTCATGAAGTCATGACATTTTCATTTAACGCTTTGAGAAATTTTCAGCAGTTTTGGTCAGGTTTTTATCCCAACTTCTTGGCAAATTTTCATCAAGTTCCAGTTTGATTTAACAAAAGTGGTCAACATGAAAGTTGTAGAGTGTGTTTCAAGATTTCCAAAACATCCAAGAGCATGAGTTTATCATATTTTAGCTAGGAGATTCAAGATCATGAAGTTGAGCATCCATTATTGAGTTGCAAGTCATTTTAGTGAAGAACACATAACAAAACTCTTATAATTTGCTGCATAATCTTATGTTGCAGGCCTCCTTTCTTGCAAATCTCATCATAATTTAATGTTTACACAAGATCTTGAGCTATTACCCAAGTGTTTAAACCATTGTCCAAAAGATCTTTCCATTTATGGCATAAAGGCACCATTGTTATTCTTGAAAAGCAAGCTTTTTGTACAAAGTTTATCTTGAGCCCATACCTTGCTTGTTGATGATTATACTCCACCATAAATCATGGGAAGTAGCTCCTCTATACCAGCAAATTTGGTACTTCACCTTGGGACTATGGAGTACTTGAGATAGTTTGATTTTTGTAATCCAACCAAACCATAACATGCTGTCTTGCAAACTTAGTCAGCTCATTTGCACAAACCTCCTGCCTATAAATAGAAGAAGCATTTGCAAGACAAATAGGTTAGAAAAAAGAGAGAGAAAATCCAGAAGTTTTATTAGTAAACCCTCAAAATATCATATTCACAAAAGCCATAACAGTCTACAAAACTAACACTCTTGAGTTTTAAAGTCCAAACCTTTGAACCTCTCATACCTTGCAAATTCTGTCCAACCACCTAAACACCTCACATACATCACCTAGAAATTGTTCAAACTCAAGAACAAGCTTCTAAAACACCTATGTTTTCTTTTCCAAATTCAAGAGTAGTCAATACAACAACTTAAGCTCAGAGTATAAGATCCAGCTCCAAGGTAAGTTTCTTAACTTTAGTTCTTCATTTCAAGCATCACTAGTAATTCATTTTTTTGAAGACAAAGTGTAGTAATCGTTGTCCTTGAAGCTAACCTTTTGTTTATCTTCCATTATTTTCATTATGTGTTGAGAACTAACCCATGTATGCAGAAAAACAATGTTGAAGCAGAAAAAATGACAGTATGAGTCGACACATAGCCTTATGAGTCGATACATACTGCTTTACAGGCCCAAAATAGAAGGAAAAACAATGTATGAGTCGACGCATAGCCTTATGAGTCGATACATACTGCTTTACATGCCCAAAACAGAAGGAAAAAACAATGTATGAGTCGACATAAAGCACGTATGTGTCGACACATGCAGTGTATGAGTCGACACGTACCATTATATATCGACTCATACTGAGTTGATTTGACAATACAGGGGCAAGGAAAGTTATGTGTCGATTCATATGAGCTTGTGTCGACACATAATAGTTCAAAATGCATTTTTCCATTCTTTTTACATTGTTTTTACGTTTCCTTCATGGTTATTCGATATGGTTGTAATATTTAAGTTCCTACTTCATCCCCATTTGTAAATTGTACCCTCATCCCCTAAATGATGTAATAGCGTAGGACTTTACATCTCCAAAATTTATCACTTTCAAATATAAATTCTAGTAACTAGGGTGTGTATGGAAAGACTAAAATCAACAATTAGTAAACCCTAATTCATGATAAACAATGCATGAAAATCAATACACTTGCACACAAGCACCCCTAGGGTAAAATCCATTTGGTTGCCTGATAAATGGCCATATTACGCATGTGAGGTATCTTAGCAAAAACAAGCAAAAATACAAGATCATAGTCCCTCAATGACGCTATTTAAGTTGCCTTTCAAAATGATCTTAGTCCCTAAAGAAAATGCTAAGATACCTTGCAATATTGCTAATCATGGGTATACGATGACCCGCTCCCGTCCCGTTTACATCCAAAGATAGGGTTGCTTACCAAATCAATGGCAAGACAACAATGTCAAAGGAAAAGGAAATGAACAAGAAAGACATTTGAGTAGGTAGATTGCTCCTAATTACTTGCTCCATCTTAAAACAAACATCCTTGCCATTTTTAAAACAATCACATACACTTTCAAAAATCTTACAAAATTTAAAACATTTTCAAAAGATCAACATCTTTGTATACATTCTTACGAACGAGAATCATTACAAAGATTTCCTAAACAATGGCCTCTTTACAAAATACTTTCAAAAACCACACAAAGCACAATTTCAAATAAAAGCAAGTGATCTAGCAAGTAACTAAGAGCTCATGGAAAACCCTGGATGAAAAGGGTGCTAATACCTCCCCTTTTCAGAATCTACCCCCCGAACTCAAGAAACAGTCTCAAAGGTCTTTCCTGTTCTTTTTCACCTTTCCTTTTGGATAAAAGAAAATTCGTTGGCGACTCTTGCTAACCGCAACATTTGTGATCAAATGCAAAACACCCAAGTCATTTCTCCCACCGTATCATAGAACTGGCGACTCTGCTGGGGAAAATTCTAAAAGTGGGGTTACCTTAGGGATTAGATCACATTTACTTGCTTACATTATTTGATTTGTATGCTTTACATTGTGGTTCTTTGTTTGGGTTTGAAACCTCTACCCAGATTTGGGATACATTATAGGTAAGTAGTAATACATTGTGGAAACTATGCGGGGTATTCCGACATGGTCTAAGAAATAGCTACGTTAGTGCGACATATTTGTGGGTACCGGTAGCCTTTGAGTTAATCAAAGAGAATACGGGGCCGCTAAGTGATGTCATAAAGCACTAATGAACTTCTAGAACCTTTGCTTGACCAACTTGGCCTTTTAGGATGTAGTGAGATGACCGGCTTTGGTGCAGTCCGAAGTTGGTAGATACTCGATACTACACTCATTGAGGTTTGGTTTCTTGGGATATTTCGGTCGCCATTAAATAGGCTTGAGCTGAAACAATGACCAAGGAAACAATCCAGTGATATCGAGCTCCTTAGAACCCTGTTACTATTACTAGGACAAGTTTAAGCCAACTAAACTTCAAGAGGGTACTTACCTATAAAACTCCATGCAAGCCTAAACTAAGGATTTGTTTGCTTTGCTTGTATATGCATACTTGTACATAACATCATGGAAATCATGAACATCATGTACATCCACTAACCATTTCAAGGATTTTGGGATTCATCTTTGCTCTTGTTTTGTAGGATATAGATTCACTTCGCAGGAAAACTATTCAAGTCAACCTTGTGAGAATCCCTCCACAACTTAAGGAGCTAGTTTCAAGAATTCCTGAAAACTCTCCATTCACCGAGAGACATCGTCGTCTACTCAACTTGGTCACCTCCAACACAGATGAGGACATGATGAAAGTGCTTTTTCAGTTCTTTGATCCTTTACACCATTGATTCACCTTCCCCGACTACCAACTTGTGCCTACTTTGGAAGAATTCTCCCAACTCTTGAGGATTCCCATTCTCAATCAACTACCTTTCAACGGTACAGAAAGAGATCCAAAGCCAGAAGAGATTGCTCAAGCTCTACACTTGCACTCATCTGATGTCACAACCCATTGGGAAACAAGGAGTGGTGTCAGAGGTTTCTTCGCAAAGTTCCTGTTTGAGAAAGCCCAAAGCCGTTGGAATTCCTTAGACTTAAAAGCCTTTGAGGAAATTGTGGATCTCCTCATCTATGGGATGGTTTTGTTTCCAAATCCTGACCAGCTCATAGATGTGAACACCGTCAAAATCTCCATATCCCGCAACCCGGTGCCTACATTGCTAGGAGATATCCTACACTCTTTTCACACTCGCACAATGAGGAAAAGAGGTGTCCTTATGTGTTGCACTCCTCTCTTGGCAAGATGGTTTATTTTGCATCTTCCCCAATCTGTATTAAAAAATGAGCAAGGTTCAAGGTGGTCACAAAGGTTGATAACGCTCAAACATTCAGACATTCATTGGTGGTCTCGATCCAAAGAGAATGTTATCATTGTCGACCGTTGTGGAGAATTCCCTAATGTCCCTTTACTTGGAATTAGGGGAGGTATCACCTACAACCCATGCTTAGCCTTAAGGCAGTTTGGTTATGCCCGAAGGGATGGCCCGCACGTGATGTTGGTTCAAGGTTTGGTATTCGACTACGACAACGACGATCAAGGTCTTTGCCAAAGATTTATCCGAGCTTAGAGCATGCTAAACAAGGTGGATAGCAAGACTTTGGTACACATGAATTCCACCCCTCTTGAGCCTTACCTCAAATGGGTACGAACTCGCGCTTAGAATCTTATGATGCCTTACCCCTCCATCCTTCCGGTAATCATTGAGCTTGTTAGGGAGGGAGACGTTCCATACACTATCCTACATCCTGACATGCCCGCATCTCTTGAATACCTACAAAGGGATTGGATACAACTCAAAGGGGAGCGAGATACTTTCGAAGCCCAATTCTACGTAAGAGAGAAGAAGGTTTTGGAGCTCACTAGGCTACTTCATGAGGAGCAGACTATGAATGCCTACATTGCACCAAAGAGGATGCGCACTACTTTTCTATCTTAGAGATTTTGTATTATTTTTCCCAAGGGGCATTGATGTACTCAAATTTTATCTTATTAAGATAACGTGTGTTTCCTTTTTGTCTAAAACGAATTTGAATCTTTGAAATCCTTGAAAACAATGCATATGCATATACCATTCATCATAACATAAGCAGGTTTTTGCAACAAGTCTCCTCATCTCTCTACAATTTATTCCAAGTAAGATGGATCTCGAGAAAACAGTGAAAGATCTTCAAGCTCAGAATACGCAGTTTCAACAGTTGCTCATGACCCTAGCTAAGGGGCAAGAAGAGTTGAAGACTCTGCTGGCTGGAGAGAGGAAAAAGAAAACAAAGAAGGTAACCGAAGTCTTAAACATGGGAAGAAGATTTCATGGGCAGACAAGAAGGACTTTGGACTTTGTAACAACATCCGATGAAGGAGAAGGGAAAGGCAAGGAAACAGTTGTCCCGTCAGAATCGAAAGAGGAGGAAGAAGAAGAGGACTACTCTGAGGAACAATACCCTCCAGCTGATGATAAGTATAAACATCTCGAAGAGCGATTGAGCGCGATGGAAATCCAAAAGGTACCAAGCTTGGACTTTGAGGAATTGGGTTTGGTGTCGGGGATTGTGATTCCTCCGAAATTCAAATCACCTGTATTCGCTAAATATGACGGAGTTTCATGCCCTAAGATGCATCTCCGATCATACGTGAGGAAAATTCAACCCCATACCGCTGATAAAGACTTATGGGTGCACTTCTTCCAAGACAGTCTATCTGGTACTCAACTTGACTGGTTCTACCAACTAGAAAAGGCTAATGTTCACAATTGGGAAGATCTTGTTGCAGCTTTCTACAAGCAATATCAGTACAATGCTAATTTGGCACCTACCCGTACTCAACTCTAGAGTATGGCCGTGGTGTCCAATGAAGGTTTCAAGGACTATGCACAAAAATGGAGAGATTTGGCTGGAAGAGTTCAACCCCCTCTGTCTGAGAAAGAATTGGTAGACATGTTCTTGGGCACCTTGTATGGTCCCTTCTTTAATCATTTAATTGGAAGTTCATCTGCGGGCTTTACTGAACTAATATTGACTGGAGAGAGGATAGAATCTGGTATAAAGAATGGAAAGATTCAAAAAGACACATCCTCTTCTACAGTTGTAAGGAAGCCATTTATCGGAAAGAAAGAGGTGGATGCCATATATCCGCAAAGAGACCAAGATAGGGCCGAACGCCGACCAATGCTGGGGGCTGTTATGATCCCAAAGCTTGCGTCTGATCAACAAAGAAATAATCAACCAAGGATAGAAAGGCCAGTCAGGAAGTTTACCAGAATCAACATGACTCTGTCTCAAGTACTACCGCATCTTTTGAGATCCAATTTGGTAACCTTGAAAGAAGCTCCGAAAAACCCCAATACAACATCCCCTCATTATCATCCTAATGGCCGTTGCGCGTATCAATCTGAAAGTCCTAGTCAGGATACTAATAACTGTTGGGACTTGAAGAACAAAATACAAGACCTCATTGAAGCAAAAGAAATTGAGTTTGATGCGCCCGAGAAGCCAAATGTCATTTCTGCTCCTATGCCCAGACATGGTCACAATGCCAATGCCATTGAAGAAAGATTGTTTGTTACTCCAGTTAATGAACTCATGACCCCACTTCTGACTATTAAAGTGAACTTGTTGAATACCGGCGTGTTCCCTAATTGTGATGAAGATTGTCGTTTATGTTTATCCTCACCGACTAGCTGTCCTTTGTTGAAAGTAGGCGTTTATTGCCTGATGGATAACAAAGAGATTTTATTTGAAAAGACTCCTCTTACACCTGTTCCTTTTGAAGATGTTTCTATCATTACCATTTCTTCCAATTCTTCCAGGGTCTCCACCAAAAGACCCGTTAGAATTACATCAGTTCTGAAAGTATCTCCTTTAATAATCACAATGGTTGGGCCAGTCCCGTATGAATCAGACAAAACCGTGCCGTGGAATTACGGAGGGGACATTTACTACCATGGCATCAAGCAAGACTGGCCGGCCGCCGAAGAGATAAATTATGAGAAAGAAGACTCTGACATCAGTAATATTTCCAGAACTAGCAAAATTACCCGAAGTGGTAGGATCTTTTCTCCAGAAATTGCTCCCCCAAAAGCAGTTTCTGGACCTGTAATTATCCCTGTGGCTGCTCCAAAGGTTGATCCCATACCCATAATCATCTCTGCAAGTACTCCTATTAACGAAGACGCTACAACCCCTGTAATCATTCTTACTGACACTCAAGCTGCCAAATTAACCGAGGCTTAAGGAAAAGGTGTTATGGTTAAGCCTATCCGAACGAAGACTCAATCATTGACTATCCCTGAGGCCTCCAAGAAAGAAATGGAGGGAATCCTAAAAATTATAAAGAGAAGTAACTACGATGTAGTTGAATAACTAGGGAAAGCTCCCTCTAAAATCTCCATGCTAGCATTACTACTATGTTCCGAGGCACATGCAAAAGCCTTGGTGAAGTTATTAAAAACCGCCCATGTACCTCAAGAGACATCTGTTGATCAATTTCAAGACTGCGTAGCCAGTCTAACTGCGGACAATGATTTAGGTTTTTTAGATCCTGATCTGACGCCAAGGGGAAGAAAGCATAATGAGGCGTTGCATGTCTCAGTGGAATGTAGGGGCACCACTCTGGTGCATGTTTTGGTGGATACTAGCTCATCTCTGAATGTATTACCCAAAAAAGCTCTTGATAGACTTGACCGTGAGGGGTTAACTTTAAATCCAAGCAACATAGTGGTAAGGGCTTTTGACAGTTAGAAGACGATGGTACATGGGGAGGTGGACATTCCCATAAAGGTTGGAACCCAAACCTTCAATTCAACTTTTTATGTGATGGACATCCACCCTTCATACTCCTGCCTGCTAGGCCGACCCTGGATCCATAACGCTGGCGCTGTTACTTCTATGTTGCACCAAATGTTGAAGTATCCAGTTCAAGGAAAGATTATCATCGTACATGGAGAGGGAGAATACATGATCAACCATCTCAATTCCTTCAGATATGTGGAATTGGACAGTGAATTCATTGAAACTCCATTTCAACACTTTGAAGAGGTCCCTCAAGATGTGGTAGTGACCAAGACTGTGTCTCAGGTTCCCAAGATTACAAAGCCTCCACTTTGGATGTTGTCACTGAAAGATGCTAAAGCAGTAGTAGAAGAAGGAGGATGCACTATCTGGGGACAACTCCCAGATATCCCATATAAGTCTGAAAAGTTTGGCCTAGGTTTCACTTCAAGTGCTCAAAAGGTTGTACGATGTGCCCGTGCTGGAGGGCCACCCTTGAAGATCAGCAACCGTGAAGTCAACACAATGGAAGATGGTGAAGATGGTTGCAACCTGGAGGAATGGATCTTCCCGACTGTCAATGGAGGGCTCAACAATTGGGAGGCTAGAGACTTCATCCCAATCACTTTCATCCCTCAGTAATTTATCTTTACATTTTATTGGATCTGCAATATTCAAAACAATCCGCACTCTTAAAACCTTGTGTCTTTCCCGAGGCACAATGGTCCATTTGTAAGGGTTATTATCTCATTTTTCATATGACATCAATGAATCATGGACGTTTTCGCATACAAACTTTTGTGCTCATTATTTTTCTTTTACATTTTACTTTCTTTCAAAGATAGCAATACCCTTACATACACCCACACTCACAATGCAGGTATACATCCATTCTGGATCCCATGGGTAACGATACTGCTATGGCCTTTTGTGACTCTGAGAATCTAATCTACCAAGCCGAAGACGAAGGTGAGGAAGATTGTGGAGTACCAGGGGAACTTTCTAGACTGCTACAACAAGAAGAGAGAACCATTCAGCCTCACAAGGAACTTGTGGATACGATCAACCTAGGTACCGAAGAAGATAAAAAAGAGGTCAAGGTGGGTACCAATCTGGAACCCAGTATCAAGAAGCGTCTGATTTAGTTGTTACATGATTATGTCGAACAGAGGATTTTCCGCCAGTAAAATAAAAGGTTCGCCGCATGAGGCCTGATATTTCAGAAAAGATTAAAGCAGAGGTCATGAAGCAATTCAACGCTGGATTCTTGGCTGTCACCTCTTACCCCCAATGGGTTGCCAATGTTGTTCCCGTGCCCAAAAAGGACGGCAAAGTGCGAATGTGTGTGGACTACAGAGATTTAAATAGGGAAATCCCTAAGGATGACTTTCCACTCCCCCACATTGATATCCTAGTTGATAATATGGCAAAACACAAAGTGTTTTCCTTCATGGACGATTTCTCAGGTTACAACCAAATCAAAATGGCGCCTGAGGACATGGAGAAAACAACATTTTTTACACAATGGGGCACATTCTATTACAAGGTAATTCCATTCGGACTAAAGAACGCTGGGGAAACCTATCAGCGTTCCATGGTAGCTTTATTTCACGACATGATACATCACGAAATAGAAGTATACGTGGACGGCATGATAGCCATATCTCAAACAGAGGAAGAGCATCTTGATCACTTACAAAAAGTGTTCGAGAGACTGAAGAAGTACAAGCTGAGGTTGAATCCTAACAATTGCACATTTGGGGTACGATCTGGTAAACTCCTAGGCTTTATCAGGAACAAGGGTATCGAGGTCGATCCCACCAAAGTTAAAGAAATACAAGAGACGCCTACTCCTCGTACTGAGAAGGAAGTCAGAGGGTTCTTGGGATGTTTGAACTGTAAGTCTCAGAGTGCCTAAGAGGGGGGGGGGGTGAATTAGGTCTTATAAAAAATTATTCGGTTTTATGAGAATGCTTGGTAGTAATTTTTTGGTTAAGTGTTTGAAGGTTTTGATTATATCTTTATCTTTTCTTGATTATGGTGATGAAAGCGATAAATGCGGAAAAGTAAAGAACACGGTGATATATCCTGGTTCCCCTCACAATCCGAGAGTACTCCAATCCCCTTTCCAACATGAAAGAGATTTCAATATAGTTAGAATGATTGTACAGCCTATGCTTACTATCTAACCTATAGGGTGATCAAAGGTTCTTAACACCTTTAAGACCAAACAAACACTAATGTGAATGAAGAACAATCCTCTTCAAATCACAACACTTACTTCCAACAATCCTGGATAGTAAGGGAAAAACCTTTAAGTAATACAATGATTAATTTTGAAGTATATGGAGAGCTTTATCAATCTTCAATTGATCTTCTTCTTCAAGATAAAAACAATTCTCAACAATGTATATAAATGTTCACAATGTATGAATGAAACTTGTAATGATAATGAAAGTGTATATGGCAAGTTTCACAAAATTATGAACACATGAAAGTTTAAATTCAAATGTGAGTAAATGAGAAAATTGTTAATGAAGAAGTATATTTGTTAATTTGAAAATTGAAGTATTGAACATTGTTTGAAAATAATAAAATCTGCATTTTATAAAGTTGTAAGAACCTCTTCATTCATGCCAATTCATATGAAAAGTTGCAATGCATTCATGAAAAGATACCACTTGAAAAATGTTCAAAAAACAAAGTAAAAGCTGCATTGGTTCGCTAGGAACCGGTTCCGACACTGACAGAACCCGGTTCTTAGTGAACGTTAGAAGTTGGAATTCAAATTTTTCACGCAGGAACTGGTTCCCCTATTGGTACAACCCGGTTCCTGGTACAAAATCTAGGGACATGTTTTTTGAGAAATGCTGGAACCCGGTTCCCTGTTAGGGAGGAACCGGTTCCTAAAGGTTTATTTTCAAAAATACATTTTGAAAGATATTTCAAACAAAGTTTTTCTTGATGTTAAAGTTATGGAATATGTATATGTTGATGAATGCATATTGTGAACATCTATATTCAAGATTTTAAGAATTATTTATACCATATTGACATTTGATGATTTCTTCAATAATTCTTCAATAATCTTCAAGACTTTTATTTGATGTTGATAAGCTTTTTGCACATCCTTTGAGAGTTGATGTCCATGTTGTCTTCATCAAAACACATGCTTTAAATATGACTTGAGAAGCTTGTAATTACATTCTCCCCCTTTTTGATGATGACAACCAAGTCTTGAAAACGATTTCTTGAAATGTTCATGTTGTTTTGTGTAGCAAACATGTTGAGCAAATGCAAGGCTCCCCCTAAATTGTATGCTCCCCCTAAGTCCATGATTCTTTGAATTTTGGAGAGAGTTTGATATTTATTTGGGCCTGCAATTTCTTGAAACAAAACAACACACATGCATATTCTTCTCCCCCTTTGTTAACATCAAAAAGGATGGGGAAAAAGAGTGAAATAGATACATATAAAAATTAAGACGTGTATCTTTAAGAGAAACATTAGATATCACATTCATCCAAAATACCAAGTTCTCTTCGGATTTTGAAGAAAGGTTCTCGACCAAGCGGTTTAGTGAAGATATCTGCGAGTTGGTTATGAGTATCCACAAAAGTGACTTCGACATCTCCTTTAAGTACATGACCACGGAGAAAATGATGTCGAATATCTATATGTTTGGTTCTTGAATGCATGACCGGATTCTTTGTAATATTGATAGCACTTGTATTGTTGCATCGAAGAGGAATGCATCCGAGATCAAGTCCGTAATCACGGAGTTGTTGCTTGAGCCAAAGAATTTGTGCACAACAACTACCTGCTGCTATGTATTCTGCTTCGGCCGTGCTAAGAGCAACACATGCTTGCTTTTTACAAGCCCATGATACTAATGCATTTCCAATAATGTGACAAGTACCACTTGTGCTTTTACGATCAGTTTTACAACCTGCATAATCCGCGTCAGAATAACCAATTAAAGTGCATGTACTACCTTTTGGATACCATAGGCCGACATTGATTGTTCCTTTAAGATACTTCATGATCCTTTTAACTGCCATGAGGTGTGATTCCTTTGGATTTGCTTGAAAGCGAGCGCAAAGACAAACACTAAACATGATGTCAGGACGGCTTGCCGTCAAGTATAATAAAGAACCAATCATACCTCTGTACTTTGTAATATCAATTGGAGTACCGGATTCATCTTGATCAACATATGTACCAGAGCCCATTGGAGTGTTCATGGCTTTACAATTGTCCATATCAAACTTTTTCAATAATTCTTATACTTAGATTGATTGATGAAGATTCCATCTTCTAGTTGCTTAATTTGTAGTCCAAGAAAGTAGTTCATCTTTCCCATCATAGACATCTCGAATTCTCCTTGCATCATCAATGAGAATTCCTCACACATTTCTTTGTTAGTCGATCCAAAAATGATATCATCAACATAGACTTGAACCAATAAAGTGTTACTTTGGATTTTCTTAATGAACAAGGTTTTATCAACCTTACCCTTTTCAAAACCTTTTTCACACAAAAAATTGCTAAGTCTATCATACCATGCTCTTGGTGCTTGCTTTAAGCCATAAAGAGCTTTTCTCAACTTAAAGATATGTGAGGGATGTTTGAAGTCTTCAAATCCCGGGGGTTGTTTGACATAGACTTCTTCATTGATGTATCCATTCAAGAATGCGCTTTTGACGTCCATTTGAAAAAGCTGAAAATTTAATGAACAAGCATAAGCAAGTAAAAGACGTATAGCTTCTAACCTTGCAACCGGAGCAAATGTTTCTTCAAATTCGATTCCTTCCTCTTGATTGTAACCTTGGGCAACCAACCTTGCTTTGTTTCGAACAATTAGACCATTCTCATCAAGTTTGTTCTTAAACACCCATCGGGTACCTATGATGTGTTTACCACTTGGTCTAGGAACAAGTTCCCAAACTTGATTTCTCTCGAATTGATTTAATTCTTCTTGCATAGCAATAATCCATTGATCATCTCCTAAGGCTTCATCAACTTTGGTAGGTTCAATTTGAGAAACAAACGCCATGTTTAAGCAAGCATCTTTTAGATTCAATCTTGTTGATACTCCTTGGCTAATGTCACCAATAATTTTGTCAATAGGATGGTCTCTATGAGTTCTCCATTCTTTTGGTAGATCATTGGTGTTTGAATCTTGTTGTACAATGTTTTCTTGATTTTCCGGTGATTTCTTAATTTGATCAATTGAACGATCTTCCGGGGGTAAATCTATAGGATCATCATCATCACAAACAACTATTTCCTCCTTAGAGGGGTTAGTTTCATCAAAAGATACATGCATAGATTCTTCAATAGTTAAGGTTCTTTTATTATAAATTCTATATGCTTTACTAGAAAGCGAATAACCAAGAAAAATACCTTCGTCGGATTTCTCGTCAAACTTACCGAGATTATCCTTGTCATTATTAAGAACAAAGCACTTGCATCCAAAAATGTGAAAGTGAGCAATATTTGGCTTTCTTCCTTTGAAGAGTTCATATGGAGTCTTCTTTATTATAGGTCTAATGATAACTCGATTTCCAACATAACATGCCGTACTAACCGCATCCGCCCAAAAATATTTAGGAAGATTTGCATCACTAAGCATTGTTCATGCAAGTTCCACTAGAAACCTATTCTTTCTTTCAACTACTCCATTTTGTTGTGGAGTTCTAGGTGCTGAAAAATTATGAGAGATACCATGTTCTTCACAAAATTCTTCAAATTGAGCATTTTGGAATTCTCCACCATGATCACTTCTTATGGATACAATCTTTAGTGATTTTTAATTTTGGATTTGCTTAGCATACTTCTTAAAGGCTTTGAAAGCATCACTTTTCTGCACAAGAAACAAAGTCCAAGAATATCTAGAAAAATCATCAATAATGACTAAAGCGTATACATTACCTCCGAAGCTTTTTGTTCTTGATGGACCAAAGAGATCCATGTGTAACAATTGTAGTGGTATTGTAGTAGACACCACATTATTAGATTTGAAAGTTGTTTTGGTCTGTTTGCCCTTTTGGCATGCATTACATAATTTGTCCTTGATGAACTTCATCTTTGGTAGACCAATGACTAAGTCATGCTTAACCAATTTTTTCAAGTGCTCCATGTGAATGTGAGCGATCCTCTTGTGCCATAACCAAGCGTCATTGTTGTTTACCATAAGACATTGTACCTTCAGAGACAAATCATCTAAAGTAATCATAAAAATATTGTTAGTTCTTATACCTTTGAGTTTTACCTCATTGGTTGCCTCATCCATAATGAGACATTCATCTTTGTTGAATTTGATCTTGAACCCTCTATCGCAAAGCTGACTTATGCTAAGAAGATTGTGTTTTAATCCTTCAACATAGAGAACATCCTCAATTTGAATGGATGGAGGTGTGCCAACTATTCCAACGCCAAGAATCTTTCCTTTGGTGTTGTCTCCATAGGTGACATACCCTTTGGCTTTATGTACTAGATATGAAAATTGGTGTACATCTCCTGTCATATGCTTTGAACATCCACTATCAAGATACCAAACATTTGATGTGGATTTCAAGCATACCTACACAAACAAATTATTCTTTGTTAGGTACCCAAGTTGCCTTGGGTCCTTCATAGTTAGTTCCCTTTTTCACCCACACATAATGCCCACTTTCTATACTAAAGTTTCTAACATAGCAAGCATTAGGTGTATGGCCTTTAATACCACAATAAAAACAAGTAGGTTCAAAGTTACTTCTATATCTAGAAGGATAAGATTTCTTCTTAGGAAATGTTTTCTTTTTCGATACATTAGCCTTTTTCTTTTGATGATTATGAACAACTTGCTTCTTTTCTACTTTCTTGGGATTGGAACTATTACTAGCCTTCACAAAAACAGTGGGATTGTTACCTGGTTTCTTAGAATTCACATAACCAAGACCCCTTTTATCATTAGGATAATGTTGTTGGCTTAGTAATCCTTCCAATCCTATTTGTCCTTTTTCATATCGTTCAATGACTCTTTTCAATTGAACAATTTGAAAGACATTTGATTCACACTTGGAGCATGCAAAGTTTTCTTTTTCTTTAATAAAATTCTGTTTTTGAAGTTCAAAATCTTTAGTCATGGTGTCAATTTTTTCTAAACAACTTAGTAGTTCTTTTTCTTGATTTGACACCTTTTTGTATAAACTTTTGCATTCTTTCAAGAGTTCATCAATAGCATCTTGAACATCATCATCAAAAAGATTAAATTCATTACTAACCTCTTCTTCATTGTCGGAGTGATGTGAAGCCATTAATGCTAGATTTGCACATTCCTCGCTTTCCGAATCGGATGAAGAACTTATCTCATTATCTTCCCATACAACATAAGCCTTTTTGTTCTTGAACTCCTTTTTGCCTTTGAATCCATTTTTCTTGGAGAGTTTTGGACAATCCGGCTTTATGTGACCTTGCTTTCCACATTCATAACATGTGACATCTTGTGTTGATGTGAAGGCTTCTTTATCTTTATGATTATAAAATTTCTTCCTCTTGACAAAGTTAGCATTATGAAGATTATTCTTATGACCAAAATATTTTCCTAACCTTTTTACAAGAAGCAAGAAGTTTTCATCTTCCTCCGATGCATCTTTATCTTGACTTTCCTTTGAATCAACTTTTAAGGCAATGCCTTTGGATTTCTTCTCTAAATTTTCATGTTTTTCAAGTCTACCGAGTTCCGTTTCATATTCTTGAAGTTTGCCAAATAATGTAGCGGAAGTCATTGCGGAGAGACTCTTCTTTTCCGAGATTGCTGTTACCTTTGGTTGCCATTCCCTAGTCAATGATCTAAGGATTTTCAAGTTGAGTTCATCATTTGTCAAGGTTTTACCAAGAGCATTTAAGTGATTTGTCAAATGCACAAATCTCTTTTGTAAGTCAAGAATGGATTCTCCGGGCTGAATTCGAAATAGTTCATATTCTTGACTCAAGGTATTTAGCCTTGATCTTTTTACTTCAGACGTTCCTTCATGAGTTTGAACCAGGGTATCCCATATTTCTTTTGCTGTCTTACAGTTCGAGACACGGAAAAATTCGTCCATACTGAGTGCACCTTGAAGAAGGTTTATTGCCTTTTTGTCATAGAGAACTTTCTTTTTATCATCGTCGTCCCATGCAGTTTTGGGATTTACAGAACCAATGGCATTGATAACTGATATCGGGATAAATGGACCATTTTCAACAGCATCCCATACTTCCTCTCCTTGTGCTTCTAAATGTGCCTTCATGCGTATTTTCCAGAAGTCAAAATATTCACCACAGAATAGAGGAGGCTTGTTGTTACTACCACCATCTCTGAAGACTGGTTGATGATTTGCGGAAGCCATTCTGGATCTTTAGGAACAAGTTACCTATAACTTGCTCTGATACCAATTGTAAGTCTCAGAGTGCCTAAGAGGGGGGGGGGGAGGGTGAATTAGGTCTTATAAAAAATTATTCGGTTTTATGAGAATGCTTGGTAGTAATTTTTTGGTTAAGTGTTTGAAGGTTTTGATTATATCTTTATCTTTTCTTGATTATGGTGATGAAAGCGATAAATGCGGAAAAGTAAAGAACACGGTGATATATCCTGGTTCCCCTCACAATCCGAGAGTACTCCAGTCCCCTTTCCAACACGAAAGAGATTTCACTATAGTTAGAATGATTGTACAGCCTATGCTTACTATCTAACCTATAGGGTGATCAAAGGTTCTTAACACCTTTAAGACCAAACAAACACTAATGTGAATGAAGAACAATCCTTTTCAAATCACAACACTTACTTCCAAAAATCCTGGATAGTAAGGGAAAAACCTTTAAGTAATACAATGATTAATTTTGAAGTATATGGAGAGCTTTATCAATCTTCAATTGATCTTATTCTTCAAGATAAAAACAATTCTCAATAATGTATATAAATGTTCACAATGTATGAATGAAACTTGTAATGATAATGAAAGTGTATATGGCAAGTTTCACAAAATTATGAACACATGAAAGTTTAAATTCAAATGTGAGTAAATGAGAAAATTGTTAATGAAGAAGTATATTTGTTAATTTGAAAATTGAAGTATTGAACATTGTTTGAAAATAAGAAAATCTGCATTTTATAAAGTTGTAAGAACCTCTTCATTCATGCCAATTCATATGAAAAGTTGCAATGCATTCATGAAAAGATACCACTTGAAAAATGTTCAAAAAACAAAGTAAAAGCTGCATTGGTTCGCTAGGAACCGGTTTCGACACTGACGGAACCCGATTCTTAGTGAACGTTAGAAGTTGGAATTCAAATTTTTCACGCAGGAACCGGTTCCCCTATTGGTACAACCCGGTTCCTGGTACAAAATCCAGGGACATGTTTTTTGAGAAATGCTGGAACCCGGTTCCCTGTTAGGGAGGAACCGGTTCCTAAAGGTTTATTTTCAAAAATACATTTTGAAAGATATTTCAAACAAAGTTTTTCTTGATGTTAAAGTTATGGAATATGTATATGTTGATGAATGCATATTGTGAACATCTATATTCAAGATTTTAAGAATTATTTATACCATATTGACATTTGATGATTTCTTCAATAATTCTTTAATAATCTTCAAGACTTTTATTTGATGTTGATAAGCTTTTTGCACATCCTTTGAGAGTTGATGTCCATGTTGTCTTCATCAAAACACATGCTTTAAATATGACTTGAGAAGCTTGTAATTACATGAACTACATTTCCAGATTCATCTCTCACCTGACAGCTACTTGTGAACCAATCTTCAAATTGTTGAAGAAAGATCAAGTAGTCAAATGAAATGACGAGTGCCAAGTTGATTTTGACAAAATCAAAGAATACTTACAAGAGCCTTCTGTGTTGATTCCACCAGTCGAGGGAAGACCATTGATCATGTATCTGACTGTTTTAGAAAACTCAATGGGGTGTGTATTGGGGAAGCATGATGAGTATGGCCGAAAAGAGCACGCTATTTACTACCTGAGCAAAAAGTTTACCGACTGTGAAACCAGATATTCACTGCTCGAGAAAACTTGCTGCGCTCTGGCATGGGCTGCTCGCTGGCTAAGACAGTATATGCTGACTCATACTACCTTGTTGATATCTAAGATGAATCCGATAAAATACATATTCGAGAAGCCTGCTCTTTCCGGGAGAATAGCGAGATGGAAGATGATCCTGACAGAATATGACATACAGTATACTACCCAGAAAGCAATAAAGGACAATGTATTAGCCGATCACCTTGCTCACCAAGCTGTAGAAGACTACCAGTCCATGAGGTTTGAATTCCCGGATGAAGACATCATGACATTAGACAACTGTGAAGAATTCAGGCCATATGACGGACCTGAACAAGGATCCCGATAGGCCCTGTTCTTTGACGGAGCCTCCAATGCACTCAGCAATGGTATTGGTGTTGTACTCATATCTCCGGAAGGGTGTCATACTCCCTTTACTTCCAGACTTTGCTTCAATTGTACAAACAACATGGCGGAATACAAAGCGTGCATCTTCGGTCTCAAAGTTGCCATAGACTTGGGGATCAAATCCTTGGATGTATTCGGAGACTCAGCTTTGGTTATCAGCCAGATCAAAGGGGAATGGGATACCAAACACCCTAACCTTATCCCTTATAAAGAACATGTTTTGACATTGTTACCACATTTTGAGAAGATTACCTTTGAGCATTTCCCGCGAGAAGAAAATTAGCTAGCAGACGCTCTAGCCACAATGTCATCTATGTATAAACTTAATTGGGATAACGAGGCTCCCCAGATCACCATTGAACGAATGGATGAACCAGCACACTGTCACGAGATTAATACTGAAGAAGTAGTAGACCAACCTTGGTTTCACGAAGTCAAGAGGTATCTCGAGGCTCAAGAATATCCAGAAGGAGCTTCAATCAATGACAAAAATTTCTTAAGGAGATTCTCTGCTAAGTTCTTCCTTAGTAACGACATCCTGTATAAACATAATCATGACTGTGTTACTTCAGTGTGTAAATAAGGTTGAAGATGAAAGGATCATGGCTGAATTACATGAAGGCACATTTGGCACCCATTCCAGTGGGCATATGTGCAAAGAAAATCTTATGGTCAGGCTACTACTGGTCTACCATGGAAGCAGATTGTTATCAACACTCTCGAACCTGCCATAAGTGTCAGATTTATGCTGACAAGGTGCACGTACCTCCGGTTCCTCTGAACATCTTGACGGCTCCTTGGCCCTTTGCTATGTGGGGGATTGATATGATTAGGGAAATCAAGCCGATAGCCTCAAATTGACACCGCTTCATCCTAGTTGCCATTGACTATTTTACAAAGTGGGTTGAAGCAGCCTCCTTCGCCTCCGTTACCAAGAATGTTGTTGCCCGTTTCATCAAGCAAAATCTCATTTTCCAGTACGGTATCCCAGAAAGGATCATCACTGACAATGGTACAAATCTCAACAACACTATGATTATCGCCTTGTGCGAGCAATTCAAGATCCAACATCACAATTCTTCCCCTTCCCGGCCAAAGATGAATGGTGTTGTCGAAGCTGCAAATAAAAACATTAAAAAGATCATACAGAAAATGACAGTCACATACAAAGACTGGCATGAGATGTTACCATTCGCTCTCCACGGGTATCGTACCATGGCTCACACATCAACCGGGGCAACACCCTATTCTCTAGTTTACAGCATGGAAGTTGTCTTGCCTATCGAGGTCCAGATCCCCCCTCTAAGGATTATGAAGGATGCAGGATTGAACGAAGACGATTGGATCCAAACTCGACTTAATCAACTAAACTTGATTGATGAGAAGAGACTTACCTCTATTTGCCATGGTCAAATGTATCAAAAACGGATGATCAAGGCTTTCAGCAAGAAAGTCAGGCGCCAAGTGTATCAAGTTGGGGATCTAGTGATCAAACGCATCATATTGCCACAAGGTGATCCTAGGGGAAAATGGACTCCTACCTATGAAGGACCATTTGTAATCAAAAACATATTCTCTGTTGGGGCAATGATCTTGACCACCATGGATAGCGACGACCTGCCACACCCTGCGAACGCGAACATAGTCAAAAGATACTACGCATAAGAGACCCGCTAGGTTGACACACCTAGGCAAAATAAGGGCCTCCCGACGAACCAAAAGGTTTGGGAAAAAGTTAGGGATAAAACAAAATTTTGTACACCCGACAAGTAGAAAACCAGAAAGGGAGACTTAGGCAAAAAAGGGTTTCCCGGTGGACTGAAAACCCGAAAGGGCGGTCCAGGAAAAAGTTAGGGAATAAAGGCGTACGACTATGTCCCGTTGGATCACTTTATGGACAAACTTTGGCTTCCACTGACAAACTCATAGGTTCTGATAAAATTCAATCATCTTCGGACAAGGCAACAAATAGACAAGACGCTCGGAGATACGAAGGCTATAGTAGGATGGAAACCCCGTGGGATTATTACACATAGCTATCTTTTCTTTGTATCAAATTTCTCTTTTTTTCACGACAACATTCTCTTACTAGAATGTTTGTCTCCTTGTACAAAAATACTTATTCAAAGTCAATAAAAATATTCCTTTGAAAGTGCAAAAACTATTTGTCTTTTCTTTACGCTTGTTTTGTTTACAAAAACGTCCAATGATTCATTGTTGAGCATATGCATTTGAACATAATTACTGTTTACAAATAAACGAAATGAAAAGAGGAAATTACTGATGGGTTGAAAGGATAGGAAAATATCTCTAGGCTATTCCATAGGTAATCCCCTACAACACGTTGTTTAAATCCCCATCGGAACAAAATTTCAAATTATTGATCCCCAGTAGAAGTCGTCAAATTTCTCAGGATTCCCCAATAGGATTTTACAAGCAGTACATGGCATTTCAATTACAACGGAGTTTATTTCTCAAAACAGAAATTCATCAACACTTCGACTTTAAAGCATGAAGACTTACATATCCTCAACAGCAGTCAGGGATTTATTTTCCCCAATCCAACTACAATGCAGCAAATTAGCTCATATACGCATACATTGCATCTGTATATCATAAACGTTGATTACACAAATGCATCATACCATGTGTTGTACCTCAAAATTTTCCCTCTCATATTTCTCAATACATATCAAGTGAGGTCCTCAAATTGCTCAAGGAGGTCCAAGAGTTGACCAGACAAACTCTTTCCTAAGGCAGTCTACCTCAGATTAGGGTTTCATTTTGAATCAAGATGCTTGAGTAAAAAGGATCCCAAATTCTCACCATTGTCCTAATATGTTCTCAAGATCATCCATGTCAAGTTTCAATCCTTGCAGAGGAAGTTTACTCAGTCAATTGCTCAAATATCTAGAAATCGACTGTGTTAGGTCAAAAGTCAATTGTGGCCCACATACAGTCAAACTTCAAGATTTTTGGTAAATATCCTCATTTTTAAGTATCATTCATCATTTGATCAAGGGTTGATCATGATTCATCAAGGATTGCTCACAATTAATCAAAGCCCAAAAGTTGCTAAATTAGGGTTTTGTAGGAAAAGTCAACTCAACTTTGACCAAGCATAACTTTCTCATACTTTATCAAAAATGACCCATCCAAAGATCATTTTGAATAGGATGAAATCCCATACAATTCATCTTCAGCTCCCAAGTTCTAAGTATGCACTCACAAGAAGATATGAATTTGGACATTATAGGTCATTTTGAAAAGTCAACAAACATACCTATTGGGTCAAGGCTTCATACATGAACATGGGAGACTCAATTGAGATGATACAAAAAGGGTTGATTAGAGGACATCCTAAGCTTTCTAAAAAGTCAAAGAACACCTCTCTAGGGTCAAAATTGAGAGAGTTATGCATTGGCCAAGTTGACCTTTTTTGCAAAATTGTCAAAGGTCAAATATGCTCAAATTTGCATTTTTTACTAAATGGGCCCAACTTTTTATGCTTGCATCTCATTCCTAACATAGTACACGACCCATAAAACCATCCATGCATTGTTGTCTTATTTATTTGATTTATTTTGGGTTTCAATCATTAGAAAAATCAAATTAAATTATATAAATAATATGGATTGGATTGGATTTGATTCTTGCATTGAATGATGGATCAAATATGCTGAAAGTAGACAAAAAACCGTGCCTTGCTATGAAAGGGAAAGAAATATTTGAAAATAAAGATTTTTGAAGCAAAATTGAAAATTCCATATCTCTTTGGATTTGCTCCAAGAATGTTAACCTATTGTTGGTCTCACATATAAATAAAGGTTTCAAACCCTAGAGGAAGGGGGAGAACAGAAGCAGCCAGCCTAGGAGGAGAAAGAAAATTCCAAAAAAATTCAAAGAATTGTGCAATCTTCAAACACCTTAGTTGGCCCCTTTCCCTCAATTCCAATCGTTCCATCATCTTGCTGAGATTCCCAGGAGTGAAACCAGACCATTTGCAAGGCTTATAGCATCCTCAAATCAACAGATCCGTGTCTCACCATTGGTAAAAATTCTTTGACTTCAAACTCGTGCAATACTTGATGTAAATTCATATTGATCATATAAATTTGTTTCTACTGATGTTTATGTGTGTTTGGACGTATCACATGCAAAGCTAACACCCAGAATCACGTCATGCCATTGTTGACCGTGATTAGGGTTCCAAGTTAGAATCTGATGATGCATAAGGAATTAGTCAATTTAGAGGCTAAAATCATGATCAGGGGATCTTTTTAAGGCAGTTGGCATTGTTTGTTTTTTGATTTGATTAATATTTGCAGGTGACCCACTGGAGAAGACGGTGGAAACCACCGGCTCCAGTGGTTGGACTGACCGGTCTCTGGTCAACTAGCCTGCGTGGCTGTTTCTCCTAATTACATTGGCTGGATCAAACGCTGACTCTCTCTTACCCCATCTGATTGGCCCATGCTTGCTGACACGTGCAATTATTCGCTGATCTGGATCTTGCACTTTGCTTTCATTCATGTTTTATTTATTTCATTAATATCATGACTAACGTTCCAGCGCGGTTGGCAAAGGGGGAGAGGCTATAAAGTACATGTCCTGGGTTCGACCCCAGGTGTGGTACTTTTACATTTTTCGGATTTCCTCTATAGGTTCCAGTGCGTCACGCCCTTTGGAGTCCATCATGAGACATCAAGATCCAACCGTCAGATCCATCAGCTAGCCAGGATCTAACGCCTTTCACTAAAGGTCCATCCTGCATCCTAAGTCAACGTGTGCAGCGAATCCAATGAAGTAAAACAGGCCTGGCTTATTTGGGCTCAGAATCTCAAACAACACCCCCCACCATTGCTAATGCAGGCCCATGTTTCTTTCTTTTTCTTTTAGTTTTCTTTTAAAATATTTCAATATTTATTTTATTTTCTTTGATTCACAAATTAATTCATTTTTTTTTTTACAAAAAATATAAAATCAATAATTCATCAAAAATTAGGATTAATTCTTATTTTATCAAAATTAATTTAATTTAGTTAAAAATAGGAAAATTATAATTTGTTTTCATAAATAAAATCAAAAATAGAAATTAGGTTAAAATTTTGATTAAATTCAATATTGCTCTTTTCGTTAAATAAAATATCGAAAATAGGTTTTAGAATAAATTAATTTATTTTTCTTAATTTAAAATTAATTAGAATTAGGATTTTTTTTAATTTAATGGTTACTTTACTTTCTTAAATAAACAAAACAAAAACATTTTTTTTAACTAATTAGGTTTAGGCAAGGGTCAAAACCCTGGTTGCTCCGCATTTGATTCATTGCGCGCGTATTATTATTTTTACCAATATTTCTGTAAATGCTCATGGTTTGTAATAGTTTAATCTAGGGCTTTTTATTTATCGCTTTTTCCGGGTTTTTGGCTATGTAATTAATCCCCCTCCCTGAAGCCTTGTAATAGCGTAGATTTACTTTCTCTCATTTTAATTCTCGCAAATATTTGACTGTTTAGATGTATGCTAATAGGATGGTATGACAAGAATGCATGACAAATTTAATACAGTTAGAAAACCCTAATGTGCAAAGATAAATAACTGAAACTAATCACTCGCATATATCACTCTTAGGGTATACTCTCACTTCGGTTGCCTTCGGTAAACGATCATTAAGTATAGGGTGTGTTAGTGGTTGCCCTCCTGTCTAACAAAGATCAAATGTCCCCTCGGAAATGTTGCCTCATAAATGTTGCCTCAAATATGATCTTAAGACTCTAGGGTTATTACTAAGACGTCCTAGCATTGCTTTAGTGATCGTACGTCCCTTTCGAATGGACCCTAACAAACTCCAATGATGGGGCTACCTACTTCTCAATAGTGGGATAGCGCTGTCTAAAGGAACAAGAATAGAAACGATCTTTTTTCGAGTAGGTAGATGCTAGTAGGTACTTGCTCAAGTCAAACTTTTCACACTTACACTTTTCAAAACAACTTTCAAAACAACTTCGTCACACCTTTGAGACTGATACAAGGGTTATCACGAAGTAAAACATTTATCAAAACAAAGCACATACACAAGAAATTTTAAAAAAAGATGAGCAAGTACCTAAGAGCCCATGGAAAACCATGGATAAAAAGGGTGATAATACCTTCCCTTTCTATAATTTACCCCCCGTACTCAGAATATCTCGAAAAATGATTTTTTTTGTACTTTTTTCCTTTCCGATTGGATGAAATAAAAGTCTGTGGCAACTCTTGCTTACCGCGACATTTTGCGAACAAAAAACGCAAAACGTAAACCAGCATTTCAAAACAGTCGGTTTTTCCACCGTATCACAGAACTGGCGACTCTGCTGGGAATTTAATAAATGGGGTATACCTTAGGATCTAGTTCATCATAATTACTTCTCTTGATTGCTTTGATTGCTTTACTTTTAAGGGTTTTTGTTTGGGAGTTACTAAAGATCCTAACCTAGATCTGGGGACACCTTTTAGGTAAGTAGCAATAGACTGTGAGGGAACTGTACGGTGTAGACCGATACGGTTGAAGCAGTAGCTACGTTGATGTGGCACATTGGTTGGTACCGGTATCCCTTGTGGAGAAACGAGGAGAATACGGGGCCGCTGCGTGGTGTCGTTAAGCATCAACTGACCTTAGAACCTTTAATCGACCAACTTGGCCATTAGAAAGTAGTGAGATAGCTGGCCTCGGTGTAAAGCTGGGAACTGGTTGATACTCGATGCTACACTCATTGAGACCATAATCTCGAGATAGTTCCGGCCACAAGAAAATATTGTGTGAGCTAAAACCATGACCGATGGAGGATGGTCAGTGATATTGAGATCCTCTAGAACCCGGTTACTTTTTCTAGGATAGGTTGAAACCAACTTAACTTCAAGAGGGTACTACCTTTGACCTCATGCAAGTCTTAAACCTAAGGGTTTTGTGTGGTTTGATTGTGTTTGCAATATCTATGTTTTCTATACCTGTGGTTTACCATGACATCATGCATCATTACATGGCATTCATGTTTCATTACACTAACCATTTCAAAGACCAAGGGAATTTATCTTTTTTCTGTTTTGCAGATTATGGCTTCCGGGCGCAGAAATACCATCCGAGTCAACTTTGTGCAGATACCTGTCCAACTTAAAGAGCTAGTCTCAAGAGTTTCAGAGACTTCTATGTTCATTAAGAGACATGGTCAACTTCTCAACCTGGTCACTTCAAATCTTGATGAGCAGATGATGAGTGCACTTTTCCAATTTTTCGATCCTGTGCATCATTGCTTCACCTTTCCAGATTACCAACTGGTTCCCACCTTGGAAGAGTTCTCTCATGTATTGGGCATATCCATCCTTGAACAGGTACCCTTCACAGGTATGGAAGAAGTTCCTAGACCAGAAGACATTGCCTCAACTCTGCATTTGAAACGGGATGATGTAGTATCCAATTGGGAAACACGAAGCGGGGTCAGAGGTTTTCTAGCCAAATTTCTGATAGACCAGGCTCAACTATTCTGGGATAATTTAGATTTTCAAGCTTTTTAAGATGTCTTGGCTCTCCTTATCTATGGTTTGGTTCTCTTCCCGAATCCAGACTCCTTTGTAGATGTGAATGCTATCAAGATTTTTCTTTCTCGCAATCCTGTGCCTACCTTGCTTGGGGATATCTTGCATGCCCTTTATACTCGTACCGTGAGAATGAGAGGTACTCTCATGTGTTGCATGTCGTTTTTGTCGAGGTGGTTTATTTCGCACCTCCCTAAGTCTGTGCTGAAAAATGAAGAAGGTTTGGGTTGGTCCTACAGAATAATGTCACTTGCTCATACATATATTCTTTGGTGTTCCCGGGCTATGGAAGACACTGCTGTTATTGACTGTTGTGGGGGATACCCTAATGTCCCATTGCTTGGAATCAGAGGGGTATAACTTACAATCCTTGTCTAGCTCTGTGACGATTTGGTCGTGCTTGGAGAGATGGTCCCCATTAGTTACTTCTTGAAGACATTGTATTCGACTATAAGGATGATGTTAAGGAGCATCGCCGGAGGTTCATACAAGCTTGGGGCATGGTAAACAGATCTGACCCCCAAGAGTTGGGACCAAAGACTTCCCTTCCTATGCAGCCTTATCTCCAGTGGGTCCGAGCTCGTGCCCAGAAGCTTGGGATGCCCTATGAGGCTGTGTTACCAGTAATTGTGGAGTCCACTAATGAAGAGGGCATTCCTTATGCGGTTCTCTATCCTTACATGCCCACTGACCCTGGGGAGCTGCAGAGATCTTAGATTCAGCTGAAGAATGAGCGGGATACTTAACGGGAAAAGTACCATGAACAAGAAAGGAAGATTTTGAAGCTCACCGGGCAACTCGAAGAAGAAAGAGTGATTAACGACTATATCGGCACAAAGAGGAAGCGACCATGGGACTTTTGATTTTGCTTTTTCTAGTTTTAGATCTTGTTTTATTTACTTCTTTGTAACGCCTTAAAGGCATTGTTGAACCTTTCAAAGTTAATCTAATAAAGTTTTGTTCATTTTTGGTTTACAAATTTAAATCTCCCAAAGTCTTTGAAATCATTGCATGCGCATCCTATTATCATGCACATCATTACAGGTACCCTTACAGGTTTCTCATCTTCTTCGCTGTTTATTTCAGCAGAAATGTCTTCCGGTCAAGCCATCAAAGATCTTCAGGCACAGAACGCCCAATTCCAACAGATGTTCCTAAGTCTGGCTAAAGGGCAAGAGGATCTGAAGACCCTTATTCTGAAAGAGAAGAATAAAAAGAAGAAGGTAGGTATTCTGAACATGGCTAGAAGATTCGGAGAAAGGATAAGACAATCATTTGATCTGACCTCCTCATCCAAGGACGGGGAGAACCAAGAAAGGACAAAGGGCCCTAGTCCTGCAGTTTCTGATAACGATACGGATTATGATGATGAACAATATCCTCCTGCCAAGGATAGATACAAGCATCTAGAAGACCGTCTAAGCGCTATGGAGATTCAGAAAATCCTTGGTTTGGATTTCAGAGAATTAGGACTGGTATCAGGGGTGGTGATCCCTCATAAGTTCAAAGCTCTGGTTCTTGCCAAGTACGATGGAGTATCCTGTCCAAAACTCCATCTCCGCTCGTATGTCATGAAAATTCAACCACACACTGCTTATAGAAATTTGTGGGTGCATTTATTTCAAGATAGTCTGTCAGGGACTCAGCTTGAATGGTTCTATCAGTTGGAGGGAGCCAGTGTCCAAAACTGGGAAGATCTTGCTGCTGCTTTCTACAAGCAGTATCAGTATAGTGCCGACCTTTCTCCCACTCGTACTCAGCTCCAGGGTATGTCCATGGGTGCAGGTGAAGGTTTTAAGGACTATGCTCAAAAATGGAGAGACTTGGTTGGAAGAGTCCAACCCCCTTTGTATGATATGGAGTTGGTTGACATGTTTCTAGGGACGCTATATAGTCCATTTTTCAATCACTTGATCGACAGTTCGTCATCTGGGTTTACTGAGTTTATTTTGACTGGAGAGAGAGTAGAAGCTGGTATCCGAAGTGGAAAAATACAGAAGGATGTTTCGTCAAGCGCGGCAAAGAAGCCTTTCACCGGTAAGAAAGAAGCTAGTGTAGTCTATGACCCAAGGGGCCAAAGCAGACCTGAACACCGTCAAACGGTAAATGCTATAGTGATATCAAGACTCGTGGTTGCTCCACAACGCAACAATCAGCAAAGGGTGGAAAGACCACAGCGGAAGTTTACCCTCATCAACGTGACTTTAGCTGAAGTTCTGCCTCATCTATTAAAATCCAACTTGGAAACCTTGAAAGAAGCTCCCAAGAATCCAAACACTGCTTCTACCAGATACAATCCCAACGCGCGGTGCCCCTACCATTCGGAAAGCCCAGGCCATGATACAAACGATTGCTGGGCTTTGAGAAACAAAGTGCAAGATTTGCTGGAAGCTAAGGAGATTGAGTTTGATGCTCCGAAAAAGCCTAACGTTATAACTGCTCCTATGCCCAAACATGGTCGTGGAGTCAATGATATGGACACCGATTCATTTGTAACCTCTGTGGAAGAAATCTCTACTTCTTTGATGACGGTTAAGAAGAACTTGTTATTGGCCAGTTTATTTCCAGGATGTGGTGAAGGTTGCCACATGTGTGCGATTCTGCCTTCCAGTTGTTGTTTATTGAAATCAGGTGTTCAGCGCCTGATGGATAATAAAGAGATTTTGTTTGAGAAGACTATGACGCTGTTTGTTCCAAATAAATAGGTTGCCATTATCACCATTTCCGCCAATCCTTCTAAGGTTTCCTCGAGAAAACTTATTAGGGTTACACCTGTTCCAAGAATTGCTCCGCTAATAATCACCACTCCGGGTCCCATCCAATATACCTCAGATAAGGCTATCCCATGGCATTATGGTGCTGATGCATATTACCATGGTGTTAAGCAAGATTTGCAGACTGAAGAAGTTGGTTCTGGTATCAGTAATATTGTCAGGGCTAGCAAGGTCACCAGAAGTGGAAGACTCTTTTCTCCTGAGATTTCCCCTCCGACTGTCCACAAACCTATTGTCATTTCGTCTGCTAGTACATCAACTACTGTCCCCGTTCCTACTCCAGTTATCACCACTATCACTGAGTCGTCCGAGACTCGGGGTAAAGAAATCATAGGTGAGCCTGCCCGGACGGAGGCACCTAAGAAAATCATCGTGGAAACCTCTAAACAAGAAATAGAGGAAATATTGAAAATTATCAAGAAGAGCGACTACAACGTAGTCGAGCAGCTGGGGCAGACCCCGTCGAAGATCTCCATGTTGTCCCTGTTGTTGTGTTCTAAAGCCCATGCAAAGGCTTTAATCGCGTTTCTCAAGACTGCGCATGTTCTGCAGGAAACTTACGCAGATCAGTTCAAAGATTGTGTGGCTAGCCTAACTGCTGACAACAGGTTAGGGTTTTCAGATGCAGATCTGACTGCTAAGGGGAGAAACCATAATGATGCTCTACATGTCTCGATTGAGTGCAGGGGCACTACTATGGCCCATGTGCTGGTGGATACCGGGTCCTCATTGAATGTTCTGCCAAAGAAAGCGTTAGACCGTCTGGATTGTGAAGGTTTGATTCTAAAGCCGAGTAACATTGTGGTAAGGGCTTTTGATGGATAAAAAAGAATGGTGCACGGGAAGGTGGACATCCCTGTCAAGGTAGGTTCTCAGACCTTTGGGTCCACCTTCTACGTAATGGATATCAAGCCATCTTATTCTTGCTTGCTGGAACGTCCTTGGATTCGTAAAGCTGGGGCAGTGATTTCCACACTCCACCAAATGATGAAGTATTCGGTGAAGGGAAAGATCATCATGGTGCAAGGTGAAGAAGAGTATATGGTAAGTTACCTTGTGATACGGTGGCCAGAATCAGGACGTGTTTCCCTATTTTTACGGAATTGCTGGTTTGCGTTTTGCGTCTGTGTTTGCAAAATGTCGCGGTAAGCAAGAGTCGCCATCGACTTTTATTTTATCCAACAAGGAAAGGAAAAAAGCACATAAAAATTATTTTTTCGAGATTTTTCTGAGTACGGGGGGGGGGGGGGGGGGGGGGGGGGGGGTAGATTATAGAAAGGGAAGGCATTAGCACCCTTTCTATCTGTAGTTATCTACGGGCGCTTAGGTACTTGTTCATCATTTTCAAAATTGTTTTCTTTGTGTTTGCGTGATTTGAAAAGCTTTTTTTTACTTCGATTTAACTCTTGCTTCTGTCTTCAAGAGTGTAATGAAGTGTTTTGAAAACTTTGTTTGTGAAGGAGTGTAAGTGTGAAAAAAGTTTGTTTGGATTGAGCAAGTACTTAAGAGCTAATCTACCTACTCGAAAAAAGTATCGTTCTATGTTCGTTTCCTTTAGACAACGCTATCCCACTATTAGTGAGTAGGAAGCATCATCGTTGGAGTTTTGAGGGTCAATTCGAAAGGGACGTACGGTCACTAAAGCAATGTTAGAACATCTTAGTAATAACCCTAATGTCTTAGATCAATTATCCGAGGCAACCGTTCCAAGGCAACTTTTCCGAATTGGGACTTTGATTTTTGTTTAGGCAAAAGGACGACCACTAAAACATCCTATACTCAATGACCGTTTACCGAAGGCAACCAAGTGGGAGTGTACCCTAGGAGTGTGCATGTGCGAGTGATTCAATTTCAGTTTATTTATCTTTGCACATTTAGGGTGATCTAACTATTTTAAAATTAATCATACATTCTTGTCATGCATCCTAATATCATACATCTAACAGTTTATATTTGTGGAATTTAAAGTGCGGAAATTAAACTATGCTATTACAAGGCTTCAGGTATTTACATAGCCAAAAACAAACCCTTTGAAAATAATAAAGCGATAAATGGAAATAAACGTCCTAATTAAACTATTACAACCTTGTGAGCAGTTACATCAATAAGGTAAATAATAAAAATAAAGCGCGCGAGAATAAAATTAGATCGGGAAGAAATTAGGGTTTTGACCCTTCTATCCTAATCAAAAGAAAAATGTTTTTTTTTTGTTTTTAATATTTTTTAAAGAAAAGAATTAAGTTTTCTAAAATTAAATGTACAAATTAATTAGTGATTAGATTAATTAATAAAAATAATGACATGGCCTATTTTTGATTTTTTTGTTATTTTTCGGAAAAAAGAAAATATAATTATATTTGGAATAAAAACCTAATTATTCTAATTATTTTTAATTTATTTACAAAATAATTAGAATTTTCTAAATTAACAAACCTAATTTAATTAATTAATTTTTTTTAATAAAAATAAAATCTAGACCTAATTTATGAAAAGTAATATTTTTTGTGATTTTTTGATAAAGAGAAAATAATTTAATTGGTTAGTAAATAAATAAAATAAATTAAATGAAATAAATAAATAAAAAGAAAAGAATAGAGAAAGTAGTTTGGGCATGCATTCAGTAGTTTGAGGAGGTGCAAATAGAAAGCTTTTAGCCCAGGCCCAAAGGTGTCCATGTTGACTGGCACAATCACATGTTTTGAGTTGACTAGGCTTCATGGTGTTCTCCCCTTGGTTGCCCTTGGATCTGGCCATCTGGCCACTTGGCATGTTAGGTGATGAGGGAGCATGGTGGTCACTAGCTTTATGTATGCGTTGGAACCTGAAAGGCAAAATAATATAGAAATTGGGGGGACTTGGGATTCGAACCCAGGTCCTGAGGCAATTACCAACGCTACACCCACTACTGCACCACTTGTGTTTTATTGTACATGGAATACATAACAATAATAATATACAAAAAAACAAGCATTAGTGGAGGATAAAAAAACGCGCGCAGGAAGTTTGAATGGACCAATGGGGAGGCGCCAACTGGTCATTTTCTTCCTCTCTTCGTGGGTAAAAGTCTTAGACTTTTACCTACGGACGTTTGTCCGTAGCTATTGACAGGGCTCGTTCCAAAATCCTCCTTGAGCCATATAAATGACATCTAATTCCATGATTGGACTCGTCTCGTCCTCCTGAACATGATGGTACCATTCACGAAGGAAAATTTTACCTGCAAGAAAAAACCCTAAAGCGGAATCCAAAACCCTAACAATGGTGAAATCCACCACATGCCATATAAATGAAATTAAATTATGCAGAAAGCTTGCAAATGTTCCATAGATCAAGAATATGTGGCTAATTCATGCTAACAATGCCTAAATCATGCTAAATGAATTCAAAAATTCATGGATATCGTGATGGACTTACAACGCTTTTGGGTACTGGAAAGGCTTTGTTCTTGATGGCTTTAGCTTGCTGACACTCCCAGGAATCGATTGGGATAGTTAGAAGGCCTTGAGGATGCCTGGAAATAGGAATTCGATCTTGCACTTTTTCTTGATTTTTTCAAGTTTTGTTCTCCTTGCTGCGCCTGCTTCTAACCTAGTTTTGAGTCTGCACACGTTCTATAAGTATCAAGGAAGGTATTAGGGTTGATAACTGATCTCAATCTTCCTCCATCAATGAATTGGATCTTGATTTCATACACCTTAAAAATCTTTCCAAAAATGGTCTATTTCAATCTTTTTATACACACCATGCCTTGATACGAATTTGAATACTTGCTAGCTGTAATTTAAGACCTGAAACAAGCACAAAATCTTTTGTTTTCAATATTTTGGATTTTATATGATTTGTTTTGATTTAAATTGAAATAATTCACATAAAAATCAATATAAATAATAAAAACATGATAAGGACAAGTTGCAAGGGCTAGAGCTCATGGACTATGTTGCGAACTCAAAACAAGTGAAAAAGATTGGGCCCATTTGACAAAAATTGAAGTTTTAGGCATAGTTGACTTTTGGCAATTTTGCAAAAGGAGTCAACTTCACCAATGCATAACTTCCTCAATTTTGACTCTTTGAAGGTTTTCTTGGACTTTTTAGAAAGCTTGAGATGTCCTCTAATAAACCCTTTTGGTATCATCTCAATTTGATATTCCATGCTCATGTATGAAGCTTTCACAAAATAGGTGTTTTTGTTGACTTTTCAAAATGACCTATAATGTCCAAATTCATAACTTCTTGTGAGTGCATATTTTGAACTTGGGAGCTGAAGATGGATTGTAGGGAATTTAATCCTCTTCAAAATGAGCTTTTTATGGGTCATTTCTCATTAAGTATGAGAAAGTTATGCTTGGTCAAAGTTGAGTTGACTTTTCCTGCAAAACCCTAATTTAGCAACTTTTGAGTCTTGATGAATTATGAGAAATACTTGATGAATCATGATAAAACCTTGATAAAATGATGAAATATACTTCAAAATGAGGATGTTTACCAAAAATCTTGAAGTTTGATTGTATGTGGGCCACAGTTGACTTTTGCCCTAGCACAGTCGATTTTTGGCCCTTTGAGCAATTGACTGAGCAAACTTCCTCTACAAGGCTTGAAATTTGACATGGATGATCTTGAGAACATATTAGGATAATTTTGAGAATTTGGGGTCCCTTGGACTCAAGTATCTTGATGCAACATGAAACCCTAATTTGAGGTAGACTGCCTTAGGAGAGAGCTTGTCTGGCCAACCCTTGGACTACCCTGAGCAACTTGAGTATCATTCTTGAAATGTTTTGAGAAATATGGGAGGGAAAATTTTAGGGTACAACAGCTGCCCCTGTTCAATCTTCTTAAACCTGAGGATGTAGATTGGCTTTCGTGCCTTTCGTGATCCGAATGTGGAAGAGGATTGAACACTAGAGTGCCCAGAAATTTGCACTCGCATGAAGTGGTAATTGTCTTGCGATATCGGGAATGGGCTTACAGATGCCATTTGGAAATTGCTGACGAGGGGATGGGCTTAAAGATGCCATCTGAAGGAGTGTCGATCGCATAAGAGATTCCTTAGCGAGAGCTTGCATACCTGTTGTTGAGGAAAATTCCACTGGGGAATGCTGATATTTGTCTCAATAGAAATAGAATTTTAGGAGCTTCGGTCGTTCGTTATTCTGCTTGTGGGTCGTCTCTGTTTGAATTTTAGGAACTTCGATCGTTCGTATTCTATTGAGGAATCATCTTTGTTGAATTTTAGGAACATCGATCGTCCGTATTCTACTGAGGAATCATCTTTGTTGAATTTTAGGAACTTCGATCGTCCGTATTCGACTGAGGAACTATCTCTGTTGAATTTTAGGAACTTCAATCGTCCGTATTCGATTGAGGAACCATCTCTGTTGAATTTTAGGAACTTCGGTCGTCCGTATTCGACTGAGGAACCATCTCTATTGAGTTTTAGGAACTTCGATCGTCCGTATTCGACTGAGGATTCATCTCTGTTGAATTTTAGGAACTTCGGTCGTCCGTATTCGACTGAGGAATCATCTCTGTTGAATTTTAGGAACTTCGGTCATCTGTATTCGACTGAGGAATCATCTCTGTTGAATTTTAGGAACTTTGATTGTCTGTATTCGACTGAGGAATCATCTCTATTGAATTTTAGGAACTTCGGTCATCCGTATTCGACTGAGGAATCATCTCTGTTGAATTTTAGGAACTTCGGTCGTCCGTATTCGACTGAGGAATCATCTCTTTTGAAGAGGAAAGTTGAACTTTAAGAGCTTCGGTCATCCGTTATTCGACTGAGGAATTATCTCTGTTGAATTTTAGGAACTTCGGTCGTCCGTATTCTACTGAGGAATCATCTCTGTTGAAGAGGAAAGTTGAATTTTAGGAGCTTTGGTCGTCCGTTATTGAACTGGGGATTAGACCATTATCCAGTCGTACCCGAGCTTCACAGCTTGAATTTTGTGATAATTTGATTGTATCCTTCCTGAAAGGTAAAGGTTAGCTGTATGTAATGCATGATATGTATCAAGCAATGATGTTCTCAAAATAAACGAGATTGTGTTGTATGATGCGTATATGCATGTGTCATGATGTATGGAAATGTGATGTTTTTAGCTGGGGAAAATAAATCCCGGGCTGCTGCTGGAGAAAAGGGTTGAATTCTTCGTTTCCGCTGGGGATAGTGAATGAAGATGATTGTGAGAATAAAACTGCAGGAGAGGATAACTCCGCTGGGGAATAACCTGATGAGGAAATGACTCTGTGGGGAAGACATATTCTACCAGAGGACTTGTTGATTTGGAGAAATAAACTCAGCTGGGGATGATTCATCATTGTCGGTGATGATAAACTCTGTTGGGGTTTGAATTACTGTTTGTGAAAGGAATGAACTCCACTGGGGATGATTTTCCAGTTGCGACTTCACCAGGGATAATCTTCCAGAGTATACTGGGGATAATTCTCCAAACTCCACCGGAGATAATTTTTTCAATGTCGGCGATAGATAAACTCTGCTTGGGGGAGAATATCACCGACTCATTTGCGGTTGCAAGCCTTGGTTGGGGAGAGTTAACACTACTGTCTTTTTCTTACTCTGTAGGGAGTGAATGTACTTTTAATCGTTTTTTCCAACTGGGTCTATCCCTATACCTAGTGGATAGAGCAACTGTACGGTTCGAGCACTTCTTATTTGCCCCTATTTCTGCTGGAGAAAGTTCCTGCGGAGGCCTTGTGGATCGAGTGTTATCCCAACTTATGAGGTGTTTGGTAACTTTCGATCGAAATGATCAACCTTCTTCTGGTAGGAAAATGACAAGATGACGGGACATAATCGTACGCTTTGATCCCTAATTTTTGCTTGGACCGCCATTTCGGGTTTTCAGTCCACCAGGATACCCTTTTTTGCCCAAGCCGCCCTTTCGGGTTTTCGACTTGTCGGGTGTACATATATTTTTTTGTTTTTTATCCCTAATTTTTTCCCGAACCCTTTTGGTTCGCCGGGATGCCCTTATTTTTGCCTAGGCCAGTCAACCTAGCGGGTCTTTGTTCATGCGCAGTATTTTCTGACTATGTCCATGCTCTCAAAGTGTAGGGAGTTGTCACTATCGGTAGTGTTGTGTTGCCACGATACCAGAAGATGTTCGTTTGATCATACAAGATTCGTTGTTAGAATTCATGTCCAATGCCCCAAGTGATTCAGATGGAGATCTACCCCTGGCTATTTGGCATCTCTGGGAGATTCCTTGAATCTTGACTTGACTTCCCCAGATGATGGACAATGATCATGCTGTTCCCCTTGGTTGGAAGTGTTTTTTCCCACTTGAGGTGATCCTTTTTTATTGAGAAGGTTTTTGTTCACTAGATATTCGTCATGCGAATTTTTCTGTTGTTGAACAAATAGTCATATGTAAACAATGTTATTTTAAGAATGCAAAGCTTACGTCTGTCTTGAAGTTTTGAAAATGCATTTTTTAGTAAAACAAGTTTTTTTGTAAAAGTGTGATGTCAACTCACGATTTACAGCAAGTCCTACAGTAGTCAGGATACCTTTTGTAACAGTATGCTTTCGAACTAACCCATGCTTCAGCTAGGACTTTTAAGGGTTATAACGTGGCCGGGTTCACGGTTCGAGAAACAAAGGATAAAGGCTCAAAATTTATTTGTACCCACCCGCTCTTCGTGATGTTCTTCGATCCTAAACTCAGCTAATCGTGCATTAGATCTCATTTGAGTCTTTGCTCTGATATTCCAATGATGGTTCGGACACTGACAATTTATTCTGAACAGGCAGTCATTTTTGTTGAGAGTTTGTAAGACCTCTTTCTTTTTTATTTTATTATCCCTGTCTTTTTCCTGAACTGTTTCTTTTGTGATTACAGTCAGCGGGATGCCCCAGTTTGTTTTGTAAGTCTCCTTCATAGTTTTGACTTAATGGGCTTTTATTTCGGGAGATAATGACTTCATGTCTTTGACGATTATAGGGAACCATCATCGTCTTTTGTTTTGGAAGGACCTCTTTGATGCCATTCATTGTGCACCCGAATTAACTGAGAAAACTACCCTGCCCCGGGTTGTGATTAAGGGTTTTAATTTGTGTGAAAAGAAAAAATACAACTTCTTTGGCTCAAAGGGGGTTGACTAGGGATTATCTTCCTTATAACTACACTGTTTAGGATTTGAAACAACGCTTGTACATCGTCAGAGGGGTCTGTTCAAAAGCATACTGTAGAGATTTGATATCATTTTCGTCATCCTCCCTCTAAAGGCTTAGAGTTTTTTTTCCGAGAGTTGAACATCACAAAAAAGGAAATCAATTTAAATATAGTGAATACGAATGGATTGATTCAAAACAGACATATGCAATGCATTGATAAAGTTAACAGAGTTTGACATGAATAAATATTTGAACAATCAAAAGAAAATTACAACTTGAAAATTCTAATGAACGAAAGCCTCTCTTGTCAGAACTTGTCACTTCAAATGGTGAGCCTTGAAGGATTGACAGAAACATTCCAGTTGACCATCTTGTGTGAATTCCAGTGCTCCTTCATCAATCAGGTCTTGAATTTTGTACTTCAACTTCCAAAAGTCGTCAGTATCATGCCCCGGTTTGTTGGAATGGTATGCACACCTTGCATCAGGATTGTAGTTAGGCGAAAAAGTCTTGGGATTCAGATGAGGTCCTATCAACGTTACTAGATTCATCCTCAACATGTGTTGCAAAGCTTGAGACAGCGGTATGTTGAACTTGGTAAACTGCCTCTTGGGTGTGTCTGGCTTGCTCTGATTAACCCATTGTTTTTGGCGAGCTTGTTGTTGGACCCGTGAGGTAGTAGCAACTTGGAGAGGTCCATTCTTCACCAAACCAAACCCTTGACTTCTTGGAGGTTGATCAATGACTTGGTCCCCAGTCTCGACTATTTGCTTCATACTGTTGTATTTGTCTTGATGAAGCTGGTTGATAATGGTTCTCAACTCTTCTTGTTCCCGGGCTAAGCTTTGGATAAGAGCCATCTGCCCTAGCATTTGGGTTCTTATTGCATCTACCTCATCTTGCAGTTGTTTCATCCGTTCGTCCTTATTGTCTTCAAGACTTTTCTTGACCAAATTCTCAATGAGGAGTGTTTTCAACTCTTCCTGCCCCTTGGATAGGTTTAGGAATATGTCCCTGAATCGAGCTTCTTGAGTTTGAAGATCTTTGTTGTCTTGTTGGAAAGCCATTGCTGAAATAAACAGCGAGAACATGAGAGACTTGTACTGGAAGACCTGTTATGCAATGATATGTATGATATATGTATGCAATGTTTTCAAGGATCTTGCGGGTGAACAAGAAACTGTTAGAATTTGAATTTTAGCTTGATTGAAGAAACTTCGTGTCATTGAGGGTCCTTCTTCAAGAGTCAATCTCACCATATCGAGTGGGTCATATCCACTGACTCAAGTTGTCATGTTTTGATCTCTAGACGATATTGGCTAGAGGAAAATAAATTCCCTTTGCCCCTTGCTAGACGTTTGATTTACCATAACCTGCATCACAAACCCTTGAGATCCTTGAAATGGTTAAGGAAATGTTAAGGCAATGATGTTATGATGTGTATGCTATGCGTTTAAGCAAACGTACGAGGTGATGTAAACAAGTAAATCCGGCAAGAAATCCAGGTTATTGGATAAGGACTGTAAATAAAACCTGCAAGGAGCTCCTGTTGTCAGATAATAAAAATGTGCAAGTAGTTCAAGTTGAAAGCACACAAGTCACACAAACAGCCTTAGGTTTAGGCTTGCATGGGGTCTAGGTATTACCCTCTTGAAGTTCAGTTGGTTTAACCTGTCCTAATAATAGTAACCGGGTTCTAGAGGTTCTCAATATCACTGACCATCCTCCATCGGTCATAATTCCAGACACGTAATTTTTTCTCGCGGCCGGAACCATCTCGAGAGTATGGTCTCAATGAGTGTAGCATACTGCTACTTTCTATGGCCAAGTTGGTCAATTATAGGTTCTAAGGTCAGTTGATTCTTGATGACCCATTAGTATCCTCATACTCTCCTTGTTGCTCCACAAGGGATATCGGTACCAACTAATGTGTCACACCAACGTAGCTACTGCTTCAACCGTATTGGTCTATGCCGTACAGATCCCTCACAGTCTATTGCTACTTACCTAAAAGGTGTCCCCCAGATCCGAGTTAGGATCTATAGTAACTCTGATACAAAGCCCACAAAGATAAAGCAATCAAATCAAACAATAGAAACAATATGATGAACTAGTCCTAAGGTACACCCCACTTATTAACGTCCCCAGCAGAGTCTCCAGTTCTGTGATACGGTGGCCAGAACCGATACGTGTTTCCCTATTTATAAGGAATTGCTGGTTTGCGTTTTGCGTTTGTGTTTGCAAAATGTCGCGGTAAGCAAGAGTCGCCATCGAATTTTATTTTATCCAACAAGGAAAGGAAAGAAGCACATAAAAATTCCTTTTTCGAGATATTTCTGAGTACGGGGGGGTAGATTATAGAAAGGGAAGGTATTATCACCCTTTCTATCTGTAGTTATCTACGGGCTCTTAGGTACTTGCTCATCATTTTCAAAATTGTTTTCTTTGTGTTTGTGTGATTTGAAAAGCTTTTGTTTGACTTCGATTTAACTCTTGCTTCTGTCTTCAAGAGTGTAATGAAGTGTTTTGAAAACTTTGTTTGTAAAGGAGTGTAAGTGTGAAAAAAGTTTGTTTGGATTGAGCAAGTACTTAAGAGCTAATCTACCTACTCGAAAAAATAATCGTTCTATGTTTGTTTCCTTTAGACAACGCTGTCCCACTATTAGTGAGTAGGTAGCATCATCGTTGGAGTTTTGAGGGTCAATTCGAAAGGGACGTACGGTCACTAAAGCAATGTTAGAACGTCTTAGTAATAACCCTAATGTCTTAGATCAATTATCCGAGGCAACAATATCCGAGGCAACCGTTTCGAGGCAACTTTTCTGAATCGGGGCTTTGATCTTTGTTTAGGCAAAAGGACGACCACTAAAACATCCTATACTCAATGACCGTTTACCGAAGGTAACCAAGTGGGAGTGTACCCTAGGAGTGTGCATGTGCGAGTGATTTAATTTCAGTTTATTTATCTTTGCACATTTAGGGTGATCTAACTGTTTTAAAATTAATCATACATTCTTGTTATGCATCCTAATATCATACATCTAACAGTTTATATTTGCAGAATTTAAAATGCGGAAATTAAACTACGCTATTACAAGGCTTCAGGTATTTACATAGCCAAAAACAAACCCTTTGAAAATAATAAAGCGATAAATGGAAATAAACGTCCTAATTAAACTATTACAACCTTGTGAGCAGTTACATCAATAGGGTAAATAATAAAAATAAAGCGCGCGAGAAGAAAATTAGATCGGGGAGAAATTAGGATTTTGACCCTTCTATCCTAATCAAAAGAAAAATGTTTTTGTTGTTTTTAATATTTTTTAAAGAAAAGAATTAAGTTTTCTAAAATTAAATGTACAAATTAATTAGTGATTAGATTAATTAATAAAAATAATTTCATGGCCTATTTTTGATTTTTTTGTTATTTTTAGGAAAAAAAGAAAATATAATTAAATTTGGAATAAAAACCTAATTATTCTAATTATTTTTAATTTATTTACAAATTAATTAGAATTTTCTAAATTAACAAACCTAATTAAATTAATTATTTTTTTTTAATAAAAATAAAATCTAGACCTAATTTATGAAAAGTAATATTTTTTGTGATTTTTTGATAAAGAGAAAATAATTTAATTGGTCAGTAAATAAATATAATAAATTAAATGAAATAAATAAATAAATTAAAAAAATAGAGAAAGTAGTTTGGGCCTGCATTCAGTAGTTTGAGGAGGTGCAAATAGCAAGCTTTTAGCCCATGCCCAAAGGTGTCCACGTTGACTGGCACAATCACATGTTTTGAGTTGACTAGGCTTCATGGTGTTCTCCCCTTGGTGGCCCTTGGATCTGGCCATCTGGCCACTTGGCATGTTAGATGATGAGGGAGCATGGTGGTCACTAGCTTTATGTATGCGCTGGAACCTGAAAGGCAAAATAATATAGAAATTGGGGGGACCTGGGATTCGAACCCAGGTCCTGAGGCAATTACCAACGCTACACTCACCACTGCACCACTTGTGTTTTGTTGTACATGGAATACATAACAATAATAATATACAAAAAAAACAAGCATTAGTGGAGGATAAAAAAACGCACGCAGGAAGTTTGAATGGACCAATGGGGAGGCGCCAACTGGTCATCTTCTTCCTCTCTACGTGGGTAAAAGTCCCAGACTTTTACCTACGGACGTTTGTCCGTAGCTATTGACAAGGCTCGTTCCAAAATCCTCCTTGAGCCATATAAATGACATTTAATGCCATGATTGGACTCGTCTCGTCCTCCTGAACATGATGGTACCATTCACGAAGGCTAATTTTACCTACAAGCAAAAACCCTAAAACGGAATCCAAAACCCTAACAATGGTGAAATCCACCACAGGACATATAAATGAAATTAAATGATGCAGAAAGCTTGCAAATGTTCCATAGATCAACAATATGTGGCTAATTCATGCTAACAATGCCTAAATCGTGCTAACCAAATTCAAAAATTCATGGATATCGTAATGGACTTACAACGCTTTTGGGTACTGGAAAGGCTTTGTTCTTGATGGCTTTAGCTTGCTGACACTCCCAGAAATCGATTGGGATAGTTAGAAGGCCTTGAGGATGCCTGGAAATAGGAATCCGATCTTGCACTTTTTCTTGATTTTTTCAAGTTCTGTTCTCCTTGATGCGCCTGCTTCTAACCTAGTTTTGAGTCTGCACACGTTCTATATGTATCAAGGAAGGGATTAGGGTTGATAACTGATGTCAATCTTCCTCCATCAATGAATTGGATCTGGATTTGATACACCTTAAAAATCTTTCCAAAAATGGCCTATTTCAATCTTTGTATACACACCATGCCTTGATACGAATTTGAATACTTGCTAGCTGTAATTTAAGACCTGAAACAAGCAAAAAATCTTTTGTTTTCAATATTTTGGATTTTATATGATTTGTTTTGATTTAAATTGAAATAATTCAAATAAAAATCAAAATAAATAATAAAAACATGATAAGGACAAGTGGCAAGGGCTAGAGCTCGTGGACTATGTTGCCAACTCAAAACAAGTGAAAAAGATTGGGCCCATTTGGCAAAAATTGAAGTTTTAGGCATAGTTGACTTTTGGCAATTTTGCAAAAGAAGTCAACTTCACCAATGCATAACTTCCTTAATTTTGAATCTTTGGAGGTGTTCTGGAACTTTTTATAAATATTGAGATGTCCTCTAATCAACCCTTTTGGTCTCATATCAATTTGATATTCCATGCTCATGTATGAAGCTTTGACAAAAAAGGTGTTTTTGTTGACTTTTCAAAATGACCTATAATGTCCAAATTCATAACTTCCTGTGAGTGCATATTTTGAACTTGGGAGCTGAATATTGATTGTAGGGAATTGAATCCTCTTAAAAATTAGATTTGGATGGGTCATTTCTCATAAAGTGTGAGAAAGTTATGTTTGGTCAAAGTTGAGTTGACTTTTCCTGCAAAACCCTAATTTAGCAACTTTTGAGTCTTGATGAATTATGAGCAATCCTTCATGAATCATGATCAACCCTTGATCAAATGATGAAATATACTTAAAAATGAGGATGTTGACTAAAAATCTTGAAGTTTGACTATATGTGGGCCACAATTGACTTTTGCCCTAGCACCGTCGATTTTTGGCCCTTTGAGCAATTGACTGAGCAAACTTCCTCTGCAAGGCTTGAAATTTGACATGGATGATCTTGAGAACATATTAGGACAATGTTGAGCATTTGGGGTCCCTTGGACTCAAGTATCTTGATGCAACATGAAACCCTAATTTGAGATAGACTACCTTAGGAGAGAGCTTGTCTGGCCAACCCTTGGACTACCCTGAGCAACTTGAGTATCATTCTTGAAATGTTTTGAGAAATATGGGAGGGCAAATTTTAGGGTACAACACACCTCAATTCCTTTCGTTGCATAGAGATGGACAGGGATTTCATAGAAACACCTTGTCAGAATTTCAAAGAGGTCCCTTAGTTCTCGGCATCAATTGAAGTTGCCACCAGCTAACCTCCATTGAAGATGGCTTCTCTCAAAGACGCCATGGCTGTAATTGAATAAGGTGGGTATACCAATTGGGGTCAGCTCCCTGACTTCACTCACAAAACTGACAAATTTGGTTTGGGCTTTACTACAGGGTCTCAAAGGGCTGTTAGGCGCGCACGGATTGGAAGACCTCCTCTACACATCAACAATCGGGGAGCTAATGCAATTGAAGACAGTGAAGATGATTCAGACATCGACAGCTGGATCTATCCTACAACCAATGGTGGACTAAACAACTGGACAGGGAAGGACTTCATACATGTTTCTTTTATTCCGCAGTAATTGACTTTTTGTTTTAAGATTTGTAATAAACAGTTTGAAACTTTGTGGCCCGGTGCCTTGCCCGAGGCACCTAGGTTTTGCTTGTGAGGGCTTATTACTTGTCATTTTCATATATCATTAATAAAACATTGGACGTTTCCTGCATTAAAAATTTTGCGCTCCTTGTTTTTCTTTTCTGTCTCTCACTTTATCAAAACAGCTATTCTCTTACACACACTCACATATCATAATGCAGATCCATATCCACTATGGATCCCATTGATAACAACTCTGCTACTGTCAGTTATGACTTCAAAAATCCGATCAACCAAGCCGAGGATGAAGGTGAGGATGATTGTGAGGTACCCGGAGAACTTCCTAAACTGTTACAGCAGGAAGAAAGGGCCATACAGCCTCACGAAGAGCCATTTGAGTTAGTGAATTTGGGTACAGAGGAAGATAGGAAAGAGGTTAAGATAGGTGCAAATCTGGAGCCTAGTGTCAAGCAACGGTTGATACAAATGTTACGCGACTATGTTGAAATCTTCACCTGGTCCTACGAAGATATGCCTGGTTTGGACACTGATATTGTGGTACACCGCCTGCCGACTAAAGAAGACTGCCCTCCGGTAAAGTAGAAGGTTCACCGTATGCGCCCCGAAATGTCAGAGAAAATCAAAGCAGAAGTCATGAAACAGTTTGACACAGGGTTCTTAGCTGTCACTTCCTATCCACAATGGGTTGCCAACGTTGTTCCAGTACCTAAGAAGGACGGTAAGGTACAGATGTGTGTGGACTATAGAGATCTGAACAGGGCAAGCCCCAAGGATGATTTCCCGCTTCCTCACATCGATGTTTTGGTCGACAACACCGCGCAGCATAAGATCTTCTCCTTCATGGATGGTTTTTCTGGCTACAACCAGATCAAAATGACCCCTGAACACATGGAGAAGACAACCTTTGTTACACAGTGGGGCACCTTCTGTTACAAGGTAATGCCTTTTGGATTGAAGAATGCTGGAGAAACTTATCAACGCGCCATGGTCGCTTTGTTCCACGACATGATTCACCATGAGATCGAGGTTTACGTGGATGACATGATAGCCAAGTCTCAGACTAAGGAAGAGCATCTTGATCACCTCCAGAAACTGTTCGACAGGTTGAAAACGTATAAGCTGAGATTGAATCCGAACAAGTGTACCTTCGGGGTAAGGTCTGGTAAACTTTTGAGCTTTATTTTTAGTGACAAAGGTATTCAGGTGGATCCTGCAAAGGTAAAGGCCATACAAGAGATGTCAGTACCCCACACAGAAAAAGAAGTCAGAGGTTTCTTGGGGCGTCTCAATTACATCGCCAGGTTCATTTCACAACTGACTGCTACTTGTGAGCCAATCTTTAAGCTGCTGAAGAAAGATCAAGTGGTAAAATGGAATGATGAATGTCAGACCGCTTTCGAAAGAATCAAGGAATACCTTTAAGAACCACCAATTCTGATGCCTCCAGTTGAAGGAAGACCTCTGATACTATACTTGACAGTGCTGGACAATTCAATGGGGTGCGTGTTGGGGAAGCATGAAGAGTCTGGCCGAAAAGAGCATGCCATTTATTACCTTAGCAAAAAGTTTACCTATTGTGAGACCCGATACTCACTGCTCGAGAAAAATTGCTGCGCTTTGGCATGGGCTGCTCGCTGGATAAGATAGTATATGCTGACTCACACCACCTTGTTGATATCAAAGATGGATCCAATCAAGTATATTTTCGAGAAGCCCGCTCACTCCGGAAGGATAGCAAGATGGCAGATTATCTTAACCGAGTACGACATCCAATACACAACTCAAAAAGAAATCAAGGGGAGTGTATTGGCGGATCATTTGGCACATCAGGCCGTGGATGACTAATAATCCATGAATTTTGAGTTCCCGGATGAGAATATCATGTTGGTAACCGACTGTGAAGAACCTGGACCAGATGAAGGACCCGAGGAGGGATCCCGATGGTCTATGTATTTTGATGGAGCCTCGAACGCATTGGGTAATGGCATCGGCACTGTAATTATATCTCCTGAGGGCTATCATACTCCGTTCACCGCCCAATTATGTTTTAACTGCACCAACAATATGGCGGAGTATGAAGCATGTATCATGGGTCTTCGAGCTTCTATTGACCCGAGGATTAAGTTCTTGAGTGTATTCGGAGATTCTGCTCTGGTGATCAGTCAGATCAAAGGCGAGTGGGATACTAAGCACCCGAATCTTATTCCTTACAAAGATTATGTACTGACATTGCTCCCACACTTTGAGGAGATAACCTTTGAACATTTCCCACGAGAGGAGAACCAGTTAGCGGACGCGCTAGCTACTATGTCTTCTATGTTCAGAGTTAGGTGGGACAATGAAGCTCCCCAGATTACCCTCGAGAGGTTGGATGAACCCGCACATTGCTATGACATTGAGACTGAAGAGGTAGCAGATAAACCTTGGTTCCATGAGATAAAGAGGTATCTTGAGGCTCAAGAATACCCCGAGGGGGCATCTGTTAATGACAAGAAGTTTCTTAGAAGGTTCACGGTGAAATTCTTCCTCAGCAATGGTATCCTCTATAAGCGTAACCATGATTTAACCTTACTGTGGTGTGTAGACAAGAGAGAGACAGAAAGAATCATGGCAGAGTTACATGAAGGTACCTTCGGAACTCATTCCAGTGGACATACTATGGCGAAGAAAATCCTACGGGCTGGTTATTATTGGTCCACTATGGAAGTCGATTGTTATCAGCACTCTCGAACCTGTCATAAATGCCAAGTCTATGCTGATAAGGTGCATGTACCTCCGGTTCCCCTAAACGTCCTGACAGCTCCTTGGCCCTTTGCAATGTGGGGCATCGACATGATCGTCGAGATCAGACCTACTGCATCTAACGGGAATCGCTTCATTCTGGTAGCCATTGATTACTTTACGAAGTGGGTTGAGGCAGCTTCCTTTGCTATAGTAACCAAAAACTCTGTGGCGTGGTTCATCCGACACAATCTGATCTGTTGATATGGTGTACCAGAGAGGATCATTACGGACAATGGTACAAATCTCAATAATACAATAATCACCGAGCTCTGCAAACAATTCAAGATACATCATCATAACTCTTCTCCCTACCGGCCGAAGATGAATGGGGCTGTTGAAGCGGCTAACAAGAACATCAAGAAGATTGTGCAGAAGATGACAGTGACATACAAAGACTGGCATGAGATGTTACCATTCACTCTTCATGGGTATCGTACCTCAGCACAAACATCGATAGGGGCAACACCCTACTCCTTGGTGTATGGCATGGAGGCAGTCCTACCCATCGAAGTCCAGATACCCTCTCTTAGGATTATGAAGGATGCGGGTTTGAACAAAGACGACTGGGTCTAAACCTGACTTGACCAGCTGAATCTAATTGATGAAAAAAGACTTAGTGCTATCTGCCATGGTCAGACGTATCAAAAGAGAATGATAAAGGCTTTTAACAAGAAAGTTAGACGCCAAGAATATCAAGTCGGGGATCTAGTGATCAAACGCATCATACTACCGCAAGGTGATACCAGGGGCCAATGGACCCCCACATACGAAGGGCCATTTGTGGTTAAGAACATTTTCTCAGGAGGAGATATGATTCTAACCACCATGGATGGTGACGACCTTCCTCACCCCGTCAATGCATACATAGTGAAAAGATACTACGCATAATCAAAGACCCGCCAGGTTGACTGGCCTAGGCAAAAATAAGGGCTTCCCGACGAACCAAAAGGGTTCGGGCAAAAGTAAGGGATGAAAATGAAAAAAAAGTTGTACACCCGGCAAGTCGAAAACCTGAAAAGGCGGCTTGGGCAAAAAAGGGTATCCCGGGGGACTGAAAACCCGAAATGGCGGTCCAGGCAAAAATTAGGGATTGAAGCGTAACACTATGTCTCATTGGATCATCTCGCAGCCAGACTTCGGTATCGATTATCAAGCTCAGACGGTGCCAATCAATCTGATCCACCTTCGACCAAGTAGAAAAGTGATGAGACGCTTGAAGATATAAAGACAATAGCAGAGTTGGAACTCAATGGGAATGTTTCATATAGTTGTTTTTCTTTCTTTTACACCAACTATAATTTCTATCTTTCGGTGGCGTTCTCTTACTAGGACGTCAACCTCCTTGTACAAAACGCCTATTACGGGCCAATTTCAGAATCAATACAATTCATTTTCACAAGAAATTCCAATTTATTTTTCTTTTTCTGTTTTGTTTTGCAAGAACGTCCAATGATTCATTTTTGATATATGCATTTAGAAATAATTGTTGCTCATAAATATTTACATAAAAAAAAAGACGATTACTCGTAATTCCAGGAACAGGGACAAACAAGAAGTGCCCAAACCTTACAGTTACTCTGCCCATCAGGTACAGGGATAGAGTCAGCTTGAGAACATGAGTAACGGTACATACACTCCCCACAGAGTAAGAAATATCCAAAGACAATGATGTTAGCTTTCCCGAACAGGATATAACTCTCCCCTACTGAAGTTCTCAATCGCGCTTGAGTCAATAAATTATTCCCTAAACAAAGTTTATTTCTCTCACAAGCAGGAATTCAGTCTCCAATAGAATTTACCGGCAACGGAAATTCATCCCCAACTGAGTTATTTCTCCAAGTCGGCAGATCTATCAACAGAGTATCTCCTCTCCAACAGGGTTATTCCCTGCAGAGTTATCCTCAGACATAATCTCTTCCAGCAGAATATTCACCATCTGAGTGGAAAATCCCCAGCATAGTCATCTTGGTTCACCATCCCCAATAGAAATAGAAGAACTATGGTTTTTTTAGCAGTCAAGAATACCTTTTCTTATACTCTCCAAACAGCAGTCAGGGATTTATTTTCCCAGACTCAGTTTATTACGTCAGCATTTCATGTTCATGCATCATGACATATGCACACATTACATATAACATAATCTCAGTTATTTCGAGAACCTCATCACAATGCATCTCATGCATCGCACATAACTAACCTTGTATTTCTTTCAGGAAAGACAGTTATTATCAACAATTTCCAGCAAGACCATGATCAACCATCGGTACGACCGAAGTAACCCTACTATCCAGGTTCCTTCTCACAACCCAATTATCCATGCTTTCATATCGAAGTAACCCTACTATCCAGGTTCCTTCTCACAGCCCTACTATCCAGGATTTCATCCCGAAGTAACCCTACTATCCAGGTTCCTTCTCACAGCCCTACTATCCAGGCTTTCATCTCGAAGTAACCCTACTATCCAGGTTCCTCCTCAAGCCCTACTATCCAGGATTTCATCCCGAAGTAACCCTACAATCCAGGTTCCTCCTCAAGCCCTACTATCCAGGCTTTCATCCTGAAGTAACCCTACTATCCAGGTTCCTTCTCATAGCCCAACTATCCAGGCTTTCATATCGAAGTAACCCTACTATCCAGGTTCCTTCTCACAGCCCTACTATGCAGGCTTTCATTCCGAAGTAACCCTACTATCCAGGTTCCTTCTCACAGCCCAAGTATCCAGGCTTTCATATCGAAGTAACCCTACTATCCAGGTTCCTTCTCACAACCCTACTATCCAGGCTTTCATCCCGAAGTAAACCTACTATCCAAGTTCCTTCTCACAGCCCTACTATCCAGGCTTTCATCTCGAAGTAACCCTACTATCCAGGTTCCTCCTCAAGCCTTACTATCCAGGCTTTCATCCCGAAGTAACCCTACTATCCAGGTTCCTCCTCAAGCCCTACTATCCAGGCTTTCATCTCGAAGTAACCCTACTATCCAGGTTCCTTCTCATAACCTTGTTATCCAGGGTTTTCCTCTCTTATCCCCAGACAATAGTCCACAACACTGTAATACCAGGACCCGATCAAACACAATTGATTTCACATTTACCCAGAAAATCGCGGTACAACATATACCCCGACCAGACATGTAGTTCACTTTCGCTTCCCAAACTGGAATTATTCCCCATTAGAGTAACGGACAACTGAAGCTCCAAATACTCTATTTCTCTCAAGACAAAGACCAACATTCCCCCACGAGGTCCTCCCCGACAACAGGTATACATATTCTCGCAAAGGAATCTTTAGTGCGATCGACACCCCTTCGGATGGCATCTTTAAGCCCATCTTCTGTCATTGACTTCCAAATGGCATCTATAAGCCCATTCCCGATATCACAAAACAAGTATCACTTCATGCGAGTGCAAATTTTTGGGCACTCTAATGTTCAATCATCTTCCACCTTCAGATCACGAAAGGTAGACAAGCAAATCTACATCCCCAGGTTTAAGAAGATTGAACAGGGGAAGCTGTTGTACCCCAAAATTTGCCCTCTCATATTTCTCAATACATATCAAGTGAGGTCCTCAAATTGCTCAAGGAGGTCCAAGAGTTGACCAGACAAACTCTCTCTTAAGGTAGTCTACCTCAGATTAGGGTTTCATTTTGAATCAAGATGCTTGAGTACAAAGGATCCAAAATGCTCACCATTGTCCTAATATGTTCTAAAGATCATCCATGTCAAGTTTCAAGCCTTGCAGAGGAAGTTTGCTCAATCAATTGCTCAAATACCTAGAAATCGACTGTGCTAGGTCAAAAGTCAACTGTGGCCCACATACAGTCAAACTTCAAGATTTTTGGTCAACATCCTCATTTTGAAGTATCATTCATCATTTGATCAAGGTTTGATCATGATTCATCAAGGATTGCTCACAATTCATCAAAGCCCAAAAGTTGCTAAATTAGGGTTTTGTAGGAAAAGTCAACTCAACTTTGACCAAGCATAACTTTCTCATACTTTATCAAAAATGACCCATCCAAAGCTCATTTTGAATAGGATGCAATCCTCTACAATTCATCTTCATCTCCCAAGTTCTAATTATGCACTCACAAGAATATATGAATTTGGACATTATAGGTCATTTTGAAAAGTCAACAAAAACACCTTTTGGGTCAAGGCTTCATACATAAACATGGGAGACTCAATTGAGATGAGACCAAAAAGGTTGCTTATAGGACATCCTAAGATTTCTAAAAAGTCCAAGAACAACTCTCTAGGGTCAAAATTGAGAGAGTTATGCATTGGCCAAGTTGACCTTTTTTGCAAAATTGTCAAATGTCAAATATGCTCAAATTTGCATTTTTTACTAAATGGGCCCAACTTTTTATGCTTGCATCTCATTCCTAACATAGTCCACGACCCATAAAACCATCCATGCATTGTTCTCTTATTTATTTGATTTATTTTGGGTTTCAATAATTAGAAAAATCAAATTAAATTATATAAATAATATGGATTGGATTTGATTTTATTATTGCATTGAATGATGGATCAAATATGCTGAAAGTAGACAAAAAATTGTGCCTTGCTATGAAAGGGAAAGAAATATTTGAAAATAAAGATTTTTGAAGCAAAATAGAAAATTCCATATCTCTTTGGATTTACTCCAAGAATGTTAACCTATTGTTGGTCTCACATATAAATAAAGGTTTCAAACCCTAGAGGAAGGGGGAGAACACACGCAGCTAGCCTAGGAGGAGAAAGAAAATTCCAAAAAAATTCAAAGAATTGTGCAATCTTCAAACACCTTAGTTGGCCTCTTTCCCTCAATTCCAATCATTCCATCATCTTGCTGAGATTTCCATGAGTGAAACCAGACCATTTGCAAGGCTTATAGCATTCCCAAATCAACAGATCCGTGTCTCACCATTGGTAAAACTTCTTTGACTTCAATCTCGCGCAATACTTGATGTAAATTCATATTGATCATATACATTTATTTCTACTGATGTTTATGTATGTTTGGACGTATCACATGCAAAGCTAACGCCCAGAATCACGTTATGCCATTGTTGATCGTGATTAGGGTTCCAAGTTCGAATCTGATGATGCATAAGGAATTAGTCAATTTAGAGGCCAAAATCATGATCAGGGGATCTTTTTAAGGTAGTTGGCATCGTTTGTTTTTTGATTTGATTAATATTTGCAGGTGACCCACCGGAGAAGACGGTGGAAACCACCGGCTCCGGTGGTTGGACTGACTGGTCTCTGGTCAACCAGCCTGCGTGGCTGTTTCTCCTAATTCCATTGGCTGGATCAAACGCTGACTCTCTCTTACCCTATCTGATTGGCCTATGCTTGCTGACGCGTGCAATTATTTGCTGATCTGGATCTTGCACTTTGCTTTCATTCATGTTTTATTTATTTCATTAATATCATGACTAACATTCCAGCGCGATTGGCAAAGGGGGAGAGGATATAAAGTACATGTCTTGGGTTCGACCCCAGGCGTGGTACTTTTACATTTTTCTAATTTCCTCTATAGGTTCCAGTACGTCACGCCCTTTGGAGTCCATCATGAGACATCAAGATCCAACTGTCAGATCCATCAGCTAGCCATGATCTAATGCCTTTCATTGAAGGTCCATCCTGCACCCTAATTCAATGTGTGCAGCGAATCCAATGAAGTCAACCGGGTCTGGTTTATTTGGGCTCAGAATCTCAAACAACACCCCCACCATTGCTAATGCAGGCCCATGTTTCTTTCTTTTTCTTTTAGTTTTCTTTTAAAATCTTTCAATATTTATTTTATTTTCTTTGATTCACAAATTAATTCATTTTTTTACAAAAATATAAAATCAATAATTCATCAAAAATTAGGATTAGTTCTTATTTTATCAAAATTAATTTAATTTAGTTAAAATAGGAAAATTATAATTTGTTTTCATAAATAAAATCAAAAATAGAAATTAGGTTAAAACTTTTGGTTAAATTCAATTTTGCTCTTTTCCTTAAATAAAATACCGAAAATAGGTTTTAGAATAAATTAATTTATTTTTCTTAATTTAAAATTAATTAGAATTAGGATTTTTTTTTAATTTAATGGTTCCTTTACTTTCTTAAATAAACAAAACAAAAACATTTTTTCAACTAATTAGGTTTAGGCAAGGATCAAAACCCTGGTTGCTCCGTATTTGATTCATTGCGCGCGTATTATTATTTTTACCAATATTTCTGTAAATGCTCATGGTTTGTAATAGTTTAATCTAGGGCTTTTTATTTATCGCTTTTTCCGGGTTTTTGGCTATGTAATTAATCCCCCTCCCCGAAGTCTTGTAATAGCGTAGATTTACTTTCTCACATTTTAATTCTCGCAAATATTTGACTGATTAGATGTATGCTAATAGCATGATATGACAAGAATGCATGACAATTTTAATACAGTTAGAAAACCCTAATGTGAAAAGATAAATAACTGAAACTAATCACTCGCGCATATCACTCTTAGGATATACTCTCACTTCGGTTGCCTTCGGTAAACGATCATTAAGTATATGGTGTCTTAGTGGTTGCCCTCCTGTCTAACAAAGATCAAATGTCCCCTCGGAAATGTTGCCTCGAATATGATCTTAATACTCTAGGGTTATTACTAAGACGTCCTAGCATTTCATTAGTGATCGTACATCCCTTTCGAATTGACTCTTACAAACTCCAATGACGGTGCTACCTACTTCTCAATAGTCGCATAGCGCTGTCTAAAGGAACAAGAATAGAAACGATCTTTTTTTGAGTAGGTAGATGCTAGTAGGTACTTGCTCAAGTCAAACTTTTCACACTTACACTTTTCAAAACAACTTCGTCACACCTTTGAGGACTGATACAAGGGTTATCACGAAGTAAAACATTTTTCAAAACAAAGCACATACACAAGCAATTTTAAAAAAAGATGAGCAAGTACCTAAGAGCTCATGGAAAACCATGGATAGAAAGGGTGCTAATACCTTACCTTTCTATAATTTACCCCGCACTCAGAATATCTCGAAAAAGGATTTTTTCTGTACTTTTTTCCTTTCCGATTGGATGAAATAAAAGTCGGTGGCGACTCTTGCTTACCGCGACATTTTGTGAACAAAAAACGCAAAACGCAAACCTGCATTTCAAAACAGTCGGTTCTGCCACCGTATCACACCATGCATTTAATATAACATGACTTTTCATTTTAGCTAACATTTTACCCTTTTCAGGATAAGATTAACAGTTATCGTTAACAAATGTTCAGAGCTTTCAGATAAAGTTCAGATACGCTCCAGACATGGACGCCATTCTGATACTCATTCAAACTCAACTTTCAGATACAGTTCAGATACGCTCCAGACACGGATGCCATTCTGATACTCATTCAGAGTCAACTTTCAGAGACAGTTAAGATATGCTCCAAACACGGATGCCATTCTGATACTAATTCAGACTCAACTTTCAGATACAGTACAAATACGCTCCAGACGCGGATGCCATTCTGATACTCATTCAGAGCCTCTTTCAGATACGCTCCAGACACTGACGCCATTCTGATACTCATTCTTTCTGCTTACAAATTACAATTCAACAATCATTCTTGGATGGAATCTACAAGCCCATCTCCAACAAGTTTCTATCACCTTTCCAAATGGCATCTCTAATCCCATTCCCTCAACCATCACATCGTCAAGTACAAATTTCTGGGCACTCCAGTGTCCAATCATCTTCCACCTTCAAGTCACGAATGGCAAAACTTGCCAATCTAACTCTCCAGGCATAAGAAGATTGAACAGGGGAAGCTGTTATACTCTAAAATTTTCCCTCTCACTTATCAAGAATTTTCTCACAAGATCTCATTAGGCCCAAGACTGCACTAGGGTTTGATCAGCTTAAGATACCTCCTTAAGCACTGATGACCAAAATTAGGGTTTGAGTTTGCACAAGGATTTTTGAACTATCAATGCTTCATATGGCTTTCATGGATCATTATGGACCCCCAAGATCACTCATGTCAAGTTTCAAGCCTTGGATCACACTTTTGCTCAGTCAATTGAGCAGTTGACCTAAAAATCAGTTGTATTGGGGAAAAAGTCAACCATGGCCAATTTACAGTCAAACTTCATAATTTTTTATCCACATCAACATTTTTAACCCATATGTATCATTTGATCAAGTTTGGACCATAATTCCTCAAGAAATTTGATCAAATCTCCAAAAGGGCAAAATGGTTAAAATTAGGGTTTTGACTGGGAAAGGGCAATTTCTGATTTTTGACCTAGGAAATGATCAATTGGTTTAAGGCATGATCTCAAGAGTCCAATTTTTTCATTTTACCTAATAACATGGTTCAAAACATTGCAATTCCATTGGAGTGACAGATGAATTTTGCAATCAACTTATCAAAAGTCAATTGTATACTGAAAAGTCAAACTTTGACTCTTTGGTCAAATTCAAGTGCCAAAGATCATAATTCATCAAAACATGTCAAAATATGGAACTTATTCATCAAGAAATCAAAAATTCAAGATTTTATTTTGAAAAGTCAAAATTTCTAAACTTATAAATTTTTTTAAGTGTTGGAAATTTCATGTTTTTTTCATAACTTTGAGCAAAATTTTCACCATGATGCAAGATGATTCAAGAGAAACTTCCAACATGAAAGTTGTAGATCTCCATGATATCTACAACATTTCTTTACACAACTTCTCCTAAATATGCTTGTATTTCAAGTTATAAATTCATGAAGTCATGACATTTTCATTTAACGCTTAGAGAAATTTTCAGCAGTTTTGGTCAGGTTTTTATCCCAACTTCTTGGCCAATTTTCATCAAGTTCCAGTTTGATTTAACAAAAGTGGTCAACATGAAAGTTGTAGAGTGTGTTTCAAGATTTCAAAAACATCCAAGAGCATGAGTTTATCATATTTGAGCTAGGAGATTCAAGATCATGAAGTTGAGCATCCATTATTGAGTTGCAAGTCATTTTAGTGAAGAACACATAACAAAACTCTTATAATTTGCTGCATAATCTTATGTTGCAGGCCTCCTTGCTTTCAAATCTCATCATAATTTAATGTTTACCCAAGAGCTTGAGCTATTACCCAAGTGTTTAAACCATTGTCCAAAAGATCTTTCCATTTATGGCATAAAGGCACCATTGTTATTCTTGAAAAGCAAGCTTTTTGTACAAAGTTTATCTTGAGCCCATACCTTGCTTGTTGCTGATTATACTCCACCATAAATCATGGGAAGTAGCTCCTTTATACCAGCAAATTTGGTACTTCACCTTGGGACTATGGAGTACTTGAGATAGTTTGATTTTTGTAATCCAACCAAACCATAACATGCTGTCTTGCAAACTTAGTCAGCTCATTTGCACAAACCTCCTGCCTATAAATAGAAGAAGCATTTGCAAGACAAATAGGTTAGAAAAAAGAGAGAGAAAATCCAGAAGTTTTATTAGTAAACCCTCAAAATATCATATTCACAAAAGCCATAACAGTCTACAAAACTAACACTCTTGAGTTTTAAAGTCCAAACCTTTGAACCTCTCATACCTTGCAAATTCTGTCCAACCACCTAAACACCTCACATACATCACCTAGAAATTGTTCAAACTCAAGAACAAGCTTCTACAACACCTCTGTTTTCTTTTCAAAATTCAAGAGTAGTCAATACAACAACTTAAGCTCGTAGTATAAGATCCAGCTCCAAGGTAAGTTTCTTAACTTTAGTTCTTCATTTCAAGCATCACTAGTAATTCATTTTTTTGAAGACAAAGTGTAGTAATCGTTGTCCTTGAAGCTAACCTTTTGTTTATCTTCCATTCTTTTCATTATGTGTTGAGAACTAACCCATGTATACAGAAAAACAATGTTGAAGCAGAAAAAATGACAGTATGAGTCGACACATAGCCTTATGAGTCGATACATACTGCTTTACAGGCCCAAAACAGAAGGAAAAACAATGTATGAGTCGACGCATAGCCTTATGAGTCGATACATACTGCTTTACATGCCCAAAACAGAAGGAAAAAACAATGTATGAGTCAACACAAAGCACGTATGTGTCGACACATGCAGTGTATGAGTCGACACGTACCATTATGTATCAACTCATACTGAGTTGATTTGACAATACAGGGGCAAGGAAAGTTGTTTGTCGATTCATATGAGCTTGTGTCGACACATAATAGTTCAAAATGCATTTTTCCCTTCTTTTTACACTGTTTTTACGTTTCCTTCATGGTTATTCGATATGGTTGTAATATTTAAGTTCCTACTTCATCCCCATTTGTAAATTGTACCCTCATCCCCTAAATGATGTAATAGCGTAGGACTTTACATCTCCGCAATTTATCACTTTCAAATATAAATTCTAGTAACTAGGGTGTGTATGGCAAGACTAAGATCAACATTTAGTAAACCCTAATTCAAGATAAACAATGCATGAAAATCAATACACTTTCACACAAGCACCCCTAGGGTAAAATCCACTTGGTTGCCTTATAAATGGCCATATTACACATGTGAGGTATCTTAGCAAAAACAAGAAAAAAATACAAGATCATAGTCCCTCGATGACTTTATCTAAGTTGCCTTTCAAAATGATCTTAGTCCCTAAAGAAAATGCTAAGATACCTTAAAATATTGCTAATCATGGTTATACGATGACCCGCGCCCGTCCCGTTTACATCCAAAGATAGGATTGCTTACCAAATCAATGGTAAGTCAACAATGTCAAAGGAAAAGGAAATGAACAAGAAAGACATTTGAGTAGGTAGAATGCTCCTAATTACTTGCTCCATCTTAAAATAAACATCCTTGCTATTTTTAAAACAATCACATACACTTTCAAACATCTTACAAAATTGAAAACATTTTCAAAATATCAACATCTTTGTATACATTCTTATGAACGAGAATCATTACAAAGATTTCCTAAACAATGGCCTCTTTATAAAATACTTTCAAAAACCACACAAAGCACAATTTCAAACAAAAGCAAGTGATCTAGCAAGTAAATAAGAGTCCATGGAAAACCGCGGATGAAAAGGGTGCTAATACCTTCCCTTTTCATAATCTATCCCCCGAACTCAAGAAACAATCTCAAAGGTCTTTCCTGTACTTTTTCACCTTTCCTTTTGGATAAAAGAAAAGTCGGTGGCGACTCTTGCTAACCGCAACATTTGCAATCAAACGCAAAACACCCAAGTCAGTTCTCCCACTGTATCACAGCTGATGCTTTAGAAACCATGTCTTTAATGTTTAAAGGCAGATGGGACAACGAAGCCCCTATGATAACAATTGAAAGATTCGATGAACCTGCACATTGTTATGAGCTTGACACCGATGCGGAAAAGCCATGGTACAATGAGGTGATGAGATACCTTGAAGCACAAGAGTATCCAGAGGGGGCATCTATCAATGACAGAAAGTTCTTGCGAATATTTGCAGCCAAATTCTTCCTAAGTAACGGAATATTGTACAAATGCAACCATGATTCGACTCTACTGTGATGTGTGGACAAGAAGGAGGCAGAGGAAATTATGGAAGACATGCTCGATGGTCTCTTCGGTACTCACTCAAGTGGGCATATGATGGCTAAGAAAATCTTAAGAGCAGGTTACTATTGGTCAATGATGGAGACTGATTTCCATCAACATTAAAGAACCTGTCACAAATGCCAAATCTATGCTGACAAGGTCCATGTGCCTCCTATCCCTCTAAATGTCATGACCGCTCCGTGGCCATTTTCAATGTGGGGCATTGACATGATTGGAGAGATCAATCCCACAGCTTCCAACGGACATCGCTTCATTCTTGTTGCTATCGACTATTTTACCAAATGGGTCGAAGCCGCCTCATTTGGCTCAGTCACCAAGAATGTGGTAGCTAGATTCATCAGACACAACCTCATCTGCCGTTATGGTATCCCCAAAAGGATCATCACCGACAATGGGACTAACCTCAATAATGCTATGATTACTGAGATTTGCACTCAGTTTATGATCAAGCATCACAATTCTTCACCATATAGACCAAAAATGAATGGCGCGGTCGAAGCGGCCAACAAAAATATCAAGAATATTTTGTAGAAGATGGTAGTAACCTATAAGGATTGGCATGAGATGTTGTCGTTTGTTCTAGATGGCTACCGTACTTCAGCTAGAACCTCAACTAAGGGCAACTCCCTTTTCCTTAGTTTATGGCATGGAAGCTATTTTTCCAGTAGAAGTTCAGATCCCCTTGCTAAGGATTATGAATGAGGCAGGCCTAGGCGAAGACGAGTGGATTCAAACGAGATTGGATCAGCTGAACTTTATTGACGAAAAACGATTAGCTGCTGTTTTCGATGGTCATACGTATCAAAAACGGATGATCAAGACTTTCAACAAAAAGGTCAAGCCTCGAGTATATCAAGTTGGCGACTTGGTGATAAAGCGCATCATTTTACCACAAGGCAACCCTAGAGGCAAATGGACTCCTACATATGAAGGGCCATTTGTTGTCAAGAGAGTTTTCTCTGGCGGTGCCATGATGTTGACTACCATGGATGGCGAGGATTTCCCACATCCCATAAATGCGGACATAGTTAAAAAACACTACGCATAAGGGAATCCCGGCAAGCCAAACGGTTTGGGAAAAAAGTAGGAATATATGCAAAAGATTGTACAACCAGCAAGTTGAAAACCCGAAAGGGCGACTTGGGAAAAAAAGGGTATCCTGGTGGGCTAAAACCCGAAAGGGCGGTCCAGGCAAATTTTAAGGATTAAAAGCGTATGACTATGTCCCGTAGAATCAATACAGTCAAATTTATCATCAAGGTCTAAGTTCAAACGGTCCAAGATCAATCCAATCAACTTCGATCAATGGCAAAGGACGTTCGAAGACATTGGGGAAATAGTAGAGTTGGAAGGCAATGAGATTATTTCACATGGCTATTTGTTTTCATTCTCAATCTTGTTTTCCTTTCAATGATTTTCTCTTACTAGGATCTCCGTCTCTCTGTACAAAAACACTTATTCATGGGCAAAACATCAATACAAATACACTTTGAAGTGCAAAATTTCTGTCTTTGCTTTGAATGCAAATTTGTCCAAAGATTAAAATTGAATGAACATATGCATATGAGCATAATTAAAAACTATTTGGTACATGTGTCCTGCTAAGCAGTAGTAAGCATCTCTTTAATGTATATGAATTATCCCCACAGAGTTATCTCATTATCATTATCCCCATAAGGACGACTATGATAAACATTTCCCCAATGGAGTTGCCCACAAAGTCTCTTTGCATAGGATAATCCCCGACCAGAGTCTCAACCTCTTGGCCGATTTCTCCCCAGCAAAGTCAATTTTTACAAATTGAAACCTCGTGGGTCTCTTCCTAAAGGAAAGTCACCTCCTCAACAAGGTTTATTATCCTAAACAGGTTTTATTTCCCAAACAATAATCAAGGAACCACAAAACTCCCCAGCCGAGTTCAAATTTCCTTAACATACAACAATCAAGACACCGCGAAGTTCCCCAGCTGAACCTATCTTCCCCAGCTTAGCCTATCTTCCCCAGTTGAGCATATCTTCCCAGGACAAGGCTATTATCTCCAAGCAGAGTTTATCCTCCCCAGTTGAGTGTATCCTCCCCAAGTTGATTTTGTCCTACCCGACTGAGTCTACACTCTCCAGTTTGAATTTTCTTTCAGATTATTGCAAATCATAGGGCCACAACCCCTGATCCCCAGTAAAGCCGTCAGCAAAGCCTTTACTATTTCCAAAAAAAGATACTATGAAGCCTGGATCCGACTAGATATTAGCACAATTTTCAAGTTATTACTGAAGCCTGGACCCGACAAGATAATAGTTTGACTCCTTCAAGTTGCTGAAACCTGGACTCGACCAGATAACAGTTTGAGTATCTGAAACCTGGACCCGACCAGATAATAGTTGATCTCAATTTCAAGATGCTGTGAAACCTAGACCCGACCAGATAGTAGCCTAACTCTTCAAATTTATAGAAGAACTTGGAGTCAGTCCGACTAAGGTTTAACTTCTTTTCCCCAGTAGAGTTTGCCTCTGCCCTAACAAATTACTGTGAAACCTAGATCCGACCAGATAACAGTTATCAACTTCATATTTTCAAGCAAGTTGTTATGAAGCCTAGATCCGACCAGATAACAACTAAATCCCCAAACAGTTTATTGTGAAGCCTGGACCCGACCAGATAGCAATTCACCTCATCAACCTCAGAAATCTGTAAAGCCTGGACCCGACCAGATAATAGTTTTTTCAAACAGTTTATTGTGACGCCTGGAGCCTGACCAAATAATAATTAATTGTAATCCCCAAAGATGCACTATAAATCCTGGACCCGACCAGATAATAGCACAACTTTCCAAAAAAACCATGAAACCTGGATCCAACTAGATAGTAGTTACCACTTCAAGTTACTGCGAAGCCTGGATCCGACCAGATAATAGTTAACCTCTGTATCCCCAGCAAGTTGTTGTGAAGCCTGGATCCGACCAGATAACTATTCAATTTCAAGAAATTTTTTGCAAAGCCTGGAATCCGACCAGATAATAGTTAATTCGTATCTTCCCCCAGTAAGTTACCGTGAAGCCTGGATCCGACCAGATAGCAGTTGACTACTTCATCCTCAGCAAATTGTGAAGCATGGATCCAACCAGATAACAACTGATGTTCAGGAGATATTCCCCAGCGGAAGCATCCTTTCAACAAAGTTTGAAGATATGTATATTCTTCATCCCCAACGGCAATCAGGGATTCAACCTCCCAAAATTTCCATAGCAGCAATCAGGGATTTATTTTCTCGGACATAAACATACATCTCACATTCATACATCATAGCATGTACGTTCCCTATGCATTTAGCAAAATACCACATCAGGTGAACATCGTGCATGCATCTGCATTTTACTAACTCTTTTTCTCACAGGTAAAACATCAAGTTTTAGTATAAATCAACAAGAGATTTGTGTTGATATTTCTTCTAATGTTTATCAACTTTCCTCCAAATGGCATCTTTAATCCCATTCCCTATATAGTCAACTAACACATCTTCGAGGGCAAATTTCAGGGCACTCTAGTGTTCAATCATCTTCCACCTTCAAGTCACGAATGGCGGACTCGCCAATCTAACTCTCCATGTTTAAGAAGATTGAACAGGGGCAGCTGTTGTACCCCAAAATTTTCCCTCATTTCTCAAGGATTCTCTCACAAGATCTTCTATGGCGTCAAGGTTGCAGCACTGATACCTCAATTTAGGCTTGGAATTGGCACAAGGGAAAAATGGTCAATTGCATATTAGAAAGTCAAACTTTGACTTTTTGATCAATATTATATTCCAAAGATCAAATTTCATCAAGACATGCAAGAATATCAAGCTTGATCATCAATAAAGTCAAGAAAGTCAAAAGTCAACTTGAAAAGTCAAGATTTCCAAGACTTAGAAATTTTCTAAGTGTTTTTATACATGATAATTTCATCACTTCATGCCATTCTTTCACAAAGATGTAAGATGATTCAAAAGAAGCTTTAAACATGAAAGTTGTAGATCTCCATGATATCTACAACATTGATTTACACAACTTCTCCTAGAAGTGCTTGAATTTTGAGTTATAAATTCATGAAGTCATGACATTTTCATTTAACACTTAGAGAAAATTTCAACAGATTTTGTTCAGGATTTTATCCCAACTTCTTGGCATTTTTTCACATAGTTCCAAGATAATTTTGTCAAAATGGCCAACATGAAATTTATTGAGGATGTTTCAAGCTTTCCAAAACATCCAAGAGCATAAATTTATCATACTTGAGTTAGGAGATTCAAGGGCTTGAAGTTGGCCATCCATCTTTGAATTGCAAGTCATTCTAAGTGAAGAACACATAACAAAACTCTCATGATTTGCTGCATAATCTTTGTTGCAGGCTTCTTTGCTTGCAAATATCATCATAATTTAATGCTTACACCCACTCTTGAGCTATTACCCAAGTGTTTAAACCATTGTCCAAAAGATATTTCCATTTATAGCATAAAGGCACCATTGCTATTCTTGAAAAGCAAGCTTTTTGTACAAAGTTTGTCTTGAGCCTATACCTTGATAGTTGTTGATTATACTTCACCATAAATCATGGGGAGTAGCTCCTCAATATCAAAAACTTTGGTACTTCATCTTGGGACTATGGAGTACTTGACTTAGTTTGATCTTTGCAATCCAACCAAACCATAACATGTTGTCTTATAAACCTAATCAGATCATATGCACAAACCCCTTGCCTATAAATAGAAGAAGCAATTGCAAGAGAAAGAGGTCAGAAAAAGTTAGAAAAATAGAGAGAAAAGCCAGAAGTCTTGTTGTAAACTAGCCATCAAAAACCATAACTGTCCAAAAAAAGCTTCCACTCTTGAGTTTTAAAGTCTAAATATTTTGAACTCTCACACCTTTCAAACTCTGTCTAAACATCTAAGCACCTCAGATACATCACCTAGAAATTGTTCAAACTCAAGAATAAGCTTCTACAACACCTCTGTTTTCTCTTCCAATTTCAATAACAGTTAAGACAACAACTCAAATTCAGAGCATAAAGATCCAACTCTGAGGTAAGTTTCTTGACTTTAGTAATTAATTTTTGAAGACAAAAATGTAGTAACCATTGTCCTTGAATCTAACCTTTCGTTTATCTTCCATTATTTTCATTATGTGTTGAGAACTAACCCATGTATGCAGCAAAATAATGTTGAAGAAGGAAAAACAATGTATGAGTCGACACATAGCATTATGAGTCGATACATACTGCTTTACAGGCCCAAAACAGAAGGAAAAACAATGTATAAGTTGACACATAGCCTTATGAGTCGATACATACTGCTTTACAGGCCCAAAACAGAAGAAAAAAACAATGTATGAGTCGACATAAAACACGTATGAGTCGACACATGCAGTGTATGAGTCGACACATACCATTATGTATCGACTCATACTTAGTTTATTTGGCAATACAGGGGCAAGGAAGGTTATGTGTCGATGCATGTGAGCTTGTGTCGACACATAATAGTTCAAAATGCATTTTTTTCCCTTCTTTTTACACTGTTTTTATGTTTCCTTCGTGGTTATTCGATATGGTTGTAATATTTAAGTTCCTACTTCATCCCCATTTGTAAATTGTACCCTCATCCCCTAAATGATGTAATAGCGTAGGACTTTACATTTCCGCAACTTTTCGCTTTAATACAATTGTTAGTAATTAGGGTGTGTATGGCAAGATAAAATCAACAAGTAGATAACTCTAATCCAAGATTAAATGCATGCAAATCAAACACACTCTCCATACATGCACCCTTAAGGTTAACTCCACTTGGTTTCCTTACAAAAATGGCCATATTACGCATGTAAGGTATCTTAGCAAGAACAAGCAAATATAAGATCATAGTCCCTCGATGACGCTATCTAAGTTTCCTTATAAATGATCTTAGTCCCTCAAAAAAGAATGCTAAGATACATTGCAACATTGCTAATCATGGCTATACGATGACCCACGCCCGTTCTGCTTACATCCAAAGATAGGGTTGCTTACCAAATCAATGGTAAGACAACAATGTCAAAGGAAAAGAAAATGAACAAGAAAGACATTTGAGTAGGTATATTGCTCCTAATTACTTGCTCCATTTCAAAACAAACATCCTTTATATTTTCAAAAATAATCACCTACACTTTCAAAAATACCTTTCAAACTTGAAAACATTTTCAAAAGACCAACACTTTGTATACATTCTTACGAATGAGAATCATTACAAAGTTTTCCTAAACGATGGCATCTTTACAAAATACTTTCAAAAACCACACAAAGCACAATTTCAAACAAAAGCAAGTGACCTAGCAAGTAACTAAGAGCCCATGGAAAACCATGGATGAAAAGGGTGCTAACACCTTCCCTTTTCATAATCTACCCCCCGGACTCAAGAAAATATCTCAAAGGTCTTTCCTGTGCTTTTTCACCTTTCCTTTTGGATAAAAGAAAAGTCGGTGGTGACTCTTGCTAACCGCAACATTTACGATCAAACGCAAAACACCCAAGTCAGTTCTCCCACCGTATCACAGTGGAGACCCTGGGAGGATTATCAAAAATGGTAATTATTGAGACATCTTTACACAAACTTCTTGTAAGGGGAACTTTCTCGAACATAATTTCTTTGTTAATCATCAGACGCTGGATGCCCATCTTTAACAACAAACAGCCACCTGGTAGGGACATACATAAGTGGCAACCTTCACCACAGCCCAAAAATAAACCGGCTCGCAACAGATTCCTTTTAATAGTAAGAAGAGGAGTAGCTAACTCATCTACAAAAGAAACAAAACGATCGTCATCAACAACATTGACACCTTGGCCATGTTTGGGCATTGGTGCAGTTATTACATTAGGTGTCTCTAGAAGGTCAAACTCAATCTCCTTCGCCTCGATGAGATCCTGTACCTTATTCTTTAAAGCCCAACAGGCATTTGTATCATGTCCCAGAGTTTCAGAATGGTAAGCACATCGAGCATTTGGATTGTTGCGGGGAGACGCATTATTGGGATTCTTAGGGGCTTCCTTCAGAGTTACCAAATTGGACTTCAGCAGATGTGGAAAAACCTAGGATAAGGTCATGTTGAACTGGGTGAACTGTCTTCTGGGCGCATCTGGCCTGCGCTGATTGTTTCATGGTTGGTTTGATGTAGGATTAGAAATCATGACAGCCCCTACCTTCGGACGATGTTCAGTTTTGTTTTGATTTCTTTGGCCATAAACAACACTGACCTCCTTCTTTCCAGTGAAAGGTTTCTTTGTTGTACTGGAGGATGAATCCCTCTTGATTTTACCACTTTTGATGCCAACCTCTACCCGTTCACCAGTCAGTATCAGCTCAATGAACCCAGCAGAAGAACTTCCAATCAAATGGTTGAAGAATGGCCCAGACATTGTGCCCAAGAACATGTCCACTAGCTCTCTATCAGACAACGGAGGCTGGACTCTTCCCGCAAGGTCTCTCCATTTTTTGGCATAATCTTTAAAACCTTCGCCGGAACCCATAGACATACTTTATAACTGTGTATGAGTTGGGGCGAGGTCAACATTATATTGGTACTGCTTGTAGAAAGCAGCAACCAGATCTTCCCAATTACGAATGTTAGTTCTTTCCAGTTAATAGAACCATTCTAGCTGAGTCTCTGCCAAACTTTCCTGGAAGAAATGTACCCAAATATTCCTATCGGTAGGGTGGGGTTGAATCTTCCTGACATATGACCTTAAGTGCAGCTTATGACAGGAGACACCGTCGTACTTAGAAAAGGTGGGGATCTTGAATTTCTGCGGGATGATCACCCCTGAGATCAGTCCTAGCTCCTCAAAATCCAGCCCAAGTATCCTCTGGATCTCCATAGAATTAAGACGATCCTCCAACTGTTTGTATTTATCATCAGCAAGAGGATAATACTCCTCAGAATAATCAGCTTCATCTTCCTCCGACCCTGGGTTGTTGTTTTCTCCCACTGGCTTCTCTTCTTGATTGTCCCCCTCATTTGACAGGGTTGTGAAATCTAGAGCTCGCTTAGCCGGTCCTTTGAACCTTCTACCCAAATTCAAGACACCAACTGGTTTCTTTTCCTTCTTAGTCTTCTCTTTGACGATCAGAGCTTTCAGATCTTCTTGCCCCTGGGCCAGAGCTAGAAACATTTGTTGAAACTGAGCGCTTTGAGCTTGGAGGTCCTTCACTGTTTGTTCAAGAGCCATTTCTTTTGCTGAAATAAACAGCGAAAAGAATGAGAAACCTGTCTTGAAATACCTGCTTATGCAATGAAATGCATGATAATGTTTATGCAATGTTTTCAAGGACTTTTAAGATATTAAACTTTCTTAGTCAAAGAGAGAACAAACATTAATTGCATTCATAAGTTTAAATGATTACAATGATTCCCCTTAGGCTTATAATGGAAGAAACTAAGGTAAAATAAAAACTCCTAAATCAAATAGGACTCAGGCTTCCCAGGGCGCATCCTCTTTAATGCGATGTAAGCATTCAAACTTTTTTCTTCATGTAGTTGTCTTGTAAGCTTTAAAACCTTTTTCTCGCTTGCATAGAACTGGGCTTCAAAGGTATCTCGTTCCTCTTTAAGTTGAACTCAAGACCTTTGCAATTCCTCGAGAGTAGTCAGCATGTCAGGATGGAGAATGGTATGAGGTACATCTGTCTCGACAATAGGTTCCATGATGATGGGTAGAACGGCGGGGTAAGGCATCATGAGATTTTGAGCACGTGCGCACCCACCTAAGGTAAGGCTCCAAAGGGATGGAGCTCTTATACCCCAATGTCTTGCTATCCACTTTGTTCACCATGCCCCAAGCTCGGATGAACCTCTAACGGTACCCTTGGACATCATTCTCGTAGTCAAATATAATTCCCTGAACCAGTGTGTGATACGGTGGCAGAACCGACTGTTTAATACTGTTTTTGCATTTTATATTTGCAAATGTTGCGTTAAAAAAGAGTTGCCATCGACTTTTCTTTTATCCAAATTAAGGAAAGGGTGAAAATAACAGAAAAAGACCTTTTCGAGATTTTTCTGAGTAAGGGGGTAGATTATGGAAAGGGAAGGTGTTATATCCCTTTCCATCTGTAGTTATCCACGGGCTCTTAGAGGTTTGCTCATTTTTAAATACTTTTGTGCTTGGTGTGTTTTAAAAATGTTTGGAATATGCCTTATTGCAGCGATTTACTTTGCGTTAAATCTTGTATCAGTCCTAAAGAGTGTTAACAAAGAAAGTGTTTGGAAAATTGCTTTTGAAAAGTAGTATTTATGTAAGTGCAAAATGTTTTTGAGCAAACTTCTAACAGCTATCTACTTTTATACTCGAAAAGGGTCGTTATTTTTCCTCCTATGCTTTAGACAGTGCTATCCTACTATTAGTGAATAGGTAGCTGTTGTACCCCAAAATTTGCCCTCCCATATTCTTCAAGATTTGCCAAGTCAAAGCTTCAAAATTCCCCAAGGGTTGCATAGTTCAAGGGCCTCCTAACAGTAAAAAATTAGGGTTTTGGTTCTGACAAAGAAAATGAAGTTTCCAAGGGTCCAATCAAGTCCCACATGCCTATAAACATGGTCAAGCACCCTCATACCAAGTTTCAAGACTTACAGCACAAAATTGCACAGTCAAAAACCCTAATTGCACTACAGTCAACTGTAGGGGCAAAATGGTCATTTGACAGTCAAAAGTCCAAATTTTTGGTCAACATCTCATTTTGAAGCCACAAACATCATTTTATCAATGCTTGATCATGATTCTCAAAGCTTGGCTCAAAAATCATCAAGATGCAAAAGTTTCCATATTTGGACAGTTGAAAAAGTCAACTGTAAATTGACCAGGGCATAACTTTCACATGGATTATCAGAAAAATTCCATCCAAAGCTCATTTTGAAGAGAAAGACATTTCCTAAAACTCCTCTTCACACTTCAAGTCCAAGAAATGCCCTCACAAAAAGTTATCAATTTCAACATTATAGGTCATTTTCAAAAGTCAACAAAAAGGGACTTTAAGTCAAAGGCCATAACTTGAGATTGGTAAATCAAAATGACATGGGACCAAAGACATTGGTTAGAGGACTCAAAGACCTTTCCAAAATGTCCAAGAACATGATCAAACCTTAATAATTGAGCAAGTTATGCCTTGTGGAAGTTGGGAAATATTTGGATATTTTGAAAAGTCAACATTGCTTCAAATGACCTAAAAATGCTAATGGGACTCTTTTTCTTCCACAATTCATCATCCAAGGCATGTGCACGACCATTTGGCCCAAAGGGAAGTTTTTTATCATTTTTATTTATTTATTTGGATTTTTAATCATTAATAATTCATTTAATTAAAATAAATAGGTGAAAAATACTAAACCTAACCTTTTGAATCTTTTTGTGCATAAAATAATCTCAATATTTCGTGCAAATCAGGTTAGGAAAGAATCAAAGGTGATTGGATATGATTGAGGCCAAAATAGCATGAAAAAGATTTGAAAATTATGGCATGGAAAATCAAATATTGTTTCATCAATTCCTTGATTCTTTGGCTCAAATTCTTTGACCTAATCACTCACATACATATACACATGCTAACCCTCGTGCCCAAAAGACTGCAAGCTGCGCCATAGACCAACAACCAAACTTGAACTTTTTGCCAAAAAAGTGAAAACTGAAAACAAGGTTCTAGCACGATTCAGAGCAAGAGACTAATTGCAAAAGCTTCCTCGTGTCTCACTGAAGCTAACTGAATAGTTTTCCATATCCCTGGCATCAAGAATTGGTAATTCAAAGGCAAACTGCATCATTCTTTTTGCATAATCGTGCTTTATCATTTAGACTATATCATTGCATTTTTATGATTGATTTATACTAATGGGATCTTCCTGAAGCTAACCATGTAGCTGAATTGAATTTTTACTCACCATTGAAGAAACTACCATGGACGACATCTAGGTTTTTCAGAACCTTGATTTGGGGTTTTCTAGTTAAGGAAAAATTGGAACACGAAACCTAGGCCATTCAACTCAGCATGCTTGGACGATGCTAAATCCACCCTCGCGCCTAATTTATATGGCCGGACGGCCTAATCGCTATTTTCCAGAATGTTACCTTTGGGGACGGTTCAAAACCGTTGCCCATTCTTTTTTTGTTTCAGGAAAAAAAAGCCAAGGAAGAAGAAGGGTATGTGGCCAGCGTGGATTGGTCTATTCAAATTTTCGCGCGGAAATTCCACTAACCATTATTTTCTCTTATAATATTTGTTTACTATTACATATACAAGATGCGCGTTTGGAGCAGTTGGTAAGGCGTAAGACTGGTAATCTCTAGGACCTGGGTTCGAGCCCCAGGTCCCTCACCCTTTCCATATTATTTTTCAATTAATACTTACGTGTGGTTTCAGTGCTAGCATCCACCATATGCTCCTCAATCCAATGCGCCACATGTCCCAAGGCACTCAATCAAAGGCCATGATTCAAAGACCAGGGTGTGCCTCAGTCAACGCCCATACATGCTAGCTGAAAAGGTCAATGAGGCCAGGGATAATTGGGCCTGAATGCTACAAGTACACCTCCAAATTAGGGGCAGAACCCCCCTAGGTTTGCAATGTTCCTTTCTTTATTTTTTTATTTTATTGTTCTTTTCAATTAATTCCTTTAAATTAATATTTTTATAAAAAACATAAAAAACAATAAAAATCAGAAAAAAGACAAAAAATAAGCATTTTCATTTAATTAATATATTTTTTGTAAACAAAATTCATTAATCAACTTAGTTTTAAATCTAGGATAAATCTTAATATCTTTTCAAAAAAACCTAAAATTGGTAGAATTAGGGTTTCAAGCATTTTTCATCTTTTTTATTTTACTATATTAATTATTAATTCTTAATTAGTTATTTTTATAAATCAAGTTGCAATTAATTAATTAGGCTTAATTTTAGATAATTGTCATATTTTCTTAATAAATAAAAAATTGTAGAATTAGGTTATTAATTTCATTAAATTCTCATAAATACAAAAAAAACAAAAAATAATTTCTTTTTCTTTTTTAATTTAATTAATTTGCTAATAATTTAATTTCATTAAAAAAGGGTCCAACGCCCTCGTTTCTAATTTTAATTCAATTCGCATATTTATTTCTTTTTCTTTTAATTATTCATGTACCTCTCCCAAAGCCGTGTAAATTTAATTTCTCGCACGTTACTTTATTTCTTTATTTTTCTATCAAATCGGGTCCTGGAAATTTTGGCGATGTGGACCCGCGCCTTTGTAATAGTTTAGAATTTTACCTTTCCGCGCTTTCTTAACTGTTAAATAAATGCATGCAAGAATGAATGACAAAAATAAAAACAAACGCGTATATCACCTGACATGAACTAGACAAAAATAAACGAATCTGACACACAAATCACACACCACCCCTAGGGTACGCCTCACTGTTGCCTTGCCTCGAAAGGTGATCGTCGAGTAGAGGATGTCTTAGTAAGTCCTCATGATCCGGGAACCTGGCATGAGGGTAGCTTCTAAGGTGTCTTCCCATTGCTCTGGTGATCACCATGTCCCGAACCTCGAATTGACCCGAACACCTCCAACGGTGGTGCTACCTACCTCTCAATGGTGGGATGGCACTACTTTAAAGGACATCTACACAGACGAATTCCTTAGGGTAGGTAGACGACTCTAGATACTTGCTCTAATTTCGAAACAAAAATTCAAACATACTTTTCACACTGACACCTTTTCAAAAAGCTTTCGAAAGCAATTTTTCAAACACTCTTGAGGACCGATACAAGAGTCGAACTGGAATTTTCAAAGAAATTTTTTTTAAAAACCCACAGTTGAAAAGCAAACAAACAATTTTGAACACACAAATGAGCAAGTATCTAAGAGCCCATGGATAACCATGGATAGAAAGGGTGCTAACACCTTCCCTTTCTATAATCTACCTCCCGAACCAAGAGCAATCTCTTTAAGGAATTTTTCTGTGCTTTTGTCCTTTCCATTTGGAGAAAATAAAAGACGGTGGCGACTCTTGCTTCCGCGACATTTCGTGAACCAGCGTTAAACAGTCAGTTCCAGATCCACCGATCACAGAACTGGCGACTCTGCTGGGGAATCTTATAAAAGTGAGGTGTACCTTAGGGATAGTTCATAACTGTGTTTTCAATTGTCTTCTTTGCTGGCTTTAAATTGTGGGACTGTCTTGGGAGTTCTATAGATCCTAAACCCGGATCTAGGGGATACCTTCTTAGAAAGTAGCAACAAGGTTGTGAGGGAACTGTGCGGGGTATACCGACATGGTTGAAACAGTCTGCTACGTTGATGTGGCACTTTGGTGTGTACCGGTAACCCTTGAGTTCAGTCAAGGAGAGTACGGGGCCTCCGCGTGGTGTCGCGAAGCATCAACAGACCTTAGGAACCTTAATTGAACTATCTTGGCCTCTTTAGGGTAGTGAGATAACTGACTTTGGTGCAGTCCGAGGTTGGTTGATACTCGATACTACACTCAATTGAGGGTTGCTTTCCTGGAATATTTCGGTCGCCAGTTCAGTGGCTAAATCGAAACGATGAACAATGAAAGCAATCCAGTGATATTGGGACCCTTAGAACCCGGTTACTTCTAATAGGACAGGTTGAGCCCACCAACTTCAAGAGGGTAATACCCAGACCTCATGCTGGCCTAAACTCTAAGGGTTCTTTTGTGTGACTTGTGTGCCTTCGTACTTGACTACTTACATGCTTGTTATCTGACACATGAACTACTTGCAGGTTTGGTTTATAGTCCTTAATTGGGACTCATAACAGGGTTTACTAAGTCTCTTGCAGATTTTGTTTATAGTCCTTAATTGGGACTCCTAACAAAGTGTACTGAGTTTCTTGCAGGTTTTTGGTTTGCAGTCCTTAATTGGGACTCGTAACAGGGTTTACCTACATTACCCCATGCATAGCATGACATCATATCATTGCATACATCCTGCATAAAAAACTAATCCATTTCAAGGATCTCAAGGGCTTGTGATGCAGGTCATGATAAATCAAACATCTAGCAAGGGGCAAAGAGGATTTATTTTCCTCTAGCCAAAGATTGTCAGGGGCTATGACCCACTAGATATGGTGAGCTTTGACACTTGAAGAAGGTTCCCCCTAACCAAGGTTGCTTGGAAACCAAAACCAGACATGATGACTAAAGTCAAGGGCTATGACCCACTGGATATGGTGAGCCTTTGACCCTTGAAGAAGGACTCTCAATAATACGCAGCTCCTTCAATCAAGCTACCGGACCCAAATTCTAACCAATTTTCTTGTTTACCCTGCGAGGTCCTTGAAAACATTGCATGCATATCATACATATCATCGCATAACAGGTACCCTTTCCCTGCAGGTTGCTTACCTTCTTCGCTGTTTATTTCAGCCGATCGTCATGAATCCTGAATCATCCAATGAGCAGACTATCAAGGCCCTCCAGGCTCAGAATGCCCAGTTCCAAGAGCTGATCATGAATTTGGCCCAGGGGCAACAAGATCTAAAGACCCTGCTCTTGAAAAAGAAGAAGAAGAGGACTGTTTTGTTCAGCCCTAGACGCAGATCTGGGAACACACTGTAGATTGAAGCTGAGAGGACTACTCCATCTGTTGGGGAAGGCAGTCATCAGGAGGAAAGGGTTCCCAGTCCAGTGGTCTCCGACAATGAGACAGATTTCAACAAAAAACAATACCCTCCTGCTGAGGACAAGTACAAACAGTTGGAAGACCGCCTGAATGCAATGGCAATTCAACAAGTGCCTGGTTTGGATTTCAGAGACTTGGGTCTAACTTCTGGTGTGGTGATCCCACACAAATTCAAAGCACCCTCTTTTGCTAAGTACGATGGGGCATCCTGTCCCAGGCTGCATCTCAGGTCTTATGTGCGGAAGATTCAACCGTATACTGTGGACAAGAACTTGTGGATCCATTTCTTCCAGGAGAGTCTTTCAGGGACTCATCTCGAATGGTTATATCAGCTGGACGGAACCAAGATTCGTAACTGGGAGGAGTTGGCTACTGCTTTTTACAAGCAGTATCAGTACAATGCCGACCTCGCTCCTACGCGTACCCAACTCCAGGGTATGTCGTTAGGATCGGGAGAAGGTTTTAAAGAATATGCGCAGAAGTGGAGGGACCTTGCTGGGAGGGTACAACCACCTCTGACTGACCGCGAGCTCGTCGACATGTTCTTAGGGACCCTGTCTGGTCCATTCTTCAACCATCTGATTGGGAACTCTTATGCTGGGTTTACAGATCTGATCTTGACTGGGGAGAGGATCGAAGCTGGTATCAAGGCTGGGAAGATACAGAAGGATGCTTCATCGAGCACCGATAAAAAACCTTTTAAGAAGGAATCTAATGTCGTCTATGGTTCAAGGAGACAGAATAGACCAAAACGCCGCCAAGCTGCCAATGCAGTGGTGATCTCAAAACCTGTTGGTGCTCTTCAACATCACAACCAACAAAAGAGCGAGAGAAGGCAGTTCACTCGGCTCAGCATGACCTTATCCCAGATATTGCCACAGTTGCTGGAGACCAAGCTGGTAACTCTAAAAGAAGCTCCGAAGAATCAAAATACAACGTCACCAAAGTATAACCCCAACGCCCGCTGCGCTTATCACTCTGACATCCCGGGGCATACTACAGATGATTGTTGGAGCTTGAAAAATAAGATCCAAGACTTGATTGACGCAAAGGAGATTGAGTTCGAGGCGCCCGAGGCTCCCAACGTGATCACTGCTCCCATGCCAAAACATGGCTAGGATAGAAAGCACTTTTTTGTTCATTTGAATTCAAGTTGTAATTTTCTTTTGTTCAAACATTTACTCATGTTAAACATTGTTATTTCATTAATGCATCGCATATGTCTGTTTTGAAGCAATATATTCGTATTCACTATACGCAACTTATTTTCATATTTTTTCTGATGATCAACTCTCAATTAATAATTCTAAGCCTCTTGAGGGAGGATGACGAAAACAATACCATAATCTACAGTATGCTTTTGAACAGACCCCACTGATGAGGTACAGACATTGTTTCAATCCCTAAACACTGGAGTTATAAGGATGATAATCCCTCGTCAACCCCTCTGAGCCAAAGAAGTAGGAGTTTTTCTTTTCGAAATTTAAAACCGTTAATCATAACCTGGGGCAGGGTAGTTCTCTCAGTTGATCCGAGTGCATAACGAATAGCACCAAAGAGGTCCTTACAAAAAAAACAGTGATGGTTCCGAACAATCATACAGACAGGCAGTCATTATCAAATTCATAAATGAAAAGCCCAAAAAGTAAAAACCTATAAAGGGGACTTAAGAAACTGGGGCATCCCGCTGACTATAATTCCAAAAAAGGAAATAGTTCAGGCAAAAAAAATAGGGATAACAAAATCAGACAAGAAAGAGGTCTTACAAACCCTCAACAAAAAAAGAAATGACTGCCTATTCAAAATAAGTTATCAACATCCGAATCATCACCGGAAAATCAGAGCAAAGACTCAAACAAGGTCTAACGCACGATCAACTGAGTTTAGGTTTGAAGAACATCACGAAGAGCGGGTGGGTACAAATAATTTGAGCCTTATCCTTTGTTTCTTAAACCGTGAACCAGGCCACGTTATAACCCTTAAAAGTCCTACCTGAAGCATGGGTTGGTTCGAAAGCATACTGTTACGAAAGGTATCCTGACTCCTTAAAGCTCGCAATAAAATAACGAGTTGACATCACGTTTTACAAACATTCATTTGTTTTATGAAAGAGAATGCATTTTCAAAATCTTCAAGACAGACATAAGCTTTGCATTTTTAACATAACTTTGTTTGCATATGACTTTTTGTTTGAATAGCATAGAAGTTCGCACGATGAAAGCCTAATGAACAGAAGCACTTCCAATCAAGGGGCATGGCATGACTATTGTCCATCGTCTGGGGAAGTTAAGTCAAGATTCGGAGAATCTCTCAAAGGCCAAATAGCCTGGGGCAAATCTCCGCCTAAGTCACTTGGGGCATTCCGACAATGAATCTTGCCTGACCAAATACCTTGTGGTGGCATGACAAAGCACTTCTAACAGGGGCAACTCCCTACATTCTGAAAGCACGGACATAGTCGAAAAAATACTACGCAAAATCAAAGACCCGCTAGGTTGACATACCTAGGCAAAAATAAGGGCTTCCCGACGAACCAAAAGGGTTCGGGCAAAAATAAGGGATGAAATGAAAAAAATCTGTACACCCGGCAAGTCGAAAACCTGAAAAGGCGGCTTGGGCAAAAATGGGTATCCCGGTGGACTGAAAACCCGAAAGGGCGGTCCAGGCAAAAGTTAGGGATCAAAGCGTACGACTATGTCCTGTCAGCTTGTCACCTGCCTATCAGAAGAAGGTTGGTCCATCAACAACTATCAGCACCTCACAGGTCTCCCTATTCTATCTCAGAAACAGGGGCAATAAAGAGTCGTCTAAGCGATCTAATTGTTCCATCCACCAAGGTACCAAGGTAGGCTGAAGAACATAACCAAATACCTTAATTCCCCAGAGAGTGAGTCAGCAAGTCAGCGCACTCTCCCCAAGCAAAGCTATACTATCAGCCTTAGGGAAATGAGGTGTCCTCCAGCAGATCTCAACATTCCCCAGCAATATACGAACATTCTTAACAAGCATCCCCGGCAGTCTTGATCTAAGATTGTTCCCCGGCGGTATACCAGACATTCAATGGAGTCACCTCCCAGGTACAGTTCAAAACTTCCCCAAGAGAGTCCAATCCAGTGCCCCAGGAAAGTTGGAATTCATCTCCCCAAGCAGTAAGCTTATCCCCAGCAGATTCTGGAAGCTTATCCCCGCGGAGCATGAATACGTCTTTCGGCTTTATTCAAAGAGTTATTTCCTTACCAGGATATAACTGGGTTATCCTCAGCCAAAAGCCACGGAAAGAGCGTCCTCGACGGAGTCTTCGTATCCCCAGCAAGTTATTATCAACACTTCCAGCACAACAAGGGTATCCCCAGCAAGTTATTATCAACTCAACAAGGTATCCTTCTCCCCACAGAGTATTGTTTCTCAGCAAGATCACTAGAGTACTTTTCTCCCCGCAGAGTAACCCATTCACCAAGTTTATTCCCCAACAGAGTCATCTTCTCCTACCAGTATACTTGCAACTATCATCCAGCGGAAGCAAAATCTGTTCTCCAACCTCAGCCCAGGATATGACTTCCCGGCACCCGTCAAGGATTTATTTTCCTAAGACAAAAACATACATTCATAAACATCATACTTCCATACATTATAGCATGCATATACGCATCGTATCTTACAAATCTCATTTATGTTGAGAACATCATTGCTTGACCCATATCATGCATTGCATATGACTGACCTTTACCTTTCAGGAAAGATCCAGTTAAGTTCTCAAGCTACATTCCAAGACCTTGTCTGGTTCAGTTAAATCGACTCCCAAATATTTTCCTGGTTATTATCCAGTCAAAGGCCTTCTCTGGTCTAGTTAAACCGACTCCTAAAGGTTTTTCTTTTGAAGACTCAGTTAAAGACTCCAAGACCTTGTCTGGTTCAGTTAAATCGACTCCCAAAGATTTTCCTGGTTATTATCCAGTCAAAGGCCTTCTCTGGTCTAGTTAAACCGACTCCTAAAGGTTTTTCTTTTGAAGACTCAGTTGAAGACTCCAAGACCTTGTCTGGTTCAGTTAAATCGACTCCCAAAGATTTTCCTGGTTATTATCCAGTCAAAGGCTTTCTCTGGTCTAGTTAAACCGACTCCTAAAGGTTTTTCTTTTGAAGACTCAGTAGAAGATATCCAAGATTCTCTCAATGATTGCTGTTGAGGTTGTAGTCGCCTATGGTTCTCTCCCCGATACTGCGGAGGTGGTAATCCCAAGATTCGCTCAACGATTGCTGTTGAAGTTGAAGTTATCCAAGATTCTCTCAATGATTGCTGTTGAGGTTGTAGTCGCCTATGGTTCTCTCCCCGATACTACGGAGGTGGTAATCCCAAGATTCGCTCAGCGTCACTGTTGAAGTCGAAGTCGCCCAAGATTCTCTCAATGATTGCTATTGAGGTTGTAGTCGCCTATGGTTCTCTCCCCGATACTGCGGAGGTGGTAATCCCAAGATTCGCTCAACGATTGCTGTTGAAGTGAAGTTATCTAAGATTCTCTCAATGATTGCTGTTGAGGTTGTAGTCGCCTATGGTTCTCTCCCCGATACTGCGGAGGTGGTAATCCCAAGATTCGCTCAACGATTGCTGTTGAAGTTGAAGTTATCCAAGATTCTCTCAATGATTGCTGTTGAGGTTGTAGTCGCCTATGGTTCTCTCCCCGATACTGCGGAGGTAGTAATCATCCCAAGATTTTCTCAACGATTGCTGTTGAGGTTAAAGTCATCCAAGGTTCTCTCACCGTTCCTGTTGAGGTAGTAACCATCCCTGGTTCATTCATCACCTTTTGAAGATCCAGATTCAACTCCTGTAACCAGTCAGGGTACACATCTACGCAAAGAGTTTGAAGACCAACTCCTACAACATGTCAGGTACTCATCTTTCTTTTGCAGGTACGCAGGCTCTCGCTAAGGGATCTCTTATACGATCAATATCCAAATGGCATCTATAAGCCCATCCACCTTCCATCATCTCTTAGCATGGAATCTATAAGCCCATCATCCTATCCATCAATCTCCAAATGGCATCTATAATCCCATTCCACCATCACACTGCTACTATGTGAGCGCAAATTTCTGGGCACTCTAGTGTTCAATCATCTTCCACCCTCGGATTACGAAAGGCACGTCAGCCAATCTGCATCCTCAGGTCTAAGAAGATTGAACAGGGGCAACTGTTGTACCCCAAAATTTTCCCTCCCATATTCTTCAAGATTTGCCAAGTCAAAGCTTCAAAATTCCCCAAGGGTTGCATAGTTCAAGGGCCTCCTAACAGTCAAAAATTAGGGTTTTGGTTCTGACAAAGAAAATGAAGTTTCCAAGGGTCCAATCAAGTCCCACATGCCTATAAACATGGTCAAGCACCCTCATACCAAGTTTCAAGACTTACAGCACAAAATTGCACAGTCAAAAACCCTAATTGCACTACAGTCAACTGTAGGGGCAAAATGGTCATTTGACAGTCAAAAGTCCAAATTTTTGGTCAACATCTCATTTTGAAGCCACAAACATCATTTGATCAATGCTTGATCATGATTCTCAAAGCTTGGCTCAAAAATCATCAAGATGCAAAAGTTTCCATATTTGGACAGTTGAAAAAGTCAACTGTAAATTGACCAGGGCATAACTTTCACATGGATTATCAGAATAATTCCATCCAAAGCTCATTTTGAAGAGAAATACATTTCCTACAACTCCTCTTCACACTTCAAGTCCAAGAAATGCCCTCACAAAAAGTTATCAATTTCAACATTATAGGTCATTTTCAAAAGTCAACAAAAAGGGACTTTAAGTCAAAGGCCATAAATTGAGATTGGTAAATCCAAATGACATGGGACCAAAGACATTGGTTAGAGGACTCAAAGACCTTTCCGAAATGTCCAAGAACATGAGCACAGCTTAAAAATTGAGCAAGTTATGCCTTGTGGAAGTTGGGAAATTTTTGGATATTTTGAAAAGTCAACATTGCTTCAAATGACCTAAAAATGCTAATGGGCCTCTTTTTCTTCCACAATTAATCATACAAGGCATGTGAACGACCATTTGGCCCAAAGGGAAGTTTTTTATCATTTTTATTTATTTATTTGGATTTTTAATCATTAATAATTCATTTAATTAAAATAAATAGGTGAAAAATACTAAACCTAACCTTTTGAATCTTTTTGTGCATAAAATAATCTCAATATTTCGTGCAAATCAGGTTAGGAAAGAATCAAAGGTGATTGGATATGATTGAGGCCAAAATAGCATGAAAAAGATTTGAAAATTATGGCATGGAAAATCAAATATTGTTTCATCAATTCCTTGATTCTTTGGCTCAAATTCTTTGACCTAATCACTCACATACATATACACATGCTAACCCTCATGCCCAAAAGAATGCAAGCTGCGCCATAGACCAACAACCAAACTTGAACTTTTTGCCAAAAAAGTGAAAACTGAAAACAAGGTTCTAGCACGATTCAGAGCAAGAGACTAATTGCAAAAGCTTCCTCGTGTCTCACTGAAGCTAACTGAATAGTTTTCCATATCCCTGGCATCAAGAATTGGTAATTCAAAGGCAAACTGCATCATTCTTTTTGCATAATCGTGCTTTATCATTTAGACTATATCATTTCATTTTTATGATTGATTTATACTAATGGGATCTTCCTGAAGCTAACCATGTAGCTGAATTGAATTTTTACTCACCATTGAAGAAACTACCATGGACGACATCTAGGTTTTTCAGAACCTTGATTTGGGGTTTTCTAGTTAAGGAAAAATTGGAACACGAAACCTAGGCCATTCAACTCAGCATGCTTGGACGATGCTAAATCCACCCTCGCGCCTAATTTATATGGCCGGACGGCCTAATCGCTATTTTCCAGAATGTTACCTTTGGGGACGGTTCAAAACCGTTGCCCATTCTTTTTTTGTTTCAGGAAAAAAAAGCCAAGGAAGAAGAAGGGTATGTGGCCAGCGTGGATTGGTCTATTCAAATTTTCGCGCGGAAATTCCACTAACCATTATTTTCTCTTATAATATTTGTTTACTATTACATATACAAGATGCGCGTTTGGAGCAGTTGGTAAGGCGTAAGACTGGTAATCTCTAGGACCTGGGTTCGAGCCCCAGGTCCCTCACCCTTTCCATATTATTTTTCAATTAATACTTACGTGTGGTTTCAGTGCTAGCATCCACCATATGCTCCTCAATCCAATGCGCCACATGTCCCAAGGCACTCAATCAAAGGCCATGATTCAAAGACCAGGGTGTGCCTCAGTCAACGCCCATACATGCTAGCTGAAAAGGTCAATGAGGCCAGGGATAATTGGGCCTGAATGCTACAAGTACACCTCCAAATTAGGGGCAGAACCCCCCTAGGTTTGCAATGTTCCTTTCTTTATTTTTTTATTTTATTGTTCTTTTCAATTAATTCCTTTAAATTAATATTTTTATAAAAAACATAAAAAACAATAAAAATCAGAAAAAAGACAAAAAATAAGCATTTTCATTTAATTAATATATTTTTTGTAAACAAAATTCATTAATCAACTTAGTTTTAAATCTAGGATAAATCTTAATATCTTTTCAAAAAAACCTAAAATTGGTAGAATTAGGGTTTCAAGCATTTTTCATCTTTTTTATTTTACTATATTAATTATTAATTCTTAATTAGTTATTTTTATAAATCAAGTTGCAATTAATTAATTAGGCTTTATTTTAGATAATTGTCATATTTTCTTAATAAATAAAAAATTGTAGAATTAGGTTATTAATTTCATTAAATTCTCATAAATACAAAAAAAACAAAAAATAATTTCTTTTTCTTTTTTAATTTAATTAATTTGCTAATAATTTAATTTCATTAAAAAAGGGTCCAACGCCCTCGTTTCTAATTTTAATTCAATTCGCATATTTATTTCTTTTTCTTTTAATTATTCATGTACCTCTCCCAAAGCCGTGTAAATTTAATTTCTCGCACGTTACTTTATTTCTTTATTTTTCTGTCAAATCGGGTCCTGGAAATTTTGGCGATGTGGATCCGCGCCTTTGTAATAGTTTAGAATTTTACCTTTCCGCGCTTTCTTAACTGTTAAATAAATGCATGCAAGAATGAATGACAAAAATAAAAACAAACGCGTATATCACCTGACATGAACTAGACAAAAATAAACGAATCTGACACACAAATCACACACCACCCCTAGGGTACGCCTCACTGTTGCCTTGCCTCGAAAGGTGATCGTCGAGTAGAGGATGTCTTAGTAAGTCCTCATGATCCGGGAACCTGGCATGAGGGTAGCTTCTAAGGTGTCTTCCCATTGCTCTGGTGATCACCATGTCCCGAACCTCGAATTGACCCGAACACCTCCAACGGTGGTGCTACCTACCTCTCAATGGTGGGATGGCACTACTTTAAAGGACATCTACACAGACGAATTCCTTAGGGTAGGTAGACGACTCTAGATACTTGCTCTAATTTCGAAACAAAAATTCAAACATACTTTTCACACTGACACCTTTTCAAAAAGCTTTCGAAAGCAATTTTTCAAACACTCTTGAGGACCGATACAAGAGTCGAACTGGAATTTTCAAAGAAACTTTTTTTAAAAACCCACAGTTGAAAAGCAAACAAACAATTTTGAACACACAAATGAGCAAGTATCTAAGAGCCCATGGATAACCATGGATAGAAAGGGTGCTAACACCTTCCCTTTCTATAATCTACCTCCCGAACCGAGAGCAATCTCTTTAAGGAATTTTTTTGTGCTTTTGTCCTTTCCATTTGGAGAAAATAAAATACGGTGGCGACTCTTGCTTCCGCGACATTTCGCGAACCAGCGTTAAACAGTCAGTTCTAGATCCACCGATCACAGTAGCCCTATCGTTGGATGTATAAGGGACATTCGAAGGGACATTTACAGTCACGAAGGCAACTTGTGGAAACGCTTTAGCAATTTTGTTTAGGGACTAGATCATTTACTGAAAAGGCAACTGTAGGATCATCGAGGGACTATGATATTTTAATTTATGGGTCTTTGCTAAAGCGTTCCTGCCTCATGACTATTTTATTTCTAAAGGCAACCAAAGTGGGGTACCCTAGAGGTGTATATGTGCAATTGATTCAATTCAGTTATTTTTGTCTTTTTTTAGGTTTGCTAGCGTTTGATTATTAGTCTTATCATACACAGTTAATATATATTGCAGAATATTAAAGTGCAGGAATTTAAATCTATGCTATTACAATGCTTTGGGGATGGGATTTACATTGTACAAGAATGAGGGGGATAAAGCAGTAAATGTCATAATTTTAATCTATTACATCCAGTAGGCAGATACAATGATATAGAAAAATATGCAAATAAGTAAATGTTCGCGAAGTAGGAAAGATGTCTGAAAAATCCTAAGGTGAAAAATCTTTTTGTTTTGTTTTTATTTATCTTAAGAAAATACAACCTAAGTCTATTTAATTTTAATTTAAGGAAAAAAGGTTAGAATAATTAATTTATTTATTTACAAAGTTAATTTAATTAGAAAAACAACTAACCTAATATATGTTTGGTGATTTTTGATTTAAGGTCAATTTAAATAAAAGAGAGTCAATAAAGAAATGAAAACGAAAATAAAAATAGAACAAGAAGCATCCTTGGATTGCAGGGAGATTGTGTCTTTCAATTCTATGAAGGGAAAGCTGTCTTTCGATTTCCCCTTTTGATCTAGTGACAGGATATGGCTTTCGATCCAGAGGGCGCTGCTGGAACTGACTGATGGATCACTTTTGAGGGCACTACATCTTCAAACATGTTGGCAAAATGAAAAGCATGACCTGGGTGCCCAGTGCTGGGTCTATTCAGGCTACATCTACAATAAATGTTAGCAGCAAAACAAAGGCAGACCTGGGGTCGAACCCAGATCTTTATTCTTCAACTACAAATCCAATGAAACTACAAATGTTGATGTGTCATGCAAATGTAGAGATTGATCTTTTTACCAATTCTTACCAATGGTTGATGGATGAATATATGATGATGGGTGTGGGTACCCCTGTTTGATGATTGCTTCGATTTTTCTTCTAGACATGGGTACCTTTGTTTAAGGTTTTCTTTGATTTGGATCACTTATGATATTTTTGATAATTTGATGGGTTTATGGGGCATCGTATCTCCAATGTGTGTGTAACTGACTATTTGGCTTGCAAGCACTATGCTTATATAGAGTAGAAGGGAGGGGACAAGAAGATAATAGTTTAAACTGAAATAAATAAATGTTTTCAAGGCCATGAATGTATATGGGCTCAAGTTGCCTCTTTCGACTGGACCTCTTGTGTGGCCTTCGACTGGGCTCAAGTTGCCTCTTTCGACTGGACCTCTTGTGTAGCCTTTGACTGGGCCTTCTGCAAGTTTCTTCAAATGTACTTCTGGTGTACCCTTCGACTGGCTCTAGTATTGCTTCCTTCAAATGGGTCTTTAGATGGTCCTTTTGGTGTACCCTTTGAATGGGCCTTTGGTGTGTTGAAGTGTGTACAATTGTTTCATAGGAGGGGTCAGCGCCTAGTCGAAACTGGCACAAAGGCAGTCTATGCCTTGTGGATGCTAGCATGAAGCAAGTCAAGGCCGGCGTAAAGGGGATTTTGCCTAGGCGAAGCTGGAACAAAGGTGGCCAGTGCCTTGTGGTCGAAGGCAACTTTTTTGCTTGGCGCATAAAAAGAAGCTTTTTGCCTGGTGGATTAAAGGCAACCATGAAGGAGTCTTGACCTTGTGTGCTGAAGGCAAGCTGAAGAGGAATACGTGCACTGGTGTCACGCTGAGGGTTTTTTTGCCCATTGGGAGCTTTGTGAATCAAAGGCCAGTTTGAAGAAGTTCTTGCTTTGTGCGCTGAAAGCACGCCCAGAGGGATAATTTACCAAGCAGGAGCAGGAAATAAGCTTGCTCCAAGGAAAATAAATCCCCAATCGAAGTAGGGATCCAACTTGCATGCAGGTAGCCATTGCATTTGTGAGTCAAGCCAGCATGCAAATACAATGGTGCAATTGAAGCAGCACTGATAAGAAGCCCTTCCCCTTTGGATTGAAGGAGGCTGTTTTAAAGGGACAACATGCTCAGTCGAAGCTGGTGTGCATCAAACAAGCAAAAGACCAAGGCTTCAATCGAAGCTTAGAAATTTGAGACAAACTTGGAGGAGGTTAGGCGCTCAATTGAAGCCTGTCCAAATACCAATCGAAAGGCCTTTTAACATGCCAATCGAAAGACTTAGCTAAGATGCCAATCAAAGACTCCTTGTTCAAAAAATTTATTTTCCCTTTAATCAGATGCTTGTGACTACCCATATAATAAAAAATATTGGAAAACATGAGAGGGAAACTTTTGGGGTACAACAGCTGCCCTTGTTCAATCTTCTTAAACCTGACGATTTAGATTGGCTTGTCTGCCTTTCGTGGTCTGAAGGTGGGAGATGATTGAACACTAGAGTGCCCAGAAATTTACACTAGCATGAAATAACACTAATGATTGATGATGTAGGGAATGGGCTTACAAATGAAATTTGGAGGCGATGGCAGAGAGTCGTCAGATATGGGATTTAAAGATGCCATCCAAAATAGATGTTGATTTACAGATGGTCCCTTTGGGGTTCCTGTTCCTGTTGTTTGAGGAGGAGTCCATTGGGGAATGTGAGTTTCTGTTGTTCTCCTGTTTGAGGAAAACTCTGTGGGTAATAGAGTCTAGGAACTTCAGTTGTCCAAGGCTCTGTTGAAGAGTTATCTCTGGAGAGATGACCGTTTGTTGTATTCTGGTTGAAGTCCAGGTTTCCAGTGATTTGATGGGGATAATGGAATTAAACGTTACCTGTAGATGTATTAGAAAGATCCTGTGTAGGGCTGCTTCAGGATGAGCCTGTGTTAGACTGTCTGAGAAAAAACATGTATAAGATTGCTTCGTTTGGTCATGTAGATAGCTTTCTTGTCCAGTTGCAGGTGTTGATCTATAATCAGTTGTTCGCAGATAGTTGTCCTGTCTGGTTTCAGGTATTAATCTGGAATTTGCTTTTGTTGGTCTTTTGAGATAGTTGTAATGTCTGGCTTCAAGTATTAATCTCTGACCTAAGAGAAAGAAAGATAGTTTTCCCGTCTTGTTTCGGGTGTTAATCTTTAATATGCTTATATAAATAGTTTTCCTGTCTGGTTTCAGGTATTAATCTACAGTTGGTGGTCCACAGATAGTTTTCCTGTCTTGTTTCAGGTATTAATCTGGAACTTGCTTTTGTTGGTCATTGAGAAAGTTGTCCTGTCTGGTTTCAGGTATTAATCTCTGACCTAAGAGAAAGAAAGATAGTTTTCTCGACTGGTTTCAGGTATTAATCTTCAATCTCTTCATGTAGATAGTTCTCCTGGCTAGTTTCAGGTATTAATCCATAGTTGGTCATCTACAGATAATTGTCCTGGCTTATTACAGATATTAATCCACAGTCGGTCGTCCACAGATAGTTTTCCTGGCTAGTTTCAGGCATTAATCTGGAACTTGTTTTGCTGGTCACATAGATAGTTTCCCCGCCTGGTCTCGGGCATTAGTCTGTAGCCTTCTGCATTTATTGGTAAACTCGTCTTGTTTCGGGAGTTCATACCACTTGTCGTGCAGATAGTTTCCCCGTCTGGTTTCAGGCATTAATCTTTGACCTGTTGTAAAAGTTGATAGCATTTGTCTGTTTGCTAATTTAACCTGAAAAGGTAAAATCAGTTTCATGCAATGTCATGATGTATGAATTGCATGATGATCCAAAAATAAATGAGATTATGATATATGTATTTGTATGTACATGCCATGATGTATGAACATGTAATGCTGTTGTGCAGGATCTTTGTTTGGGAAAATAAATCCTTGACTGCTGCTGGAAAGCTTAATCCCAGACTGCTGTTGGTGAGTGAAGAAAGTGATTCTTCAATTTCCGCTAGGGATAATAAATGGAGATAGTTTTGTTGGCAATTCCCTCTCTCTGTCGAGGATCTTCGACTTTTATTTGAGAATGATTTTGCCAAGGGGAAGAGCTCTGTTGAAAGATTTCATCGATTTGGAGAAATAAACTCCGCTGAGGGATGAATTTTCGTAGCTAGAGAAATAAACTCTATTGGGGATAAGGCTTTATAAACTACTTTGAGTTTTATAAAAATTTGTTGCGGAAGGTGAACTCCATAAACTGCTTGGGAACTTTGTCGAAATCCTGTTGAGGAATCCTGAGAAGCTTGGCGGCTTCACTGGGGATTTTGGAGTAGTAATTGGAGATTTTTGCTTCTGTCGGGGATGCGAGATCAACTGAAATCAATAGGTTACCTGCTGGGAATATGGAAGTGACCTTGTAGTAGAATGCCCCTGCCTCTGTACCTGCTGGAGAAGGTATCTGTCGGGGAAGACATCTGCGGGGATCTTGTGGATGGCCTTTAGATATTGTCCCGTTTCTTAAAGTCATGAACAATTGTCTTTATGTTTTTATGCGTGTATTTGTGAGCAGTAATCATATTCAAATGCATATGTTCAAAAATAATCACTAGACGTTTTGGCACATAAAATAGAAAAATAAAAATAGAAATTTGCAACTTTCAAAGAAGTATTTTTGTATTAATTTGAAATAAGCGTTTTTGTACAAGGAGACAAACATCCTAGTAATAGAATGTCGTCGTAAGAATGGAAATTATACAAAATTAATATACAAAGAAATACAACTATGTGAAATAATCCCATTGAGTTCCCATTCTGCTATTGCCTTTGTGTCTTTGAGCGTCTCATCCCTTTCGATGCTTGTCTGAAGCTGATTGGATTGCTTAGTACCGCTTGAGCTTGATAGTTAATACTGAAGATTAGCTGTAAGGTGATCCAACGGAACATATTTATACGCTTTAAATCCCTAAATTTTTCCTGGACCTCCCTTTCGGGTTTTTAGTGCACCGGGATACCCTTTTTTTCCCAAGCCGCCTTTTCAGGTTTTCGACTTGCCGGGTTGACAATTTTTTTTCATGTGTATCCCTAGTTTTTTCCCGAACCCTTTTGGTTCGCTGGAATACCCTTATTTTTGCCTAGGCCAGTCGACCTAGCGGGTCTTTGTTTATGCGTAGTATCTTTTAACTATGTCCACGTTTACAGGGTGAGGAAGATCGTCACTGTCCATAGTGGTTAGGATCATGGCTCCACCAGAGAAAATGTTCTTGATTACAAATGTCCCTTCGTATGTGGGAGTCCATTTTCCCCTGGGATCACCTTGCGGCAGTATGATGCGCTTGATTACCAGATCACCAGCCTAATATACCTGACGTCTAACTTTCTTGTTAAAAGCTCTGATCATAAGTTTTTTGTACATCTGACCATGACAGACAGCCGCGAGTCTCTTCTCGTCAATCAGGTTTAACTGGTCAAGTCGAGTTTGAACCCATTCGTCTTCACTTAAACCTGCATCCTTCATGATTCTCAAGGACGGGATTTGGACCTCAATGAGTAGGACAACTTCCATACTGTATACCAAAGAGAAAGGAGTTGCCCCTGTTGATGTGCGTATTGTGGTGCGGTAACCATGAAGGGAAAATGGTAACATCTCGTGCCAATATTTATATATCACTATCATCTTCTATATGATTCTCTTGATGTTTTTGTTAGAAGCTTTAACAACGTCATTCATCTTCGGCCGGTAGGGAGAAGAGTTATGATGTTGAATCTTGAATTGCGTGCAAGGCTCGGTGATCATGGTGTTGTTGAGATTGGTACAATTATTTGTAATGATTCTTTCTGGGATACTGTACCGACAAATAAGGTTATGCTTGATGAATCGGGCCACAATGTTCTTGGTAACAAAAGTGAATGAATCTGCCTCGACCCACTTTATGAAGTAATCAATGGCAACCAGGATGAAGCGGTGCCCATTAGAAGCCATAGGTCTAATTTCTCTAATCATGTCAATGCCCCACATTGCAAATGGACATGGAGCAGTAAAGACGTTCAGAGGAACCGGAGGCACGTGTACCTTGTCAGCATAGATTTGGCATTTGTGACAAGTCCGCGAATGCTGATAACAGACTACTTCCATGATAGACCAGTAGTATCCTGCCCGTAGGATCTTTTTAGCCATTTAATATTCATTGGAATGAGTGCCAAAGGTACCTTCATGCAAGTCAGCCATAATCCTTTATGCCTCACTCTTGTCTACACACTGAAGCAAGGTAGAGTCATGATTGTGCATGTAGAGGATCCTGTTGCTAAGGAAGAACTTGGCAGAGAGCATTCTTAAGAACTTCTTATCATTGATTGAAGCTCCTTCAGGATATTCTTGGTTTCGAGATATCTTTTTACTTCATGGAACCAAGGCTTGTCCACTACATCTTTAGCACCAATCTCATGACAGTATAATGGCTCGTCCATCCTCTCTATGGTGATCTGAGGAGCTTCATTATCCCACCTAACCTTGAACATGGATGACATCGTAGCTAGCGCATCCACTAGTTGATTTTCCTCTCGTGGAAAATGATCAAAAGTAATTTCTTCAAAGTGTGGGATTACTGTCAACACATGCTCTTTGTATGGGATGAGGTTAGGGTGCTTCGTGTCCCATTCTCCTTTGATCTGGATGATTACCAAAGTCGAGTCTCCAAACACACTTAAGAGCCTGATCCTTAAAATGATTGCAGCTTTGAGACCCATGATACATGCTTCATACTCAGCCATATTGTTGGTGCAGTTGAAACATAGTCTGGCAGTGAAAGGAGTATGATAGCCTTCAGGAGATATGATCATAGCGCCGATGCCATTGCCAAGAGCGTTGGAAGCTCCATCAAAATCCATAGTCCATCGGGATCCTTTTTCAGGTCCTTCATCCGGTCCAGGTTCTTCACAATCAGTTACTAACATGATGTTCTCGTCCGGGAACTCAAAATTCATGGATTTATAGTCATCCACAGCCCGATGAGCCAAATGATCAGCTAGTACACTTCCCTTAATTACTTTCTGGGTTGTATATTAAATGTCGTATTCGATCAGGATCGTTTTCCATCTTGCTATTCTTCCGGAGAGAGCGGGCTTCTCAAAGATGTACTTGATAGGATCCATCTTAGATATCAATAAGGTAGTGTGGGTCAGCATATACTGTCTTAGTCGGTGAGCAGCCCATGCCAAAGCATAACAAGTTTTCTCGAGCAGTGAGTATCTTGTTTCACATTCGGTAAACTTTTTGCTAAGGTAGTATATTGCACGCTCTTTTCAATCAGACTCGTAATGCTACCCCAACACACACCCCATTGAATTATCTAATACTATTAAGTACATTATCTAAGGTCTTCCTTCAACCGGAGGCATCCAAATTGGAGGCTCTTGGAGATATTCCTTGATTTTGTCAAAGGCATACTGGAAATCGTCATTCCACTTCACTGCTTGATATTTCAAGTCCCGACATATCTTCGTACGACCAGGCAAAAACCTCAACATAGTCATGTAGTATTTGTATTAACCACTGTTTGACACTGGGCTCCAGGTTAGTACCTACCTTGACTTATTTTCTGTCCTCTTCAATACCCAAGTTCATTGTATCAACTGGTTCCTCCTGAGGCTGTATTGCCCTTTCTTCTTATTGTAACAGTCTGGAAAGCTCTCCCGGTACCTCACAAGCTTCCTCACCATCGTCCTCGGCTTGGTTGATCGGATTTTCAAAGTAATAATGAGCAATAGCAGAACTGTTATCAATGGGATCCATAGTGGATGTGGATCTATAGTTTGATATGTGAGTGTGTGTAAGAGAATAGTTATTTTGATAAAGTAAAAAAACAGAAAAGAAAAATAGAGAGCGCAAAGTTTGTATGTAAAAACATCCAATGCTTTATTAATGACATATGATAATGAAACATGATAACCCTCACAAAATAGCCATTGTGACTCGGGTAAGACATAAGGTATTAGAGTTTTTATTATTCATTTATTACATATCTAAAAACAAAAAAAGGATAATTACTCTTGAATAAAATTAATCGGCACAAAGTCTTTAGCCTTCCAGCTGGTGAGTCCTCCGCTGACAGTTGGGAAGATCCACTGGTCCATTTCACAGTCACTGTCATTGTCTTCCAAAGCATTAACCTCATGATTGCTGATGTGTAGGGGTGGTCTTCCGGCACGATCACGACGAACAGCCCTTTGAGCTCCTGATGTAAAACCCAAACCAAATTTATCAGGTTTATAGGGAATATTCGGAAGTTGGCCTCAAATTGTACACCCACCTTCTTCAACAACTGCCCTGGCATCTTTCAGAGAAGCCATCTTCAGCAGAGGCCTAGTAGTCTTTGGAACACTGGCAGAGGTTTTGGTTGCAGCAATAGTCTGTGGAACCTCCTCAAAGTTCTGACAGAGGGTCTCAATGAACTAGCCGTCCATTTCAACGTACCTGAAAGAGTTCAGGTGGATCACCATGCACTTATCCTCCCCATGAACTGTGATAATCTTCCTGTTGTACCCCAAAATTTTCCCTCCCATATTTCTCAACACATGGCAAGTGAAGTCCCAAATTGCTCAAGGAAGTTCAAGAGTTGACCAGACAAACTCTCTTCTAAGGCAGTCTATCTCAAATTAGGGTTTCCATCTTTATCAAGATGTGTGAACCACAAAGGACTAAAATTCTCATCATGGTCCTAATATGTTCTCAAGATCATCCATCTCAAGTTTCAAGCCTTGCAGAAGAAGTTTGCTCAGTCAATTGCTCAAATGCCTAAAAATCAATTGTGCTAGGTCAAAAGTCAATTGTGGCCCACATACAGTCAAACTTCAATATTTTTGGTCAACATCCTCATTTTGAAGTATTATTCATCATTTGATGAAGGGTTGATCATGATTCCTCAAGGATTGCTCACACTTCATTAAAACCCAAAAGTTTCTAAATTAGGGTTTTGTAGGAAATGTCAACTCAACTTTGACCAAGCATAACTTTCTCATACTTTATCATAAATGAACCATCCAAATATCATTTTGAAGAAGATGCAATTACCTACAATTCATATTCATCTCCCAAGTCCATAATATGCACTCACAAAAAGATATGAATTTTGACATTTTAGGTCCTTTTGAAAAATCAACAAAAACACCTTTTGGGTCAAAGCTTCATACATAAACTTGGAAGACTCAATTGATATGAGACCAAAAGGGTTGATTAGAGTACATCCTAAGATTTGTAAAAAGTCCAAGGACACCTCTCTAGGGTAAAAATTGAGAGAGTTATGCATTGGCCAAGTTGACCATTTTTGCAAAATTGCCAAATGTCAAATGTGCTCAAATTTGTATTTTTTGCTAAATGGGCCCAACTTTTTATGCTTGCACCTCACTTATAACATGGTCCACGACCCAAATGCTCACTCACATGTTATTTGCTTCATTATTTATTTTATTTTGATTTTTTATTTATTAAAAATTGAATTAAATCAAATAATTGGTAAATAATAGCAAAGATTTGTTTTGATTGGATTTTTGGACAGAATCATAAGCTCATTATGCTGGCATATCAGAATCAGATCATATCAAGGCTGATTGGTACGAGATTGGCATGATTAGGCCAAATTTTGAATTAAATCAAATCTCATCAAAGCTTCAAGATTCAATCTGTTTTGCAACCCTAATTCATTGAGGGATATATAATGAACAAGAACAAAGCAAAAGGGAGGATTGGAGGCTTGAAACTGTCAGAAGAAAACTGAAACTTTTGAACAAAAAGTGAGAGATCAAAATCCATCTTAGAGCCATCCTCAAGGAGTTTCAAAGCCAGAAATCAATTCCTTGGCATCTCAGGAAGCATTCCCAATCATTTGCAGGCGTCAGAACATCCAGAATCATTCCCTATCACTCTCACGGTTTGCAAAATTATCCAAATTCAATTACTGTAATTCTTGCATCTTTAGCATGTTCAAGTTACATATTTGTGTTGATCATCATGTTTGCAATGTTTCTGGATAGTTTGATTTAAGTTACAGTGCAGGAATAAGCTTTTTCCATTATTAGGGTTTCGTGCTCCAATTTAGGGTTTCGTTATTTAAGCAAAATTAGGCCTAATAATGGGTACCATGATGATCAGAGTTTCAAACACAATTGATCCATGGTCCCCAATTGAATTTATATTACGTGTGCTTGATTATTGAATAACATAGGTTTTTAGCAACAGACTTGCGTCTGTAGGTAAAGGTTTAGAGCCTAAAACAACGGACAGGGAAGAAGACAATAGTGTGTCACAACTTGACTGGCTGGTTTAAATTCTGGCGCATTTTTATGGCCACTAACTTGTTTTCCAATATATTATTTGTTTTTTTTTATATTAACAAGTTAACATCCAGCGCAGTTGGTCAGAGGGAGGTAGTCAGAGGCTCATGTCCTGGGTTCGATCCCAGGCGTGAGCTTTTGGCCTTTTCTCCATTATTTTCGCCAGATCAAACAACACACCTCACCTTCTGAGGGTCATCATCTTCTGGATCCATCATCTTGAATCAGATCCAGCGCACACACACCTTCTGGGGGTCATCATCTTCTGGATCCATCAGCCAGAATCAAATCCAGCGCACCTCACCTTCTGAGGGTCTTCATCTTCTGGATCCACCAATCAGAACCAGATCCAGTGCACATACACCTTCTGAGAGTCATCATCTTCTGGATCCATCTCCAGCCAGATCCCACACTAGCTTACGCATGTCCAACATGAGTCTCCAGAAGATGGCCTCACTAGATCAGGCGCCAGACTCTGGGACATCCTGCTGGGTTTCAGAAGTTCAGCACCCCCAAATCTGCTGACAGCAGGCCTATTTGGTTATTTCTACTATTTTTCTTTAATTCCTTTTCTTTAATTATTTTATTTTAAATCAACACAAAAATTATTTTATTAAATTAACCAATCAAAAACCACAAACAAGATTTATTTTCTTAATAAATGTTTTTTAATTAATTAGTTTAATTAATTTAGGGTAACTTTAATTTCTTTCATAATTTAAAAACAATTAGAAATTAGGTTCAATTAATTTGCAATTAAATATTTTCTGCAATAAAAATTCAAAAATACTTTTTCCTCAAATTAGATTTTTCAGGTTTCAATTTCTTCTCGCATTTAATTCTCCACGCGCTTATTATTATTTTGCCAATATTTTTGTAATTGTTCATGGTTTGTAATAGTTAATTTAGGGTTTTATTTACTGTTTAAATCCCCGGTTTTTTGGCTATGTAATTAATCCCCCTCCCTGAAGCCTTGTAATAGCGTAGGTTTATTTTCTCGCATTTTTAAATTCCTGCAAATATTTAACTGTCTAGATGTATGCTAATAGGATTGTATGGCAAGAATGCATGACAAATTAATACAGTTAGAAAACCCTAATATGCAAAGACAAATAACTGAAACAAATCACTCACACATATCACTCTTAGGGTATGCTCTCACTTCGGTTGCCTTCGGTAAACGATCATTATGTATATGGTGTCTTAGTGCTTGCCCTTCTGTCTAAAAAAGATCAAACGTCCCATTTGAATGTTGCCTCGGAAATGTCACCTCGAATATGATCTTAAGACTCTAGGGTTATTACTAAGGTGTCCTAATATTTCTTTAGTGATCGTACGTCCCTTCCGAATTGACCCTTTATAATTCCAATGACGGTGCTACATATTTCTCAATAGAAGGATAGCGCTGTCTAAAGGAAACAAGAATAGAAACAATCTTTTTTCGAGTAGGTAGGTGCTAGTAGGTACTTGCTCAAATCAAAACTTTTTACACAAACACTTTCAAAATAGTTTTCAAAAACAACTTCGTCACACCTTTGAGGACTGATACAAGGGTTATCAAGAAGTTAAACTTTTTCAAAACAAAGGACATTCACAAGCAATTTAAAAATGAGCAAGTACCTAACAGCCCATGGAAAACCATGGATAAAAAGGGTGATAACACCTTCCCTTTCTATAGTCTACCCCCGTACTCAGAATATCTCGAAAAAGGATTTTTTTTCTGTACTTTTTTCCTTTCCGATTGGATGAAATAAAAGTCAGCGGTGACTCTTGCTTACCGCGAAATTTTGCAAATGCAAAATGCAAACCAATATTAAACAGTAGGTTCTGTCACCGTATCACACTTCCCATTGACTGGGTACTCCAGCATCTGATGTAGGGTGGAAGTCACAGCGCCAGCCCCATGGATCCAGGGTCGACCCAATAAACAAGAGTAAGATGGGCGGATGTCCATCACATAGAAATCGGAATTAAAAGTCTGAGCACTCACTTTAATAAGGATGTCCACCTCCCCATGCACCATTCTTTTAGAACCATCGAAGGCTCTTACCACAATGTTACTAGGCTTCAGAGTCAATCCTTCGCAATTTAACATGTCAAGGGCCTTCTTGGGCAGAATGTTCAGTGATGAACCTGTATCCACTAGAACATGGGCCAAAGTAGTGCCCCTGCACTCGATAGAGACGTGTAGGGCATCATTATGTTTCCTTCCTCTGGGAGTCAGACCAGCATCAGAGAAACCTAGCTCATTGTCAGCAGTCAAACTGGCCACATAGTCTTCAAATTGATCAACAGAGGTTTCTGGTGGCACGTGAGCAGTCTTGAGGAATTTCACTAAGGCCTTGGCATGTGCTTCAGAGCACAATAACAGGGCCAGCATTGAGATCTTGGAAGGGGGTTGCCCCAGTTGTTCAACCACATTGTAGTCGCTCTTCTTGATTATTTTTAAGATTTCTTCCATTTCCTTCTTGGAAGCCTCAGGGATGGCTTCTGGGTGCGCCTTCGTCTGGACAGGCTCAAGCAATATCTCTTTGCCCCGAGCCTCGGCCAACTCGGTGGCAGGGGTAACAATAGGAGTAGCAGTAGGAACAATCACAGGAGTAGTACTGGGATTATTAATAGGAGCAGCAGCAGGGATGATCACAGGAGTAGCAACAGTTTTAGGAGGAGAGATCTCGGGAGAGAAAACTCTTCTACTTCTTGTTATCTTACTAGTCCCGACAATATTGCTAATGTAAGGATCAGAGTCTTCAGCATCTTTTTCTTTCACAATCAGCGAACCTTGCTTGACACCATGGTAATAGACGTTAGCCCCATAGTTCCAGGGAACCACTTTATCTGAGGAATGTGGTATAGGTCCAGGGAAAGTAATTATCAATGGAGAAACTTTTCGAACAGATGTAATCCCGACAGGTCTTTTGGAGGAGACCTTGGGAGGATTGGCGGAAACGGTAATGATAGAAACATTTTCACATGGAGTACTTGTAACTGGAGTCTTCTCAAACAAGATTTACTTATCATCCACCAGGCATTGAACGCCTTCCTTCAGCAAATGGCAACCATTAGGTAAGGAAAAACACAAATGGCAACCTTCGTCACAACTCGGAAATAAACCGGCCTGCAAGAGATTCTTCTTAATAGTTAGGAGTGGGGTAGCCAGTTCATCAACAGAAGCAACAAACATGTCATTGTCAACAATATTAACACCACAGTCGTGCTTGGGCATAGGGCAGTTATAACATTAGGAGTCTCAGGAGCATCGAATTCAATCTCCTTTGCCTCAATCAAGTCTTGTACCTTGTTCTTCAAAGCCCAACAATCGCTTGTATCATGGCCTGGACTTTCATAATGGTAAGCGCGCCGAGAATTTGCATTGTAATGAGGAGATGTAGTGCCGGGATTTTTGGGAGCCTCTTTCAGGATAACCAAATTGGATTTCAACTGGTGTGGTAAAACCTGAGATAGGGTCATGTTGATCCGGTTAAACTGTCTCCTTGGCTTATCTATTCTGGACTGATTATTCTGTTGCCAGTTTGATGCATAATTGGAAATCATAACAGCCCCTACCGTCGGACGACACTCAATTTTGTTAAGATTTCTTTGGTCATAAGCAGCACTGACCTCCTTCTTCCCTATGAATGGTTTCTTTGCAGTGTTGGAGGATGCATCCCTTTGTATATTACCACTTTTAATGCCATCCTCTACTCGTTCACCCGTCAAGATCAATTTTGTAAACCCAGTAGAAGAACTTCCAATCAGGTGGTTAAAGAATGGCCCGGATAATGTGCCCAAGAACATGTCCACCAGCTTCCTATCAGATAATGGAGGCTAGACTCTTCCCACAAGTTCTCTCCATTTTTGGGCATAGTCCTTAAATCCTTCACCAGAACCCATAGACATGCTTAGCAACTGCGTACGAGTCAGGGCGAGGTCAGCATTATATTGGTACTGCTTATAGAAAGTAGCAGCCATATATTCCCAATTATTCACATTGGTTCTTTCTAGTTGATAGAACCATTCAAGCTGAGTCCCTGCCAAACTTTCTTGGAATAAGTGTACCCACAAATCCCTATCAGTAGTGCGAGGTTGAATTTTTATGACATACAACCTTAAATGTAGCTTAGGGCAGGAGATGCCGTCATATTTAGAAAATGTAGGGACCTTGAACTTCCGCGGGATGACCACCCCTGAGACCAGTCCTAGCTCTTTAAAGTCTAAGTCGAACACCCTTTGGATCTCCATGGCATTGAGCTGATCCTCCTGTTGTTTGTATTTATCATCAGCAGGAGGATACTTCTCCTCAGAATAGTCAGGTTAATCTTCTTCAGACTCCCTCGTGATGTGGTCTTCTTCTCTTGGCTCTCCTTCTTGATTGTCTCTATCTCTTGACGGAGTTGCGAGCTCTCAAACTGGCTTCACTGGTCCTTTAAACCTTCTTCCCAAATTCAGAACACCCACTCGCCTCTTTTTCTTCTTCTTGTCCTTGAGAATCAGAGCTTTCAAATCTTCTTGTCCCTTAGCTAGATTCAGGAACATTTCTTGGAATTGGGCATCCTGTGCCTGAAGCTCCTTAACTGTTTGGTCAAGAGCCATTGCTGAAATAAACAGTGAAGAAGATAAGAAACCTGTCTTGAAAACCTGTTTATGCAATGACATATATATGATATATGCATGCAATGTTTTCAAGGGCCTCATAGGATTTAAACTCTTTTAATCAAAACATAAACAAAGACTTTTTATTAGTAATCTAAAATGAAATCAAAGTTTACAAAGGAATAACAAATAAGAAACTTCTAAAACTTCTAAGCATCCCAAGGACGCTTTCTTTTGGTGCTAAGGTAGGCATTGATATTCTTCTCTTCGTGAAGCCACTTTGTCAGTTCCAACACTTATTTCTCACTGGCATAGAATTTGGACTCAAAGGTATCTCGTTCTTCTTTGAGTTGTATCCAAGATTTTTGCAATTCTTCGAAGTTTGTTGGCATATCAGGATGAAGAATGATGCGAGACTCGACCCCTTGAACAATAGGCTCTGAAATCACTTGTAGGATAGCAGCGTAGAACATCATAAGATTTTGAGCAGGAGTTCACACCCATTTGAGGTATGCTCCAAAAGGATGGAGTTCTTGGGCCCTAGAGTCCAGCTATCAGTCTTCTTAACCATTCCCCAAGCGCGGATGAACTTCTGATGATAACCTTGTAAATCATTTGAATAGTCGAACACAATATCTTGAATGAGCATATCATGAGGACCATCCCTCTGGGCGTAGCCGAACTGACGTAAAGCTAAAGAGGGGTTGTAGGTGATGCCCCCTTTAATGCCAAGGAGTGGCGCATTGGGGAATTCTCCGCAGCAATCAATGAAAGAGATGTCCTCTTGGGAGCAAGGGCACCAATAGATGTCAGATTGAGAAAGAGACATTAATATCTGGTTCTATCTTAAGCCTAATTCATTCTTCATTACTGACCGTGGAAGGTGCAAAATAAACCACCTAAGAGTAAAGGTATACAACATATAAGAGTCCCTCGCTTCTTCATGGTACGTGTATGGAGTGCGTGCAGAATATCCCCAAGCAATGTAGGCACTGGATTATGAGCAAGGAAAATGTTGATGGCACTGACATCTACAAACTGGTCTGAATTGGGGAACATAACCAATCCATAGATCAAAAGAGCTAAAATATCTTCAAAGGCATGGTAACTCATAATGTCTAGGAATAATTTGGCTTTCTTCATCAGGAAACTTGTGAGGAGGCCCTTAACTCCACTCCTTTTTTCCCAATTGGACTCAATGTCAGATGGTTTCAAATGCAAAGCTATGGCAACATCTTCAGCAATTGGATCTTGTTCTAAACCGGTAAAGGGTATATGCTCCAATATAGGCAAACCGTGTACTTTGGAGAATTCTTCCAACGTAGGCACCAACTGATAGTCTGGAAATGTGAATTAGTGGTGTTTAAGGTCGAAGAACTAGAATAAGACACTCATCAAACCTTTGTCAAAACTGGTAGCAACCAAACTGAGCAAGTAACCATATCTCTTGTTGAATGATGAACTCTCAGGAACCTTTGAAACCAATTCTTTGAGTTTGGGAGGGATCTCTACAAAATTGATTCGGATGGTTTTTTTGCGAGCTGAATCCATGACCTACAAAACAGAGGAGAGGTAAATCCACAGGCCCTTGAAATGGTTACTGTACATGACATGTTATGCTGTTTATGATGTTATGATTATGCTTTGAAATCACAAGTATATCAAACACAAATAAGCCACACAAAGACCTTAGGTTTAAAGGCTTGCATGAGTTTTAAAGGTAAGTACCCTCTTGAAGTTTCAGTTGGCTCAACTTGTCTTATTAATAGTAACTGAGTTCTAAGGAGTCTCATATCACTGACCTTTCCTTTAGGCATTGTTCTAGCTCAAGCACCAAAGTATTGCAGCCAAAATATCCCAAAAGTCTAGTCTTAATGAGTATAGTATCGAGTATCAACCAATCTTCAGTCGGAACCAAAGCCGATCATCTCACTACTTTCTAATAGCTTAGGATGAGTCAATTAAAGGTTATAAAGGTTAGTTAGCGCTTAATGACACTAAGGAAGCCTAATGTTATCCTTGACTAAGTCAAGGAACATTAGTACAAACCAAAGTATCACGCTAACATAGCTATCACTTTGTCCATATCGGTCTACGTCATACAACTTCCATAATTTATTGCTACTTACCTAATAAGGTGCCCCAAATCTGGGTGTAGGATCTATAGTAACAACCCAAACAAGCCCTCAAAAGTAAAGCATAAAAACACACAAATGAAAGCAATTTTAAAGATCAACTAAGCTCTAAGGTAACCCCACTTTTTTTATATTTATCCCCAGCAGAGTCACCAGTTCGGTGATACGGTGGCAGAACTGACTGTTTAATATTAGTTTTGCATTTTGTATTCGCAAATGTTGCGGTAAGCAAGAGTCGCCATTGACTTTTATTTTATCCAAATTAAGGAAAGGGTGAAAGGAACATAAAAAGACCTTTTTGAGAGTTTTCTGAGTAAGGGGGTAGATTATGGAAAGGGAAGGTGTTAGCATCCTTTCCATCTGTAGTTATCCACGGGCTCGTAGAGGTTTACTCATTTTTAATACTTTTGTGCTTGGTGTGTTTTAAAAATGTTTGGAACATGCCTTAGTGCGGAGATTTGCTTTGCGTTAACTCTTGTATCAGTCCTCAAGAGTGTTAACAAAGCAAATGTTTGGAAAATTGCTTTTGAAAAGTAGTATTTGTGTAAGTGCAAAAATGTTTTTGAGCAAACTTCTAAAAGCTATCTGCTTTTATACTCAAAAAGGGTCGTTCTTTTTCCTCCTACCCTTTAGACAGCGCTATCCTACTATTAGTGAGTAGGTAGCCCTATCGTTGAATGTAAAATAGACATTCGAAGGGACATTTACAGTCACGAAGGCAACTTGTGGAGACGCTTTAGAAATTTTTTTTAAGGACTAGATCATTTACCGAAAAGGTAACTGTAGGGTCATCGAAGGACTATGATCTTTTGATTTATGGGGATTTGCTAAAGCGTTCCTGCCTCATGACTGTTTTATTTCTAAAGGCAACCAAAGTGGGGTACCCTAGAGGTGTATATGTGCAACTGATATAATTAAGTTATTTTTGTCTTTTTGATAGGTTTGCTAGCGTTTGATTATTAGTCTTATTATACACGCCTAATTACTAGCAGTTAATATATATTGCAGAATATTAAAGCGCAAGAATTTAAATCTACGCTATTACAATACTTTGGGGAGGGGATTTACATTGTACAAGAATGAGGGGGATAAAGCAGTAAATGTCTTAGTTTTAATCTATTACATCCAGTGGGCAGATACAATGATATGGAAAATATGCAAATAAGTAAATGCGCACGAAGTAGAAAAGATGTCTGAAAAATCCTAAGGTGAAAAATCTTTTTATTTTGTTTTTATTTATCTTAAGAAAATACAACCTAAGTCTATTTAATTTTAATTTAAGGAAAAAAGGTTAGAATAATTTATTTATTTATTTACAAAGTTAATTTAATTAGAAAAACAACTAGCCTAATATATTTTTGGTGATTTTTGATTTAAGGTCAATTTAAATAAAAGAGGGTCAATAAAGAAATGAAAACAAAAATAAAAATAGAACAAGAAGCATCCTTAGATTGCAGGGAGATGGTGTCTTTCGATTCTATGAAGGGAAAGTTGTCTTTTGATTTCCCCTTTTGATCCAGTGACAGGATATGTCTTTCGATCCAGAGGGCGCTGCTGGAACTGCCTGATGGATCACTTTTGAGGGCACTACATCTGCAAACATGTTGGCAAAATGAAAAGCATGACATGTGTGCCCAACCCAAGTCTTTCGATTTTGCATGCGTTGGGTCTATTCAGGCCACATCTACAGTAAATGTTAGCAGCAAAACAAAGGCAAACCTGGGGTCGAACCTAGATCTTTATTCTTGAACTACAAATTGAATGAAACTACAAATGTTGATGTGTCATGCAAATGTAGAGATTGATATTTTTACCAATTCTTACCAATGGTTGATGGATGAATATGTGATGATGGGTGTGGGTACCCCTGTTTGATGATTGCTTCGATTTTGCTTCTAGACGTGGGTAACTTTGTTTAAGGGTTGCTTTAATTTGGATCACTTATGATATTTTTGATAACTTTGGTGGGTTTATGGGGCATCGTATCTCCAATGTGTGTGTAACTGTCTATTTGGCTTGCAAGCACTATGCTTATATAGACTAGAATGAAGGGGACAAGAAGACAATAGTTTAAACTACCATAAACAAATGTTTTCAAGGCCATGAATAAAGTTTTGTAATGTTGCAAAAGTCATGGAAACCTGTACCTTTTTTAATTTGTATGTATGTGGACATTTTGGCTCCTTTGAATTCCCTCTAGTGTTGCTCTTTGATTGGCCTCAAGTTTCCTCTTTCGACTGGATCTCTTGTGTGGCCTTCGACTGGGCTCAAGTTTCCTCTTTCGATTAGACCTCTTGTGTGGCCTTCGATTGGGATCAAGTTTCCTCTTTCGACTGGACCTCTTGTATAGCCTTCGACTGGGCTCAAGTTGCCTCTTTCGACTGGAACTCTTGTGTAGCCTTTGATTGGGCCTTCTGCATGCTTCTTCAAATGTACTTCTGGTGTACCCTTCGACTGGCTCTAGTATTTCTTCCTTCGAATGGTTCTTTAGATGGTCCTTTTGGTGTACCCTTAGAATGGGCCCTTGGTGTGTTGAAGTGTGTACAATTTTTTCACAGAGGGGGTCAGAGCCCAGTTGAAACTGGCACAAAGGCAGCCTATCCCTTGTGGATGCTAGCATGAAGCAAGTCAAGGCAGGTGTAAAGGGGCTTTTTCCTAGGCGAAGCTGAAACAAAGATGGCCACTGCCTTGTGGTCGAAGGCAACTTTTTTGCCTGGCGCATCAAAAGAAGCTTTTTGCCTGGTGGATCGAAGGAAACCCTGAAGGAGTCTTGGCCTTGTATGCTGAAAGAAAGCTGAAGAGGCATACGTGCACTGGTAACATGCTGAGGGTTTTTTTTTGCCCATTGGGAGCTTTGTGAATCGAAGGCCAGTTTGGAGAAGTTCTTGCTTTATGCACTGAAAGCACGCCTGGAGGGATAATTTACCTAGCAGAAGCAGGAAACAAGCTTGCTCCAAGGAAAATAAATTCCAAATCAAAGCAGGGATCCAACTTGCATGCAGGTAGCCATTGCATTTGTTAGTTAAGCAAGCATGCGAAGACAATGGTGCAATTGAAGGAGCACTGACAAGAAGCCCTTCCCATTTGGATCAAAGGAGGCTGTTTTAAAGGGAAAACATGCCCAGTCGAAGCTGGTGCGCAGCAAACAAGCAAAAGACCAAGGCTTCAATCGAAGCTTGGAAATTTGAGACAAACTTGGAGGAGGTTAGGCGCTCAATCGAAGCCTGTCCAAATACCAATCGAAGCCTGTACAAGGTTGACTTGGATAGTATTTTTGTGAATGGGAGCCATGTCCTACAAAACAGACACAAAGATAAGTCCTAAAAGTCCTTGAAATGGTTAGTGTGATATGCCATGTTATGATGTTACGATGTTATGTACAAACAGATATATACAAACACACAGATAAATCCTTAGGTTTAGGCTTGCATGGATTCCATAGGTAAGTACCCTCTTGAAGTTTAGTTGGTTCAACCTGTCCTATTAATAGTAACCGGGTTCTAGGAGACTCAATATCACTTATCTTTCTTCACCGAGCATTATTTCAACGCAAGCCTCTTTATTGGCGATCGAAATATCCCGGAAGTCAGATCTCAATGAGTGTAGTATCGAGTATCAACCAACTTCAGGATGCACCAAATTCGGCTATCTCACTACTTCCTAATGGCCAAGTTGTTCAACTAAAGGTTCTAAGGTTAGTTGGTGCTTCATGACACCACACATCGGCCCCGTATTCTCCTTGACTACTCAAGGGCTACCGGTACCAACAAATGTGTCACACCAATGTAGCTATCGTTTCAACCATGTCGGTATACCCCGCCCAATCCCCACAATCTATTGCTACTTACCTACAAGGTGCCCTAGATCCGGATGTAGGATCTTTACAAGTGAACCAAATCAAAAACCTTAAAGGTAAAGCAATCAAAGCATACAAGGAAAGAAATTTAAAATGATGAACTAAACTCTAAGGTAACCCCACTTTATAAGTATTTCCCAGCAGAGTCGCCAGTTCTGTGATACGGTGGCAGAACCGACTGTTTATATTGGCTTCGCATTTGTGTTCGCGAATGTTGTGTTAAGCAAGAGTCGCCACCGACTTTTCTTTTATCCAACAAAGGAAAGGGTGAAAAGAACAGAAAAAGACCTTTTCAAGAATTTTTTGAGTAAGGGGGGTAGATTATGGAAAGGGAAGGTGTTACCACCCTTTCCATCCGTAGTTTTCTACGGGATCTTAGATGCTTAGCTCATTTTTGAAATACCTTTGTGCTTTTGTGGGTTTTGAAAAGTATTTTTGAAAATGCCTTAGTGCGGTGATTCACTTTATGATAACTCTTGTACCAGTCCTTAAGAGTGTTGATAAAGCGTTTTTTGAAAGTGTTTTTGAAATGTCATGTGCAAGTGTAAAAGTTTGTTTTGAGAAAGCATCTAAGAACTATCTAATTATACTCGAAAGGTTTATTCTTTTCCTCTTATCCTTTAGACAGTGCTATACTACTATTAGTGAGTAGGTAGCCCTAGTCGTTGGATATTTGAGGGACATTTGAAGGGACGTACAGTCATAAAGGCAACATATAGAGACGCTTTATCAATTTTGTTTAAGGGACTAGATCATTTATCGGAAGGCAACACTATAGGGTCACCGAGGGACTATAATCTTTTGATTCGAGGGTCTTTGCTAAAGCGTCCCCGTTTTCGAGGGACATGAGTGTTTTATTTTTCGAAAGGCAACCAAAGTGGGAATACCCTAGAGGTGTATATGTGCAAGTGTGTTATGTTCAGTTATTTTAGTCTTAGATGTTAGGTTTGCTAACATTTGATTATTAATCTTTTTATACAATCCTAATATCATGCATCTAAACAGTTTAAATATTGCAGAAATTTAAAGTGTGAAATTTAAATCTATCCTATTACAATGCTTCGGGGAGGGGGTATTTACATGTCCAAAAATGGGGGGAAATAAAGAAGGCGGTAAAATAACGTCCTAGTTTAAGCTATTACATACCATCAGCAGATACATTAGTATAAAAAATACAAAAATAAACAACGCGTGCAAAATGAAAAGAGACGTCTAAAACCCTAAAAAAATTCTAAGTAAAATAAGAAAATCTTTTTGGTTTTTTTTGTTTATTTTAAGAAAATAAATAAACTATCTTAAATCTAAATTTAATTTAAAAAAAGATAATTTATTAAATGAATCTAAGCCTAATTCTAATATTTTTTGTATTTTTATTAAGAAAATATTTGAATTAAATAAATCTAACTCTAATTGGTTTTAAATTTATAAAATAAAGTCAAAATAATTAATCTAATTAATTTACAAAAAATTAAAATTAATTTAGAAAATCCTAAGTCTATTATTTTTATTTTTCTGATTTTATGATTTGATAAAAAAATAGTTTTAAAAAATAAAAAATAAAACAAATAAAAAAGGCTAAAAAGAAGAAAAAAATAGAAAAAGATAAAATTGGGCCTGATATAAAAGAAATAGGGGGTGTGCGCTAGAATTTGTTAGGCCCAAATTAAGCTGGCCCAAGGTCCTATATGGATCCGGTGAGAGGATCCTTTGAATGTCCATGATGGGGATGCAAATTTGATGCGCTTGGATCTGGCTATGTTGACCTCTGATGGTGTAGATATGATGGCTTATCATAGGAGCTTGGTGATGCAACATTGGATCTTGCAAGAAAATGTTAGAAAAATAAAATTACAAGACCTATGACTCGAACCCATGCCTTCTCCCTTTTCACGCGCATTGCCTTTCCATTTGAGCCGCTGTTTCAATTGTTATCATAATGAAACAAATATAATATAACATGAAAACAATATTATCCCCATATTTTCAAAACGTGCGCGTTGAGATTCAAATGGGCCAATAAGGTGATGACGCGTATGATGCCAGAGTCAACAATTTCAGGGGTGCCAGAGTTAAACTCCAGTCACCTTCTCCGGCCAAACCAAAATTCTAAAACCTGCAAAAGGAAAAATCAAGGCTCAAGATTAAGGCTACCTCCCTATTTCGCATGCTACGAGTTCAATGGTGGTGGCCGTTTGGCCTGAAAAGACCTTCAACGTCATGTTCGAAGCTTAACCGTTGTAGAACCCTACAAATGGTAACCTGCAATCTATGGCCTTAGATTTACATGTAAGACGTCAGAAAGTTTCAAAATGATCAAACAAACATGATTATATGCTTCAGATCTATTTAAAATGTGTATACTAAAAGATCAAGATGCAAAAATATTACCCAATGGAGATGGTTCGGTTGGGCACTTATGGGCGTGGAACAGCGTGGATGAAGGTTGGTATGCGCTCCTGGGAATCTCAGGATGATGATGGAGGACTTGGAATGGACTGCAAGGGGTTGGAACTATGCGTTTGAATTTGACAACTTTGATGAATTTTTTTGCAAATTTCCTGGATTCTTTAGGCAGTGTGTATCTGTCTGAGATGCTTGCATTGTGATGTATATATAGAGGAGATTGAGGGAGCAAGGTTATAAGGAAAGAATCAGCAGCATAAAGGCCATGATAAAGCCAAGATCCTTATTTTGAAAATTGCCAAAAATGATGATTTCATGCTATGTTGGGACTTGGATGTATCTGGACAAGTTTACACGAAATCTTGGGCTTCAAGACAAGTCAAAACACCAGGCCAAATGCTAAAGCCCATCTCTTAATATTTTGTACAATTTATTTTATATTTATTTGAAATCAATTAAAATAAATATGAACAAAATAGATAAAAATGGTAAGGCAACGTAAAAAAGATGTTAGAGGTCCCTTATAAGGTTAGGAAGACATTTGAAGTGCAAGAAGTTAGGCCATTGACCTAAAAGTTCAAGTTTGTCCAATGCACAATTCTTGAAACTTCTCAAATTTTCCCAACTTGGACAAGCCATAACGTGCTCAATTTATATCTCATGATTATGATCTTTACTTTTTGGAAATAACAAGATGTCTACTTCAATACCTATTTTGATCAATTTTACATTTGAAGATTTTATCTTGATGTAAATGGTCTTGACAAAAAGTGCCTTTTGTTGACATTTTGAAAATGACCTATAATGTATGAGCTTGTATCTTTCAAATGGTGCATTTCTTGGACTTGAGGATAAAAGAGAAGTTGTAGGAAATTGGATTCTCTTCAAAATGATCTTTGGTTGGGGAAAAATGGATGAAGTGTGTGAATGTTATGCCTGGTCAAAGTTCAGTTGATTTTTCCTATAGAAACCCTAATATTGCAATTCTTGACTTTTGATGAATTAAATGAATTCCTTGAGGAATCATGATCAAACCTTGATAAAATGATGATTAACACTTCAAAATATTGATGTTGACAATAAATCTTGAGGTTTGACTGTATATAGGCCACAATTGACTTTTGACCTAGTATAGTTGATTTTCAAGCATTTGAACAATTGACTGAGAAAACTTGTAGTGGAAGTCATGAAACTTGGGATGGACAATCTTGAAGGAATATTAGGATAATGGAAAACATTTGATACCTTTGGAGTTCAAACATCTTGGTGAAAAGTGAAACGCTAGTTAAAGATTCATTGCTTAGGAGGAGAATTTGTCTGGTCAATTCTTGGTCATCCTTGAGCAATTTAAGACCTCAATGAACATGTCTTGGGTAAAATGGGAGGAAAAATTTTGGCATGCAACAATTCCCAATCTTAGAAGGAAGTTCAGATTCAGGGTAGCTCATAATAGATTTAATATCAGTGTGAAACCATTATGGAAATGTTGAGTGGCGCAAGGAACAATTGTAATAGGTTCATGTACAAAGAGAGAAAGCATTTAGGATCCAAGAGCATTCTAGTAGAATGTTCTATGATTGAAATGAATATGATTGCCTTAGAAAGAGAAGCAAACAGAGTTTGGGAGTGGCATAAACCTTATAATACAACCATCATAATGAGTTGCATTTCAAAAAATGTATAATGAGATTAATAAGGTTTCAACAATGTTAAGATAGGAGCGTGAAGTTGATGATTATTCATATATGAAGATTTCTAGAGTATAAGGTGAAGTTGAGAGAGTTATACATTGGTACTAAGAAAGCATGTGTTAGCAGTGTTGTGGTTACAAGTACATCTGTTTGATTATCTTATGTTGAGGTGGTTGTGGAGTATCACACTCATTAGTATAGCAGTTGAGTTGGTATCCTGAGAGTATAAATTTGTGAAAAGCAACATAGATCAAGCAAATCTAGAGTATGGAACTAAGTGTGGATCGTGAAACATATTACATCATGTGAAATTGTAAGTAGGTGATAAGGGTTGTCATTTGCAAGTCGTATAACTAAGTAATCTCCATGTGATGAAGTGTGTAATGGATGTTTGGTTCATAAGAGAATCCAAGTCAATAAGTGTGTGGTAACGTCAAGGTTCACCTTGAGTGTGTATCATTGGTTGACAAAATTAGTAGTGGCTTATGGAAAGCTAGGTTGTTGTTGTTCTCCTAAGTAACATTGGATTGATTGATCAAGAAGTTTAATGTTCACACCTTTTTGGAACTAAGTGCATCCCGAATCTATTTGGGGGTACATATGTGGATATACGAGTTTGAGAATAAAGTTATAAGTATATGCAAGTTGGATTGATAGTTTTGGAATTGGAATTCTAAAGGTGTATTGCATAGTTGATCATATGTAGATATGTCAAAGAAGTTTGACGTTGGGGAGCCAACCTAGTGAACCTTATTCAATGTGAGTAAGTCTTAGGAGTATTAATATTACGACTAATAAGAACCATAAAGAGTGAAGCTAGAGGAGGCTTACCGAGTGGTGATATCGAGGAGACCTGTTTTCTTATCTCGGTAATGTGCTAGTAAGATGTAAGTGGATAAATCATAGTATGATGTTGGATAATTCCCTCAAATACATGACCTTGGATGTAGACCCCATGAGAGTGGTACCTAATGTATGTAATGCTACCCTACTTAGGACTTGTGAGTTATCATTTCATGAGAGATTAGGAATGGGGAATTTAGAAGTTAAGCGTGTAAATAAGATAGTGTATGTGTAAGTATGTGAGCTAGAATTAATTTCCATGAGATGGAACACGATGATCAGGATGAAGGATTTTGTTAGGAAGCACAATGTTAATTGCATATATGTAACCAAGTGGTGTGCCTATGTGAATAGTATTGGAAACTCATAGTTACATTCAAGATTGGTTAGGGTATTTTGGGAGCGTTGTCTCGTCAATGACTCGAAGTTCCCTAATGGTATTCTTCGACAGTTAGTAGAGATCCCGTGTCAGAAGAAGCAGATAATGGGTCAGAACCCTATAGAGTATTTGGTATGGAATATAACAACTAGAACTGGATATTGTTAGACTAGTTGGATTAATTGTTCTTCTCATAGGATAATTATGAAGGTTTTGCACCCTTACAGTCATGGTAGTGTGACTCTTCCATATCTGTCTTTTTTCAAGTGTTGGTCCTATTCTCAACCTTTATATGTTGGAAAGAAAGTTTTTCTACTGGTGGATGTCAGTAGAGTTCATGTATTGTTTTGAGACAATATGTATTTAGATGAAGATACAAATTTTTGATGAAGGCCCATAATATAGTCAGTAGTGCTTGTGCATTCCAAGTATCTCATGTGTTATACAATGTTTAATTCGAAATTTCACATTAAAGAGTGATGGATGGAAGATCTTAGTAGAGTTTCATGAAGGGTCAGAAAGATAACTGCTCGTTGGAATGAAGTAAGACAATCTCGTACCTGGTGCGTGATATCTTTTGGAGTAGTGCAGAGGAAGTTAGTAATCAGGTGTGTGCGCAAGGAGTACATAGTATCAGGTCAAGTGTAGTTGACAAGGATATCTATAATACGGTGGGAGAACTGAATTTTTGGTTTTATCGCAAATATTGCGGTTAGCAAGAGTCGACACCGGATTTTCTTTTATCCAATATTTAGGAAAGGTGAAAAGAACCGGAAAGGCCTTTGATAGATTTTGAGTTCGAGGGGTAAGTTATGAAAAGGGAAGGTGTTAGCACCCTTTTCATCCGTAGTTATCTACGGGCTCTTGATTTCTTAGCTCACTTTAGAAACTTACTTTGTCTGTGTATGATTTGTTTGAAAATATTTTGAAATGTCAATGTAAGTATAACTTTGTAATAGTCCTTGTATTAGTCCTCAAGGATGTATACAAAGTGTTTTTGAAAATATTTTTTTGAAAGTGATGTGTAAAAATGTATTTGTTTTGTGAAAAAGATTGTGAGCAAGCATTCAAGAGTTTTTACCCACTAAAGTCTTTCTTGTTATTTTCCTTCTCCTTTGGAGATAGTACTATCCATACCATTAGTTGGTAGGTAGCCCTATCTATTGTATGTGAAGGGACAGGTGTAGGGTCATCGCATGGTCATCTAAGGCAACGTGTAAGCATACTTTAGAAATTATATCAATGGGACTATCATCATTTTGCTCGTAGGGTCATCGAGGGACTAGATCATTTTGTAGGCAACTCGAAGGGTCATCGAGGGATTCTGATCTTTGTTCTAAAGGGAATATGATGATATTGTTAAGTCGAGGGTCTTCTGCTAAAGTATCCCCACTTTTGAGGGACATGACCAATGTTCGTAAGGCAACAAGAGAGGTTACCCTAGAGGTGCAGGTGTGCAAAGTGTGTTAGTTTCAGTTATTTAATCTTAAAAATTAGGGTTAGTTGTGTTTGATTTTAGTCTTGCCATACAAACCCTAATTACTAACAGTTAAAAATATAATGTGTGGAATGTATAGTGCGGAAAATTAAACTAGGCTATTACATCCTTTGAGCAGTTACATAATAGGAAAATATGCGAGAAAATAAATATACACTATTACATCGATAGTTGCAACCTATACAGTTTTTCTATGAATTTAAATAACAAAAGATGAGAAAAAAGAATGTTAGAAAAATGTTAAATGTTTTTGTGTTTTTTGTAGAAAATAATTTAAGTGTTAATAATTAATAAAAAAAACCTAATTATTTCTAATTAATTTTAATATTATGAAAAAAGCTAATTAACTTAATTAACAAAAATATGTCAAAAAATTAATTACTAACTAAAAAAACCTAATCCTAATTTGTTAAAGTTTTGAAAAAAGTTTAAGGTTAATGGTTAATTAGAAAATAGTTAATTAAGAAATAGAATGAAAATTAGGTTAGAAAACATGAAAAATAAAAATGCATGGGGTGGGACTTGAACCCACGCCCTTGAGGTCACATGTCTGCCCTTGTGTTTGTAAATCCTGAAAAAAAACAAAATAATTTGCAACCACACCTCTCATGTCACAGGTCTCAGTCTCCAACCATCTGAGCTATGTTGATTGTGCTATTCGAACACAAATAAAACATCATATAATAAAACACTGGATCGGAGAAGCGTCGGAGCCCTAACTCCGATCATCTTCTCCGGTGAGGGTTTTTTTTAATCTGGAAAACACGTGAGTTAGATCATAACAGGGACTCTATCCCCCTAATTTGACCATTGCGAATCCAATGGTGACATTGATTTGACCTGAAAATGCCAGTAGAGTAAGTTTCGAAGAAAATGTTTCAAACTGCCCTAACAATGGCAGATCTTCATTCCTGCGTCAAAGCTTGCAAACGATGATTCTACATAAATCCAAACATCATTATAAACAAGTATATGTGCATAGAATCAACCAACAATGCATGAATTATGAGTTTGAAATTCAAGAATTTTACCAAATCGGTGCAGTCGAGATATGTTGTTATGGCGTGCTTAAAGCTTCAGGGATGATTGAAATGAGTTCCTGGAGTCTTCAGAAAGCTTGCTTGATGCTTGGAATGGACTGAAAACGGATGGAGATAAGGGTTTGAGTTTGCCCTGGTTTCTTGAAAATTTGAAGATTTTAGGGTTCTTGTTGAGACAGCTGTTGTACCCCAAAATTTTCCCTCTCATTTCTCAAGAAATCTCTCATAAGATCTCCATTGATTCAAGACTATACAAGGTTTGATCAGCTCAAGACACTTCCTTAACACTGATAACTCAAAATTAGGGTTTGAGTTTTCACAAGGATAATTGGACTTTCAAGGCCTGAAATTACTTTCATGGATCATTAGGAACCCTCAAGATTGCTCATGTCAAGTTTCAAGTCTTGGATCACATTTTTGCTTAGTTGATCAGTTGACCTAAAATCAGTTGTATTGGAGAAAAAGAATTGCGGTAAATTTATAGTAAAACATCATAATTTTTTATCCATATCAACATGGTGAACTCATATATGTCAATTAATCAAGTTTGGATCACAATTCCTCAAGAAATTTGGTCAGATCATCAAAAGGGCAAAATGGTCAAAATTAGGGTTTTGATTAAGAAGGTGCAATTTTTGACTTTTGACCTAAAAATGACTCATTGGTTTAAGACGTGATCTCAAGGATTCAAATACATAATTTTAACCTAATGTCATGGCTCAAAACATTTCTCAATATCAATTGATTGATAATTGAATTTCAGTCAACTGGTAAAAAGTCAACTATACACTGAAAAGTCAAACTTTGACTTTTTGATCAAAATCAAGTTTCAAAGATTACAATTCATCAAGACATGTCAAAATATGAAACTTGTTAATAAAGTAAAGTCAAAATTCATTTTTGAAAAGTCAAAATTCTAAGACTTAGAAATTTTTCTAAGTGTTGGAAAATTAACTTTTTTTTCACAACTTTGTGTCAAATTTCCACCATGACGCAAGATGATTCAAGGAAAACTTCCAAAATGAAAGTTGTAGATCTCAATGAGATCTAAAACATTGTAGGGCATAACTTTTCCTAGAAATTCTTGGATTTCAAGTTATGAGTTTATGAAGTCATGTCCATGAAACTAAAAAGACTCAGTGAAATTTTGCCCTAGTTAGTCAGGATTTTGACCTAACTTCATGGTAACTTTTCACCTAGTTACAAATTGAATATTCAAAAATGTCAAACATGAAGGTTGTAGAGTATGTTACAAGCTTTCCAAAATGTCCAAGAACTTGAAGAGATCATTTTTGAGCTAGGAGATTCAAAGACTTGAAGTTGGCATGATAAACTTGAATTACAAGTCAATTTTATGATGAACACTTGACCAAATCCATAAGCCATGATGTATAATCTTGCTTTGCAGGTGTCTAACTTAAAAATAACTCCTTAATTTAATGTTTACACAACTAATTGATCAATTGTACAATTGATTCAAGCATTGTCCAAAGCATTTTTCCCTTTTAGGGAGAAAGTCACCATTTCCATTCTAGTAAAGCAAGCCTTTATGCAAAGTTAACTTCTTGAGCTCCTAACTTGTTTCATCTGAGTATAAGCAATTTCAAAGATAAAATCAACATATCTAGAGCCTCCAATAAGGGGATACCATGCTTGTACTATGCCTTGAAACCATGTTTTCCCCTTTTCTTCAAAATCAAGTAACATAGCCATAACTCTATATCTCACAGATCTGTCAACTTCAAACCCTAAGACCTCTTGCTTATAACTATACAAGTTATTTTCAAGCAAACACACGAGTTCAAGCACCCAAAAATACTCCCAAGAACTCTACAACCCAAAATCTACCATAACTTGACAGTTTTGAACCTCACATGGCCATCTCCAAATCCACTCGTGCGTATTAAGTTTTAACCATTCAAACACTTAATATACATCATATCAAAGTGATCCAGACCCCTGTTTCTTGACTGTAACCCCTCCATCACCATCCACTATTTTCAAAACTGAAGCTTGCAACTTGACTTGAGTTGAGAGTTTCAGCCATCCTCAAAGCAAAGTAGGAGTTGGAATACACTCAGGGAGGTCCAGGCAAGCTAAAGAGATCATCAGGATATCTCAAAGGTTGCTCAAACTCCATACACAAATTCAGCTGCAAGAGGTAAGTTTTCAAACTTCAAAATCTTGATACAAGCATATTTTGTGCATACATTCTGAAGTAAAAATGTAGATATCATTACCCTAAAGCTGTACATATCCATAGTTTTCATTTATATTGATTGAGCTTAGAGAATTTTAGGTTTGAATCTCTGAAAAAAGTTAGGTCAGGATTTGATACTTTTAGAAATTCTTGCTCATCTTTGAGAATTAGTTGAAGTTATTTACATATTCAGAATCATGGTGAAATTTCTAACAAGTTTGATGTTGGAAGTTTTGTGAATGGATGAGAAATGAGTGAGTTACAGGGATCCTGGCTGGAGGTTGAAGATGAAGTTCATTTATAGAACGTGTTTTGTATTATATATTTATGGTTTCAGTTAAGTTAACGGATGTACAGCCACCCCAGTGGTAAAGGCAGCGCGCGTTTATGGTCAAGGTCATAGGTTCAAGTCCCAGCGCTGCCTTTTGTTATATTTTTCAATATTTTCTTTCTTTTTTTGCTACAAGTAACAAGCGCGCTGGGCTTAGTACTGGGCCTTTCCATTTTTGCTGGTTCTAACCCCCCTGTTTCCTTTTAACAACGCAGCCCATTTCATTTTATTTTGTTTTTGTTTCTGTTTAGAAAAAAACCATTGGGCCAGGCTTCAAAACTGTTTTTTTAAACAAACTCCCAGATTCCATTTCAAACCCCCTGACTTTTATTTTTATATTTTATCTTATTTTATTCTTATTTATTTTTATTATTATTATTATTTATTTTTTATTATAAAAATCCAAAAAATAGTTTATTTATTTATATATCTAATATATTTATATTCACTTATATTTTATTCCTCTAAAAAACAAAAGAAAAATTCTTAAACAAACTTAATTTCTTTTTCTTAATAAATTAATAATTAGATTTAGGTTTAGTTATTTTCTTTTTAATTAAAATTAACTTAGAATTTAGGTTTCTTTTAGTTAATTAGTTTCCATATTATTTTGATTAAACTTAAAACCTTTTTTTAAAAAAACCCTAAAAATGATTTCTAACTTAATTTCTTTTATTAATTAATTTAGGTTTAACTTTCTTAATTTAGCTAATTATTTCTTTTAGATAATTAGGATAAAACCATTTTCCTCAACAACCAAACAAAAATCCTTTTCTTTTCCATTTACATCTTTGCACATTATATTTTCATTTATTGTATATTATTCAATTCAATATGGTTATAATAGATAATTAGGTTTAATTTCTTGCAATCCCCATTTATAAATTTGTATACCCCATCCTCAAATGATGTAATAACGTAGTAAATTTACTTTCCGCAATTTATCCCTTTCATATAAATGTTAGTAATTAGGGTTTGTATGGAAAGATAAAAATCAACTAGTAGATAACCCTAATCAAAGATTAAATGCATGAAAATCAAACACACTATTCACATATGCACCCTTAGGGTAATTCCACTTGTTGCCTTACAAAAATGGCCATGTTATGCATGTGGGATGTCTTAGCAAAAACAATCAAAAATACAAGATCATAGTCCCTCGATGACGCTACAAAATGTTGTCTTTCAAATGATTTTAGTGCCTCAAAGAGAAATGCTAAGATATCTCACAACATTGTAATCATGATTATACGATGACCCATGCCCATCCCTTTACATCCAAAGATAAGGCTTCTTACCAATCAATGGTAAGATAGAAATATCAAAGGAAAGGAAGAAATGAACAAAATACTTTTGAGTAGGTAGAAACGTTCTTAGTTTCTTGCTCACTTTCAAAAAACAAACACACACCAAACACTTTCAAAACAAACACCAAACACTTTCAAAACATGAAATATTTTCAAAAGTTCAACACTTTGTATACGTTCTTACGAAACGCGAACCATTACAAAATTTTCCTAAACGAAGGCGCCTTTTCAAAAATACTTTCAAAACCACCACAAAGCATATTTTTTCAAACAAAGCAAGTGATCTAGCAAGCAACTAAGAGCCCATAGATAACTATGGATGAAAAGGGTGATAACATCTTCCCTTTTCATAATCTACCCCCCGAACTCAAGAAATAATCTCAAAGGTCTTTCCTGTTCTTTTCCACCTTTCCTTTTGGATAAAAGAAAAGTCGGTGGTGACTCTTGCTAACCGCAACAATTGCGATAAACACAAAACATCCCAAGTCAGTTCTCCCACTGTATTATAGAATTGGCGAATCTACTGGGGAAAACTTAAAAGTGGAGTTACTTTACGTATAGATCGCTGTTGTACCCCAAAATTTTCCCTCTCACTTATCCAATATTTTCTCACAAGATCTCTCTTGGCTCAAGACTGCACAAGGATTGATCAGCTCAAGACACCTCCTTAAGCACTGATGACTAAAATTAGGGTTTGAGATTGCACAAGGATAATTGGACTTTAAATGCCTCATATGACTTTCATGGATCATTATGGACCCCCAAGATTACTCATGTCAAGTTTCAAGCCTTGAATCACATTTTTGCTAAGTCAATTGAGCAATTGACCTAAAAATCATCTATATTGGGGAAAAAGTCAACTATAACCAATTTACAGTCAAACTTCATAATTTTTTATCCACATCAACATTATAAACTCATATGTATCATTTGATCAAGTTTGGACCATAATTCCTCAAGAAATTTGATCAAATCATCAAAAGGGCAAAATGGTCAAACTTAAGGTTTTTGACTGAGAAAGGGAAATTTCTGATTTTTGACCTAGCAAATGGTAAATTAGTTTGAAGCATGATCTCAAGAGTTAAATTGCACCATTTTGACCTAATTATATGACTCAAAGCATTGCTCAAAATCAATTGGATTGATAGTGGATTTTCAGTCAACTGATTAAAAGTCAACTGTATACTGAAAAGTCAAACTTTGACTTTTTGATCAAAATCAAGTGTCAAAATTCACAATTCATAAAAACATGTCAAAATATGAAACTTATTCATCAAGAAATCAAATAGTCAAGATTTCATTTTGAAAAGTCAAAGTTTTCAAACTTAGAAGTTTTTCTAAGTGTTGAAAACTTCACGTTTTTTCATAACTTTGAGCCAATTTTTCACCATGATGCAAGATGATTCAAAAGAAACTTTCAACATGAAGGTTGTATATATCTATGATATATACAACATTGCTTTACACAAATTCTCCTAAAAATGCTTGGATCTCAAGTTATTAATTCATGAAGTCATGGTCTTGAAATTAAACACTTAGTGAAATTTTGCCCTAGTTTAGGCAGGATTTTGACCTAACTTCATGGCACTTTTTAATATATTTCCAAGGGGAATATTCAAAGGTTATTCAAATAGGGGTTGTATAGAACATTACAAGCTTTCTAAAATGTACAAGAACTCCTTGAGATCATTCTTGAGCAAGGAGAATCGAAGAGAGAAAGTTAGGGTTTCAAACTGAAATTATAGGTCATTTTCATGATGAACAAAAATGCAATTCCAATATTAGGCTGCATAATCTTGCTTTGCAGGCCTTCTAACTTGTCTATATATCCATCATTAATGGATTACACAAACTTTTGAGCTTTAATCCAAGTGATTTAAGCTTTATCCAATCCATATTTCCATTAATGGCACAAAGTGAACACTTCCATTTTAGAAAAGCAAGTTTTATGTGCAAAGTCAATTCTTGAGCCTCTAACTTGTTACCTCTTATCACACTCCATCTACAAAGTCATAAGCAAGTGTGTTTAAATCATAACCACTCTATCTTAGCCAGTACACAAAGCATTGAAACTTGATTTCTCAAAAAATCACATGTTAAGCTTAAACATGGGATTTTGAATTCTGATCAGATACAAGCCTCCATACTTGTTGCTTATAAATAGAGGCACTATTTGTGAGCTAAAGGACGAGCTTAAGCACCCCGAAATACACCACTCAAATCAGAAATTGCCCAAAAACTCCATTGTTGCACAGTTTCTGACCTTGAACACAAAACTCATATTTCCCTCGTGCGTTTCTTGGCCTTTTAGTTTCTAAAGCTTCCTTACATCAAGTGTAACCTATCCCTATCCCTGTTTCATTACTATAACATCATTTACCATATTCTCCATAACCAAAAATAGAGCATTTCACATTGATTTCTCCAAGCCATTCCAGCCATCCATTGCTCAAGCAAACCATTGCATTAGCTTCCTGAGAACTTGAGGAAGCTAACCTGATCATTGTAGCAACCTTGAATCAAGCTCATTTTAATTTCATGATTTCCAGTTTTGAGGTATTTTTCTTGAACTTCTATCTTATTACCTAAGCAATGTTAGGCTTGCATTTGTGAAGATAAAATGTAGACATCATTGCCCTGAAGCTGTACATGTCCATAGATTTCATTTATATTGATTGAGCTAGGAGAACTTTAAGATTGAATCTCTGAAAATAAGTAGGTCAGAATTTGGTACTTTCAAAAATTCTCATTCATATTTGATTTATAGTTCATGATATTTATATGGTTGGATTCGTATGAAAAAATGGAGCAATTTTCATGTTTACATTTTTGCAAATGATTGAGAAATGAACAAGTTGCAGGGCTTCTGGCTGGAGGTTGAAGATGAAGTATATTTAGGGCAAGATTTATGTTATATATTTGTTGTTTTACATAAGTTAACGGATGTATCACCACCCCAGTGGTTAAAGCACGCGCATGTCACTATGAGGTCCTGGGTTCAAGCCCCGGCGTGACCTTTTTGCAATTTTCTCATTTTTTGACATTTTTTTATTTTGCAGCACTTGGGTCAGTTCAGTTTGGGCCTTACTTTTTTTCTTACAATACTCCCTGACTATTTTTTAACCCCCCTGACTTTTTTTATTATTTTTATTTTATTTTTAGTTTTTATCTTTCATTTATTTATTATTAATATTGTTATTATTATTATTATTACTATTTTTATTAATAAAAAATCCAAAAAATATTTTATTTATTTATTTGTACGTTTAAAAAATACTTACACATTTTTATTTTTCTTTATAAAACAAAAAAAGATTAAAAACATTTTTCTTAATAATTAATTTTTTTTTCTTAAATAATTAATATTTAGACTTAGGCTTGATTATCATTTTATTTTCTTTTTATTTAAAATTAATTTAGAACTTAGGTTTCTTTTAATTAATTAGTTTCCATCATATTATTATTAAGTTAAAACCTTTCACAAAAACCCTAAAAAATCCTTTTTAAACTTAATTTCTTTCTTATTTAGTTTAAATTAAATTTTGTTTATTTTTAACTAATCATGTTCTTAATTAGGTAAAAAAAAACCTTTTATTGAAAAAACAAACAAAAATAATATTCCTTTTCACATTTACATTCTTGTATTTTATTTGTACATTTATTCAAAAAATTCAATATGATTGTAATAATTAATTAGTTTTAATTTTCTTATAAATCCCCATTTGTAAAGTTGTATACCCCCTCCCCTAAATGATGTAATAGCTTAGTAATTTTATTTTCTGCAATTTATCGCTTTATATACAAATGCTAGAAATTAGGGTTTTGTATGGAAAGACTAAAACCAACAAATAGCAAACCCTAATCAAAGACAAATCAAGCATGTAAATCAATACACTTGCACACAAACACCCCTAGGGTAAATCCATTTGGTTGCCTTACAAAATGGCCATATTATGCATGTGAGGTATCTTAGCAAAAACAAGCAAAATACAAGATCATAGTCCCTCGATGACGCTATTTATGTTGCCTTTTCAAAATGATCTTAGTCCCTAAAGAAAAATGCTAAGATACCTTGCAATATTGTTAATCATGTTTATACGATGATCCACGCCCGTCCCGTTTACATCCAAATATATGGTTACTTACCAAATCAATGGTAAGATAACAATGTCAAAGGAAAAAGGAAATGAACATGAAAGACTTTTGAGTAGGTATAATGTTCCTAGTTACTTGCTCCATTTCAAAACAAAATCATCCTTGTTATTTTCAAAAACAAACACCTACACTTTCAAAACACCTTCTTCAAACTTGAAAACATTTTCAAAAGATCAACACTTTTGTATACATTCTTACGAATGAGAATTATTACAAAGTTTGCCTAAACAAAGGCCTCTTTACAAAATACTTTCAAAAAACCACACCAAGCACATTTTCAAACAAAAAGTAAGTGATCTAGAAAGTAACTAAGAGCCCATGGAAAACCATGGATGAAAAGGGTGCTAATACCTTCCCTTTTTATAATCTACCCCCCGAACTCAAGAAATAATCTCAAAGGTTTTTCCTGTGCTTTTTCACCTTTCCTTTTGGATAAAAGAAAAGTCGGTGGCAACTCTTGCTAACCGCAACATTTGCAATCAAACACAAAACAACCAAGTCAGTTCTCCCACCGTATCACAATCACCTTTATTTGATTTCATTTGTTTGACTTGCTTGCTTTACATTTTGGTTCCTTATTTGGGCTTGTTTTAATCCTCTACCCGGATTTGGGATACCTTATAGGTAAGTAACAATAGGTTATGGAAGTTGTGCGGGGTATATCGACATGGTCTAAGTAATAGTTACGTTAGTGTGACACATTTGTGGGTACCGGTAGCCTTTGAGTAGTCAAGGAGAATACAGGGCCGTTGTATGGTGTCATGAAGCACTAACTGGATTTAGAACCTTTACTTGACCAACTTGGCCATTAGGAAGTAGTGAGATAGTCGGCTTTGTTGCAGTCTAAAGTTTGTTAATACTTGATACTACGCTCATTGAGATCGGACTTCTCGGGATATTTCGGTCACCATTAAAGAGGCTTGTGCTAAAACAATGCCCGACGAGAAAGATCAGTGATATTGAGATCCCTTAGAACCCGGTTACTATTTCTAGGACAGGTTTGAGCCAACTAACTTCAAGAGGGTACTTACCTATAAGACTCCATGCAAGCCTAAACCTAAGGATTTGTTTGCCTTATGTGTATATGCTTACTTGTACATAACATCATAAACATCATAACATCATAAGCATTCTCACTAACCATTTCAAGGATTATTGGGATTTATCTTTGTTCTGTTTTGTAGGACATGGATTTTATCCGCAGGAATACTATCCAAGTCAATCTCGTAAGAATTCCTTCTCAACTCAAAGAGTTAGCATCAAGGGTCCCTAAGAATTCTTCATTCACCGAAATACGTGGTCGCCTCCTAAACTTGGTTACCTCGAGCACTGATGAAGATATAATGAAGGTTCTTTTCCAATTCTTTGACCCTTTGCACCATTGCTTCACTTTCCCCGGTTATCAGCTTGTACCTACTCTAGAAGAATTCTCTCAACTCTTGAGGATTCCCATTCTCAATCAACTAGCCTTCAACGGTACGGAAAGAGATCCAAGACCTGGAGAGATTTCCCGAGCACTACACTTGCAACAATCTGATGTCACGACTAATTGGGAAACAAGGAGTGGTGTCAAAGGGTTCTTGGCCAAGTTCTTGTTTGAGAAATCTAAATATTGTTGGAACTCTTTAGATTTACAATATTTTGAAGAAATCTTGTCCCTTCTCATCTATGGGATGGTTTTGTTTCCAAATCCTGACCAACTTATAGATGTAAATGCTGTCAAAATCTTCATGTCTAGAAATCTGGTGCCTACTTTATTGGGAGACATCCTATATTCTCTCCACTCTCGCACTATGAGGAAGATAGGGATCCTCATGTGTTGCACTCTTCTCTTGGCTAGATGGTTTATTTCTCATCTTCCCCGGTCTGTGTTAAAGAACGATCAGGGTTTGAGGTGGTCCCATAAGTTGATGACGCTCAGACATTCGGATATTCATTGGTGTTCTCGATCCTTAGAGAACATTACTATCATCTACCGATGTGGGGAATTCCCTAATGTCCCTTTGCTTGGAATTAGGGGAGGTATCACTTACAACCCTTGCTTAGCCTTACGATAGTTTAGTTTTTCCCAAAGAGGTGGTCCGCATGATATACTCATCCAAGGAGTGGTATTCGACTACGAGAGCGATGATCAAGGCTACCGTCAGTGGTTTATATGAGCTTGGAGGATGGTAAACAAATTGGATAGTAAAACATTGGGACACAAGAATTTTATTCCCCTTGAGCCTTACCTTAGGTGGGTACGAGCTTGTGCTCAGAAGCTTGTGATGCCTTATCCCTCTATCCTACAAGTTATTGTGGAACTTGTGGCTGAAGAAGATGTTATGTATACTGTCCTCTATTCCGACATGCCTACTTCTCTTGAAGACTTGCAAAAGGGTTGGATTCAGCTAAAGGAAGAACGAGATATCTTTGAAGCTCAATTCTACGCTAGTGAGAAAAGCGTCTTGGAGCTTACAAATAAACTTCATGAAGAACAAAGCTTGAATGCCTACATTGCGCCAAAGAGGATGCGTTCGACCTTTTTATCTTAGAGATTTATTTTGTAAGCCCAAGAGGCATGTTGTAGTCATTTTGAACTAATTAATGAAATTTGACTTTTATTAATTCTTTGTCTATACAAATTTAAATTTCATAAATCCTTGAAATCATTTGCATACACATCTTCCATGCATCATAACATAATAGGTTTTCCATGACAGGTTTCCTTAGCTTTCTGTTGTTTATTTCAGCAAGATGGATATCGAGAAAATAGTGAAAGACCTACAAGCATAAAATTCCAAGTTTCAAGAGACTCTGTTGACCCTAGCCAAGGGGCAACAAGATTTGATGGCGTTGCTAGCAGCCAAAAAGAAACCAAAGAGGAAATCTTTAGTCAACATGGGAAGAAGATTCAGAGAGTCAGTTCGTCAGATACCGGTAGTGGAAGACTCGTCTGAGGAAGATGAGAATCAGATTGGAGAAGCAAAGAGTACCCAGGCTGGGTGTATCAATGATCAAGCATTTGATGATGAAGACTATTTTGACGAGCAGTATCTGTAACACCCCTTCTAAAATACCCCGAATAATATTAATTATATCAATGATTAAAGACATATTCCATCAGAGTTAACACGGAACAAGGGATGTCACAATTATGAAATAAATAAAACTTCCAATAAAATAGTAGTCATGCTACACTGAGGGTCATTATTCAAATAATTCAATCAACTTAAGACCATGTCTTACACAGCGGAAAAATACCATAACCAAAACGGAATAAACCAAAACATAATTATTCCCAATGAAATTCAAAGAAACAATTGAATAATAACTAATTCCTCAACTAAACGTTCCCCAGTGTTACAACCTATCAGAGCACGACACTGACACGCGGACTTAAAGTAACATAGCTCTAGAGCCATCCTCACCAACTCCTGAGCTGCTAAATTTAATCTGAAATTGTTAAAGTAAGGGTGAGATTTCTCATAATTAACATGCATTATAAGCTTCTCAATCAACATTATATCACAAGCATATTATTTCACCCATTTTAGCATAAATTCAGATTCAACACACAGTTCCAATCATACAAGTCATTATGCACAAATCAATAATCAACCAAAGAATTGTAACACTGGAAGACATCCTAACATGTTACAATTCCATGCAAACACAAATGCAGACACAATGCATGTGGTACCAACACGTGACCAAGTCACCCAACACTGATCCATCATCAACCGGATACAACAACCATCGATTCGTCCATAAACACCCAGACACGAATCCAGCCTAACCACCCATCATCACCCGGGTATCGGTTAACGGCAATACAAGTCAAATTCCACACAATGGGAATTAACTTCACCAAAACAATGCATATGCACGCACATCACTAGCATGCAACATCAAATCAGTCTATGAAATACATCAATTTATCATAACTGAACCAAAACCAAAAACATGATATCTCAACGATCATGCACACCATTATTAGCAACATAAACATGCCTTTCATTCACACAATACTAATACATCCATCCATCACAGGTTCACTGCTACATACACACCCATGTGCATTAGCCAATAATCACTTATTCCAGGATTTGACTCATTTTCAAAATAATTTCAGGTTTTAGGAAATCTTTTCATTTTATAAAATAGAGCATTAAATTTAAGAAATAACGTCCAAAATGGAACTCAAAACGGACTTACGGTTTGAAAGTTATGAATTTTCAAAGTTTAATATTTTTTAAAAAGTTACAGCAGAACCCGGTTCCTACATATGCAGGAACCGGTTCCTGCGAAGTTCAAAAATCACGCTTCTGGAAAAATGTATGGGAACCCGGTTCCTACCTATACAGGAACTGGTTCCCACGTTCATTTTTGCCAGTTTTTATAAATTCACACAGTGGAACCCGGTTCCTCCCCACTGGGAACCGGTTCCCACGACCTGCAGAGTCAAATTCTGCACTTTTGACAGCATTTATTCATTCTAAACCAATTCCAAACATACCCATACGAATTGCAACATGAGAAACACCAAAACACATCCATTTTGCACCATTATAACATCAAACAACATTATTTCATCATTCCTTTTTATCATCTGACACCCTAATGGTTTTCAACCTACAATTCGACGCAATAGGGACAATTCTACGGAACCCTAGAATTCCAAACCGGGATTCCCTAACATACTATAATCCATACTATTGAATATCTAAACCGATAATACGAATTAACTAATCGAAATCACCCCTTACCTTGTGGATTCTTCGAATTCTGACGCTTCCGGTTTTCTCCTTCTTTTTCCTCTTCTCAAATGCACGTATGATGAATATTCCAAAATAACTCTCTTTCTCTTCTTTTTCCTTTTAATACTCCTTTTATTATTCCAATAAAATAATTAAATTAGTAATTAGTAAGACACCTCCTACCATACAATGCCTCAAACGGAGCCATATCAATGCTCGAATGAAAACTATTGTTGTAGGTAAACTCAATCAATGGTAGATAACTATCCCAAGCTCCACCTTTCTCCAACACACAAGCTCTTAACAAATCTTCCAACGATTGAATCGTTCTCTCTGTCTGACCATCTGTCTGTGGATGATAAGCAGAACTCAAACGCAACTTAGTACCCAAAGCTTCTTGCAATCCCGTCCAGAATTTAGATGTAAACCTCGGATCTCAATCCGACACAATACTAGAAGGAATACCGTGCAAACTCACAATCTTCTCAACATATAATTCTGCCAACCTTTCCATCGGATAATCCATTCTTATCGGAATAAAGTGAGCAGATTTCGTCAACTGATCAACAATAACCTAGATAGAATCACAATTCTTCGATGTCCTTGGCAAACCAGACACAAAATCCATAGAGATTCCATCCCATTTCCATTCCGGAACAAACAACGGTTCCATCAATCCTGACGGTTTCTGATGCTCAATCTTCGACTTCTGACAAACCAAACAAGCATACACAAACTCAGCAATTTCCTTTTTCATTCCCGACAACCAAAACAACTTCTTCAAATCATGGTACATTTTAGTAGCACCAGGATGAATACTCAATCCACTACGATGTCCTTCTTCCAAAATACTCTTCCTAATCTCTGCAACATCTGGAACACACACCCTATTACCAAATCTCATAACAACATTCTCATCAATCTGGAACTCGCCTCCTTGACCTTGGTTGATCAATGTCAATTTATCAACTAACCCAACATCGGACTTCTGTCCATTCTGCATTTCTTCCAGAATACCACTAGTCAGTTTCAACATACCCAATTTCACACTATTCGGAGTAGTTTCACATACCAAACTTAAATCTCTGAACTGCTCAACCAAATCTAACTCACGGACCATTAACATCGACATATGCAAGGACTTCCTACTCAAGGCATCCGCAACAACGTTTGCCTTACCAGGATGGTAATTCAAACCGAAATCATAATCCTTTAGAAATTCTAACCATCTCCTCTACCTCATATTCAACTCTTTCTGATCAAAGAGATACCTCAGACTTTTGTGATCACTGAACACCTCAAACCGAGAACCATATAAATAATGCCTCCACAACTTCAAAACAAACACAACAGCTGCCAACTCCAAATCATGAGTCGGATAATTCCTTTCATGTACTTTCAATTGTCTCGAAGCATAAGCCACCACATGCTTATCTTGCATCAACACACCACCTAATCCCATTAATGATGCGTCACAATACACAACAAAAGACTTAGTCGGATTTGGCAAAATCAAGATCGGAGCACTTGTCAACCTCCTCTTCAGCTCTTGAAATCCTTTCTCACATTCAACATCCCAAACAAACATCTGACCCTTCCTGGTCAACTTAGTCAACGGTAACGCTAATTTGGAAAATCCTTCTATAAACTTCCTGTAATAACCTGCAAGACCCAGAAAACTACGGATCTCAAAAGCATTATTCGGCGCTTCCCACTGAGATACTGCTTCTACCTTCGTAGGATCCACAGCAATTCCATTCTTGGAAATTACATGGCCAAGAAAACTTACTTCACTTAACCAGAATTCACACTTGGACAACTTCGCATAAAGCTTCTTCTCTTTCAACAATTCCAACACAACTCTGAGATGTTCTGCATGCTCTTCATCGCTCTTCGAATAAATTAGAATATCATCAATGAACACCACCACAAACTTATCAAGATACGGATGAAATATCCTGTTCATATACTCCATGAAAACACCAGGTGCATTAGTAACTCCAAATGGCATAACAGAATACTCGTAAAGTCCATACCTCGTTCTAAATGCAGTTTTCTGAATATCTTCCGACTTCACACGAATATGATGATATCCAGATCTCAGATCAATCTTACTAAATACACAAGCTCCAACTAGTTGATCTATCAAATCATCGATCCTCGGAAAAGGATACCGATTCTTGATTGTAACTTTATTCAGCTGTTTGTAATCAGCACATAATCTCATTGAACCTTCTTTCTTCTTAACCAACAACACCGGAGCACCCCACGGAGAAACACTCGGACGAATAAACTTCTTCTCAAGTAACTCTTCCAACTGTTTCTTTAACTCCGCTAATTCAGATGCCGACATACGGTAAGGCGCCATCGACACCGGACTAGTTCTAGGAATCAAATTTATAGTAAATTCTACCTCCCTCTCAGGTGGAAATTCACTAACGTCTTCCGGAAACACCTCTGGAAATTCATTCACCACTGGCAATCCATCACTCTTTGCTTTTCCCTCCGCTTCTATTGCAGAATACAACATAAATACCACAGCACAATCTTTCACAGCTAGGTTCATCTGTTTAACTGACATAGTCACATCTTCGACACCAACCTCTTCAGGAAAAATAACCGTCTTCGCAAAACAGTTGATATGAACCTGGTTGAATTCCAACCAGTTCATTCCAAGGATGATATCAAGTTGTTCTAACGGTAGGCACACTAAATCCATACCGAAACCCCTACCAAAAATCACAATAGGACAATTCCTACAAACATACGAAGTAGTCACTGAACCCGACGCAGGAGTATCAATAACCATACTTCCATCCATATTAGAAATTTCCAAATTCAATCTTTTAGCACAATCCAAAGCAATAAAAGAATGCGTAGCTCCAGTATCAATAATCGCAATCAAAGGTATGTCATTAATAAAACATGTACCTTTAATCAGCCGATCATCTGGCTTAGTCTCTGACCTAGACAATGCAAACACTTTACCACCAGCTTGCTCCTTCTTGGGTTTTGTACACTGAGGACGAGTATGACCTTCTTCACCACAGTTGTAACAAGTCACCACTCTTACTCTGCAATCATTGGCCACATGGCCGAGTTTCCCACACTTGAAACACTTCTTATCTTTACTTTTGCAATCCACCATACGATGTCCTGTCTCACCACACTTGTAGCACTTAATGGAAGAACTAGAATCTCCTCCACCAAACTTCTTCCAACCACCGGGTCTCTGATTACTTCTATCATAAGGCTTACCACGATCCATCTGTTGCTTACCCTTCCTATCAACATACCCTCGAGCATTCGACTTAGTGCCAGTAAGATCCTCCTCTAAAATCCTACTACAGTCAACCAGATCAGGAAATCTTCGGATACGCTGATACTGAATACCCTGCTTAATCTCATCACGAAGACCATTCTCAAACTTGATACATTTGGAAAATTCTCCATCTGCATCGTTAGTATAATGAGCATAATACTTCGCTAACTCAATAAACTTCGAAGCATACTCACTGACAGTCTTGTTACCCTGCTTGAGTTCCAGAAACTCAATCTCCTTCTTGCCTTTGATGTCCTCAGGAAAGTACCTCCTCAGAAAAGCCCTCCTGAACACAGCCCAAGTCAACGCAATACCATCTTCTTCCATTTCAGTTCTGGTAGCAACCCACCAGTCATCAGCTTCCTCTGCTAACATGTGAGTTCCGTATCTCACCTTCAGCCCTTCAGCACAGTCAATTACTCTGAAGATCCTCTCGATCTCCTTCAACCACTTCTGAGCACCTTCGGGATCATGTGCACCCTTGAACAACGGAGGATTATTCCTCTGAAAATTCCCCAATTGTCGGTCAGCACCATTCACAGCTCCCTGCTGGTTCCCTCTGAGTACTCCAGCCAACATTCCCAATGCTTCAGCAATAGCATCGTCGTTTCTTCCGTTACCTCTTCCGGCCATTGTTCTGTAACATTACAAAACAACCTCATCAGCACACAAGTATCGACGATGTCATCTTACACTAGTCGCATACAAAAGGGATAACGACACAAGACAAGACCGACTATGCTCTGATACCACTATTGTAACACCCCTTCTAAAATACCCCGAATAATATTAATTATATCAATGATTAAAGACATATTCCATCAGAGTTAACACGGAACAAGGGATGTCACAATTATGAAATAAATAAAACTTCCAATAAAACAGTAGTCATGCTACATTGAGGGTCATTATTCAAATAATTCAATCAACTTAAGACCATGTCTTACACAGCGGAAAAATACCATAACCAAAACGGAATAAACCAAAACATAATTATTCCCAATGAAATTCAAAGAAACAATTGAATAATAACTAATTCCTCAACTAAACGTTCCCCAGTGTTACAACCTATCAGAGCACGACACTGACACGCAGACTTAAAGTAACATAGCTCTAGAGCCATCCTCACCAACTTTTGAGTTGCTAACTTTAATCTGAAATTTTTAAAGTAAGGGTGAGATTTCTCATAATTAACATGCATTATAAGCTTCTCAATCAACATTATATCACAAGCATATTATTTCACCCATTTTAGCATAAATTCAGATTCAACACGCAGTTCCAATCATACAAGTCATTATGCACAAATCAATAATCAACCAAAGAATTGTAACACTGGAAGACATCCTAACATGTTACAATTCCATGCAAACACAAATGCAGACACAATGCATGTGGTACCAACACGTGACCAAGTCACCCAACACTGATCCATCATCAACCGGATACAGCAACCATTGATTCGTCCATGAACACCCGGACACGAATCCAGCCTAACCACCCATCATCACCCGGGTATCGGTTAACGGCAATACAAGTCAAATTCCACACAATGGGAATTAACTTCACTAAAACAATGCATATGCACGCACATCACTAGCATGCAACATCAAATCAGTCTATGAAATACATCAATTTATCATAACTGAACCAAAACCAAAAACATGATATCTCAACGATCATGCACACCATCATTAGCAACATAAACATGCCTTTCATTCACACAATACTAATACATCCATCCATAACAGGTTCACTGCTACATACACACCCATGTGCGTTAGCCAATAATCACTTATTACGGGATTTGACTCATTTTCAAAATAACTTCAGGTTTTAGGAAATCTTTTCATTTTATAAAATAGAGCATTAAATTTAAGAAATAACTTCCAAAACGGCACTCAAAACGGACTTACGGTTTGAAAGTTATGAATTTTCAAAGTTTAATATTTTTCAAAAAGTTACAGCAGAACCCGGTTCCTACATATGCAGGAACCGGTTCCTGCGAAGTTCAAAAATCACGCTTCTGGAAAAATGTATGGGAACCCGGTTCCTACCTATACAGGAACCGGTTTCTACGTGCATTTTTGCCAGTTTTTATAAATTCACACAGTGGAACCCGGTTCCTCCCCACTGGGAACCGGTTCCCACGACCTGCAGAGTCAAATTCTGCACTTTTGACAGCATTTATTCATTCTAAACCAATTCCAAACATACCCATACGAATTGCAACATGAGAAACACCAAAACACATCCATTTTGCGCCATTATAACATCAAACAACATTATTTCATCATTCCTTTTTATCATCTGACACCCTAATGGTTTTCAACCTACAATTCGACGCAATAGGGACAATTCTATGGAACCCTAGAATTCCAAACCAGGATTCCCTAACATACTATGATCCATACTATTGAATATCTAAATCGATAATACGAATTAACTAATCTAAATCACCCCTTACCTTGTGGGTTCTTCGAATTCTGACGCTTCCGGTTTTCTCCTTCTTTTTCCTCTTCTCAAATGCACGTATGATGAATATTCCAAAATAACTCTCTTTCTCTTCTTTTTCCTTTTAATACTCCTTTTATTATTCCAATAAAATAATTAAATTAGTAATTAGTAAGAGTAGAGTATTTTACCCCTCACACCCTCTAATCACTCTTCACACCACCAATACTTCTTTCCTTTAATTAATTAAATTAATTCCAATAATCCAAAAATACCAATAATTAAATTTCCAATTAAATTAATAATTAAAAATTCTAATTATTTAATAATCGGATTATTTGGGGTGTCACAGTATCCTCCTGCCAATGTTAAGTACAAGAAGTTAGAAGACAGGTTGAAGGATGTTGAGATTCAAGCCATCCCCGGTTTGGATTTTGATGATTTGGGTTTAATATCTAAGGTTGTCATTCCCCACAAATTCAAGATACCAGTATTCGCTAAGTATGATGGGGTTTCCTACCCAAAGCTTCACCTAAAGTCTTATGTGCGCAAAATTCAACCGCACACCGCTGACAAGAAACTCTGGGTTCACTTCTTTCAAGAAAGCTTGGCTGGGACGCAACTAGAGTGGTTTTACCAATTGGATGGTTTCTGTATCCATACATGGGAATACTTAGCCACTGCTTTCAACCACCAATACCAGTATAATGCCGACTTGGCGTCGACAAGAGTTCAGTTGCAAGACATGACAATGGGGAAGAATGAAGGGTTCAAAGAGTACGTCCAAAAGTGGAGAGACCATGCCAGTAGGGTTCAACCACCTTTGACTGATAGAGAGCACATTGATATGTTTATGGGCACTTTATCTTATCCATTTTTCAACTTGTTGGTTGGTTGTTCTTCATCCGGTTTCACCGAGCAAATCTTCATCGGTGAAAGGGTTGAAAGCGGCATCAAAAGCGGGAAGATTCACATAGCATCCGCCTCCACTTCCAATCCTGTAAAGAAACCCTTTACCGGGAAGACAGAAACCAATGCTGTGTATGGAGAAAGGGCCCATACCAAGAAGGATGACCGCCCGTCCGTTAATGCTGTCCGAGTTTCCAATCCAACTCCTGCTCAAAGACCATCCTCCAATCATCAAGGATTTCAGGCTCCACCAAGACAATTCACAAGGATAGGCATGTCGCTATCCCAAGCCTTGAAACACCTACTAAAGGCTAAGTTGGTAACACTGCATGATCCTCCGGCTAATCCAGATACCTCTTCACCTAAATACAATCTGAATACCAAGTGTGCATATCACTCAAATAGTCCCGGGCATGAGACTGACCAACGTTGGGCACTGAAGAATAAAATTCAAGACTTAACAGACAACAAGACCATTGAATTTGATCCTCCTCCAACTCTAAATGTAATCACCGCGCCTATGCCAAATCATGGCAAGGGTGTCAATGCTGTTGAAGATACCATTTTTGTTTCCTCCGTCGAAGACTTGGCTACTCCGTTAACCACTATCGAAAATAATCTGTTGAAAGCCAGGATTTTCCCTGGCTGTTTGAAGGATTGTGATTGCTGCACAAAACAACTCAATGGATGCAAAGGGCTGAAGGAAGGCATTCAACGCCTGATGAATAGCCATGAGATCCTATTTGAGAAGACTCCGTCCGCCAAATTTTTGACCAATAAGATTGAAGATCTCTCCATCATAACTATCTCAAACAATCCTCTTAGGATATTCTCCAAGGGTCCTATCAGGATTTCAAATGAACCGATTGTTTCTCCTCTGATAATTACCACCCCCGGGCCAATTCCGTACTCCTCCAATAAAGCAGTGCCATGGAACTATGGTGCTGAGGTGTTTTACCATGGAATAAAACAAGATTCTTAGATTAAAGAAAGCAAATTTGATGACATTGGTAACATTATTGGCTCTAGTAAGGTGACCAGAACTGGGAGAATCTTTTCACCCAATATCTCACCACTGACTGTTGCAAAGGCACGTGTCTGCATCACCGCTGCTAAGCCAAGTACTGACGCAAGGGGAAAAGAGAAAGTAGTTGAGCCCGTTGAGACAGAGATACCCACAAAATACATTGTTGATGGGGAACCTTCCACTCGAGAAATGGATGAGACATTGAAATTTATAAAAAGGAGTGATTTCAAGATTGTGGAGCAGTTGGGGCAAACTCCTTCCAAGATTTCTATGTTGTCTTTGCTACTCTGTTCTGATGCTCATGCCCGGGCTTTAATCAAATTCTTGAAGAAGGCTCGTGTCGCTCATGAGACCACAACTAACCAGTTTTAAAATTATGTGGCAAGCTTGACGGCCGACAATGGTTTGGGGTTCTCGGATGCTGATCTGACACCACTTGGAAAGAACCATAACAAAGCTCTGCATGCTTCTGTTGAATGTAAGGGGACTACCCTAGCACACGTTCTGGTTGACACTGGCTCTTTTATAAACGTTCTACCCAAGGGGATTTGGACCATTTAGACTATGAAGGACTAGTTTTGTAACCAATTGATATTATTGTGAGGGCTTTTGATGGGTGTTGTACCCCAATTTCCCCCCCTAAGATCCCTTTATCATACCATGTTGATTTATTCACAACAAGATCACACTAGGATTCTTGGTTCCCCTCCCTACTTTGAGTTTTGCTCCTTTTGAGGGATTACCAAGCACCTTGACTTATGTTCCTTTTGTGATCATTAACATTGTTTTGTTTTCTTCATGTTGGTTTGTCTTGATTGTTATACATGTAGGTGAAGGGGGATGAGATTTAACAAATTACTCCATGGGTTCATGAGTTTATTTCCATGCCCTAGCCAATAAAAGCTTTATAAGTTCAAACCTCACCATGGGATTGGTTTTGGGATAATTGACATGACAAGGTTGCTTTGGTTCATCACATTTCAAGGTTATTAGATTTGACTCAAAAGTACAAGGCGTTGATTGGAGAAGTTGTCATGTTTGGACAAGGCCTTGTTCCTATTGGTCACAAGAGCATAGTTCTCTCAAATTTCAAGGTATGGAAATGGTTTTGGTGGCTATGAGTCCTCATTATCATCCTCAACAACTTCTATTCATAAAGCAAGAATATTGGTACAAGAAGTTTGTTCAAACTTGTCAAAGTTCCTCAAGGCATTTTCTTGATCTAGAAGCTAGGGTTTTGAACTTCAAAGGAGTATATCTTGCTCATCTTTTGGTATTTTTGAATGATTCCAAATACATCATTTTCTTCAAAGGGTTATCAACAAATCACTTCAAAATTTCCAAGTATTTTTCATGTGGAAGAAACTTGATGAAGAAGGAAGATTACAAGCTCTTCAGATGAATCCCCAATTTTCCATGTGTGACTTCAAATGATCATAACTTGGTCAATTTTTATCACCTTGAGCCCATTATTTTTCCATAATGATCTTGAAGATGTGAACTTTATTCCTTCTTTTATGTGCAAAGTGGGAAAATGTACGGAGGTTGCCTTAAATATGCAAAATATTATAGGTGATTTCATGATTTTTGGCCAACTTCAACAAGTCATAACTTGCTCAATTTTTGGATATTTTGAATGGTTTAAGTTTCAAAATGTCATTCAAGATACCTACTTCATACCATCTTTTTTTGTCAAGAGCAAATTCCAAGTGGAAGGCCATATTTGGATGCAAGACATTATAGGTCATTTTTTATGAAGAATTTGAAATACTTCTAAGTATGGAAAGTCAACCCTTTTTCTTCAACTTTGACTCAATGCAACTTTCAGCTCAAGCATCCATTTGATTCCATTCTTTTTCCATTGCAAAGCTTGTAACCTCATCTTTCTAAAGCATCAAGAATCATGCCCTAAGACCCCTTGAGTTGGAAATGCCATGGATTTGAATTTGGTAACTTGAAACTGAATTTTTCACAAAGTCAGAATTTTGAAATCCATAATGTGACTTCTAAACACAAGATTTATGCGTGTTTTTGATTTAAACTTGATTAGAAAACTTTCCAGAAGTGATTAGCACCCTAAAACGCAAGATTTGGTTGAGTTTTGATGGAAATGAAGTCACACTTCACTCGTGCTCGACCTTCATCCAATTTCCCTCCAAACTTCCTTGTTTCTTCCAATTTTCATTCCCATTCACTTCCCTATAAATAGAGGGTCATCCTCCATCTATTTCTTCAAGCTTGGAGAGCCAAAAACACCCTGCCAAAACCTCACACGAACCCATCTTTTTTTAATTCAGTTTCTGAGATTTAAGCTCCCTTTTCCAAAATTCTTTTCGCATTCATCATCCTTAAGCATCATACAAACTCTCCAGCACTTAAACCAATCAAAACGAGCCATAATTCAAGCTACAGAAGTCCAGTCTCAGAGCTTCTTCCTTGAACTTCGAAAAGGTAGAATTCTCCACCATTTGGATCCAAATCAAGCACTAATCTATTCTACTCCTTCTCCTGATTCTAATGCTGCTTACAATTTTTAAATCCATTGAGAATTGATAGAGAAATATCAAATTGAAGGTGCTCGTTATTTTCTAGGTTTTTGATTCATATCTCTGTCCATACCATATATAAATTTGGCGCGATGGTGGTGTTAGAATCGTCTTGAAGAGACGAGTTCAACGATACTAGCCTGGGATTCTAATTTATCCATTTGAAGGATCTCACAAAATCCCCATTGCAGGGTGTATGGAGGTTGAAGACGATGACATGTCTCGTCTCAACCAATGATAGCGTGTCAAACATTTTAATTTTATTGGGTGCCTTTTTTCTGATCCCATGTGTATCTCACTAAGGTCCATATCAAGCAAAACGCGTCTGGTCCACTGGATCAGCTTACTAATGCGTTTTGACTTTGATCTGATGGTACACATCTTTTTGGCTTTATTTTATTTTCTGATTTTATATTTTTATTGATTAAATTTTCAAAAATTCATAACTCTTTTATTTTTTATCCAAAAATTATGAAAAAAATTCACAAAAATACTTTGAATTCTTTCTCATCTCATGACTATTTTTTCTTATTTTGATTTTGATTTTTGATTTTATTTTTATTTTTGAATCATTTGCTTTCTTTTAATTACTTAAAAAAAATACTTTCTGACATTTTTTAATTCTGAAAAAATTCATAAATATAATTTTGCATATTTTTTACTTTCTAAAAATTTTATGGAATTTTATATTGAGGTTTACTATTTTTGACCTATTTTCTATTTGCTTGAGCAATTTTTAATAGTTTAAAAATAGTTTCTGACTTTTCAAATTTACCAAAAAATTTTATAAAAATATTTGGATCCATTTCTGATTTTTCTATGGTCTTACTTTTATTTTTTGATTAATTTGAACATAGTTGATATTTTTCTCTTTATTTTCTATTTTTAAACCCTTTTTTACCCTTTTGTATATATTAAAATGTGATATTATTTTGTGATTGTTTTCTGGTTGATCTTGGGTTAGATTTTGGATCATGAACTTTATTAACATCATTGGATCCATGGTGTTGAGTTTAACTCCACAAAAATGGATGAATGATTTTAATAATAGTTTGATTAAAATTTAATTCAAATGTGGTTTGTATATTTTTTTTCCCTATCCCTTTTCATCTCATCCTCTTCTTATTGCACTAGGTGTTATTAGAGCATGATCTCTATATCATGTCTCAAAATAAATGGTGCATAAATTTCTATTCACCGGCCTCAAAATAGGTGCGACTTCTATATAAGTCCACTTACGATTGCTTAACATAGCACTAAATTTTGTCCCGATTTGAATAAATGATCATTCGTGGCCCAAACTTATGATTGCAAGCCCAAGTATGTTAATTTGATCTCTTTGATCCAATAACCTTGAGATTCATTGTGTGGAGGCTTTGGTTCTACCAATCCTCTAATGGGTCTACAACACCTTTGGTCAATGCGGATCACTTAAACATCGTTGATCATTAAATGGTACTTATGAGAATTCCAAATGGATGATATACTTGACAAAAAGCAAATGCAACTTGTTGTGTGGAGGATTTGGTTCTACCAATCCTCTAATGAGTTCCAAATGCAAGTTTCAAGATGGTCATCCAACTAACCACTAATTATTGACTTGTTTTACCTTATGCTTTTATTCTTTTTTATACTTTATGTACTATTTACTTTTAGCATTTACATTTCATGTCATTTTCATCTTTGCTCATTTGAGCATTTATTTTATTGTCATTTTGTACTTTTCTCACTTGAGCTTTTCTTTTCCTTTCTTAAGATACTTAATAATCAACATAAACCCTAAAAAATCTTTAATGGTACTTGGACTATTTGGTTACTATCCTTGGCATTATGGAGCATGGGACTTTTTTTTCTTGAACTTAGGATTAGAAACCTTGGCCTATCTTGGAGACCTTGTGATCTTATCTGATTATTTTGTCTGGAGATCTTGAGGTTTACCTCACGGCTTTGGGTTGTCTGTTTGTTTTGTGTGCAGGTTATTGTGATTACACCCTTTGTTTGTAATCTGGAATTTACCCGTATACAGCCGTTACTCTGCCCAATTTTTTATGAAGACTTAATACACTTGAAGTTTGGATTCTCTCAAGAGGTCTAGTATTTTTGCTTGCTTGGTTTCAATCCAAAGAATGGGAATTCTATCTTGGCTCATAATTCCAAGTATTGGCTTCTTATTGGTTAGATGGTTCTTATCCCTAGCTTTTACCTTTACCTTATGCTTTAGGATAGTCTCTTCTTCTCCTCCCATCTTCTTTAATTTCAAAAATATTCTCCCTCCTTTTGAAAACTCTTCTTGTTTTAAATTTGAACCATTTTCATAATAAATTTGGACTTATGTCCATGTATTTTCAAAACATTTTCATAAATAAACTCCAATCAACTTAATAATACCTTGACCTTTTTTTGAGAAGACTAAAAGTCAATCAATCTCATTTCAAACCATTTTACCACTTTGGCTTTTTACCTTTAAAACTTTTTCTGAAAAAGATTAAACTCTTGTCAATCCTTGTAGTGATGCAAATAACTATAATTCTACAATATATAGTGAAAAGAGATATTTTCCACTTGGGTGTTGAGTGAGGCATTATTGATTTTTGACATCCAAACCATATCCTCCACTTTGAGATGATGTAAATTCTCATTTCTCATGATTGTGGGTAGTAGGTGTGTTTTCCACACGGACAATGACGATGATGTTTTATCTTATAAAATTAACCAACACATTTGTGTTTTAAATTTTTAAGAGAGGAACTACGTGTACCCTGATCCCCTATTGCATGAAAGATGGTACGTAGGCACTAAAGGTTCGCAACCGTAGTGGGTGAAAAAATCATAATATATATATATATATATATATATATATATATATATATATATATATATATATATATATATATATATATATATATATATATATATATATATATATATATATATATATATATATATATATATATATATATATATATATATATATATATATATATATTTCTTTTCTCATCTCCACCATCCATTTTATATAACAGTTTTATAGCCAAAATATACAGATTTTACAAAGAGGCTCCTGCGGAGTACCGTAGATGTTTAGGGTGATAATACCTTCCCTTTGTATAACCAACCCCCTTACCTTGAATCTTTCCCCCTCTTTTTTGGGTTATTCGCTCGTTTCTCATTCCTTTGGAAACAATAAAGTGTGGTGGCAATTTTTATTTTGATTTGTATAAAGTCTAGTCAATCCAATGGCTTAGTCTTGAAAATTTCTACCGCTACAGAAAAATGGCGACTTCACTGGGGAAAGATTGAACTCTTGCTGGTCCATTCCTAAGTGGGTTAAGCCTATCTTTATTTATATTTGTATATGTGTTATTACTGTTTTTTGTTTTATATGTTATATTTATGTTTGTCTGGATTTTCCTGGTTTTCAGGGTGCTTGGTGATTACTCATAAGTCCTATACCCGGACTTGGGAAAACTTTAAGATAGGACGGGCGGTATATTCATGTTAACTTTGACGGAGTAATCCCAAAAAAGGAGGCATGAGATCCCCCACTCATTGGAGGCCCCTTTGACTGTAGTGTCGTTTACCGAGTAATCGGGAAGATGAAATGCTTTCAACCTGGGAGCCTGCTGAAACTGAGGACCGTAGAATACCAAACCCATCTTGGCCTTTTAGGTGTAGTGCGGACGCTACGACGGAGTAATCTGGAAATAGTTGTCACGCGATTGTTGGCTGAAGATTTTAATATTATGATTCGAAATAAAATGATTGGGCTTTGTTTGAATAAAGCAAGTTTGATGATTTAGAATGGAAGAGAATGTTTGTTTCGAATGGAAATATTAAAGTTCAAGGTTTCAAATGGTAGTTGTGGAGTGTAAGTCTAAAGCCTTGTTCGAAATACTGACGAGACTATATTTGTGAGGGTTTATTTTCGAAACAAATTTGAAAGGAAGGTACCAAGGCGTTTGAAATTCAAACGTGAGCGGGATATTGGAAATTCAAAATACATAAGCGTTGGGACGTTTGAGGACACGTGGAGGCTAGAGGGAAGTAATGCTCTGCATGCTTCAAACGTGGCATATTCTGATAGGAAGACCGTTATGGTCGAAGTAGTATAAATAGAGGTCTTAGTATTAGGATTTCGTGTGTCATATCTGTTGTACAAATCCAATAAACATTCAAAATACCTCATGGATAGGGAAACGAATGCTCGAAAGATGTACGTATGATAACACCAACATTTACAATTCAATGAAAACTCTTTACATTTTCCAGTTTTGTCTTTCATTTCCGTTTCATTTGTGCTTCAAACATTATACGTTTCTTGCCTTTACATTAAAGCCTTTACATTCGAAGTCATTTATTCCTTTTTGCATTTAAATACTTTTCTTATGTTCGAACCCTCTAAACATTTAGTAACTTTTGCATCCACTCATTTAATCCTGCCATTTACCCAATTTTAAGTCTTTAAACTTTTTTCATGAACATTCCTAATACCATATAGAAGTTATCCTTGGAACCATTCAGTATAGTAATCGAAGTGGATTGGATATCTTAGAAACAATTCTAATTTGAAGTCCTGAATATGAATACCAGTTTTACAATTAGACTTAACCAAACAACTATGTTCCATAGGATCAATCTAGTCGATCCTGCAAGTTACCAGAGAAATTGAATAACAGTCATTAAGTTTATTCGATAGTTTGGAAGACTAGCGGTTGTTCACCAGAAATCACTGTGAACAAATTGGCACACCCGGTGGGACAAGTTGTTAAGAAAGTTGAAAGTAAAGATTTTTAGGATATAATCTTGTTGTATAAGTTCTTTTCTGAATATCGATTTCGCTGTTATATGAACCTTAGAAGTGGTAAAACAACTAATAGTAACCAACCCTTACCCAAAAGAAAACGTAGTAGTAGGATGTCTAATCCAGGCAATCAACAAGGGGAACAAATTGCCTCACATGGAACAGGCACCAATACGTCTGTTTCGACGGGGACGTCTAACGCGATCCCTATGAACGCACAATCTGTTGCATCTTCTACTAGTAGCGTGGCCACAAATGGAGCAAGTGGCATGACAACCAACGATTCGATCCTGGGAAATACAGGGACCACTGGTTATCTTGCAGGATTTGTCCCACCATCAGGGACACAAACCCATTTCGCCACCCCACAAACTAGACCACCCGGTTTCGATCGCAACAGACACAGAAATCCCTCTTATGGGATGCCAACATCTTTTATGGCAGGTTTGCACAATTCCACATCAAATTCGTCACCACAATTTGGATCCGGATCTGGGGCCAACCAATTTATGACAAATACCCAAGGTTCAGTGGGTCACAATACATTGCCTATCTTAACCACAGAAAATCAGATGGCCTTTAGACAATTAATGGATGATAGTAACCATAATATGATAGGAGTGTTAGCGCAAACTATGCAAGAAATCTTTGCCCCAATAGTACAAAACGTAATTGTAACCAACAGAGAAAACGCGGACAACATGAGTCGAATAGCATATTTTTTCGCTCCGCCAGAAAGGCATAGGCAGAATCAGGCGGGGGTTTGAGCGAACATACCCATCATAGAACAAATTGCTGATGACCCACCCTATAGACCAGCCAGAGAGGGGGTTAACTTGGGGGCAAGAGCGCAAAGGTTAGAAGCCCCAGTGATTCGAGAGGAACCACAAAGGGGAGTTATAGAACCAGGGGCAAGGGTCGAAAGGTTAGAGGTCCCAGAGTTTCGAGAAGAACAACCTAGAGGAGTTGTCATGGTGGGTCGACACCAAGATGCTGATGAAGTCGTTTATAGAATTCGAAATGACAACATCTTGGCAGAAAATAATTTAACCACCATGATAGAAAGGATTATGGCTCAAAACGATCTCAATACAGGAATTAGAAGGCCAAACTATTCCTCTCCCATAGTAGATTATGTGATGCACACTGATTTACCAAGGGGATATAAAGTCCCTAAATTTACAAAGTTCGCTGGAGACACCAATGAGTCAACAGTCGAACACATAGCCAGGTATCTGACCGAAGCGGGAGATATAGCAAATAATGAGAACCTTAGGATTAAATATTTCCCAAGTTCCCTAACTAAGAACGCTTTCACATGGTTCACCACATTGCCTCTTGGATCCATAGATACTTGGACTCTTTTGGAGAGGTTATTTCATGAACAATTCTACATGGGACAATCAAAAATAAGTCTGAAAGAGCTAGCCAGTGTCAAGAGGAAGTTTACTGAACCCATAGATGATTATCTGAATAGGTTCAGACTCTTGAAGTCTAGATGTTTCACAGTAGTTCCTGAACATGAGTTAGTCGAAATGGCTGCTGGTGGCCTAGACTATTCCATTCGAAAGAAACTAGATACACAACACTTGAGGGATATGGCCCAATTAGCGGACAGGGTTCGACAAGTCGAAAGACTAAAGGCCGAGAAGGCTAGGGTTTTTAAAAATAGCAAGAAAGAAAGGGTTTCCTATGTCGGAACTGAGGAAGCAGAAGATTATCCTGAATTTGAAGAGGTCGAAATTGATCTTGCTAAATTGAAACAGGCTCCACCTTATTCCTGTAAATTACTAGTTCCCATAAAAGGGAAAGAAATTATTGAAAATGAGAAGAGTGACAAGTTCCCAAAGAAGGTGTATACCTTCGACGTAACGAAATGCGACGAAATTTTTGATTTGCTTGTCAAAGATGGACAACTAATAGTGCCATCGAATGTCAAATTACCACCTTTAGATCAAAGAAAGAAAAGAGGATTTTGTAAGTATCACAGTTTCTTAGGCCACAAAACCTCACAATGTTTTCTTTTCAGGGATCTGATTCAAAATGCAATCAAGGATGGTAGATTAAGGTTCGTTGACAAGCCAAAGATGAAGGTGGATGATGACCCTTTAGATGTTGCCGACACCAACTACTCTAAACCTGCATACATTGGAGAGATAAACATGGTTGGAGTAAATGAAGGTGATATTCCATCAGATAAGGAAAACACCGAAGATGAGAACTGTGTGTTAGTTGAAATCGAAAAGGAAGTTACTGAGGACTTCCATAAGGAACAAGAGGCTTCGATTGAAGCAGTTCCTTTGGTTGCTTCGAAAGAGATCCAGGCTATTGAAGGCCAGGAAAACCAGAAAGAAAATTTGACACAGGCTACTGAAGGTTTGAGGCAAAAGTTGGAGAAAGTACAGATCACGCTGCCAGTTCTTCCTCAGAAGGAAATATGGGATACCTTGGGGGAGCCCAGCGGAAAGTTCGATTACATGGTGAAGTATTCCGCCCCAGAAAGCTCAAAGACCCAAATTGAAGACATCAAACCTACAGGTTGGGGAGATACTGATATCAAAGGAGAAGATGTGGATGTTAACATGGTAAACATGGAGCAACCTTGTTCTGAAATGGAAGAAATGAAAAGGTACTTAGAGAAAGAAAAATACAAGATGGAAGACAGTTATGCTAGGGATGCCAGTCTCAAAGATTACCTTATGCTTTGCCACAAAGAGAATGCTGCAATGATGTTATGTCCCAGATGTAGCATCATTTATAATCAGAGAATTGCTGCAGACTTTGAAAAAAGACAAAGGGCACGAACAGGCGTCAACTGGCGCCAGGATAACCAGCTGTTCAGATGCTACCCTAAGGCTGGAGAAAGTCTTATGGAGTTCTTAGTCCGTTGTTGTTGTACCCCAAAATTTTCCCTCCCATATTCTTCAAGATTTTCCAAGATCAAGGTTCAAAATCTCTCAAGGGTTGCACAATCCAATTGCCTCCTAACAGTCAAAAATTAGGGTTTTGGTTCTGGCAAAGAAATTGAAGTTTCCAAGGGTCCAAACAAGTCCCACATGCCTACATACATTGTCAAGCATCCATATGCCAAGTTTCAGAACTCACAGCATTAGATTGCATAGTCAAAAACCCTAATTACCCTACAGTCAACTGCAGGGACAAAATGGTCATTTGACAGTCAAAAGTCCAAATTTTTGGTCAACATCTTATTTTGAAGCCACAAACATCATTTGATCAATTCTTGATCATGATTCTCAAGGCATGGCTCAAAAAGTCTCAAGATGCAAAAGTTTCTATTTTTGGACAGTTGAAAAAGTCAACTGCAAATTGACCATGGCATAACTTCCACTTGGTTTATCAGAAAAATTGCATCCAAAGCTCATTTTGAAGATAATGACATTTCCTACAACTCATATTCAAACTTCAAGTCCAAGAAATGCTCTCACAAAAAGTTATCAATCTTAACATTATAGGTCATTTTCAAAAGTCAACAAAAAGGCACTTTAAGTCAAAGACCATAACTTGAGATTGGTAAATAAAAATGATATGGGACCAAAGGCATTGGTTAGAGGACTTCAAGACCTTTCCAAAATGGCCAAGAACATGATCAAAGCTTAAAAATTGAGCAAGATATGCCTTGTGGAAGTGGGGAAATTTTTGGGAATTTTGAAAAGTCAACTTTGCTTCAAATACCTCAAAATTGCTAATGGGCCTCAATTTCTTCCATGAATCATTATCCAAAAGCTATGCACGACCCATTAAGCTAAAAGGGAGTTATTTTCTTATTTTTAATTAATTAATTGAATTTTTAATCCTATTAATTCATTTAATTAAAATTAAATATGAGAAAAATACTAAAGCATGTGTTTTGAATCTTTTTATGCAGCTAATATGTCCATTATGAGCTCAAGATTTCGTGCACACCCTAATAGGAAAGAATCTTCCATGATTGGCATAAGAAAGGATTGAAAAAGATTGAAAAAGATCATGGAAAATCAAATATTGAAAAGCATTAAAACAATGGATTTTGGGCTGACTTTTAACCTAATTCTATTCACACATATATGCACAACTGAAACCTAGGCAAAGAGGACAAGAAAGCTGCGCCCAAGATCAAGAACAAAACTTGCATTTTTCACAAAAAACTCAAAAACTGTTTTCATAGCTAGAGCTCGTTTCAAGACCTCAAAACTATTCCAAAGGCTTGCTGACACCACCAGGAAGAGATTCCAATCAAAACCACGCCTTCATACTTAAGGAATTGGTAGATTGAAGTCTGACTTTTCTTTAAAATTTTCATATTCGTGTTTCACTTTTTATGCATGATTACTGTGTTTTAATGATTGGTTTGTATTAATATGAATATGCTGAAGCCATTGGTGTCCTTCAATTGAATTAATATTGCTCGTGTCAAAAGTTGCCATGAAAGCTTTTTAGGGTTTCTGAAGCTCAGATTTGGGGTTTTGCATATATGGAAAAATCAGGCCATGAAACCTAGACCATTGGACTCGTGACCTTCCAACTAATATAAACCACCCATCGCGCCCTTTTTCTTTTTAACTATACGCTAATCGCTATTATGGCAGGTTTGACTTAGTGGGGGTTTAAAACCCCCGCTAACTGATTATGTTACAGGTAAAACGATGAAGATGATGCTTGCGTGTCTGGACGTGACTGGGAGATTCAAATCTTCGCGCTTAATTTTTGTTTTACACCAATAGCATTTGTTTTCATATACATTAATCAGGTTCCACTAAGTTAACAAATAAACGCATTGGTTGGGTTGGTAGATGTGCTGTCACGCAGGTACTGGGACCTGGGTTCGATTCCCAGGTCCCCCACTTCCTCTATAATTTTTTCTTTAACGCGCTTCTGTGCAGTGTGCTCATAAGGGACCATTGTACAACCTCATCTCCTGGCCTGCCAAGTGTCCATAGGCTCTGATATGAAGGCCACAAAAGTGGCTCACCATGCGCGTTAGTCAACTGAGTCCCATGTGATCATTAAAAGTCAAAGAGGCCTGGAATCTGTTGGGCCAAAATGCTTCCCAAACACCTCCAAAAGGGTCAGAACACCCCCAGGGTTTGCTCAATCTTTTTATTCTTTTTCTTTTATTATTTTTTCCCTTTTATTCTTTTTAATTTGTTTTATTGTTTTAATTAATTCACCAAAATAATTTTCATAAATATAAAAATCAGAAATCATAAAAATAAAATATGTTTATTGTTTTTAATATTTAATTCACTAATATCTTTTGTAAATAAATTTTATAAATCAACTTAGTTAATTTTAGGTTTTCAATTTTAATATTTTCTTAATAATCAAAAAGTATAGAAATTAGGTTTTAGCATTTTTATTCTTTTTTATTAATAAATAATTTTCTTATTACCATTATTATTAACTCTTAATTATTTTGTAAATACTCATGTAACTAAGTAATTAGTAAATTAGGTCAAAACTTAAATATTTTCTTTAATAATTAAAAACAATTTAGAACTAGGGTTTTATTTCTAATTTTAATTAATTTCCTTTTATTTTCATAAATACAAAAAAAAACATAAAAAACAATTTCTTTTCTCATTAAATAATTAATTAACTTCCAATTTCAATGTAATTTCTTTAAAGGGTCCAACGCCCTCGAACTTTCGCTTCTAATTTCTTTTCGCGCGTTTGTCTTTATTTTTTCGTTTTAAATTTATGTAATTGCCCCAAAGCCTTGTAATAGTAATTAGGACATTTACTTTCTGTACTTTATTAAAAATCGGGTCTTTGTTAATTTGGCGATGTATAGACCCGCGCCTTGTAATAGCGTAGGACTTTTATTTTCCGCATTTTAATTTCCGCACCTTTTAACTGCTAACTATTGCATGAAAGAATGAATGGCCCAAATAAAATCAAAGCGTAGCTCACCCAATGCATGACAAGATAAAATATAAGTGAAAATGACACACAATTCACACACCACTCCTAGGGTACGCCTCACTGTTACCTTGCCCCTCGAATCGTGGTCGTCGAGTATAGGACGTTTTAGTAAGTCCTTATGTCCATGAACATGGCATAAGGGTAGCTTCTAAGGTATCCTACCGTTGCTCTGGTGATCACACTGTTGCCTTGCCCCTCGAAACGTGGTCGTCGACTATAGGACGTCTTAGTAAGTCCTTATGTTCCATTGATCTAGTTGCCTCGAAACGGTTGCCTCGAAACAAGTTGCCTCGAAACAAGTTGCCTCAGAATAGTTGCCTCAGAATAAAAAGATCAATGGCATAAGGGTAGCTTCTAAGGTGTCTTACTGTTGCTCAGTGACCACACTGTCCCTACAAACAAATTGACCCGAACACCTCCAACGGTGGTGCTACCTATCTCTCAATGGTGGGATGGAACTACCTTAAGGACATTTACAAAGCTTAATTCCTTAGGGTAGGTAGATGAATCATAGATACTTGCTCTAATTCAAAACAAATCAAAAACTCTTTTCACACCGACACTTTTCAAAAAGCTTTCAAAAACAACTTTTCAAACACTCTTGAGGACTGATACAAGAGTCGATCTGAAACTTTAAACGAAACTGTTTCAAACTCACTCACCTTGAAAAGCAAACAAACATTTTGAAAACATAAATGAGCAAGTACCTAAGAGCCCATGGATAACCATGGATAGAAAGGGTGCTAACACCTTCCCTTTCTATAATCTACCTCCCGAACCGAGAACTAATCTCAATAAGGAATTTTTCTGTGCTTTTGTCCTTTCCATATTGGAGAAAATAAAAGACGGTGGCGACTCTTGCTTCCGCGACATTTCGCGAACCAGCTTTAAAACAGTCAGTTCCAGATCCACCGATCACTGAACTGGCGACTCTGCTGGGGACTCTTATAAAGTGAGGTGTACCTTAGGATAGTTCATAACTGTGTTTTCAATTGATGTGCTTTGTTTGCTTTATTATTGTGGGTTGCATCAGAGTTACATAGATCCTAACCCGGATCTGGGGATACCCTGTTAGGTAGCATAAGCTGTGAGGGACCTGTCCGGCGTAGACCGACATGGGTGAAGCAGTGGCTACGTTGGTGTGGCACCTTGGTCTGTACTGATATCCCTTGTGTTGCAACAAGGAGAATATGGGTCTTCTGAGGAGTCATAAAGCACCAACCGACCTTAGAACCTTAAATGACCCAACTTGGCCAATAGAACAGTAGCAGTATGCTACGCCCATTGAGGCTAAACTCTCGTGATGGTTCTGGCCGCAAGAAAAGATTGCGATGCTGGAGTTATGACCGATTGAGGGTAGTCAGTGATATTGGGATCCTCTAGAACCCGGTTACTTCTAATAGGACATGTCTTAACCAAAAAACTGAAAGAGGGTAATATCTAGACCTCATGCTGGCCTAAACTTTAAGGGCTCTTCTGTGTGACTTGTGTGCCTTCATACTTGAACTACTTGCATGCTTGTTGCCTAACACATGAGTTTCTTGCAGGGTTTGTTTACAGTCCTTAATTGGGACTCATAACAGGGTTTACCTACTTTACTCCATGCATAGCATAACATCATACCATTGCATGCATCTTGCATAAAGACTAACCCGTTTCAAGGATCTCAAGGGCTTATGATGCAGGTCATGATGAATCAAAATGTCTAGCAAGGGGCAAAGGGGATTTTTTTTCCTCTAGCCAAGGTCGTCAGAGGCTATGACCCACTTGATATGGTGAGCTTTGACACTTGAATAAAGTTCCCCGAGCCAAGGTTGTCAGAGGCTATGACCCACTTGATATGGTGAGCTTTGACACTTGAAGAAAGTTCCCCGAGCCAAGGTTGTCAGGGGCTATGACCCACTCGATATGGTGAGCCTTGACCCTTGAAGAAGGATTCTCAGCAACATGGAGTTCCTTCAATCAAGCTACAAATTCAAATGCTAACAATCTTCTTGTTTACCCTGCGAGGTCCTTGAAAACATTGCATACATATCATACATATCATTGCATTACAGGTACCCTCTTGACAGGTCACTCACCATCTTCGCTGTCTATTTCAGCAATGGCTTTCCAACCGGACAACCAAGATCTCCGGGCTCAGAACGCCCAACTGCAAGAAATGTTCTTGAACCTATCCCAGGGGCAAGAAGAAATAAAGGCTCTCCTCACAAGGAACTTGACCCTAGGGAATGCAGGGGGTATCAGGAACGATCAGCTGGAAGGGCTACAAATTGAGTTGGCAACCATGAAGATCCAAATGATGGGGCAGTTGATGGGCCAAATGACTCTCATTCAGGACTTAGCTCAAAAACAAGAAGAGCTCCGGGTCCTCGTCACCAAGCTGCTTCAAAATAATCCAGTGGGGCAAACAACCAAGGTTCAAGTTCCAGTCATCATTCAACCACATGCGGGGCAAGAAGACAAAGGAAAATCTCCTCAGCTTGCTTCAGGGTCACGAGCCCAGCCTCAACGGGGTAGTCAGCGTAAACGATATACACCTGGAAGACATTTCTCGGAGACTGATATACCATCATCCTTTATACTGAAGCGCTTGCTGGAGGTCAATCTGATCACTCTAAAGGACCCTCCTAAGAATCCGAATATGACACCTTCAAGGTATAACCCCAACACCCGCTGCGCTTATCATTCAGACAGCCCGGGGCATGCTACAGACGACTGTTGGACCTTGAAGAACAAAGTCCAGGACTTGATTGACGAAGGGGTGCTGGAGTTCATGCCAGATGGCGAGATGAAAATCTTCCGCTGAGAAATGACTAGTTCAAACTAGAGGAGTTTTGTTCATTAGAATTTTTCAAGTTGTAATTTTCTTTTGATTGTTCAAACAATTATTGTCATAGCAAACTTTATTATTTTATTAATGCATCGCACATGTCTGTTTTGAATCAATATATTCGCATTCGCTATATTCAAATTGTTTTCATATTTTGTGATGATCAACTCTCGATTGATAATTCTAAGCCTCTTAAGGGAGGATGACGAAAACGATACCACGACATTTACAGTATGCTTTTGAACAGACCCCGCTGATGAGGTACAGGCATTGTTTCAATCCCTAAACACTGGAGTTATAAGGAAGATAATCCCTCGTCAACCCCTCTGAGCCAAAGAAGTAGGAGTTTTTCTTTTCGAAAATTTAAACCCTTTATCATAACTTGGGGCAGGGTAGTTCTCTCAATTGATCCAAGTGCATAACAAATGACACCAAAGGAGTCCTTCCAAAAACAAAAGACAGTGATGGTTCAGAATAATCATAAGGACAGGCAGTCATTATCAAAAAATAAATGAAAGGCCCAAAAAGTTAAAACCTATAAAGGGGACTTACGAAACTGGGGCATCCCGCTGGCTGTAATCACAAAAGAAACAGTTCAGGCAAAATTTAGGGATAGCGAAATCAAAAAGAAGGAGGTCATGCAAACCCTCAACAAAAAAGGAATGACTGCCTATTCAAAATAAATTGTTAAATATCCGAACCATCACTGGTATATCAAAGCAAAGACTCAAACAAGGTCTAACGCACGATCAGCTGAGCTTAGGTTTGAAGAACATCACGAAGAATGGGTGGGTACAAATAAATTGGAGCCTTTATCCTTTGTTTCTTAAACCGTGAACCAGGCCACGTTATAACCCTCAAAAGTCCTAGCTGAAGCATGGGTTAATTCGAAAGCATACTGTAACAAAGGTATCCTGACTCCTTAAGGCTTGCGGTAAAATAACGAGTTGACATCACAGTTTACAAAAAAAACTCACTTGCTTTTATTGAAAAATGCATTTTCAAAAATTTCAAGACAGGCATAAGCTTTGCATTCTTAAGATAACATTGTTTGCGTATGATTATTTGTTTGAACAGCAGAGAACTTTGCGCAACGAATATCCGATGAACGAAGGTCTTCTCAACAAAAGAGTCACCTCCAGTGGAAGAAACACTCTCCAATCAAGGGGCATGGCATGATCAGTGGCCATCATCTTGGGCAGTTAAGTCAAGATTCGAAGAATCTCTCAAAAGGCCAACCAGCTTGGGGAAAATCTCCATCTGGATCACCTGGGGAATTCCGACAACGAATCTTGCCTGATCAGACATCTTCTAGTGGTACGGTAACGCAATACTACTGACAAGGGCATCTCCCTATATTCTGAGAGCATGGATATAGTCGAAAAAATACTACGCAAAATCAAAGACCCGCTAGGTTGATATACCTAGGCAAAAATAAGGGCTTCCCGGCGAACCAAAAGGGTTCGGGCAAAAATAAGGGATGAAATGAAAAAAATCTGTACACCCGGCAAGTCGAAAACCTGAAAAGGCGGCTTGGGCAAAAATGAGTATCCCGGTGGACTGAAAACCCGAAAGGGCGGTCTAGGAAAAAGTTAGGGATTAAAGCGTACGACTATGTCCTGGCATCTCGTCACCTGTCTACCAGAAGATTTGTCAATCACCCCCACAGGTGCCTTCTCCCACTGAAACTGGGGCAATAATGAGCTGTCTAAGCGATCTAATTGCTCTGTCCACCAAGGTACCAAGGTAAGTTCAGCTGAAGAACATAACCGAGATATCTTAACTCCCCAGAGAGTGAGCCAGCAAGTCAATGCATTCTCCCCAAGCAGAGTTATCCTTCCAGCCTTAAGGAAGTTGGGTATCCTTCAGCAGATCTCAACATTCCTCAGCATAGTATCCAAGCATTCTCAACAAACATCCCCGGCAGCTTTGACCTAAGTTTGTTCCCTGGCGGTATACCAGACATTCCGTGAAGCACTTCCCCAATACAGTTCAAGATTTCCCCAGGAGAGTCCAGTATGAAGATTTCCCCAGGAAAGTTGAATCATCTCCCCAGCAGGAAGCTTATCCCTAGTAGGTTCTGGAAGCTTCCCCCTGCAGAGCACGAACGCGTCTCCCGGCTTTATTCAAAGGTTATTTCCCTACCAGGATATAACTGGGTTATCCTCAGCCAAAAGCCACGGAACGATCGTCTTCGGCGAAGTCTTCTCATCCCCAGCGGAGTCTATTAAATCCTTCAACATAATGCATCAATGGTATCCCCAGCGGAGTTATCATCAACATCTCAGCGAAGCACCTCTCTTCCCACAGAGTATTGTTCCCCAGCAAGATCGCTAGAGTAGTTATTCCCCACAGAGTAATTTCTTCATCAAGTTTATTCCCCAACGGAGTCATCTTCTCCTACCGGTTCATTCTTGCAATCTTCATCCCCAGCGGAAACGAAGAACTCTCTTCAACCATCAGCCCAGGATTTAACTCCCGGCATTCGTCAAGGATATATTTTCCTAGACGAAAATACATTCGAAAACATCACATACATCATGATACATGCATAAACGCATCATATCTTACAATCTCATTTATGTTGAGAGCATCATTGCTTGATATATATCATGCATTTCATACATCATGACATTGCATGTGACTTACCCTTTACCGTTTCAGGGAAAGACGAATCAGTAAACACCGCTGACCACTCATATGACCTAGTAGTCCCCTCAAAAGAGAAAAAAACTACATCTATGGAAGACTTTCGTCTGGTTCAGTTAAATCGACCCTAAGATTTTTCTGATTCTTATCCAGTCAAAGATATTCCAAGACTTTCGTCTGGTTCAGTTAAATCGACCCTAAGATTTTTCTGATTCTTATCCAGTCAAAGATATTCCAAGACTTTCGTCTGGTTCAGTTAAATCGACCCTAAGATTTTTCTGATTCTTATCCAGTCAAAGATATTCCGAGACTTTCGTCTGGTTCAGTTAAATCGACCCTAAGATTTTTCTGATTCTTATCCAGTCAAAGTTAATCCAAGACCTTCTCTGGTTCAGTTAAATCGACCCTAAGATTTTTCTGATTCTTATCCAGTCAAAGTTAATCGAAGGCCTTGCCTGGTTCAGTTAAATTGACTCCTAAAGATTTTTCTGATGCCGATCCAGTCAAAGGCCTTCTCTGGTCCAGTTAAATCGATTCCTAAATATTTTCCTGATGAAGACTCAGTTGAAGATTCCAAGACCTTGCCTGGTTCAGTTAAATCGACTCCTAAAGATTTTTCTGATGCCGATCCAGTCAAAGGCCTTCTCTGGTCCAGTTAAATCGATTCCTAAAGATTTTCCTGATGAAGACTCAGTAGAAGACATCCAAGATTCCTTCATCATTCTGTTGAGGTAGTAATCGCCCAAGGTTCTCTCATTGTTACTGTTGAGGTAGTAATCGCCCAAGGTTCTCTCATCGTTACTGTTGAGGTAATAATCGCCCAAGGTTCTCTCATCGTTACTGTTGAGGTAGTAATCGCCCCAAGGTTCTCTCATCGTTACTGTTGAGGTAGTAATCGCCCAAGGTTCTCTCATCGTTACTGTTGAGGTAGTAATCGTCGAAGGTTCTCTCATCATCCCGTTGAGGTAGTAACCATCCCTGATTCATTCATCACCTTTTGAAGCTCCAGACTCGATTCATGTATCTCGTCAGGGCACGTCTGAAGAATTTAAAGATTCGATACCTGCATCCAGCCAGAGCGCATCTACACAAAAAGTTTGAAGATCAACTCCTGTAACAGGCCAGGTAATTATCTTTCTTTTTCAGGTACGCAAGTTCTCGCTAAGGAATCTCTTACGCGATCAACACCCAGATGGCATCTATAAGCCCATCCACCTATCCATCACCTCTCAACATGGCATTTATAAGCCCATCCACCTATCCATCACCTCTCAACATGGCATCTATAAGCCCATCTTCCTATCCATCAGTCTCCAAATGGCATCTATAAGCCCATTCCCACCATCATACTGCTAACACTCTAACATGTGAGCGCAAATTACTGGGCACTCTAGTGTTCAATCATCTTCCACCCTCGGATTACGAAAGGCACGCCAGCCAATCTACATCCTCAGGTTTAAGAAGATTGAACAGGGGCAACTGTTGTACCCCAAAATTTGCCCTCCCATATTCTTCAAGATTTGCCAAGATCAAGGTTCAAAATCTCTCAAGGGTTGCACAGTCCAATTGCCTTCTAACAGTCAAAAATTAGGGTTTTGGTTATGGCAAATAAATTGAAGTTTCCAAGGGTCCAAACAAGCTCCACATGCCTACATACATTGTCAAGCATCCATATGCCAAGTTTCAGGACTCACAGCATCAGATTGCACAATCAAAAACCCTAATTGCCCTACAGTCAACTGCAGGGGCAAAATGGTCATTTGACAGTCAAAAGTCCAAATTTTTTGTCAACATCTTATTTTGAAGCCACAAACATCATTTGATCAATTCTTGATCATGATTCTCAAGGCATGGCTCAAAAAGTCTCAAGATGCAAAAGTTTCTATTTTTGGACAGTTGAAAAAGTCAACTGCAAATTGACCAGGGCATAACTTCCACTTGGTTTATCAGAAAAATTCCATCCAAAGCTCATTTTGAATATAATGACATTTCCTACAACTCATCTTCAAACTTCAAGTCCAAGAAATTCTCTCACAAAAAGTTATCAATCTCAACATTATAGGTCATTTTCAAAAGTCAACAAAAAGGCACTTTAAGTCAAAGACCATAACTTGAGATTGGTAAATCAAAATGATATGGGACCAAAGGAATTGGTTATAGGACTTCAAGACCTTTCCAAAATGGCCAAGAACATGATCAAAGCTTAAAAATTGAGCAATATATGCCTTGTGGAAGTGGGGAAATTTTTGGGAATTTTGAAAAGTCAACTTTGCTTCAAATACCTCAAAATTGCTAATGGGCCTCAATTTCTTCCATGAATCATTATCCAAAAGATATGCACGACCCATTAAGCTAAAAGGGAGTTATTTTCTTATTTTTAATTAACTAATTGAATTTTTAATCCTATTAATTCATTTAATTAAAATTAAATATGAGAAAAATACTAAAGCATGTGTTTTGAATCTTTTATGCAGCTAATATGTCCATTATGAGCTCAAGATTTCGTGCACACCCTAATAGGAAAGAATCTTCCATGATTGGCATAAGAAAGGATTGAAAAAGATTGAAAAAGATCATGGAAAATCAAATATTGAAAAGCATTAAAACAATGGATTTTGGGCTGACTTTTAACCTAATTCTATTCACATATATGCACAACTGAAACCTAGGCAAAGAGGACAAGAAAGCTGCGCCCAAGATCAAGAACAAAACTTGCATTTTTCACAAAAAACTCAAAAACTGTTTTCATAGCTAGAGCTCGTTTCAAGACCTCAAAACTATTCCAAAGGCTTGCTGACACCACCCGGAAGAGATTCCAATCAAAACCACGCCTTCATACTTAAGGAATTGGTAGATTGAAGTCTGACTTTTCTTTAAAATTTTCATATTCGTGTTTCACTTTTTATGCATGATTACTGTGTTTTAATGATTGGTTTGTATTAATATGAATATGCTGAAGCCATTGGTGTCCTTCAATTGAATTAATATTGCTCGTGTCAAAAGTTGCCATGAAAGCTTTTTAGGGTTTCTGAAGCTCAGATTTGGGGTTTTGCATATATGGAAAAATCAGGCCATGAAACCTAGACCATTGGACTCGTGACCTTCCAACTAATATAAACCACCCATCGCGCCCTTTTTCTTTTTAACTATACGCTAATCGCTATTATGGCAGGTTTGACTTAGTGGGGGTTTAAAACCCCCGCTAACTGATTATGTTACAGGTAAAACGATGAAGATGATGCTTGCGTGTCTGGACGTGACTGGGAGATTCAAATCTTCGCGCTTAATTTTTGTTTTACACCAATAGCATTTGTTTTCATATACATTAATCAGGTTCCACTAAGTTAACAAATAAACGCATTGGTTGGGTTGGTAGATGTGCTGTCACGCAGGTACTGGGACCTGGGTTCGATTCCCAGGTCCCCCACTTCCTCTATAATTTTTTCTTTAACGCGCTTCTGTGCAGTGTGCTCATAAGGGACCATTGTACAACCTCATCTCCTGGCCTGCCAAGTGTCCATAGGCTCTGATATGAAGGCCACAAAAGTGGCTCACCATGCGCGTTAGTCAACTGAGTCCCATGTGATCATTAAAAGTCAAAGAGGCCTGGAATCTGTTGGGCCAAAATGCTTCCCAAACACCTCCAAAAGGGTCAGAACACCCCCAGGGTTTGCTAAATCTTTTTATTCTTTTTCTTTTATTATTTTTTCCCTTTTATTCTTTTTAATTTGTTTTATTGTTTTAATTAATTCACCAAAATAATTTTCATAAATATAAAAATCAGAAATCATAAAAATAAAATATGTTTATTGTTTTTAATATTTAATTCACTAGTATCTTTTGTAAATAAATTTTATAAATCAACTTAGTTAATTTTAGGTTTTCAATTTTATTATTTTCTTAATAATCAAAAAGTGTAGAAATTAGGTTTTAGCATTTTTATTCTTTTTGCTTAATAAATAATTTTCTTATTACCATTATTATTAACTCTTAATTATTTTGTAAATACTCATGTAACTAAGTAATTAGTAAATTAGGTCAAAACTTAAATATTTTCTTTAATAATTAAAAACAATTTAGAACTAGGGTTTTATTTCTAATTTTAATTAATTTCCTTTTATTTTCATAAATACAAAAAAAAAACATAAAAAACAATTTCTTTTCTCATTAAATAATTAATTAACTTCCAATTTCAATGTAATTTCTTTAAAGGGTCCAACACCCTCGAACTTTCGCTTCTAATTTCTTTTCGAGCGTTTGTCTTTATTTTTTCGTTTTAAATTTATGTAATTGCCCTAAAGCCTTGTAATAGTAATTAGGACATTTACTTTCTGTACTTTATTAAAAATCGGGTCTTTGTTAATTTGGCGATGTATAGACCCGCGCCTTGTAATAGCGTAGGACTTTTATTTTCTGCATTTTAATTTCCGCACCTTTTAACTGCTAACTATTGCATGAAAGAATGAATGGCCCAAATAAAATCAAAGCGTAGCTCACCCAATGCATGACAAGATAAAATATAAGTGAAAATGACACACAATTCACACACCACTCCTAGGGTACGCCTCACTGTTACCTTGCCCCTCGAATCGTGGTCGTCGAGTATAGGACGTTTTAGTAAGTCCTTATGTCCATGAACATGGCATAAGGGTAGCTTCTAAGGTGTCCTACCGTTGCTCTGGTGATCACACTGTTGCCTTGCCCCTCGAAACGTGGTCGTCGACTATAGGACGTCTTAGTAAGTCCTTATGTTCCATTGATCTAGTTGCCTCGAAACGGTTGCCTCGAAACAAGTTGCCTCGAAACAAGTTGCCTCAGAATAGTTGCCTCGGAATAAAAAGATCAATGGCATAAGGGTAGCTTCAAAGGTGTCTTACTGTTGCTCGGTGACCACACTGTCCCTACAACTGAATTGACCCGAACACCTCCAACGGTGGTGCTACCTATCTCTCAATGGTGGGATGGCACTACCTTAAGGACATTTACACAGCTTAATTCCTTAGGGTAGGTAGATGACTCATAGATACTTGCTCTAATTTAAAACAAATCAAAAACTCTTTTCACACCGACACTTTTCAAAAAGCTTTCAAAAACAACTTTTCAAACACTCTTGAGGACTGATACAAGAGTCGATCTGAAACTTTAAATGAAAATTTTTCAAACTCACTCACCTTGAAAAGCAAACAAACATTTTGAAAACACAAATGAGCAAGTACCTAAGAGCCCATGGATAACCATGGATAGAAAGCGTGCTAACACCTTCCCTTTCTATAATCTACCTCCCGAACCGAGAACTAATCTCAATAAGGAATTTTTCTGTGCTTTTGTCCTTTCCATATTGGAGAAAATAAAAGACGGTGGCGACTCTTGCTTCCGCGACATTTCGCGAACCAGCTTTAAAACAGTCAGTTCCAGATCCACCGATCACTGTTGTCACAAGGGGGAAACCAAATTCCTAGTGTGTCCAAGATGTTCTGCAGTATATGATCAGAAAGTGGCTGAAACCTTCGAAACAGTCCCTTTCACCCCATGTTGGAACCACAGAGAAACTGGTCAAATGGGCCAACGTTTCGAGAACAACTACACCCAACGGAGGCCTGACAGCCCTTATCCTAGAGGCGCTCAAAAGGTAACATTTAAAGTTCCTGCTGATGCACCAACGGACAAGTGGCTACAAGTTAGTGCTGACAATGGGAGAGACAAGTGGAGGAATAATGAACGGAATACACGCCATGCCATGACGTACATAAGACAGTTCAATATGGCAAAAAGAGAAGAAGTAAGGTTGGAAAACTACAAGGGAAAGAACCCTATGTCCAGGTCACAATGGCGAAGGAAACAAAGAGTTCGAAAAGCTGAGAGAGAAGCTATGCTAAACAAAGGAGTGGCTTCGAGCAGAGACAAAGAGGAATCAAGCACCAACAAACCTGCACCAAACAATCAACCTGGGGACCAACCTCCGGTTAGCAGGAGACTTTTCGTTGAAACAAAGCAAAATGAATCAAAGGAATATACGCCAGGTCCAGAGGAGGATGAGGATATGTTGACTGACAATTTCGAATCAGAAGGGGAATCTTCACTCAACATCAACTGCAATGTGGTATCTGTGTTGCCTTGCGAATTTGGGTAAGAGACTGAAGTCGAAGAGCACGAAGAGGATGATGCAATAGACCTGACGAAACACAACCCAGTATGCTATTATGTGATGGATAATGGGGTTGTCGAAGAGCAGAATGCCTTCTTCGAATACCCAGAACCAGCCATGCAAAATCACCTAAAGTCATTGTTCATTCGAGCAAAAGTTGGTACACATGGCGTAAACAAAGTCCTGGTGGATGGAGGCGCTGCAGTAAACTTGATGCCTCGTTTCATGTTGAAGAAGTTAGGGATACAAAATGTTGACATAAAACCACACAATATGGTACTGTCAAACTATGAAGGTAAAGTAGGCCTCACATTGGGGGTGATTCAAGTGGATTTGACAGTAGGATCAAGCTGCAGACCCACTATGTTCATGGTAATCGAAGCTAAAGCCAACTACAATTTGCTGTTGGGCAGAGAATGGATCCATGGCGTTGGAGCAATCCCCTCATCAATGCATCAGAGGTTAGTATTATGGAGAGAGGATGGCATTGTTGAAAATATCGAAGCTGACCAAAGCTACTTCATGACAGCAGTCAACTTAGTTGATAAGAGAAACTATGACAAACACTTGGCCAAAATTGCTCCTTGTACCCCTAATGACGAGATCAATGAGACCAGGAACGCGCATTATTACATGACCCTTCGCAATGATGGAATGTATTAGGATCGAAGGATAATCAAGGGAGATGGAGAAGTCGAAGGCACTGCACAAAGACGGCCAGCAGGCTGGGAATTCGATAATCCTGCCCATGACTGAGTCCTCTTTCTTCGAAAAGATTTCGGCCTACATGGCTGAGAACGAATGGAAGGCGGCCTTAGAAGCTGAAATGGATAGTATGGCTGCAGAAGTAAACAAAACAGATGGGGATGGCTCAAAAGGCTCACCCTTTGAAGAAGAAATAGTTGATATAGATCAAAGGCTAGACGCCATTTATGATAAAGAACCTTTAGGCTTCGAGAGGAATCCCACAGACTCTGGTGCCAAAATGTTAGCGCAGGACCCACTAGTAGAGGTAAACTTGGGAGATGAAAACACAAAAAGAATAACTTACGTGAGCGCAAAACTCAATTCAAGCCTCAAGTAGAAAGTGATCGAAGTCCTTAGGAAGAACAAAGATTGTTTCGCATGGGATTATGATGAAATGCCTGGTTTAAAGAGGGAGTTAGTGGAACACAGACTTCCAATCAAGGATGGAAAGAAGCCCATCAAGCAGACCCCTAGAAGGTTCGCACCTGCAGTTCTCACGAAGATCAAAGCTGAAATTGAAAGGTTGTTGCGCTGCAAATTCATCAGGACCACAAGGTATGTCGAATGGTTAGCAAATATAGTACCTGTTATTAAGAAGAATGGCTCTCTGAGAATTTGAATAGATTTTAGAGATTTAAATACTGCTACCCCCAAAGATGAGTATTCCATGCCTGTAGCAGAAATGTTAATAGATTCGGCTGCAGGATTTGAATATTTAAGTATGTTAGATGGATACTCTGGGTATAACCAGATCTTTATTGCTGAAGAAGATGTTGCTAAGACAACATTTCGTTGTCCAGGAGCCTTAGGCACCTACGAATGGGTAGTAATGCCTTTTGGCTTAAAAAATGCTGGAGCAACTTATCAAAGGGAAATGAATTCGATTTTTCATGATTTCATTGAGACTTTTATGCAGGTTTACATTGATGATATAGTCATCAAATCAGTATCTGCAGAAACTCATTTGCATCATTTGATCCAATCATTCGAAAGAATGAGAAAACATGGCTTAAAAATGAATCCCCTTAAGTGTGCGTTTTTCGTGCAGGCTGGAGATTTCCTTGGTTTTGTGGTTCATAAGAAAGGAATTCAAATCAACCAAAACAAGACCAAATCCATTGTTGAAACAAAAGCACCTACATCAAAAAAGGAGTTGCAGTCTTTTCTAGGCAAAATAAACTTTTTAAGAAGGTTCATTTCGAATTTAAGTGGAAGAACCCATGCTTTCTCTCTGTTACTTCGTTTGAAGCAAGGACAAGCTTTCGAATGGAACGAAGCACATCAGGAGGCATTTGACAATATAAAAAGATATCTCACTCAGCCTCCTATCTTGTCTCCACCCTCGTGGGGAAAACCCATGAGGTTGTACATATCCGCCTCTGAATTTACTATAGGTAGTATGTTAGCACAAGAAGATAGCAATGGCATCGAAAGAGCCGTGTACTATTTAAGTAGGGTGTTGAATGATGCAGAAACCAGATATAGCAACATAGAAAAGTTATGTCTCTGTTTGTATTTCTCTTGTATGAAACTTAAATATTATATAAAGCTTGTTGATGTTTATGTTTCATCTCATTTCGATATTATCAAGCACATGCTTTCGAAACCAATAATGCATAGCAGAATTGGTAAATGGGCTTTGGCCTTGACAGAGTATTCTTTGACTTTCATGCCTTTAAGAGTTGTGAAAGGTCAAGTAATTTCTGATTTCATTGTTGATCATTCACTGATCGAAGATACTGTCATGGGTTACGTTGAAATGCAACCTTGGAAATTATACTTTGATGGTTCGACCCATAAAGATGGTAGTGGTGTTGGAGTTCTAATAATTTCTCCCGAAGGAATTCCAACAAAATTCAAGTACAAGTTAGATGGTCCTCGTTGCTCGAACAACGAAGCTGAATACGAAGCGCTTATCGTTGGACTTGAAGCTTTGTTGGAATTGGGGGCAACTAGAGTCGAAATTAGAGGAGATTCGGAGCTAGTGGTCAAGCAAATAACAAAGGAATACAAATGCATAAAGGACAATTTGATTACATATTTCGTCATAGCTAATAGGCTACTCAAAAAATTCGAATACATGGATATTAAACATATACCAAGAATAGAAAATCAGGAGGCAAACGACCTAGCACAGTTGGCTTCTGGGTATAAAGTCTCCACCAAAGCATTTGAAGATTTGGTTGAATTAAGAGGAAGGGTTAAGGCTACTAGACTCATACCATCAGACTTAGAAAATATGAAGTTAGGTTGTGCTGACAAACAGGAATTCGGAGTATTTGCCATAGACACTTTGACAGATGTAGATTGGTGAAGTCCAATAGTGAGTTATTTAAAAAACCCAACACTGAATGTTGATAGGAAGATAAAATATAGAGCGTTATCATACGTCCTCATGGGAAATGAATTGTTCAAGAAGACCCAAGAAGGCGTATTACTGAAGTGCCTAGGAGATGGTGAGGCATACTTAGCATTATCGGAGGTCCACAATGGGGCATGTGGGGCACACCAAGCAGGCCATAAAATGAAATGGTTGTTATTCCGATATGGCATGTATTGGCCCAGCATGCTCAAAGATTGTATAGATTTTGCTAAAGAGTGTGAAGAATGCCAGAAACATGCAGGAATTCAACATGCTCCTGCAAGTGAGTTACATTCAATCATTAAACCATGGCCCTTTAGAGGATGGGCATTAGATTTAATAGGAGAGATCAATCCTGCTTCGTCTAAAGGACAGAAATATATCTTAGTGGGAATTGATTATTTCACCAAATGGATCGAAGCAATACCATTAATAGTTGTTGATCAAGAGGCTATTATTAGGTTCATACAGAAACAGATAATTTATAGGTTCGGATTACCAGAGAGCATAACCACATACCAAGGTTATGTGTTCACTGGTAGAAAGCTGCAGGAATTCGCTCAGGAGATGGGTTTTAAATTATTAACATCAACGCCATATTACGCTCAAGCAAATGGTCAGGTCGAAGCAGCAAACAAAGTGATAATAGGGTTAATCAAAAAACATGTTGGTAAGTGTTGTACCCCAAAATTTGCCCTCCCATATTCTTCAAAGTTTGTCAAGAATCATCTTCAAATGGTTCAAGATTTCTCAAGGGTTGCACAGTCCAAATGTCTCCTAAGCCAGTCAAAATTAGGGTTTTGATTCATGCAAGGAATTTGAGGTTTTCAATGGCTCAATAAAGTCCCATAGGCCTATATATATTGTCAAGCATCTACATGTCAAGTTTCAAGACTCACAGGGTCAAATTGCACAGTCAAAAGCTTCATTTGCTTCACAGTCAACTGTAGGGGTAAAATGGTCATTTGGCAGTCAAAAGTCAAGATTTTTGGTCAACATCTTATTTTGAGCTCATAATCATCATTTGATCAAGTCTTGATCATGATTCCACAAGCATGACTCAAAAATCATCAAGGATGCAAAAGTTGATATTTTTGGACAACTGAAAAGTGAACTGTAACTTGACCAAGGCATAACTTTTTCATGGTTCATCAAAAAAATCCCATCCAATGCTCATTTTGAAGGGGATGACATTTCCTACAACTCATATTCACATTCCAAGTCCAAGAAATGCTCTCACAAAAAGTTATCAATTTCTATATTATAGGTCAATTTCAAAAGTAAACAAAAAGGCACTTTAAGTCAAAGACCATAACTTGAGATTGGTAAATCCAAATGACATTGGACCAAAGGCATTGGTTAGAGGACTTCAAGACCTTTCCAAAATGTCCAAGAACATGTTCATATGATCATAATTGAGCAAGATATGCATTAGAGAAGTTGGGAAATTTTTGTGAATTTGCAAAAGTCAACTTTGCTCAAAACACATCATTTTTGCTAATGGGCCTCAAATTCCTTCTTGAAACATTGTCCAAGGCCTATGCACGACCCATTGGGATTATTTGAACTTATTTTCTCATTTTCTATTAATTAATTGGATTTTTTATTAATATTAATTCATTTAATTGATTTAAAATGTAGGAAAATATCAAGATATGTTTTTCTCAATCTTTTGTGAAGCAAATAAACTCAGGGCAAGCTGGCAAATTCGTGTATCAATCAAGGACATCAAGATCTCCAATTTTGGCAAGTTTTCCCAATCAAAAATATGCAAAAAGATTTGATTGGAAATCAAATATTGAAACATCAATGCAATGGATCTTTGGGCCAAGACTTAACCTAATTCTATTCCCATATATGCAATCAAGCCAACCCTAATGCTGTGCACGTGAGATTGTTGCATACATAGCCATAACCATATTCAAAAAATCAAGAACAAAGTCAAAACTGTTTTCTCACTTCCAGGCCAATTCAAAGGCTTTTGTGGATTCAAAGACATTGCTGGGACACTCAGAAACCTTTTGCAATCGAAACCAAACGCTAAAGCTCAAGAAATCACCATGCACGAACTCACGGTTTGCTTCACTTTTCTAGAATCGAAACTCACATTTTATGCATCATTAACATGTTATAATCATTGTTTTACATTGCTTGAACCTTTACAAAGCTTTTGGTATTGGTTAATTGCATTATCATGTATAGAATCGTGAATCACCATTGAAGATTTTTAGGGTTCTTAAGGTCTCGAATTGGGGATTTCCAGCACAGGGAAAATTAGGCCTCAAGAGACTTATGGTTGAAACCGGATGATCAAGACGAACACAAAGCCATACTCGCGAACAATTTCTATTTCGTGTGCGCCTAATCGCTATTTTCTGTCGTCCTGTTTTGTGGGGGTTAAAAACCCCCGCTATCTAATCTTTTTTTTACAGGCCAGGTGAAGAAGATGAAGACGTGGTAATATACCATTGGCTTATTCAAAATATGTGCGCTACTTTTTCTTTTTTCAGCATATGACTTGTTTATTTTATATTATATTTGTTTCTTGTTATGTTAACAAAAGCAAGCGAATGGTTCAGTGGTTGGTGAGGTGGCTGTGAAACATTGGGACCTGGGTTCGATTCCCAGGTCCACCCAAACATTGTTTCTATTTTTTTCTAAAGTGATTGCATGCAGGATTCCCAGTGATGTCCACCATGTGCCTCCAACCAGCAACGCGCCATGTGTCCTTGTGCATCAATCTAATGGCTCAGATGGAAGGACTATGGTATTCCTGGTCAACGCGTACCTGGACAATCCCAGAAGTCAACAAAGGCTTAAGCTTAATGGGCTGGAAACTTGCTAACAAAACCTCATATTGGGTCTAGCACCCCCCTGGTTTTCTTCATTCTTTTTTCTTTTTTATTTCAATTTCTATTTAATTATTTTATTAATTATAGTTATTATTATTATTTAATTAACTCACAAATAATTATTTTCACAATAACTTCAGAAAATTAAATATTTTTATTGTTTTCACCTTAATTTAATTATTTTGTAAATAAATTCTAATTAATTAATTTAGTTGTTTAAGTAGGTTAATTGTAATCTTTTTCATAATAAATAAAACAAATTTACAATTAGGGTTTTCTTTTGATAATTTTAATTTCTTTTTATTTTTATTTTCATTAAAACATAAAAACCACAAAAATACTTTTTTCTTGTAATTAATTAATTAATTAGTTTTAGGGTTAATATTTAATTAAATGCAAAGGACCAAAATTTCTTTATTTCTCAAAAGGGTCAAAACCCTAAGACGTTCCCGATTTAATTTCTTTCGCGCTTTAATTCCTATTTTTGATTATATTTGATGTAACTGTTTCCGAGGATGTAATAGTTAATTAGGTTTTTATCGCTTTCTTTACTTTCTCGCACTTTATTTTCCAAACGGGTTATGTTTTTGGCGATGTATATACCCGCGCCTTGTAATAGCGTAGATTTACCTTTTCCGCACTTTATTTCCCGCAAATTATTAAACTGTTAATTATGCCTGCAAGACTTGTATGACAAATAAAACCAATCCGTAGCTCACAAATAACATGTACAAGATAATCTTAACTGAATTTAACACACATGCACATGCCACTCCTAGGGTACGCCTCACTTGGTTGCCTCGACGTGGTCATCAAGTATAGGGTGTCTTAGAGGTCGCCCTCCTGTCTAAAGATCCAGTTGCCTCGAAACGGTTGCCTCAGATAAAAAGGATCTAGGACATTAGGGTTACCGCTAAGGCGTCCTACTATTGCTTTGGTGACCACACATGTCCCTATAATCGAATTGACCCGAATAACTCCAACGACGGTGCTACCTACTTCTCAATAGTGGGATAGTACTGTCTAAAGGATTCTTACACAGCTTAATTCCTTAGAGTAGGTAGATTTCTCCTGGGTACTTGCTCTTTCAAAAAACAAAAACAACTTTTCGCACCTACACCTTCAAAAAGTTTTCAAAACAAATACTTCATACACTCTTGAGGACTGATACAAGAGTTACCTAGAAGTTTTCAAAACGAAACTTTTTTTCAAAACCCACATACACTTGAAAAGCAAACAATTTTGAAAACATAGTGAGCAAGTACCTAAGAGCCCATGGATAACCATGGATAGAAAGGGTGCTAACACCTTCCCTTTCTATAAATCTACCTCCCGAACCGAGAAACATCTCGAAAAGGAATTTTGCTGTGCTTTTGTCCTTTCCTTATTGGAGAACATAAAAGATGGTGGCGACTCTTGCTTACCGCGACATTTCGCGAACCAGCTTAAAAACAGTCAGTTCTATTTCCACCGATCATAGTAAGAAGCCAAAAAATTGGCATAATACTTTGGACCAAATACTCTGGGCTTGTAGAACATCTCCTAAAGAAGCTACTAACACCATGCCTTTCCAACTAACATTTGGCCATGATGCTGTTTTACCAGTAGAAATTCATCTGCAGTCAGTTCGAATTCAAAGGCAAAATGAGATACCATCTGCATTATATTGGGAGATGATGATGAATGAGTTAGTTGAGTTAGACGAAGTGAGATTGCATGCATTGGAAATCCTGATGAGGCAAAAGGAAAGGGTAACCAGGGCATACAACAAAAGGGTGAAAGGTAAAACATTCACTGTTAATGACTTAGTCTGGAAAGTCATATTGCCCATGGACAAGAAGAATAAAGCATTAGGTAAATGGTCACCTCATTGGGAAGGACCTTTTCGAATACTAAAAAGATTCTCAAATAATGCGTATGAAATCGAAGAGTTAACTAATGACAAACGGATGTTAAAGGTTAACGGAAAATATTTGAAAAAATATAGACCTCGCCTGCAGGAGATTCGAATAATAGCAACGTAGTCGAAGTATCACAAGGAGATGCCAAAATGGTGTCATACATTGCCAAAATGGCGTTGTTTAAATATTACAAAACCAAGTGTCAATTAATTCAAATAAGCAAATGTTTAAAAATAAACGTTGTTTCTCAATCTTGCGAAGGTGCTTCTGAAAGACTCAAGCCTTTGCTGGGTATAGCGTCTCGCTCCTTCCAGAGTAGTTACTTCCCCTTTGATACGTTCTGCTGCCTCTGTTTCGGAAAGGCCCCTGTTAAGAAGTTCTTCGAATTGGTTACTAACGCTGTCAGTTTCGTAAGCCAATTGCTGTTGTTGAGCTTCTTTGACCTTTTGCTGGAGCTCTTGAATTTGTCCTTCCCAAAAGAGAATAGACCGCGCTCGAACTTCATAGTCAGCCTTCGCTTGTTTTAAACGTGTTTCCTGGTCTTCAGCCTCTGTAGAAAGTTTCGAAGCGCGCTCATAAGCAGCATCCATGGCGTTTCGTTTCTCCTGAACTTTAGCAGCAACCAATTCATCTTGTAGGAGACATCCAGTTACATCGTCCAATAAAACTTGGAGATCAAACAGTATAGTACTGACTGGCAAGGAGCAAGTTGTGGAGTTAACCTGAGTAAGAAGTTCCTTCATGGTATAGCAAGTGGTGCTATCCTTTTTAAGAACTTCGAATAGGTCTACATCAAGGATTGTTTTTCTGACTTTGTTAAGGAGTACAGCTCTAGCATCTGGGGACAATGTGTTGCTAGTTGAACCAGTGCCAACCCTAGTGAAAGGGATGTCCTTTTGGGACAATTTAATTTTCATATACCCAATTGGGTCATTTTGTTTTAGGAGAGCTAGTTCCTCTTCAGTCAATCGAGGTTAGGAAGTTGGGGAAAGTTCCTTGTTCAAAGGAGTCGCGTCCATTTCGACATCCATAGTTTCTTTAGTCTTACCCCCATTATCTTCATCCTTGCCTTGCTCATCGCTTTCTCCTTCGTTGCACGGATCCACCACATTGATGGTATTGGTCTCGCTGCTAATAGCATCAGATTTCGTTTCATCAGCCGAACCGCTTTGGGTTTCGTCTTCACCAGATCCTTCTTCTGCAGCTTCTTCATTCTCTTGAAGAGAATCAGTCTTGTCCTCTTTAGCATGAATGATTGGTGGACTCTCTTGAAGAGTTCCAAGAGGAGATTTCAGAAGGGAAGTTTCTGGTGGATTTTCTTTGGACTTGTGGGGTGATCCTTCGTTTTCTTATTTCAAAGGGGGCGAGGTGCCTTGATCATCGTGTGCCTCCGAAGTTCCAGTCAGGACCGCCAAGTTGGAAGATCCTTTGTTTTGCACATAGTTGCTGGAGTCCCCATGAATAGAGGAAGTGATTGGAGCATGAATCCCGGTTGGAGGAGTTGAAGCAGTGGGATTTGCATTCGAAGTATCCTGCATAAACAAAGAAAAGTTAAGAGTATGCACTAAGGTATGAATAACTATCTTTGTTATGAATTCGAACTTAATTACCTGTGGATTATCGGAAGAAATGTTGCTGTCAATATGTTCCAATATTACATTGGAGGTCGAAGGTGGAATTTTGGATGTTGTTGAGGGAGCAACGTCTTTGGGATCAAGCACAAAAACGTTAGTAGGCTCATGGCCTTTGGAGCTTTCTTTCTTCTTCTTCTTCTTAGAAGCTGTTGGAGAATTTTCACTAGTTTTGGGGTTCTTTTCAGTGGGGCCTTGTTTCCTTTTCTTAGGAGTTGTTGGTGGAAGTTTGCTAGTCTGAAAGGGGTTAGACAAAAGTTAGATCTAAATCATAAACTTCAGTTTACTCGAAACAACAGGGTTAGTTGATTACCTTTGGAATGGAAATGTCTGTTGCTGCCGGTGTTGTTGTTGTTGTAGTAGTTGTTGTTGTTATTGGTATTGTTGGAGTTGCATCATCACTAACTTCAATAGCTTGTTGAGAAGTGTTCCCTTCCTTGGGTTTTGAAGTAACATTATTTATCCTAATGGCTGAAAAGTGAAACAATTAAGGTAAAGTGTTAAGGATAAGGGAATTAGGATACAATTGGAATTTTCCCAAGCATTCGCACCTGTGCCTTGATTAGATGTAATCGAAATGGCAGGAAGATCATAGCGAAGATGTCCTGGGAAATTATGAAGCCAGTAGCGAGCCCATGTCACAGTCTGAGATGGCTTTAATTTCTTTTGAGACTGGTATTTGAACATTTCTTTGCAAGTGAACCACCAAGGGTATGGAGGAAACCAAGCCAGAGCCAGTTCTGAGGTAGGCAACCTAGGAAATTTAGGTGGGTGCATTTCGAGTGCCAACCTATACCTATCCTCAGGTGACTACCCTGAAGGAAGTTTGAGCTTAGAAATTTTTTCTTTAAATTTTTCCTTCAAGGTCTCGGCGGCTTGATGTACAGTGGTTCCCAAGTGTGTGGGATCATAAGTGGTTTCGAAATAATTTTGAAAAGCCCTAATTTCTTTGACGTGAGTGAACATACCTTTCTTGGAGTGTACCTTCACATTGAACGTGCCAGTTAGCTTTTGTTGAATGGTGAGTGTGTCAAACATATATGTCTGGTAGAACTTAGTCCACCATTCAAGAAATCCTTTTGCTGTAAAGTGTGTTGGCTCGAAAGGTAAAAGCTCAAACTGAGCAAAGTCTTGATATTGCTGTGATCGGTGGATCTGGAACTGACTGTTTAATGTTGGTTCGCGAAATGTCGCGGTAAGCAAGAGTCGCCACCGTCTTTTATTTTCTCCAAATGGAAAGGACAAAAGCACAGAAAAATTCCTTAAAGAGATTGCTCTCGGTTCGGGAGGTAGGTTATAGAAAGGGAAGGTGTTAGCACCCTTTCTATCCATGGTTATCCATGGGCTCTTAGGTACTTGCTCATTTGTGTTTTCAAAATATTTTGTTTGCTTTTCAATATGGGTTTTAAAAAGTTTCTTTGAAAATTCCAGTTCGACTCTTGTATCAGAGTGTTTGAAAAATTGCTTTGAAAGCTTTTGAAAAGTGTTGGTGTGAAAAGATTTTTGTTTGTTTTTGAAGAGAGCAAGTACCCATGAGTCGTCTACCTACCCTAAGGAATTCGTCTGTGTAAATGTCCTTTAAAGTAGTGCCATCCCACCATTGAGAGGTAGGTAGCACCACCGTTGGAGGTGTTCGGGTCAATTCGAAGGTTCGGGACATGGTGATCACCAGAGCAATGGGAAGACACCTTAGAAGCTACCCTCATGCCAGGTTCCTGGATCATGAGGACTTACTAAGACATCCTCTACTCGACGATCACCTTTCGAGGCAAGGCAACAGTGAGGCGTACCCTAGGGGTGGTGTGTGCGATTCGTGTGTCGTTTTCAGATATTTTGTCTTTTCATGTTATTGGTGTTCTACGCTTGATTTTATTATGGCCATTCATTCTTGCATGTTTTGTTTCACAGTTAAAAATTGCGAGGAAAAGTAAATCTAAAGCTATTACAAATGGCGCGGGTCCACATCGCCAAAATTAACCAGGACCCGATTTGACGGAAAATAAAGAAAGTAAAAGAATTAAAAGAATTGAAAAGAATGTGAGAAGTAATTACAAGGCTTCGGGAGAGGTACATAATTATTATAATGAAAATAAAATAAATATGCGAACGAATAAAAATTAAGAACATGGGCGTTGGACCCTTTTGCAAAAATTAAAATTAATGAGGAATTAAAATTAAAAATTAAAAGAGAATGTTTTTTGGTATTTTTAGTATTTTGAGATTTAATAGAAAAAAGAATTAATTAAAATTAAAATAAAAGGCAAACCCTAATTCTAGTTATTTTTTAATTTATTAAGAAATATTGAAATTTGACCTAATTTAAACCTAAGTTATTTTCATGCAAATTTGATTATAAAAAATAAATAAAATAAATAAATATTATTATAAGAAAGAAAGATTTAAAAGGAATAAAATTTATTAAACCTAATTCTACATTTTTTTTGTATTTTTGTTATTAAAAGAATTAACATTAAAACCCTAATTTAAATTAATTTATTTACATGCATTTTGTTTATGAAAATATTAGAAATAAAAAAATTATTTATTATATTTTTTGTCTTTTCTGATTTTTTGTGCATTTTTAGATTTTATAGAAATAATTAATTAAAGTAAAACAATAAGGAAAATAAAATAATTATTGAAAATAAAATATAAGAAAAATATGGAAATTTGCAAACCAGGGGGGGTATCAGTCCCAAATTAGGAGGTATGATCCAAGAAACTCTGGCCCATTTAGCATTGGCCTGTTTGGACTTTTTTGCTAGCATGCTGCAGCGTTGACCAGACTTAGGGTGTTCATCAATCTTGAGCCTTTGATCTGAAGCAGCTGGACGCGTGGACGCTCCGATCTGGAGGATGTATGGTGATCTATAACGCTTGTGCTGCTTGGGAATTGTTTTTTGCAAAATAATAAATGAAATTATACAGACCTGGGGTTCGAACCCAGGTCTTGGACGTCAATGCAATGAGCACTTGCCAGCTGAACCATGAAACTCTTTTGATATATTAGTAACAAATAAATAATATAAAAGAAAAGCAAAACGTTAGTGGGTCCGCGCGCCAATTTTTAAACAGACCAACCAGCTTATGCCACGACTCCATCTTCTTCGCGTGCCTGAAACACAAGAACGAAGGCAACGGTTTTTTTATGCGTTGCATTAGGTGGCTTTAGAGAAAATAGCGAATAGCGTTCCTTGGTACATAAATTCAGCGCGATGGTCCTATCTTCTTCGTCCAGACGTGCTAAATCCAATGATGGTAGTTTGGAGTCTCAATTTTTCCTCATTTGAAAATCCCCAAATTTACATCCTGCAAACCCTAGAAAATAAACATGGCAAAATAGCGTATACCGCATAATAATCCAATTAAGGCATATGGTTAGCTTCAAAACTTCACAAGGAACATGAATCTATGAATAAAATGCTGTAAAAATGCTTAAATCATGATGCACGATTGTGGAATTTTCTTGGTGCAGTTTCGGTTCAATATACCAGTTCTTAGAGTTTGAATGGATGATATGGATTGGAACACGTTCAGGAACCTTCAAGGAAGCTAATGGAATAGTTTTTGTGCTTTGAATCCACCTGAAAAGTGTTTTTCAGTTTTGAGTTCTTTAGAGAAAAATTCAAGTTTTCTATGGTGTATTCTGAGCAGCTGCGCCTCTCTTGTGATTAGGGTTATGATCAGGTATTTGTATGGAGTCTATTAGGTTAACAAAACTCAATCAAATCTAATGCAATAATGGTTTTTGGAAATTTGATTTTAAGGATCTTTTTTCAATCTTTTTTCAAGTGTTCTTGTGCCAATTATGATCAATTTGCTCCAAATCTTTCCTTATTGACTTAGGCACGAAATCTTGAGGCTTTGGGCCAAGTAGTCGTGCACATGCTTGGAATGATGAATCATGGAAGAAAAATGGGCCCATTAGCATTTTTAGGTCATTTGAATCAATGTTGACTTTTCAAAATATCCAAAAATTTCCCAACTTCCACAAGGCATAACTTGCTCAATTTTTAAGCTTTTCTCATGTTCTTGGACATTTTGGAAAGGTCTTTGAGTCCTCTAACCAATGCCTTTGGTCCCATGTCATTTTGATTTACCAATCTCAAGTTATGGCCTTTTACTTAAAGTCCCTTTTTGTTGACTTTTGAAAATGACCTATAATGTTGAAATTGATAACTTTTTGTGAGAGCATTTCTTGGACTTGAAGTATGAAGATGAGTTGTAGGAAATGTCTTTCTATTCAAAATGAGCTTTGGATGGAATTTTTCTGATAATCCATGTGAAAGTTATGCCCTGGTCAATTTCAGTTGACTTTTTCAGCTGTCCAAATAAGGAAACTTTTGCATCTTTGATGATTTCTGAGCCAAATTTTGAGAATCATGATCAAGCATTGATCAAATGATGTTTGTGGCTTCAAAATGATATGTTGACCAAAAATTTGAACTTTTGACTGTCAAATGACCATTTTGCCCCTACAGTTGACTGCAGTGCAATTAGGGTTTTTGACTGTGCAATTTTGAGCTGAATGTCTTGAAACTTGATATGAGGATACTTGACCATATTTGTAGGCATGTGAGACTTGATTGGGCCTTTGAAAACTTCAATTTCTTGATCAGAACACAAACCCTAGTTTTGACTGTATGGGAGATCTTTGACTGTGCAACCCTTGGGGAATTTTGCAGCTTGGCTTGGCAATTTCTTGAAGAATATGGGAGGGAAAATTTTGGGGTACAACAGTTGCCCCTGTTCAATCTTCTTATACCTGAGGATGCAGATTGGCTGACGTGCCTTTCGTAATCCGAAGGTAGAAGATGATTGGACACTAGAGTGCCCAGAAATTTGCACTCGCATAGTAGCAATGTGATGGTGAATGGGCTTATAGATGCCATTTGGAGATTGCTGGATAGGATGATGGGCTTATAGATGCCATCTGGATGTTGATCGCGTAGGAGATTCCTTGGCGAGAACCTGCATACCTGCAAAAGAAAATGAGTACCTGACACGTCGCAGGAGTTGATTTCAGATGCTTAGCATAGATATGTCCTGACTGGTTACAGGAGCTGAATCTAGAGCTTCATACGGAGATGAATGAACCAGGGATGGTTACTGCCTTGGCATGAATGATAAGAGAACCTTGGGTGATTTTAACTTCAACAACGCTCGTTGAGAAAAATCTTGGGTGTCTTCTACTGGGATAAGAATCAGGGAGATCTTAGGGTCGATCTGACTGAACCAGAGGAGGCCTTTGACTGGATAAGCATCAGGAAAATCTTAGGGTCGATTTAACTGAACCGGACAAGGTCTTGGAATATCTTCAACTGGATAAGCATCAGGGAGATCTTAGGGTCGATCTGACTGAACCAGAGAGGGCCTTTGACTGGATAAGCATCAGGAAAATCTTAGGGTCGATTTAACTGAACCGGACAAGGTCTTGGAATATCTTCAACTGGATAAGCATCAGGGAGATCTTAGGGTCGATCTGACTGAACCAGAGAAGGCCTTTGACTGGATAAGCATCAGGAAAATCTTAGGGTCGATTTAACTGAACCGGACAAGGTCTTGAAATATCTTTAACCGGAATAAGTGTCAGAACGTCACCATATCTGGTTTATATCTGGAAGGGAATCTGGAAGCAGTATCAGAACGTCACCCTATCTGGTTTACATCTGAAACTATATCTGGAAGGAAATCTGGAAGCAGTATCAGAACGTCACCATATCTGGTTTACATCTGAAACTATATCTAGAAGGAAATCTGGAAGCAGTATCAGAACGTCGCCATATCTGGTTTACATCTGAAACTATATCTAGAAGGAAATCTGGAAGCAGTATCAGAACGTCGCCATATCTGGTTTACATCTGAAACTATATCTAGAAGGAAATCTGGAAGCAGTATCAGAACGTCGCCATATCTGGTTTACATCTGAAACAATATCTAGAAGGAAATCTGGAAGCAGTATCAGAACGTCGCCATATTTGGGTCATATCTGAAACTATATCTGGAAAGATATCTGGAAGCAGTATCAGAACGTCGCCATATCTGGTTTACATCTGAAACTATATCTAGAAAGAATTGCGATAGTAATCATTTTTGTATTAATCTTTTTCCTGAAAAGGCAAAACATAATTGTATGCAAAATCATGATGCATGAACTGTATGTCTTCAAGATTGATGAGATTCGTGTAGTAAGATGCATATGCATGCTATAATGTATGAAGATGTGATGTTTATGAATGTATTTTTTGTCTAAGAAAATAAATCCTTGACGGGTGCCGGGAAGTCGTGTCCTGGGCTGATGTTGAAGAATAGATTTTGCTTCCGCTGGGGATGATAACTGCAAGAATACCGGTAAGAGAAGGTGACTCCGTTGCGGAATAAACTTGGCAAATGGAGGATTCTGCGGGGAGAAAAGATACTCTAGCGACCATGCTGGGAAGTGATACTCTGTGGGGAGAGGAATGCTTTTGCTGAGTGTTGATAATAGTTTGCTGGGGATAGGAAGATTTTGTCGACGACGCTCTTTCCGTGGCTTTTGGCTGAGGATAACCCAGTTATATCCTGTTCAGGAAATAACTCTTTAAATAAAGTCGGGCGACGCGTTCGTGCTCTGCGAAGGATAAGCTTCCAAAATCAACTGGGGATAAGCTTAATGCTTGGGGAGATGGATTCCAACTATCCTGGGGAATCATATTGGACTCTCCTGGGGAAGTATTGAACTGTATTGGTTATGTTCTTCAACGGAACCTACCCTGATACCTTGGGGGATAGAACAATCAGATTGCTTAGACCACTCTTTATTGCCCCTATTTCTATGGGGGAGGCACTTGTGGGGTGCTGATAGTTGTTGATGGACAAACCTTCTTCTGGTAGACAGATGGCAGGACATAGTCGTACGCTTTAATCCCTAACTTTTGCCTGGACCGCCCTTTCGGGTTTTCAGTCCACCGGGATACCCATTTTTGCTCAAGCCGCCTTTTCAGGTTTTCGACTTGCCGGGTGTACAGATTTTTTTTCATTTCACCCCTTCATTTTTCCCGAACCCTTTTGGTTCGTCGGGAAGCCCTTATTTTTGCCTAGGTGTGTCAACCTAGCGGGTCTTTGATTATGCGTAGTATTTTTTTCCGACTATGTCCACGCTCTTAGAATGCAGGTAGGTGCCCCTGGCTGCTTGTGTTGCCATATTACCAGAAGGTGTCTGATCGTGCGAGATTCGTTGCTGGAGTGCCCCAAGTGACTCAGGCAGAGATTTGCCCCAGGCTTTTTGGCCTTTTGAGAGATTCTCTGGGTCTTGACTGGATTGCCCCAGATGGTAGACCATGATCATGTCGTGCCCCTTGATTGGAGATACTCTTGTTCATTAGACTTT